>OY728150.1:1283659164-1286159164 GCA_963277665.1 Viscum album | reverse complement strand
GTGAATTTTGTTCAACCTTGTATTTGATGTCTTCAATTTTCACCTAAATTATTTTTGTTAACATCATTAAACTATGGTGCTCCAGTTTTTTCTGCGTCACTCAGCATTCATTGCCTACCATTTCCTCATATTTAACATTGTAAATACATTTCTATGGAGCAGTAGCATCATCATGTGAATTTGTTCATTATACCCTTACACAGGGAGCAGTAGAACGTTAGGAAACCAATTTTTCCTCTATATTTGGATCACTAGCATGTGAAGAAAGTTATTGTTACTCTGCACTATGAGAAACATCAGGTTGAGAGACATGTTGTGCCTCATGATTACAATCACCAACACATACTGAAGTCATTATCTACAGAATAGGTTTAAATTTTAATTATATTACATAAATATAGTAGAGAGAGGATAATAATATGTGGTAACATGATGTGTATAAAAAAGTAAATATAACCTGATTACTGAGGTCTCTTTTTCTTTTTTAAAGGACCAAGGGGGTTTCCCCCTCTATTGTCTATCCAAATCCTTCTTTGATGGTCTCTTATGACATTAAAAACAACATCAACATTGGGACCACTATGAAATTATGAAAACATACCAATAAAAGGGTCATCCTTAGTTGAATTTTCATCTGGCCCTTCAGTTGAATTGGTCGATAATGGAATAATTGACTACTTTTGGTTTGTGGGATCTTGAACATAAAATAAGTGTACTACCTATGATTCCATTATAAATGTTTCTTATTTGTACTCTTCCTTAATAAAATCTACATTCATGAATCACAATTCATATATTTTAACAACACCCATGTTATCAAAAAACTTCCATTAAAAATTTGTGACTTGGGATGTTGTGTAATCCCACACCCATATTTGTTTGATGATGCCAAAGTATGAAATATTAATGTAAATTGGATTTTTATCCCTAGTACCAGAGACATGCTTCAATTCATCCACAACTGTAACTCCATAATGTTTCATGGAACTATATTCATCATTTTCATTTGTATAGAATTTATAACCATTAATTACAAAAACATTATAAGATAATACATATGCACTTGGTCCTCTAATTATCCATTGAAGTCATTCTGAAATTAAATCCGGTTTTTTATCTTACTCTGTAAAAATATTTTCATGAAACCATTCTATAAATTATTGATTATGTGTATTTGAAATCCATATTTCATCAATTGATGAATTCAAAATCCTAAGAATTTTTTTGTGGGGTTTAAAAAATGGTAAATATACAAACTATTATAATAAACATAATGGTTGAATTACTCCCAATATGTAATATTGATTTTTGAAACATTACTTCAGGAAATTATTTCACCCACAAGCCACCTAGTGTGAAGAGATTTTGGTTGACTGATGCTTTCCACACCAGATAGGTATTCAGTAGAGTAGTCCATGATTTCCTCAACAGTATATCTCTCCACAATACAACCATCTTTCCAACTTCAATCTTTAACATACCCTTCCAAAATATTCATATACCATTCTCAAATCCCTATCACCAATTGAACCATCAAATGAACCATCGTATCAAAGAATGTTGGTAGGAAGAACATTAACAATTCAAATAATATGATATAAATTTCTCTTTCCATAGTCGGTAATTCTGTTGGGTGTATAACTTTACTACATATTTCTTTGAATTTGAAATATATGATGGTTAATTTATGATGGAAATTTTTGTGGAAATGAATTATAAATCATTAGGAATTATATCTTTCATCAAAACATGGTAGTCATGTGACTTAAGACCCTTTAACATTAAATCGGTCATTGACATGATGTTATTGATATTTGACGAATACCCCTATGGAACTTTTACATTATTTAAGAAGATTAACAATTAATATATCTCATTATTGGAAAGAGTTTAAGTAGTTAGAGGAAGAAAGGTTTAGGTTTCACCCTTCACTGGTGCCAACTCTTCTCATATTCTCATTTCAGCAATGTCCAACCTAACCTTAATTCTATCTTTTGTTTTTAGGTGCATTTAGATACATATTGATGAAACTATCATCTAATTTTTTTCAACATGTATAAAATCTAAAAAAAATCTGACGTAAATACAATTCATGTTTGGTAATTTAAAAAAAATAATCCCTTTTGTCAACTGTATTTCATATGGTTTTTTTATAAACTTTTTAACATTAACAGTGTCCACAACTTTTACTTTATCAACATGTTGATCACCTATTAGTGGAGACAGTGATATAAATTCTTCTAAACTTTCATAGATTGATTTCATCCAAGATAGGTACTTATGACATCAAGTTATAAATCTATGATTACTAAGAAGCATAGGTTTGGATGAATGTTTCTGCCTAAATTATTGTGTAGCTTGTTCATAAATGGGACACCCTAGAGTTCCATTAATGTTGTATCCTGAAAAAATTTCATAGGTATGAAAGTTATTTATTATCCCATATAATATGGATCTCAGTGTGAAGTATTCATTTCTCTAAGAATCGTACAATGTAATGCCTAAATCCCATAATAATTTCAGATCCTCAAGCAACAGATCCAAACAAACATTAATATCATTACCCAATTGTTTTGTCCCAGATATTAACATAGATAACATCTTGTATTTTAATTTCATGCATAACCATGTTGGAAAGTTATAATTTATTAATATAACTAGATATGTACTATGAGTGGTTCTTTAAAAACCAAAAGGATTCACTCCATCTATAGATAACATAAGAAAAAGGTTTCTTGGCTCGTTTCCAAATTCAAGATACTCATGATCAATTCTCTTTCAAAAAGGAGAGGTTTTACTGTGATGTAGTTTTCCATAATTACTTCTTGTATATTTATTCAACGTCAATTGACATTAGGTAGCCTCACTTTTATATCAGTTCCTAAACATGGGAATTATTGTAAAGTACCATACAACATTCATAGGACTACAGTCATCTTTATTTTATTGAGAATTACATCACTTAGGGCATTTTATAAGTGGTTTTAGGTCCCCCAAAATAGTATATAATAATTCTGAAAGGCGTTTATTCATTCATAGATCATACCCATTGATTGTATAATTCATTTGGCAACATATGTTTGACTTGTAAGACATTATCTTCTAGGAAAATTCATTCAACAGAGAGAGAGTAATTCCATAAAACTAGTTTCACTCTATCTGCTGCCTACATTCAATTATACAGCTCATGTATGAATGAAAATGCTATATATTTATTGAAACCATCATATAATGGCGTCTTTTCACTTCTATTTATCCTTTCAAATAATTTTGGGAAATCAGGAAGTTCATCTTCAACTGCCCTTGTCATTTCCTCAATATGATCGGCATCATCACTCATACATGTAATCACATACTTGATACAATCATCTCCATTATCCACACATATAGTCATATCAGATGGTTTATAAAACGGAAGGACATCCCAACCACTTTCTATAATCTCTTCTTCCATAATTTTATTCCAACATTAATAACATCATTCTATTCTATAATAGATCAGGAGTTTTCCAACTCTTATGGACTAATTTTTATTGAATAAAAAGATCATAAAAATAGATAAAGGATTTGAGAAAGCGTATACACTTGATCTTTTTCAAACATTATTAACTATTTCACTCCATCTTTATACTCTTTTTTTCTGAAGATTAGAATCCTTCCATTCTTTATTCATATCCATCCTATCTAATTCAATAATATTAATATTTAACAAAATAAATATAAAAAATATTGATATAAAAACTAACCAAGACTAAAAAATGTAGTAGAATTTAATTATATTTCAATATTTATCTCCAATATCCACTTTCAAGAATCAAGGTCCTTCATTTGGGATCTTCTAGATAAATCAATCTTCATATTTTTCATTCATTCCTTCATTGTTATAACTACGATAAATTCAACTATATAAAGAGCTAAAATGATAAAACTCACATCATAAGAGACATTTATATAGTAGCAATTATTTACATTATATAGCATAACCATTAATTCTATCATGAAAGCATTGAAATTCTAGTTACACTATCTTGGTGCCTACTTAAACCCACAAAAACTGCATTTGAGACTGGATCTAATCCTTCTAGTCCATTTATAATGATTCATTCTAGTCAATCTATGTAGATCTCTTCCTATGAATCTCCAGGAAGGAATATAATCATCGCATCCATTTGTTTAAGAAGTAATCCTTTATTAGAAGCCAAGTCAATAACATTATGAATTATTATATACTTTACAACATCAGAGAATATCTAACTGATATAAAATCCTTATAATTATTGAAATACATTTACTATAGAGACACCTTGAACTATGTCTTATCACCCACTTTCTCCTATATATGATAAATCTAATTTTTCTATAAATCCATCTTTCCTAGTTCTAAATCTTTTTTCTGAAATATATTAAAATCATGGAGGGAATTCAATAATTCCTTCATTTCGTACTCACACTCCAATAATTCCAATAGTCAGACTATGTTGAATCATAACAAAATTTAAAATCCACCTGACATACCCACACATTCCATATTAGGGACACTTTTATAGACTATGAAAACCATAAAACTAGGTGGTACTAGCTATTTTTTGAGCTAAATAGTGCAGTATACATGTAGACCTATTTCTCAATTCATATGGTTCCCATGTAGCAAAACAAGGGGAAGTGAGAAACAAAAATCCAATGATCATCACATGAATAAATATAATATAAGTAGTAAATCACATGTCAAATCTAACACCAACATGAGAAAGAGATATTTTAACATTAATGAATACGAATCAAGAATTTCATATCAATAATAAATCTCATCCCACTAAGGGAAAATGCCTAAATAGACATATCAAACAAGGTTCCCCCAAATTTATACCATATAGGTGTTGTTGGATGCAATGTATGTTTAGGAGTTTCAATGGGGTAACACATTAATTAAACATTTGTGAGATTGAGGTCATGATGGATATCTTATGGGTTGGATAGAGTTGGTGGCATTCCTTCACCATGGTGTAATAATCAATCTACATATCTTACATATATAATTTATTATTTTTCCTAATTCTATAAAAATATGAACATAAATTATTATGGAAAAACTACATTTTAGATTTTTGTTGGAAACTCGATATAAAATAACATTTTAAATCTCATTAAAAATGGTATATAGAGCCCATATATTTTTTCAAGAAAAAATTCAAAACCCTTAACTTATTTTAAAAGATCCACTTAGGTATTTTCAATCTCTCTAAGTAGTTATATTCATTGAAATATATTTTCATGATATTGTAGAAAACACAGGAACACTTCCTTTAGTAATTGTCATTTTTTATCATACAGATTAATAAATTTAATCATTTAAGAATATATCATAAAACTAGAATCTATCCTTAATGATATTTATAGGTAATAGCAACATCAATATATATCCATAACCATAGTTTAGGGGCAACACCTCCAATCTACCTATAATTGGTTGGATACTCAATCCATCTCTAAAATTATCCACATAAATATTGAGATGTTATTTGGTAATTATTGAAACCAAATATAACAAAACATAACTCTTTGAGCTTCAATCACCCCCTTTATATTTATTTCTAATCTCATTGAAATTATTTACTATTAATTCAAGTCAAAAAATCACTTTTCCACACCCTCTTAATGATAATAAATAATAAGGAGCACTAAAACTATTTCAATGTGTTCATTCATAAATAAATGTGATTGACATCCATGGGAAATATTTTTATCCCTATTTTTCATATGAATTATGTAAAACTCCTCTCCTCTTTTATTTTTCAACTTTCATTTAACACAAATAATTACATGAGATAAGTGTGGAACCACATGTTTCTTAATAATGGTCTATAGGTAATTAATATCTAATTATATGTTTAATGACCTATTATAAAAAATAAGATTTGTTTTACAAAAAAATTATTTCTTTATTCACATTTTTCAATGTTTTACAAATTTGAAATTCCACTGTTTTAGGGATTTAAAATGGAACTCACAGATAATTCATAAATATGAACTCATCTTAACGAACACATTAGAACATTAATGTGAATGTTTTTTCACTTCTATATATATTTGGAAATCATTCCAAAAATTTTATTTTAGAAAATATAGAATATATAGATGTTTTAAAATATTTTTATAATAATACTAGGGCCATTGAATAAATGACACTCCATTTGAAGAAATTCAAATGAATTTCATGAATGATAAATATAATGTTAGAATATGATAATACTAAGCCCAAATATGTCTATAATTTTGTAATTTATAATATTGGCGAAAAATCGAATACACCACCATTGGCAATAGTAGAGTTCAATAGCAGCAGAGTCGGGGTAGGCGGTGGAAGCGGCGACAGTGGAGGCCACAAAGGGGTTCACAATGAAGTTGGGGTTCATGATGGAGGTGATTTTATAGTGGAGGTTGGGTCATGGAGGAAGAGGGTTCAAAATGGATGAGGGGTTAGTAGTAGGATTTGGGGTTCAGTGCACAACTGAGGTGGGTTCGTGGCTGATAAGGTTCACAGTAGAGGGGGGTTTGCGATGACGAAATAATTTGTGGTGGAAAGTGAGGGATTTGAAGCAGTGTAGGATGTGTTGGTGGAGTAGGTGGGGTCGGCTATGGTAAAAGTGACGTTAGAGGATGGGTCGGTGGTGCAGTGGTCGTTTTCCTCTAGAGCTTGTGGTGTGCGGCAGAATAAGATAAATGTTAGGGTTCGTTTATAAAATCGGGTGATGCTTCTATCAGCACTTTTTAAAAATAATTTATAATGGTATATTTTATAAGTGATAAATTAGAAATCATTGATATAAAATTCCTTAATTAGTGTTGGTCAGAGTGGATACTCAAGAGGGGTGAATTGAGTTCCAATTAAAATTTATGTCAAAAATATTTCTCTTAAAATCCCCCAATTTATAAACTAAGTGAAACTGTAGTGAATTTTTAAAACTGTAATGGTTAGATTAGGTTCGCAAATGATTTATTAGGTCTCGGTTAATTTAATCAGAACATTAAATTATCTTTTGAAACTAACCTACTGATTTACAATAGTTACAAACACTTTCTAGATTAACTATCAAAGTAACATTAAAACAAATTGAATTTCAAAGTAATTAGCAGTAGAATATAAAGTAAGTAATATAATTTAGAGGTAATCTAAGATGCACAATAGATATAACCAAGAGGTTCAGTCTCAAGCCAAGACATTTTCCTCTCAAAAAATTTATATAAATTTGATCCACATCCTAGATCGGGGTAAAAACAGTGCAAAGACTATCCAGGTACTAAGAACTCTACCAAAGTTCTATGTGGGAAAACAAAACAACAGCACACTGGTTTTCCAGGTCTTACTTGACCTATACCACTTTCCATAGTGGGATACAAAAGAGTTATGGAAGGTTTGTGTGAGGATTTAGAGATCCTCTAGTTTAGCATAGGAAACAGTGTGTGTATAAAATATACAGAGTACAGAAACTACTCTAAATGTAAATAGAAGAATCACTAAGAGAGTATACCTGAGTTTAGAATTATCTAGTGATTTGAAGTGAATCTCTGTACTCCATTTGATTTGTCAATAATGCTTTTGAGTCCTTCTGTATTTTTTTTAAAACAAGGTGTCGTTTGCTTCCTTGGTTTTCATGTCCATCTTGATCAGCATGAGTGTATAAGTAGCTCGTTGTAGTTCATCACTCCTTGACTGAAGTTCGGTTTTTGTGTTCTCTTCTTGTATGGATTTCTTTGCGTATGTCCAGTGTTCTTTGAGTATGGATTTAGTCTTTCTGTATGCACCACTTTACAACAATATTTTTACCTTTTTTGTGCACCTTTTTTTATGTCTGGCCATTGTTTTTCCTTATATAGCTTTCAACTCAGGCAATGGGAATGATTACTTTTTTATAGGTACAAGGTATGGTTCCCTGCCATGCTAACAATAATCATTAAATAACATTAATTGCATTAAAATCATCAACTAAGATCATTGATTAATAAATAAATAATGTTGACAAAAGTATATTTTAGGAATCAGTGACTGGTAAGTCTTTCATGAGTAGCTTTTTTTCGATAGATGTGTAACGGTGGACTTTGTATAGCAGTGATCTCCAATCGGTAGCTCTTTTTCCTTGTACCAGTAGCTCCTTGTATTGGTAGCTGTTACTCTGTGTATCAGTAGCTCTACTTACTGGTGACTCCTTCTATCGGTAGCTCATGGTCTATCGGTAGCTCGCTTGTATTGGAGGATCTTTTGTATCGGTGTCTCGTTTTGTATTCATGGCTGTGTGTATCGGTAAAATTTGTATCGGTATCTTGTGCATATCACTAGAATTTTTCGGTACCAGTGATTAATTTTATATTGGTAGACTTGTTCTATCGGTAGCTTTGCTTCCAAAAGTAGCTGTCTATATCGATGGACTTGATCAATCACTGACATGTGCTTACCGGTGGACTTATACATACCGGTATCTCTGCGTATCGGTGACCTTTGCATATCAGTGACTATGTCTATCGGTAGACTAAGTATTGTTAGATCTGTATCAGTAGCTATAATCATATCAGGGACTTAACACTTATCTGCTTTATGAAAAGCATATCTGATTGAGTTAGAATTATTTCAGGATTCATATAAACATAGATAAACATTGATTATCAACTTTCAAAGATTATTTTAATATTATTATCAGCTTGATAATAGAATGTCATATATTGAAATAATTAATATATAGATAAAAATTATTTTTGGATTATAAAAGTATGTGAAATCATAATTGGGAATATCAAAACAGGTGAGGTCAACAATCTCCCCCTTTTTGATAATCACAACTTATGATATTTTATGCCCAAAATAATTAGTAATGTATCAGAGGATATTGCATTAGATCTAATTGTATTAAAGAAAACAATGTATTAAAAAACATATATAGAAAAGATAAAATATAAAAAAATGTACTAGATGAAAATGAATTAAGCTCATAAAAGATAGTATTACTCCCCCTTTGTCATAAAAGATATTAGTTCTCACACAGATATGTTTCCCTTAGATAGTATTTCTCCCCATTTGTGAATAGAAAAAAGTGGGAAAAAATGGAAATATAGGAGAAGAGAAGTAATAAAGAGTAAAATAAAGTTAGATCATATATATTCCTTGGAGAAAACAGATACAAATAATTACACAAATGAAACAAAAAAGAAATATAAGTGATTATTATTAAAAATCCTAGACACTGATCAATACACATATTTAGAATGTGATTTCCCCTTGGGATCAGAAGAGGATTCGGGTGTGGTGGATGCAGGTGGAGGCTTAGGAACACCAGATATGATCAGAGGTGGTAGAGCTACTAAAATTGTTCTTGGCCTGTACTGTGTAGTTATCTGAGTGATCATAGGAGTGAGGCTGTGGATAGCTTGGGCTGGATTCATCTAGGCAGGAGAAGTAGCAGAGGCAGATGCAGGTTAAGTTGGAGGTATAATCACTGGTCAAGAATCAACATGCAGGAAGGGAAACAAGAGGTTTCTAAAATACATAATGATTCCTCCCCCTCTTTCTATGGTAGAAATTAAATCGTCCTTGTTTTCCATGAATTTGTCCAGTGAAAGTGTCAACTCTCTGAGCTTGGTGACTTGTAATCTGAAGGCTTGATTGACTTGTGGTAGCTTCATGTTTTCTAACAGAAGCTTGAAATGGTTGTTGAGATGATTCTTAGTATAAACCTTTTTGAAATAATAATCTACCTTGTCCTTCACCTCTTTTTGAGAAACATAAGCTTCTCTCATATAGTCTTGAACAATATTCATGATATCTCTAGTTGTATCTCTAGTATAAGTCACCAGTTTGGTTAGATCAAATGATTCCACAGAGCCATTGGTTGATGTTGAACCAAGATCCTCCTTCATCAAATCTCTAATCTGATCCAAATCCACTGAAGTTTTGGAAGTAAGGGAACGAAGAGAGAATGTTATAGTTTCCTTTAAACTCTTTGTTAGCTCACTAATATGATTTTTCACTGCAGAATATAGGGCATCAATATGATTCTCCACAAACTTTTTAAAGCCTTCAAAAACTGAAACCATCTAGCTCACCACACTCTTTACATAAGACAAATCCTTGTCTGCTTGAGATTTTGACCTCATATAGCATTCCAGAGAGAACTGTTTTCTTTAGAACTTCAATATCCTTTTCCAAGATAGACGTCTGATTCTGGAAAGCTATGACTTCATCCACTATCTCTACCATAAATGTTGATACATTACAACCAAGAGAGAGTTCATAAAACTATTCCCAATTGCACACCTCTTCAACAAAGTGATTCTTTAACTCAGCAACAGAAGCACTCCAAGACTCTTTCAGCTCATCCTTTAAGGATTCTAAGTCATCCCTGGTGATCATATCTGCAGGTGCAACCACAACAGGTGCTCTTTCAGACACTATACTGGCCACAAAGTCATTCATAATCGATTGAATAGATGACACCGATGAAGCTTCCATTTTCCTTATTTCTCCCACAAAACTGATTTTGAGATCAGACTTGAGCTTATCTAGATCATGTGTTCTGACCACATCTTCAAGTAATATCTTAGACTGAATATCAAAATTTATTTTTGGTCTCTGAAGGGATGTCTCATTATCAGAGTCTGGATAATCTAATCCACAAACTACAAACCATGGGTCCTCTGCCCAGTCTTCAAACTCAACAGCCAATGAAACACTGCCAAACCTGGCTAGATTCTCCCCCTCAACTAGTGCATTCTCTTGTATGGAAACAACAACCTCATTAGTCCGGTCTTCCTCCTCATAATCTTACACAACCATCACTATTTTCGAAAAAGTAAGAGGTTCCTCAATAATAGGTAAAGTTCTATCAACTTCATCAAATTCCTCAGCAGGCATTAGGGAATGTCCAATCAGTGGACTAAGGCTCATGCTGATAGAAACAGATGCTTCACTTGCATGAAATTATTCTTAATCTTCTTGATCAGCCTC
Organism: Viscum album; assembly: GCA_963277665.1. Lineage (NCBI taxonomy): Eukaryota > Viridiplantae > Streptophyta > Magnoliopsida > Santalales > Viscaceae > Viscum > Viscum album. The sequence goes on along the minus strand of OY728150.1, from coordinate 1,286,148,171 downwards.
TTCTTGAACTTCTTTCTGTTGGTATTCCTCATCCACAGGTGCCTCTTTATTGCTTATACCCAAAATAGTTTATGTATTAGGTAGGTTCAAAGAAGCACTCTCCTTTTATTGTGATACAATTTCAGGATTTGGGCTAGGAGGAAAGTCCAAATCTCCTCCATCGGCTACAGAGGAATCTTCCTCTTTTGAATCATCACTATATTGTGGCTCTTCTTCATCAGGTCTCAGACCTAGATCCCTCACATCCTTAGGTATTAAAGGATAATCCACAGGATTGAACTTATCATACAACTTTTTGTCATCAGTAACCCACTCTCCTTTCCATGGGTTCCAGTTTATCATCATGTATTTACATACAATGCTTGTGATACAGAAGATGTTTCTTACCTCTACTGTCTCATACTGAGACTCAGCTACTCCTTTTACCTTAATCATTAAAGAGATTAACTTGGCAAAGAATAAGGCATTGGTCATTGATTTTGGCCTGGTCATATCCTCTATTTGAATCATTAGTAGCCTACACAGATTTACGTTCACACCATGTCTCAAGAGATGTAACAGATAGATATCTTGATATCTCAAATTTACAAAGTCCCTCCTCCTTGGAATTACATCATGCTGAACAAACATGAACAACAATCTGTTCTCTCCGTCCATTTCAACACCCACCACCTGTCTTTGCTTTCCACTACCAGTGAGCTCCTCTAAGGCAGTCTCATAATAAAATATGTCACTTGTATGTGGTACTGATTTCAAGAAATATCCAGAAACACTTTTGTGTGGAACCTTCAGGCATTCAGCCCACTTAGTAGAAGAATGATCTATCTCCTTTCCATTCAAGACAGACACCATCCTATTCTCGACTTCTAGTTTCTCAAACCGAACAAACTCATAGAACTATTTTACCAGCTTCAAATAGTATGGGCCATTGTTGTTCAAAAAGCATTCTACCCAATTCGGATCTTTCATCACCTCTAGAACTAGAGATTTACTAGACAACAGCCATTCCATGGATAGTTCTTTTTCGATCACAATAACTTTATTTTGTAAATGCGGGTTCACTGGTATCCTCCCTTGCCTTGTTCTACTAACACTGCTACTTCCTTCTTGGTTTTTCTTCTACATCATCGCATTCGTCTCATCTATTTCATCTCTGACAGTAGGCATTTTGGTATTTCCATTTCTCGTTCGAGGAACTTGGGGTTTTTACAAGATTCGGGAGCTAAGGCTTGAGGGAAAAGTGCTTGAGGTGGATCGAGAAGTAATTAACACTTATTTTTATCATTTAGGAATCATAAAATAAATAATTAAAATATAATAAGTAAAGTATAAATGATAAAGATTCTGGTGGCAGACATAAGTTTAAAACAACGCATACTAAATGGTAGGGTATACCGGTGATGTATATTAGCGAGGTTTCATACCGGTGAGGTATATTGTTGAGGTTTCATACCGATGAGGTAGATCGGTGAGGTTTCATACTGGTGAAGTATATCGGTGAGGTTTCATATTGGTGAGGAATATCGGTGAGGTTTCATATAGGCAAGTTATATCTGTGAGGTTTCAGACCAGTGAGCTATATCGGTGAGGTTTCATACTGGTGAGGTATATCGGTGAGGTTTCATACCGGTGAGGTATATCGGTGAGGTTTCATACCAGTGAGGTATATCCGTGAGGTTTCATACCGGTGAGGTATATCGGTGAGGTTTCATACCGGTGAGGTATATCGGTGAGGTTTCATACCGGTGAGGTATATCGGTGAGGTTTCATACCGGTGAGGTATATCGGTGAGGTTTTATACCAGTGATCTATCATTCCTAACTCATTTCTAATGTAACTTAACCTATCCAAAAATAATGGATTAGTTAAAATGTTAGCTAATTGATGTTCAATACCTATAAATTCAAGAGTAATATCCCCTTTTTGGTAATGATCTCTCAAGAAATGGTGCCTTACATCAATGTGTTTGGTCCTAGAGTGAGACACAAGATTCTTAGAGATATTAATTTAACTATTGTTATCACAGTTAATATATACATGTCTGAATTGATATCCATAGTCTAAAAGAGTGTGTTTCATCCACAGAATTTGTGCATAACAACTACCAGCAGCCATATACACTGCTTCAGCAGTAGACAATGTAAGAGAATTATACTTCTTACTATACCATGATACTGAGGATTTCCCCATTAAATGACAAGTTCCAGAAGTGCTTTTTCTATCCAACAAGCAACCAGCAAAGTCAGCATCTGAATAACTCATTAAATCGAATGATTTTCCTTTTGGATAAAACAAACCTAAATTCTCAGTATGATTAAGATACTTAAAAATTATTTTAACAGCAAGAAAATGAGATTCTTTAGGATTAGCTTGAAATCTTGCACACATGCACACACTAAACATAATATCTGGTCAACTAGCATTAAGGTAAAGTAAGATTCCAATCATACCTCTGTAACTTGTTCGATCCACTAGTTTCCCAGTTTCATCAATGTCAAATTTACAAATAATACTCATGGGTGTATTAATTTCGTTAATACTATCAAAACCAAAATGTTTTAAAAGATCCTTTTTATATTTACTTTGATTCAAAATAATACCATTTTCATTTTGAAAAACTTGAAATCCAAGAAAATATTTGATTTCTCCCACTAACCTCATTTAAAATTCATTTTCCATACTCTTTGAAAATCAGTACATAAAAAATGTTTAGAATATCCAAAAATAATATCATCAACATAGATTTGTACTATCAAAACATCTTTAGAAATTATTTTAATAAAAAGAGTTTGATCAGTAATCCCTTTAGTAAGACCTTTTGAAATAAGAATACTGCTAAGTCTATCATAACAAGCTCTTGGAGCTTGTTTTAAACCATATAATGTTTTAGATAGTTTGAAAACTTGATTTGGAAAATGAGGATTAGTAAATCCAGGTTGTTGTTCAACAAAAACATCTTCAATTATAAAACCATTTAGAAAATCACTTTTAACGTCCATTTGATATAACTTGAAATTCAGATGAGCAACATAGGCATACAGAATCCAAATAGCTTCTAATCTAGCTACATGGGAAAAATTATATTCATATTCTATTCCTTCCTTTTTACTATAACCTTGTGCAACTAACCAAGCTTTGTTTCTAACTATATTTCCTATTTCGTCAACTTTGATTCTAAAAAACCATTTTAGTGTCTATGTTCAAAGTGTCCTTAAGTCTATCAACCAATTCCCAGACTTTGTTTCTTTAAAATTGATTTATTTATTCTTGCATATCCATTACCTAAAATTTATCATTGATTGCATCATTGATATTTTTAGGTTCTAACTGTGAAATAAAGGCTTGATGTTTACCCTGATTTCTTAGAGAAGCTCTAGTCTATGTCCATCTATCAAGATTACAAACAACAACATCCAAAAGATGATTCTATAGAATCCTAGTTAATCTAGTAAAGGTAGGACTAGAAATTTCAGGTTCTTCTCTAGGTTAGGGTTCACCAAGAGAAGATTCTGGAATGTTTCTAGAAATGGTTTTCTTTACAGCAGGTTCTTTTCTTTTATCATTAAGGTCCAGAACTGACAGATCTTCTTCAAGATTTTCAAGAGAAGACTTAGGTTCATGTGGATCAATTTCATCAAACTTTATATGAACAGATTCTTCCACACATTTGGTTCTTTTATTGAAAACTCTATAATCTTTCCTAGTTAAAGAATATCCTAAAAATATTCCTTCATCACTCTTGGATGAAAGTTTTTCAAGATTATCCTTTGTATTGAGAATAAAAACTTTGCAACCAAAAACTCTGAAGTAACTAACTTTAGGCTTTCTATTATTCCACAATTCATAAGGGGTATTCTTAACAACAGGTCTAATTAAGACTCTAATTATAATATAGTAAGTTGTATTTACGGCTTCAACCCAAAAGTGAATTGGCAGGTCATATTCATTAAACGTAGTTCTTGCAATCTCTTGAAGGGTTCTCTTTCTTCTTTATACAACACCATTCTACTGAGGTGTTCTAGGGGGAGAGAAATTGTGACTATGGCCATTATGTGACCAATAAAATTCAAACTCATTATTTTCAAACTCATACCCATGGTCACTTCTCAGGGTCTTAATCTTATGTCCACTAAGGTTTTCCATAGACTTGGAGTATTTAATAAAGTATGAAAAAGATTCACTTTTGTGAGCTTAGAAGTATACCCAAGTGTACCTAGAGTAGACATATACTAAGACATAGACATAGTGCATACCATTTAAACTAGAAACTCTAGAAGGTCCAAAAAAGTCCATGTGATCCAACTCGAGAGGTTGAGAAGTTGATACTTCATTCTTTGCTTTAAAAGAAAATTTATGTTGCTTTCCCTTTTGACAGGGGTTACAAACTTTATCAGCTGGGAATTCAAGTTTATGTAGGTCTCTAACTAAGTTCTTACTAGTCAGTTTTCTAAGTGAATAAATGTTTCAATGTACTAATCTTCGGTGCCATAGCGAAGACTCTTTATGAAAGGCATTTAAGAAAGTAATGTTCTATTTAGAATATGAATTCAAATCAACAGCATAAAATTTTTCATTTCTCAAGGCAGAAAATAATAAAGAATTTTTGGAATTAAAAACATCACAATAATAATTTTCAAATTTAATATTGAAAACATCATCACATAACTGATAAATACTCAACATATTATATTTAAGTCAATCAGAAAATAAAACATTGGAAATTAAAACTGAATTAGTGTTACCAATCTAGCCTAGGCCGATGATCTTTACTTTAGAGTTATCACCAAAGGTGACATGGCATCCATCAAATTTGATTAAGTTTTTAAAGAATGATTAGTCTTTAGTCATGTGTCTTGAACATCCACAGTCCACGTACCATACCTTCTTATGATAACTCTTCAAGAAAGTCTCCTGCAAAGCATATTTAAACAAAAAATGATTTTGGTACCCAGATTTTCTTGGGTCCAGATAGGTTAGCAAGCAAAGCCTTAGGTACCTAGATTTGCCTCATGGGTATCATATAATCTACAGAATCAATATTTTTTGAAAAATAAACATTATTTCATCTATAACCATATGAATAACTAGTTGAAAAATATGAATTCCCAGAACTAGAGATTTTCGAATAAAACTAGTTTTAGTAATCTATCTCTTTCCAGGCTGATAGCCTATACCAGTGGTATATTTTCGTTCCACTTGTTTTCCTAACATTTCTGTAAGAGTATCTTTTCCATTTGTGAATTTTTGTAATACCTTCCTTAATTTCTCATTAGACAATTTGAGATCAGTATTTTCCTTAAGTAATTTAGCATTCTTTTCTTTTTCTATATCAAGGGGGGATTTAATAGAACTGGTTGGAGCATGTTGTTTCTTAAAGGACTTATATTTTTCCTTCAATTCATTACAGGTTTCTTCTATCATATTACAATATTAAAATTACTCTTCAGTAGACATATTTTCATATTTAGAATCAGAATCAACTCCGGAATAATATGAATTTAAAGTAGGAGTGTCCAGTGTTACCTTAGATGTGTTTTTCCTAAAACACATGTTAGAACGATTATTTTTAGGGTCAGAAACTTTAGATTCACTTGTGTTGTATTATGAAGCACTCCAAGTTTCTTTCATAGCTTTCTTATACTTGTTGTACTTTTAGTCATATTTCTTTTTGAACTTCATTTTTTGGATAGTCTACTTTTACATGTCCTTTGTTTTTTCATTCATAGAAGACAATTTCATCACTTTTATTAGGCTTCTTCCAGTTCTTCTCCTAATGACCTTTGTTATCATATTTTCCATTGTGATATGATTTTATGAAGAATTTCTTCTTCCTGTAGAACTTATTTAATCTTCTGGCTATCTGAGCCATCTCAACATCACTGTCAGATGCGCTCTCATTACATCTTGAACTATCACTTTCACTTTGACTGTTTTCCTTTGTCTTTAATCTTTGAAGCAGATGTCTTGAAGGCTACTGACTTCTTCCTTGGTTCGTCATCCTCTTCTTTGTTGACCTTCATCTCTTCCTCATTCATCATTATCTTACCAATTAATTCTCTAACAGGATGTTTGCTGATGTCGCATGATTCTCTAATGGAAACAAGTATGCCTCTCCATCTCTCTGGCAGAAATCTTAATATCCTTAAGATATGTTCTTTTTCAGGAAGAGCTTTACCAAGAGACCTCATAGTGTTTAAAATCTCATTGAACCTTAGATACATTACATAAATGGGTTCATCATGATTCATTTTAAAATTATCATATTTAATAGTGTATGTGTTCAGTCTCATTTGTTTAACATTGGTTATTCCCTCATGGGAAATAACCAAAGTGTCCCAAATTTCATAAGTAGTTTTACAAGAAGATATTCTGTTAAATTCCTCATCACCTAAAGCACAATATAAATCATTAAATGATTTACAGTTATTATTATAAGATATTTTGTTAGGGTCATCCCAAGTAGTTCATTCAGATTTTGGAATCTTATATTGAGTTTCTATAGTAGTCCAGATATCAAATCCCATACTCTTTAAATGAATTTTCATTTTAAGCTTCCACTGGGCATAATTTGTACCATTAATGAAAGGTGGCATGTTGGTAGCAGCACCTTCAAGTCTATTATCCATAATTCGATTTTAGAAAATGTATTTAAAGAGGTAAAATTTAGAACTAATAGAAATTTATGATCTTCAAGATACAACTAAAATCACAGTTGAAAAACATAGTGTTTTGAAAACTTTTAATAATAAACAGCCCTCTAATACCAAATTTTAGTCAGATTGGATACTCATGTGGGGGGTGAATTGACTTCCAATTAATATTTCGGTTAAAAATATTTCTCTTAAAATCCCCAAATTTAAAAACTATGTTAAACTGTAGTGAATTTGTAAAACTGTAATTGTTCAATTAGTTTCTCAAAATATTCATTAGGTCTTATTTAATTTAATCAGAAGATTAAATTAGATTTTGAAACTAACATACTGATTTACAATAGTTACAAACACTTTCTAGATTAATTATCAAAGTAACTTTGAAAAAAATTGAATTTCAATGTAATTAGAAACGGAAAATAATGTATTTAATATACTTTAGACTTAATCTAAGGTGCACAATAGATATAACCAAGAGGTTCAGTATCAAGCCGAGACTTAGTCCTCTCAAACAATTTATATAAATTTTATCCACACCCAGGATCGGTGTAAACAACAGTGCAAAGACTTTCCAGGTACTAAGACCTCTACCACAGTTCTACGTGGGAAAACAAAACAACAGCACACTAGCTGTCTAGGTATTACATGAACTCTACCACTATCCACAGGGGGATACAAAAGAGTTATGGAAGGTTTGTGTGAGGAATTAGAGATCCTCCAGTTTAGCACAAGAGACAGTGTGTGTATAAAAAATACAGAGTACACACACTGCTCAAAATGTAAATAGAAGAATCACTAAGAGAGTAGATATGAGTTTAGATTGCTCTAGTGATTTGAAGTGCAGCTCTGGACTCCTTTTGAGTTTTTAGAAATGCTTCTGAGTCCTACTATGGTTTTTCTTTTCAAAACAGTGTGTCATTTGCTTCCATGGTTTTCAAGTTCAGATTGATCTTCTTGAGTGTATGAGAAGCTTATTGTAGTCCTTCACTCCTTGACTGAAGTTCGGTTTTTGTGTTCTCTTCTTGTATAGATCGCTTCATGTATGTCCAGTGTTCTTAGATTATTGATGTAGTATTTTTTTATACACTACTTTACAACATTATTTTTCCCTATTTTTGTGCACCTTTTTTATATGTTCGGCCTTTGTCCTTCCTAATATAGCTTTCAGCTCAGGCAATGGTAATGATTAACTTTTTACAGGTATGAGGTACGGTTCCCTGACATGAAAAAAACTATCAATAAATAACATTAATTGCATTAAAATTATCAAATATGACCATTTCTTAATAAATAAATAATGTTGAGAAAAGTAGAGTTTAAGAATCAGTGACTGGTAAGTATTCCATCAGTAGCTCTCTGTCGGTAGATGTGTAACAGTGGACTTTGTATTGTAGTGAGCTTCTATCGATAGCTCTTTCTCCTTGTACCGGTATCTCCTTGTATCGGTAGTTGTTACTTTGTGTATCAGTAACTCTATGTACCAGTGACTCCTTCTTTCGGTAGCTCTTGGTCTATTGGTATCTCGCTTGTATCGGTGGCTCGTTTTGTATTCGTGACTGTCTGTATCGGTAAACTTTGTATTGGTAGCTTGTGAATATTGGTAGCTTCGTTCTGTACCAGTGATTAAGTGTATATCAGTAGACTTGTTCTATCGATAGCTCTACATCCATCTGTAGCTCTCTGTATTGGTGGACTTGATTTATCGGTGACATGTGCTTACCGGTGGACTTATACATACCAATAGCTCTGTGTGTCGATGACCTTTGCTTAACGGTGACTATGTCTATCGGTAGACTAAGTACCAATAGATCTGCATTAGTAGCTATAAGCATATCAGTGACTTAACACTTATATTCTTTATGCAAAGCATATCTGATTGAGTTATAATTATTTCAAGATTCATATAATCATAGATAAACATTGATTATCATATTTCAAAGATTATTTTAATATTATTATCAGCATGATAATATAATGTCATAGATTGAAAGAATTAATGTATACATAAACATTTTTTGGGATTATCAAAGTATGTGAAAGCATAATTGGGATTTTCAAAATAGGTGAGGTCAACAATTAGTCCTAAAACGTGCTGATGAAGATATAATATAATAATTTTTTTATATTATTATATATATAGTGTTATATATACGCAAAAGAAATAAATATTTATTTATAATTATAACTATAAATATATTTATTTATTTATATTTATAAAATTATAATAAATATATTTGTAATAGTTTTATAGTTATTTAAATAAATAAATATTTATTTATTTATAGTTATACTTATAAATAAATAAATATATTCTTTTAAATAATTATAAAATTATAAGAAATATAATTTTTAAATATATAATCTTATAAATATATTATTTATATATATGTATATATATATAAGATTATAGATATCATAAATATGTTTCTTATAATTTTATAATTATTTAAATTAATTAATATATTAATTTATAATTATAACAATAAATAAATATATATTGATTCATTTATGTAATTATAAAAGTATAAAAAATATATTTATTATATTTATAGTATTATGAATTTAACCAAATAGTGCGAATAAAGGGGCTGAGCCCATGATCCATAAAATTATTAATAATTGAAAGGGAAGCCTACAATCCCAAGGATAGGTTCAGGGTACTAGTGTCAATATCACCAATGGAAACCAAATAGTACTCAACTTTTATTCCTAACACCCCTTCCATGGTAATCACCACATCCCCTTGGATGTCGTACTCTTCACCATTGCTTCGGAGTCTAACATGCCCCACCTGAATCACTTGCACCCGACTGTCCATCAACAACATCATGGGCATCATGTTGTACATCAAGAGGATTGACCTAATAGCCATCTTGAGCGACTATCTTCTCCTCATTAACCATGCCATGAGCTCTATCATCAAAATTCTCCTAACCATAACGTTTTCCATCCTGTTCATTGTCATCATGTGCAACTATCAAAGGATAAGAAGTATTATCAATAAGATTTTTCAAGAGAGCACTAGTTGTCCTTTCGAGGCTCTCCATATAGTGAAATTCCAAATACAGAGAGTGTGTTGATTTATGATTAATAATGAATTTATATTTCACAAAATTAGTGGTAGGATACACTATTACATTGAGAGAAGGATCATCCAAAGTTACTTAGTGAGGAAGTGGAAACATAGCATCATCATTACCCAAGGCAGAAGGGACCCCAGCTGCAGGAGAATGAAAATTAAGGCATTCAATGTGGATTCATCTAATGTGGATGCTGCATGAGTAGCATCCATCCTAGAAGTACCCTTTATAGAGGAAATTGTAGTTATTATGGAAGTCCCTACTATGAGCACATCACCAGGTGAGTCACAAGGATCACCTGTTATGCACACAATAGAAGGAGAGGAAGTCTACACACACTTTTGTGCATCAGAATGATCAAAATGATCCATGAAATGAGTGTCACATCCTCCAGAAAAAATGTACAGGGAACTGCTACCTAATTTGACATTTAAATAGAACAATTCATTGAATAGAATAGACGCATCTGGATCCTTACCACTGTCAAATACATCACCACATTAATAGGGTTCCCTATGCTCAGAAATGTGAGGAGGAAGTGCCGCATCACCTAAAGGATCAGGAAACATACCTCGACTCATATAACCATAATGTGGTATGCTAGTGTCCATACAATATACAACATCAGTAAATGAAATAGACACCCCTTTCCCTTTATTTTTCACAATATCATCCCTGATGATTGAAGTTAAATTTACCTTCACACCATTAGGGGTAGATGAATTGACATTCCCACCATCCAGGGTACCTCTCCTCATAGGCATAGATGGAGCAGGAACACATGGAAATTTGACTTTACAACTTTCAAAAAGGTTACCTTATCATTTACAATTGGAACAACATAAACCCCAAATACAGTTATCATGAACATGTCCAATAATGGATAAATTTATACAGAAATCATAAACATGATCAAATTCAATCTCACGCTCAAATTTAAAATCACCAAAAATAATTAGAACTATATTAAAAAAAATACATATCCAACCCATCTAGAATGCAAGAAAAATGGCCATATTGAACTATCGTAGGATCTTTATCAAGCTTAATTGGAGTTCCCAAAGCCGATGCAACATCCCAAAGGACACTTGGATGAAAGAATACCCAACTCAATCCTTTGATGCAAAATCTAGGATTGTGCTATGGTGTTCTTGGCCCAAACCAGATCAAACTAGGGATACCAGTTGTGAATCTTGGGGATCCCTAGCATGAGATAGACAAACCCGCGACTCCATACACACATTTTCAAATCATTCGAACAAAAAGTAAAATGATAAAATTCCATACCAATCTATTCCTTCTTCCATTCATTGAGACCCAAAATCTCCTGACGGCATTTCTGATAATCTTCAAGCTTCCATGAAGAATTCATATGTGAATATATATGAGAAATCATAGAATGTTTAAAAGCATCAATACACTCTAGAAGAAATCGAGGGTTCATTTTGACTACCAAGAGTACACTATTCCGCGAGATCCGGTTTTAGAAGCAGATTCACCATTTCAAGAACTAGGGAAAAATATATAAGAGCCCCTAACCTGTAACTTTTTTGATTGAGGAAGTCCAACTGAATCAACCAGATACGAAACAGAGTCTGTATTTACCTTCTTTGAAGGTCCGACAAACACAGTCGTGGGATTTAAGTACACAGCCAAATAATTCATCGCAAAATGAAACCCTAAATTCCAAACACATTGAGAGAAAAACTCTCAACCCTCTTATATGAATATATATTTAAGTAATATATTTATTATAATTTTATAATCATTTAAATATATCAGTATATATTTATAATTATAATTATAAATATTTCTATTTATTTATCAATATTTATATATATTTATAATTATATGTATTTAATTATATATAGCGTTATGTTAATAACAAATATATTTTTTATAAATCTATAATTATTTAAATAATTATAATTATAACTATAAATAAATAATTATTTTTTTGAAGTAAAAGTTATAATAAATCTAAACTTATTTATAGTTATAATTATATATATATATATATATATTTCAATAATTTTGAAATTATAACAAATATATTTATAATTTTATAAATATATATAATTAATATTTATAATTTTTTAATTATTTAAATATATCTCTATTTATTTAAAATTATATTTATAATAACTTGTATTTATTTATTAATACTTGTATAGAAATATATATAATTAATATATTTCATATAAATTTTTAATTATTTATATGTATCTATATTTATTTATAATTATAATTATAACTATTTGTATATATTTTTAAATATATTTTTATACTTATGTATTTATTTATATTTAAAAATTTATAATAAATATATTTTATTTTATTTTTATAATTATTTACATATATAAATATTTATTCATAATTATAACTACAAATAAAAATATTTTTATATATTTTTATATAATTATAAATATATATATATATATTTATTTATAAAATTATAACAGATGTATTTTTTACTAATTTTAAAATTATATTAATTATATATATATTTATAATTATAATTAAAAATAAATATATTTTATTAAAGGAATTTACATAGAACATAAATTTTATGATTAATAATATAATAAAAATATTTATTTTTTAAATATATTTATTACAATTTTATATGTATTTTTTGAGAACATAATAGATTCATGTGTATAACATGAATGAAACATATACTTAGTAAATTATAGGTAATAAAACAAGTCATCACATATAGAAAACATGAATAATAAGACGGATTTAATGTATAAATGGACATTCGTCATGAATACATAACATTTATGAATGTCAATTATTCTCACACATCAATATATTTATTAACCAAATTCATTGAAAATATATATTTATTTATATAAAATTGTAATTTTAAATATATATATATATATTAAAAGTATTTATATATATTTATAAATATAATAAATGTGATGAATATATTTATTATTTGATAAAATGTATTATAATAATATTATTATTTATGTATATATTTATTTAATTATAATCTTAGAAATAATTTTTTAAAACATTATATATATATATATATTATTAAAAAAATATATATTAATTATAAACAAGCACTTTTTATTTACAGTATATAAATAAACATTATTTATTAATATAAATATAATAATTTTATATAAATTAGTAATATATTTACTTAAAACATTTATCCGTGCTTATAATAGCACTGATATATCTTCCCATTATTAATTCTCTTTTTATCATTGGTAAATGGTATATTTATTTGTGATATTATGTAGCACTAATAAAATACCCCATTTTATCAGTGCTTTCGATTTAGCACAGATTAATGTCAGGGCATCCCTTGCCCAGATCTGTGGTAGTACTTGTTTCCTATAGTGGATCCCGATCATCAGTGTGTTTCCAATAGTAGATCAGGCACATCGACTTATTTCAAATAGCTATGTCATGAGATATAAAATATTACCCAATGTAGTGGATATGGATATAGGTCATGTCCATCAAATAATCAATTCATCTATTGACACAGGGTCATAAAACATTCGTTATAACATTACCCCTAAAATTGAATTTTGTATCATAAATATTTCATTATAGCATAACCTGTGGAATGAAATTGGGTCCATAAACATCTTTCCATTATAATAAAAACCAAAAACCATTAAAATAAAGAATAAGGATGGTTCTATCTAGTAATATCCCTTTTTAAATAGAAAAAACTCTAATGGTTTTTTCATTGATTAATATAAATTATATAAAAATATGATTAAAACATTCTTGAGAAAAATATCCTTTACATTTGAAATCACTTCATTAAAATGTAAATAATTCCCAAATATTAAGAAATCTTTTTTATTTCAAATAAAATGATGAAAATTGTAAAGGAAGCATCAAATAATTTTGTGTTCATAAAAAATGTAAATTTACTTCATTTCAAATATCTCATAATAAATATTATGTTCACTTTTTCGTTAAAAACACAAAAATAAACTTAATAAAAAAAATTAAAAAAGATTCCATTTTAATTAGTTTTAAAAAATTAAAATATTGGAATAAATTTATATAAAAAATCATTGGATAACATTAAGTAATTTATTTAAATTATTTTTAGAAAACAAAGACATGTAAGAAAAAGGGGGTTTGGCCAAAGAGAAAGATAAATTAAGCTTTTTAGTAAAAATATTTTTAATTAATCTTGTTTACATAATGAGTGTAAAATGAAATTAAAAAAATTTATTCTTCACAAATAACCAAATTATAATAAAATAGAAAACTTTCTTGAGAGGTATATCATAATATTTAATCATAAAAAACAAAATCATAAACAATCCTAATAAATAATGATATTGTAACGTAAAACATTTTCCACATAGAAAAAATTTCAATCTTAACACCCATGAAATACAGAACCATATATTGATATTTATCACATATTTTTTAGGAGAATAATTAAAAAATAAAATCAATGGAAGATATACTTGAATGTTTTAATCTTATACCACCAGATGGATATATACCAGATAGAAGGGGAGAAAACTCAATTGTTTTACATAATTTTCAAAAGGAAATAGGAACAATACCATGAATGGTATTTTATGAAATCATTAAATGTAGTGGACTTATTAAAAACTATATTAAATTTAATTCAATTTTCTATGAGGGATAAATTTTAGTGGACCATCTCGCTTCCATGGGAGATTGAGGATCCAGTGTCACCTACTTTCCGAGTATGAGGTTCCTGAGACCTGAGGGGGAAAATCTTGTAAGAGGGGATTCTCTCAGACTTCATGATTTTAGGAATAAATTTATTCATGCACATAAAATTTTATAAATTATATAAATAATTATGATGATGATGATGATATATACACCACACAAATGAAACAATAAGTACATAAGCTATGTTCCTTGTAGAAATAAAAGTGAGACAAAAATCCATTAACATTAGTCTCGACTTATTTCAATCACATTATAACCTAATATTTAATAAATATATGATTATGATAAATTTATATTACACAAATTTAACCATATGTATCATTCCATATATTATTTAATTATTACCTCTTACTTCCACTTTATTAACAATTCCTTGTTAAAATCATGTTTCGGGTAGTAATCACTTCTTTTACATTTATATTTTGGTCTGGTATTTATTCCCCTTTCACTTTGATCATTGTTAGATAATATAATTAATGTTGGAAAATATATTAGTAGAATATATATTCATTATATATGTATTTATAGTAATATATTAAAATTATATATAGAAAATGAATTACAACATTCACGGGGATAGGCGATCGTACGTTGGAATGAATGTTGTTTCCATTTTCATGATAGATGAAAATAGAAGGTAAATAATGTAATACCTTTACATAATGAATTTATGTCATATATATCATGCATATTAATTGATCCTATCCATATTACATTGCATTAACATCCTAAGTGAATAATGAATCACATCAGTTAATGTGGCGGTAATCCGTTGTACACACGAGTGGCATTATCGTATTCCCAAAAAAATAGAATGTAAGAAGTTATATGTAATTTTATAATTAAATATGAATAACTATTTCTTATAAATTATATAAATATATTAAATACATCATTATATCTAACCGTTAGAGGCGGTGATTGAAAATGACTTACATCAGTTCCTATGGTGGTAGTATATCGTACATAAGATCAACAATTTCATTTCCAATTTAATAAAAGCTAAGGTAAATAATGGGTATTAAATTAATATAATATCAAATTAGTATAGATGAGATATTTTTTTATTATATTATAAAAATTTAATAATATTTATGGATGGGAAATAATAAATAAAATGGAAACACTCGACTGAGAATGATACATCTTCTTCGAATAACCAGTTTAGGTTAACACTAATATACTTCATAGGATCGGTTCAAAATAAAATAAAATAATCATGGATGTGATGAGGGAAGTTGGTTAAAAATTTGGGTAGAAAGTATTGGAACCAATGGGTTTTAGAAACGTGGAAAGGATAGGATATTGGTGTTCCCATGGGGGAGTGGACACAAATGAAATTTTTGAAAATAATAAAGTGTACCCGCATTTGAAGAATTTAAAAAGGATCTAAAATGGATCATTATAGAACATTATATGATATAAGTTAGAAATATTTGAATAAAATTACATTTATATAATTTTAAATGTCATTTACCTGTTATCATTTTTGTTTAACACCCCGGTCAACCCATTTTAACCTTAACCATGATAATTAATTTTTAATGTTTTTACTATTAATTTTGAACAATAATTAATTTATAATTATTATATAATATTAATTATACTAATTAAAAATATGGAATACATTTTTTATGATACCATTAATATAATTGACAAATTCTTATTTAATATTAAACATAGATATGCGATGAAAAAGTGTTTTTACAACGAAAACATTTTTTTAAGTATAGAATGTTTTCATATAAAAATTTATATAAAATTGATTCTAATTATATAAATTGTTATAATATTAATATAATTTAGATAATTATAATTTTAAATTTTTTTTATACTTTATGGATCTTTGTAAATGATTTAAAAGAAAAAATCATTTTCAATAGAAATTAGAACCTTTTAACTATTCACCAAAAAATTAAACATTGTAGAAAGTTATCAAAATTTATCTCTAATGATGATTCAAAAAATGAAGTTAATTTTTAAAAATTGATTTTATAATGATTTCAATAATTAAATTTATTATTTTTTCAAAAAAAATAAAAACAAATCATTTTTTGAGAAAAACGTTTTTTCAAAGAATATGACGACATTAATAAAAATAAGTACTTGTTTATAAATATATTTTCATTATCTAAAACCATTATCATTAACATTAAAATGTGTTTATACCTATTAATAATAAAAAAATTATGGGACATCTTATAATAGTTGGTAATTATAAAGATTCATGTTTTCTTGAATATAATTTTTTAGTAGAAGTTTGAATTTTTTCCTTCTAATCCTTGGAAGGGATAAAATGGAATTTCCACTAGATTATGTTCTTAGATAATATTTTTAACCACTCCATGGGTACTAGAATAGGTTTTTTAACCCTATTACAATGGATTTTATGCACCATGTCCCACTAGAGTACACACCAAGGTGGGGCCTTGATGGTACACAACTCATACTATGGTATACACATTGTGTACTACTCCCTTGTTACCCACTGAGGGTTTTTTTGTATATTCTTTCCCAATAGTTAAAAATTATCCCCAAGCTAGACCAATTTGAGTATATTTTCATGTATATAATCATGGTTAAACCATTTTGGAGGTTTGAGGACTCTTGGGAGACATTTCAATCATTTACCCAACTGGAGTAGTTCTTCCTCCAGTAATCGAATTCTGTTATCTCTTGAGAGAGGGAGAAATGATATTAAATTGATAGGTTTGGTGTTAAAACCAACCTAGTATGAAAATTTGATCTGATATGGGCCATGATAAATCTAAATTGTCCAATGTTACTTATATTTTCCATTCATGATGTCCCCTTGGAAGATTTTCCCTTCTAGCCCAAGAGGCCATGAGACTATTTGTTCATAAGGATCCCTTTTAATGTTTCCTCTATTTAAATTTTGACATAGTGGATCCCTTGTAGGATTCTAATGTCATATTAATATTACTATGGATACCCTAACTGATTCTTTTTCTTATAATATTACCTAAGTAATCCCTCAAAGGATACATTTTCCTTTCTGTTATTCTGAGGATCCCATGTAGTATTCCTCAATTAACTTTTTTGTTGTAGATCCCAAATAGGATTTTACTTTATTGTTTTCACCTAAGGGGTCTAATGGGTTCCCCAAAATATGACCTACCTAGATATAGTACATCTGTTTTTGGTATATGTGGTAGTGGGTTTCACCATAGAACCTATACCGAAAATATAAGCCCTTGTTAGTGTGGGTGTAGTGGTGGGTTATGCATTTGTCAAACCTTACTCTTTGTTTATATATTCACTTGTTTTTTTTGAAGCATAAATTATTTCAAGATTTACTTCTTGGTTGGGGGATGATGAGTCTATCATTAGGTGTCTTTATTTTAATGGTGATTTATGAATGTTCTTCTTGGGATTTGGTTTCTAAGCCATGTTATTTTTATATTTATTAGTATACCCAAAAGTAATTCCTGGGACCTTTCTGTTGAGCCTATAAAATATATTATTATTTTATTAGGATTTTTATAGGTGTTTCTTACTACTTATATGTTGAGCCTACTACTATGATACATGGGCATGGAATCCCTTGTAATGATACTCAGGGATGATTATACTCTCCCCAGTGAAGAGGATGATTACGCCCATTTCGACATAGGGTTTACTGAGATGATTATTATCTCCACAATTTAGGGTTTTTGTTGGATGAGTATGCCTTACTAGACTTATTGTCTATGTAGGATGATTAATCTCTACAAGACCAATGGATATAGAGGATGTCCATACTCTATTTTTATGGCTCATATGATGAAGATATCTATACGTTCTCTCTTGAATCAGGTTATGTGACCTTTTTCTTTTTTAGGGTAGTTGATCTAGGAGTGTCACACATATGATTGATGTTTTTCAAGACATTCACATATGGATATGGAGGTGTGGTTATGAAGTCTCACAAGTGATCACTCCTTAAATATCTCCTAAGGGACACACCCTAAGGGTTTATCTGAGTCTCAATGTAGTGATTCCCTATGCCCTGGGACCTTGGGATCAGACATTGCACTAGATCTATATGAAATGAGCAGTATGACATATTTCGCAATAACCTTTTATAGGGTTTTTGGATGTAATTACCTGTAATCCTTCATTATAGTGATTAGAGATGATTATTGGTGAACCCGGGGTCAAGACGAGTATCCCCATATGGGGACATAGCTTTCTCAAAGACATTTTTGGCACTAGCTAAAGCAGGTATTAAGCGATTGGGATTATAGACCCATATATGGAATTAATGATACATGGGTTGAGTGTAATTATGTCAATCTCAAATACCTTGTACAATATGTCTAGGATGGCAGAATTACAGACCCGGGGATCCATTATTGACGGTTTTTATGTTATTTCTTTCACCTTAATCATTTATATTCATAATTATGTATATATATATATGTTTGGGAATATAAATTTATTCATACATATAAATATAAAAATCCATGTTACCACATTCCCTATTGATTTGTATTAGAGAACCAAAGATTAAATATGGTTTCACATTTATTGGTTTAATTTATCCTTTCAATCGATGCTCAGCTAGGCTGATCACATTTACATTTATATGCACTTGAGGAAGCATTTTATAGGTTCATCATTAGGGTGGAATACTAATATTATATTCTCTATCCTAAAAAAGAAGTTCAATTTGTGTGTGTTATGTATTCATTTTAGGTTCAGAACAAAATCCAGGTGTATTTTTCTATGTCATAGAGTATCATGACTGATTAGAGCCGCTCGTGTGGGTTCTTATGATCGAGAAGTGTTATTCGATAGTGCCTGGAGATGGGTATCTGGTCTAGATCAGATCTATTATTAGATCTTTGTAATTTTATTTTAGTTTCTTTTTTTTATTCTATTATCTATATAGTCATCCGAGTGGGTGAAAAATGTTGTATGAATGATATAGCTATGGGATTTTATAGCATTAGTTTTTTTATATCAGCATGTTCTATTTCAATTTATTTACTCCTTATGAACTCTATTTCTACCTTCTTGGATGTTACATAGAAATTTATATTATTTAATTACTTTGATATGAGTTAATATTCCACCATTATCAAACCTTAGGCCCTCGATGTTATTTAACAACCTTTGGAATATAGAGAGGCGTTCTTGATGCCTCATAATGAACTATCATGGAGAATCAGTTTAGTGTCACCTAGGTTGGGTAGTTATAAATCAGTATCATAGGAGTTCCATTAATTTGGATTACTATTTGGGATATGGTATATAGGATTTTTATAAATGTTTAAGAACATGTGACAAATATTGGACTTGTGTGTCAAGAACACTTGTTCGGGTAAGAACTTTTGGTATCTAAGGGTCTAGGATTACTTTTATGATCTATGATGTTACATTTGTTTATGATTTTCTCCTTTAGAGAAGGAAACTTTATAATTATTCTATGGTTTATTATATATTTATGTCTCTTAGACTTTTGGAAAGAGTCCATGTATGGATTTTGACTCTACGCCAACAATGGATGGAGGCGTCTCACGCATCTTATTTTCCATATTGGATTCACATTATATAGGCCTCCTAGTTTGTGATTATTACTAATGATAGAGGAAAATAGTTTAATGTGTCAACAAAAACCTAAAAATTTTCTTCTAATATTGTTTTTGGTGGAATTATACTTTATTGAGCCTATATTCAAATATTTACTTCTTATGGCTGGTTGTGTGGATCTATGTTGGTACATTTGGTGGTGAGGCTGATGATTCTGTCCTCATGCACATGAGGTAAAACAACCGATGTAGGTAGATAGGGAATGTGATTCCCATATGATATACCATTATGGGGGATGGGTATCCTTTAATTTTTGGTTATCAATTCGGAATGCAGAGTACGATATCGATAGGTACCTAGACGTTTTTCATGAACTGGAACTCTTAGAGGTATTACTGTGTATGTATTCTCAGTGAGTTTCCATTTAGTATTTCAATTATTATGTTGGCATCATGACTTCTAAGGAGAATTTCCTTATAAGGATTCTCAGTGAAAATTGGCCCCTTATTTAATGTGTTCATAGTTTTTAACCTCGTTGTCCATTGTGATATTTAACTTCTTTAGGGTGGTTTGATATTTTGGGACAGGTGGTTAGAACCAATAACCCATTTGTGAGAATGGATCTGTTTGGATATGTGAGAGACCAAGAGACCCTTAGTTTTGAGTTAGACAGTTGTTGGTATGCTTTCCTTTTGTTTGAAGGTAACCTTCCTGATGGATGTCATATCATTTTTATGAATGTAATTTTAGGTAGGGATCATGGTAATATTATATTTGAGACTAATGCAAGGTTACTACGCATGTTTTTCATTATATACATGTTGATTCCTTAATTTTTTTACAATAGACTAGGGTGATTTGTTATCAGGACTGGCATTGAAAGATATGACTATTTGGGTGCCTAACCCAGTTGACTAGTGTTTCCACTATTGATAATGTAGTAAGAGAATAGATAGATATTCATTAATGTAATGACGCCAGGTGATGGGTGATCATATAATAAATGTTGACCAAGTTTGGTTTCCAATTTTGAAGAGGAGTTCCAAGGGAGCTTCTAGTTTAGTGGGACTGACGTTCTATGTAGCATGGTTAGCTTATCCTCATATTGGATGATAGTTGGTAGTATGAAGAAAGTGATAAAGGAAAACATTTTTTTACATATGGTACCATTTTAATCCTAAATCGGTAAGTAGATAGGTGTGATTTGATGATTGATGGTTTCCACGATTTTTGTGGGCACGATTTCCCAAGAGTTTTGATTAAATAACAAATGTACCTGCATGATAGAGGTGATAAAAAAATTAAATCATATAATATGAGATAGTTAATTATGGTCGGACCTGGAAAATTCATTTTTAGAAGATGTGGTGTAGGTTGTGGGGAAAAAGAATGTGTACCCTATTTTATTTGAGTGTGGATTAAAGAGGTTTTTAAACACCTTTTAAAGGTATCGTAGTTTACTTATGGTTTGAGATGATCATGAACTCTCTCTAAATCATCTGGAGTATTCTAAAAGAGCATCATCCCTACACCTAGAATTTCTTATTTTATATTTCATACTGATTGAGGATGGAACCTATTCACTTATCTCTCAAGGAAGGATAATGCAATCCATATGGTGGGAAGTGAACCATTTTTAATTTGACTGTGGTGATCCTTATTTTGAGTTGAATTTTGGTGTTTTCTTAAGTCTTGACCTTAGAGGTCAGTTTTGAGATGAAGATAAGTGTATTCCTATGGTGGGGAGTACTAGATAAATTATAGTGTAATGTCTTCCTTTTAGGAGACATTTGTTGACATTATGAGGCAAGTCATTGGTTATTCCAAATATCATTTCCTATAAATTCTTGGGGAAAGATAAAGGATTATAGTCTTACCATCAGGAATCCTAGAGATGAGACGGTTTATGGTGGGGATAATGAAAAGACATGTGTTTTTTCAAAGAAGAAATGTTGATCATAAATTTGAATTTTCCCTTTGGATTCTTCTAATGGGTAAAATGGTCTTTTATCCTATATGACGATGTCATATAATTTTTCTATCCATTTTATATGCCCTAGAATATGGTTTTACCCTATGATAAGAGTTTGGTGAAATTCCAAACTATTTAAATTTTAGAAGAATAATTAATAATTAATATTAAATAAATTAAATATTAAATTATTATCATAGGTTCATTCCAACAAATCTTTTTAATGGGGAATTAGATTGATATTCCAACTCTACTGATGTGTTTGTAATGGGTTGGTTTTCATACACAAAGCATAAACTCAGTTTGGGCATTAGGGACAGACCATACCCCTTTCTCTTTAATTTTTTCTCATGATTTTCTTTATTTTCTTTTTATTTTCTTCTACTCTCCCCTTCCTTCTCACGCACACCCCCTTATGGGCCTCCATATTCATGTGCCTAAGAGAGAAAGGGGAGATGTAGAGAGAGAAATATTGTAGAGAGGGGAAAAAGGTCACTATTTTGGATCTGAAAACTCATTGGATTGTCATGTAGTAACCATGGACTATGGAGACTGGTGAAGTTTCAGTAGATTCCTCAAAAAGTTATGGTGTTTCTATGTATTTTCATAAATCCACATAGTGTTTTTTTCAAGTTCTAATTCCAATTTTATGCTTTTTGAGACCCATTGTAGGATGAATTATAACTTTTTCTATAAAAATGGTGGCTTTGGGGCGATTTGAGCGTTTCTCATTTCGAAAAACCCCAATACACAATGTGTGGTTTAGGTAACACAAACTATTTTTTATTCCTATTCAAGGAATATAAATTTCATGAATTACACGCCATGTATAGGAATTACATCTCATGTGTTGGGACTCATCTGCACAGTCGAGTACTCAGATAGGCTACCCATGTCATAGGCACAAGTCATGTGAATTACACGGCCAGAACCTGTGTGGGTCACACGCAATGTAGATGTACAAATCCAGGTGATATACATTTCTATGACTACTGAAGTACATGGGAAATTACCCATTTTATGTTACACACCATGTATAGGACCAACATACCATGTACATGGGCTTTAACATTCCGTGTATGGTTGGAGTACACACCCAGGTGGGGCCATGAGGGTGCACGTCATGTACTAGGATACACAAGCCATGTACTCCTCCCTTGCTACCCTCTAAGGGTTTTTTGTATCTTCATTCCTAGGAGTCATAATTAGACCACAATAGTTGTCCATTATGTGTATCATTTCACATATATCACACTAGTGAGACCATTGTGGTGGTTAGAGGACTCCTACGAAGTGTATCATGATTTTATGGAAATAGAGCGGTTCTTCCTCTACTAATTGAATTCAATCATCTTATGAGAGAGAAATGCATGAAATTATAATGATGGGTTGTGTTTTCAAACCATCCTAGTTTGATAATTTGATCTAAGATAGGAAATGAGCCATATCTCATGGTCAATTCTTCATAGTTTTCTATTTGAGGTTATCTCCCTTGCAAGTTGTTACCTTCTATAGTTGGAGGTCATGATACTAGTTATTTCCTAGGATCTATTATAGGATTTCCTCAGATTATATTTCAACCTAGGGAATCCCTTTTAGGGTACCTCTATCATATAAATGTTATCGACGATCCCCTTAAGGATACCATTTCTTATAAGATTACTTAGGGAATCACTTATAGGATCCCTATTCTAGGTTACTATTCAAAGGACCCCCTTTATGATTCAACCTTTAAATTTTCTCTTTAGGATCCCATGTAGGACGACTCTTCAGTGTTTATACTTCAAGGACCTAGTGAGTGATCCATTGTTTCATGAATCCTAAGATAGTATGTATGGTTTGTGTAAGTATGGTAGTAGGTGTCTCTTCAGAAAATATTCCAAACTTATTTTCCCTTATGGCTAAGGAAGTAGTGGTGGTCAAGGCATTCAGAAAACCTCACTCTTTTTTTATATTTTCACTTGTTTATTAATGATTCCTCAAAGATTAATAGTGCTTCTTTATATTTAGTGGCTAATGATTATGATGTGTGGAATATTTCCTCTCTTTGGGATGCCCATACTTTCTTTATGGGATCCGGATTCTGGGCCATGTTTTTTTAATAATTATTTTCATACCCTGAGGTACTACCTGGGACATGGATGTTGAGCTAGTATACATGGCTATTTTATTTATGGGATTTCATGATGTGTTTCTTAGTATCTGACTGTTGATCCTGTTACTAAGATAAATAGGCATGGTATACTTGGAGAGATACTCATGGATGATTACACTCCCCCAAGTGATTAGGATGATTATTATCTCCTCAAATAAGGGGTTAATGATGATTATTACACTTTCCTCAACCTAGTTCAATTAGTGGATGATTAAACATTACAGAACTTATAGACTATTTAGTATAGTTATGCTCTCCTAGACCTATGGATA
This sequence comes from Viscum album, assembly GCA_963277665.1. Lineage (NCBI taxonomy): Eukaryota > Viridiplantae > Streptophyta > Magnoliopsida > Santalales > Viscaceae > Viscum > Viscum album. The sequence goes on along the minus strand of OY728150.1, from coordinate 1,286,123,803 downwards.
TGGAATATGACAACAATCTCCTTGATTGGTCATAAAATGAGGATCTCCAGACATTCTCTATGGGATCAGGCTTATGAGACCTTTTTATTTCATTGGGTGGTTGAGCATGGAATCTAAGACCTATTACTGACATTGTGCATGAAATCCACATATGGATATCAAGGGGTGGGTTTGACATCTCTCTGGTGATCTCTCCTTACATACTGCCTAAAGGTTAGACCCTTAGGGTTCATCTAAATCTCAATTTCATGACCCCTTACTGACTGGGACTTAGGGAACAGACATTAAAATCAATTTACATGGAATAAAAAGCATGTATTATAGCTTAGTTCCCATTTAGATGATGTTCGGATAAATATCCCTAGAATATTCCGTTATTTTCATTAGGAGAGAGTACAGGTGAACCCTAGGCTATCATGAGTTTCCTCTTGTGGTGACATAGCTTTCACATATAATTTTCCACACTAGCCAAAGCAGGTATTTTTTTATTGGTATTACGGACCCAGAGATCAACTTAATGATATATGGCTTCAGTTCCATGACAACAACTCAATTACCTTATACAATATATCAAGGTGATCAGGATTATGAATCCAAGGATTTATTGTTTATGGATTTTGTGTTATTTTTCTCCCCTTACCTGTTTAAATTATTATTTTTGTATGTATGTATAGGTTTGTCACTATACATGTTTACGCATATATAAATATGGAAATTGATGTTAAAACCTTCAAAATTGATAGGGATTACAGACCGAGGGATTAACTACTGTTTCACGTTTATTGGTTTTATTTATTTTTTCAGTTGATCACTAGAATGGTAGAAAATATCCATTTCGCATGAACTTATAGAAATATTTGATAGGTTCATCATTGGGGTGGATTACTAATATTATATCATCACCCATGTATGTGAACCATAGTGTGAATACAGACCTCATGTTTTCTTTTCAGGTTGAGCACTGATGCATGGTGGATATGGCTAAGGCATAGGGTTGCATGACCAATCAGAGATTCTCGTGTGTCTTTTTCTAATAAGACTAGTGTAGTTCGACAGTGTCTAGAGACTGACTAGGTATATGTTACATCTCGAATATAGTATTATATCCGAGTACTTTTGTTTACGTTTCTTTTTTCCATTTTAGTATATGTATGGTTGGTCCAGTGGGTGACCAGTGGTGTATGTAATCCAATGATATTATGGATTTTATAGAATTTCATTTTTTATTTATTAATGTTCTATTTTAGTTTATTTATTGTTTCCACAGTATTTTTATTACATTTTTTATGTAACTTAGTGATTTATGATGTTTTCCTACTCTCATATAAGGGAATTTCAACCCCACTTTCACACCATAGTCCCTCATTCCTAGTTGGTATCCTCTAGCTTATGAGGAGGAATGCTTGAGGCCTCATAATGAGCCATCATAGATAACTATTTTAGTGTCATATAAGTCCGGGAATTATAATAACAATAACCATAACCATAATAATAATAATAATAATATATCACGGTTTGTAAAAAACTAATGTTGCGTTTAACACCAGATATCAAAGAAATTAAATTTATTAAAATAAAATTTAATAAAATTTCATGGTTTTACATATATTATTTCCTAATATTCATCTCTCGGTGGATTTTACAAAGCATGTGAGATCGTAGTTAGCAAAGTTTCCACAGAGAAAAGTGTAGAAGACCCCACCCCCCCTCGCCACACACACACACAAAATCCATATCTCAATAGAAGCACGATACTCTTGTGAGAGCTAGAAGGTTGAGGAATATTAGTAGTCGACTCTAGTGCAAGAGAGAGTTTTGTGAGTTGGTTCCCAAGACCCAACTATTTTTATGTACTTTAATTACCATTAATTTTATATAGTTTGGTATACTCAGGTTTTTATTCATACCATAACAGTTTTGATAATTTTGAATCCACTGTTTAAATGGTAATTTATTTATATTACATGTTATATAAAAATGATAAAGTAGCTCTAATATATAATGGGAGCCACAAGATACTATGATAGAAATATTAAATATATGTCATGTTTTATAGATACATTTTATTAAAGAGATGTAGATGATGTCTAATTATCATGTTTTGAGGGCTCATAATCATTGAGACTTCTTATCATGAAGATCCGTCTTGGTGATCACGAGTAGATTAGAACATGAAGATTGACCCACCAATAGAAACACTAAATTTTTTAAGTGTTTCCAGTAGTTCCTATCAACAAATATATGAATTGGCCTCTAAAAATGAGATTATTATAAATTTATACCATTTTATCATGTACTTTAACACAAGGAAAATCATGAAATTGATGTCATGGAGAGTTAGATTGTGTTTGGTGGGACATTGGTGGTATGGAAATGGTTGAGTGGTCAATAATAAATTTTTTGATTCTGGGTTATGGAAGACATATATTTTAGTATCAATTTATAAAGTATGGTAGATTTCATTAAATCCATTTCCATGGTATAAGACAATAAGTCCATCCAGTAAGGCCATGAAACATATAATTCATCAAAAAGATAATTACACAAGTTTGCATCCTTGTTTTTGAGATATAGTTATACAAATAGATTATATTACTCAAAATGTGTTAGTAGGAGGTATTTATAGATATCGAATTCTTTATACCCTTAGGGGCTACTATGGGTTTATATGATACACTATTGGTCTTTTGGTTGGACTCACATATATTACGATAATGACCTTGATGGTCACAAACTAATGGTATTAACAAGTTCCACCAATTATGATGAATGGGAGGAAAGGATGACTTGGGACCCATGTGTGTGATTTGGTGAATTTATAATATTAATTTATCAAAACTAAAAAAATTAAATTTTATAAATAAATTTTATAATAATGATGATTGAATTTATTTTTTATGGAATTCACATGTTTTTTTCATAAAATTGAATAAGAGAAAATATATTTTTTTCAAATGAACATAATATGATCAATGTTATTTATATTACTTTGGGATATTATATTCCAGGATAACTATTAATATTTAATAATTTAACATGTAAAAGTGCTTAATGTGAGTGTTAAAATATCTATGAAATTTATTTTATTTTTAATTAATCTATAAGTGTGCATAAGGGTCTAAAATGAATGTTAGTACTTTCTATGGACCAAAGAGCAATTTTAGAATGTATAAAAATTTTATAATGTTCATTTTAGCCACATTAATTGTTACCCTAAAAATTTGTAAGAAATTAGAGATAAAATATCTTTTCTCTTACCCTCTTATGGTTATAGAGTGATATTCCATTGTAAGAACGGGTCTAGATCGATCTTACATTCCCGATCGAGTATGTGTTCATCACATGATCAAATGAAAATCATAAAGCTCATAATTTTTTCATGCTGGGACATTGGAATCATAAATCTAAAATACAGGATCTATGGAACACATTTTTATGATCAATATATTTCAATGTACTTTCCCTTTCAGTCATGACATGCTGAAAGTGAGTGAATCAAATCAGTGATTTCAAACGAAAAAGGTACTGTTAATTCTTTCTTTAAATTTTATTATTAATGATTAAATTTAATTTCATGGGATATTTTCAGAAATAAATGTAAAATGGTTTTGGATTCAAGTAATTTCACATTATTCCAAACCCAAAATTTTAAATTATATCTTTTTTTTTAATTTTAAATGTGCCCCATCTTCCTTCTTAGCGGTGTCTATGTTTATTTTCTCTCAGATTTCAACATTACATGATCTTTAGAGCCACTATATGTATTATTTATAATTTTTAATAATAATTATAATGTGTTTTATCTGTGTTTTTTTCTTTAACCATGAATATGAAATCAATAATAATCATATTTCAATGATTATTCATTATCAAAGTGTGTCCTTAATTAATAAATTACATATTGATAAAACATCTACAAAACCAAAAAAAAAAAGAAAATTATTTAAAAATATTTATCATATTATACAAGTAATTAATTTTCCCATATACATTGTTAATATTAATTATTAGTGTTTTTAAATTTGGTGGTTAAACCCACCCAAACATGAACATACCTTGATTTAATTAATGATTATGATGTGGTTTTGTTATAATATAATTATACCATAAACATAATGATCAAATTCATTATAACACCCTGAAATTTAGTTATTTTTTAATAGAAATATTATTTCATATTTATTTTATTATTATAATAACATAGAAATAATTTTACATTCTATTATTACATTAAACATTATGGAAATCTACAACTAGGAACAGTAAAGGTACTATTAAATAATATAATAAATGATGTATTATTTTTAGAAATTATAAACATATAATATTAAAAAAATATTTATGATAAATTTAAAATTTTATTATAAAATTTAGTTCAAAAAAATCATAAATACCTTTTATGTGATAATTTATTTTAACTAAGTTCTATGTAATTTTTATTATTATCAAGGTATTTAATTTTCAATGAAATTGGTAAATTTCAATGAATAAGGATGTCTATTTGAGAGATGAAATTATCTTATTTAGAAATTAATTTTATTAAAATCTAGATAATTTTGGTACTTATCACATCAAACTTGTCAGAGAGTTATTTTTCAAAATTTTCTGATAAATTTGATTTTTTTGGTGAAAAAGTAAAAATTTCAGCTTTATAGAGAACAAAAAATTAATGAAATAATTACTATGTCAGTATGAATAATATATATATATATATATAATATTTATAGAAAATATATTTTTTTAAGAATAAAAATTAATTTAAAAATATTATTTTTAATTTATAAATTTATACCTTACATTTTTTAAACATAAAAATGAATTTTAAGATATATATTATTTTTTTGGATTCAATAGATTTATTTGGTTTTAAATATGGTATGTTTAGAATTAGGGTGATTTTAACAGCCAAATAATATCCATAATGAATTAATAATTCAGTTAATTTGTTGTTATTGAATTCACCCACAAGTATTTGGCTTATATAATAAAATAACAAATAAATTACCCCTTAAAACCACCCCTCCTCAATTATAAGTAACCCCATTACCTCCTCATTATCCCCACCAAATCTGTTAATCATGGGTTGACTCTTTATATCCCTCTCAATATTCCCTCCAATTTGGTTCAAAGGTTCTTATGAGTCCCAATAAAGAAGTTAGAAGAATCATCCCATGGTAAGGGATCTTTTCATCCAATTATTTTGATTTGGGTTGTTCTTTTTTATAAACCATTGACAATTAGGTGATTTTAAATTGCCCAATTACTATGAATACTTGTTCTTTTTAATAATATAATTCAATTCTCTCTCATTATATCTTCGTCCTAATTCGTTACTATGTCGAAACAAGGGTTCTGACCCCTCATCTCCCATTATTTTGTGAGTCTTATTAGTTATTTCTTATATCAATAGAAAATGTTGATATTAATCATTGTTATAATTTACATAAAATTTTATCAATGAGTCATCACCATTACCTATCATTATACTAAATTTATATGCAAATATAATGATCATGATTTCCCATATCCAAAAAACTAGCCTAAAGTTGGTCAATATAACTATGTGTGGTTTTCCTAACAATGAAATACCTATTAGGATACTAAAAGTGAATGTGGTTTTGGATTAGATGCATCTAAGGATTAAAACTCCAAAATTATTATTTTTCGGTATACCACTTATATTTTTTTTCATATTGAGTGGGATCTTACTTCATACCTTGTTTTACACTCCTGATTTATCCACTTTGGATAATTTACAAGCACATTATGATCCATAATAATGGATAAAAATATATGGATTGATATTTAAATTCAATTGATATACATATTCCATTTTTGTATCATTAACTAATTCTTGTTGTCATTCTATAATATTTATTATTTCCCTTTTCAATTTGGAAATCATATTCTTCCTACGTTTATTATTTTTTATTCACCATGACAATTTCATTATTCCATTGAATGGGTTTCATTATCATTTGATTTGTAACCAATGAACAAGTTATATGTAATTATTTTTTTTATTATGTATTAAACCTTTATTATACATGTTCATGTTACAATATACATCTTTTATAGTAAAAAATGATCTATTTAGAGAATTATACATCACTTTCTTTTTCTTTCCTTATCATTAACTATATATAAACATTCATTTCAATGTGAATACCCTTTCTTTCTTCTTTTTATGGATAGATTTTCCCTAAGATACCCATATATTTATTGAGTGGGAAAATTATTTTCTAATTTGTAGACCCATTATCATGTAATGTATATACCTTTGACTTCATTGTGTTGATTAATGTGTATTTTCCAACAAATAAACCATATATCATATAACACATGTTTAATATCCTATAGATTTATTATTATTTGAATATTGATATATTTATGATTTTTTATGTGGCTCACCTGAATTAATGAAAGTGAAGGGTGCACCCTGATAGAACTCTAATGCAATGGGTGAAGTGAAAGAGTTTACCAGTGATTATTCACTCCTAGAAGTTATTTGAATTATCCATTTAGGTTATTCTCTCCAATGCACTAGGTAAATAATAATTCTCTAGATATGACATGTTAATGCTACGTTGAAATATTTCCTTGGTATTTTTTATAATAACTAGGTTAATAACCATGGTATTATGATGGGTGTTCTATAATAGTGCTCTAGTGCATTGGGTAATGATACCTTGGCCAAAATCCATGGTGGTATGTTTAAAAAAACCCTAAGAAAGAGATATTGTATTTTTTAAAATGTTGGGGCCGAAGTCTCAATTTATTATTTAAATCGAGGACCTCTTTTTTTTACTAGGTAAAGAGAGCCCACTATATACCCTAAAGGCCCAAGGCCAAGTGGACCGAATACAAGGCTTGAAAGCCCATTTTTTCCCAAAGGGACCTTTGGTGAACATTATTGCTACAGTACCATGGATACTACAAAACCTACAGCAGTGTCTCCACTGCTAGATTTTCTACAACAGTTCCTCCACCGAAACAATTTCGTCACTGCTATATTTCTGACACTGCTACACTACTGATGTAGTGCCCTACTATAGTACTCGAAAATTAGTCCCTTCCCAGATTTGATCCTGTGTCTTTTGGATTCCAAGAAGGAGCATGTGCCACTGGGTTTCAAGCTCGTTGGCATATTATATTTATGAATGTATCATGAATATGTTGTGGAAAATTTTCCCTGACATTCCTCATTTATATATTATCATGTTATTCCTCTTATAATTAGGATCATTTTTTTGGCTCTTGTCCTCATGTTTATGTTTTTATATCAACCCTCATATCTTACCCATGATATTCAATTATTATCTATTTTTATTATTTATCCATTAATAGGATTAATATCTCACCCATTTCTTATTTCTTCCCATTTTACCAGGATAACAATGTAAAGGATTTAAGATTATTATATGTATAGAGAATCATTATGGAATAAATGTATATTGTATAATTATTTTAGTTGAAGTTGTTACTAGTTCCAAAAGACACCGAACATTTAACATTGGTAGTTTTTTAATTCAGGTGTTTTAATAAAAAAATATTCCATTTTTAGCAGTGTATCTGGAAGTATAGGTCTGTGGAATCTAATTTAATATCAGATCCAAGATTCGTTATTTTTGGGAATCATGATTTAAAATATTTTCTATTGATCCTTATATAGAAAAACATTTCTCTAGAATAATTAGTTATGTGTAACCAATATGACTACATATAATTAATATATCCTAGGTGACCATAATGTGTGATTTCTATAGATGACATTTAAGTGAACATTTTGTTTTAGTATGTGTTAATCAATGTGTACAATTGTGAGGATATGATTTAACTAAGGAAAAGAATTTCAACTCCTATAAATTTAATTATTTTATTAAAAAACACTTATTCTATAATTAATATTTTATTATTTCACATATAAATACTTTTACATTTCATAACAATTTTACACATCATGGAAAATTATAACTAATAATTTTAAAGGGATTATTTAATGATATAGTCAAAATAATATTTTTTTTATGAGAAAAAAATTCTATTTTAATTTTTTTATCATAAATGTATCAGTTTTAGATAAAATTTATATTCATAAAATAATATTTGAAAATTATTTTTAACTAATTATATATTTTAATGAAATTCTATTTCTGTTTTATAATGGAATGAGTGTTTATTTTTCTAAGAAATTACTAAATTTCAATAAATAAGGATATTTATTTAAAATATGAAATTATCATAATTTGAGATTTTTCTATAAAATAAATTTCATTTTTTGAATCATGGCATCAAAATTATTTTTGGTTTTTAGTATGGGAATTTTCTAACAAAGATGATTTTTTGTTGCAAAAGTGAAAATTGTTGTTTTTCAAAGCACTTTGATTTTATGACATCATTATTATGTCATCATTATTAAATATTTTTAAAAAATTTTATATAAGAAAGGCAGAATTTATTAATTATAAAAATTAATTTTAAAATATTAATATTAATTTATAAATGTATACATTGCATTTTGGAATCAAATTTTGTAATTTTAAGTTGAAGACCTGTTTTTGGATTTTGCGAATTAATTAGGTTGGATGGAAGGTATATTTTAATATTTGGATACTTTTATCATTAAACCACTCTCTCTAAAGAAAATAATAAGCTTTAAAATTTATTCTAATTGATTTAACCCTTTCAGGGCGATCCTATATAGTAAAAACCTATATTTTAACCCTTAACACCACCCCTTCTCATTAATAAATACCCACCTTTCCCTCCTAATTTATCACATAGAAGATTCTAAGTATGATTTCTCTATAAATATCCTTTTAAATTTTTCCTCTACAGTGGTTCCAAGGTTTTATGGAGTCCCTCTATATTTTTAAGAAGCTTCCTTCCAAGGTAAGGGATCTTTTCCTCTACTTCTATCGATTCAAGTTCTTATTTTGTGTAAACCTTTTATTCTCAATTTTTTATGTTTTAATGTGATTTTAAAAACACCCATTGTTTTTGTTTTTTTTCTTATTTATTATATACTTCATTTACAACCCATTGTTCCTTATTCCAAAGTAATTACTATGCTAAAAAAAATGTTCCTCACAACTCATTTCCCGTTATTTTGTGATCCTTATTAGTTATTTCTTATTTCCATAGAAAAAATTAATATTCATCACTATTTCAATTTAATTACTATTTTATCAAATATATATAACCATTACATACCATTATACTACCTTTATAATATTTTATAATATTAAATCTTTCCCATATCCATTAAATAATCATAATTTTTTGGAAATGAAATGTCTATGTGGTTTTCCTTGTAATGAAATCCCTCTCTGGATACTACAGTTGGATGTGGTTTTGGTTTAGACTTATATAGGGATAAAAAAACCTAAAAATAATTAATCATTTATATCCTAGTCATCATTTTCGTGCATAAAGAGTTGGGACTTACTTCACAGCTGGTTTGACACTCCATTGGGATTTGATTTTGATTACTTACATGCACTTTATAATCCATAAAAAAGGATTAGAATATATGGATTGATTTTTTTTTCATTCAATTAACATCCATATTCCTTGTATGTGTCCATAAATTCATCTGTATGTTAATCCCTCCGGTATATTACTTCCATTTTCTATATTAACGTCCCATTGTTCCAAAGTTTATTTGTGGATGTTCACTAAGAAACCAATAATAGCCATTAAAAGGATTTATTTACCACCTGATTTTTAACCAAAAAACATTTTTTCTTCCACTATCAACATTTATTTTGTATTTTATCATTATTAATCATTTCCATCTTTATATGTACATGTTATATAGAGTAAATAAGATCTTTGTTGATAATAATCTATAATTTCCTTTGTTTTGTCTTATCATTAGCTTTGTTTAAACATTTATTTTCATGTCAATACCCTTGAAAAGTTCTTCTGTTTGATGTTTATCATCCTATATACTCATAAATTGATTGACTGGGGAAATTATTAACTAAGTCATATAAAATTTATTTATATTGTGTAAGTACCTTATACATCAGTAGGTCGATTGATTGGTATTTACCTATAAAATTATTGAATTTTATTAGATAAATGATTAAATTACCTTGGGTTTTTCATTCAATGATTATTAATGGATTTATGTATGTTTTCCTTACATATATCAGATGAATTATTACATATTAAGGGTGTACCCAGATAGTGGTCCAACTCATTGGGTAAAGTGGTGACGTTTATTAGTGACAATTTACTAATAAGATATGTGATAAAAATGTGGTAAGGTGATTCTCTCTGATAAATTGGGTAAGGAAATAATCTCTAGATATGACATGTTCATGATCCCTTGGAACCATTCCCTAGAAATTGTTTTTTATACCTTGTTTAGGAACCCCTATAATATAAAGGGTTCTCCCTAATATCACTCCAGATAATTGGGTAAATATACCATGGTTATATGTTTAACAACACCATAGTGGGGAGCTATGGTGATATTTTTATGAATGTGTCGTGATTATTTTATATCCACGTTTACAATTTATGCCTCATGTAATTATGATTATGTTTTTTATTTTGTACTTTTGATCATTCTATGACTCTTTTACTTGTGTTTATGTTCTTATATCATGCCTTTTATTTTACACATGGTGTCTAATTATGATCTATTTTCATTGTCCATCACATAGTGGGATTAATATATCACCATTTTCTTATGATTTCCCCGTTTCTCATGGGGTTATAATGAAATGGATACATATAATGCAATTACAAATGTGTATAATCCTTGTGGGAGAAATGTGTATTTAATAATGTTTTTAGTTTTAAATGTATCTTATTCCAAATTAACCTATACATTAAATCCTTGGAGTTTTTTTGTAATTCATGTAATGTAATAAAAATTAATTATTTTTAGCACTAGCTCTAGACGTTTGATTCTGGGGAATATCATTTCGTGTTTATTAGTCTGATATATTTTAATTTAAAGGATTTAAATGTTGATGAAATGGACTAGGAAATATTACATTGTTTGAATAAATGGATTTCAACTTGGTATGATTATAAAAAATTATTAAATTAAAGACGCTCATTTTTTGATCGTAAAACTAATAGATTCTCTAATTTATGTAATATAATCTAAATGTTATCAAAAAATCATATTTATCATTTTATTCCATATTTATATATATATTAATAATGTGGTTATGGAAAATCAAAGATGTTGCATCATGGAGGTTGTAGTACATACAACACACAGAAAAAGATCATTTTTATTAATGGATGAGGAAAAAGAATAAAAAATGAAAAAAATAAAAAAATAAAAAAATTAAATTATATATATTATATAAATTATACTCATATAATTATATTTTTCTGGTAATAATAAATTTGGAAGAATATAATTAAGAAGTAAAACTAAGAATTTGATAATACTCAAGTCTCGGACAAAACTTTTCCTTGAAAGTATCCTTTTAAATGAAGGAACCTTTATAACTAAATAGAAAACAATATTTTGAAAATTTTGTAGAGTTATAATATGTGGAAAATGAGTTTCAAAGAAAAATCAGAGTGATATATGAACCTTGATGTGGTAAATAAGGTACCCTTTTTTATGTGAAGTGATGTGTGGTTTTGGGAGTAACCCTTATATTTTCAATAATGTGAGATAACTATTCATGTGAAGAGAGAAAAAAATTGAAAAAGTGGGAGATAAAATGATTTTTTGTTGAAACGTGCCTCAAATACATATTTTTTGATAGATTTGGGTATTTTAGGTATTTTTGTTTTAAATTTTAGGTTTTACTCTACTTTATTTTTACCTTGGTAATTATTTTCATTCCATAGTAATTAATTTGAATAGAAAAAAGATTAATATTGAGAACTTTAACAAAATTGATACATCAAGTAACAAATTTAAATATTATTTCATAAAATAAAATTTATTAATTTTAGAAGTGTTACTTTTACAATAAATTTTCATAATCATGTAAAAATAGTTTTTAGAAAAATAAATTTTAAATTAATTAAATTTATATATAAAATATCATAAATTTGGAATATTTTAATGAAAAAAATATTTATAACAAAAAAATAATCGATATGAGGCTTCTGATGAAATACAAAATTTCATTTTCCCTGAAAAATAATTGAATTAATGAAAACACCAAAAGTATTTTTTTATTAATGTATCATTTAAATTAGTTTTTATAATATTGGGTAAGGGAATTTTTAATCTCAATCAATATTTGAAAATGAATAATTTCATTTCATATATTTATATTTGATCACCGAGAAGAATTTTTAATTATATATATCATACTTATAATATGATAACATCATAAAATATACATTTTTTGTAAAAACCATTTTTTGAAATAGAAACAAACGTTTTCATAAAAAGAAAAACATTAATACTTGGTAACTTTTGATATGAGAAATTATAAAATTAAATTCAATATTATTAATTAATAAAGTTTCATAATTTTTAAATTAAATTTTTGACTAAAATCAATGTATATAATGAAATACCATTTTTATTGGAAAAAATATATTTTTACATATTAACCATTATTATTCTTTTTTCATATCATTTACAAACTAAATTAGTATTATCTAATTGTTAATATCAAACCTAATTTATCATTAATCCTATTATTATTGAAATATTCATGCATATCGTATAAAAATAATCTTTTTGAAAATACTTCTCTACACAATTGATAGTCTTATACTCATTTTTGGTAAACTAATTAAATTTTAATCATATTAAAATTTTATTTTCTTTGTATAGTCATATTATTCATAATGTGTCTAATCCTATTCATTCCCAATATATCGATAACTGTGATTTCAATGGTCACATGTGTTGAATATTATCTAACAAATTTCTTTACTTAAAGGTAATAAAATATAATAATTTTGGGTGTTATATTTTATCCCCTTAAATAAATTATTTCCTCATAATTTAAGTCAAAAGATATAATTAATTTATCTAGGGGACGCATAAGTAACCTTTCACCACTAGATGATCATGGATTTATTTTGGACGTGTGATGACATATATCTATATAAAAATAATTATAAGCACTTTATAAAATGATATAACCCATTGTAAATTATACATAGAAATGTACTAAGGTATTTTGATCTCAATACTTAAAGAATAACATCCCCCAAACCCTAAAAATTATTTATAAGATAATCATTCCACTGATGATTTTTATAAGTCAATATCTTGTAGTTTTTCAAAAATAAAATGATATATGACACAAAAAAAATAAAGAGTGGAAGCTTATTATCTGATATATTAATAGTAGGTTTATATGATTTTCTTTGTTCACATTGTTATTGGTGAATATATCTCCTGTTAATCCTTATATTGGGAGATTGAGTTGAAAAATGTCACACCCCTTATGATTAAAGAAACATATTGATGTAGTTTCTATCATTCCATTAAACTTGTGAGTCTGAGGACCTTCATCTCCATAAATACTTCATTTACCACCACGCCTTAGTATAAAATATAACATTCTTGGTTCAAGTAAGATTACATTGAGTTATATTCTCTTATACTTCATATTCCTTAAAATAGATATTCTAAATTACAATGAACATAATTCTAAACCCAATAATCATTTAAATATTTTCTCCCAAAATCTGACTTCTCATTACTCAAACAACATTAGTCATCCCTACAATCGAATACCCATTTATATATATACCCTAATTATATACTCCAGACAATATACATAACACAAAACCTATTTTCATATTGAAGACATTAAAACACAATGAGATTATATATTCCCTAAAAAATTAAATATGTCAATAACCCTCATATTATATTTACAACTAGTTCTTAAGGTCACATACTAGTAAACATATATCATAATCCCAAAAGAGTGATGAAATTATTAAAAATAACATGAATCATTTATCAATCCCATTTTTTCCAATATTGTCTAACTTACGTTATCCAAATCATACCACCTTTAATATCTCAACCTCAAGTTTATATTAAACTCCACAGTTATACATACCTCAACAATGTGTTCTTAAATAGTTATCCCAAATAATATATCCTTACCATAAAATCACATTTCAGGGTTTTTAGTAACATTCAAAATATTTCAATAAAGATTTAATGATAAAACCAATGAAGAAAAATCCTTTGTTGTTTAATATAATCCGCATAGCTTTTGGAATATTCCAAAGTATCATTGAAAATATCATTCACTAATAAAGAAGACAAAAATTTAAAAAAAATATCAATAATATTTCCTTAGTTAATCCTAGTAAACTCACATTTACCATCATAACTGTAATATAATAATATTCTTAACCATTTATGTATTCTCCTTTATTCATTTAGAAGAAAGAGTGGTTTTTGCGTAGATAAAATTTTCAATTTCATTTTTTTGATCATGTTTCAATGAAATAATAAAACAAAAATGGTTATGATAATATCCAATATATATTTATATATTTGAAAACAAAAATCAGAATATATTTTCCCTTATGAAGACTTTTTTCTACATATGATACTTTCAGTTTAGTGTATGATGCTCTATGTTTAATCATTGGTATTCCATGGTAATTTTTCTATTTGGTTCTCTATACTAATAAGATAAAATCATTATTAAATCCTTCATAGTGTTTTCTTAGAAGAATGTGATTAACCTATGCATATCCCCAGGAAGTTTTGATGTAGGTGTATAATCGTAGACCCACTCATTTTGCATTACATCGAAGATATATTCAATTATCAACTGATCCTTTTCAGGGTGATTACCCTTAGGTGAATATTTTCCACTACTGAATCCACAATCATGTTTCTATAGAGGGTTTTATTTAAATGAAAACCCAAATAATAAATAATTTACCAAAACATTAGGATGTTATCCAAAACATAGATTTTTTCAGAGGGGTTTCACTTATGTTTTCTTCTCTGAATCCCAAAATAAAATTTCAATTAATACATTCACATTAAACCATATAATTTTCCCAATGTGTTATTTATTTTTATCAACATTGAATTTTCAACCCTTAAATTAATATTAACACACATCCTAATATGAAAAAAAAATTAAACCATTCATTTGATAATAATTTCGATGCCCCAAACCTGTACTCTTAAATCCATATCTCATAGGAATATACATTACAATCTCACATCGATAGAAGCTATAAATCCTAGATATAACAACCTTAAATTATGGAATAAAAAATTATTATCTAATACATTAAATCTCAAGGATAATTTTAGGACTATATATTTTTATAATTAGAACACATCATAAACTTACAAATTCAATGTATTTCCAAAATAATATATATTTTTAAAATTAAAAAAGACATAATTCAAGATAAGTCTTCATCATATCCCATATATTAATCCACATGTTCCATCCTTATAAAGTTATCACATGTATAAAATTTCTTCCTAATGTGGAGAAATGGAAACATATTACTGGGTTCGCTCAAATTCACAATAAAGGAAAATAGAAAACGGATGCAATCTTGGAATAAACATGTCCTAAATATTATCAAAGAAAAAGGTAAACATCATCAATCTACATTTAAATTGAAACTGTGAGATTCCTATAATCATTAAAGTAAATCATAACACTTTTGTACAAAATAATGATCTAATTCTAATTGAATACAAAATATTTGATATTAAAATCTAATTGTCAAGGCCTTATTTCAAAGAATTTTACATGTATACAAGTCTTTTGTCAAGACATATTGTAGAATAGGGGAAGAATAAACCAAATAACCTAACCTATTTTGTCTCTTGAGACATGTCAATGCATTAAGATTATATATAATTTTGTCCCAAAATATTACCCTCTTAGTTCAATACATTTACTATAGGAGTCAACAAAACTTTCATAACATTCCATAAGGAACCTCTTCCTGAATAAAACAATGTTATATATATAATAAAGGATACGTAAAATGAATACATGATCAACATGTGTTATAAGTAAATAATAATTAATAATATTAATACATTCCTCGTGTTAATAAAAGGGAAAATATTGTCAAAACTCTTCCTAAGAATGATGATGGATGGAAAATAATACATAGTCATCCTGCCAAAAATGAATGTATTGGAATAATAATATATGGTGCCCTAATAAATTTACCCATGTCTATTGAATATTTTACATTTTTGGTGAACATAATAAAATTTTATTTTTTTAAAATTTGTTTATCAAACTGTATACAACAATGAGTATAGGATTATAATACATCCATACAAGGAACGTTGATGATTAAAAAGGTACATAACTGGAGGAGTGATAAATATTTTTAACATGGTTTATGTGGCAGGAATGTATATCACCAGAATATAGTGATATAATACCACATAATATAATAAAATTAAATAATTTACCAAACTTAAATTGAATATGGTCGAAGGAATGATCATAACTCAATGAACAAAAATTTAGTTTCCAAAAACTCGTCATACCGGTGAAACAAATGAACCAATAACAACATGAATAAGGGAAAATAAATTGTATAGTAAATCATATGAAATGAAATAGTATGATAATTATATAATTATAGTATTGAAATACACCACACAAGGAGAACAAGGTACACAAAATGTATTATGTCTCAAAAAATCAACACTAATACCAATAAAAACAGTATAGATTTAGAAACATTCATATAAAAACCCATTGGAAGAGATTTATTTCAATTGAATTTCAAATATTATGATTTAAATATAATTTATTATATTATATCTAAAAAAGGTCATTTAAACACCACATAAATAGAATTAATTTTATAATACCGAAAATTATCTGAAAGGGATTAAATTTTTATGAAAACCCATTACCTTTTATCCTAACTTCTATGAACTTACATTAACATAATATATCACAAACCTATTCATAATATTAACTTAATTTTAAACCTTAATAATATATATTTTTATTTATACTCCACATAAATAGGCATTATCAATATGAATTCTATTGCTTTCACATGTCTACTGTGGGTAGTTTTGATGATTTGTACTAGTTTCGCAATAAATATATTCATGATTACTATTATTTTAATATTAATAATTACTATATCATGGAATTTACTATTAGGCATTATTTAAAATTAATTACTATTCTTCAAAATCCATGAATTAATTTTTTTTGTTGAAGAAGAAATGTATAACAGGCATATTTTAGTGATTATTGACGATTGGAGTCTATTTTTCTAATTAATGAAATAAATATTGATATAACATATCCAGTAAAAAAATAAATTTAAATTTTTTTATAATATTATAAAATTAATTGTTTAATCATATTCATTAATGACACAAATTCACTATATGGTTCAAGTAGGTGGTTAATATGGCTGAAACATAAACATACCCTAATTTAATGAAGGATTATGAGGTGATTTTATTACAATATTGTTGAACCAGAAGTATAAAGATCATATTTAGTTTTTATTATTTTCATATATCATAAATTTAAGTAATTAAATAATAATTAATTGATATGGTAATATGACACAATTTTAATAAAAGGCTATCCTCTTAGTATGCTTATTATAAATGAATAAATTAATGATGATTTTCTGTTGATCGTATTTTTACTTGGTTGTATAATGTTTTATTTAAAAACATTAAGGATATAAAAAATATCATATATAACCTTTAATTTCATCCATATATCCTTCCTAATAAGGTGATAATAGAAAATGAAACTTATTTCATTGTGGAGGTGGTAGTCCACACAATGCAAGAACATTGAAATTGTTTTTCGTAATGGACAATATATAAATAAAGAATGATAATAATCTTAATATAATAAAATTAATTTATATAAATGATATGAATAAAATTATTTTTTGTGTGGTTATAATAAATTTTAAATAATATAGTTATGAAGAAAAATTTGTAATTGATAACAATCACCCTAGGGACATGATTTTTCATTGAGAGTACCCATAGAAATGATGGATTTATGCTATATAATGGGGACCAAAATCTTCTAATCATTTGAAAGGGTTATAAATAGATAAAAATGTAATATTATCATAGATAATTTTGAATTAGAAGTGATCCTTGATTTAGTGAAGATTTTACCCTTTTGTAAGTGCTGGAAAGTGTAATTTTTGGAGTAAGCCTTAAATTTTATATAATGTAAAGGTGATATTCTAATGGAAAAGGATAAAAATGGTCAATATAAGAGAGAAAAAAATTAGTCAAAAAAAAACTCCTCCACTCAATTTTTATATAACATTTATTTTTTAAGGATTTTTATCTTATTATCTTTTACACTAAATTTATTATTGTCTTGGTATTTAATTAATAAAATTAGTAATAAATTTTAGTATAATATATAAATATGGAAATTATTACCTTATATGATACTTATAATTAAAAAATCTAAAAAGATTTTATCAAATACTATTTTCAAAGGTGTTAAAATCTAATTTTATAAAAAATGCATAGAATAACATAAAACAGTTTTTAGAGAAATGATGTTTTTAAGGATTAAATTTATTTATATGAAAAGATTATTTCAAATTATGATTTTAATAAAAAAATTATTTATAAAAAAAATAATTTATAACTAGATTCTAGGCCAATTCAAAACTGAATGTCCCTCTAAAATAAATGATTCAAATAAAAGAATGAATGTAATTTTTTTATTAATGTGACTTTTTAATTAGTTCAATAAATTTTATACATTGGATATTTAAGCTCAAATAATATTTTAAAATAAAAAATTTTCTTTCATAAATTAATATTTTATAACATATATTGTTTTATATTCACATATATCATTCTTAAATACTGATAAATTCAAAAAAAATTACATATTTTGTGAAAGTAGTATTTTTTAAAAAACTTACCATTTCATAAAATGATAAAAATAAAATAACAAGTCAATTTTGATATGATAAATTCAAAAATTTATTTATTTTTTATTCATTTATATTTTTAACATTTATAAATTCAATTTTGTTTTAAATCATAAAATTTAATTAAAACTCGTTTTAATAGAAAATGAAATTTTCAAATATTAAATATTCTTATCCATAGTTCATATAATTTTTCAAATTAATTGGTGTTATCCAATTATTAATATCGAATATAATTTATTATTAATCATATTTTCAGTGAAATAGAAATTAATACCACAATAAAATTAATTTATAGAATAACACTTTCCTAAAAATAAATGATATTATTAGAAATTTTATGTAAACTATTTGAATTTCATTTATATTAAAAGTAGCCATTATTTTAGATACACAAATAATTAATAAATATATTAATTTATTCCTTATAGATAATTAAAAGAATATTTTTTTTAATTGTCATGCTTATATATTTATATATTATCCAAATATATCAATGATTCTATTATGTTCGGTATCACATGTGGAGGGATATATTGAACACATTAATGTTTTTAAAGGTAATAATATATTATAATAGTTTCAATTAACTAATCAATTATGATAATACATAGTTTGGGTTAAATAATTTTATATTGACACATGAGTTTTTCTAATGTTTTTTGACTCATTATTAGGGTTCATATCCATTTAGATATGTGGTCATTATCTCTCATCAAATGTTTGTGGTATTATGATAAAACAAATTTAGCATTAGAAGAAATTCATTAACATTTTACATATATTAAAATTAATTTTCAACGTAATTGAGAATTATGATGAGTGAGATTAATCATGTATTTCTTTTTTGACACTCGAAGTTCCTCTAATCATTGAACAATGTGTGCACTCAGGTATTATTTTAGAAATTTAACATTTTTTGGTGATCTCATAATGTTACCTCATCATCCACTAGTTAACAAATAAAATATCTATATTTTTGTCTTGTTTTTTATTTAATTCACATTTATATACATTGATCAATGGTTCTAATGAATCTTTTGATCTATTATGGCCTCATATTTTATGATATATAAAATATTCATAATCTTAGTTGAAATATGACTTGATATTATTATGAAATATATCATTCAAATATCTGAATATTTTTAAATTTTTTGGGTATATTAAAACATAAAATATTATTATATTACTAAAAAAATGTTTATTTTAATTCCCTGACCTCAGAATCCAAGATTCTGTGCATTTTTTTAATACATTAGCATGATTGCAAAGAATAAAATACCGAATGACTGATCAGTTTAGAAGTCTTGGAAAATAGATTACATACATGAAACATATATTACAATTCAAAAAATAACATACTACATAGAAAATACTTTGAGAATTTCCTTAATATCATAGTATAACCCTTTATATCATTCATAATACACATCATGGTATCATAGGAAAATGAAAAATAAGAGAGGGGTGGTCTTCAATTCTCATTAAGGGTGAGCATACATCAGAACCTATTATAAGTAAATCAGCATAAAACTTATGGATTGATTTATAATTTAAACATAATACACTGAAACATTATATACAGCATAATATGGCAAGAATAAATTAAATAATGTCATATAAACCATCACATGGATATTATAATCATCTTATAATTTCTTGTAGTATCAATAAGTAATCTTATTATGAGGGAATGCATAATTCCAAGCATCGTAAACATACCATCAAGTATTCATCCAGGAAACTATAAATAAGTACACGAAAACCCAAACTAGTTTGTCTCATGAGACCTACTAATGCATCATGGAGCTATAGTGGGCCCCTGCTATCACTTATTAAGTCCAATGCATTTATCATATGAAAATCGTGAAATATATACAACATAAACATTAATATCAAACCTAATATACAAAACGTTAATTATTTAAATGTAATCTATGAATGGTATCAAAATAGCACATCCACGATCAAATTGAATCATAACCCATTTAATGAAATATGGAAAATGGTATCATAAGAGGTTAACCTAAAACAAGAATAAGATTCAATAAAGATGATTACATAGATGAAAATACTCTAGTAAATTCATTATATATATGTTTAGAAAAATACATCATTCTTAATTTGAAATCATTTATTCAAAATTCGAGAATTTATAAAATAAAAACATTAAAAAAGGTATTTTTTAATCAATTGTCTCATACCACTTTGAAAATTTTGAGTGAAATAATAAAGTTATTTTTTTAACATTCATGTTTTATAAATAAATTCATATAACCCATTTTAAAAACTTATACATGAATGAGAATGAGTTAGATGAATAAATCTACAATACTTTTAAAACAATGTTTTAGTTAAATAGTACCTTACATAAAACCTTCAATATATTCCTTTTGGAAACTTTTTAATGAACATTAAAAAGTCATAAAACTTCATTTACAATCCTTTTTTATCCTATACATAAATATAATATCAAGAATATTGGAATGGGGAAAGTATTAAATATTTAAACATTCAAAGTGTCACATTCCACTTTGAAAATTGAAATCTTAATCTCCATGAAATAATAAAATAAACAAAATATTAATTAACATTATTATAGAAAAAAAATTGACATGAATTTTCATAGTATCTTTCTATAAAACATATAAAATAAGGTGGGTGTATAACATCAGACTATGTCTCAATGAAAGAATATCCCTTGCCTCAAGTTTTATTTTGGTTGAACGTATTTTAACCTCCTATATAATGGGTTTAAACATGTTATTAAATCATACCATAACGATAATTATATTTATTATAACATATATGATCATCTTATATTCTTTTATTGCTAGTTTTTAATAGTAATTTTCTATTACCCATGTTTTCCGTTTTAACATCTAAATTTTCCTATGCATGTTTTGTTAAGTATGTATTGATTCATACGCATAAAATACATTTTCCTCATACAAATGTTTATATTAAGTTAATAAATATTATATTTACTCATCATATAATTTTTTATACACATTCAGGAATGGTTAATATGGATAATTAATGTCATCGTGTCATGAAGACTATAACGACCCAAAGTTTCATTAATGAGGATCCCTATTTATCTAATTAAATGTCTCTTTATGTTTATATTAAATTTCAACTTCATTGTTTTATTATAATAATTGTGACCATTTCTTTTATAGCCATTGAACAGTGATCACATGATTTGTATAAATATAGGGCGTTAACACATCCAATTTTACTTAGACAAAGAAAGTGATGGCCTCATCCAATAGAGTTTCCCCATATGATTCCCATTTATCGGAGCTTAGAAAAGAGGTGGTGTCCTTGGGCTTTGCTCTTGACCAAGCCCAAGCTGAGCTTCACCATCTCAAGCTCGAACAGGACCGTCTATGGGAGAAGTGGAAGTTGATAGAAATTACCACTCGAGCGATGTTATCTGAGCCACCCCAAGAGTCTGTCACCATCGCACACCTTACCCTTAGGTCTTATGCGGCTGTTTTAAGGGGTTATGTAACTAATCAATAGTACTATGTTCATGTACATTATTTTTTTATATAATAATGAATATAATTTCTAGTCATTATTGATACATTGTAAATAGTTTTTAAAGTAAAAATGGTGTTTTTAGTTATTATTTAATTAAGAAATCTATTTTATTAAATTACGGTATTTTTGAATTAAATAATATTTTAATAAAATATTATTATTATTATTAAGTTGATTTTATTATATATAAATGATCATGTAATTGTATAAATGCAATTAAAATTTTTATTAAGGTTTAAAAGCCATTTTTGTCAAAACCCGTGAATTTTTTATAAATGTCAGTTTTTAATTTAAAAGTGAAAATTAAAATATTTAGAAAATTATTTAGATAAAATAAATGGTATTTTTGGAATCAGGATGTCGAAATTATCCAACGGTGAGTTTTTCATAATTTTCTGAGGCAGTCAATTTTTTGAGTAAAAATTAAATACCGTTTAAATATATAATGTGTTTTATGACTTCATAATGACCCAATAGTGATGTAATAAAATACTATAATATTTATTTTCGGCCAATATATGTTTTACCATTAAAATAATGTTATTTTGGGTTTATTTGGATTACTTTTCAATGCATTAATGGACCCTTCAAGACTTATTAAACACCCTGCCTTTTTAAATTAATTTTCATGGGAGTGTGACTCACCTCCACATAAGAAGCCCTAATATTTTAAAAAGTACGGACTTTGGCCTTATAAAATATTGATTTCATCTTCCCTTATCCAAAAAACATGGGCAAAAACCATGGTATGGTTTGTGTTTTGGATTAATTTTATATAAGGGGTCCCAAACCTAAATAATAAAGAAATCCCACACCTTTCCTATATAAACCCACCCAAGCTCCGACTTCCTCCTCACACAAAGCCTTTGGAATTCGTCTAACCTCTGCCCTTCTCTCTCTAGAATCCTCCCAAGGTTCCCTAAGCTCACAAGATTCCTCTCACAAGCCTCTCCCTAGCCTTTAGATGCACACTTCCATGTAAGGGTTTTTTTCTTCCTTTCTCATTTTTGTCCAATTTTCATTAAGTTGTTTTGCCCTTTTAATTTCAATTATTAATGTTGTGGTATGTTTTAGAACCTCCCTCATACTTCCCTCTTTATGTTTGAATGATGGGAGACCCTTTATCTCTCATTAAACGCCTCCCATGTACACCTGTTACTATGCCGAAATTCTGAAAGGAACTTCTCTCTCCTCTTTTACATTCAAGCAATACTTTTGTATCATGAATCTAAATTCCATTAAAATTGTTGGTACATGTATCTATATGAACTCCTTAGTGTCAATTACATGTAAATATGATGAGTAAACCATTTATCTCTCATCTAATTTTTTATGAATTTCTATGTCACGTCGTTACGCTGCCGAAATAGCACCGATTTTCTAAGCCAATGTCATTGTGTAGTGAATACCATGCCCATTTCACCATCGAAGGTATTCACCTTTATGCACATTTACTTATTTATTGTAAAGTTTCATGTATGAATTCTACATTACTTTATCATGGAATAAATTATTATGTTTTATGAATCCATGTTTTATTATCCATGTGGCACACTTATGCATGAAATGAAATGTTTAAGAAGGGTGCGCCATTATAGCGCTCCAATGCATTGGGTAAAGTATAGTCTCATGATATGTCATGTGTAATGGGTGTTGACTCATGTAAATTCAAGTGCAATGAGGGTTTACTCGTGCTTCATGTGCAATGAGGATTTACTCATGCTCCATGCGCAATGGGCCTTGGCTCATGCTAATTCCATGTTAACTGTTGTTGCCACATTTCCATGTTATGATTATCATGCTTTATCATGCCTTTATGTACTTGTTTCTCTTGTTCTATAATGATATTCCTAATTTCAAACATGTATTGTACTCCTCATGTTATTCCATGTGTATTCCCGTACTGGGCTTTATAGCTCACCATTTTCTTATGCATGTCCTCAGGTTATCCCATGCAATGCTATGTACAAGGGAATGTAGTAGTCATGTAAAGGATGTTTTCAATAAATATGTTGAGTTTAATGTTTCATGTTTTTATGTAATGATCCTAATCCCCAAATACCCTAAACCTATCGATCTTATTTGTTGTATCAAGTGAAGTTTTATGTAATAAATCATGTTTAAGTTCTAATAAAAAGTAGGGATGTCATAGTTGGTATCAGAGGATAGGTTTGGTTATTTTTTGGGATTAGGATTAAAAAACCCTAGTAAAGCCTTAGATACAAGACTAAGTACAATATAAACGTCCCTAAGTTTTGGTGAGTATTGAGTAAGTGGGTTATCAGGCAAATACATCCCTGTCTGAATACGAGCAGGTAGAGGCAGCTCTGGCACAGATGTATCCTAGGGGTAAAACCCAAAAACACCGCTTTGATCTAGACTCGAATGGGAACTGGTGCATGACAACGACCCTTGGTGCACTCTTGGTAACGACACTCCCGGGGGGATATTCTTTGGTAAATTTACAAGCTTAGTATGAACCCTTATTAAGGGAATTAATAAATTCCCCTAAGAATATATTTTAGAAAGTAGATCATGAAAAGCCAAGATTGAAGCCTATACACTCATGAGATATGGAAATGAAAGTTTATTTATAAGTCATCAACTTTTGTTTTTGGATTACCCTTTATGTGTTACCCATGACTTTCCTTTTATTCCAGGCAATGGCCGGTAATAGGAGGACTTTGGCTAACAACCGATGTGAAGATCAATGTGATGACGGTACTAATGAGATGCCCAATCCAATGGGAGCAGGAATCGCAAACTTTTTCATGATTCTATCTTAGATAACTCATGTTTTGAATTGAAACACGGGTCAAGAGGAATGTTCAACCACACCTAAGAAAGAACAAGTCACTATCGAGAGCTTCATGAGACAAAGACCTTCTACTTTTAGTGGATCATCTGATCCCACAATCGTTGAACCATGGATCAACTCCATTAAAAAGATATTCTCCATCCTTCAATGTTCTGAATAAGAGAAGGTTCTCATGGCGGCTTATCGTATGGAGGGTGAAGCTAATCAATGGTGGACGTTGATTAAAAATACGAAGCCTGAGGAGGAGATCGAGGCGTTGGGATGGATGGATTTCCAGAAGCTGTTTTTTGATAAATATTTTCTGTGCACCCTCCGGCATAAGATGGAATGGGACTTCCCTTCCCTCAAGCAAAAAGAGGAAGAATCTGTTGGGGAGTATGAGGAAAACTTCACAAGTCTTGCACGATACGTTTCTGGCTTTTCCGTTACCCCCGAATGAAAAGTTGACCGCTTCTTTGGTGGGTTGAAGCCCATCCTACGGAAAGCATTGGAGATCCGTGACTTCGATAGTTATGAGGAAATTGTCCGATGTGCCCTCAAGGTCAAAATTGAGATCGAAGAATCATAGGGGTATCATTGGGATATGAAGCATATGGTGGACTTCAATGTTGGTGGGCCGATGGATAAATCCAACGGTGCTAAGAAGATACATCAACGCACTTTCCAAAAGTACGGAAAGAAGCACCCTGGAAAATGTCTTAAGGGGACAAGGAAATGCTTCAGGTGTGGAAGGGAAGGGCACCTAGCTGTTAACTGTCGGCAAGAAATACCAGCGGCTGTTACAGAGGAGAGGAACGCTCCGTTCGAACCTCAATGAGTTGTTCAATGCTACAAATGAAAAGAACCGGGTCATTTTTCAAATCAGTGCCCTAATCCAAGGGTTTTTGGAGACAACCAACAACCTCCAAGGCAGCAAGGAAGAGCTTTTTCCATCACTTCTTCCGAAGTGAACCCCGACAACGAAGTGGTGACTGGTACGCTAGTTATTCATTCAAGAATAGCGAACGTACTTTTTGATTCAGGTTCTATGCTTATTTTATATCTTGAATGTTTAGTAGAAAAATCCCAGCACCACCACAAATCATGGAAGTGAAGATGTATGTGAGTACGGAAATTGGGAAATCATTTCATCCCATGAATATAAGTCCTCCCCTGTTATAATATTTGGATTTAATTTCCTTGCGAACCTCATTATACTCCCTCTGGGGAATTTGATGCAATTCATGGCATGGATTGGATTTCCTTATATAGAGCCAACATAAATTGTCGGGAGAGGGAAATCACACTCCATATGGGGAATGCACCCCCGATTCATTACAAGTGTAAGGAGGAAGATGAATCTCCTTTATCTCCATCATCTAAAGCATGGATATTACTCCCTTATGAGCACACGTATCTGGCTCAGATGATTGAGTCCAAGGAAGAAACTATCCTTGAAGAAATGCCTATTGTGAGGGAATTTGCAGATGTTTTTCCCGAGGAACTGCCTGGTGTTCCTCCTAGAAGAGATGTTGAATTCTCAATTGAACTTATACCCAGGGCTTTACCAATATCCAAGACTCCATATAGAATGGTTTTTGTAGAGCTTAAAGTGCTAAAGAAACAACTATAGTAGAATCTAGATAAAGGGTTTATACGCCCAAGTGCTTCACCATGGGGTGCACCAGTCCTCTTCATCAAGAAGAAGGATGGGTCAATGCGGCTTTGCATGGATTATCATGAAATTAACAAAATCACGATAAAGAACAAGAATCTTCTCCCAAGAATTGATAACTTGTTTAATCAGCTGCGTGGAGCACAATACTTCTCCAAGGTGCACTTGCGGTCGGGATATTATCAAGTAAGTATGAAAAAGGAAGATATCCCCAAGACTACTTTTCGCACAACATACGGGCACTATGAATTCATAGTAATGCTTATTGTACTCACAATGCTCGAGTAATCTTCATGGACTTGATGAATATGGTCTTTAATGATTACCTAGACAAATTTTTTGTAGTAATTTTAGATGATATTCTAATATACTTCAAAACCAAGGAGGATCATGAGGAGCATTTAAGAACTGTACTAGAGACTTTGTGCAAGTAGAAGCTCTATAAAAAGTACAGAAAGTGTGAGTTCTTGTTGAATGAGGTCTCATTATTTGGCCATAACATCACAAGCAATGGGATATCTTTGGATCTCTCCAAAACAGATGCAATTGATGGATGGCCGAGGCCAACATCGGTAACAGATATTCGTAGCTTCTTGGGGTTAGCTGGATATTATCGATGATTTGTGATGAATTTGTCATGATTTTCCAACCCTCTTACAAAGATAACTCTAAAGGGAGTAAAGTTTTCTTGGAGTGATGAATGCGAAGAAAGCTTTAAGGAGTTGAAAAGTAGGCTTATCACTGCTCCCGTGCTAACTTTACCCATAAGTGGGGAAATTTTTGTGGTATTCAGTGATGCTTCGACGAAGGGCTTAGGCTGTGTGCTGATGCAGAATGATATAGTGATATCCTATGCCTCAAGGAAATTGAAATTCCATGAGAGAAACTATCCAACGCATGATCTGGAGTTGGCGGTGGTGATCTTTGCCTTAAAAATCTGGCGGCATTATCTCTATGGAGAGAAATGTGAGATATATACTGACCACAAGAGTCTTAAATATATATTTACACGGAAAGAGCTTAATATGAGCTAGAGAAGATGATAGAGCACATCAACGATTATGACCGTTCAATCCATTACCACCCTGGGAAAGCTAAAAAGGTGGCAGATGGCCTAAGTAGAAAGGATCCAGCGATTCTATCAATGATGAGAATTGAGAAGGATCCAATCTTCTTAGACTTGATGAAGATGAACATGGGAATCATAGAGAAGGGAACATCTTCAACCCTTTCACAAATGATTTCTCAACCATCTCTTTTGGAAAGGATAAAGGATGCTCAAAAGGATGATGTAGGAATTCATGAAAAAGTGGAAGCTATCGAAAAAGGGAAATCCTCGGAGTTTAATGTTAGTGAAGAAGGAATTGTGCAGTTTGGGAAAAGACTAGGTGTTCCATCATGTCCGGAGCAGAAGAAGGTACTTTTGGATGATGCACATAGTTCAACTTTCTCTTTTCACCCAGGGAGCACAAAGATGTATTGAGATCTCCAAGAAAACTTTTGGTGGGATAATATGAAGAAGGAGATTGCTGAATATACAACAAACAGCCTGATGTGTCAGCAAGTGAAGGCAGAGAGGCAGATGTCTAAGGGGATGATGCAACCATTGCCCACACCATAATATAAATTGGAAAACATCACCATGTACTTTATCACAGGACTTCCGAGGACATCCAACAGCAACAATGCAATATGGGTTATTGTGGATCGTCTTACAAAGACTACACAATTCATTGTTATTCGGGAGGATTTCTCATTGGATCAACTACCACAGATATATATCATGGAAGTGGTAAGGTTGCATGGAGTTCCACAATCTATTGTGTCTGACCGAGATCCATGATTCACCTCTATGTTTTGGAAGAGTCTTCAACATGATCTGAATACTGAACTGAACTTCAGTACGACCTTGCATCCTCAAACTGATGGCCAATCCGAGTGGACTATCCAAACACTTGATGATATGTTGAGAGCGTGCTCAATGTACATTAAAGGAGGATGGGATCAACATATTCCTCTGCTTGCGTTCTCTTATAATAACAGATTCCACTAGAGCATCCAAATGGCACCATATGAAGCCCGGTATGGGAAAAGGTGTAGAACACTAGCATGTTGGGATGAGGTTGGTGAACGTAAGCTGCTTGGACCAGAAATGGCTGAGAAAATGGTGGAGAAGGTGAATACCATTCAGCAGCATATCAAGGCTTCCCAGAGTCGACAGAAGAGTTATGAAGATAATCATCGATGAGAAATTGTGTTTAAATTTAGAGACATGGTTTTTCTACGCATATCTCAGTGGATGAAGGTCATGAGGTTTGGAAACAAAGGGAGGTTAAGTCCAAGGTACATCGGCCCCTTCGAGATTCTTGATCATGTCGGGGTTGTGGCCTATCGACTAGAACATCTGCCTACTATGTCCAAAGTACATGATGTCTTTCATGTATCCCTCTTATGGAAGTACATACTGGACCCTTCACATGTACTCTCTTCTAAGGTGGTACAATTGGAAGACAATCTTTCTTATGAGGAGAAACCAGTGAAGATATTAGATCATAGAGAAAAAGTTCTATAAAATAAGACAATGCCCCTCGTCAAGTTGTTGTGGAGAAACCACAAGTTTGAAGAAGCGACATGGGAATTGTAGGAAATGATGAAGCTGAGTTACCCACATCTGTTTTAGTGTGGGAAAAGGGAAATTTTGAGGGTGAAATTTCTAAAGGGGGGAATACTGTAATGACCCAAAGTTTCATTAATGGAGATCCCTCTTGATCTAATTAAATGTCTCTTTATGTTTATATTAAATTTTGAATTCATTGGTTTTATGATAAGAATTGTGACCATTACTTTTATAGCCATTGAACAGTGATCACATGGTTAGTATACATATAGGGCTTCAACACATCCAATTTTTCTTAGAAAAAGAAAGCGATGGCCTCATCCAGTAGAATTGCCCCATACAAAGCCCATTTATTGGATCTCGGAAAAGAGGTGGCGTCCTTGGGCTTCGCTCTTGACCAAGCCCAGGCTGAGATTCACAATGTCAAGCTTAAACAAGACCGTCTACGGGAGAAGTGGAATTTGATAGAAATTACCACTCGAGCGATGTTATCCGTGCCACCCCAAGAGTCTGTCACCATCACACACCATACCCTTAGGTCTTATGCAGCTATTTTCAGGGTTTATGTTACTAATCGATAGTATTATGTTCATGTACATTGTATTTTATATAATAATGAATATAATTTCTAGTCATTATTGAAACATTGTAAAGAGTTTTTAAAGTACAAATGGTGTTTTTAGTTATATTTTAATTAAAAAAATCTATTTTATTAAATTAAGGTATTTTTGAATTAAATAATATTTTAATATAATATTATTATTATTATTATATTAATTTTATTATATATAAATGATAATGTAATTGTATGAATGCAATTATAATTTTTATTAAGGTTTGAAATCCATTTTTGTCAAATCCCGTGAATTTTCAATAAATGTCGGTTGTTATTTTAAAAGTGAAAATTAACATATTTAGAATATTATTTAGATAAAATAAATGTCATTTTTGGAATCAGGATGTTGAAATTATCTAACGGTGAATTTTTCATAATTTTCTAAGCCAGTCAAATTTTTGAGTAAAAATTAAATACTGTTTAAATATATAATGAGTTTTATGAAATCATAATGTCCCAATAGTGATGTAATAAAATACTATAATCTTTATGTTCAGACAATATTTGTTTTACCATTAAAATAATGTGATTTTGGGTTTTTTTGGAATACTTTTCAAAGCATTAATGGAGCCCACAATACTTATTAAACACCTTGTCTTTTTAAATTAATTTCCATGGGAGTGTGACTCACCTCCACATAAGCAACCCTAATATTTTAAAAAGTTAGGACTTTGGCCTTATAAAATATTGTTTTCCTCTTCCCTTTTATAAAAACCATGGGCATAAACCATGGGATGGTTTGTGGTTTGGAGTAATTTAATATAAGGGGTCCCAAACCTAAATAATAAAGAATTCCCTCACCTTTCCTATATAAACCCACCCAAGCTCCCACTTCCTCCTCACACAAAGCCTTTGGAGTTCGTCCAAAATATGCCCTACTCTCTCTAGAATCCTCCCAAGGTGCCCCAAGCTCCCAAGAATCCTCTCACAAGCCTCTCTCTAGCCTTTCGAAGCACACTTCCAAGTAAGGGTTTTTTTCTTCCTTTCTCATTTTTGACCAATTTTATTTAAGTTGTTTTGCCCTTTTATTTTCAATTAGGAATGTTGGGGTACGGTTTTTCACCTCCCTCATACTGACCTCTTTATGTTTGAATTATTGGCGACCCTTTCTATTTCATTATATGCCTCCCATGTACACCCGTTACTATGCCGAAATTCCGAAAGGAACTTCTCTCTCCTCTTTTACATTCAAGCAATAATTTTGTATCATGAATCTAAATTCCATTAAAATGGTTGGGACATGTATCTATATGACCTCCTTAATTTCCATTACATGTAAATATGGTGATGAACCCATTTCTCTATCATCAACCATTTTTTATGAATTCTTATGTCATGCCGTTATGCTGCTGAAATCACACTAATTTTTTAAGCCAATGTCATTGTGAAGTGAATACCATGCCCATTTCTCCATCAAGGGTATTCACCTTTTTGCACATTTACTTATTTATTGTAAAGTCTCATGTTTGAGTTCTATATTCCTTTATCTTGGAATAAATGATTATGTTTTATGAATCCATGTTTTATGATCCATGTGGCACACTTATGCGTGAAATGAAATGTTTAAGAAGGGTGAAACCTTATAGCACTCCAATGCATTGGGTAAAGTATAGTATCATGATATGTCATGTGCAATGAGTATTGACTCATTCTAATTCATGTGAAATGAGGGTTTACTCGTGCTTCATGTGCAATGAGTATTTACTCATGCTCCTTGTGCAATGGGCCTTGGCTCATAATAATTCCATGTCAAGTGTTGTTGCCACATTTCCATGTTATGATTATCATGCGTTATCACACCTTTATGTCCATATTTCTCTTGTTACATATTGATATGCCTAATGTCTAACCTATATTGTACTCCTCATGTTATTCCATGTGTATTCCCTTACTGGGCTTTATAGCTCACCCTTTTCTTATGCATGTTCTCAGGTTATCCCATGCAATGATATGTATGAGGGAATGTAGTGGTCATGTAAAGGAAGTTTTAAATACAGATGTTGAGTTTAATGTTTCAAGTTTTTATGTAATGATCCTAAGACTCAAAGACACTAAACCTATCGATATTCTTTGTTGTATCAAGTGATGTTTTATGTAATAAATCATGTTTATGTTGTAATAAAAAGTAGGGATGTCATAGTTGGTATCAGAGGATTGGTTTGGTTATTTTTGGGATTAGGATTAGAAAACCCTAGTAAAGCCTTAGATACAAAACTAAGTACAATAAAAACTTCCCTATGTTTTGGTGAGTATTGAGTAATTGAGTTATCATGAAAATACATCCCTATCTGTATACGAGCAGGTAGATGCGGCTCTGGCACATATGTATTCGAGGGGTAAAACACGAAAACACCGCTTTGAGCTAGACTCGATTGGGAACTGGTGCTTGACAACGGCCCTTGCTACACTCTTGGTTACAACACTCCCGAGGGATATGATTTGGTAAATTCACAAGAGTAGTATGAACCCTTATTAATGGAATTAAAAAATTCCCCTAATAATATATGTTAGAAAGTAGATCACGAAAAGCCTAGATTGAAGCCTATATACTCATGAGTTAATGAAATGAAAGTTTATTTATAAGTCATAAACTTTTGTCTTTGGATTACCCAATATGTGTCACCCCTAGATTTATTTTTATTCCAGCCAATGGCCGGTAATAGGAGGACTTGGGCTAAGAACCGATGTGAAGATCAGTGGGATGACTGTACTAATGAGATGCCCAATCCAATGGGAGCAGGAATCACGAACTTTGTCACGCTTCTCTCTCTACTAACTCAAGTTTTGAATAGAAACATGGGTCAAGAGGAATGTTAAACCACCCCTAATAAAGAACAAGTCTATATCGAGAGCTTCATTAGACAAAGGCCTCCTACTTTTAGTGGATCATCCGATCCCACAATCGCTGAGAAATGGATCAACTCCATTGAAAATATCTTCTCCATCCTTCAATATTCTGAACAAGAGAAGGTTCTCCTTGCGGCTTATCGTATAGAGGGTGAAGCTGATCAATGGTGGACGTTGATTAAAAATATGAATCCTGAGGAGGAGATCGAGGTGTTGGAATAGAAGGATTTCCGGAAGAAGTTTTTTGATAAATATTTTCTGCACACCCTCCAACTTAAGATGAAAAGCAACTTCCATTCCCTCAAGAAAAAAGAGGAATAATCTGTGGGGGCGTACGAGGAAAACTTCACAAGGCTTGCACGATATGCTTCTGGCTTTGTCATTACCCTCGAATACAATGTTGACCGCTTCTTTGGTGGGCTGAAGCCTAGCCTACGGAAAGCATTGGTGATCTGTGACATCGACAGCTATGAGACAATTGTCTGATGTGCCCTCAAGGTCGAAATGGAGATCAGAGAATCATAGAGGTATCATGGGGATAAGAAGCGTAAGGTGGAATTCAATGCTGGTGGGCCGATAGATAATTCCAATAGTGCTAAGAAGATCCAGCACCCCACTTGCCAAAAGTACGGAAAGAAGAACCCTGTAAATTGTCTTAAGGGGACGAGGAAATGCTTCAGGTGTGGAAGGGAAGGGAACCTATATGTTAACTGATGACAAGAAATACTAGCGGCTGTGACAGAGGATAGGAACACTCCGTTTGAACCTCAACGCATTTTTCAATGCTACAAATGCAAAGAACCAGGTCATTTTTCAAATCAGGGTCCTAATCCAAGGGTTTTTGGAGACAACCAATAACCTCCAAGGCAACAAGGAAGAGCTTTTGCCATCACTTCAGCCGTATTGAACCTCGACAACAAAGTGGTTACAGGTATGCTAGTTATTCCTTCAATAATAGCAAACGTACTTTTTGATTCAGGTTCTACGCATTATTTTATATCTCAAAAGTTTAGTAGAACAATCCCAGCACCACCACACATCATGGAAGTGAAGATGTTGGTGAGTACGGAAAATGGGAAAATCATTACATCCCATGAATATAAGTCCTCCCCGATTATAATCTTTGGATTGAATTTCCCAGCAAACCTCATCATACTCCCTCTGGGGGAATTTGATGCAATTCATGGAATGGATTGGATTTCCTTATATAGATCCAACATAAATTGTCGGGAGAGGGAAATCACACTCTATATGGAGAATCAACCCCTGATTATTTACAAGTGTAAGGAGAAAGATGAATCTCATTTAGCTCCATCATCTAAAGAATTGATATTACAGCCCTATGAGAACGCGTATCTAGCTCAGATGATTGAGTCCAAGTAAGAAACCATCCTTGAAAAAATGCCTATTGTGAGGTAATTCGCTGAAGTTTTTCCCAAGGAACTGTCTGGTCTTCTTCCTAGAAGAGATGTTGAATTCTCAATTGAACTTATACCAGGGGCTTTACCAATATCCAAGACTCCATATAGAATGTCAGTTGTAGAGCTTGAAGAGCTGATGAAACAACTATAAGAGAATCTGGATAAAGGTTTTATACGCCCAGGTGCTTCACCATGGGGTGCACCAGTCCTCTTCGTCAAGAAGAAGGATGGGTCAATGCGGCTTTCCATCGATTATCATGAACATAACAAAATCACAATAAAGAACATGTATCCTATCTCAAGAATTGATGAATTGTTTGATCAGTTGCGTGGAGCACAATACTTCTCCAAGGTGGACTTGCGGTCGGGAAATTATCAAGTAAGGGTGAAGAAGTAAGATATCCCCAAGACTACTTTTCGCACAAGATACGGGAACTATGAATTCATAGTAATGCCTTTTGGACTCACCAATGCTCCAGAAATCTTCACAGACTTGATGAATAGAGTCTTTAGAGATTACCTAGACAAATTTTTGGTAGTCTTTATTGATGATATTCTAATATACTCCAAAACCAAGGAGGATCATGAGGAGCATTTAAGAACTGTACTAGAGACTTCGCGCAAGGAGAAGCTCTATGAAAAGAACATCAAGAGTGATTTCTGGTTGAAAGAGGTCTCATTATTGGGCCATATCATCACAAGAAATGGGATATCTGTGGATCCCTCCAAAATAGATTCAATTGAGGGATGGCCGAGTCCAACATCGGTAACGGATATCTGTAGATTCTTGGGGTTAACTGGATATTATCGACGACCTGTGAGGAATTTATCACGATTGTCCAACCCTCTTACCAAGCTAACTCGAAAGGGAGTAAAGATTGCATGGAGTGATGAATGTGAATAAATATTTAAGGAATTGAAAAGGAGGCTTATCACTGCTCCCATTCTCACTTTACCCACAAGTGTGAAAATTTTTGTGGTATTCAGTGATGCTTCGAAGAAGGGCCTAGGCTGTGTGCTGATGCAGAATGATAAAGTGATATCCTATGCCTCATGGAAATTGAAAATCCATGAGCGAAACTATCCAACAAATGATCTGGAGTTGGCGGCAGTGATCTTTGCCATGAAAATCTGGCGGAATTATCTCTATAGGGAGAAATGTGAGATATATATTGACCAAAAGAGTCTTAAATATATATTCAAAGAGAATGAGCTTAATATATGTCAGAGAAGATGATAGATCTCATCAAGGATTATGACTGTTCAATCCATTACCACCCTGGGAAAACGAACAAGGTGGCAGATTCCCTAAGTAGAAAGGATCCATTGATTCTATCAATGATGAGAATCGATAAGGATTAAATCTTCTTAGACATGATAAATATGGACATGGGAATCATAGAGAAAGGAACATCATCAATCCATTCACAAATGATTGCTTAATTGTCTCTTTTTGAAAGGTTAAAGGATGCTCAAAAGGATGATGTGGGAATTCAAGAATAAGTGGAAGCTATCGAAAAATGGAAATCCTCAGAGTTTAATGTTAGTGAAGATGGAATTGTGCGGTTTGGGAAAAGACTATGTGTTATATCAAGTCCAGAGATGAATATGGAACTTTTGGATGATTCACATAGTTAAAATTTCCCTATTCACCAAGGGAGCAAAAAGATGTATCGAGATCTCTAAGAAAACTTGTTGTGGGATAATATGAAGAAGGAGATTGCTGAATATACATCATAGTGCCGGGTGTGTCGGCAAGTGAAGGCAGAGAGGTAGGAGTCTAATGGGATGATGCAACCATTTCCTATACCGGAATGGAAATGGGAAAACATCACCATGGAATTTGTCACCGGACTTCTGAGGACATCCAAAGGCAACAATGCAATATGGGTTTTTTTGGATCGTCTTACAAAGACTGCACAATTCTTTTCTATTCGGGAGGATTCTTCATTGGATCAACTGGCACAGATATATATGAGGGAAGTGGTAATGTTGCATGGAGTACCACTATCTATTGTGTCTGACCGAGATCCAAGATTCACCTCTATGTTTTGGAAGAGTCTTCAACATGCTCTGAATACTGAACTGAACTTCAGTACGGCCTATCATCCTCAAACTGATGGACAATATGAGCGGAATATCCAAACACTTGAGGTTATATTGAGAGCGTGCTCTAGGGACTTTAAAGGAGGATGGGATCAACATATTCCTCTGGTTGAGATCTCTTATAATAACAGTTTCCACTCGAGCATCCAATTAGCACCATATGAAGCCCTGTATGGGAAAAGGTGCAGAACACCGGCATGTTGGTATGAGGTCGGTGAACGTAAGCTGCTTGGACCAGAAATGGTCCAGGAAATGGTGGAGAAGGTGAAAACCATTCAACAACATATCAAGGCAGCCCATAGTCAATAGAAGAGTTATGCAGATAATCGTCGACGAGACCTTGCGTTTAAAGTTGGAGACATTGTTTTTCTATGCATATATCTGTGGAATAAGGTCATGAGGTTTGGAAAGAAAGGGAAGTTAATTCCAAGGTACATCGGCCCCTTCGAGATTCTTGATCATGTCGGGGCTGTGGCCTATCGACTAGTACTTCTGCCTACTATGGCCAAAGTAAATGATGTCTTTCATGTATCCCTCTTAAGGAAGTACATACCGGACCCTTGACATGTACTCTCTTCTGAGGTGGTACAATTGTAAGATGATATTTCTTATGAAAATAAACCAGTGAAGATCTTAGATCGTAGAGATAAAGTTCTACGAAATAAGACAATGCCCCTCATCAAGGTGTTGTGGAGAAACCACAAGTTTGAAGAAGCGACTTGGGAATTGGAGGAAATGATGAAGCTGAGTTACCCACATCTGTTTCAGTGTGGAAAAAGGAAAATTTCGAGGGCGCAATTTCTTAAGGGGGGAATATTGTAACGACCCAAAGTTTTATTAATGGATATCCCTCTTGATATAATTAATTTTTTTTATGTTTATATTAAATTTCAACATCATTGGTTTTATGATATGAATTGTGACCGTTACTTTTATAGCCATTGAACATTGATCACTTGATTAGTATAAATATAGGGCTTTAACACATCCAATTTTACTTAGACAAAGAAAGTGATGGCCTCATCCAGTATAATTCCCCATACGAAGCCCATTTATCAGAGCTCGGAAAAGAGGTGGAATCCTTGGGCTTCTCTCTTGACCAAGCCCAAGACGAGCTTCACTATCTCAAGCTCGAACGGGACCGTCTACGGGAGAAGTGCAAGTTGATAGAAATTAACACTCGAGCGATGTTATCCGAGCCACCCCAAGAGTCTGTCACCATCGCACACCTTACCCTTAGGTCTTATGCGGCTATTTTAAGGGGTTATGTAACTAATCGGTAGTATTATGTTCATGTACATTATTTTTGTATATAATAATGAATATAATTTCTAGTCATTATTGATACATTGTAAATAGTTTTAAAATTACAAATGGTGTTTTTAGTTATTATTTTATTAAAAAATATATTTTATTAAATTAAGAAATTTTTGAATTAAATAATATTTTAATAAAATAATAATATTATTATTATTTGATTAATTTGATTATATATAAACTATCATGTAATTGTATGGATGCAATTATAGTTATCATTAAGGTTTGAAAGCCATTTTTGTCAAATCCCGTGAATTTTTTATAAATGTCGGTTTTTATTTTAAAAGTGAAAATTAACATATTTAGATAATTATTTAGATAGAATAAATGTTATTTTTTTGATTCAGGATGTCAAAATTATCCAACGGTGAATTTTTCATAATTTTATGAGATAGTCAATTTTTTGAGTAAAAATTAAAGACCGTTTAAATATATAATGTGTTTCATGACATCATAATGACCCAATAGTCATGTAATAAAATAATATAATCTTTATGTTAGGCCAATATATTATTTACCAAAAAAATAATGTGATTTTGGGTTTGTTTGGCTTACTTTTCAAAGCATTAATGGACCCCTCAAGACTTATTAAACACCTTGTCTTTTTAAATTAATTTCCATGGGAGTGTGACCCACCTCCACATAAGAAACACTAATATTGTAAGAAGTTCAGACTTTGGAATTATAAAATATTGTTTTTATATTCCCTTTTCCAAAAACCCTGGCCAAAAACCATGGGATGGTTTGTGGTTTGGATTAATTTAATATAAGGTGTCCCAAACCTAAATAATAAATAACTCTCTCACCTTTCCTATGTAACCCACCCAAGCTCCCACTTCCTCCTCACACAAAGCCTTTGGAGTTCGTCTAACCTCTGCCCTAATCTCTCTATAATCCTCCCAAGGTTCCCCAATCTCCCAAGAAGCCTCTCATAAGCCTCTCTCTAGCCTTTGGAAGCACACTTCCAAGTAAGGGTTTTTTTCTTCCTTTCTCATTTTTGTCCAATTTTCATTAAGTTGTTTTTACCTTTAAATTTCAATTATGAATGTTAGGGTATGGTTTTGCACCTCCCTCATACTTCCTGCTTTATGTTTGAATTATTGGAGACCCTTTCTCTATCATTAAACGCCTCCCATATACACCCTTTACTATGCCGAAATTCCGAAAGGAACTTCTCTCTCATCTTTTACATTCAAGCAATACTTTTGTATCATGAATCTAAATTCCATTAAAATTTTTGGGACATATATATATATATATATATGACCTATTTATTTTCCATTACATGTAAATATGATGAGGAACCCCTTTCTCTCTTATCAACCATTTTTTATAAATTCTTATGTCACGTCGTTACGCTGCCGATATCGCACCGATTTTCTAAGCCAATGTCATTGTGCAGTGAATACCATGCCCATTTCTCCATAAAGGGTATTCACCTTTATGCACATTTATATATTGATTTTAAAGTTTCATTTATGAATTCTACATTCCTTTATTGTGGAATAAATGATTATGTTTTATGAATCCATGTTTTATGATCCATGTGGCACACTTACGCATGAAATGAAATGTTTAAGAAGGGTACGCCCTTATAGCGCTCCAATGAATTGGGTAAAGTATAGTATCATGATACGTCATGTGAAATAAGTTTTGAATCATTCTAATTTAAGTGAAATGAGGGTTTAGTCATGCTTCATGTGCAATGGGGATTTACTCATGCTCCATGTGCAATGGGCCTTGGCTCATGCTAATTCCATGTTAAGTGTTGTTTCCACATTTCCATGTTATGATTATCATGCTTTATCATGCCTTTATGTCCATGTTTCTCTTGTGATATATTGATATGCCTAATTTCTAACATGTATTGTACTCCTCATGTTATTCCATGTGTATTCCCTTACTAGGCTTTATAGCTCACCCTTTTCTTATGCATGTCCTCAGGTTATCCCATGCAATGCTAAGTACGAGGGAATGTAGTGGTCATGTAAAGGAAGTTTTAAATAAAGATGTTGAGTTTAATGTTTCAAGTTTTTTTGTAATGATCCTAATCCTCAAAGACACTAAAGCACTCGATCTTCTTTTTTGTATCAAGTGATGTTTTATGTAATAAATCGAGTTTAAGTTGTAATAAATAGTAGGGATGTCATAGTTGGTATCAGAGGATAGGTTTGGTTATTTTTGGGATTAGTATTAGAAAACCCTAGTAAAGCTTTAGATACAAGACTAAGTATAATAAAAACGTCCCTAAGTTTTGGTGAGTATTGAGTAAGTGGGTTATCAAGCAAATACAACCATGTTTGGATACTAGTAGGTAGAGGTGGCTCTGGCATAGATGTATCCTAGGGGTAAAACCCGAAAACATCGCTTTGAGCTAGACTCGAACGAGAACTGGTGCATGACAACGACCCTTGCTGCACTCTTGGTTACGACACTCCCAGGGGATATGCTTTGGTAAATTCACAATCTTGGTATCAACCCTTATTAACGGAATTAAAAAATGCCCCTAAGAATATATGTTAGAAAGTAGATCATGGAAAGCCTAGATTGAAGCCTATAGACTCATGAGTTAAGGAAATGAAAGTTTATTTATAAGTAATCAACTTTCGTCATTGGATTACCCTTTATGTGTTACCACTAACATTCCTTTTATTCCAGCCAATGGCCGGTAATAGGAGGACTCGGGCTAAAAACCGATGTGAAGATCAGTGTGATGACTGTACTAATGAGATGCCCAATCCAATGGAAGCGGGAATCGCAAAATTTTTCATGCTTCTCTCTCAGCTAACTCAAGTTTTGAATATAAACACGGGTCAAGAGGAATGTTCAACCACCCCTAAGAAAGAACAAGTCGTTATCGAAAGCTTCATGAGACAAAGGCCTACTACTTTTAGTGGATCATCTGATCCCACTATCGCTGAACAATGGATCAACTCCATTGAAAAGATCTTCTTCATCCTTCAATGTTCTGAACAAGAGAAGGTTCTCCTGGAGGCTTATCGTATGGAGGGTGAAGCTGATAAATGGTGGACATTGATTAAAATTACAAAGCCTGAGGAGGAGATCGAGGTGTTGGAATGGAAGGATTTCCGAAAGATGTTTTTTGATAAATATTTTCCGTGCACCCTCCCACTTAAGATGGAAAGGGACTTCCTTTCCCTCAAGCAAAAAGATGAAGAATCTGTTGGGGCATAAGAGGAAAACTTCACAAGGCTTGTACGATATGCTTTTGGTTTTGACATTACCCCCGAATGCAAAGTTGACCGCTTCTTTGGTGGGCTGAATCCTAACCTGCGGAAAGCATTGGAGATCAGTGACTTCAACAGCTATGAGAAAATTGTCCGATGTGCCCTCAAGTTAGAAATGGAGATCGGAGAATCATATGGGTATCATGGGGATAAGAAGCATAAGGTGGACTTCAATGTTGGTGGGCCGATGGATAAATCCAACGGTGCTAAGAAGATCTAGCACCCCACTTGCCAAAAGTACAGAAAGAAGCACCATGGAAATTGACTTAAGGGGACGAGGAAATGCTTCAGGTGTGAAAGGGAAGGGCACCTAGCTATTAACTGTTGTCAAGAAAGACCAGCGGCTGCGACAGAGGAGAGGAACACTCCGTTTTAACCTCAACGCATTGTTCAATGCTACAAATGAAAAGAACCGGGTCATTTTTCAAATCAGTGCCCTAATCCATGGGTTTTTAGAGACAACCAACGACCTCCAAGGCAGCAAGGAAGAGCTTTTTCCATCACTTCTGCCGAAGTGAACCTCGACAATGAAGTGGTGACAGGTATTCTAGTTATTCATTCAAGAATAGTGAACATACTTTTTGATTCAGGTTCAACATGTTATTTTATATCTTGAAAGTTTAGTAAAACAATCCCAGCACAACCACAAATCATGGAAGTGAAGATGTCGGTGAGTACGACAAATGGGGCAATCATTGCATCCCATGAATATAATTCCTCCCCTGTTATAATCTTTGGATTGAATTTCCCGGCGAACTTCATCATACTCCCTCTAGGGGAATTTAATTCAATTCTTGGCATGGATTGGCGTTCCTTATATAGAGCCAACATAATTTGTCGAGAGAGGGAAATCACACTCCATATGGAGAATCGACCCCCGATTCATTACAAGTGTAAGGAGGAAGATGAATCTCCTTTAGCTCCATCATCTAAATCATGGATATTACTGACCTATGAGCACGTGTATCTATCTCCGATGATTGAGTCCAAGGAATAAACCATCTTTGAAGAAATGCCTATTATGTGGGAATTCGCTGAAGTTTTTCCCAAGGAACTATCTGGTCTTCCTCCTAGAAGAGATGTTGAATTCTCAATTGAAATTATACTCGGGGCTTTACCAATATCAAAGACTCCATATAAAATTGATGTTGTAGATATTGAAGAGCTGAATAAACAACTATAGGAGAATCTTGATAAAGGGTTTATACGCCCAAGTACTTCACCATGAGGTGCACCAGTCCTCTTCATCAAGAAGAAGGATGGGTCAATGTGGCTTTGCATCGATTATCTTGAACTTAACAAAATCATGATAAAGAACAAGTATCCTCTCCCAAGAATTGATGACTTGTTCGATCAGCTGCGTGGAGCACAATACTTCTCCAAGGTGGACTTGTGGTCGGGATATTATCAAGTAAGGGTGAAGAAGAAAGATATACCCATTACTAAATTTTGCACAAGATATGGGCACTATGAATTCATAGTAATGCCTTTTGGACTCACCAATGCTCCATCAATCTTCATGGACTTTATGAATAGAGTCTTTAGAGATTACCTAGACAAATTTGTGGTAGTCTTTATAGATGATATTCTAATATACTCCAAAACCAAGGAGGATCATGAGGATCATTTAAGAACTGTACTAGAGACTTTGCGAAAGGAGAAGCTCAATGCAAAGTACAGCAAGTGTGAGTTCTGGTTTAAGGAGGTCTCATTCTGGGGCCATATCATCACAAGCAATGTGATATCTGTGGATCCCTCCAAAACAGATGCAATTGAGGGATTTCCGAGGCCAACATCCGTAACGGATATCCGTAGCTTCTTGAGGTTAGTTGGATATTATCGACGATTTGTGAGGAATTTCTCACGATTGTACAACCCTCTTACCAAGCTAACTCTAAAGGGAGTAATGTTTTCTTGGAGTGATGAATGCGAAGAATGTTTTAAGGAGTTGAAAAAGAGGCTTATCACTACTCTGGTGCTAACTTTACCCACAAGTGGGGAAATTTTTGTGGTATTCAGTGATGCTTCAAAGAAGGGCTTAGGCTGTGTGATGATGCATAATGATAAATTGATATCCTATGCCTCAAGGTAATTGAAAATCCATGAGTGAAACTATCCAACGCATGATCTGGAGTTGGTGGGGCTGATCTTTGCCTTGAAAATCTGGCGGCATTATCTCTATGGAGAGAAATGTGAGATATATACTGACCACAAGTGTCTTAAATATATATTCACACAGAAAGAGCTTAATATGCACTAGAGAAGATGATAGAGCTCATCAAGGATTATGACTATTCAATCCATTACCACCCTGGGAAAGCGAACAAGGTGGCATATTCCCTAAGTAAAAAGTATCCAGTGATTCTATCAATGATGAAAATTGGGAAGGATCCAATCTTCCTAGACTTGATGAAGATGGACATGGGAATAATAGAGAAGGGAATGTCATCAATCCTTTCACATATGATTGCTCAACCGTCTCTTTTGGAAAGGTTAAAGGATGCTAAAAAAGGATGACGTGGGAATTCAAGAAAAAGTGGAAGCTATCGAAAAAGGGAAATCCTCAGAGTTTAATGTTAGTGAAGTAGGAATTGTGCGGATTGGGAAAAGACTATGTGTTCCATCAAGTCCGGAGCTGAAGAAGGAACTTTTGGATGATACACATAGTTCAAATTTCTCTATTCACCCAGGGGGCACAAAGATGTATCGAGATCTCCAAGAAAACTTTTGGTGGGATAATATGAAGAAGGAGATTTCTGTATATACA
This sequence comes from Viscum album, assembly GCA_963277665.1. Lineage (NCBI taxonomy): Eukaryota > Viridiplantae > Streptophyta > Magnoliopsida > Santalales > Viscaceae > Viscum > Viscum album. The sequence continues at coordinate 1,286,079,961 of OY728150.1, read as the reverse complement.
TCAAAGTGCCTGGTGTGTCAGCAAGTGACGGTAGAGAGGCAGAATTCTAAGGGTATGATGCAACTATTGCCCATTCCAGAATAAAAATGGGAAAACATCACCATGGACTTTGTCACCGGACATCCGAGGACATCCAAAGGCAACAGTGTAATATGGGTTGTTGTGGATCGTCTTACAAAGACTGCACAATTCATTGCTATTCGGGAGGATTTTTCATTGGATCAACTGAAACAGATATATATCAGGGAAGTGGAAAGGTTTCATGGAGTACCACTATCTATTGTGTTTGACCGAGTTCCAAGATTCACCTCAATGTTTTGGAAGAGTCTTCAACATGCTCTGAATACTGAACTAAACTTCAGTACGGCCAATCATCCTGAAACTGATGGCCAATCCGAGTGGACTATCCAAAAACTTGAGGATATGTTGAGAGTGTGCTCAATGGACTTTACAGGTGGATGGGATCATCATCTTCCTCTGGTTGAGTTCTCTTATAATAACAGTTTCCACTCGAGCATTCAAATGGCACCATATGAAGCCCTATATGGGAAAAGGTTTAGAACACTGGCATGTTGGGATGAGGTCAGTGAACATAAGCTGCTTGGACCAGAAATGGTCCAGGAAATGGTGGAGAAGGTGAAAACCATTCAACAACATATCAAGGCAGCCCATAGTCAATAGAAGAGTTATGCAGATAATCGTCGACGAGACCTTGTGTTTAAATTTGGAGACATGGTTTTTCTATGCATATCTCCATGGAAGAAGGTCATGAGGTTTGGAAAGAAAGGGAAGTTAAGTCCAAGGTACATCAGCCCCTTCAAGATTCTTGAACATTTCGGGGCTGTGGCCTATCGACTAGCACTTCTGCCTACTATGGCCAAAGTACATGATTTCTTTCATGTATCCCTCTTAAGGTAGTACATACCGGACCCTTCACATGTACTCTCTTCTGAGGTGGTACAATTGGAAGACGATCTTTCTTATGAGGAGAAACCAATGAATATCTTAGATCATAGAGAAAAAGTTCTATGAAATAAGACAATTCCCCTCGTTAAGGAGTTGTGGAAAAACCACAAGTTTGAAGAAGCAACTTGGTAATTGGAGGAAATGATGAAGCGGAGTTACCCACATCAGTTTTCGTGTGGGAAAAGGAAAATTTCGATCGTGAAATTTCTTAAGGGGGGAATATTGTAATGACCCAAAGTTTCATTAACGGAGATCCCTCTTGATGTATTTAAATGTCTCTTTATGTTTATATTAAATTTAAACTTCATTGGTTTTATGATAATAATTGTGACCGTTACTTTTATAGTCGTTGAATAGTGATCACATGATTAGTATAAATATAGGGCTTTAACGCATCCAATTTTACTTAGACAAAGAAAGCGATGGCCTCATCTAGTAGAATTGCCCCATACGAAGCCCATTTATTGGAGCTCGAAAAATAGGTGGCATCCTTGGGCTTCGCCCTTGACCAAGCCCAAGATGAGCTTCACCATGTCAAGCTCGAACAGGACTGTCTACGAGAGAAGTGGAATTTGATAGAAATTACCACTCGAGCGATGTTATCCGAGCCACCCCAAGAGTCTGTCACCATCGCACACATTACCCTTAGGTCTTATGTGGCTGTTTTAAGGGGTTATGTAACTAATCGATAGTATTATGTTCATGTACATTATTTTTTTATATAATAATGAATATAATTTCTATTCATTATTGATACATTGTAAATAGATTTTAAAGTTCAAATGGTGGTTTTAGTTATTATTTAATTAAGAAATATATTTTATTAAATTAATGGATTTTTGAATTTAATAATATTTTAATAAAATATTATTATTATTATTATTAGATTAATTTTATTATATATAAATGATCATGTAATTGTATGAATGCAATTATAATTTTTTATTAAGGTTTGAAAGCCATTTTGGTCAAATCCCATGAATTTTTGATAAATGTCGGTTTTTATTTTAAAAGTGAAAATTAACATATTTATAAAATTATTTAGATAAAATAAATGTTATTTTTGGAATCAGGATGTCAAAATTATCCAACGGTGAATTTTTCATAATTTTTTGAGACAGTCAAATTTTTGAGTAAAAATTAAATACCGTTTAAATATATAATGTGTTTGATGACATCATAATGACCCACTAGTGATATAATAAAATACTATAATCTTTATGTTCGGCCGATAAATGTTTTACCATTAAAATAATGTAATTTTGGATTTGTTTGGCTTACTTTTCAAAGCATTAATGGACTCGTCAAGACTTATTAAACACCTTGTCTTTTTAAATTAATTTCCATGGGAGTGTGACTCACCTCCACATAAGCAACCCTAATATTTTAAGAAGTTCGGACTTTGGCCTCATAAAATATTTTTTTCCTCTTCACTTTTCCAAATAACATGGGAAAAAATCATGGGATGGTTTGTGGTTTGGATTAATTTAATATAAGGGGTCCCAAACCTAAATAATAAAGAATTCCCTCACCTTTCCTATATAAACCCACCAATTCTCCCACTTCCTCCACACAAAAAGCCTTTGTAGTTCATCCAAACTCTGCCTCACTCTCTCTAGAGTCCTCCCAAGGTTCCCCAAGCTCCCACGAAGCCTCTCACAAGCCTCTCTCTAGCCTTTGGAAGCACACTTCCAAGTAAGGGTTATTTTCTTCCTTTCTCATTTTTGTCAAATTTTCTTTAAGTTGTTTTACCCTTTTAATTTCAATTATGAATGTTGGAGTATGGTTTCAAACCTCCCTCATACTGCCCTATTTATGTTTGAATGATGGGAGACCCTTTCTCTCTCATTAAACGCCTCCCATGTACACCTGTTACTATGCCGAAATTCTGAAAAGAACTTCTCTCTCCTCTTTTACATTCAAGCAATACTTTTGTATCATGAATCTAAATTCCATTAAAATTGTTGGGAAAAGTATCTATATGACCTCATTACTGTCCATTACATGTAAATATTATGATTAACACCTTTCTTTCTCATCAACCATTTTTTATGAATTCCTATGTCACGTCGTTACGCTACTGAAATCGCACCGATTTTCTAAGACAATGTCATTATGTAGTGAATACCATGCCCATTTCTCCATCAAGGGTATTCACCTTTATGAAAATTTACATATTGATTGTAAAGTTTCATGTATGAATTCTAAATTCCTTTATTGTGGAATAAATGATTATGTTTTATGAATCCATGTTTTATGATCCATGTGGCACACTTATGCATGAAATGAAATGTTTAAGAAGGGTGCGCCCTTATAGCGCTCCAATGCATTGGGTAAAGTATAGTATCATGATACATCATGTTCAATGAGTTTTTACTCATGCTAATTCAAGTGACACATGGGTTTACTCATTCTTCATGTGGAATGAGGATTTACTCATGCTCCCTGTGCAATGGGCCTTGGCTCATGTTAATTCCATGATAAGTGTTGTTACCACATTTCCATGTTATGATTATCATGCTTTATCATTCCTTTATGTGAATGTTTATCTTGTGCTATATTAATATGACTAATGTCTAACAAGTATTTCACTCCTCATGTTATTCCATGTGTATTCCCTTAATAGGCTTTATAGCTCACCCTTTTCTTAGGCATGTCCTCATGTTATCCCATGCAATGCTAAGTACGAGGGAATGTAGTGGTCATTTAAAGGACGTTTTCAATAAAGATGTTGAGTTTAATGTTTCAAGTTTTTATGTAATGATCTTAAGCCCTAAAGAAACTAAACCTCTCGATATTTTTTGTTGTATCAAGTTATTTTTTATGTAATAAATCATTTTTAAGTTGTAATAAAAAGCAGGGTTGTCATAAAGATAGTAGGTCATACGTATGCCTGAGGGATCGTTTTATTCCCTTAATGGGAATGTGGTAAAAAATTTGGTGGTATATTTGTTTTAAATAAAAAATATCATGTCATATTTATTTTATTATCCATTGTATTCATCATTATAAAAAACCAAATAATGTGGTGATGTAAAACCAATTACTCAATAGCAGGGAGACGATTAGTTGTACATACTCACGCATGGTGATATTTTTTTCATTGAATGGTTAAAATGAGGAATATTGTTGTCCCGTAATCATATTATAATATAAGAATATATATTATACTGTAGTTATTATTTAATTATGGAAACAAAATTATAAGATGAAGTGATAGAATAAATTATCATAAATAAATTGGTAAAAAAAGTACCTCTTCTTCGGTAGACTTACTTTTGATCTCCTCTTAGGGAGGGTAGGTTAGGTCATTTAAGAATAACAAGACATCAAGAAGTTAACCATGAATTTTGGGATGAGAAATATATATGGTTTTTTCATTATAGAAGGATAAATTTTTTTCAAGAAAGTGATGGAGGAGGTGCCTTTTTATAAGAGAGTGTAGAGGCACTCTCATAATCCTTTAAAATATTAAATTAATATAAATTGGGTTTTGATTTCAAATAGCTCCAATGTGTTTCATTTAAAATAAAAGATTAGTATTGGTCGCAATCCTATAAAAAATAAATTTAGATACTTTTATGTCACAATATGAACCTTATATTTTTCCATTAACGCTTAGTTAAACCCTTTAACTGTTACTATGATAATACGTCTTTTAAGACTTCATGGTTAATATAGTTACAATAAAATGCGAAAATAACTCCAAATAGATCATTGATGAAATATTTAACCTTATTATAGTTTTTTGGACTAATTTTATTTCTTTATTAATTTTATATCATTTAACAAAATATTACTTAATGTAATGTGTCATTTATATCGTTTTTAATACAATTTATTATTTTTTCAAAGAAAATATCATAAGAACATTATAAATTTGAAAAAAACTAATAATATATTTTTTGAATTTATAATATATATATATAAATAGTGAATTTTATTAATTATGTCAAATTATATTTATTTTAATATTTTTAATAGTATTTATTTGATATTTCCATTAATTAAAAATTAATCCAATCATAATTATAGATGGAATTAATTAAATTATTTCTTATGTAAAAATAAAAAATAAATTATCAAGATGAAGATAAATTTCTTTTCATTAAAATTATCATTTATAGATAAATTTAACTTTGTTATAACCATTTATTAAAAATGTAATACTTATTTAAATACATGAGTATGACATTTTTAAATTATCATTAAATAAAAAATTATAAATTTCATATTCTTACCAAGATGGATTAAAAAGGTTATAATTTAGGTATTAGATTTTGTTTGGTTAAAAACCACTTATCCAATGAAATTAGGAATAGTGTTAGAGTAATTTTATAACAACATAACATAATTTCTATATTTAATTACTCATTTTACCCTTAATCTTGGTGAATAAATATTTATTAAAGTTATTATCCATAATATACCAAAAATATAAGTTGATACTATTATACTCTAAATATAATACTAATTAAAACTATGTATTTCTATTTTTTCAATTTTAATTCATAGAAGTTCCTGAATTAAGTTTAAAACAAATCTTGCAAATGTGGTGAGAAGACGAGTAAAAAAAAATTCTCAACACTTCAATAAGTTTTTATGACTATTTTCAATAAAAAAATAATTTAAATAACCTAAAGTTGAATAGTGTGTTTATTATTTTTCTGTTATGTATTTAAAACTAATTTTAAAGTATAATAAGTATTTAAACAAAAAGATCATTTTTAACTTAAATGCATTATACTTTACATTATAATAAAAAAATGAAGCTTCCTAGAAAAATAACAGAAATTTACCATGAGAAAATTTTTATATTACAAATTCCAAAATAAAGCCTCTTCTGAAAATTAACATTTATAAAATTAAAAAAAATCATAAAATAGGTGCACCATTAAAATGTCGTAAAATTTCCTTTGGATAAATATAGGTTTTTATGCATAAAATTGGGTTTGTTCATATATTATATCAATAAAATATATTGTATGAATATAAAAAATATTTTATTGATTATATAATGTATATATTTCATTAATATAATTTATTAAGACAAAAATCATTTTGGAGAATATAAATAAAAATATTTCCTTTATATTCAATTTTTTTATATTTTTAATTAAAATTAATTGTTAACAAATTAATTTATATTATATGTTTATAAATCATATATTTTCATATATTAGTTAGTAATATTCATAACTACTAAATTAAAATCCAAGTTATAATTGTAACATTTAAAAAATATTATTATTTTTTGTCTCCTTAAGCTCTTTGTTGCATGAAATGTAAGCTAATGAAGAAATTGAATTTTAAAAAAGAGAAACACCATACAAATATTGGGGTGTTACACTCTATCCTAGATAAATAAATTTATTCCTCACAATTTCTATATTAATTTTTGGTAATAATGTTTTGACTATTGAAAATACTTTTATTTAAATCCCACATCAAAACAAGGGTCGATAAAACTTCAACATTAAAATAATGAAAGGGAAGTAAAAAAATGTAACTAGAGATAATGCAAACTAGGATTTCATGAAGGAAAACATGAACATATAATAGATATAGAACCATCACGTTTTGATGGAGAGTGAGAGAAAAATTGATCAAGAGAAAGTTAATAATCACAAAGTTATAAATCTATAATGATTTAAGGGAACATTTGATTCATCAAAAAACAAGGTAATAGGACAAAAAATATATTCCAACATACTTTAACTATATTTGAAGAATTATTATACTCTATAATAATGTTTTTAAATATAATTACTTGATATGTTTTAATAAAAACAATCTTATCCTTCAGTTGTTCCTTGAAATATTTATACTTCATTTCATGGAAAAAGTTTCATCATAGTGTGAAGTAATACATTAAACTCAAAAACCATTTCCATAGATCAACTTAAACCATTTAATAAATGGTTAAATTTTCTAAAATTACCTTTTCATTAATCTTTTTGCAACATGAATCATTTCTTATTTTTCACATTCCAAAAATTTGAATACCTTCATCATGTATTCCCTTGAAACATAATAGTATATTTAATTATAATAAAACATTATTAGAAACATTTATTATTCTTTATTCCTTAGATAGAACATAGGTTACCAGATATAATTCTCAAATAATGAATTTTTTAAGACTCTACAAAGGATAGCATAAACCACTTTTTTGATAAATCATTAATCATTTCCAAGGTAGTCATCACTTATCCAATTAATGTTCTACAAAACAATCATTTCTTTTTCCAAACATCATTATCTCTGTATTAGGAACATATTATGGGTTATCATTTCCTCAACCATGTGTTATTTGAAAATAAATCATATGATCTGAAATCTTCAACTTAAAATTATTGTTGCACAATCCTTATATATTCCAAAATTCTTATAACTAGTACATCATTAATAAAATACTCGGGGATCATAATTATTGAATCAATAAATAATAAAATTAAACATTCCACTTCGGTTTCATCAATAATATAGGCTTTTCCATGATCCCATAAAACATGGGACATTCATTTCTGTTGTGTCCCACTTTCTTATAGTAAAATCATTGTACATTAGAAACAATTTTAATATCATTCCTATAAAAATCATTGGTTTCTTTCTCTCAACACTCGTAGAAAAATCCCAGTCCTTTTAATAAAATACCATGTTGTTTAATTTAACAATTATTAAATGCGGGAATATAACTGTTTTACTTCTTCCCATTATCCTTATTTTTTCTAGCTATCGTTTTATTCTCATTATTCCCACCAAATCCATAATAATTAGTGTACTATTTACCTATCTCTTTATACACCTTTTGACCAACCATAATTTTCTTTTCATGCTTCCCTTTAAGGCCATAAGACTTGGATATTTCATTATCTATATCATTATAACATGATACTATATACTAAAATGATGAGAATACTTGGGAGACTATTTACCATGGAAATATTTCTTTAAGAGCATAAAATAAATTATCCTACTTACTCTTTGGATCACGCACATCAGTGAGGTTCACATTCCATCTACTATGTGAAATTTATAAATGATGACGTACAATTTGTTAGATCATATCTTAATATATAGTACAAAAACTAGCATGATATATAACACAAATTGAAAAATTTATGTATATCTAGTCTCATAATAATAAACATGGTTCCTTTGGGTAAATATTTACTTTTAATTCCATCATAATTTTTTGTATATAAAACTTCAATTATCCTATGCATATCCCATGTGTGTGTAAAAATAGGTGCATAGTAAGACCCATTTTCATTAACCATTTTACACTGATTCAGTCTTGATGCAGCTTGTCAATGTTATTAATCCTAGGTACTACTTTTCCAGAACCACTTCCCCTTGTGGTATCTAGAAAGGGATGTATATTAAGGAATAACCACATAATGTATGCCATACCAAAATTCCAAGATGTTATTCCATATATATCCTCAAATTATATCATACTATTATGTTCCCTAATCTATTTTTTATAAAAAAATCTAAGGTTTCTAGAAAACATCATTTCATACAAATTGAATTTCCCTGACCCCGTAAGCTTGTAGTTAGTGCATTAATTTATTACAAATCTTGTGGTAGAGACCAATTTAGTTGTATTCTAAATTAGATTACATACATGAACCTTATAATAAATTTAAAAATATTAAATACATCATATATAATACTTTTATAACACCATTAATCTCCAAGATTAACCTCTAATTTCAATCATAATACACATATTAGCATCCTAGTAAAATAAAAATAATAATTAAGGTGTGAGATTAGATTCTTTGTAAGGGTAAGTGTACAACAGATGTTGTTATAAGTAATTAAGAATAAAACTTATTGGAAGGTATATAATTGAAACATAAAACACATAAAAATAATCTTGATCACAATAAGGAAATAATAAATCAAATAATCCCATATAAATATTCACATGGACATTCTACTAGTCGAATAATCATATGTAATATCAATAAATAATCTCATAATGAGGGAATTCATAATTCCAGAAATCATAAACATACCATCAATTCTTTGGCCAAGACACCATACATAAATGGTTAAAATCCCAAAACATGTTTGTCTCATGAGACCTACTAATACATTAAGAACATATAGCATACCCTACCTATCACTTACTAATTTGAATACATTCATCAGATGAAAAAGGTAAAACATAACACAGATAAACATTAATATTAAAAATAACATACAAGATGTCAATACTTTAACTATAATCTATGAATGGTATCAAAATAGTACATCAATAGTAAAACAAAAACATAAACCATTCAATGAAATTTGGAAAATGATATCATGAAAGATGTGCCACAAATAATCATAATATTCCATAAGTATGTTGACATAGATGAAAATACTCTAATAAAATCTTTTGAAATTTCTTTAGAGAAATACACCTTTTTACTTTGAAATAATTTATAAATAATTAATGTATTTATAAATTAAAAACATTTTAAAAACTTATTTTGGAAACAATATATCCCATAAAAATTTAAAATATTCTATAGAAATGAAAAAATTAACATTTTAAAACATTCATGTCCTTGTAAATTAATTCATAAAACTCATTTTGAAAACATGGACATGAATGCAAATGATTTTTAAGAATAAATATTAAAAAAATTAAAATGATGTTTTACTTAAAGGATTCCTTACATAATACCTTCGAAAGATTCATTTCAAAAAAATTTGAATAAACTAAAAAATTTACATAATATTTCCTTTATTGTTTTTTTATATCCATATAAATAAATATAACATCATTAATATATTAATGAATAAAGGATTACATATTTAAACATTCAAAGAGTACCATACCACTTTAAACAATTATGTTATAATCTCAATAAAAGAATAAATTTTACAAAACATTAAATAACTTGAGTATAAATGAAATATGGATTTTAAATTTCATATTTGTTTTATATACATCTGAAAAAGGAAGTTGAGTGTATAATATCAAACAATGTGTCAATGAAAGGAGATTAAGAGGAAGTACCTTACCTTGTGATTCCTTTTGGGTGAACATATTTTACCCTCCTATATAATGGGATTCAACATGATATAAACTTATAAAAGGGAAATTATTATATTTATAATACCATATATGATCCCTTTAAATAATCTTATCTTCTGTTTGTGAATAATATTTCATTATTATAGTTGTTTTGGTTGTTAACTGATTCATTTTCCTGTGCATTTTTTGTCATGTAAGTCATATTTATTATGGATAGGATATATTTTATTCATATACATAATGATATTAAGTTCATAAATATTATATTTCTTCATAATATATATTTTTTATAACCATTCATGAATGGTTATCATAGAGAATGAATCTCATCACATCGTGGAGATGGTAGGTCGTACGTTCACACGAGAGACGGTATCATTCCATTAATAGTAAATTGGTAAGTAATTGAGTGGTATATTAATTATAAAGAATCAATATCATGACATATTTATTGTTCTATCCATTATATTCATCATTATATCCATAAAAATAATGTGGTTATGAAAAACTAATTACACCACATTTTGGATATGGTAAGTTGTATGTACGAACGCGTGGTGATATTGTATTTCATGGGATGAAGAAAAGGAGGAATATAGTTGTATAATAATCATAATAACATATTACCTAATATATGATATATTATTTATTACATTAGTACGGAAAAAACATAAGAAGAGGAAGTATAATAATAAATTAACTTAAATTAATTGGCAAAACAATTACCTCTTCTTTAACGGACTTCCTTTGGATCTCCTCTTAGGGACACTAGGATTAGCATTTTTAAAAGAATAGGACCTTCATAAATTAACTAATAATTTTGGTATGAGAAATGGGTGTGGTTGTTTGAGCTATAAGGCTCAATTTGGTGTGAGGATGTGAGAAAGGAGGTGCCTGTTATAAGAGAGGGGAAGGAAAATATTTGAATCCATTAAAATATCAATTTAATATAAATTTATTTTCAATTTTAAATATCTCTAAAGTGAATTATATCAAAGGTAATATGATTATGGGTCTCAATCCTATCAACCAAATATTTTTAGACATATTTATTTCACAATATTAACCTTATCTTTTGGTTTTAAACCTTGGTTAAACATTACAAATCTTACCGTGACAACTTTTACTTTTTAATCTTTAATGTTAATATGATTACAATAAAATTCCAAACAAACCCCAAATGGATAATTTATGACATATTTATCCTAATTATAGTTATTTGACAAAATTTTATATTTTTATGAATTTTATATAATTTAATAAAATATAATTTAATTAAAGGTATCATATATGTCAATATTGATACAATTCATTATTTTTAGTTTTATAGAAAATCATAAAAACATGACAACTTTGAATAAAAACTTATAATATAGCACATACTTGTCTATGCTATCTATAAAATTCATGGATGTCATTAATTATGTCAAATTATATTCACTTTAATATTTTTAATATCATTTATTTGATATCTCAATGAATTAAAAAATTACACCATCATTATCATGAAAGAAAATAATAAAATTATTTCATATTTAAAATTAAAAAAAATTATCATGGTGAAAAAAATTATTGTATTTTAAATTAATATTTATAGTAGAATTTATCTTTAGTATAACCATGCATTAAAAGTGAGATACTTAATAAAATACAAGAGTAGAAAATTTTTATGTTGTCTTTAAATAAAATAATATAAATGTCATATTCTTACCCAAGTGGATTCAAAAGGTTATAATTTCGGCCTAAGTTTTATTTTGGTCAAAAACCACTTATACAATGAAATTCAGTCAATTATTAGGGTAATTTTATAATATTATAATATTATTTTTACATTTAATTACTCGATTTACCATTAACCATGGTAATTAAAAATTTACCAAAGTTACAATTCATAATATCAACAAATTAAGTTAATAATTTTAGACTTAAAGTATCATACTTATTAAAACCATGTATTTCTGTTTTTCCAAATTTAATTAAAAAAGAGTTTAAATTAAGTTAACACTAATCGCATTGATGCCGCGGGAATGAGGGGAAAAGGAAATGTTCAACAGTTCAATGAGTTTTTATATATAATTTCAATATAAAAATGATTCAAATAACCTATATTTTATTAACATATGTATAATTTATCTCTTTTAACATTTCAAATCAATTAAAATGTATAATAATAATTTAAAGAAAAAGTCATTTTTTAACTACGATGCAGTATTTTTCAGTTTTCATCAAAAATAAAACTTCTCATAAAAATACCAAAACATAACCCTAAGAAAATTTATATATTATCAATTGAAAAATGAAGTTTATTTTGAATATTAAAATTTCTAAAATTTCAAAAAAATTGTATTAAAATAGTTGTTCCATTGAAAGGTGGTAAAATTATCTTTTTATAAATATAGGTTTTTATACATAAAATTCAGTTTGTTCATTTCTTATGCCTATAAAATCTATTGGATTAATATCAATAAAATTTTAATGAATATATAAAATTTTTATTTTATTAATAAAATTATTTACTTGTAATTATAATAATTTATTACGAAAAAATATTTTTGAGAGCATAAATATAAAAATATTTCTTTTATACTCAATTAGTTTATATTGTTGTTTCCAATTAATTGGTAACAAAAGAATTCATAATATATTTTTATAAATTATGTATTTTCATAAGTTGGTTAATAATATACATTAATACTAATTTAATATCTAGGATATATTGGTAACATTTAAATAATAATACTTATTTTTTTGTTTAAGCTCGATGTTCTGTGCAACATAAGCTATCAATGAAATTGAATTAAAAAAAGTTACATAAAATAAAAATATAGGGGTGTTACATTTATGTGTGTTTACAAATGAAAAATATTTCCTTAACTAACTAATATTGGAAAACCATACCCATTTCATAGACCTCTTGAAAATATAAAATCCATTTCATCATTCATTATAATATAATTAAATCAAACTATGGTTTTTTCCTCTGTACTATGATGTCATTTTCATTTTTTATTCTATATTATGCTTATTGAACCACGATCACTTAAACATAAACATTTACACTCTAGGATATGATTTAATCATCATACCCATCAAAGGATTTCTATATATAGTAGTTAGTTATTTTAATATAAAACTCCAACTCCAATAACTATATTCAGTAACAATGTCTGGTATTTTTAGAATATGACATAGTTAATAGAACAATTAAATGTTTCCCTTATCACGGAAGATAGTGAGTTCAATAATTTATAATTTTGAAGTATATACATTCTTCTCATAGTTTTTTATATGTCATTTTTTCATATACACCCAATGATGTAGTTGGGATAAAACAAAATATTGTTGTTATGAAAAAGATATTCATTCTTGACACTAATAAGAATATTTTATCCCTTGTATTTAGATAGTATCCATGACATGTACAATGATTCACCATTTCATGATTTTTTTTAATTTTTATTGTCCAAATATTCTATTTTTTCAATTCTTCGAATAATCCTCATTTATCTCCAATATCCATACTATGCTTCAATTAGAATAATGATTCCCTCAAACTAGTTGAAGCTTATATTTCATTTTTTGTGTTATTATACAAATATCATTGCATGCTCAATAATTTTATACTTACATAAGAGGTAATGATGTTTATTTCAAGATAATAAGACATATATTCAATAGTTTATCAACGATATAATAAAAATATATATTTTTATGTTAAAAATTACTATTTCATTAAATCATTTCCATAAAAATAATCCATATTAATTAAATTTAGAAGTTTATTTAATTACTATATAAATTTTGATAATACCTTTATGGTATTTCTATCCCATATAAAAAAAGTATTAATGCCCCAAATTCTACCACCTTTCATCATAATAAGGAAACATAATATCCAACTTAATCTTTATATTCCAAGTTAAACCACTTATACTCTAAAATGGAAGAAATTATTTTCCAAGCATTATAATGGAAAATGATCACCTCTATCATCTTCATTTACCCATATTGGAAAACATCTAAACACCATATATTTCCCACTAATATATGATATTAGGCCTTACATGGATCACATCTTAAAAACATATTCTCATCTCATTATGACTTACATACCATTCTTTCTTTATCCTTTGATTGGACTGAATGTGTTTAACAAAATTTCCCCTTGTAATGTCATATCCATTATAAAATTCATCATTTTTTACTCATCAATCTCATATTCATATAAAAAAATAATCCAACATGAATTATATGAAAGGAAACATAAATGTTTCCATTAATCACTATATATGCGAATAATATGATGATGATAATATATATATCAAAAAGAGTCCAGTAATTTCAATTTATAAATTACTAAATAGAAGTGAAAAAATATTTTATGTATTATTTTACCAGTGATATATGATATCCATATATATTGTTTTCATAAATAAATATATTCCCATATAGTTGGAAATAATATATCATATATAACTTTCTAGGACTTATGATGATTATATTTTTGTAATATTTAATTTCTCAAAAAATGAAAATTTTATATATAATTATTAATTTATAAAAGCAAAAAATAATATAATAATTAAATTAAAATTTTTAAAGGTTTATAAATTCCATTTATATGATGAAATTTATAGAAATTTTATAATAAATGTTAAATTATAAATAATTTAAAAAAAATTTATTAAATTTTTATGAAATATTTAAATAAATAGGACATGTTTATATTATTTTATTTTTATAGAAATCATTAGACTATAATATTTTTTAATGGATAATGATATCATACTAAAATGGTGTTTATAATTTTATAATTTGGAGAAACTTTAATATTTTAAATATTATAATTTTAAAAATTATAATATTTGAAACATTATTAAGAAATGATATATTAAGAAAATTCATTTTTATTAGTTAAATATATATATTAATAAATATGATATACTTCATATATTACACATAATTATTGAATATGAAATTTTCATAAGTATATTATATATGTATATATAAAATTATTATATTTTAATATGACTAAATTTTAAGTTGTTTAAAAAGAATACTATTATAATTGATGAATTGTCTACTGATCAATTTATATTATATTGTAAATTATTCATAACATGTGAGTTATTCACATATAAAACTAATTATTTGTGATTTAGATTATTTAAATAACTTTTATAAATATCATAGAGTGCATTTAAATTGTTCCATACTATGTATAATATATTATTTTTCAAAATTCTTTATATGTGAGTATGTTTTTTCATTATAACTAAAAAGTATGTATTTTTTATAAATTATCATTTATATATATATATATTTGAATTTAAAATTATATTGTATATTAAATTATCATTGAGTAATGATCATCACGTACCAAAGATTTCAAATAGATTTATCCTATTAATAGGAGGTGGGTATTTTTCTTAAAAAGAGTTGATTGGATACATATTATTCCATAACTAAAAAAGACTTTGATTTTAGTTTGACAAGATCTTTATCCATTAGGTGAATCATTTTCACGTAATATTATCATGAAATTTATATTGATATGTGTTGAATTCTATAACTTTTTCTAATATGAATGTATAATAAAATTAAATCTTTTTTATAAATATTTATACATTAAGGCTATTAAAATATGAAAATAAATTTAAAATAAGTGTATAAATTATTAAAAATTATTTTAATATATTGGGATAGAATATTATGTTTTATGTTCAGAGAAAATATAAAACCCCTAAGATGACTAGATGTTATATTCTTTCTGAAGTGAAATTTTTACATATAAATGATTTTATATTATGGGTGTCCAGAAATATCTGTTTTTAAAATATTATCATGTATATGGGGATTATAAAATAGGTGACCATATTCATTAGGTTCCCATAAATGATTTAAAATATCAGATACACTTGGATGTGTGACCATAAATATTATGCGAATAACGAAATAGATTCGGTGTAATTATTTAGAAAATTTGGAAACAATATTGTCCATACAACTATCGAAGAGTTATATATGATATAGTTTATTTTATTATAAATATATATAACTATTTTATAAGAGAATAATTAAATTCAAATAAAATATTAGATAAATATACAAGTTGGTTAAATATTAAATATAATGTAAAATAAGTCATTTATTATAGTAGTATTATATTAAATAAAAAAAATTATTGATTTTAAGTTAAAGAATGATTATTATCTAATAGATGCACTATTTTAGATCAATAATACTATAAATAAAAACATAAATCTTCATTTAATATAATTTTTTGAATGATAAATAATTCATGATATTATGTTTATTTAATTAATATAGAAACATGGGAATTATTCACATAAAAGAGGAAATATTTTATGAATTGGGGTGACCACTTCAAGAAATTTCACCTACTAAGGAATAGTAGATATTAGTGAAATATAATTTCCATAAAAAATAATAATAATTGTAATGATATATCAATAGATATATCTCTTTCCATGTAAATGTTGTTATATAATCAATAATAAAACATTGACACTTATAGGAAGATATATTACCTATAAATGATCTATAAAAAATAAAAAAGGCATGATATGTGTCATGTTTAAATGAAAATTTAATTTTAGTTGTTAGAGGGGGAATTGTTTTCCACTAATTTTCTAAATATCAATGGGTATGTAAATTATAAAGAAAAAATTTGGTTACTGATAATTTGGCATCATGAAATTGTTTCTTGAGAGATTACATTAATTAATTATTAATTATATTATGAATGAAAGTAAAAAAAGAAGTTATCTAATCAACTTGATATAGAATGTATTTATTAATTCTAGTTGGGAGGATATAGATCATGTTACATTATTATTATACATAATAGAAAAATTATAATTGCTTTAGAGAGTTAATAAATCCATTTTCTATTTTTAAAACTAGAAGAATTTGTTACAAAATAGGTTTAATGTTTCTATTTTTTGATAAATATAAACTTTTAAAAATAATTAAACTTAGAAAATAAAATAAATTTTGAAACATTATAAAGGGTCATATTTCTGTATCTGTGATTTAAAAAAATTACTCCCTTTCTAATTTTCATGTATATTATATGTAATATGTGTGAAAATATTATGATTGTATATTTAGACCAAAAAATAATGATAATATTATATGGGTTCAATTTTTATTTCTAATTAAGAATGTAATAGTTATTTCCTTAGATAATGAAACATGTGGATTACTCTATCTTGATTTATTTTCTTTTCTTTTAGATTATTTTATAATGATTTTTTGTTTTATAATAACTTCTTAGGAAAGGGAAAAGTAATTTTTGTGTATTTGGTTATAATTATTGGTTATGAAATGAAATAAATTTTATTTTAAGATTACATTTATGAAATAATAATATCAAATGTAATATTATATGGAATAAATTTTAATAAATGAATTAATATTTTGATAAGATCAAAATAAAAATACTTAATCTATATATTTTTTGAAATATGATAACATTTAATATTTCATAAAAATTTCATATTATTATAATTATAAATGTTTCTACATATATTTCTAAGTGGATTTATATGATATATGGTTATTTGTTTATTTTTTTAGATATTAAATGAGTGTACCATGGAATAATATATTTAGGAAATATATTTACAATAAACTTGATTGGGTAAATATAACATATTTTAGTTAAAGAAAAATAATTGAAAAGTAAAATAGTTATTTACTTATATGATATCGTTTTAATCGATGTAAATATTATAGGGTAATTTAAATGTTTAGCCAACATTAATTAGAAAACTACTTGATATAATGTCAATATGATGCATTCTATAAATAGTTTTATTAATAATGGTTTTCATGATGTTTGATATCAAAGACGGGTCACATTTTAATGGGAAAAGTAAGAATAGTGGTAAATTTATATTAAAATATTATTTTAGATAGAAATATTTCAATATAATTATAACCTAGAAGTTCATAATGATTTTTTATACATTAGTTAAAATGGACACTTGGGATAGAAAAATCTTAATCTCACCACTAAATATAAATATAATTCAAAATATAAAACGTCATTTATTAGTATATATAAAGGGTGAATTAAATGATCATTTATATGAATGCATGATGAAGTCATTGGAGTAACATTTTAATGTAATTTTTTCATGTTAATGTGACATGTTTAAGAATTTTCCCCTAATAAAATAAAATATAATGTTATTTAAGATCCTTATATAAAATTACATGGTATGGTTCACATTTAAATATATTGTTCTATCAATATATTTAGATAAGTTCATAAGATGAAATAATTGTAATATATATGTATCATGTTATTACATCTAAGGAAAGTCAAACATTAAGATTCATTCATGTATATTTCTTTTATAAGAGGAGAGATGACTGATGAATAACCCCTTAGAGGAAAAAATATATGTTATAATTAATTGATTATTATTAGGGTAATACATAGTTTTTGAAAATATGTTATGATTTATATTTTTAGGAAATATTTTTTTAACATTGTTCACTCATGAGAAAAACATTTAGCTTATTTTTGTTACATCTCTTTCGTATACCACAAGGAGTTTCATACATAATATTTTTCATATACATGGTGTTTAGGTTTCACTAAAATATATAATTCCTATATTAAATTGTGTAACATACATATCAAACTCTATACATTGACACCTTTCTTTTATAATATTTTTGGTAAATCTAGATAGAGGGTGTATCGATATGTTTGTATTTAGTAATGGTTTTCCATTAACCAGGGTGGTACTTATTTCATATGTAATGTGGGTCCAACATTTGGATCATTTAAAGATATTGACTTATCACGTATATAGAAATAAATTTTTTATTTTTATGTGATATTATAATCTATTAAATGAATGAAATTTTATTTATTCATTCATCATAATGTTTCATTACATTGGGATTCAAAAATATAAGAGTGAGATAATAAAATAAAGCCTTGTTGAATTTATCATGTGTATATGAAAAATATTATTTAGATATCCTATAATTAGTGGAGAAATATATAGATATATATTTTATCCATATGTGTGGATATCCAATAGTTTTTAAGACATTAAAATATATAGGGGTAACTTGTGTAATACTAATTTTTTAAGTCTTGGATTAAAATTTATTTTCAATTATAAATTCAAAATAATTTTCTATCATACAATTATCACAATACAACACAAACTTTTTTTGGGAATAAATGTTTAATTTGGGGAAAAAATGGTTGTAAAAAATTAATAATATTAATTGGATGTATTATATTGAAATTGGTTGGATTATAGTTAAAATGTGTATTTATTGTAGATAAACAAGTGGTTGATGTTTCTGATGTTTCATTAAAATACAATCCTTATAGGACTATTCCTCAAGGTGATGTATGTAGAAATAAAGAGTACAGAATGTTGATTCATCCCCTAAGGGATCCTATAGTTTTATATAACACTTTATATAATATACAATCATATATCAAAAAACTCTTGAAAATATAATCATTCATAAAGGTAGAATGTGTTTTACATTTGGGATTAGGTATGTGAGTGTGGTTATCTGCGTATCCTTTATAATGGAATCAAACCACTCATTATTTTATTACCTATATTGGGGCATGTTATAATATTTGATTTCATGTTTTAATGACCACATAGGTTCCATTTAAGGCCTTATAGACATTGAAAAATATGGTTTTATTTAAGGTTATGAATCCATGAAAACTAATGTACACTTTTATGTTATGAATCTATGAATATTGGGTCTTATCGTTTAAATATATATGACTAGGAAAATATCAAAGAATTTTAAATTAGTATTTTTTGTACACCAAGTTATAGGTGCCCAATAATAGTTAATTATAGGAATTACATATGATCAGATCATTCATGTTTATATGTAAAAGTAGTACATGTGAATTTATTAGGACTAATACCATGTTAGGAACCATATGTAATCACTTCTCTTCTATTGATAAATAAATACAAAGATACAGACGAATGGATAAATATGTAATTTGTACATAGGGGAGAAAATTTATTCTTATTCCAAATAGTGCACCGTCTAAAAGTTTAGCTATATAATTGTACTTAGAGAGGATTTCTAGGCACATTAATGATATAAGAGGAGTTTTGAGTATCCATGTAGTTTGTGTTAGGAAAACAATTCCCGATGGTTTGTCGAGAGGAGTGTACCTCGTTATGAAGGGAACATATGATTGGTCTATCATTATAGATCTTACCGATAATGTATAAACACTAGTGGGAAATAAATTATCAAGGGAATATATGATTATAATGTATAAATGAATATAAAAATTATCTTCCACATATCTCAAGTGGACATGGAATAGCTCTGAGTAGAGTGATATTTTTGAAAATAGAGAATATGATAAAGGATATTGATGAGGTTCGGAGATCCTAGAGGTAATAAATATTTAGCCATTTACATACAGGTGATATAGTATAATGTATAACCTAGGTGGGATACATATGTGAGTATGGTTCTCAGATGAAACATTTATAGGCTAATAATGGTGTAATGTCCAGGATTTGGTTCACTCATACATATCCAAAAATCAGTTGGTCACAAGACATCAAGAGCACCTCATTGTATGTCAATGTCCACTGACTAACAGTGAGGCTTTAACTTGGTACAGTGGGGATACTATAACCTCCTAATCAGAGTATCATAGTGGTGATGATAAATTAATAAATTGTAGAATCGTGAAAATGGAAAAAAAATACCATCATTAGTAAATATTCCAAACATGAGTAATATTCAATCCAAAAGATGTGTCATATAAAAAATGATGATTATTTCATGATTATACTAAAATAAACATACATACAAGGAAGAAATCATTTCGTACAGTATACGTATAATAAAAGAAAAAATAATTTTCTCCAAACGAATCATGATCCAAGGCTGGGACACACGATCCCATTCTAACATACTATGTGGAAATGATGATTTATTGATCGGGTGCTCTTCCTTGTCCCAACCTACATCCATGAAGTCCTTCCATGTACCAATCGGTGTCCCTAGTAGGGTGTGAGATAAACTTTGTAGGCCACCACCAATGGTGTATATAATAAATACAACCTCTGTATAGAAACTATAATTATGTATAGGTATAAATGGTAAAGAGGTAACATGAATGGAAGATGTAAACAAGTATATGAATATAGGTTTTAACCATGAGCTGCCTATTCTAGATGAATATCATTATATTAAAGTAAAGTGTAAGAACTCCTCGCTGGTAATATGTTTTATTCTTAAAAAATATCAGACATACATGGTACATGTCCCAAGGTTTTAGACCAAGGTGACCTCCTCGAGTCAAAGGAACTCAAAATAGTATCTGAACTACATGGTCTTGGTTCTTAAGGATTAAGGTTTAGGAATCCTAATATATGGAAATTTATGTTTCTATAGAGGTTGTAGGTCCCATACATCAAACCCCCTCATCGGTTCCATATATTAATAATGATTAGTTACGTTGCGTAATAATGATAGATTCCATACCATAGTAATGATCAGTTACATATCATTAATCAACATCAGTTCCATACCAAAATAATTGAATTAAACAAGTAATATAAAATTCAAGTCTCTGTTAATTTTCGTACCAAGTATAATCTTACATTTATTCTTAATATCCTTATTTATTTTTTTCATTTACTCATTTAATTTATTCAATGTTTCCACAATTGAGTGTCAATATCAGAAACCCAAAGGGATAATTATTATCTTAGGAAGATGGATGAATCCATCTAGAAAGTTGTTCAGGTTGATGTTGAAAACCTCCAACTAATAAAAGATTCTATGTGATCATCACATTAAGGCTCAAGAAATTAATTTTAAACAATAATTAACTTTAGTAGTAATGACTAGATGGTCTAAGATCTGAAAAAACAGCTTTAATTTAATGAAAAATAAATCCATTGGGAAAATTTATAGACCACCTGGCCTTTGACAGTATGGGAACACTCTTTTAGTATCATCTTCTGATTCTGAGTAGAATAAGATAAAATGACAAAATAGAAATAATCAAAAAAAAGGGCAAAATATATCACCTGATTGTAGTATAATGTATAGAGAAATAAATATATAGAAAAAGGTAATGGATCAATGCTCTTACTATTGTTGATAAAATGAAACAAACAACACTTGATTCAAATGTCAGATAGAGAAGAAATATTAAATTTGAGCTTATATGTGGGAGGATCTCTCCAATGGGTTAGGTGTTATGCATGGAAGAAGAGGATAATTGAGGTTAATATTTAAAAATAAATGAGGGAAACCAATACATTATCCATTTAGAAAGAGGTCTCTAGGTATGGTTGCATGTTTGGTCAAACTGTGTACCAATCATTCTCCAAGACCATTATAAAAAAACCCCTTTTATCTGCAAGGAAAATAGTTAGATAGTCCACGTGCAGCCCATGAAAAAACACCTCTGAAACAAGTCCATCATAATTTGTATGGTCATGTGGCTTAATTTTCATGGTTTGGAAAAATTATGTTTCCCCATGTTGTGAACTAGAGAACCCCACATGGTTTTTCTAAAAACTACATTGTGGAATATGATTTATAGTTTATATTAACCATGTGTCCCACCTGTTTCCTCAAAAGCTCAGGGCTCTAAGATCTAACCAAATCTCAAACACCCTTAAAGCATTTGTAGAATCATTTGGCATCCATAGTTTTTTCTAAAAAAATAATTAGACATGAAATTGAAAGGTTATGTCCCTTGGATTAAAACTAGGTTGTTACTGCATCCCACACTTAAGACAACTCATCCCTGAGATGGCCTTCTAAGGTACATATAATACTATAAACGAAAATCATTGGCCGATAAGAAAATATATAGTCTTATACCTCTTAGATATCATACTATACAAGTTTTTTCTTCAATACAACCCATAATAAATTAATTTTCCTACACTGGAGAGCCTTTATGGTCCAGTCCATGATGAAAATAGAGAAACTCCTCAAAAATAGAATCATCATCTAATTGCACATTTTCATGATAGAAAACATGAGATTATTCTTAGTAGTAATGAAACAAATGAGTATTGTGAAATACATCATGAATTGTTCTATATCTATAGGGAAGTTCTATCTGATCAACCAATAATTTCACCCTATCCAAAACCACAAATGTTTTAAGAAAAGGGGTTGACAGGTTCTATTTCTTCATGAACTATTGATGCCCTATTCTATTCAAAACACATAAGAAGAATTTATCACCAACTATGAAATCTAAATGTATTTGAATGTGTTCAAGATATTACTTATTTTGAGACTAATCTTCAGTAAATTTCTTTTTTGACAAACTGATCCTTCTCTGAAGTCTCCGAAATGTGATGAGGTCCTTGTAGTGATGCATCACCTACCACTAATCAGTATATAGTTGATCAACATGGATTTCCATATAAGGAATAATAAGAAGACAAATATATTATTTCATAAAATATATTATTGAAATATAATTTCTATATAGGAATATGTTTCTCCCAAGAACCTTCTAAATCAAGGATTCATGTTCTATGATTTTCCTACAACACTTGTTTTGTCATCTTAGACAGCTTTTTAGTCTAATGGGGATATGTTGTACCCAAAAGTGACTCTGAACATAACTCCCTCTTTAACCCATTCCAAAAATATGAAGTAAATAAGAAGATTTTACTGATAATATAGTCTTTGGAACTCCTTAAATTCAGATAATCTCTTAGACATATATCCTCCCAAGCTCATCTATAAAAAAGGAATCCTTGATAGGTAAACATTGAGATTCCTTCCTGATCTTATAGACAACCATCCATATTGCATCAGTGCCTTGAGGGGATCTCAGTAATATAGTCACAAAGTCTATGGTTATCTCATCCCATTTCCACTCAAGAATGAGAAATGTCTATAAACACCCTACTAGTTGATAGTGTTTTTCGTTTAACTTATAAAAAGTGGAACACATTCTAAAACACTATAAATATCCCTTTTTTTTATTGGACACTAGTGTTGGTGATGTAGATCAAAATACATATTTTTGATCCCATGGGGTACCACATAAGTAGAAGCATGTAAATCTCTCACCAATTCCTCCAAGATGTCATTAAGAACTCAAATTCATCCATGGATGCACAAAACCTTATCCTCATCAACAATAGAACTCAGCATCAAATCTTTTATTGAAACTCTCTCCATTGGGAAAACTCTCTCGGGGTCTAATAACTACCTCATACTCACACAATCCATAATTTATGTTTTGACTGATAAATATATAAGGATATGATGTTACTGATGGTAATTTACCTCTAAATTAATCTCATATAATGTTGTAATAATCATTCACTCACTACTAGCCTCCTGCAGTACTTATTCCTGAGTCCTCTAGTTCAACGAATCCACTAAAAATTTCCTTTCTCAAAAATATATGCAAGGTGAATATCAAAGGAGTTCATGTAATTATACAACCTCTACTTTCTAAGGATGAAGTATCAATTTGTAAATATATATTTAAATATTTTTTTCCCATAACCACCACAAACTACCTTCTCGGTAAATACTTCCTCCCAAATTGTAAGGCATTAACCACAACTATAATATTGAGATTGTGCATTAGGTAATTCCCCTTATGTGGGCTCAAATGATGAGACCCTTATTCCATGACTCTATATCCCACCATAAAAACAAAACCTATATTCACAGTTAAAGCATCACTATAAAATGTGTAGCTTCTTACCATTTATAGAAGAATCAATATCAGTATTGAAGTATCTCTCCCTTTTTGCTCAAAAAATGCTATCTCACAATCTTTAGAACTTGTAAACTTCACATCCATATCATTAAATCTTGTGATTGGTGGTGTACGATGTTAAAAATACTGAAAAATCACCAGTAATAACTAGTTAGACACAAAAGACTTCTTATGTTAATGTCATTAATGTTATTCTCTTAGGAAACCATGGCACTCACCTTCTTTGGGATAACAGATACTCCTACCTCTAAAAAGATATTACTTAGGAAGAGAACCTTGTCAATCCAAAAGTAAAATTTGAGGATCTTAGCATACATTTTATGCTCAAATAGTGTATTCAATATGATGTTGAGATATCTGAAAAGATCACATTGTGTATCATAATACAGAAATATTTATTCCAAGAATACTACTACAAATGAATCTAAAAACATATGGAAAACCGGATTCATCAGAGTAATAAAAATAGTGGGCATGTTCTTCAAACTGAAAAGAATTTCAAGATATTCATAAAAACATATCTTTTGTAGAACATTTTATAACATATTTCCAAAGGTATAACATGCACCTGGTTATGAACTGACCTCAAATTTAAATATTATAAACCCTCACTCCCCAAATACGATCAAATGGGTCATCTATATGATGTAAAGGATAATGGTTCTTTATATAAAGATGGTTCAATTTCAGGTAATCCACACAATATTTGAGGTTTACATCCACCTTCTTTAGGAAAAAGACATTTTAACCCCACATTTGAGTATTGATCCATATAAAACCCTTAGTTTCCATATCCTATATCTATATATTGATCTCTTACAACTAATTGGTAGCCATCCTATATGGAGGAATAAACATTGCTACATCTCCGGAAGCGAGGTCAATAGAGAACTGAACCACTATCTCATGATGTAATACTAAAAATCAATCTAGGAATATATCCATGAAATGATAAAAAACTATGGTTAATTCAGCCTAAAACATTCCGTGATCATATATATAATGTATATAAATTGGGGTTCTCACTTTTTCAAACCCATGAAGCTCGGGTATATTTCAACTTTCTTGTACATCCAATTCACCTTTGTCAATATAGTTATTTCCCTATTGTGATTTCAATGATACCCTTCATTGATAGTAAATCAAATAACAATGATTTGCAACCAACTAGTATATTCTTAGAATTAAATTGAATCTTGTTGTATCAAGGATGAAGAGTTCCTATATGAAACAGTATCCAACCACCTCAAAGGGGGATTCCTCACACTTTCTTACACATTTTTTGGTACTTTCAATGGACTATCAAGCATCATCATGCGAAAAAATACTAAATATCAAGCCTATGGATTTACAAAATAAATAAGAAAATGAAATAGTGGGATGAACATGTATAAAACAAAATATTTACCATGTTAGATTCTACTAAAATTAATACATGAGCTATAGAAGGCCCGAGAGACGACCCCCCCCCTAAAGGTTTCTTTGCATAAATCCAGTCCAATCCATGGAACTTAGATAAAAGATAACTACCTTGAGTAGGACCTATGTAATGTTGTATGTACCACTACTATCTGGATTTTATGTCCATGGATACCACCTCGACCTAATCTTCTAGTAGCACTCCATCTCATTGCCTGACATGAAGAACGGATCCCACTCCAACAATCAAAATCGGTGAAAATAGTCTCTCACTATATTTTTTAGGAAATAATATTAAAATATTATTAAAATGGACCATAGTATCACAAGAATAAAGAACTATGTTTTTATCATCCTGAGGATTCACATGACCATGCTTTCCACATTGGTAATAGGCCACAAAAATGCCAGCATGTGTACTCTTACTAGTACTTCCCACATGAGAGTTATCAAAGTGATGCTTCCCTCCACCATATTCTACACTAATGATACAAATATTTTGACCACATAGATCCATGTTCCCAGATTCCCTCAGGTTAAGCTTAGAAATAAGATCCCAGTTTACTATCAAAAATACGGTAGCCAACTAGAAAAAACCACCTATGCTCGAATAGGATAAATGAGTCCATCCTCAAAGTGTATTGATCTGGATATCTCATCAGTGTAATTGATATGATAAATTTGTTAAATATATATGAAGAGATATGAGAAAAAAATATATATAATAGATATAGTTCACTTCTCTAGGTGAATAAACTCTTTACCTCAATCATCGATCACGGTATCATGTAAAAATTATTTGTAAAAGAAAGAATGGAAATACTGCGAAAACTTTTCTCAGTGATAATATTCCTAGTTATGGATATACCACAAGTAATTTTTTGATCAACTAATCATATATGTCATGATTTTGATCCTCTATTCTATTAATATCACAAGATGCTTAATGATAGGCAAGACAATCTGAAGACATAACTCTACAGCCTGGGAAAAACAATCCCCTGAGAATGTAGGTGGATGTTGTTGTTAAAAATATTGGGTCATCTCTTCCATAGAATAGTTTAGTCATAGATAACCCTATATATTCATCATAAGTCATATAAATGCTTCTCAAATATTGGTGTCACTGATATCATTAGGAATATTAGGAGGTGATGTGGGTAAAACTACTAAAGGTAGCATCAATGGCTCAAGGCCCATCACTTCTAGAGCATGGTCATCAAAACCCTCATGGTGCACGATTTGAGGATTTTATGGTGGAATATATCTAAAAATTCCAATCACATGCCTAATATAGTATTTGATAACAAAAGAACATAGATATAAAATTTGGACAAGTGAAATCCTTCCTATAAATAAGTCATACCCCTCTGCCTACTCCAAAATATATGTCTTAGAAATATATCACACTGAACAATCACAATATAAACTACCTACTTACAACTAAAAATATCGAGTCTTGATCAAGTTATATATTTTATCCATGGTCCAAGATATATTGAGTTTCAATGAAAATTTATACAGGAAAATGTACATTAAGTTTTAATTATCATCCCCATTTAACGGTGACCATATTTGAATTTGACTTTTAAAATTTCATACATTAATATTATATACTAGTAAAATGATATACCATTCCCAATTTATACATGTACTTTATTTATCAATGACAATTGTTAGTTGATATAACTATATTCATACCTTTACATTAGATAGTATAAAGTAACATGTAATATAAGTTGATTTGAATAGATGAATCGTGATTCACAATTCCAAGAGGTACACACACTATATAAATTAAAAATTACATTCATGTATTTGAAATCAAATAATGTTTTAGTTTATGTAACCTCAGTTACATCACATAAACATGTGATAATTTTATAATTAAGGTTGAATCATCAATATATATAAGAAAAAACATTTATATTGATTTAGACACATTAGTAACCATTTATTAAATCTCTTTTCCTATAAAAACATTACTTTCATAACAAATATATCACTTAAGGAATGTACAATAGTTATCATTCACTAAAACATTGAAACCTATATAGAATGGCATAATACATGACATATTAATCCATTATAGTTCATATAATAATGCATGATCAATCATTCTTTGACATACTGAGCCAAGGATTAAATATAACAACAATAATAATAAAATACATAATCCATGTGTGTCTCCCAATAGTGAATTCAATGCAACTATAATAATAATATTCTAGAGCATTAATTCATATCCATAAAAAATTTATTTTTTTCATACATATCGTTAGTACTCCTAGGCACTGAGTCTTTATCAAATTCCGACCTATCATAGTCTTCTATCTACTAACCACAAAAATTAATACAAAAGAAAATAATGTTCTGATACAAATTTTTAACATCTCAGACCCAATTCACTCATATGTAACTAAACACAATACAATATAAAGACTCAAGAACATCTCCCAATACCCCAATGGTGTTTGACTGGTAGTGAAAGTATAATGTGGTATAGTGGGAAGCCCTTACCCTAATGATCATTGTACAATAATGGTGATAATAAATGAATAAATATCATAAGCATGAAAATGGAAAATAGTGGAGTGGAATTAAATAATCCATAAAACATTAATAGTCAATCCAAAAGTGGAATCATATAAAAAATAAAGAGTATTTCATTATGATAATAAAATAAACGTACTTACATAGAAGCATATATCTAGTAAAATACATGTATTACAATAGACCAAAAACAAAAAAAAGGATATAATTAATAATTTCATGATCTAAAGATTATTCTCATTCTATCAATCTCCCATACTGTGTACAAATTAAGCATCCACGATTGAGCTCTTTCCCTTGTCCATACTTGTATCCACGAAGAATTTTTGCTACCAATTTATGGCTCGAACAGCGAGTGAGATATTCTCAGTAGGACACCACCAACAATGTCTATAGAAAATTCAACCTATGTGTTAAAAATATAACCACGTGTAGGTATAACATGTAAATTTGTAATATTAACTACTAATATAAACATGTCCATGAACATAGACTACAATAATTAGAAGGTTATAAATGATTAATATTAGTATATAAAACTAAAGTGGAAGAACTACATTCCTAGTATACGCCGAATCTATAAAATGTGTCAAACCTTTATGGGCTAGGTCCCATGGATATAGACCAAGGTGACCTCATTGAGTCTAAGAAACATGGAATTTTTTCAGAACTACATGGTCTAGGAACCTTTGATTAAAGATCGAGGTGTCTAACTGTCTGAAGATATTTGTGTATATGAAGGTCGTATGTTCCATACCTCAATCTCCCACGACATTTTCATACCATAATAATGTTTGGTTCCACACCATAAAAACAATCGGTGATATACCATAGTAATGATCAATTCTATACTGTTAATCAACATTTTTTCCATACTAAAATAATCCTAATCAAAAATTAATATTAAATATAGGGGAATTTTAGGGTCCATCTCTAGGAATAATCATCCATTTCATTCCAATATCTTTATTTAATCTATTTGTTAACTCATTTTATTTATTTAATTATTTTATAATCATGTGTCAGGCTCACATCCCCAAAGGTGTGGTTCTTAGCTTAGACAGATATATGAACCACCTCTGAGGTGGTTCAGGGTAATGATGACAACCTATAACCAATAAAACGTTCTATGTGAACATAAAATTAAGGATCAAACTATTAATTTATGATATTGATTAATTTTTGGAGAAACGAATGAAATGTACGATGTGTAGTATGTTTATGATAATTTAATAAATCAAAAAAACATTACTGAAAAGGTATAGACCACCTACCTTATGGTGGTAGAGGAATTATATTATAGTATCGTCATATGATTTAGAGAATAATTAGAGAAAATTAATAAATTAAAAATATCCCTAAAAATAAGGAAAAGTATCTCACATGAATATTTCACAATGGGCTTTGAGAAAAATTGAAAAAAATTATTTAATGTATTTAAGCTCCTACTAGAGGTGATGCCTTGAAATAGACAACACTTGATTAGGATGTCGAACAAGGAATAATTATCCACCTACTGTTTCACACGCACTATCCAAAGGCACCCTTCCATGGGCTTGGAGAATGGTTTGACTAACCATACACAACCCCTGAAAAACCCCAATGAAATGAGACCTATAACAATTTCATGATCATGAGAAATATGATGAATTGATAGGTAAAATCATGTGTCCACCTATTGTGCACTGGACCACCCTTCACATTATAAAAAAATTGTGTAAATTGGGTGGCACACTTCTTACAAATCATTTGGGCCACCAATTTCCTTCAAAACAAAAAGCTCTGAACAATCCATAGACACTATTGTAACCTCCACAATTTCATAAGTCATTCATATTTGGTCAAATCAAAATAAAATAATATTAAATTAAAATTTTCCATACCTTAGATAAAATCTATCATGTTACAAGTGTCCCTACTAATTAAATCATCATAGTTCCATAGTTCAATATATTTAAAAGGTTTTTTAAAAATTCCTATGGATAATCTAGTTGAATGGGTTCCTGTGTAACACACTAGAGGTATATGTATGGCTCTAAAAAGTGAATTGTTTCTTCTAAGAATATTTCCCCTTCATTCATGGTAGACTCTATCAAAATGGATCATTTGACCTTGTCTGGGAGAAGCCCGAGGGTAAGTGGTATTCTATGAACATTTTGTATGTAAAAACCTTTATATGACCGAACTACTCCTCATATCCATTACATATACATGGTTTTTACATAAATTTTATCTCATCGATTGTTTGGATAAAATTTTCATGCCCATATTCACTCTAGTGGATCTCAATCTGGATCACTAAATTTTGGTGGATCTCTATGTAAATTATCCTTCATATAGGAGGCTATGTGATACTTCAATAGGATAAAGTAGGCTTGTTCACTAGTAACTATCTAAAAATACCATGTTTCCTAGGTGTGAGATAGGTTTCATTGACGTGAGTGCATAGCAGGGAGTAAGAGACATGGGTGAATCAGTGTTCCATGATGTGTGATCATCTTGGACTAATATATCATCAACTGTATATATGGTGAGGGTTTTGGAGTGTTCTTCTATTATATGGTTGGTGACGGAATGAAGGCATGAAAATTCATAGTCAATAGTCCCAAGTGGGGTTTCATACTACTCTAAATTCATTGAAAATTTCAAAAATCCTATTAAAACATCTCTGATTTCATCTTGAAAAATTCAAAAGACATATAATTCATACCTCTGAATTGAATCTATTGGAAATTATGAGGACCAAATTCTATTTAAATTGAATAAAATGAACAAAACTAGCATGAGGGAGGGTGAATGCCTAGGGTTTTTCATATAATAATGTGATTAGGGTTGAGCATGTTTCTACAAGTGATAATGTTGATGTGGTCATGCACTTATTACAATTAGGATGTGCATTGGTAGTGACATTTTATCATTAATGGTCTTATCGATTTAAATGGGAGTAACACCTCATCATGGTTAAAATATATTTTTCTTTTGATACTTTTTTATGATTTTTATAGATTCAAAAATATTTTTCCAAGTAAAAATAAATATAAAATATCGTCAAATAGAAAAATAATCATTCACAACATAGAAAAATTTAAGACATTAAAATAAAAAAACTATGTCATATACAAACAATCTATACCACTACTAATCATCATAGTTTATTTGAAATTAAATACTAGAACCATGAAACACATCCCATCATGAAATCACAACATCTTCTTTGTTAGCATGAATATAATCCAATGTTGATCCCCAAAAATTTGGATACTTTACTTCAAAAAATTAACTAAACATTCAAAACTCCATCTTAAAACTTATCATAGATCTAAAATTATCTTCTAAAACACATAGAACCAATAACTGAAACAACATTGAAGAATATAAATACAAATTCTTCATTTATAGGAAAACAACTAAACCACTTTAGAATGAAACACAACACCATGTGCCTGTCTATATCACCAAACCAAGTGCAAACACAATTAAAGTAACTGGTAACAGAAGAATCTAAAATAAACCCAAAAACTAGAACCAATAATCCACAAAATTAACTCCTTGGGAAGCTGTCACCATTCTGATGATGCATGAATCTATAGACAAGAAAAACACATCCTTGCAACTACCATATTAGTATATCAAAGTGAAAATATTGATTTCACTGTCTAAAAAATTAAAATGATATAGGCAGGATGTTTGTCACCAATACCCTAACATAAGAACACTAAAAAGATCAAAAAAATCATGGATTCATCATCTCCAATGAACCAGAAAACCATTTCAATCACTAATGATATAAAATAAGACACATCAATAAGGGAAAAACATGATAGTGGTGCACTATAGACAAAGATCATTCCCACCAATATATCCAAAATCACTACAATAACCTTTTTATTGGAACAAAAAAAAATCATGTATACAGGGATTCATAATAATAATAGAGGATGTAAAATGGGATAATTAGTAAATATATATTGAATATCACTAACCAAACAAATCATGAACCACCATAAATCTTTTCATTTATATAAAATTATGGTTTAATGATATAGTTTTTGTGATAAGTATGGTGGTATGATCAGCTGAGGTTAATGATGAAACCACTAATAACCTCTCATAATAAAAAATATCTGTATGAATTTCCCAATTTAAAGATATCATAAATCCCTAATCTAGAAAAGACCCAGTGGATATAGATAAATAGTATATCAAGAATGTTGTTGTAATTTAAGACCAATGAAAGAGAGAAGGAAGTATAAATAATAGCTTATCATAGATGGAAAGGAAAATAAATCTAGGTGGTATTAAATCCTAGATTGTTATAAGAGAGATAAATACTTAGGAAAGGGTTTATAGATTACTATTGAAGTTCCTTTTGAGAGATTATTGAACCCTCTATAAGTGAATTGAATAAATTGAAGTTGATATGATGCTACTTATTCTATGGTAAATATATATTTGATAGTATTCCCAGGGTTATACTAATATCTTAATCAGTGCATTATCCTATCATCTGGTTCTAAGATATCCTTCATAATATAGCCATGATAGGAAATGTTTCATGAGAGAATTAATTGATTATTTGGGTATGTTTTTTGGGCTGTATTCATTAATAACACTACCATGGAAGAGTTTGAGTCTTTTTATAATTGAGTAGATATGTAAATAAATGATATGTTATTGAGGGTGATTCCAAGACATGAATGATGAATATTAGGATGTATAATGTTTATGTTACTCTATCCTTGGAAATATTTTATCTTACATGAGAAGTAAAATAATATGAAATATTTGGTCAAACAATGATAATAATTATATCAAAATGAGTAACTCTTATATGAAAGGATTTTGGGAATCAATTACACATACACTATAAATTATTTTCGCTTATATATAAAGAAACTTCCATTATCAATATGAGTTACTCCACTAATGTTCATTTTAGGAATTTATTCCATGAAGACTAACTTGGGAAAACAATTCCCCCTAGTTTAAGAGTTAAATTGTATTATTCCACAATGAAACCAACCATACTATAATGAATTTTTATACAATGGTTTCAATAAAATTTGGGTTTTGTAAATTCATAACTCACCATGTTGCAATAATCATTTAATTTATCAATGATTTTCATTGTTAATGTTCACTTCTAGCTGGCTATAAAAATTTCACACCCATAATTATATAAAATAACCTTATTTTCTAAAATTCTATTCAATGATACAATGATACATTTCATATTTCTATTTCCATACCTTAAATATCAAAAGGTAATTATATAGATGAAGTAATCACTCTATAATAAAATATGTGACTTTTGATAAGTGTTAAACTACCTGGAGATTTGTGTGATGAAAGTATGAGTTACTCTGAAATATCTAACCACCCATTTCAATTATCATTCCAACATGGATGTGGAATAAAATTTACAAGAAGTGGAATGGTTCACATGAAATAGAAAAAACAAATAGAATTTACTTATCATAATATAAGACCACTTGAATGTTCCTCTAAATCATTTATCTTGAAATCAGATTGGAAAACAATCCTCTTGGTTTGTTCTTTATTCCTTAGATAAAAAATTATAATATTGGAAGCGGGATCAAAACTACTACACCCTAAGGATTTTCTAGTTGATAATAGTGTTCCATAAGCTATTTATAAGACCTAGATTATATTTTTTTAATTTCATTCTCCATATCACATCATCATATCACCACCACTAATATCTACTCAAACTAATCAGTGACAAGAATCACATGGTTTCTAATTGTAAGTGTCTTTAGAATATACTTATTGATGCACCGTCTCACTGGTATAACACATTCTATTACACCACGCAATTGGGATTAGAGTGTTCTATAATTGAGATTCTTTGTAAAATTATCATATATATTAGGGTAAATTAAATTTATTATATATTATATTGTTGAATTCAATGGATTAAATAAATATCATTTATTATTAAGAAGTTCCCATATTTAGTAGAAGGTGATTCTATTTATGGACAGAGAGGATTATTTTATATCATCTATCACTCAACCTGGATGTCCTTGGTATCCCATAGAATTGTGTTATTTTTTAAAATATTTGGTAGCCTATATTTTTTTGGATTAGAAGAATATCAAAGATGATGGGAGACCATATAATGAATTGTTATTATTACTCCCAGAAAAAGAGCTGATATTGGTCATGGGAATGAAAATATAAAATATAATACAAAGTAAAATCTATGATATTCATGAATAATATGGAAATGTGAATGATTCACAATTATAAACCTACTAGACTCAATTTGAAGACATCATAATGGGAGAAGATGGATCAGTTGATTATTTCATCATTAAAGTAAACTAGAATAAAAGCTTGATTTTATATTATAGTGAAATAATTTAATATTTTATCAATGTTAATAATATAATGAAAATCCTTATAGATAATTTTTTCATTAATATTTTATCCATTGAGGATAAATACTCAGATGGGTGGACCATCAACAATCTCAATGATGTTTTGATCACTTGCAAGAGGGAAAATGATTAGACTTAATAAAAAAAGAAAAAACATAGAAGGAGACAAACCTTACTGATTTAATCAGCTCTAATAATAAGATATAGATAATTCCTCTAAAGAGGAAATTTATTTTAAATATGATTTAATAGATTTTGAATAATTCATCACTTTATTATAAAAATCCGTGCAGTGAGGAAAAGTTAAATGCATAGGAAAACACATGAATAAATATTTTAATTATCAAAATATTTTCTACTTATTAATTAGTTTCCCTCTGAATAATGAATAATATGAGCATTATGATAAAAATAAACTATCAACATATAAGATAAAATTTTATAGTGGTCATACATGAGGAAGTTTTTTCAAGGGTAAATATAATATCAATAAATTAGAAAAAAATTTAATTTCTCAAAACATGATGCCACATATTATGATGATTAAATTAAAATATAACTTTAGGTAATGATTAATTAATGGAAAAACATTAGTTAAAAAATAAAATCAGTGATAAATGTTCTTTAGTGGAGAAGAAGAATTAGGGAGTAGTGAATAAAAAAACAATGATGAGAAACTAGATAATATTTAACTAGGCGTAGTGTTCATAATGCTCTAAAAATAAATATAAGTGTATAATGAAAAAATAATGATTGTAAAAATAAAAATTTATTTAGTAATTAAATCTATTTATGAATGAAATGATAAATAAATTTCATATATCGATACTCTATTCAAAATGTAACCATATATGTCAATGAAATTCATTAACCATGGGAAAAATTCATATGATTATCACTAAAAATATAATTTTCAAAAATCATTAGTTAGTGTATATTTAAGAAAATAAAGGGGTTTTTAAAATTCCACGTGAAAATTAAAAGAAATGGAGTTAAAAATTTCTTCGAAGATGGTTGGTATGATATTAAAATTGGATAAATCATATAATTCTACTATGTACGTTAGTGAATAACTTAAGGTACTAAGAAAAATTGTTTTTTAAAACATTGGCTAGAAATTTTATTTTTGTAAATATAGACAATGGAAAACAAAGGATTGTAAAACTAAACAAATGAGAATACACATACTGCTATATTGAATTATGGTGCAATAAATTCAGATGAAAATGAGTTATGGTAAGAGAAAAAAATTATTTTAAGACAAACCAAAAGGAAAATGTAAATTACAATGATATTTCCAATAAGAAGTACGAAAATATGAAATAGAGATAAAATAAAAGGCACACTTGAAAACCTAGTTATAAATTTGCTATTTTTTATTTGGAGATATCAATTTGATTGAATATGTTGGTATTATGTAGTATAAGAGAATAAAACATTCATGTATTGAAATAAATTTTCACATAACCAACCTTAGAGAAGAAATAGACTATTGGGGAGAAAACTAAAATCTACTAGAGAACAATTATAACAACATTGAATGGAGTGTGAATAATTAAAAAAATAGGATATTTTTTAGGAGACTAATGTCAGTTGTGATCAATATGAAAACAGTTCAAAAAAATTCTTTCTATTATATCGAAATTGCTAAAGGAAACAAATTAAAATTCTACTTATATTAAGATGACGAATTAACAAATAAATTCATTGGTGGTTGAAGGGATGGCAGCGGTGGTTGCCGGTGAAGAGGACGACGGTCGCTGGACAACGAAGGGAGTCGGTGAACCTCACCGGTGCTCCGGTGAAAGTGGGTTTTTAAGTCGCCTCGGGGGTGTATCTCGAGGCTGATGATGCTGTGGCAGAAGATCCCGGGTTTCGAGGCCGGCGC
This sequence comes from Viscum album, assembly GCA_963277665.1. Lineage (NCBI taxonomy): Eukaryota > Viridiplantae > Streptophyta > Magnoliopsida > Santalales > Viscaceae > Viscum > Viscum album. Next base: position 1,286,042,906 of record OY728150.1, on the reverse strand, counting down.
GTGGGTTCGCGGCTCAAGATGTTGCGCGGTTTCCTTCTGTTTGGATGTTTTTTGAATTTTGAAATGTATGATTGTATCTACGGGTCCCGACAACCCTTATAAACCGGCTATCAGATAATGCGGAAAAAAATGATTTGCAGGAAAAAAAATATAGATTCATTGTGAAAATGTATCAGGTTTTTATGGACATTGGAAGAACAATTCTATAAGATCATGTCACATTAAAATTATTTTATAGGCCATCCAAAACCTCTGTTATCTATATTCTCAACCAATGATAACATTATCACAATTACCCCATTCCAAATATGAGTTAGGGGTTATAAATAATCCATTCGTAAAGATCATAAAAAATTTAAAAGATCAATATATATTAATATTAAAGGAAAAAATTTGAGAAAGATTGATGATATAGCTAAACATGGAATATTTCATAGGAACACACCTGGTGGAAGAAGGTATCAGTTCTATAAAATGATCAAGAGGGAGATTAATTATATATTTCTTATAATTATGATGTATAATTAAAATAATTCCAGACCATCATTACTCATTTATGATGAAATTAAAGTGACTATATTTGCAACAAACCATGAGAAAATTATGGATGATTGTGTTTATTTCCATCACTCATTTGTTTATTCTAAAATATTAAATGATGGAGATGGTTTATAAACATGATTTTATTTTTTAAAAATACTTTGAAACAAATTTGATCCTAAAAATATTCTTGGAGATAACAAAATTTGGGTAAAAATTTGAAATAAACATGAACACAATGAGTTTGGTTTCATACCTAGTATTGATTTCATTTTCTAATCAAATATTCAAAGAATACAGTGAAACATCTTAAATCCAAGAATATTGACATTAAGTCCCACTTCAATAAGGAAACTATTAATTATATTGTACACACTTTAGAATATTTTTCCAACAAAGAGATAGTCATGGATATCTTAACAATTACCCAATCAAAGGATTTCATCCAAAACAAGATACTGTTTTTGTTAGTGAATTCATTCAAAAAATTAATGTATGTAATCAATGTTATCATCCCACTTTTCATTCCATTTAATTTTTTTATATTGAAGGAGAATGAAAAAGGATATATTTTTATAGATGGATAGGGACTCGTTTATCCTTTTTTGGTGATCATTAGCAGGTAGAGGTGAAGGGGAGTCTTCATAATCTTATGGTGAATGACATTTTGGGAGATGGATTTTAGAGTAGATTTAATGTCATCATTTGTATATTTCTAACAAATACAAGGAGATAGATTTAAAATATATTTGGGAGATTGAATAAACTCTTATGTAGTGAATTGAGAAAGGTGGGTATGTGATGATATCAATTGAAACATGGTAAATATGGAATTAAATTTTATAGTGAGAGTTTTAATACTGTCATAGAAACCATTGATCTTATGGTGTAGTTGTTAGATTAAATTTATATTAATTCCTTGTTTTTAATTTTTTCTATTGAAAATTAATTCTTTATTTTATAATATTTTCATGTTGTATTCATTATCATGATGATTAGTGAGTCAGATGATTTTTAGGGTTGATAGTGGATGAGAAGAAATTTTGTTTTGATAATAATGATACCATTGTTTGAATGATTATGATAATTCCACATCTTGCATGAGGTAATCTTACATAATAAAAAGCTTATTGAAAAAATATTGACCATGTTATCAGATTCTTATTCATTCCATGATGATGATAATAGAAGGCTTAGTTACTCTTATAAATTAGGATTTTACCACTAGGTTACTCTTACGTGAGAATGTAATTACTCTAACATTTGAAGAGGAATAATACACCCTGAACTATTACACCATAAAAGTAAATTTGAGGAATTTATGGGGAGCCAGCTATTCTATTAAGACTTACTTAGGATAAATATCATTTATACTATTTTTATAATAAAATGGTACTGTACCAAAATGAAACAAACCCTTCTTCTATGAGCTTTATGGTAAAGTTTTTAAGATGTTTTATTAATTCTATGCACACCACGTCAGAATGTTTATTTCATGCTATAATAAGTCAAGATGTAGAATATCATTTTTTTGTCTATTAGAAAAATAGAAAATCTATCATGTTGTAAACTACTTATTGTAATGCATATCTATTTAATGATATTGTTACATCTTTTGAATTTTTCACTATAATTAATTAATATATAGGTGCCATTCTATGGTTGGGTGAATCTTTTCATTACTATGGAAATGTATTTAAAAAATATGTGACCCACATTGAACATTCATTTATAAAAATAGGATATGGATTTAGAAGAATAAGAGTCAACAAAAAATCCATAATATGGATGATCTTAATATATGGTATGAAATGATTATTCCTATTTTTGACACTCAAAATTAATTATTTAATCAGTCTTCAAGTAAAACAACATTCACCATTCTCTGTTCCGTTTATAAAATTTTTTAATGTTGTAAGTGGAATCACAACAACTACATACCAAGGATTGGACACCAGATAACAAGTGTGTGTAATCCTTATAACTACCCCAGTGTCTATGTTTTTTATTTATAAATCTACCTCAATCTATCACATCATAATACATTAATATCTATTCACACTAACTAGTGATATAAATCATCTAGTTGAGGGAGACATTTTTTAATAAACCGTTGAAACACACCCCTATCAGTGGTGTTATATTCTATAATGTACATAAAAATCAAAACATATGTGCAAAATAAAATATAGAGATATTTATTTTCACTCTAGTATATAAAGTGTTTATTTATTATATAAAATAGGGATCCATTATCCTTGTATTCATTGGCACAATCAGTTGTGTTAACTCACTACAGTATGACATTTAGGTAACCCGATCCTTGAAACATAATGTTTCACATGATATTGATGGTTGGTAAAATACATAAGATAATGGATATAAGAAATTTTTTATACCCCCTAATAATTTTAACCTCAAATTATAATGATATATTTTATTTATTCATTTATGATTGAATCTCATTTTCTCTTTTATTTTATTATGACTCAACTTATCCTTTTCTAATTTTGAAAAGTGATTGGTCGACCATAAAAAAATATTGAAGAGTTTTTATATTCTCATATTGATAAAATGTTTATAGATATCAATTCGTTAAATGTTTGAAAATATAGCTCAACATTCTATCTCATAAATAGACCACTCCAAAAAATTAATAGAATTTTTTTTCCATTAATCTTACATAAAACCATTTATACACCACTAAATAATTATTTAATCCTATTATTAGGCTATAATATAATTCTTTCATGGTTCATCAGCTATAAAACTTTTGAAATTATAGAAATCGATGTAATGGATAAATATATTAAAGAGGATTCTAAAAACCCAATATATATCATATAGAATATGAAATCTTCCCCATGAAATATTCAATATGATTAGGACCCCAAGACACATAATGATACCTTGATATATTTCTACCTAGTCTCATATTTTTTTCATGATTTGAATACCTACTATGTCTTATACCCAATTGATGGATTCACACCATAATAAATGTGGGTGTATTGGGTGAAGATAACATTTGTTATATTTAAAAATGAACCCAGTTTTATGAAATAGTATGAGGCTATCTAAATATTTTAGATATATATATATATATATATAAGAATTATTAATTTATTCCAAACCATTTGATCAAATATTTCCCAAAAAAATCATATTCAACACACAAAATGGATAGGTTGGGATAAGCCTATTGACCATGTTCTGGGTCATTAGGCCACTGATTATCACGGAAATGGATGGAGAGTTCCTCCCACCCAAGGATGGTTAAGGTAATTCAAAACAGACACCTAACTTTTTATAATAATGTTAATAGAATATTAAAAATTCCTGAGGATATAACCATGTATATAACAAATATTAATTTTGACACATGGATGTATATCATCTTAATCATGTACGGTTAGGGGAAATCCTCATAATGCCCAATGGTTTTTCCAACCCTATAAATAATTTTAACACTGTAAAGTTACTAAACTAAACTAGGGTGTGGATAATATTACCATTGGGGTATAAAGTCAACCCTAATATATACCATCATCTTCACTACACTATATTCCTAGAATTTTGTTTTTGTAGATACATGCTTCCAATCCATGGTTCACAATTTTGTTTCTAAATAATCACATTCATGATGGATGTAAGGCCAATTAAAGGAAAGGAAATCTGGCTGTCAGTTCCATTGATAGGAAAGATATATTGGTATATATTTTTGATATATCATATATAATAACATTTTTATATCATATATCCATTTAATGTCCAATTATTATTATTAGTGGTGATAATTATTCTATGTGAATTATATAATCTTTTTCCCCTATTGTGAATATTTAGACCACATATTCTTTCATCTTCTGAAATCGTACCACTCTTCATGATGTATTAGAAGGTTATTAAAACACTAGTTATTTTCTCTAAGTTTAATGAATTTTTATATGGTTTGTTATATACTAGGGAAATTATAATATTTATCAATATGAGGTGGAAAATGTTATCAAACAAAATTTCCATGACGGAATTGTTTTTCAAAATCATATGATTATGATATTTTTTATGATGTTTACATTCCACACCTCTTTTTTCACTTGTTCTGATACATACAATGACTTGTTTGGGAACCTCATGTAAATGCAGGTAATGAGGAGCATCATATGGTATCCCATCAATTATGATCAATAATGATTTGAGAGTATACTTAAATTAAAATAATTTTTCCTACCAAATTTTTTGAACTATATTAACAAATAAGCACATGAACACTTGGATTTCCTCTTACCCAAATTACATACTAGTAATAAAAGTCACTATGTTCACTGATTTTTTAAGTAGTTAAGCGAAATATTGGATCATATAATTTTCAAAATTGGACTTTTCAAACAAAATTATCAGATCATCCATTCTCATTTGAGCACATTTTTTTCTCATCACATTATGATTATATATCCTATTATTCTTGATAATGAGGGATTATGGTCTTTCTACAGTTAGTGATAAGATTTTAGGGTTAATAGTGAGAGTATAGGAAAATTATTTAATATAAAATAACTTGTGAAATTATTCTATATTGAAGAGTAAAATCCATGTGTCTCTTTATATTATATGTTTATAAATTCGTTTAATGTTTTTGATAGTTGGGAATATGTGGATTATCTTAAATACTTTTTATTTTCCCTTCAAATTGGTGCATTCATCACTCGAATTGGTATTTTAAAGGCACACAATGACATTTATACAAAAAATAACAAAATAGAGATGGAACGTATATTAGGGATATTAATATCCCAGTGATTACAACTTATTATAGATCTCTCTCAAAATATTGTTATTAGATATGTTATACCATGTAAATATTAAAACTGTGACAAATTAGTTAACTAGTGAGGAATCGGATGATGACATCAACCCTACTAATCTTTAATGAAGACATATTTGTAAAAATTATTTATCTAATACATACAAATATATTTAATATTTATTAATGAACCCTATATTGTGGAGATATATTGAAGGATCATTATTTTCATCCCCTTGATAAATGATATGTGGTTCTCCACATCTTCACATGGCAGCATTAGTTATTCAAATAGTTGTGTAGTTATCCCTGGTCCACAAGGATATTTTTAAAGATAAAATAAGTGATCCATTATCAACATTTCCAATTATAGTTCAGTCCTTGTCAGAAATAAAACATAAATTTTAAACATTCCTATAAAATTTAAATTTTCCATTTGAATGAAAAAAACACAATTGCATAAGTGAAGAGGGTCTACCGTGAATTATAATTCATGTCATTTATATTATACAAAGTTATCATAACAAATTATAATTATAGTATCTATTATCACCAAGAAGATTTCTATATGACATTAGTAACTTAAGAAGTGATACAGTATAATTACCCAATCAAAGTGAATTATAAATCATATAGATAAAATTAAAAGGAGGATTATCATAAGGTATTAACCCCCCCTGTATTGATGGGAGGCCCTTAACTATAGTAAGGAGGATTCTGTCTCCCCACGGGGAACAATATACTACTATAAATGATGTTTAACACCCAACACTAATATAAATGATATTGGTAAGGAAGCCATATTAGTTGAAAAAAGAATTCCCAAAAGAGGTTCAGAATATATTAGTTCAATGGATGATCAAATCTAGACTTATTAGGGGTCACTAAATAATTTATAAAGGTTATCTATAGTATCTTATTATCATGCCTCTAATATTTTGTGTAATAAATCTCTAGTTGCATTATAAAATATGAAAAAAGAGAATCATGGTATTCATTATAATTATTATTGATAAGAATTATTGATTTTCTAAAAAATACCAAGATATATAGTAGTATTGGGGAACACATTGTGATAATAATAGTAGACTACTTAATAAATCTCATAAATTTCATTTATTTCTGTAATTAGATGAAATAATGTATGTCCTTTCTACAATTTTTTTTTATTATTTTATAAATCATAATAACATGGATTTCTATATTATAGTGATTTTTTGCAGAAAATACTACTAGGATGATCTTAGAGTGAGAATATATGGCTCTCGGTAAGGATCAATTAGACGGTTTAGTGGAACAGATGCCAATAATTGTGAGTCTTTTGAGTTTTCCATGAAAAAAATCCAAACAATTTTGAGAGGGTCAGTTTGTATAGGGTATGATAAATTTAAAAATAAAATAAGTAATCTTGATCTTGGAAAAACAATTAGGAAGAATATTGAAATAAATGAGGAAATAACATTAATATGAAAAATCACCCACATCAGACCATCTCTAGAAATAATAGTAGTTGTAGAAGTTGATGTCAAAGGCAATACCTATAAATGTAGTTGTTGTTCTACATTTCCTATCAAAATAAAAAACTATATTTTTTTTCTTTAATTATAGTTTTATTATAATAGATAATAGAGTGATAGTTATGTGATGGGACAATTTTAGCACAATGGTCACCAAAGGGAACCGTGTAAAAGGGACCTGAGTTATCATTGATCTTGTAGTGCCTTGAGTTCATTCTATATTTGTGAAACTTAGAATATTATTATATATTATTATATATTTTTAGTTATGATCTATATATTAGGTACTTTTTTCTTCAATTAATCGCAACACAAATAAGGTGGAAGGATATCATGATTTTAATTTTTGAAACCATGATAGAAGAATGTGAAAAATAAATGCATATCCCAAAACATGTTTATTGAACTGGTATATAGTGAATTTGAATATCATAAACTATATATTCTTGTGAATAAAATAGTCTATAATGATAATAAGTAAAATAATATTGAATTGAATCTTTATAGGTTACAATTAATGGTCAAATCTATAGTTATTAGGGTTGTGATGCTCTAAGAGAATTATCTTGATGTTCTAGAGCTAGAATAACATAAACATATTACTAAAAAATGAATATAAATATTAAATAAAAACACACTAAGATGGGGATATTGTAATAGATAATGTTGTTGAGAAAAAAAATCATATTAAAAAATAAGTATAAGAATTGAAATATGCCATTATAAAGGAATAAAAACTATATTCTGGAATTGAGACTGAAAATACAAAACTGGTAAAACATTATCAGGAAATCTATTGCATAGAGTGTTCATTTTTTTAACATTTATGTTGTTCCAAAACCATATTTTCCACATAAAAATTACATTCTAGCTGAGTGCCATTAGGCTTGATCACTCATCCATGTACAGAAAATTGTTTCTGAATAGTAGTAAGAGTGTAAATAAGTGATAGTGGAGAGACTATACCCTATGGTGATGATATAATAATTGTCTACAAGATATAGAAGCATAATAAAAAGACTAATGGACTCAAAACCAATAACTCGCCCATAGAGGAATCATAATCAATATCATACAATAGCTTCACCAAACTCAACAGCAGTAGTAGAAAAAAAATAAACAAGTCAAAAATTACATTTACAAAAACTAAAAAGAGATTTCATATAATACATGTATGTCATATCTATTAGGATAAAAGCTTCACCCATGGATGAGCTCGGTATACACATATAAGTACCATTTTAGATACAAAAGGAAATAAAACAAAAAAGAACTCCATATGAGGTAGGAACCAATGGTCCCTTTCCTTCCATATTATTCCAAAAAGCCAATAAGATCCTACTCCATAACACATTCTTTTACCTAAATGTAAGATCATGAAATATACATGAGTCTTGAACGTTTCATGTCAGATGTGAAAACGAGTCTCAGAATTCCTCCACCAATTTTTGAGTACTTTACATTTTTTATCTAGTAGATGTGTACTAAAAAGAATAAGAAGCTGCACATTCATATAGTAAACACTATATTCCCTAGGGCTCAAAGATCACCAGGAAGCTCTCATATGCTTCAGCCAATATTGGAATACTAGAATGTAGAGGATCGTTATACCATGGACCTATGCATCACCTAACATCATATATCCCTAGGGGAACCCCCATGTTCCACCATCAAATTTCACCAGACACCTAATTCCCTCAACTAATTAACTAATATCCGGAGGGCACACCCAAACAAAGAACCTGGTCCCTCCCTCAGACCCCTACTCGAAAGCACGCATCATCTCGAAGCCCTATTCCTAGAGTTACAGTGATACATGTCCTAAAATAGTAACTTTCATCATCTCAAAAACTAATATACTAAGGAATGGATATTCCCATCCTCCAAAATGATCATGGCCCAACAGTCTCTAGCACAGTGAGCCTCATACCCAATCCGACAGCCTTAACAATTTCCTCTGATATCTCCTCACCTTCCCCATGAATATATAATGCAAGAACCCCTATCCATTTCCCTAATACACAACTATTTGGGGTCTCTACCCACATAAGTGGTCAAAACCATGTCATATCTAATTCAACATGTGTGAACACAACTCCAAATGGTGCTTTTTCCTTCATAGGTGAGCAGTAATTACCAAATAGAACCTAATCCACATCAATTTTGAAACCTCATGACCCTAAAACCACATAACTCAAATCTTATGGTCGTGCCATCCATTATCACATGATCCAAATTTGTAACTTGAAAGCCTTTCCACCTCACCCAACCAGTGATCAATATCACCCAAGTACCTTGGGAAAACCCTGTCCTGACAGTCATGTCATATCGATAAAAACCCATACTTTATATACACTGATACTACATCAAAGATTATGAATATTTATTATAAAATGTAACAAATACAGAACAAAATTATATAGGTATAGTGTCTTTAGAAATTGGAAAACGTAAAAAAAATTCATAAGACATCTACATTGTATCCCACTTATTTATCCATAACTAGACCCCTTTTGGACATATCTTACTTAATACCCTTCTTCATGACCTGGGTAAAAGAAACATATGAAAGGGTGAGATCATATGATCAATAACTGTAAACAAGGGAGATATCAATAATATCGTAATCACAATACATAAGAACATAACATTTAAAAATCTTATCCTACATATGAAATATTGTGATATCATGCCATTGGATAAATCATGAAAGATCAGAAGAATAAATGAAAATAATCCCAAATGTCATAACATAAGACATTAAGTTTTTTGGCATACACATAATCATAGAAAATCATTTCATATTAGTCAAGGATCATTTCCAACACCATTATATTGGACAAAGTCTATTATTGAACCCAGTTCACTCCTCGTTCCAGCCCTGTATTACTGAACCGACATTACTTCCCTTTTCAGCTGTGTCTATCTCATGAGATATAAATAATTACCCAATGAATTTGAGGTAGATATATCTCTCACCAATTTCATAATTAAATCATTTATATGTGTTTCACAATAACGTAAATCATTAATCATAACCCAAGAAACAAAATGGGTTTCTTTAAACATCATTCCTCTGTAACATAATGCATGTAGAACAAATGGATTTCATAAATATAATACCATCATAAGAACAATAAAATAATATGGAAAAATTGACATTATACTTGAATCATAACCTTATTAAAGAATTCAACCTTATATGGAAAATAATTTTGATATAACACAAAAATTAATTCTTGAGTTAAATAACATTTCTTCTTCAAAAAAACGTTTTTTTTTTCAAAATGCCACAAAATTATAAAAGAGAATAATTTATTTTAAAATAAACATGAAACCATGTATATTAATCTTCATAGAAATAATTATTTTTTAATATGTAAAAAACATTTCATTCTGTATAAGTTAAAAAAACATTATCCTCATACATTTTTCTGAAAATGTCCAAAATTACCTCTTTTCGAATAATGACAAAAACTCATTTCATACCATTTAATAAAAATTTTACAATGGTTAAAATTGAATTTAAATTTTTTTATATTTATATAAATAATATGAAATTTTTTGAAAACATGGAAATGGATGGTAAATATACCCCATAAAATACTTACGTATAAACAATCTCTGATAATAATGGGATCGCTAATGTATCCATTACATTATCCCTGATTTACATTATATGTATCCAAACATCATGTATAATGATTTAAATAATTTAATTTACTTATTTAAGAGTCATGTTAATTTTTATGATATCATATATGATTATATAATCATCCATTTGTGAACAATATTTCATTATTACATGTTATTCAGGTATTAACTACTTTGTTTTTTTGTGCATGTTTTATAGAATAAGATCTAGTTCTCCTTCAAAGGTCAAATTTATTTCATTAAAAAAATGTTAACATAATATGTACAATATTTATTAATTTTTTTAAATTTATATAATCATGATGTAATAAATATCATGTAGAATGAATCACATCGCATCATGCAGACGATAGGTCGTACTTATGCACGCGTAGTGATTTCTTTTTTAATAGGATGGATAGAAGGTGGGATATGTTTATTTCATAATTATAATAACAACTCAATATATAATTGGTAATAGAGTGATTACATTATAATGAAACAACTCATGAAGATGAATAATAAGAAGAATGATGTTTGAAAGAATCGGTAGAATAGATTACCTCTTCTTCGACGCACTTCCTCTAAATCTCCTCATAGAGAACAAGATTTGGACTTTGAAGAATAAAAGAACATATAGAATATAACTAAGGGAGTTTATAATGGAAATTATTAGGGTACATATGAGCGTGAAGGCATAAAGTTAAGTGAAGAGGTGAGGGAAGAGAATCCCATTTACAATTGAGGTGAGGGGCACTTTTTGGGTCTTTAAAAATATTTATTTATAATAACATAAAACCCATTCCAAAAAACCTCTAAAATGAAACAAATTAGAATATGAGATTATATAAGGTTTAAATATCACCAGCCAATTAAGTTTTGACAATTATTTCTATCAATTTAAACCTAATAATTATAATTATCACTTAGTTATTCATTTTACTTTTTAACTATGGTAACAAATAATTCAATATTAGAAGCGTGAAATATTTTCTTATTTGATGTAAATTAGATCATAAATAAATAATTTAGAACATTTTATACCATAAAATTATTATTATATATTTTCTTCAAATGTTTTATGATTTTAAAATAATTTAATAAAACAATATTTTGATAAACAATCAACAATGTCAATTTTGACACTATTCAATACATTGATTTTTATAAATATTATGCAAACATATAATCTTCAAAAAAAACTCTTTTATTATATTACTAAGAGGTAAAGGTAAAAATTAATGTTTATTAGAAATATTAATAATAACAAATTATATTTATTATAAATTTTTTAATTGCATTTATTTGTTATTTATTTTAATAAAGTAATTACTACATCAATTCTGGGTAAATAATTCATATATTATTTTTTTAATAAATATTAAAAGTAAAATACCACGATAAATATAAATATATTAGATTTTATAAGAATATTTTTAGTCAAATTTATTATCTGTAAAATTCAACATTTAAAATGACATACTTATTAAATTATGAATTTGATGACTTCAACATCAATTTAAATAAAATAATAGAAGTGTCACAATCACTTCTATAAGGCTCCAAATGGTCACTAACTTGATCCTACGATGGAAATGGTCGATATATAATCATCCAATAATATTTTTTGAAGTGTTTGGATATGTTTATGGTTATTCTAATTTTAATAAAAATATTTTTATTGATCACTCATCAATTAAGTAAATTTTACATCATCAAAGTATAATCCTTTATGGTAATTATTTATTTACTAAAAATTAAAAATAAATTACAATCATAAATAAAAACATTTTATATTCCAAACTATTATTTTTAATTGAATTTCTCTTCTGTATAACCTTTTAAAAATTGATATAGTTATTAAAAATCTAGTAATACATATTTAAATAAATTAAATGTCATAATCCCATCCTAGTGGATTCCAAAAGACACCATTTTGACCCAGGGATGATTTAGGTCAAAAAACATAATCCACTAATATTAAGAAAATTGTTAGGATAATTTTATAACAGTATTCTAACCCTTAATTTCCTGATTTACCCTTTATCGTATTAGTAAAATTTACAAAAGTTACTATTTATAAACCAAAAAAATAAAATAAATATATTTATATAATTTGATACTAATTATTCCAAATATGGAATAAAATTTTCAAAATTTAAAATATTTAAGTTAAAATAATTATTTAAAAATTATTACCATTGTTTGAAAGGGAGAACGAGTTTTTAAATGTTAATACACTATAAAAGATTGAAATGATTTTATATCTAAATTAAAAGTAAATTTATTTATAAATTAATATGTTATATTTAATAATAAAAATATAATATATTTATACTTTAAAGCCATTAAATATTATAATTTAACCATATAAATTATTTCTATGAAAAAAAATCTTTTCAATTAAAATTTAGTGTATTTTTACTATTCATAAAAATTTGAAAAAAATTAAAAATTCAACCAAATTATATTTTTAATTATCGCTTTCAAAGAAATTTTTTTCTGTCATATAAATATTATTAATGTGTCAAAATATTAATTTATAAAGGTTTCTCCATTAAAGGGTGGTAAAATGGACATTTTAAAAAAATAAAGGTTTTTATACATCAAATAGGGTATATTCATGCCCTATAACAAAAATATCTACTAGATGAATATAAAAAATATTTAATTTATTATATAAAATATATACTTCATTCATTTCATTAATTTAATTTACTAATAGTATTTCAATCAATTTATTAATTAAAAAAATAAAAATATATAATTGATTTATATTTTTCATAAATAATTGGTAGTGAATGACTTGACCATACATATTCATAGGTTAGTTATATTTATTATTTATAACATAAGGTCTAGGTTAATATGGTCATTTTATACTAAGTAAATCTCTTATTTTTTTAAACTCATGATTGCATGCAAAGAAGTCTATTGAAGATTTGAATTTATTTAGAGAAACTATTTCAAAATAACCATTTTTTGTTACATTCTATCCCTTATAAACTAAATTTCTCCCATAAAATTCATCACTTAGATAAAAAAATATGAGGATATCTATCCCTTATCATATCCTCATGTTTCCATGTAGTTTCCTCAAATTTTTTGTTCCACCACAAAACTTTAACCAAGCAAGTGGTATTGTTACACAGAACATTTTCACTACGATCTAGATTCTCTATCGTTTTTTCTTCATGAAGAATAGCTTTCTCTAGTGGTCAAACTTTTGAGTTTTGTATAATTGAAGGATAAATCATGTACTTTATCACGGGAGATACATGGAACACATCATGAACTTTTTAGAGATTCGGTGGAAGAGACAATTGGTAAGCTACCTTCCCAAAACTATCAAGAATTAAAAAAGGACTGTTATACCTTGGTCTCATCTTGACCATATTTCAACATCTCATTACTCTCTTCCAGGTTGATATTCATAGAAACACATTTTCAACCACTTCAAACTCTAGGTCTTATCTTCAGTTGTTAGTAAAAAAATTTTATTGACACTGATATGCTCTTATGTGTTGTTGAATAGATCTGACCTTTTCTGCCATTTCGTCAACAAGATAGGGTCCTAATAGCTTTCTTCCCCTAAAATCATCCCAGCAAGTCAGAGTTTTACACATATTTCATTATAGGGCTTTATAAGGATCCATCTAAATACTTAAGTGTAATATATTGTTGTAAGAAAATTCCACCAAAGGTAGGTTTTGATCCCAAAAACCATTGAAATCCATAGAACAATCTCCAAACATGTATTCTATAATTTGAATTTTCCTCTTAGACTAACCTTCTCTCTAAGAATGATAAGAAATTCCGAAACATAACTCTTTCTCCAGAGCCTGCTGAAGTCTTCACTAGAACATCAAGGTAAACCTTGGATCCTAATAAGATGTAATAAAAAGTTGTACTCCATGCAATTTAACACTTTCATCACATATATACTGTAAATATGATCTAGAGAGAAATCCTCTCTAATATAAATGAAGTGTTCCATCTTCGAAAGGTGATCAACTATATCCCTTATAGAAGTATGTCCTTTAAATGTTTTGGAATGTCTGATAACCAATTCCAAAGTGTTTTTTTTCGCATTTTTATTCTTGTATAGGTAATTTTGGTAACATCCCCTTAGACATATCTCTCAGCCTTAACAAGCTAAAAAACCAAGCACCGAGAGACATATTCATCAACATCCCTTTTCGTGACATCCCACCATAAATACTGTTTCATGTCCATGTATATCTTTGCACTTAGATGGTGAATAGATAATGAAGAAATATGAGTCTCATCCAATAGATCGTTATTAATTCTGGTATGGGTGGAATAATAACTCGATTCATGAACCTTATTATTCCATCACAATCAAGATTAAATTCGAGAACATTTCCCACCTTCTTTTGTTTCTTTATATCTTCTTTCTACGCCTCTGTTATCTTCACTTGTATAGATGATTGAACACTCATTTGAGAAAAATAATATTTCTCCCCATCCTTTAAAATTTCAAGATCCATCATTTTCAAATCCATAAATATTATATCTTTTTTGATCCTCATCATAGATACGATGGCATGGTCCTTTAGACTCAAATCATATTCCAACTTTTTCTCATTACCATAGTGGTAATTTATTGATAAGTATTAAAATTTAATCAACACCAGCCATCATCTTTGATGAATATTCATCTTATTTTGGGAGAAAATATACTTTAAACTTTTATGATCATTAAAAATATCACACCATTCAATATAAATATAATGCCTCCAAATAATTAGTTCAATGATTACTATAGCTAACTCTAAGTCATGATTTGGGTAATTTTTATCATGGGTTTTCTATTTTTGTGAGGCATAACTATCACAATATCATTTTTCATGAGAACATGTCTCATCTAATTTTCAGATGAATAACTATAGATCACAAACCTTTCTTCACTACAAGGCAGTGTGAGTACCGGTGCACTGGCTAACCTTCTTTTGGGCACTTTGAAATTCTCTTCACATTCTTCCATACATACAAACATAACTCGTTTTCTGAGTCAACTTGGTTAGTGGATTAAATAATCATGAAAACCCATTCAAAAAACGTCGATAATATCAATCCAAACCAAGAAAAATTCGAATCTCAGTAAACGTTGTGGGTCTCAAAATACTTTTAATAACTTTTTTTTGCTGGATCCATAGATATCACCTATTTTGAGATTATGTGACCCAAAAAGGAAACTATTTTAAGCCAAAATTCACACTTTGTAAATTTTGGATAATGATTCGCCTTTCTCAGGGTCTTTATTATAATTATTATGTGATATTCATGTTCTTCATTTCTCTTCGAATATACAATAATATAATCTATAAAGACTTCCACAAAAGGATCAACATAGTCTCTAAAGACTCTATTATTTAGATCCCTGAAGATAGAGGGAGAATTAGTAAAACAAAAAGGCATCACTATGAATTCAAAGTGTCCATTCTTTGTACGGAATGTCTTCTTTGGTATATCAACCTTATCTACCCTTAATTTATGATATCCTAAATGAAGTTCAATCATGAAAAAGTATTGACCTACATAAAGTTGTTCGAATAAGTTAACAATGTTGGGAAGAGGATATTTGTTCTTGATATTTTTCTTGTTAATATTTCTATTCTCAATGAAGATTCATTGATGCTTCTTTCTTCTTAACTAACAGAATAGGTAAACCCTAAGGTGACGCACTATGGTGTATGAATCCCCTGTCAATATTCTGTTGTAGTTGTTTCTTAAATTAATGAAAGTCAATTGGGGATATTCTATAATGTATCATTGAAAAAGGAATAGCACCCAGTATGAGTTCTATTGAAAACTCACCTTCATGATTTGGGTTAATACTTGACAATTCACTCATAAAGTCTCCATAAAACAACCATATAATGGGTTTATTTTTTATTGTGAGTTTCTACCCAACCATTTAAGATAGGTAAACTTAATTTATTGGTATCAAGACCCATATGATATAATAAATCTCTATTGGAAGGTCATACATATCTTTGCATAGATATATGATCATAGATTGATCTGGAATATGAAATGTGACTTCCCTTCCAAGGTTATTAACATGAGCACCATATAGAGAAAGATAATACAAGAAATTAATAACATCAAATTATACTATTGGAAGGATCACAATATTTCTAGGAATCAACTTCCCACAAACATTAACCGGATAAGAATTATAAACTTTTTCATATGATCATTGTGACATGGGGGGTTTTCCCAGCTTACTCAAAATCTAATTGTTGACGTATTTAGACAATACCCTTAGAAAATTCATTATAAATAAAAGATATGGTGGATCTAGAATCAAATAAAACATATTCTACTTTATAATGGATGGTAAGTGTATGTTTCACTACTTCATTATCATACTCTACATCGCTAAAACTGATCATATATGACATTCCATTATCTTTGGCCTTATGAGTTCTCTCACATCGATCATCATTAATAACCCTTGGATTAGTGCATTGATTATCCTAATAGATCATTTCCTTTCACATTAAACATTGAGGTAGAGAGGGTAAATTCTGTGTAGCCTTATCTCTATTCATATCATTAAACATATTTTTCCCATCACTTCAATATTAAACTTCCTGATGGCCTTATTTTCCACACATAAAACATTTATTAGTCCCTTTTAGATAGTTTACTCCACGTTTCGTTCCACACTTTCAACATAAAGAAAAAATAATCTTTTTTCAGTGTGGTCTTTATATTTTCCCTTGAATTTCATATTTTCTTCTTATCAAACCCATGGGACTGAAGGGTTAATACATTATCCATCTCAACCATAAGATCACATCGAATGGTTTCTTGGTAGCTTTTGAAGTCCCTTATGGGAAATTATCTTTGGAGAATTTTTTCCAAGACACTAAAGAATCAATAAATTTTACTCCTAGGCTGGTAATAATTCCAGAAGTGTACCTTCCATGTCTTGTAAAATCTTCTTCATAGGTACCAACGAATTCATCATCATTTTTCTTACGTTTAAGGAACTCATTTTCCTTATTTGTTCAAAGAATATGAGGAAAATACTTATTGAAAAATAAGATTCTGAACTCATCCCATTACATTGATTCAATTTAATCTCTTTTCTTAATATTCGTGATAAGGTTCAACCATTGATCAGTTTCACCTTCAAAATGGTATACTGCTAATAAGTCTTTATCCTGTTTTGAACATTAGAGAACTGAAAATATCTTTTTATTAGTACTGATCAATTATTTAGCCACTAAGGGATCAGAAGACCCTCTGAATGAAGGTAGACACTAACTCAAAAAGAAATCAATAGAATTTTGTTCCATATTTTTCTCATTTGGAAGTCCGGAATGATTCATAGCTTGAGAATGTTGGATGACCATAGATACAATATTTTTCATTATAGATCCCATAAAATTTGGATTATCATGAGGACAATCATATCATGTCTCATTTCATTCATCATTAATTTGGGTCCATTGGGTTCCAACCATTGACTAAAATCAAGAATCATAGTGTGAGAAAACACTAATCAAAATGGGAAAACCACATAATCAAGAATAAAATTTCAATTTAAGACACATTAGATTTTATCCTAGGTTCTTAATGATCGTTTCTAAAACACTTTGATTGTATCCTATACATAAACATATCCTTTGGGTTCTTACTTTGGTTTTATCATCCTAGTTCCCAATGTTTAACTATACCTTTCCTATAATACCAACTATGAATACCCATAATTTATATAAAATGATATTACATCAAAGTTGAAGGATGTGTATTAAAAAATATAACAAATCCATGATAGGACCATATAGCTATAGTGTCATTAGAAAATAGAATACATAAAGAACTGGTTCATGAGACATCTTCATTGTCTCTAACTTATTTCTCCACAACTAGACACATTTTTGACATATCTTACATAATACACTACTTCATTACCTGGGGAAAAGAAACATGTGAAAGGGTGATCTAATATGCTCTATAAGTGTAAACAATAGAGATATCAATCTTATCATAATCATAATACATAAGAACATAACATTTGAAAATATTATCATGTATATGAAATATCATGATATCATGCCATGGGATAAATCATAAATGTTCATAAGAACCAATTAACATAATCCCAAAAGTCATAACATATGAAATGATGTTCTATAGCATATAAATAATCCTAAAAAATAATTTCAAATTAATTAAGACTTGTTTCCAAGACCATCATAGTGGACAAAGATTATTACTGAACTTAGCTCACTCCTCGTTCCAGCCCCGTATTACTGAACTGAGATCATTTCTCATTCCAACCATGTCTTTCTCATAAGATATAAATATTTACCAAATGTATTGGAGGTATATATATGTCCCACCAATCTCATAATGAAATATTTCATACATGTGGCTTAATAACAAAAATCATTCATCATGACCCAACGAATAAAATGGGTTTCTTAAAACATCATTCCACCATAACATAAGCCATGTAAATCCCATGTATTTCATAAATATGATTTCATCATAAAAACAAAAAAATCATAGGAAAAATAAGGATATTATACTTGAAACCTAACCTTATTAAATTATTCCACCTTAGATGGAAAATAATTTTAAAATAACACATGATGTTAATTCTTGAGGAAAATATCATCTCTTCTTCAAAATTGTAATCTTTTCTCAAAAATCCACACAATTTTAAATGGAAATAATTTATTTTGAAAACAAAATTGAAAACTTATAAAGTAAGAATCTTAGAAATAAGGTTTTATGAATACGTTAAAACCTTTTCATGCTATATAAGTTTAAAGAACATTATCCTCACCCGTTTTCCTGAAAAGTCAAAAAGTACCTAGTATTGAATAATGACAAAAGATTACATTCATACCATTTAATAAAAATTCGTAAATGGGTAAAATGGAATTTTAAAAAATATAATAATATAAATAATATTTCATATTTAGGAATAATGGATGTGGATGACAAATTTACACCAATAAAAACTTTCATATAGAAAATCTAGAATAATAATGAGATTGTGAAATTATCACTTACCCGGGGTCTAATTTCCTTTGTATGTATATAAACCACTTGTGTAATGATTTAAATAATGCAATTGACTTAATTCAGAATCATATGAATTTTTATGTTATCATATATGATCATATGATCATTTTTTTGTTAACATCATTTCATTATAACTTGTTATTCTAGTAATAATTGTTTCATTTTCTTATGCATATTTTATAGAATAAGTTGCGGTTATCATTCACAGTTCATATATATATCACGAAAAAATTATATTATAATTATATATATCATTTTTTCATTATATTCATTTATATAATCATTCATTAATGAATATCAGGTAGAATGAATTGCATCATGTTGTGGAGACGATAGGTCGTACGTACGCAGGAATGGTTATTTCCTTTTTCATAGGATGGATAGAATGTGGAATTTGGTTGTTTCATAATTATCATAACATATTAGTATATAAGTGATACTGGAGTTATTACATTATAATGAAACAACTTATGAAGATAATTTAGAAGAAGAAAGTAGTTTGAATGAATCAGTATAGGAGATTACCTCTTCTTCGATGTGCTTCCTCTAAATCTCCTCGTAGAGAACTTGATTTGGTATTTGAATTAAACCAAAACCTATAAAATGTAAATAGGGAAGTTGGTAAATGAATAAATATTGGGATGTCCGATCTTGAAGGATAAAAGTGAATTTAAGGGGTTAGGAAGTAGGGTTCATTTTATAATTGAGGTGAGGGGAACTTTTGGGGTCTCCAAAAATATTATTTTAAAATAAAATAAACCCCATTCAAAATCTTCCAAAATTAACCAAATTTGAAGATAGTATTAGATATGTTTTAAATATCCTTAAAAAATAAATTTTTCATAATTATTTCTATCAATATAAATCATATCATTTTAATTAACACTTAGTAATTCAATTATAATATTAACTAGGGTAACAAATAATTTAATATTAAAAGGGAAAAATATTTTCTTATTTGATGAAAATTATATAATAAATAAATAATTTATAAAATTTTATACCATATAATAAGTATTATATATTTTTTAAAATAAAAATTATGATTTTTAAATTAATTAAAAATTTTTTTTTGATAAAGAATAAATAGTGTCAATTTTGAAACTATTCAATTAATTGATTTTTAAAAATATTAGGATAATAATTTAACATTGAAAACCCTATTTTATTTTATTCCTAAGAGGTAAATTTAATCTATAAAACTCATTATAAATTTTAATTATCCCAAATTATATTTATTTTTTACATTTTAAAAACATATATTTCTTATTTCTATCAATAAAATAATTACTAAATAAATTTTCTGTAATTATTTAATATACATATTTGTCGAATAAAAATTAAAAATAAAATACTTTATTTAATATAAATATACTATATTGTATAATAATATTTTTAGTATGATTTATCTTTTGAAAAATCTAATATTTAAAATGATAAACTTAAAAAATTATGAATGTGACAACTTTAACATCACTTTATATAATTTAATATAATTTTCACAATCTCTTATATAAGGCTATAAATGGTCACCAACTAGACCCTTGGATGGTTATGGTAATGATATAAGAAACCAATAGAATTTTTTCTAGTGTTTGGGTCCTTTGATTTTTATTATAATTTGAATAACAATCGTTTTATTTATTTCTCATTAATTAATTAATTTTTAAATCATTAATTTTTAATCCTTTAAGGTAATTATTTAATTACTAAAAATTACAAATAAATTACAATGATAAATACAAAAAATTTATCTTTATAATTCATTCTTATAATTGAATTTATTTTATGTATAAACTTATAGAAAATCATATATTTATTAAAATTTGAGTAATACATATTTAAATAAATTAAATATCTTAATCTCATCCAAATTCTTTCCAGAAGACACCATTTCAAACCAAGGATGATTTAGGCTGAAACACACTCATCAAATTACATTGATACATGTTTTCGCGTAATTTTATAACAAAATTATTACCCTTAATTTCCTGATTGTCCCTTTTACCATATTAATACAAATTACTGAAGTTACTATTCATAATGCCCAAAAATAAAATAAATCTTTTTACATAATTTGGACCTAATGATTATAGATATAGAATCCATTTTTCAAAATTCCAAACAAATATTTTTTATTAATTAATACCAAATTATTCTCTTTGTCGGAAAGAGAGAACGAGTTTTTAAAAGTTTCAACAATGCAAAATATTGAAATGTTTTTTACATTTTAATTCAATGTAAAATTAATGCTAACTACATAAATTTTATTTAATGATAAAAATATATTATATTTATTATTTAAAACCATTCAATATTATAATTTTACCGTGTAAATTATTTCTATGAAAAAAGCTGTTTTCAATTAAAATTTAGTGTATTTTTACTATTCATCAAAATTTGAAAAATATTATAAATTTATCCAATGTAAATTTTAATTTTTGATTCCAAAGAAATTGTTTTTAGTGTCATATAAAAATTGTTAATGTGTCAAAATATTAATTTAAAAGGGGTTCCCCATTAAAAGGTGGTAAGATTTCACTTTTAAAAAATTTAGGTTTGTATACGTCAAATAGGGTTTATTCATACCCTATAGAAAAAATATCTATTTTATAAATATCAAAAATATTTTATTAATTATATGGAATATATATTTCATTAATTTCATTTAATAATAGTAATTAACTCAATCTGTTAGTACATAAATACAAATATATAATTGATTTATATATTTCATAAATAATTATTAGTGAATGACTACACTATAAATTTTCATAAGTTAGTTATATTTATTCCCGCTAACCAAATGACTAGGTTAAAATGGAAATTTTATACTAAGGTAAACTCATGGTTTGTTTAAACTCACGATTTCATACAATTAAAACAATTTAATAATTAAAATATTTAAGAAAAATATTTCATTAAAACGTATGGGCGTTACAGTCTCAACTTAGATGGTCCTCACCATCCTAATCATTATGCCATTACCATTATCTTCCATTGAAACATTGTAGTAAAACACAATAATTTAGGTTATATAAAATTAATTTAATTCAATTGAATTGAAAACACAAATTCAAATAAACAATTCCATTTTAAACAATTAATTATACTTAATATTAGAAACCCACCTCGCTTAACTACCCAAGTGGTTCACATCCTCTAACCCAACATCTCATTAGAAAAAAAGGTTTCATCATTACCACGACATCCAATATGATCAAAATAATTAACCAAATGGTAACTGTTAATTTAATTAGGTATCACTCTATCCGTACAAAAATGCTCTAAAATTCACACCTTCAAAACATTCATGAAAACACAAAGAAAAGTATGAACCAGCAACCTTGGTGTTGTAGATAGAGATGCATTTGAACATAGCCTCTAAATCTATCCAATTTGGATGAAAATTAAATTTTAGATGAACACCCTCGAAATAGGGAAAAAATATTAAAATGAATTTTTTGGTTCATGAGGTGAAGAAAAAAAGATAAATATAAGAAAGATACATGATAGCATTTTTGAGACAGATCCAATGCCACAAACAGCTTGAAAAATAGATCACGGATGATAGATATGGATAAAAATCAAATTTATGAGGATTATAGAGGAGATCCCATGTGCATGCAACTCGAATGAGAGGAGAAGGAGGAAAAAATAAACTAAATATAAAATAGGGGAAAATTCCCTTTCTCATCTTTAATGAGCCACATGATTAGATTTCATGGTTTTCCAAACTATGTGGAAACAATATAGCTTCTTCTACTTACGATCCAAGCCCCACATAGTTAGGCCACATGGTTTTTCCGAACCATGTAAAAACTGTGAATTGTACAGTTTGAGGGTACTCTCTAAATGATGATAACCATGCAGATTGGACATGTTTTTCCCTATTAGTGTTGAAGCCATGTGAGTTAACTATGAAAATGTTATATAGGTTCATTCCTAGTCATGCACCTCCTCTTTCACAGTTTACCAAATTGTGCTCAGTGAAAAAATAGAGTGCATGGTTTTCACTAGGAGGTCGCACACTTAAATATACATGTGTGCCTCATCCTTCACTTCTCCAAAATTTTGTCTCGGGGACTCCGATACACCTGAAACTCTTCTTTAAAACCAATTAATTTTCCATGCCTCTAAACCCATCTAAAATTAAGTTTTTGGATAAAATAAATGTAATAATTATGTTCCAATAAATGTGAAATAGTTTTTTTTACCCACCAAACACCAAACATTAAATATAGGTGAGGATTTCAAACAACACCAAAAACTCAAGATGTTACAATCCCCCCATCATAACATAGATCACACCTAATCTATAAAACAACACTCGGAGATGGTACAAAACATACCCATCTCTTTAAAACTAACCAAGACTACCCTGATAAAAAGGGAATTGGTCGAATACCTATTGGGGGATCCCCACCATAAAAGCTACATACCCTGGTCACATCCTGAACAAAATATTAAAAAAAATTATAGTCCATCAACCATACCCATACCTAAATTCCACTTGTGATTAATCCCCATTCCTACACCTCATTAGATTCTCATGTGACATACCTAACATAAATCATAGTACTCTACCACATCAATTCCCACTTCATGCCCAAGTCTCACATGGAGCCTAAAATGAACCACATCTCATATGATGCTCAAATTAGTCCTAGTGTACGGAACCTCAAATAATTCTCATATCATATTGATGCCCATATTCCTAAACACCTTAAGTAACCTACGTCTCCTCAATCCCCTGATTCTTATACATCTTATGAAATATGGGTTTCACAGACCTCGTTTATATTTATATAACACCCAAGCTGGTGTCAACCTATAAAAAATCATCTAGATAGTACATACAAATAGATCATGCACCTCGGTTACCCAAAATAGTCATGCCCATAAACAAGGCAATGTGAAAATAAAAAGATGAACCCCTGGTCAGGCCCATAGATTACCTCTAACCTTCATCTACTCACCAGCCGGATTACCACCTGTTGGCTCCATGGAATGCACCTAGCCTGATGTTCAACCACCAGAAGCCTAACCTTGCTTCATTTTTGTACCATACATTCGCCACTAACCCCACTACTAGTTCATGTTGTCTCTGTCATGTCTGCCACATGTCGATGAAACTTGGTTACCATCACCTTCCACCACTCCCATTATGATCTCAAAACACTGAGAATTCCCATGTCCCTGAAAATCGAATGTCTGAGAAGAATTCCTATACAGCCTCTTGAGATACCCAAACTAAAGACATGCTCGGTACTCATTTGGAGGCCTCACACAGAGAGTACAGAAATCTCATGGCTCCTCACACTAAAAAAATTCCATCAATGTCCCAGTACGAAATGTTCTACCTGAGTCCTTGTCCTAACTACACTATTGAAACTCATATTAGCCTTACTTTATTCTATGTAGAGTGTCACCACTGACATTACATGAAGCTATCACCTAGCTTGAGTAAGAACTATCTAACAAATTTCCCTCAGTTATGATCTCTTACTTCACTAACTCTAAGAATGATACAATCTTGAAGATGTTTACCTACATCTGAATTGAGTTTTGTAAACCATCCTGGAAATTCCTCACCATCAGGGTGTCATTGTTCACCATGTTAACTAAAAATCAATACAATTCAGTTAATGTTTCTAAAAACTCTATGATTCACATGTTACACTACTAATGTCTTGAGAATTTCTTAGCTCTCTCTTCCCTCAATGTCTCTGGGAAAAAATTCTTGAAGAATCTTGCCTCAAAGTCCTTACAGTATAACCCATCATGTATTCCTGATAGAACCTACATTTCCTACTAGTGATTTTTAAGAACCAAAATGAATATACATTTTAACCTTAACCCTGCATCCTTTAGGTGCCTCTAGCTTTTAAAATATCATTTTCATCGATTAGATCCATTTCTTGGTCACCTGGGGATCACCCCCACCCTGAAAAAGTGGTGGTTATTGCGACTAGATCTCCCACGTATGGTATGATATAGAAGTATATACTCCTTTAGCATACCAATAAAAAAACTGTATGACATTTACAATTTGATATTTGAGAAACTCGTCAATCTATGACCCAAAATCCATCATATTTGGTGGCTACCCTGCCTGCACTAGAATCTGAACCTGAGCCTATAACTGAGGCTCGTGTTCTACCTAACCCTCAAGGGTATCAACCTTCTTGTTCTCATATGGTTCTAAACCACCTCCTCTATATTTGTATATATAATCTCATATCGGAGGAAACCCTTTTAATTCCATTACATACTAAAAAATCCCAGATAACACACACACATATATATATATGAACAACAAATATAGGGAATGCAGTAATAGGAACTGTGATCTCACTACCATTACCCATCCCCATCGCAACCATGCCACATGTTATTATAGCCTCATGTCCACCTTACCCTCCACTAAATGATCCATGTATCATATATTCCATGGGACACACCCATCCCAATAAACCATGTCACCTCAAACTAACAACCTCATCGCCCAACCCGGTGATCAAAATCACCCCATCCAATCATAAATTCCAACTCCTACAAGATCCAAGAAGATATATATATATCACATTAGAAATCACCTTTTTAAATGAATTTTATATCATAGATACATTTGAATATATAATTTAAACATCTTATGTGGCTAATCAAAATCATAAACATGAAAAACAAAAACCCCTTTTCTTACCCGGCCAAGGTCCCAATATCTCATCTATTAAAACACCAGGACAAGGTCACATGTCACAAAAAGAAAAAATAACTCCCAAGTTCCCCAATCATGGTGGAAATGACATCAAATGTAAAACAAGATAAACTGAATAGCAATTCCTACCCCTACGAACATAGTCTGTCCCCCGTGCTTAGGGCTACAGGCACTAAAAAATGAGTTCTAAACTTAGTTTTGAAAATATACTAATATTTTTTATACTATATATTATATTTTATGTCCCAAAAAGATGTAAAATAAACACTTATGATACTATTTTTAGTGCCCAAACCCGATTGACCACCTGAATAGTGCATTTGTGCCAACTGCCATAGGTCTTAAGTGTGCCTCCCTATACACTAAAGGTGGATGAGTAGTAATGAGAGTGTAATGATTTTATATTGCGGTGAAAATACCCTATGGAGATGATATAATAATGGTCTAATAGAAATAATAGTGGAAGAAAATGACTAATAAACTCAAATCCAGTTACTCACCCATGGAAGAAGCACAATTAATAACATAATGTAGTGGAAGAATACTCAACAACATTAATGGAAATAAAATAAACAATCCAAAAAATCATTTTATAGAAACTTAATATAGTATTCATAAATTAAAGGTTACACTTATCGATAAGCAGAAAATGGTCTCCCATGCTGACCACAATGAACACTTATAAATAGAATGCTATATACTAGAGGAAAAAACATAAAATAAATCTAACTTAGGCTAGAACATATGGTCCCTTCCCTTCTATATCATTCTAAATAGCCACTATGATCTTACTCTAGAACATTTTCTTTTACCATAATGCAATAACATGAAATATTCCCATGTACATAAGGGATCATGTAGAGTGTGAGAACGATTCTCGGTAGACCACCACCAATGTGTGTGTGCATTAAATTTCAGAACTAGAGGTGTGTACTAAAACAAGATTAAGTAGTAGTACATTAATATAATATATAAAATCTTTTTTAGTGCTCAATATCCACTAGGAATATATCACATACTTTTTCTAATGTGGGAATACCACAAAGGAAATGATCTTTAGCCCTTGTGCTATGGCATCCTTTAATGTCTTATATCACTAGGTGAACCATCTGGTTCCACCTACCAATGACACCCGACACCTCATGTCCTCAACCAAATTACTAACATCCCAATGACATGTAAAATCAAGGAATTCAATCCCTCATACCCATTCTAAAATGTAATCATTGACTCAATGCCTGACACTCAAAGGTATAATAAAAACTGCCATCAAATAGTAATCATCATCAGTTAAAAAACTAATATCTATTGGAATATAAATCCCCATCCTCCAACATGTTAATGGCCTAAAGACCATATGCGTGGAAAGCCTCATCCCCCAACTGATAGCCTCAACATATTCTAATGATGGCTCTTCACTATCTCCATGGCTTTCTACATAAATCACCCCATCCATTTACATACTCTTCAACTATCGAGGTCCTCTACCTACCTGAGTGGACATAATCACATCATCAATGAGTCCACCTATGTTTACATGACTCAAAATGGTTATATGGCCTTCATGGTTGAGTGGAAATTATGTAATAGAACATCATACACATGAATTATGATACCTCATGCCTCTATGACAATGCCATTCAAATTTGATTGTCATTCCATCTCATATCA
Organism: Viscum album; assembly: GCA_963277665.1. Taxonomy (NCBI): domain Eukaryota; kingdom Viridiplantae; phylum Streptophyta; class Magnoliopsida; order Santalales; family Viscaceae; genus Viscum; species Viscum album. The sequence continues at coordinate 1,286,014,945 of OY728150.1, read as the reverse complement.
CAGAAGCCTCATTCAAAAAATAATGTCCTTAATACATCAATCTAATGACCAAGTCACCCCACTGGTGATCAATATCACCCAAATACCCGAGGACAACCCATCTTGATGGTCATGTCATCTCATCTCAGATATTCATCGCCAACAAAATCCCCATGCGATGCCCATAAAATTACATTGTTACTCAGTAGTACAACATGATAATTTCATATATATATATATATAAACAATTCAATTCAATTTAATTTTCTAACCCAAGTTCAAATAAATATTTCAATTTTAAACATGAATTTAAATTTAATATTAGAAACTGATGCATCTTAACTACCCATGTTGTTGATGGCCTCTAACCTGACCTATCATAGAAAATAAGGTTTAATAATTCCCAATTAAATCCCATATGATTAAATTAATTAAAAAAATGTAAACATTAATTTAACAAGGTCTCTCTCATTACAAAAAATGTAACACTAAATGTAGCATCAATTAAGGGTGAGGAGAGAATTTTCGAGATGGATCCAATATCAAAAACATATTCAATAACGGAGTACAAAAAAAGAAGATTTATCAAAATAAATTAGTGTACGAAAATTGAGAAGACCACATATGCATGCAAATCGAATGGAAAGATTATGTGGAATAAAATAAGCCAAATAGAAATGAGGTTAAAATATGTCATTTCACCACTTTACTATTCTTCATGGTTATCTCACATGGTTTTCCCAACCATTTGGCAACCATGAAGCTCCTTCTACTTTGGACCTAATCCCGAAATAGTTAGCTCGCACAGTTTTTCCTAAATTTTCACCAATCAGGCATGCTACAGTTTGAGGGTACTTTCTAAATGGCAGTAATCATGTCTCTCAAACACGGTTCTCCCAAACGATGCCCAAGCCGTGTTAATTCCCTCTGAAACAATTATAGAGGTTCAGGCATGGTTGTTTGCCTCCTCTTTCATGGTTTATCAAACCATGCTATGTGAAAAAAGTGGGCAAATTGTTTTCAATAGGATCCATCACTCTTAAATCAACCCATACACCTTATCCTTCATTTCTCTAAAATCGGGGCTTCTGGCCTCTAATGAACCTGAAACCCTTACAAAAACCTGAGGTAATTTAAAAACCTCTCAACCCATAAAAAAAGGTTTTTGAGCAATGAAAAAAACAAAATTAGATACTGATAAATGATAATGTAGTTGGTCTACCCACCAAACTGCAAAAAATCAAAACAAGTGGGGATTTTGACTCGCTCCAAAAACCCAAGACATAACAATTTAGAGATAATTGAATGTTAACAATAATGAAATTATTATCAATTATACTTCTAAAAAATTTTATTTATAATTAAAAAAGATAATTAATTTTCTTTTTGTTTTTTATTTCCCAAACCTGGTTCACTCATATGTAACCAAATAGGGTTGGCAACATGACCTCAAGCATGACTCCTAAAATTTTAGAGGCTATCGGCTAGTAGGGAGTGTTCATGATATTTTATTATAGAGAATATAACCTCATGATTAGAGTGGTTTAGTGTAAATAAATAACATTAAGTAGTGGAAATTATATAATTAATGAACTAATAACTCATAAACATCCAGATAAAATAATAAACCAAAAATAATCAATATCATGAAAAAATGATAATCATGTCATGACGCTAATAAAAAGGGGTTATCCATGGGATACACGAGTACATTAATATAAAATATTCTATAAAAATAAAAGGTAAAAAACCATCTTTAATAGCATCAAGAGCATATGATCAGTCCTCTACACATGTTCTCTATCATAGTATAGTAAAATTGTGCATCCAAATGTTAAAGCTTCCCTTTGTCCCCACCTACATACAAAATATATTTGAGGGTACCAAATATTGTCTTGAATATGGTATGAGTTATACTTTGTAGGCCACTATAAACTATGTCTATTAAAATCTTGTTGTAGAATATAAAATGAGTAGTGTTCATCAATAATAATTTAATGTAGAAGTATAAATTGTAACTGAGTCACTTCTGGTTATTAAAGGACACCAGGGTAACACTCCCTACATCAACATAAGACAGTGTACCACTAAACATGGTATAGTATGTGTAGGTGTATATATATATTTATATATATTTAGGTTTATATATAGTCTATATATGTATTGTATTTTATAGACATATATAAAGATATTTCTACTATCCAGGACCAAAGGGTTGAATCAGTAATCCATAGATAGTTGTAATTGTCTCACAAAAATACTAGGGATTCCATACTCATGTGTCATGAATCATATGGGTTTTCATTCCCACATATCACATAATAGGATTTCATGCCCATTTATCACATTTAATTTTGGATTCCATGCCCTTGTATCCCATTTCAATGGGGTCTCCATGCCCAGTTATCACATTTAATTAGGGACACCATGCCCATGTAACACATTTCATTGGAGAATACCATGCCCAATTATCACTTGTAATTAGGGAAATCATGCATGTATAACACATTTTATTAGGTAATCATTTCCCGAAAAAATAGATTGGATTCGATGGCCATGCGTTACAAATATAAAGTCGTACATGCTCATAAATCATATTTATATAATAAAGTAAGTTCCTGGTTTAACACATTCCATAGGATTAATTATGATCATTTTCATTTTATTTAGCCATGGGATTAATCCACTAATTTTATAGAAGTTATATGATGTGGTCATTCCACTCACTTAAACTTAATTAAAGTTGTCATTTCAATTTGGCCACAAACAGTGACCACTTATAAGGTGGTTTGTCCATATAAACATTCTATAAGTCAAGAAAAATTAATGATCATGCCTATAGGGGTGGAACTAGTCGAGAGAGGTCAACTCCCATCAATATTTAAGGGTATATTGTGAAATTATAACATCACTAAGAAATTCATTTAAGGAAATTTACAGATTTAGGGAAATATATGGAATGTCCGGTGTGTGGAATTATGAAACAGGATATAGAATTAATCTTTTTTAGAGATAAATTACATGAAAACCTGACATATCTTGGTAGTTCTCTCCTCATCTATTTTAATTATTTTAATTTTTTTTAGATTGGAATAAATTGATGATGTAGTCAAATTCCTAATAATCTATCATATTAGTATTCTAGTTGATTACCTTTGATATGGTGAGGTAAATTAAAGAAGTAATAAAGAGGAGTGAAGGTAATACTGGTATGATTCTAACATGATAGACGTTTAATTAATTGCACATCATTTGATGATCCCAGCTCAAATCCTAGGGTGAAATCCACGGGAGAACTCCAACTAGTTATGTGTGCAATTGGGAGAAGAAGGTGGTCATAAATATTTAATGAATGTAGGTGAAAATGGGGATTTCACCTATTTTATGGGCTCATTTTTTGGCCACATTGTTTGGAAAAATCATGTTCCAACTGTGAGGCCATACAATATAAGTTGATCTATGGGAGTATGATTGGAATAGGGTTTGGGAAAACTTGTTGTACCCCACACTCTTTGATTTTCATGATCACAATCACTTTCATATGTGTTTAACATTGTTTTTAAGTGTTGCGGATGATAGGCAAGAGATTTCCAAAGGAATGGCCCAAGAAAGGACAAGAAGTGGACTGAAATTCAGTCCACCGGCTAACCGGTGTGATAACACCGGCCAGCCGGTGGACCTGGCAGAGGCATTGCCCACTGCCAGGCTCCACCGGTCAGCCGGTGGCTTGACCACCGGCCAGCCGGTGGCATCCAGTCAATAGTGCCAGCTACTGTCTGACCACCGGCCAGCCGGTGGCTCTGGCACCGGTCGACCGGTAGAGCCTGGACCAGAATTCTCCTCCTCTGCCAAGGCACCGGCCAGCCGGTGGAGCTGTACCGGCCAGCCGGTAGCCCAGTCAAACTAGCCGTTGGGTTTGACCAGTCCACCTTCTTTTGGCCTCCAACGGCTCGGAGGACTTCTCCAACGGCTCCGAAGGCTCCCAATGGGTTCCATGCCTATAAATAAAGGCCAAGGAAGCCCCGGACACTAATAAGATCATATACCAAGCGCCCGGACATATTGTTGCACATTTGGCGAACCTCCGGCGCTCCACCTTCAAGGATCCTCAAGTGCTCCAACAACTTCCACATCCAAGGAGCACCTCAAGAAGCTTTGGAGAGCACGCTACATCAACTCCATCATCCAATTGGCGCCCAAGTCTTCCTCCAATACGGTTTTTCTTGTTTATTCTTTTTGAGCTTTAATTTTGGGTTTGTGCCTACAAACCCCAAACCCTTTTCTCATCCCCCTTTCTTTTGGGTTCTCACACCACCATTAAGGTGTGAAGAGGTTTCTTCAAGCCTTTCCTTTTAAAAGGCTTGTGTTTCGGTGAGCTAGCCTTCACCCGTTAAAAAGGCTAGTGGGTTCTTGCTATTCCATTGAAAGCAAGTGGGTTCTTGCTTAACCACCAAAAGCAAGCTGTAATAGGTCCTAGTGCTACCTCAAATCCTAGTTGTTTTCTTGCTAAAACCATTGAAAAGCAAGCGGTAGGAATCTCTCAACGGTTGAGTTGGGAGCGGAGACGTAGGCCGGGTTTTGGCCGAACTCCATTATCAATTTTGTGTGTCTTGCCTCTTTATTTCCGCTGCATTCTTTACTTTGATTTTAATTTGTTAATCTTTTTTTTTAAAAGGCAATTCACCCCCCTCTTGCCATCATTCCCTTGTTTTCTTCCGCCTAACAATTGGTATCAGAGCACGTATTTGAATAATTCCCTAACCGGTTTCAAATTAAAGATCCTTTTTGATGGCTTCTACCGCTTCAACCTCTTACGCCCCCGAAGGACATTCTTTGGATCGTGCTCCATTCTTTGATGGAGCCGATTATACTTTTTGGAAAACCCGCATGTTAACTTTTCTTAAAAGCATTGGCTATCCTATTTTTAGAATTGTTATGCATGGTTTTACCCTCACTTCTTCCGATGAGTCTAAGTGGACCACCATAGATATTAAGAATTTTGAGCTTGATGGAAAAGCCATGAACGCTCTTCATTGTGGTCTTGACCGTAATGTTTTTAATTGTATTTCTTCTTGCACATCTTCTCATGATATTTGGAAATTGTTAGAACTAACCTATGAAGGTACTAGAGAGGCTCCAAAGCAAGAACCCACTCAAAAGCAAGAACCCGATGCAAAATCCGTACCCGCTTGCCCACTTCACAAAAAAAGGGCCAAGAAAAAGGAGAAGAAGAAGGCTTCAAAGGCAACATGGAGTGATAGCTCCACCTCTTCATTCTCCTCCTTCTCCTCCTCCTCCTCAAGCGACCAAGGTACAAAATGCCTAATGGAAAAACATGAGGTATCATCATCCTCTTCCTCTTCCTCATCCTCTTGTTCTTCTAATTCTTTTAATCATTTATCATATGAAGATCTCCAACATGCTAGAGACCAATTAGAAAATGGTTTTCATGAGCTTTCTTCAAAATTAGTTGCTTTGAAAAAGAATTTCAAAAAACTCTCTTCCGAAAAAGAACAACTTCTCAAAGAGAAGGAAGAGTTGACCCTCAAAATCCAAAATTTTCCAAATGTTGATTCTATGGAATCAACCATCAAAGATTTAAAAGAATCCCTAGCCAAGTTCACCCAAGGTGAACAAAATTTGAACAATCTCCTAGGTTCTCAACGAGTATCTAGAACCACCAATGGACTTGGCTACACCAATATAGCTTCCTCCTCCCATGCACCCACTGTTTTTGTAAGGGGGAGCTCTCAATTTAAATTTTGTAATTATTGCAAAAAACCCGGGCACTTAATTTATGAGTGCAATTGTAAAAATGCCTGGTATGGCCGCCCCAAAAGTATTTTCTTTAGCGATGAATTCTATAGGAGAAGACCCGCTACAAGGCAAGTGCGGATTGAAAAATCCCTCTTAGCGAGTCTCTCCGGGCCTAAATTTGTCTCTTTTCAAAATCCCTCTCCCCGGTGATTTGTTGTTTTTATTTAGGGGGAGTTAGGATCGTTTAAGCCCTTTTAATTTGAATTTCAAAATTTTCAATTCCAACTTTCAATTTCAACACTTGGTATCAAAATTTTCATTTCAAAGTATTCAATTCAAAATTTTTCATTTCAATTTTTTATTCAAACTTTCAATTCAAACTGTTATTCAAATTTTTGATTCAAAACTTTCAATTCAATTTTCAAAAATTTCAATTGGTTTAAAATCTCTCATTTCCCTCAATCAAGTTTTATTCCCCACGCTATTTTGATAATCACAAAGGGGGAGAAATTTCTTGATTGATTGGGGGAGAATCTTTTCTCTCATGCTTAGTATTTATTTTCAATTTATCATTTAAAGCATGCCTTTCATTTAAGTTTTTACATTGCTTTGATAAGTGATTGTGATCATCAAAATAGGGGGATATTGTTGTACCCCACACTCTTTGATTTTCATGATCACAATCACTTTCATATGTGTTTAACATTGTTTTTAAGTGTTGTGGATGATAGGAAAGAGATTGCCAAAGGAATGGCCCAAGAAAGGACAAGAAGTGGACTGAAATTCAGTCCACCGGCCAACCGGTGTGATAGCACCGGCCCGCCGGTGGACCTGGCAGAGGCATTGCCCACTGCCAGGCTCCACCGGTCAGCCGGTGGCTTGACCACCGGCTAGCCGGTGGCATCCAGTCAATAGTGCCAGCTACTGTCTGACCACCGGCCAGACGGTGGCTCTGGCACCGGTCGACCGGTGGAGCCTGGACCAGAATTCTCCTCCTCTGCCAAGGCACCGGCCAGCCGGTGGAGCTGTACCGGCCAGCCGGTAGCCCAGTCAAACTAGCCGTTGGGTTTGACCAGTCAACCTTCTTTTGGCCTCCAATGGCTCCGAGGACTTCTCCAACGGCTCCGAAGGCTCCCAATGGGTTCCATGCCTATAAATAAAGGCCAAGGAAGCCCCGGACACTAATAAGATCATATACCAAGCGCCCGGACATATTGTTGCACATTTGGCGAACCTCCGGCGCTCCACCTTCAAGGATCCTCAAGTGCTCCAACAACTTCCACATCCAAGGAGCACATCAAGAAGCTTGGGAGAGCACGCTACATCAACTCCATCATCCAATTGGCGCCCAAGTCTTCCTCCAATACGGTTTTTCTTGTTTATTCTTTTTGAGCTTTAATTTTGGGTTTGTGCCTACAAACCCCAAACCCTTTTCTCATCCCCCTTTCTTTTGGGTTCTCACACCACCATTAAGGTGTGAAGAGGTTTCTTCAAGCCTTTCCTTTTAAAAGGCTTGTGTTTCGGTGAGCTAGCCTTCACCCGTTAAAAAGGCTAGTGGGTTCTTGCTATTCCATTGAAAGCAAGTGGGTTCTTGCTTAACCACCAAAAGCAAGCTGTAATAGGTCCTAGTGCTACCTCAAAGCCTAGTGGGTTTCTTGCTAAAACCATTGAAAAGCAAGCGGTAGGAATCTCTCAACGGTTGAGTTGGGAGCGGAGACGTAGGCCGGGTTTTGGCCGAACTCCGTTATCAATTTTGTGTGTCTTGCCTCTTTATTTCCGCTGCATTCTTTACTTTGATTTTAATTTGTTAATCTTTTTTTTAAAAGGCAATTCACCCCCCTCTTGCCATCATTCCCTTGTTTTCTTCCGCCCAACAAAACTGTGCACATATCATTCTCCATTCAACGGAATCTCTAAAATTCTATGCTCCGACATGATATCTAAGATGTATGGATTAAACAGACCATTCATGCCTTTGATATGCACTAGAGAATCTATCATAGTTTAAAAAAAACCATGTGGACCGGGAGATAAATTTTATAAAAACCATGTGTCCCACGTGGTCCTTCCCAAAGTTGGGGATCTATGATTCAAAAAAGCCCTAGAAACTTGTAAACATTACTTATTCCATTGAAAACATCCATAGATATAAAAATAAGGTATTAAAAAAGAAATTAAAGTGTTTTTACCTTAGGGAAATAACTGAGGTCTTACAGTCTCCCCTCTTTAAAATAACACATCCTCGAGTTTCCCTTCTGAGTGTAGTAAAGAATCATCTGAAAATTGATTTGGCCACTCTGAACGTATTTTATCATCTCTCTCCCATGTCTCATCCTATAAAAGGACATGTTATCATAGAACAAATACTCTAGGAAGTGAACATACTCGTATATCCTTCTTTGTTTGATCAGTAATCCAAATAGGATACTCCTCGAATGGGGAGTCATAATCCAATTCAATACCAATAGTATCCATAGTATGAGATGAGTCTAAAAAGTGGTGACTCTTAAGTAAGGATAACTGATAGGTTATTGTTACGACCCTCTCAAATATCTCTAATATCACAATATAACAAGGAAATAACATTCCTTTTCTCGGAAATCATCTATGACCTAGTCTAAGAGAAATTAATAGAAAGACCCAATATCCCACCTAAAACTACAAAGGATGAAAGTAACCAACATTTCTAGAGTTATTCCTTGAATTATATATATCCATATGTCTCTATATATTATTTATGAACTCTAAAGTCTCTATACTGAGGAACGGGCCTAGTAGCTCTAACTCACATGCCTCTAGCTTGCAAAAAGTTGATTGGAATGACCTATAGTATAGGGAATCATATGGATCCATCAATATAGATTCTTGAAATATTCTATTGTATGAAAACTAAACAAAATGTAGGTTTTTCTACCAAAAACCCCAAAAATCAAGGACATATGCTTGGATCATATCATTTAAAATCTGAATCTTATGCTCAGATTTCCAGTCATTTTGGGGGTGAATGATTGTTCTCAGAAGCACCTATGCTCCGAGTGCCTTTTTCAACCCCTAAATGAATAGTGATAAAAATAGATCAACCCTATCTAGTATGACAGAAAAGTGAACATCATGAAGGGATACAATATACCCAATATAAATCATCACAAGATCATCTACTGAAAATGTCACTCTGATAGGTAGAATGTGGGTGTCCATGATTATCTGGATAATGATAACTCATACAATGTCACTACCCCTACATGACTTAGGTAAACCTATCATAAAGACCACAGTGACATTTTCCAATTTCTACTACATAATGGGAAACAAGTACAAAATCCCCATTGCCACTAATATTCTACATTCACCTACTATCAGGTAGAACATTTTGCAATTAAACATGTTTTATCTCTATTCATCTTCATTAACTTATAATATATGTGTAATTCATGGTACATCTTGGTAACACTGAGATGCACTTCCCAAATAAATTTATGATACTCTCACATCAACTCTTCGCATATTTTTATTGGAACCTAGATGTGTCCAAAAATGTATAAGACCTTATCCCCATCAAAGAAATTAATAAAATGTGGTTCATTTCCTGAAACACTATCCCAAATGACAAGTCCTAAGGATTAGAAAATGATCTCATCTATACTTACTCTAAATGATTTAGTCCAGTGTTCTGTGCAACTATAATGGTAGTCATTTCGTTATTTTATTATGGTCATATGAATTCCATATGAAACGAGAGACACTTTCTTCAACATTGTGGGTATGTTTCCTTAAAATTCTATCACCCTTTCAAAATAATGCAATAATTTGTTATCTTTGAATCTTTTTTGGCCAGTTTCGATGTATGGATAGTAGAACAGACAATATCTATCATCTGATCCCCCCCATATTTGTATTGAATTTTATGTCTCCAATCCACCAGTGAATTGAATTTCGATCGAATTTGGTGAAGAATTCTACTAAAAACAACTTGTTGTGTTTGAATATTGATCAGATTATTATACATCATGAAAGATTATGGGTCAACTTCTTCGAACATTTCATCAAGGATGTAAATATTGGTTCTTGGTTCCCCATTCAATTACTTAATAGTTTCTTTTCAAGGAGAAGCAACTATCTCAACATTGAAAAAGGTGGGTAATAGCAGTTTGATTCTTATAAACTCTATTCAAGAGGATACAAGACCTTTTAATGATGATCCAAAGGTTTCTAACATCTTAAACTATTTGAAGAATGATTTGAAAAACCCCCAATCCAATTTTTTAATCTCTTTTGGGGTCATTCTAAATTGAGGATGAGACTACTGCTACTTCCATGGAATGTTACACCATCACATTGAATTATGGCTTCATGTAGGGGTTGTGAGGTCTAGCAGTAGAAATAATTCTCAAGTGGTAGCATAATAAATAAATAAATAAGGATGGTTCAATGAGGTGTAACAGATTAGATAACTCTATTCAAGGAAGAGATGTCTAGATGCATGTTGATAAAGGATCCAGTCCAAGAAGTATCTAGATTATATTAAATCAGAGTAACCCTTTTGAATCCTTGGGAACTAAAGTACAGATTAAAGACCATGATGAGCCAAATGATACCTTTAAGAAAGGGGAAGAAATTACTACAGTAGAGTCATGTGATTATGATTCTGTACATATTTCGATATACAGTGTTGAGGGATGCATCAATAGAGGGATTCATAGCCCAAGGTTGTAAAATGGGTGGAAGGTAATCTGGGACTCATGGTGATTCATTCATTCCAAGGGGAATATATTAAAAGGAAATAAACATTATTCTTAACTTACACAACCCATGGATATAAGATCTTCCTTTAAATCAAGACCCAATGAGATGGAATAATTCATCACTTAGAATGAGAAGGAACCTAAAGGAGAATTTCTTAAAGAACAAGTGAATGAAAGTGGTGTGATGGAAGATCCCAAACAAATGTAGGGAAACTATATGGTGGAGGATATTTCCAAAATTGAGTCTTTTACAGTGTTGACCGACCCACAAAGAGAGGCGAGCATGGAGGATGCACATATGGGTTAATCTAGGGATCTTATCAACCATTTGGAGGAAGAAATTTGGGAGGTTTCAATTATAATTAAGGCCCCTATAGAGGTTGAAAACTGTATTTTTTAGATATTAATTCTAGTGGGAGAAATTAAGGACATGTTTTATTCGATAAACAAGTAGGACTATATTCTAACAAGATGATTAAATTTTAGGAATATAAATGTGAAGGAGTTCATTAAAACATGGAATAATATGGATTGCTAGCTTGAAGACCTGAACAAGGATAACCTAGATAAAAAGCTAAGTGTTATTCGATGGAAATTATATAGGAAAATTTATTCATATAGGATCAAATATGATTATAACAATTCGGTTATATCTTATGGTTTATGAATTTTTATGGTTAGGAATTGTGAGGTTTCTCACTTTTTCCTTAAAAGTATGTGAATATAATAGAATGGTAATTTTTTGTCATATACATCCCAAAATGTTCCCTAAGATTATATTTCCTCAAAAAACACAATATGTGAACTTATGTTTCTAATTTGATATAATGTTTTAGTTAATTCCTCTCATGTATCCTAAACATACGAGGCTCATATTCCATGAATCGATCTTCTTACATCAGAATGAAAAGTATACTAATTACTGACATAAAAAAATAAACTATATAACTACTTCTAGCTAAGGAAGAATCAGTATTAGCACTAAATTCAATCCCCCTTTCATCTCTATAAAGTCTCTCTCAAATGATTCAATCCATTTAAACTTCACAGTATTTCTATTCAAGACCTTGAGAGGCACTACTAGGAATTAAAAGAGTTGAATGAAATTTTATTAATATCAATACAACCCTAAGAAACATTATATATTGATGATGTTTTTGGGATTTCCATAAAAAACTATATCTCTTGTATTATCTGGGTCAATGGATACTCCTACCTCTGAGATGATGTTTATTGTTGAAGTGTACCTTATTGATCTAAATTTGGTATTTGGTGAGATTTTCATAAAGATGGTTCTATTTCTATATATCTTGCAAGATTTCAATATGTTTGACAAGGTTGTATCAAGTATGAAACTACACCCAGATTTCATCCATGAATACTACCCCAAATTAAACAATATATGGCTGGAAAAAATGATTCATTATAGCCAAGAAAATTGTAGGTTTTTTCGATAAAACGAACCACATAACTAGATACTCATAAATACCATACCTTTTATGAAGCATTTTGTAAGGTATGTCTGAACATCTAATTGGTACCTGATGATAGCCTGACCTCTAGTCAATCTTGAGGAAAATCCTCCCTCCTTGGATCTTGTCAATGAGGTCATATAAAAAGGTTTTTTGATATCAATTACAAACCATAAGGTAGTTAAACTGATGTTAATCCATGAAAATTCAGATGGTAAAGTCTACCTTCTGAGAAAAAGAATAGTTTAACATCATGGGGTATTATTGTGTCATATAAAACACTTATAATCTAAATCATCTATCTTAGTTTTAGTTCATGGATCTCATTAGGTTCTATTGTGTAAGGAGGAATGGGAACTGGTGCTCTCTGGATATTAACTCAATGGTGAACTCCACATGTTTTGTAGGAGGTAATCCATAAAACTTGTTAAGGAAAATGTCTCTAAAATATTCCACAAAAGAGAGTATTGCATACACTATTTTCCCTGATCACTCATACTGAAACTATATATCTTGTTTGTCACTCCTCACAACCCATGATGCTCTGGTCCAACATGAATACCCTGGACATCATGTCTGTCCATGTGAATGTATGTACTACCCTTGGGTGATGTGGAGGACATCCTCTAGGGATAGAAATCTATTTTATCATGGTATGATACCAACTAGTGATTTATTACTATGATATAGAACACAACTATCCCGTCTAAGAATTTATTCCATATAGAAAGACAACCGCCTATCTCAAGGGAAATTCCTTACACTAGTACACACTATTAGTTCGAATCCCCAATGTTGAGTCAGGAGTCATTACACCACATAATTACTCATTATCTAGGACCAAACATCCCATAATTTCTATAAATATAAAACAGTGTGATGCTTCTTTTTCAAATAAGGAAGATACTAATTTTTTTGATACTTAAACATTAACTCATAATGTAGAAGGCCCAGTTCTCTAATCCTCAATAGGCTGCACTATATAGAATTTACTAGACCTATTTCTCTAAGATACAACATGACTACCCTTTTTAGGTATCCTAGGTTGGTGTGGTCTATTTGAAGTCAATACACCTCATATAAGACCACCTTCCTAGCCTGATCGGTCAATATTTCACAATCTACCAGTTTGCAGAGGTTCTACTACTCTCGATCCTGAAGGCAGCGATGGTTTCTATCCTCTCCCAATAGGAATATATTGGAAATTCAAGTATAAGAACTGAATATTACCTGACCTTATGTATCCTTAGTACTAAACAGGGTATCTAGGACACTAGGGAATCTTATTCCCTAGATTTATATATTGGTGACACACTATGAAACTATTAGAAGGTGTCATCTAACTGCTGCTACCCCCATGTGATGTCTAAAAGTGATGTGTCATTCCAATGAAAGAACTACTTCCATGTCTCGTCATGAAACCTCATTGTCCAATAGTGTTAGTTTCTCTATGGTTTCTATTTGTGATGAGGGAAACATTCACTGTCTTAGAAATAGTGGTCAACCGAAAAACATTCACCCAAGATTAGATGGAATATTAGACCCCATCCTCAAAATGTTTCATTATCATAAACTCATCACCAAAAAGTTTTTGTGTCAATAATTAAAGTTCAATTAAATTGGACAAATATTCCAGCACAAACCTATCTCCCAACTGTAGATGTATAAATTTCCTTATGTGGTCTCCTCTCGGCCTCTATAGAAAGAAGTAATAATAGAAGGATATTTTTAATTCTACCCCAGAGCATACGATGACTATGACTAACTTGTGTAATCAAATACCACCAACTCTTAGCATAATAAAAAATCATATAATTCACAATATTTATGATCCTCTCAAGAGGTGTCCCTAGATTCTTGAATATTGATAGAATCACCTCTAGCCATGACTCAACATTCTAGGGACCATCTCTCCCCCCCAAGAAGGCTGATTGACTCTATTTAATGAATTCTAATGTAAACTCTCTCCTAGTAGGTTTATGTCTTAGAGCTTGTTGTGCATATTGCATAAACCACAATTATCTATCTTGGAACAGATCATCAGTTCCAAAATTAGGCATACTAGGAGGTGAATCATTTGGAACTAAGGTCCCTCCACCTTTAAAGCATGGTCGTCCCCACCTTCCTAGCATATGAATGGAGAACATCATGGTGGCATAGATCTAAAATTTCCGGAAGCACACCTTAGATATGTTTCAATATAAAATTAGATCAAAGATATCATAATAAGAAAGGTATAACACTTCCTATGAAAAGGGTCACACCTCTCTAAACACTCCAAAATCCCAGTTTATGTGGTAAGAATGATCATAATAGAAAAAATATACACTCCCTACTTCCCACTACTTTATTCATGTAAGGTTAAAGACATCACATCAGATAGCAAAGGTCCTAGTATATATTGTATTAATTTATGTTAAAGATTAAAAAAATGTTACTTTGATATTGGAAGACCCATTTAATGATAACCATATCATTTAATACATTAAATTCATTTAACATTACATTTATACATATGAATTTATTTATAATAGTCTAGTTAGATAATTCAACATTCCCTTGTTATAAAGGCGTAAGATTTATAAAGACAATTCCATGAATGATCGTGTATCTTGGGATGCGTGGTTGAAACAATATTTGTGGCCCTATGCAATTCACTCAAGCACCTCGCACATTTTAAACAAACCATGTGGAATGGGAGGTATGGTTCAATCAAACTATGGGGACCACATAGTTCTTCCAAAATTTGGGGATTTGGGCTCCGAACAAGCCTCAAACACCCCTTAAATGTTCTTTATTCCCTTGTTAACTTCTATAAGAATAAAAATAATGGTTTGATCTAGAAATTAAAGTGCCTATACCTCGTGAGATGACTAGGATCTTACAATGTTCCATCTATTTTTTCTACTAATGACATGACACTTTTCTCATGGAATTGTTTTCACATTTTCATTAATCTGGAACCTTGTTCATCTTAAATAATAACTTCAAATGACATTTTGATGTGAGAAAAGAGTTACCTCGGAGTAGTTGAATAAATTTAAATATTTGATTAAAAATACATTATTAAATATAAACTTGATATACTATATTCATTGATTAAAATATTGTATAAACCCATTACTATTTACATCATATGATCACATATTAGTCTTAGATAGTAAAATATAAAGTGTTTTTAAAGTCACCATTACCTAAAGATTCTTTATTTGATAAAGGATAAATGGGGTTTTATTTAAATTCTTTCCATGTAACCACATTTGGTTATTAGTAATATAGATACATAACTCATGTTCTAAATCCATACATCAACGATACTCTATTTAGAAATCAGAGTGTGATTGACTAAGTGTAATTAGAATCATGAGTTTTGCTTTTTATTTGTGGTTTAATATTTAACAGGGGTTCGAGAAGCATTAAATTATAAAATTTTTGGACTTTTATAATCATTTTGAACTAATATATGTTGGGAGAAAGGATGTACATGTATGTCATAGATATATAGACCAAGCATATGTGCCTTGAGATTTTCGTCTTCCATATATTGGTCCCTAAAATATTTATTTGTTTTTTTACTCAATAATTTTATTACACCATGAAGAGAACGGATGATGGAGGTTGGTACTCATATTATTCTCTGGTCATCCATTTATTGTTTTGATATAACAACTTTCATTTAATTTTCTCTTATTTTTATGTTTTAGTTGTTTACCATGTCCTAAAAGGATTACTTATAAAATAGATAATATAGTTTTCTTTTGCCACCATTTACATTTTTTACCTATTGATTACCATGTCTCTTTACATTAGGTTTTTTAAGGTCTTATAATTCAGACCCCCACCATGTGCCTATTATTTGTGGATAAACATCTTGTGCCTTCATATTTCAAAATTTAAAGGTTATATAACATATCCCAAAGTTTTTTGAGGCTTATCATCCTATATCTTTGGCTCATGTTACGACACATCTATTTTTTTATATGAATATAATAATATTTTACATAGAATTTTTCATCATGTTTTGATGTGATTTGATGTGAAATAGCGTTGTTTCTGAGGATGGAATTGGAAGAAGGTGAGGTTTTTGGACATGTTTTAGCTTTTTAAGATATAGATGTTCTACTACACAATAAGTGGCATCGTTCTGGCCCAATTAAGGCCCAATGTTTTATGTTATGTTTTATTAAAAATTCCTAATTTGTTCCATTTTTTCTCATTCTACCTTTCTTTGTTTGGTCCCTAGTGGCTTAGGAGTCCTCTCTGGTGATTTTAACCTCTCTCTCTCTCTCCCTCACTTCCATACCATTTATTCAATGTCCAAACAATGGATCAATCTTCTATTTTTAAATAAAGTGTGTTATTAATTATTCTAGATATATCCCCTAATGTTTTTCTTGATCTAATTAAACTAGATATTATATGTATTTATTAGATATATGGGTTTCAAAATTTTCTAATGAGATTTTTTTGTCATTAATATAATTTTCACCCAGATTCAGTGAATTGGTGTCTGCAATTCAATCATACCTAGATCATTCTCAAGAGTGGATATTCTCAATAATGTCTGACTTTGACCAACCTCTAGGGGTTCGTTTCTCCTCAAACATGGGCCAATTTTTCTAAATCATGAAGAATAATGTTTGGTTTTACGATTCAGTTGTGTGATTGGACTCAGATGAAGTCCACATATTTCCATCATTTATACACCTAAGGTAAGATTCCCTTGGATTTAGCACATATTTTATTTGGGTTCTTGACATGATTTTTGGTGTTAATGTATAGACCTATGAAACCTATGTTTGATTCTCTATCATATGAGGTGTGTTTTTTGTATCACTTTGACACCTATGATTGTTGTTTTTCTCACATGTGGATAGCTTATGACTTATGATTCTTTCTTGAAATAAAGTCATGTCGATTTGTTATTTTTATCTTGAAATTTATATGATGTTCTTTAGTCCTTATAGTTTATCATAAATACTATTACATATTAACTATACACCAAGGGGTTTTAAAATCTTGGTAAACATGAATTTATTTTATGACACTATGATGGTTGTGTCCAACATGTTTTTGGATTATCCCATGAAGGATGATGTTTTAGGTGGCTGGTCAATGTTTCTTTCGATGTAGATCTAAAGCAGATTGTTCTGATCTCTAAGGAGACAACATATATATTGTTATTATGTGATATAATTTCTAGTTATATATTCTCTATTTACATACAGGGAATGAACTTGTATATCAAATGCACATAATATTTATTCCATTGATGGTGTTCTACTAAGTCTTACACTCAAACCATAATCAGGAATTTTAGAGGGATTATAGATTTTAGGACCAAGTATCTAGTGGAGGGAATAGACCATTTGGTTGATGACTAAGAAGGAGTTTCTTAAGGATGTTGGAATTCGTGGATGGACTTTAGGTTTGATTCATACTGAAATGTTTTTATTACCAATACATCATACATTGGATCCTTTTATTACCTTTTGATTACTTATTTGACATGTCACATGGATTTTGTATTTGGTTGGTTTTATTATTGTATATTGTTACTTTTGCTGATATTGATTTAATCATTATTTGTTGATTTATTTTCAATCAAATCATTTTTTGAAATTTGATGTTTACCTATACTGAGGGCATAGTCTCCCCACAATACTCCTTTGGACCTCACTACTATTCATAATCCTCTTACATAAAGTTTTTCAAACATGAGTTCATCTATCATTTCAAATCGAACCCAGTGGTCTAGGTCAGCGTGTTACAAAATGGTATCAGGGAACTAGGTTTACTAAAATGTTTCTTAACTTACCATAATTTGGGATTGGCTAAATAAAAGATATAATGTTTGGGACTTGGTAAGGGGAACTATTTCGGTTCTTATCTAACATTATACAGTAGACCTATGAATTTCCATAAAGTTGTAATTTTTTATTCTTTTATTTGATATAACCTTTGATTTAAAATCACTTTAGGTGAATCACATGACAATGGTAAACTGATTTATGGGATCCTATATTGTTTCATAAATCTTGTCTAGTAATGTAGGATCATATTACATATGATTTTTCTTATATTATACAGATCCCAAATAATAAAATTCTAGTTGAAATTGTGATATGTACTTTTGATGTTTGATTTCATTATTTATTTTATTTGAACATGAATATTCTATGCTTAACTCTTTATATATATATATTTGTGTGTATGTGTGCGTGTGTGACTATATTGTAGTTGTAAGAGTGTTATATTGGGATGTGGTTCAAGAATAGGTGGTTATTACATATTGATGTGGGTATCCTCTTAGATCTTACATTTTTGTTAGCCATTTTTTGTTTCTATAATATTTTTATTGTCTTCTTGTTTATGTTGTTTCATCTCTAAGGTTTAATTTTCAATTTTAGGGATTGTTACCCGAAAAAAATAATGGGAAGCCAGTTTCACCACCTCTTGTATACGAGGATGTTATTGAGCATTCCCCCCTTGAATTTTATAGTGGTTCAAACTATAAAATTGGTACAAACAAGACTCTATTGGATAGTTTATATTTTTGGTTGAGGATCCAATAGGGGTGTGACAATGATGGTTGATTCTTTTCCTGAATTCCAGTTCCCATATACCTCATCCTTCTAGGGAACTAGAGACCCTCCAGAAATGGAAGACTATATATTAGTCATTAAGAGGTTATATTACCTAGTAGATATCCCAAAGGGTCTGAAAATTAATCTTCGTACCTTTATGATTCAATTAAAAACTGAATTATGGTGGGGTTGCATTTTGATAGTTAGTATATAAAAAGGGATGTCTTTGGAGACCATTAATGACTTTTTCTTCAAGGATTTTATCATAGATACACTGGAGCTAGACCATTATCAGGAGTTCATGGATTTACAATAAGGGATGATGATTGTGTCAACCTATTCAGCTTGATTTATAGAGTTAATTTACCTTACTACTCTTCAGGTGGGGAATGAGGTGGAAAATGATATAAAGTTTGAGATTAATCATTATACATATCTAAAGCAGTAGTTTCACAACTTTTATTTGACTACCTTTGTTGTAGCGCTTCATAAGGAACTAGAAATTGATATGGGATTTGAGTAAGTTGTTGTTGTATGTCCTCTCCCCAAAATCAGTGTATCGACATGTTCCTTCTCTTCGGAAATCCTATTTAATTAATCTAGAAGAAAGAAGATGAAGTTATAGGATGGATACCATGGTTGTAGTCGACAATCGAAGTAGAGAAGAGGTTCTTTGACTCCCTTTTGTGTAGATTATTCTCCTAGGTGCTATAACTATGGGATTAAGGGACAATGTATCAAGGTATTTCCTGTTTCCCTTAAGAAATTTCATTGGTATTACAATAAAGTTCATCTAAAGAAGTTTTATTTAAAGGACTCACGAATGAAAACAACAAAGCCATGTTATGGCGTGTGTACATGACCTCAGTAATAGGTGTAAACCCCATAAGTGTTGGTGAATCAAGTGACTTTTAAGCCTTTAGTGCATCATGGAGGGGTTGTTGTAGGGATTGTACAATTGATCATAATTTATTTTATGGTCGAGGGGGCCATCGATGATTAGAGTTGTGGTCATGATTTATTCTATTCATTCTTTTTATTTCTTGATACAAGTATATCCCATACATTTATATCTTATTCAGTTTTTTTGGGATAGAAATACTTGTTAAATTCTATTATTATCTTATATACATCAATACACTCCGTGGAAAGAAAGTGGGTCTTCATCATAACTATCCATATTTTCCATTGGTTGTTACTCGCTTTGAGTATAAGTAGAGATTAGATGTCTTATAGATGACAGGTGAATATACCATGTGGATGGTTTATGAGTATGTTTGTATATTTTTTTAAAATATAATAATTAAAAAATTAAATTTAATATGAATTCCTCAGTGATTAGTGATTAATCATGGAAGGATAAAGATGGAAAGAGTTTCAAATATTTTCAAGATCCTTGGTGATGATTCGGGGATACTTTTATGGATTTATCTAATGGCGTTGGATGTAATGATGGGACAATCCTCTATGTAATTTTGAATATTGTTGAAATGTTCTCAAGATCCAAGACATGTGAAAGTTGTATTAGGAGAGGGTACATTATATTCAATAATTGACAAGTTGATGACCATGTAAATACTTATTTCCATGAAGAACAGGTTTTGGTGACATCATGAAATACTCTTATTATTTCATGAATACATTAAATAAGATTAATTTGAGGCCAAGAAAAAATTATAAGGAATTTATATAAAGTCCATAAATTTTTTCATTTTTGTGATGCAATAATTATGGGAAAATAAATAAAGGTTTCCATGCAAGAAGAAATAATATATTTCATAAATAAATGTTAAATGTGTCTATTAGACAATATATTCATATATTTTGTATAAGTTAATTTCATAGAGTAAATATGATGATTTATTTAATCCCATTTAAAAAAATATTCATATATATTATTAGAATAGTTCTATGTATTTTACTAAGACCTTATGTAAAAATTGGGCAAACAACTTATTATATTTATCCAATCTTGACCTTAAGAAATATGGGACTCAGAGGTAAACCATGGTGAATGAAGTATCCCAGGCCAGCCCATGAGAGTTAAGGGAAGTATAGTTCATGATTCATATGTGTGGGCGTGCGTATAAGGCTCATAGAGATCACTATTTGACACATTGTATGGGTCAGTTTATCGACAGGCTGAAGCCCATGTGGTGTGTGACTGTGGAGTGTAGGTGTTGATCGCATATAGCTAGCTCAAGTTGTTGTGAACCACTTTAAGATAAACCATAACCTCATTGAAATAATAATTCAATGTGAGTGTATATTTGTGGTAAATAATCATGGTTCATTTAAAATTAGGATATAAAACTTCCCTCTCGAAGCAACTAATCTCGATGACCAGATCACTTGTGGTTGTCGCCTTCATCATTGAGTGACGTTTGAGAATTCTAAAATGCCAAAACATAGGCTGAACAACCATGGATTGATCAAATAGAATTATATCATTATGATAATGATATAGTGGGGATTTTTTTATCATTTCAATATCTTTCATGCAACTATGTTTTTCATTCATTACGTAATTTGATGAATGAGCTTTAGCTCAAAAAACAAAAACAAAAACACTAGTGAGATGTTTCGTGAAATCATTATTTCATGCTTATGTGGATTCCATGATGGGGTTAATTATGGATATGATGAAGAAATCATAAAAAGGTAATCAAATCCATTTTAGAAATACTTATTCACTAAAATATTTTTTTATATTGAATGCAATCCACAAATCACCAATTTTCATCAACACAAAACAAAACATAGTGGCCTTGAACTAGAATTATTCTTGGAGATTAGGTTATCAACTCTATCTATAGATAATTAAGAAAGGAGGAAAATATTGTTTCTTCTATTCAATAGAGTTCCATTTTTTAAAAAAATATTTCATTGCAAAATATTTTTCATGAAGAGTTGTTTTTTAAAACCTCCATAGTTTCTAAAAGAAGAATCAGTCACATCATTCAAGAATGAAATTCATGGAAACATGAAAGGTGATAAAACACCCTCATCCTGATTCATGGAGAACCTATTCCACAAATCCATTTGATAGTGTATGATAACCATATGTGTTTCCTTTATGATTTGTTGAAAGGATAATATACACTTACCAAGAAAGCTTGAATTCATTTTTGAAGTCACTTCACTTGTATAAAGGCCCTGATTTATAATGAAACACTATATCATGTGATAATATGAAATTTATTGCAATTTTAAAAAGGTGTAGTGTTCCTAATGAAGAAGATCCTACACACATTCTGGTTTGTGTGAAGGAATTCCAAGGATGTACATTCATGCACAAACCATAACATAAGGAACAATAGTGTAAAAGTTCTTGAGAGGAGGTAATAATGTATATAAAATAATTAATAAACAATATTAAAAAGCATGAAAACTATAATGAGAATAATATTTGCATTTCATGCACTAAGTAATATCCATGCATAAAGTGGAGGTGATATAATTGGATTGAGAATTCAATAATGAATCTCATGGAGATTTCTAAAGTATTAACTTTAATAAAATAATAAAGTCCAATTATTTTTCACCCCTTTCACACATTAATTGAGGTCGAGAAAGTCATTGAAAGATGTATTATCTTTTCAGTATGTCGATTTATATAAGAATAAGACAACATACAGTGTTATGAAAAATTAAATAGTTTTTCATTCTAGAAAAGGTATTGAGTTGGACTTGAAGTTGTATCTTCCACTTATTGATGAGTAGTGAGCCTATGTGTGTATTATATTATTGATTCAATTAAAATTCAAAGACCTATAATTAAGAAACAAGATTATTCAGTTTATAAAATGGCATCAAATTCTTTTCAATAGATCTTATTTAGAGTGTTTATTGAATATATTTGAAGAATTGGTGTCTTTGGTATAAACAATTCCATTAAATATTGGTGGTACTAGTTTAAAGAACACCACTAACACGTGAATGTTGTATATTTATCCTATAAACTTTTGGTGTCAATTCTAGTAATTTTTAATCACTTAAAAGATATATCCATAAGTTAGTAAGTGAAACAACCATAGGTTGATCACATAAAAGAGTAGGTCTTAGTACAAGACCTTTTAAAAATATTTGTTTTTTATTGTTTATTTTATTTTCTTCATTGAATGTGTATGTGATTACTGAAATAACAAAACAAATCCATTCCTCTTAAATGGGGAATAGGTTTGGGAAAAATAAGGGATAATGTAAAGAAAATTATATGTTTGATAATAATTTGGGTAAAATGATTCACGCCCCCCACCCCCCTCTTAGTGTCCCTATACGATCTATCTAGGTTCTATAAGTGGTATTATATGGTAGGTAAGTCTCTTATTGGATCACTTTTTCTACCCTTAATGGATTTTAGAAGGATTATATATTGTGAAAATGTGAATTTGATTCTAAATTACCTTAGTTGGAAAATAAAATCTCCACTAATATTTAATAAAACATGAAGGTATATACTATGAATCTAAATAAATAAGATGAAGAGGGAAGAAATGAGATTGTGAAAAAACTCAAAGAAAAAATAATTTGATCAATTTTATTCTATCAAATCATTTGATAATGGTTCTTTTTATTTCTCAAGTTATGGAGACCACAAAAAAAATATATCTATTAAAATTGTTAAAATCTTAAAATATCAATTTAAAATAAATCTAGATTGTTTTTCGGAATAATTTATTTCATATTTACTTATCTCATTCAAGTCCATTTTTTGTTAAAGAGAACAACATAAAGATGAAATAAATAAATATTAGGATTCACTTGGAATGAAACTCAAAAGGTGGAATTCCATCACATAAAATATTTAATAAAAATAAAAATATGATAATCAATGTAAAGAAAGGATTTCAATAATTAAAGAATAATGTAATAGCATGTTTGTGAGAGAATTATGACTAAAAACTTTTGGTGAATAGATACACACACTGGAAACATAGTCCATTGTTTCTATGAATGTCATATATTATCATCTTTAAGATGAAAGATGGAAAATCAATTTAATTGACATGTTAATGAAAGAAAATACAAATTTTAATGAATAATATACTCATTAGATATATTATTGGGAAAATCACATAAATAAAATATCATCTTAAAGGAATCAAAATTGGATTTCAAATGAATATAAATCTAATAACTTGATAGATCTTTGAATAAAGCAGAAAACAACATGAAAATAAAATTAATAAAATGAAAATTTAATGGGAGGTTAGGATTAAATTGGTTGAAATTGATAATTTTTCTTCTGAATAATGTGTATGGAATTAGATACTTAATTGAGAAATTTAATGGAGGTACATTCTAGAACATCCCAAATTACCAAGATGAATAATTATTCCACCCAAACATATAAAGAGATTAAAACCTCAAAAAGGTATGTTGTTATAAAATTGTTGATAAGAATCATGTAGCTAAAAAAACATATTTTTGTAAATAGGAACTCTAAAAAATTTATTGATCAACCATTTATAAGATCATAGAATATGGTAACTCATAACATAATTAATTTAGTTTCTGCTAATGCACTCTCATATACTAGTGTGGGTTCAAAGATAATATCATGGAAGATATGGGTTTACAAAATTTCCAATAAATACACAGAAATACAAAGGGTGGATATGGAATATATCAAAAAAATAACTCTCCAAACGATTCTCTAATGGAAGAAGGAAAAATTCCGAAACCACAAGGTCATAAACCTAGTTAGATTGGCACAAAAAGTAAAAGAATGATTTTTTTTCTTTTTTGGTGCTATTAGATATTAGGGATTGAGGCCATTTTTTGGTGGAATAATGTGTTATCATATGGAAATTATATAAGGCCTACAATCAGGTGGAGTACATTTGAATAAATTAGGAGCTTTTCAAAACTAAAGAAGAATACAAATATAAAGAAGAATTTTTCTATCATGAAATGATTTGGTTATCTTGAAGACTTATGTGATTATTGTAATAGAACTAGTCATAGTTTTGTTTGGTTTTTGTGTATACTAACCAAGTATTTTTCATAAGATGATAAGAAGAAAAGACCACAATAAATGTAGAAGAAAATAAAAAAACTAAAATTATTCCTTGGGGAATATGGAGAAGAAGGACGTCAAGAAAATAATGAAGCATGCCACTTATAAGAATAATGATGATATGAGTACCAACTATTTCATATTATCCAGGAAAATATTATTATACTATGGAAATAGACATCATACAATGTTCCACTACAAAAAAACCCTAGAAATTAATGAAAGAAATCATAATACAATAATAGTATCAATTAATGAAGAAAACAAGATGACTGGATTGATTGAATACATTCCCAAAGAATGTTACAATAATTTACCTAAAAAATTTTAACTAAAAAATATTAAATAATCCATGTGAAAGCTGAAAATATATTATGTTAAGAATGAATTATTAATCATTTTTCCAAAATATGTGCAAGCTAATTGAGAAATGAAAAAAATATAAAGTATGAAGTACTAGCTAGAGTAAAGGAAAAGAAAAAACAAATTTATTCACATAAAGAAGAATTAAAATTACATATTTATTTATCAATAAATGAAAACTATAGTGTCTTAAAAAAATTTGTGGACGGTGATAAATTTTTTTCCATAATTTAATGAATTGTACGATTATCCTACATGATAAAAAAAGATGCAAAAGATAAAAAAAATTATCAGGGGAGTCTACCGAACTACTATAAATAGTGAGGATAAGTATTACATGCATGCTATAGGTGAATAGAATGAAATTTTCCATTTTTTCAAAGAAATAGTTTAATGTGAAATAAAAAAGAGAAAAAATAATGAAGTGTGTTATACACATTAGATATGAAAGAAAAATATTCTATTTATTCAGAGAAAATTCTTATACCTATTGTACTTATTGAGAAGCTCATAAGTGTTCCACATTATTCATTTATTTCTTCTGAAATATTTTTAGGCTTGCATTTCATGGAATTGAAGGTGAAGAACACTCTTAATAGTAGAACTGGGTGAATAGAGTGGAAGACAAAATTTTTGAATGATTAAAAAATATCTAATAAAAACATTAATTATTCTACAATGGTGGATTACCAACATAAATATCCTGAAGACTATTTAAAAAAATATTCATTGTCTTATATAGAAATGAGTGAACTCCTTTTGGGGGAGAAAACATAAATGCTATTATTTCATGGATAATTTAATGAATGTCTAGAAATTCATGTCATCTCTATAGAAGTTGAATAAATAGGTAAACCAACTAAACTTATTTCCTTTATATTTATTATATCAAATGTGTTAATCAAGGGGGTTTTGAATAATGTGTAAACTCACAGAATGTGGGATTAAAATACTCTTTCACATTAGATTTATGATCTGTTTTCTCAACTGTGCATAAGAATATTTTACTTAATAAATATGTTTTATATAATACTCTATTAGATAAATAAATATGGTATAGTCTTGATACCACATGAATGATTGTTAATTGATATAATAGACAACCTTTTATTTACCTCTCTTATTTTCTATATTAGGTTATCCCATGTAGACTTCAAGTATACAAACTAAATGCACTTTTCCATATTAACCATGTGTATCCATCATTGTTTCCTCAAAATGAGAAGTACTTTCAAAATTACATTAAGGTAAGAAGAAAAAAGTTCATTAATCATTTTTATTTATTTTTAATAATAGAGATAAGGGACAATGATATTAAGAAAATTTTATTAAAAACAAGTCCAAATGGGGGATTGAAAATCTCATGTGGATGGTTGATGAGTATGGTTCTATTTTTTTTATCAATATATATTAATTAATAAAAACTCGACCTGTGATGAAGTCCACAATGATTAGTGATTAATAATGAAAATATAAATATGTAAATAGCTTTAGATGTATGCAATAATATTAGTGATGATGCGTCGATAATTTTTATGGATTCAGCTAATTGCATTAGATTTCATTCTTGGACAATTATCCTTATAACTCAAAGGATCATTGATCTATTATCATGTAAAAATACATATTCCCATTTTAATAGGAGAGTGAAATTCTTATTTAATATTTAAAAATTTGAACTCCATTGAAGTACATATTTATATAAAGAACATGTTTTTCTAAAGCATGAAATACTCTTTTTATTTCATGAATACATTAAAGAAGTATTAGTGAAGGCCATGAACAATGCATGACGAATTTATATGAAGACCAAAAAATTATACATTTTAATGATGATTTGATTGAGTAAGAATAAATAATGGTTTCATGCAAGATGATATAATATATTTCATGAAGAAAATTTTAAGGTTTCCATGGAAAAATATATTCAGACATTTTTTATAAGTTAATTTCATGGAGTAAAGTTGATGATTAATTTTGAGGACCTAAAACAAATATTCATGTATGTTTTTCATGATGGTTTTGTGAAAATGAGATATTTAAATCTAAACATAGTATAATTATACAATATTTGGTTTTAGACTTTTATTACATGTTTAGAATAGTTCTATGTACTTTCTTAAGACCTCATATAAAAATTGGGTAACTCACTGGACAACGGTAGCCAACCTCGACCTTATGAATTGTGGGACCTAGAGGTCAATTACACCCAAGGGATAATAATTGGATAGATTTTGAAAGGTAGTGTAAGAAAAATGTACGTTTCATGTGCATAGTCATGTTTACAAGTCCTATAGAGCATGCTAATGGGAGATTAGGTTGGGCTGGTCTATTGGTTAGTTGAAGTGAATATGGTGTTTGATTGTGGAGTGTGGGTGATGATCTCCTACGACTCGCATAAGCTATTGAAGAACCAATTTGTTTATAAATTTTAGAATCTATGTAAGATTAAATTGATTTGGGAAGTGGATTCATGGTAACTATTCATATGTAATTGAAAGTCAGATATGACAAAGGATTCAAGGTATGGATGATCATAGTCAGCCGATCTAAAACAACTATTGTCTTCATCATTGAGTGAAGAAAAAGAATTCAATTACACTGTATCTTAGTCCAAACATATGAGGATTATGAAATCATGCATATTTAACAATTATATTGATATAAAGAGGCTTGTTTGATCATCTTAATATCATGAATATAACTACATTTTTCATGCATTCCATAATTCAAAGAATGTGCTTCACCCGAATGAAATTAAAATCACTAGTGAGATGTTTCAGGAAATTTTCAATGAATTATTTTGAGGATTCCATTTTAGGATGGATAAGGTAGTAGACTAAGTTATTCAATTATTCCATGAATCTCAATTCCAGCCAAAGATAATGAAACATGCGTTTAAAATATTCATTAATCAAAATATTTTGTGTTACTCAAAATGGTTAGTGACTCTCTAATATTCATTTTCATAGAATGAAACTCAAAGGTCTTGACCTAGAATGATTATTGAAGATTAGGTGATGGAATAAACCTATAATTAATGAATCACAAAGGAATATATTTTTTCTTCCATTCAAGAGAGCTCTAATTTTTCCTAAAAATTGAGCTCTACAAAATGTGTTTATCGAATAGTAAGTTTTGCAAACCTCTCTGGTTATCTAATGAATAATTATGAATATCATGTGTGATGTAAATCCATGGAAAAAAGTATTGGTGTTATGACACCCTCATAATTGTTATCGAGTAAACACTTTTGTGAAGCCATTTGGTCATGCACCTTAACTGTGTATTTTTCATTCCTGGCTTGCATGAAGGAAAATTCGCACATAACATGCATTCATACATGTATATGGGATGGAAAAATCACTTGTGTGAAGGCCATAAGTTATTAAATCAATTCTATGTCATTTTATCTGATGATTTTTCATTCACATGTAGTAAGATGAGGTGTGCATTAAGTAGAAGGTCCTAAACCCATTCAGGTTTACGTGAAGGACTTTCATGAATGTACATCCATGTGACAACATTCATTAATAAGACATAACATGAAGAAATATAGTGTAGGATTTATATAAAGGAATATTTAATGTATATAAAATAATTTATACTTAAAATTAAGAAAAATAGAAACTATAAGGATAATAAAATTTGGATTTCATAAATTCGGAAATATCCATGCATAAAGTGGATGTGAGATACATAGATTAAGAATTCAAGAATGAAGATCAATGAGATTATTAAAGTTTTATCTTGAATAATATAATAAATAATAATTTTTGAATACTCCTTTCATACATTAATTATGGTTGGTAACTTCATTAATAGAAGGAGCATATTTCATAGTAATTGATAAATCGAGGAAGAAGAAATCTTTTAGTGTTTTGAAAAATTCATCAGTTCTTCATTTTGAAAAAGGTAATGAGTTTTAGTGGAATTTGTATCTTCCACTTATTGAAGATTAATGTTCCAACATGTATATTATATTGTTTATCTATGTATTATCCAAATACCTACAATTATGGATCAATAATATTCAATTGATTCAGTGACATCCAGTGCAATTCAAGAGATCTTGTTGATAGTGTTTATTAAATATCAATAAATAACAGGTGGTTCCCATATGAAAAATTAAAATTTAATATTGGTGGTAATAGTATAAATAAATCCAATGAATTGGGGATATTTTTTCCCTTGTATTAAAATTGTGTTCAAATTATAGGCATTTTTAATCATTATAATGATATAGTGTTAAGAGAATTTGTGAAACTACCACAGGTTGATCACGAAATGGTGTAGATCATAGCACCTATACTTCTTAAAATATTTGTGCATTTTTGTTTATTTTATTATATTAATTTCATGTTATGTGATTATTGAAGTAACAAAATAGATCCATTTCAGTTAACCAAGGTAGAGGACTGAGAGTAAGAGAGGATAATTGAATAGAATGCATAAATTCAGCAAAATGTTTGCTACACTGATTTATTCCCCACCTATCAGTGTCCCCACACGATCCATCTAGGATCTCAAATAGGTTTCAATGTTACCCTTGGCATAGAATGGTTGATCATCTACCATGAAAAATATATTTTTATGAAATATGAGCTACATCTATTATGATTATAGGGGAAATATCATGTTGACTGGTGAATAGAATGATGATGCAAGAAGAGTAGGACTATATCCTCATTAGAGATAAATATTTTTTGTGTAAGTGGATGGAATTATACTTTTAGTTGATCAAATAATGAATCAGTTTTTATTTACTCCATTTTTAAAACTATACGAATATGTATTTTCAAATGATTTCTCATGGTGACCCCACAAAGGGAGGTTGAGTTCGATATTGAGATTGTGCCCAGTGCGTGAACTATATAAATTCCATCTTCTTTTAGGGAACTAGATGAGTTTAAGGAGATAATTTTGTAGCTTAATGATCTTGGATCTAAAAGATTCATCATATAAATAAATTCACAATGGTGTACTCTAATTTTGTTTCCCAAGAAGATGGATGGTGGTATTTTTATTTTTGTGGGGTTCTTAAAGATAAATCAGATCACTGTTAAAAATAGGTACACATTAAAAAAAATTGAAAGCTTTTTTGATATATTGAGGGGAAAAATGGTTTTTTAATATTCATATACATTATAGGTACCATAAAATTTATTTTAGAGAGAAATACATACCAAAGATAGTGTCAAGGAGAAGGTGTGGTTTATATGATTATATCTTTATGGCTATGGGACTAAGGAAATCTCTAGTACATTTCATGGATCTCGTGAACAAGTTATTTAACCCATAATTAGACTATATCATCATTTTGTTCACTGATTTCATCTTAATATATTCCAAGACATAAAAATCACATGATAGACATAGAGATATTGTACTAAGTATGCTTTGAGAACATTATCTTTACACCAAGTACTCGAAGTGTCACCTTTTGATACAAGAAGGATGATTTCATGAGAATGTAGTTTATTAAGTAGGAATATTTGTTGATCTAGAGATGATTGACGTAGTAATTTACTATATATTACTGAGAAAAGTTTTCAAGATTCAATTTTTCCTTGGGTTGGATGAGTTCTATAGGTGGTCCATTCAGGACTTTTCACACATGGATGAACCCATGAATATGCTTACCAGCGTGGGATTCATGGCACAATAGATAGAATAGAGATAATAAGTATTCTATTTTTTGATGAAGAGGTCTATATTGGCTAAGATTTTGGTTTTTCCCAATACTATTGTTGTGTATGTAGTATATTGTGATGCATATTGTGTTGGCATGGTATTTATCATGATGCAGGCTGATAAGGTGGTTTATTATGATTCTTTTCATTGGTGACCCCATGTGAAGAACAACCCTACCCATGACATAGAGTTTTCATGTTTTGTTTATTTGATGAAATATTGGAGACACTGCCTCTTCGATGAGAGATTTATCATATATAAATAACACAAGATTATGTGGTATATTTTCTCCCATTGTGACCTGAATCTTCATCATATTAAATATGTAGAATAAATATAAAATATTAGCATTGAAATGGATTATGATCCTAGGAATGGAAATGACATTTCATATGCACTAACCAAGAAGGAACAAGAAGTGGTAGAACGGACATTTGGGGTGGGGTGGAAGCTCATGGATTTGTTGGAAGACTAGTATTTGGGAATATAAAAAGAGAATGTGGTAGTTTCTTGTGCACCCATAATGAAAATTCCCTTGTCGATGGAAAAATTATTGGATAGTCAGGATCTTTTTCTTGAGTGTGTTATGATGTGTGAGAGGTTGTTCGTAAATAGTTTTGTTTCAAGGTATACCTTTGACAAATGTATAGTGGTTTAAAATTATAGCAGGTTGATGGTTCTATATTTTTTATGGGAAAAGATGATAAGGTCCTTCATGATTCATAGTAGTAATTTCACCCAAGGTCAAACCATATGTATCATGATTTCATATGGTTGTTTTTGTGGATCGTAAGGAAGAGATGCATTTTAGGATTTGTATCATTCTGACAGAATATTCAAAGAATCATGGATAAGAATAAAAGATAATAAGGTTTAATATAACAACTTACAGTACCATTTTGAATGAGGCATGATATGACTATTGACTTCATGATAGTTTCATCCATTCCCAAGAGAGGTCAGGATATCTTTTGGGAGGAAATGAATCTATTGAATAAGCTAGATCACATAATAAAAATCTAACAGAATAACTCAGTGGATGATCCTGAAAAGACCTATATTCAGGAGATCCTATAGATTTATAGAGTTCCTTTAAGCGTGATTTTTTGAAAAGATATTTAATTTACATAATAGTTATGTCAAGGCATAAATAAGGCCATCGGGACTCAGTTGAAGTTCTCTACATCCTTTCATCCTTATAATAATGAGAAATCAGATATAATGATCTAAACCATAGAGAATATGATTATAGTAGGTGTTCCATATTTATAAGGTTCTTTTAACGATCAATTGACTATAATGGAGTTCTCCTACAACAAAATATATAAGTCCTTGATTTATATGGCTCTGATTGAGGCTCGGTATAGGTGACCATATCTGCCACCACTATACAATGATAAGGCAGCTGAATCTCTAGTTTTTATTCCATATATAGAATAAGAGATCTCAAAAAAGGTGATATTGATTTATAAATGGCTGTTTATGTAATAGAAACATTATCTGTATTATGATTACTAAATGAGACTTCTCTCTATATTTGTTTTGAGTGATAAGGTCTTCGTGTTGGTGTCCCCTCAGTTAGGGAACATGTGTTTGAGGATATAATTAAAGTTAGTATTGTTTTATGTTGGGTAATTTGATATTTTTAAACACATATGGTTGGTTGAATACATTTTAATCCTTCCTCCATGGTACTAAGTTATGCACAATATCTTCCACATGTCTCAGCATCAGAAGTAAAAGCATCATCTATTCATGTTCTCAACTTCTAGGTTGTCGACATAAAATTAGGTGAATCTTTATTGGATCCACTTATTTAGATAGTAGAATCAAGTAAGAATGTTTTTTGGTAATGATCATTCCTCTTGTTTGTATTTAATGGTAGAATATGAACATTCAGGAAGAGACATGAGAGTTGGAAATAGATATTCGACAGTAGTTTCCCAATTTGTTTAATGAGTCCTTTGGGGATAATTCTAAAAGATGATAGTTCATAAGAATATAGGGGGTTATGACACATAAATTTTTAACATGAACATATATTATGATTTTATATAGATTTTTCATCATTTTTTAAAGTTATTTGATGTGGGATAGGGGTTTTTTGTGGATGAAAATATAAAAAGGAGAACCGATGGACATGGTGTATCTTTTCAAACTATATTAGCCCCACTGGACAGCTAGTGGGAAGCAATCAGCTCACCAGTGAGGTTCTTGGGAAAAATTGAAACTACACGAAATCCATCGGATAACTTGTGGTGCTTTTCGGAATAATTTGTTTTATCTAATGGCTATCGTCCAACCGATGGATGTCATTGGCTCATTTGTGGAAACATCTAAGGCCCTGTAAGGATCATCAATTTATTTGATATTTAAAAAATATATAACCTTCACCCCATTTTAACTTAATATATGCTACTCTATTTGATCCTCAATGACCTAGGAGCCCTATCTCATGCTTTTTGGCTCTCTCTCTCTCTCTCTCTCCCTGTCATCACCTATGTTTGATGCTAGGACAATGAATTAATCTTTCGTTTCCAAATTTGGTGTGTTCTAAATTAATCTAGATAAATCTCATTCTCTTATACATGATAAATACCCACTAGAGTTTGATTTATTTATAAGATACATTTGGTTTTTATAGGATCTAATATGGGTTTTATTGATCATTGACCGAATCAAGCCCTTGATTTAGGGACTTGGTTTTTATGAATTAATCGATCCTATATCATTGTTGGTAGTGGATCTCCTCCAGTATGTTTGACAATAAACCACCTCTAGGGTGTTTTTTATCTATAAACATGAACATATTTTTAGATATTATATTGAATTAGTTTTGGTTATAGAAATTTCGCGTCAATGTGGACTCGAACGATGACCCTATCATTCAATCATTATTGCACTTAAGGTATGAAACCCTTGATATAAGTTATTTTTTTATATGGGTTCT
This sequence comes from Viscum album, assembly GCA_963277665.1. NCBI lineage: Eukaryota > Viridiplantae > Streptophyta > Magnoliopsida > Santalales > Viscaceae > Viscum > Viscum album. The sequence continues at coordinate 1,285,981,379 of OY728150.1, read as the reverse complement.
TTGTATAATTTATGGTAGGAGTGTGTATCCCTATGAGGCTTGTGTTTGATTCCTAAACACATTATATGTGTAAAGGTATCCCAATGATATATATTTTATATTTTTTTCTATCATGTGTACTGGATATGGAATATTAATCTTACCTATTATGAAACGATGTTAATATATCATTTGTATCTTGTATCGTATGTGTTGTTCTTCTGTATATATAGTTGAGAATACTTGTTGTTTCATATAAAATATACCCTAAGGAAGATGTTTCAAAATCACAGTCAACATTAATTTGTGTTATCCCTTTGAGAGGGGTGTTTCAATTATATTTCTGGACTATCTCATCAAGGGGGATTTGTTAGGAAGTCGGTAAATGTTACCTACAACATAGGATATGTGTGTTACTTGATAGAATTTTGGTTTAATTTTTAATGATAGTTCATTTAGGGTATTTACCTCATACATAAGTCCCTTTTATTAGACTTGCCTTTTTTATCTAACAATACATACTGATACTACATGGGTAGGTATTATTTATATATACTGTAAATCTAACGGCTATTGATTTATTCATTATTTATTGATTTACTTTTAATCAAATTCATTATTTTAATTTTATGTTTACCTATACTGATGGAATAGTATTCCCATGATGCTTCTTTGGCCCTCACCACCAGTCAGTAAGCTCTTTCATGTGGGGAGGTCCATATGAGGTCATGTGCAATTCTAGCTCGGACTCGATGCTTCGGGTCTAGGTGTTAGAGATGTGTTTATGGGGTTTAAGTCTATAAAATATTTGACCAAAGATTCATGTAATTTTTTATCAATGAAAATTGAGTGGCATGATTATGTGAGGGAAATCACCAAGTTAGAATAATTTATATGACATGAACTAATGTGATGTTAGTGAATGTGATAACAAAAATGAAATTATTAAAAATATGCAGGATAAGGAAGCATAAATAATAATTTTATCTTGGAATGTGGAATTATGAATAATTTATGTAAAGTGTAGATTTATTGGAATTATATAATGTTGAGATAACAATTTATTGGCTAAAATAACAAATAAACATGTTTTAATTATGTTCCCATTACCATAAAATTAAATATATTTCCCAAGGATGACCACTATAGACATTAGAATGGAAGTTTATAATATTATAAGAATACTGTTATCTGAGGTTATAGTTTCCTATCCTTAGGATAAATATAGTTTCATGGATGGGTGTAGGTTTTCTAGATATACAGTAAATATTCCATATCCCATTCAAAAATGTCATCCATTATAATTATAAATTAATGTTACCAAGTAAAAATGAATGGTGTGTGGTTTTTAAAAAATATAATTCTTGAGGTAAATAAAAATGAAAAAATAATTTTAAAAGGTTGTTAGAAAAATTTTATTCAGAGACTATCATGTAATGTTGAGTTAAAACACTAAAAGGTGGATGAAATGGGTTAAGATTTATAATCGGTTTAATGATAGATGTTCCAGATGTTTCTATATATTTTTTCTGAATAGAATTAAATCTATATAAAATTCATAAAAAAATTGGAATATTGTCCTAATGAAATTTTTTATGGGGAATAAAATGTGAATTGTAATTTCTAAAAGTTCATATGTTTTGAAGGATTTAATAATAGTAAAATTTATTATTGCATCTGGGATATCAGATCTATGAATTACTAACTATCCTAAAGGAATATTAATCAAACATATATAGTTATATAACAGTTTCATTTTGTAGTTTATTGGTGTAGGGTTTAATTTTATGATGATTAGTAAACTATAAAACTAATATGGGTTATAAGGGAGATATGATAAAATTAATAGACTCTCTAGAGAGAGTAAAAATAGAAATAATAATTTTAGTTAAGGTAAATATAAATATCTTTTTGGATTTAAGGTTGTGGTTAAAGTGAATTTCAAAGTTGGGCCTTGGATATGAGATTAGAACATCCCTAATTACCATATTGGGATAGTAATAAATTCATATGTATTTATATAAAAATTGGAGAGTTATATCTAGGAAAATGATATTAAAATAAAATTGGGGATGAAAAGGAATATATTTACTAAGAAACCTCAAATTTATTATGCTATTAATTTTATAAAACAAATAAAATAGATAATGACACTATTTAAAGTTTATGGTTCATGTGTAATTGACTACATGTCATGTAATTTAACGTTTATAATGAGTACATAATACCATAAAATTTAAGTTTCATAATTATATGACTGTCTGTTTCTTGGTTTTAGAGTTTTGTGAAAAACTATTGATGTTGTTCCATTTACGGATTTTTTCATGGAATATAGAACACCAAGTGAGTTTATTCAAAATATTTTATAAGAAAAATAATCTTTTAGAGATGCATGATTTATCCTGCATCAATGATAATCATGGAGGAAACTCAATGAGTGTAAAACTAATACATGATGTATGGTCATTCCATTTAGGATCTCAGAAATGGTTTTTATTTATTAGTGTCACTGGTTTCCTTAAGTATGAAACAAATTCTACTTGGATGAGTGACCAGACACCAACCATATTATTGAATGTCTTTGCAACATGTTTATAATGAAGATAATGATTTTTCAATCGCTTCAACATTTTATCATTATTCAATTCCAGTTTATCAAGATTAATTAATGATTAATCATCCTTTAGAAACTAATATAAAATGGTCATTTGAAGAAATAGAGACTAAAATATAATTGGTAAGACTACTTATATCCATTATAAAATCACATATTGGATCTTATGTGTAGTATTATAACTAGTGGAGTGATAATCCCTAAAATTATTAATAATATTTTTTGGCAGATACTTTTTATCCTTGTCCACTATTTTTAAATTACTATTGATAGAGACTTGTAGAATCCATCTACATATATATTTACAAAAAACTAGTAAGAATATAAATTATTGGAATATATTTTATAATTTAATTACAATCTATTTAATATAAATGCAAAAAAAAAATCATATCATCTATAAACAAATTGTGTAAATCCAAATATGGAGATCAAATTATACATTACAAATTTTACCACAGATTTGGCTCATATTTTATTTAAGATTATAACTTCATCCCATTTACAGAATATTTTATTAATAATTTTTTAACCATTAATTACCAAATAGTGGTTCTTGTGTAAGAATCCATGACATTCATCTGCAATATTAAAAATCAAAAAGAGTATTTTTTTAATATAAAACATTATTTTTTGTGGATGAATGATGTTATCATAGACCTAACATGATGGAAACTTCATTGTATACTCAAAAATATCAAATATCATATATATATGAAATTATCCCAACCTTGTAATTTGGTGAAATTTCTTGGCTTACATTTACTTTAAATTATATGTACTCACATACACATCCTAGATGATGACAAGGGTCTCCAATACTTAATTCAATTTGAGAAGGATCTCATAAATTCCTCACATATAAAAGAATTTTGGGGAGTTTTGGAAAATACTTAGGATAATACTCAATTCTCATTAATGGTTCTGCTATTTCATATCTCACTCTGGTTAGAAAACACAACTCTAAAGTTATTATATCATTATATACATCAAGTTAGTTGTTTTAATACTAAAATGAAATAATGACCTTACTTGAGCCAAAACTATCTTAACCATATTAATTTTTTCAAATTAATTATTAAAAAATTAAATTACTATTACTGGATATGAAATGTTGTCAATGGATTCATACAAATATATAGCTTAGAGTGGTTTATTAAAATTATCCAATGTATCTACTTGAGAATTACATAGTCTCAAAATATGATAAAACATTAGTCCTGGAGGGAATTTTTCCACTAATTATTGTGTATTTCTACGTAATGATATCAAATTATCTTTCATGATGAAATAAAATAACATTTTCCATTGAAATAAAATCAATTAAAATATTACATGGCTGAGCCTAAACTATTTCATCTACTTCTAGGTTTCACTATGATGACATCCATAAAAAAATCCCACGTTTTAAATTCCTAATCATTATAGAAAACATCTTCATTATGGAGATTTGTACCCACAAGGTACTCCCCTAAGTATGGATGTTCTTTCTAGTAAATCATAAATCGTTTTTCATTTTTATAGTTTTTTGGGACACAAATGGGTATGATATATAATCATTATAACTATCATGTTATCATTCTATGACCGTTGATATATTTATTAGGACCCCTATAGATGTTCTTGGGAACATCATGATTATATAGATTTTGGAATAGATTTTATACTACAAAGATTATGGGGATCCAATTTTTAATATTTTTAGCATATTGTAACTAAATTAATAATATTATTCTATAGTGATAATAGCTGATTCTTTCCTTTTCAGTAAATTTCATTGCGATTGATGAGATCCATGTGATTATAGAATAACATCCATATTGACGATATGATTTTTTTTCCTTCTATAAGTTTCTTCAATACTAGAGGATGAAAAAAAAATTACAACCTAAATAAAAAAAATCATCATCTCATTTAAAGGATACTTTGGTCATTATATACATATTAAATAGAAATAAATATCTATGATGGTTCATAATAAGGTAATTAATATAGGTGACATTCCATTTAATACCTCTCAAATCTCAAAAATTTTGATGAGGGGGATTGGGAATGTTTATTTAGTTTCATTAGGATAATAATTTATTCCACATTGAGGAAATAAAAGTCCATACATCTCCCCGAGAATAAAATTTTAATTAATTCATCTTCATGATATGTTATTATTGTTTAGAAAATAAAATGACCTAACTAGTTAAATGGTATTTTCATTGGTTTGTCATATCATCTAGATAATAAATGTATAATTATAGTATATTAAAAAGGAAGAGTTTAAAAATGTGGTTCATCACCCTCCAATAAGTAGTACATATATTTTTAAGGTAAGGAACCCTTACATTTTTTTGTAGTATACACTTATAAATATCCATGAATATGGAAATAATTTATCTTCTAGATGTAGTAGGATCTAACTATATCTTAATTATACATTTCTAAAGAAAATGGCATGGAAAATGGTAGTTACATCAAATAATAATATATTATTTTGAATATGGAAATAATCATTTAAGAAATATTTTTTTTATGAATTCAACATAGAACGTAATTTTATATTAGATTTCTTCATGGGTACAATATTATAATTAAATTTTTTATATTGGTTTTCCTAAATGAAATTGAATTTAATAAATTTTTAATATTTGTACTCTAATGTGAAACCAAATGATGGATGTTCCCACCTATCATTCAATTTTTTACTATAGTTTTTATCTAGTATTCCTAATTAATGGGTAATTTTGAGAGTATCAATTCCTAAAATCATTATATAATTATATAAAACCACATTTTGGTTTTGTTTAATAAAACTGATGAATTATTATTTTTACATTTGAGTCATGAATACACTAATAATTGTTGGTTTTGGGTCCACTTATACACACATATTCACTTGATTAAGATCAATATAAGAGGAAAATAATACTTCCTTAAAGTTTAAAAAAGTATATTTAAGATATACTTCAACATTTTCATTATTAATATAGAATTATTCTTCTTATTGTGCTTCATAAATATATATATAGAAGTTATCATCTTTTATATAACTATACTCGTCAAATATATTAATGTGTTTTTCATGTTTTTTACATCATTTGGATGGAAATGATGGTACATAATCCCAATTTTTTTTTTCGATAGTGAGTTTTCATTTGATTGAAAAACTTTGTGGAATTGACTATGTATCAGATAACCCTACATTGTAGTAATGACTCATAAGTCAAATATAACCCCCCACCAAACTAATAGGGATAAATTTCCCCTTTAAGATACATAATAGTTTCTTACATGGAATATGAGAATAAAATTCTCGTTTATTAATTAATTTATGATACAAAATTACAACACAACATGAAATAAATTATAAGATATCTAAAAAAACCATAATATTAAAATTAAAAAAAAACAATGAAGAAATAAGTAAAATTGGGAAAATATTGAAATATTATTCATCTTTATCTATAGTGTGAATCATACTATTGATAATGATCATTTAAATAACACAAATATTTAGGAATATGATAGAGATCCTTGAAAATCTGAGAATGTGATGAGTTATTTTTTTGATGTGTGCAAGGTTATATATAGAAATATAATATAACTTATATATATTCATAGGGTTGTTGGGGCTTATATGTACATTGGGTTTTTAGGGTTTTTTATATGGTTATTTATACCATCATTGGTCATAACAAAAATAAATGAGTGGTATTCAGTTAAAATATTATTTTTTTAACATGATAGTTGAATTGGACTCTTTAAATGGAATTAAACCCATAATAAGATCTATATATATTATAGAGGTAGGAGAATCATGTATTATATGTCTTCCTTATGAGCCTCATTTCTCTTATCTTTTAAAGGATGTAGTTTTACTAGATTTTTTCCTAGTTCATGACCAAGTTGAACTTTAAAAAGTATTACATGAGAGAAATAATCTGTGGGGAATTAAAGATCTTGAAAATTATTATAAGATCCATGTTTGTTTAATCATGCATGTGACTATCATAATTTATTATCTTATAATAATGTCTTATTTTATAGTCATGAATAATTTCTTAAGTATAATATTGCGTTATATAAATTGATGTGTCATAAATTATATATATTTATTCACTATTATGTCAATTTGTATAGTTTTAGAATTTTTATACAAGTAAATAATGAATTTTTTAAATAATACTGTTTATTTTATAAAAATATATTAATAAAATTGAATTCACATAAATTAATTAATTAACCTTTTTTAAATAATTAGTAATAAAATCATTTATTGTAGATATGTATATTTTTTGAATAATTGTTTTAATTTGTGTAATGAATTGTCATCATAATAAATAAAATTAAACCCTTAGAGAAATGGTTTTTATAAAATTAAATGATAATATTCATAATCAAATAAATTAATATTCATCCAATGATTACTAAATAAAAATTAATTATAATGATTCCATTTTCATAGATAAAAATACAATTTTCTAAAAATAATTTTTTTCGATGTTATATATTGTTATATTAAAAATAGTTTTCCTAAAATTAATAAATTTAATCCAGTTTAATGGATTTTATAATTGGAATAATCATATTGAAATTATTTAATGATGTATATTTCGTTTTTATGCATAAAATTTGTTACTGATATAAAATTTGAGTTACTATATTGAAGGTAAAATTAAGAACAAATGTTAAATTGTGGGATATTGTCTTTAAATACGATAATAATAAATAATATAATTGTGTGTATGAGGGAATAAAAAAAATCCCCTTGACTTTTCATAGTTACATTTTCTATTCAGATCCATTTTCGATGAGAAATTACAATCCTTATTTATTAAGGAATGGGTATTTTCAAAAATGACTCTAAAAATCACCAATAAAATGAACCCAGCTATACCCACTTCCTTTCCCATAATTCCATTGTTTTCCTATTGAATACCTCCCCCAATTATCTACCTAAAAATCCCTTATGCTATTATTAACCTCTAGTCACCAAGACTCTCAAATCTATTATTTCCAATATGATTTTTATGTGATATCCTGAGTATTCAACATAAGTGGTATCCTATCCCAAATCATTATCCTTATCTTCTTCAAAAAAAATCTTATTAAATATGACTTAAAACACAAGTATTTTTTAAAATCATTAATTTTCTATAAAAGTGATATTATTATGGAAAACATAAATACTCATTATATAATTGTAACATCCCACCCCGGGGGACACTAAATAGTGCCCCAAGATAGTGTCTCACATGACCTCAAACACCCCCCACCACCACCACCATACACTAGAGGTTGCTGACTACAAATGAGGGTTTGTAATGGTTTTGTGGGTCGACTATACAGTCACTATTAGAGTAATGATTCCCTATCACAAGTGAACTAATAAGTGGAGTCATAATATAAATCTGTGATAGAATAAAAACAAACATATGGAAGTAGTAGTAAATATATCCATAATCATTATAAAGTACAACATGATGAATATGTCATGAGTCTATACAAAAAGGTAGTCAATACATGGAAACAAGAATCCATTACAATATATGTTTAAATGTAAATAATACCACAAATAACTATATCCAAATAACATCCCAACCATATCTCATTCATGTGATCCCTTAATCCTATGCACAATCAATCAATCAATCATTATAAATCGGTGTCTATCTGGGTCCCTACCTACATCTAAAAGTATTTTCAGGTACCCAATGGTGGCCTAGACAAGATATGAGATAAAACTCACTAGACAACCACTAATTGTGTTCATAATAAATATGTTCTTTGTATATTAGATGAAGCAATGTGAGTATATATAGCATGAATAAATGTATAAGGAGTGATATTTGCCATCCAAAAATTCTCTCTGTAAATATGTTACTATAGGTACAGGTAGACTGTAAATCATGATAAAGAAGGAGTGATAATATCTATTCGAACAACTATAATATAGATCCCATAACAAGGTCTATTTGTAAAGCCTGATAAAACACCAATGGTGTCCTATGTCGATTAATCCAATATCAGGACTACATAGTCGAGATCTAAGGAATATACTTACCAAGGAATCCTCATCATTTCTATGGAACGTCTCCATAAAAAATCGAGAAAGGGTTGGGTGGAGCCCAAGGACCATGACCACAAAGCATGTCCACGGAGGTACAAGAATGTGAAATACCCAGAGATGAAATGTCTCAAGAATCCATAGAAATTATGGTCCATAGAGTATAAATATTTAATGAATACAATATAATTAGGATACATGGAGTATAAATGTCCATGGAATCCAGTGAAATCAGGATGTATGTAGTACAAATGTCAATGGAATCCAATGTAATCATAACTCATTCATTATTCAGTTCATAACTCATTTCATTAATATATACAATCCATGATTTCTTTCAACTCATTCTAGGTTTTCTATTTCAACCATTTAACCATTTTAATAACATGGGATCATGAGGAAAAGGTTGAATAAACCATCTCCTAACAACTACTTTTATTCAAAAAGTAATAACTTTTATGAAGACCACACATACACCCAATGTGGTGGTAAAACATGGGGTATATACATAATCCCAAATAATAAGTTATCTTGTTTGAGGTCGAAAACCTGCAACCAACACATGAAATTTTTTGGGAAACCTAAAAAAGTTTTGATAATTTAAACAAGGAGTTCAATTAATTTGAGAGAAATGATTGAAGTTAAAGAATTTTATCCAAAAAACAAAGTATAATACAAATATACATTAAGGTAAAAGTTACGTACCACCTAACTTATTCCCATGTTAGAATACTCATCATGCATCACCTCTTAAGATTACATATATTAGGAGAAAATGGAAGAACATGAAAATACCCTAAAAATCAAGTATATTAGCTTGCACCAAATAACTCTATAGAGGATAATATAATTAGATAAACATGTCTAAGAATTCTAGAAATTACTCATGGTTATCCAATATGATGATTGGGTCTCAAAAGATAGGTCAAATTATGCTGAATGGTGGCAGCAGTGCTGCTCCCCCCCCCCCCTCGTTCGGCTCGAATCATTGACATGGAAAAGGCGAACGGGGGAACATTTCGCCTTTGTGTGAGTAAAAAGGTTGAACTACCTATGAATCCTTTCCTTCAACTCCAAACCCCCTTCCTCACTTCCATTTTCCACCATCTATCTTCATTCCACTACTTCCCTCTCTAAAAACTCATTTTCGCGTGTTGTGCAATCGGTGGTCTAAAATAAATCTTGGTTTTTTGGGAAGCATTATTTATAGGAATTTTTTATTTATTTTATTGTTTTTTATTTAGTTAATTGAATTATTTTAAGTTCTAGATATTTCATCATTAAATTACTTTAATTATTTCTAAATATTTTGTTCATTAATTAGTTTAATTGGTTATATATAGTTTGAAATAATATTTAATATTAGTAATGATTAAGTATATATTAAGTGTAGAATAAAATAGAATTAAATATTGTAAAATTCATTTAGAATAAATTTTATGTGGTAATCTAATTGATCAAATCCCTTTGTAGATACAAACAAGTGGATGTAGATCTATCACAGATGTACATGGGGTTAAAACTTGAAAACACCACTTTGAGCTTGACTTGAATGGGGACTAGAGAATGACAATTGGCCTAGTTGCAATCCTGGTTCAACACTCCCATGGGATATGATTATGATGATTCTTATTTTCTTTATAAACTACTAAAATACCTACGAAAATAAAAAATGTAATCATTATATTTATCAATGATAAAATAATAATTATGACGATATAAAATGAATTGGATAAGGAAAAAAGGCATTAGAGAGTGAAAGTTATCATTAGTAATTGAATTATTTTTAGTTAATTTTATGGATTTTATTTATTAAGTTGTTTAATTAGTTATATATGTTTCAGAAATAATAATAATTATTATTAATCATTAATAAAAGAATAATTAATGAATAAATTTCGGTTAAAAAATACATAAAATGATAAGATAATAATAATTAACTAATTAATATAATATTATTAATGACTGAATAAGGAATGATTATATATTTATTGAAAAGTGATTAACTAATGATTAACTTAGTAATGATTAACTAGTGATTAAATAATGATTAACTTAGTAAAAAATTTATTAATAATCATTGGTATCATCATTTAGGATATAAGAAAATGTTTTCAAATTTTAGTATCATAAATATTATATAATTTATAAATAATAGTTATTATTAGTAATGATTAATTATAGATTAATTAATTAATAAAATAGTATTAGAAATAGAATACATATATTGATTAGCTAATGATACTTATGATCATATAAACTGAAATGGATAAGAAAAAACACATTAAAAAACACATGAATACTTTACAACGTACAATAAATACATTGACATTTTTTAATAGAATTTGGTTTGGATAAGATGAGCCTCACTTCAAGCATGAGGTAAAATCCATCTTATTTTCAATTGGTATCTTAATAAAATATTCGAAGAATAGGTATTTACCTTTGAAATTTTGAAAATATTTCGGCATTCTAATATCATATAAGATAACATCAAAGATATTTTATTTGAAGGAAGAAATATTTTCATAATTATAAGGTTAAGTACATATATTTTGAAGATGTTATTCATCTATGAAGTGAAAATAATCTCGATTTTACCTCCTTTCTGAAGTGAGGCTCATCTTATCCAAAATTCATTCTATAGAAAAATGTAATGTTTTTTTGGATATTTTTTAAATCATTCATTAGTTATTTAATGTCTTTCCTCTTCTCCATTTCACTTTATATGAACATAGTTGTCATTTTATCAATGATAAATAAACTAATTTTATACTTTCTATTCTTTTTACCTCAGTTCCCAAAACATTTTGTGAATTTATTCTAATAAAATTTTATATAATGAAGCATCACTATCATATTTTAGGGTATAAAAAGGAATCCTAAAATTACATTCCAATAAATATTATATGGTCAATGATCATCGTTAATTTTAGTTACACTATCATAATCTTGATCCCAAAAAATCTTTTTGACATATATAGTCATTTATTTCTATGTATACTACTATGGGAAGGTTATTAAAACTGAGAAAGGAGCTTATTACCATACACAACCAACAATAGTGGTTAGTACAGCTGATTGTGTGACTCTAAGTGACCTTCAAGAATAAAAATTTGGATCCTTAAATCCGAGACCCAATCAAGAGATCAAGTCTATGAGCTATAGAGACTTTCAATTCCTGAGAACATTGTGGCCTCTAGCTTTTCCATTAGTTGCTGATGCATAGTGGGTCCTTGCAATAAATTTATTTTCTCAGTGGGCAGATGCTACCATGATGATGTTATTTGTTGATGTTGGGGTCCAAGCAATAAATTTATTTTCCTAGTGGGAAGATGGTACCATGATGAAGTTAGTTCTTGATGTTTCTAGTATAAAACAATAACATCTAGTTATGTGAATATGTAGACTTACCGAAGTGTTTAAAGATTCTCCACCCCCATGAATTGAGCATATTCCAAATGATGCAGAAGAGGACATCCTTGATGATCTCTCGGATATACATGTCAATCACACTTCTGATGCGGATTTTCGTAATGATGGAAAAATGGTGACAATAATATTGAGGAGGAGAGTGAAATGATTTATATGGAAGAAGTTTCTCAAAATATATTAGTTTTATAGCATCCTTGACCCATAATAAATCATCCACCACTCTTTGCATCTTGGTCAGAAGCAATGCCACATGTGCCTGAATTCAACTTCAATGTTCTCACAAACCGCTGCTGAGTTTCTCGAAGTTGTACCAGATAGTTTTAGTGAGCTGGAAAAAATCTTATATGTTGGAAGGAATTTTCTAAGTCATGATGCATTAAAAATCACACAAAAAGAGATTTCACATTGGGAGGAACTGAATATATATAATTTAGGAATCAAGATGTAGTAAATATCTCATATGGTGTGAGAAGTATTGTGATGATTGTAGATTTCTCTTGATGGATATTCAGGACATTGCATTTGGAAATTGGAGAATCTTGAGGATTGAGGCAACTCATACATGCATTCAACCAATACTACCACATGATCATAGCTCAATGGATGTAGAATTTGTGTCATCCATTATCATTGAGATTATTAGTACATTACATGATGTTTCTATAGCCCCTGTACAAGAGATGATACATTTTGTTATAATATTTCCTATAATGAGGCATGGATGGGGAAACAGGAGGAAATTTTGAATGTCAATGGTAATTGGGATGACTCATATCAATTTTTCCACAATTTCTAAACATAATGAGGAACCATAACCAAGTTCTCTATCATCTTTATTGAAATGAACAGGTGCATCATGATAACTGACTTGATCCATCTCATGTTCAATTTCATCAATTTTTCTAGACATTCATCACTGGCATCTCCTCATTTATTTTAAAAAAATAGTTCATTCATATTGATGGAATGTCTCTAGGTAGAAATTACAAGGAACAATATTTTATTGTGGAAATCCAAGATGAAAATCATTAACCTCTTCTAGTTTCCTTTTCTATTGGGGAGAAGGAAAACGATGAATCATGTAGTTGGTTTTTGGCATGTACCTGCAACCATTTCACCAACATTTAGGGTGTCTATTTGATATCTTATCGGCATCATGAAATTAATGAGACAATAAATGTGGACCCTAATACATGGAGATCCCCAAATTCACATCATCAGTTCTTCATTACACACATTTCTTACAACGTGTGGAAAATATTCCACAACGAACCGATGAAGAAAGAAATTACGAGGATTGGTACACATTGTATTTATTATTTAAATCTATTTCAACAGAAATATAAAATCAATTTATTTGAAATATCATCTATTCTATTTAGAATAAGATCTAGATCAATTATGGTGTCAAAAAAATTTCAAACAAATCCTTAACGATAATCAATAGGTTTATTATTATATAACATGGATTCCAAAATAAAAATGGACATTGGAATATAATGGTTGTAAGAGGTATGGACACACGACCATAAACATTGCAGGGTGCATTAATGGTTTCATCATGGGGATTCCCAAGTTACCTATAACTACCCCAGTTTAGGAGAAATTTTATCATTGTGTGAAGTACTTTGTTGATGGACAAAAACTATCCTCAGGCGAAATTTAGCAGGGGATATGGTAAAAAAGGAACTTTCTATCAGAGATTGAAAAGAATATTTAAGAAGCTTCTAGTTATCATGTATTCCTTTTTTGATGAGAAGACTCTCTATTTTATGTTCATGGTTAATCGGGCCCCATCACGAATAGAATTGGTGAAAATATTGTGGTATTACTAGAAAAAGGCCAATTTCAATGTGGAAACATTCAGGCCTTATGATTTCCATGCGCACACACCATCGCAACATGTGCCTCTATGATCATATCATGGGAAGCATATTGTGATCCGGTGTACTGGATGGGCACCATTGCTAACTATTATGCCACACCATGGATTCCTATTAGGGAGTTTCGTTATTTTCCAATTCCCGAAGATAGCCGATAGTGATATCTAACATCAACCGCTTGCATACCCATTGGAGACTGAAGGCCAATAGGATGCAGAATGAGACGGACTAGCCTCAAGAACAATGAAAGATTTTGAAAAGAACTATATTTAATTAATAATGTCATAACTGGAAATGATTCCCTAACATTTCTATGTTGAGTTCACACACTCAGCCACAATGATGTATTGTCTTCATTGTGATATTCTCATATTGAAAATTATATGTTGTTATCTATTCATTTAAGCTTGTTTTCAAAACATATTTGACTGATATTCTAATAAACTTTTATATAATGAAATAATAGTATCATATATATTACGTTATAATAAGATGTTATTAAATTTTAGTATAATAATGATTATATGATCAACCATATTTGTCCATATTAGTTACACTATTAAAATCATGATCAGAAAACATTTTCGATGTATAGAGTCATGTTTTAGTTGTGTGTACTACTATAGATAGGTTATACAAACTATGATAGGAGATTTTTATAGTACAAAACGAACAATAGTGGTTAGTACAACTGATTCTACAATATTAAATGAACCTTTAAAATGAATTTGTGGGAAATAAACCATGGCGTTGGGGGTGGAGTGGAAATTATGATGGTGATGGAATGAGTTTATGTCATCACCATCATCGTTTTCACCATTACTCTTTCATTGTGGTTCATTTCCCACAAATTCATTCTTGTAGATCAGTTAGTGTTACAGAATGAGTTTTACTAACAAATTTTGTTGATTGTGTACTACAACAAGGTCTCTACTCTATTTAAAGAAATACACTTATTTGTTTAATATCTTATCGTCATCGCATCATGTACATCTGGGAATAAGATTCTTTTTTTTGTATAATTTTTCTAACATCAAAAAATTCTTTTACTAACAAATAACAATAGAACATTTATAGTGACATTAAAATGAATATGAAAAGTTCATTTTTGGTGAAAATACCACATAATCAATCTATCCATGGATAAACTATAATTCATATGTGTGAGAAAATAACCATGAATCATACCACCTTGTGGAAAATCATACATAAATTAAAAGGCACGCCATTTTCTAATAAAAATTTTCACAACAAAGATATAATGTCTATATATATAAATATATAAAATCATATCTTACAAAACACCATTTTCTAGGTAAAATAAAATCTTAAAAAACGTTAGTAATATTCTTTCAAAAACAAGATGACATGCCCCTTTCTTTTTGAAAAAATTACCTTATAAAAGAATGCGAATAAAAATGAAATTTCTTGTATTATAATGTTCATAACATTATAATGACCATAATGTTATATTTACATTTTACACTTATGACTCGTATCATTTTTTTTATATACATATGGAGGATGTTATGCTACTCAATGAGAAGAATATGCTTGTTTCTTTGGTCATGTTAGAAGGTGGTGAGAATCGACTAATCAGGTTGAATCGAGTGCACCTTTTTCATCACACAGAGCCTCCACATTCCATTTGACTGGGATTATGTTGTTCTGAATTCTACAACATGGTCATATATGATTTCACAATTTTCAACCATCACCTTCTTTATATAATCATGTAGAGATGGAGACCAGAGACACACACATTCCACTTTCCTAAGGGAGAGATGACCGTCACCCATGAGGATGTGACAGTGCTTCTCAGTCTTTATATCCATAGGGGAAGCCATTATTGGACCCACTCATGCATCTTAGTCTTACCTTGCTCAATGATTATTTAGCATCAACATTTTGGCCGATTGTATGGATATATATAGCAGGTCGATATCTATGCCCTAGATTGAGATGCACATTTACTATTTACTCGATGATGTTGACGACCAGACTGTCATACATTATCTGGGTGAATATATATTACTACTCATTGGACGGACCCTGTTTGCTGATCACTAAGGAGTGCGCGTGCATATTATTTAGATAGACCTACTAGAGGAATTTGATTGAGTCAGGATGTACAAATGGGGATCAACCTACTTGGTATACAAATGCAAAGCATTATTCAGGGTTTCTCATAGTGACTGTACAGGGATGTGTCATCATTCTTCAGATATGGGAATGGGAGATCTTCCTCTCATTATGACATCATCTTTCTGGTCCACCACTCGATATAGAGGTGTTGTATGGTGCTCCATGTGGACATTGGTATGATCACTAACATATATTTGTTTCTAACACTTCTATGAGATATTTAATTTAATTTATCGTTATTTTTCACAATTGATGTTGTATTTTATAGGAGGTGCTAGAGACACAATTACTACATAGTTCAGAGACACCATTTGGGCACATATCTTCTCAAGTAAGACTATTTCTTACCCAACCAGGTATGTATATACAAACTATTACAGTCTAAAAAATTTAATAATAGCATCAATTTTGGTTTTTAGTAAGCAGTTTTTTAACAAAGGCCACATGGTAATTTAGATTACATGGCTACTATACTAGACTATTGTAGTCCAGTTTCAACCATACTTCATTATTGGGCTTGAGGATGCTAATTTTATAGTGCCCCTCATTCACTTCTATATTATTCATTGGGAGTATCCTGATGGAGTCAAGGACCGGTTTTTTTGTTTTCATCTGATTCTATTACCGCCGATACCGATAGAGAGGCTTTATGAAGTGATGATGACATGGAGGCAGAATGAGGACTGGCGCCGAGTACAAGCTGACTATCTCGACTACAGGAGCAGACATGCAGAGCTTCGTATCCAGGGTGTACCTATCACTACAAATAAAATGGCATAAACCAACAGAAATTTAATGACAGATAATATATATGTTGGTAAAAATGAGCATTTCCAATAGATATTATGCTTTATTGGTATTATTTTTTAATACCAACACTTACTTTTACCAATAGATATAACTATGGGTGTTGGTTTTTTAATACCAACATATCATTTACCAATAGTTGAATCTGTTGGTTTAACATACTAATACCAACAATTTTTTTTCTAATACATGAATCTATTATTAATAATGATTGTTACCAAAAAATATTATAGCTTTAATACAAAATGTTACAATAAACCATAAAATAACCAAAAAAATATTTTTTCAATAATTAAGAAAAACATAATGTGTGTGTATATATATATATATTATTTTTATGACCAAGGTAATTTTTTTCTTGGCGTTTTATTCAAAACATATTATAATTGATTTCAATTTTCTACTATTTTGAAATATTATATGATTTTATATTTTTCAATATTGTTTTTTCAATTTCTCTAAATATTAATTGTTTTAATATTTTTCAAAATTATTTATTTAATAAATATTAAATTAATTTCTATTAAAAAACACAACCATAATCCCCTAATCCTCATGTCTTCCTCGCACCACTTCCCCACCGCCCCACCTCGCCTCCCGCTGCCGCCCCGCCTCGCCTCCTGTCGCCCCGCCTCCCACCGCCTCTCTCCGCCTCAACTCCCACATCTCTGCCTCACCGCCTCGCCGCCTTGCCACCTCACTGCCTCGCCTCTCATCCCTATCATATCCCCCAATCCTCATCTCTTCCTTGAGCCTCTATTATCCCCCACTTATTTGTCGCCTTCCACCTCCACACCAGTGATCTCTTTATGCACTCAAAAACCTGGTTCATCACTGTTCTCCCCAGTAAAGTGTCTCCCTCCCAGGGATTTCCACATCTTTCTTGGTTTTCTCTTTTCTCGCATTCAGTGATGTGTTATTCTTATTGACTGCAATTCTTTGTATCATCATTCTTGTTTTGTGGTTTCACTGTTGTTTAGGTTTTTGTTGGTAATTTATTTTTAGGGTCTATTCCCCATCATTTCGGATCAACCCTCGGCTGGATTTGATCTTCCCTTTCTCTATTTCCCTTCAGAGTATGTAGATTTATGCTTCAACCAGCTTTGACCACCTATCATTAAGGGTGGATTCAGGTGTCATCTCTGGCGGTCCAGTTAGGTATTAAATATCGATCTCTGAGCTCAGGGTAGTGTCGGTCAATCCATCTTGATTTAATGGGCATATGATGCTTTGTTATGCTCATTCTCCCTAGCAGCAAAGGGTGGTAAGGTCTTTTGTATTCTTCTGTTTCATGATATGTATTTGGATGGTAGATGTGATGAAGTTGGTGTTTGTTGTAGGTTCTTTTTTTTTTGTCTCAAATGGATATAGAACGAGATAATTCAGAGAGGTCATTTTCCTCTATTGGATTCATTTTTTTATGGTTCACATGTTTTTTGAATAAAAATAATGCACTTAAAAATGAAGATGGATGTGATTCTAGGGTGGATTTGGATTCTCTCGCAGGTCAGTGCATCGAGAGGAATATGTGTATAGCATCCTATTGATGTAAAATAAGTTGGATCTCCTTTAGTTGTCATAGAAAATGGGATTCTTAATATTGATTCGGATTTTTATGTTTCATACTTTTTTATTTCATTCAAATTTGTTTTTTGGTTTCCATGGTTTTATTCATGTTCATTCATTTATTTTTGTTTCTATTATAATTTCTCATGCATGTTAATTATGGCACTTTATGGTGGGGTATTGGGGATGATGACTTCTTGTTCTCTGGAGATGTTTGATGAGTAGATCAGGATAGTCACACAATTGTTATCTAGATATATTTTATTTTTTAGTAATTTTTTGTGGGATATTTGTATCTCATTAGTGAGTGTGTTTTTAGGAATTAGGGTTTGTATGCACAGTTCATTGGTGGTGGTCATTGAAGTGGTTTAGATGCCGGAGGAGAGTTATTTTGATTTTCTTATGATAATACGTATGTAAGGATGATAGATGATGTCCTATATGATTTTCTTCATGGTGTTTTTTGATGATTATATCATAGTGTTATGGTTTCCCATAATTGGAAACATTAACGCTCTTATTCATTGCACTTTCCTGGTAAGCACTGCATTATTCAAGCCAGGCATTTAATTGTTATTTTCCATATATTTTTTAACAGATTTTTCTTTGCAAGCATCCCATGTATTTTTCACCTTCTGGTAATAAGAATTTCATATCTTGTGTTCATTCATTCCAGCAATGACACATGTACACCCATCTTTTCTAATCCATGCATTTTCACTTTTTTCATTATTTAATAGTAGAGAATTCATAGTCCTAATCATATTATCACCACATTTTTTGTGCTAGGGATCAGGGTAATGCCTCAAAAGAAATATCAGTATCTTTGTAGGGCCACTTCTCAACACCTTCAATAGCCGATCTCTTCTACATCCAAGAGGAATACATGGTAATTGTAGTAACACTAACACCAGGTATCAACTTTGGATTCTTGAGAATGTTTATTATTAGGGTATAAAACCATGAAAACTCATGTTCAATTTAATTATAAAATCCTTGGTAAAACCCATTAGAATGGTGCATGCTTTTGGCTCCGAACGCTACATGATGAAAGAAAAAACTAGTAATTGATCCACTTGATGTAAAAAATACAAGCTTTTGTTCCCACGTAGGATTCATGTTTTTCATTGGGTATATTTATAAAATCATTTCCACAAGCCTTCAGTACCTTGTTGTCTTCTTTTCTCAATCATATGATGATACTCACTTAATATTTTCTTAAGTAATGGCATTCCAAATCACTCAACCCTCTCTCTTTTATAGAAAAATTAGGTTTGAACATTTAGATATATATGTCAATGTTCTCAATGTACTTTTAATTTTTCATACACCCCAAGCATCTTCTCTCCCGAACTCCACATTTATTTGGTTCTCCAATATCTTGTACTCTAGATGAAAATCAAGAAGAAAGATGCAGGGGTTCAAAACCCTATTCTCATTTTCTCATGAGTAACAAAGCCTTTTCTAAATTATTATGAGGGTAAAAAATTCATTGTTGAACATTAAAGATTTATGAACCTTTAAATCCACTAATTGGAATCAATAATTTTTCAACCGTTATATATATACTTTCAAGATCTTGGAAACCTTGATGAAGGTCCATTCCAACTGTTGTCATAGCCGTGAGTTCTAAATATGATATGAGATCGCTGAATTGGCTAGTAAATTTTGTACTAATGAAACTCTTCACCAGTCTAAGAAATACAACACGGTCATTCACATTGACATGCATCGTAAAAATGGAATATTTTATTAAAAAACTTTTCAATGTAACCAGTAATGATAATAATACAGGAATGATTTCGATTATTACTTTTGTTATTACTTGCATATTCTTATACCTCTTGTGGAAAAATATTATATTTTTCGGATTTGTTGACATGGACATGTATTATTCTATTGATTCTTTGATAATGTTTATCATGAAGGGTTGGATGGGTTTACTTCATTCGTATTTGGTCATAGAATGTGTGTAGTAGTCGGGACCAAATTTTTTAGGTAATATGTTGATGCCTCATTACTGTTTTAGTGTTCTCACTAACACATTGATTCCCCTCACCTATTTATAATGCCTTGGATTGAAATATGAAATCTATTTTAGTGTTCTCACTAACAATATGTTGATTCCTTGTTCATTCATGCAATCTATGCCTCTTCCGGGTGTGCAATCTAAGTAGAATCTAGGTGTGTTTTATAGTTTGTGTGAAATCTAGAATCTATGTACTATTTGTGAAATCTGGAATTTTCATTGTAGGGAGAGCGTGAGCATAGAAGGCCAGGCCCACATGGTCTGGCATGTGGTGCAACATTACCAACTTTAGAAGGGGAGGTATGAGGCCATGAAGAAGAGGCTGGATATCCTGCCCACAAGATGATACTTTCTGAACATGTACCTGTGCATTTTATTAGATGGATGAATCAATATTGACAAACATTGTTCATCTAGCAGGTAATGGGAAAAGCTGCCCACAAAAAATAAGGTACATTTACCTCCTTTTCTTCAAATTAATCAATTATCTTACTATAGAGAACCATTAGAAAGATGAGATGTGCACTAGTAAAATACGATGAGAGTAATATGAAAGTATACTGCAGTTATTGGGTAGATGGAATTTTTTTATACCTGTGCATATTTTTATTTGGTATAAATACAATGTGAATTGATGTCTATGCAATCTACCCCCTCACATATTTTTCATCTGGGTTTCTTAGTGTTCCACTTTGCAACACAGTCTAGCATCCACCTATATTTCACCAATGGCCTATGTGTGAAATCTTGAATCTGGAATCTATTTTAGAGTTCTCATTTCATTATCTTTGGAATATGGTATCTATTTTAGTTTTCTCATCATCATTGCTGATATGGAATGTGAATAATATGGTGATGTGTAGTAGAGTGGGAATTCATATTCAAGTTCCAGTTGAATGGATCATCTAGGTTCATGTACTAATGAGTGTTGTAACCCATCATTGTAAGTCTTGTTGTCTTTTCCTTGATTCTCAGGTTCTTTTTTGGCATTCCAGTGGAAAGGTGTACAGGTAATTAACATTTTATTTGGGGGAGGGTAGCCCATATATCTTGTAGAATCTAACCAGTAATCTACTTCCTCGACCCATGATTTTTTTTAATGTCCATTATTTTATGGAAGTGGTTTTGGATCATGGTTTGATATTCTGATGTGTTTTTTCTACCATTAATTTATTCACAGTTTTGAAGTAGTCACATTTATGTTCACATTCCATTAAAAATCATTAACTAGTTCTTTTAATATTTGATAAATATGGATGATGAATTGTAATGGAAATTAGATGATAAATCAGTAGGATAGAATAACATTGAGTAAGTAAAACAGCCTTAATAATAATAGGATTCAGGGGAACAAAGAAGAAAATGAGGAAGAAGGGCCCCTGGGGGGTAAAAGAGGGTTTCATTATATTCAGAATATAGGGGAATCAAATTTAGTTACCTATAATCTCGGTGGAATCATCTATTATCTTCCCATAAACATCTTCTATAATTTTATTGATGGGGACCTATGTATGTTGTGCTCTTGAGGTTTTTATTTAGAGTCACATGACCTGTTCCTTGAGTTTTTTAGTATTTTTTTTTCTTTACAATTGAGAATATCTATACTGAAATGTTAGCAATGCAGGATTCACTACTCATTCCCCTCTTTTTCCTCCACCCTCAAAACGATACTTAATCACAAATCCAATATGGCCTCCCATTGCTTTGTTATTTTTCTTCAAATGATTTTAAATTGTTTATTGTTTTTCCTCTATTATCCTGCATGTTTGGTATTTTTTCTTGAACCATATTTTTTATAGAAATTTAGTATATTTTACCACCTCTAGATTCTTGTCCCCATATTTCCCTCTTCTACTTTTTTTTCGAGGTGTTCACTACTGCATACCTTTCATGGACCAGTATTTGTATTGGGCTGCCTCATGAAGACTTGCAGGCATCCAATAAACACTTGGATGCCCAACCAGAAACCAAGGTTGATCAAGTGGGACGTGTAGAAGGCTGAAATGAGGAGAGAGACACCAAGATAGAATTTGTTACAGCTACCATCAAAGAGGAGGATTCCACCTATACCAAAGAGGTACCCAGATTACTATCCACTCTATATTATTCCTAAATCAACTCAGTAATAAATTCCCGTCAGTGGGAGGATACTCTGCTGCTACTATTAATTCAACATCATTGTGAATAAGTTTCCTATTTCTTCCTCTATTCCACTGTCTTTTTAAACCAACTAATTCTGTTTTCATTTTATTTCTGTTAATATTGTGTTACTTTTATCCCCTTGTGCTTCTAATTCTAGTTTGGATGTGTTTCTTCTTCTTATATCATGTGACCTTCTATTTAGTTTTTTTAATTAGGATTCATATTGTTTTGTGTTGATGTGTAGCTTTTTTCCTCTATTTAGTGTAGTTATCTTTTGTTTTGTGGTGTTTTCTTTCCTCCGGTGCTATTTAATTTTCTCCTCAGTGTTGTGATCTCCCTCTATTTATGGAGAGCTAATTGGATTTTCTAGTCCAAAGGAGTCGAGCTAAATTTGTTGTTTTGTGTTTTAAAAATTATAGTGTTGATTTTCTTTCATACCTTCTCTGTGACTTCAGTGGATGTATTAAGGAGCTTGGTGACAGCACGGGAATTCCCATTCATTTTCTACTTCTTTTTCAATCTAATCAATTTCTCCTTTTCGCTAGAATCATTTCTTGATAAAGTGGGATGTGAAATGATAGTTGAAGTGGTCACTTCACTGAAAAATCTGAGAGTTCATTGTTGTACTTGTAGAAAGATATAACATTACCCTAGGAAGACATTCCAGTGATGATCCGTCAAGCCCATATCCGGAATAGGACTCAGGCTGGTTCAGGATTGCATTTCCCTCAACTAAAAGGGAACCATACAGGTGTCCAAGATTTTTCAGAGTCCAACAAGGAGGCAGTGCAACCCGGGAATGTCTTGGTTAGCAGAAAGGGTCCACTAGTGGGTGAGGATGTGCTCCACGGTCACGAACTTAAGCAGGCAGGTGTGTCTCATGCTGCTAGTGACTGTACTGCTCACCGGGTGTGTTGAAGAAAATAACATCTATTGGGGTGGAGGTTGAGGTCACCATTACTGATCCTTCTTGAATTTCATAGGCCTTTGCAACTCCAAAGGAGGGGAGAGATGCATTCTATCATTTTAGTTTGGATAAACCCATTTTGCTGTGTTTAAATTCGGTCTCTATTAAATATTTATCTTGAAAAACATTTCTTTAGGGGTTTCAGTTGGTTTTGGAAACATTATATATGGATCGGAGTTTACATATCTTTGATGACATATCAGCAGGGATTATGAAAAATTAATTCTATGAAAATCATGTTTTAATACCTCTATTCATATTTTGGTTTCAATTCATATAGATATTTTTCACTGATTTGAGATGGAGTGGGCTCGTTGGTCCTGGGGTATGGATGAGTTGTTGATGCTCGTTTGTTCATGGTGTGCCATGGATGAGTTGGAGCTGACTCGCTAGTCCTGGGGCATGGATGGGTTGTTGGTGATCGTTGGTCCCTGATGTGGCATGGATGGGTGATGTTGGCATGGGTGGGGGTGGATTTTGTATTAATGGGTGTGATGGATAATGTTGGGGGGTGAATTTTGTATTTATTCTTTTTGTAATGATTTTCATTATTTATAAAATTATTTTTTTGTAAGTTTGAACATGTGTTAAAATCGTTTTAGATTTTATAATTAAAACAAATATATTATATATGATAAATTAATAAATATAATATGAACTTTTACTACCAATAAAAATTTATAATTTTTATTAAAATGTAATTTATAAATAAATATTATATGTTGCTAATATTATTGCCAATAGAAATATTTGTCACCAAAATCTGTTGCTAAACACTTTAACCAACATATATATCATCTGTTGGTATTATTATAATTGCAACAGAACTGTTTTATTTGTCACCAAATTATTTAGTGATAGAGTTTTTACCAACAGTTTAGTGACAGGGACATATATGTTGGTAAAATGTTTTACCAATAGGAAATTCACTTTTACCGACGGATATGATCCTGTTGGAAAAAGTGAAATATTTTGTAGTGTATGATGCAATTATTTCTTTTAGAAGAGGTAAAATATGATCCATGGTATAGATTTAATTCTATACTATATCTTACCCAACAAGGTAGAGAGATCCATTACATTGTCAGTTAATAAATTTCCCTTAGTTTATTTGTTGAACAATTTTCTAATTCATTTTGATTCTCATTACATTGAACTCACTCAGAGCATCTTATTTTCATGAGTGATAAATAGGAGGAGGGTGTCCTTAGCCGGGTAGAAGTCCATACTGAAGCAGTAGAGCAGATTTCTTCT
Organism: Viscum album; assembly: GCA_963277665.1. Taxonomy (NCBI): domain Eukaryota; kingdom Viridiplantae; phylum Streptophyta; class Magnoliopsida; order Santalales; family Viscaceae; genus Viscum; species Viscum album. The sequence goes on along the minus strand of OY728150.1, from coordinate 1,285,956,500 downwards.
TATCATGTGCATTTTGAGAGAATCTTTGAGATTTTATTCCCGAGAGAGGATGTTCCTTCCCTAGAAGAACATCCTATAGCATCTACGGGTGTGGAGGAGGCACAATGATGATGTAGATAGAATAGTGATACATTTTAGGCCTCACCTTTTCCACAAGAATATCTAGACCCTCTAGTAGTACATCCTCATCCGATTGAGGATGTGCCTCAGTCATCATGGGATTGGTCTTTCTAAATAGGATATCTGTAGTTATCTCAAGCTTGGGGCCCAGATCCATCACAGCCTGGGGGTCTAGATCAATCACAACCATAAGGTATAGATCCATCACAGGCTTGGTTCCCCACTATGATGATGGAAGGTCCTTCTACTACTCTAGTGGGAGTAGTATTAGGAGCAGAGTACAACATGCAGTTGAAAGATCCTCCCACTAACACAAAGGTGGAGGATGAGACAGTCGACATTCTAGTGCTTGAGGATCAGTCCATTCTAGGTCATTATACTACACAACAAACTCAAAGTGGGAATTCTATTCATAGACCACCATATGACATAGAATCTTCTCAGCATAGGCATAGAAATTGATTATACTTGTTCATTTTTATGTTTTATTTCTATTGAAATGAAGATATTGTTATTACTATCATCCCTTCTTATATGTCTATCCAGTGATTCAGTTTCATTAATATTTTAGGAACAATTAATATTTGATAGTTTTTAAAGATGACAACATGATATAGAGGAATAATTATTAAATTTCAAGTATCTAACATTAAAAGTTTATAAAAAAATAGATTATAAAATATGCAAATAAAATTTAAAATATATATGAAAAACTAAAACGTGATTGAAAATAGAGAAAAGCTTGATATATAAAATAAATTAATTAAAATTAAAGTAATGTGACAAAAGTTAATAATTACCATTTTAATGGTGTAAAAAATACTAAAATTTAATTTTTTTTAATAAAATATTGTTGAATTTTGAACATTTTATATTAAAAATAACCCTAGATATCGAACCCTCCTAATGAAAAAGCTTCATTTCCATGACCATTTCCCTCTTAAAGACCTATTTTCACACAAGGATATTTATATCAACTTGAAGATCAATCATAACCAATACATAGTTTTTAAAATCATCTCAAATTTGGATGTCACAAAAGGTATTAGTTAAAAACATAACATTTTTCATTCATGATCTTTGGTGACAACCAGTTCTGGACCTGGTGAATGCATGTCAAAGCCGACAGGATAAAGACTGTAAATAAATATGCATCATAAATGTACACTAATATGAGATCTCACTTACAATGATCGATTAGTTAGAGCATCTCCACTGGAATTCATTGAGAATTAGTTACGTGGATGAAAACCAAGGTTATTTGATGTTATTCTAGAGTTACTCGGAATTGAGAGCGAAAAGGAAGAATATTGAGGAGGATCCAAAGCCACCTACTTGACTTTGAAAGCCTATAAAATATAAACTATAAGACCCATATGTATGAAAATTTAAACATGTATTAAACATACAAGAAATAGTCCAAAATAAATTATTCACCTTATAGTTTATATGTTATAGACTTTCAAAGTCACATACTTGAAACATTTTTAAGTTTCATGTTTAGGGTTTTTAAAGCTTATAAATTATTTTAAATCAACAATTTTTATGATTTTTTTTTATTTTAAACTATTAATTATATTTTTAATCCATGTTTTAATTTTCATTTATATTGGTATTATATTTTATATTTTATAGGATTTCAAAGTCAAATAATTGAATCGTTTTTAAGTTTCATGTATGGGGTTTTGAAAGATTATAAATTATTCTTCATAAAAAAATTTACTGTTTTTTTAAATTTTTTATATTTCTTATAGTTATAATTCATGTTTTAATTTTCATATATATTGTTCTTATAGTTTAAATTTTATATGCTTTCAAAGTCACATACTTGAAACATTTTTATGTTTTAGGTTGGTTGTTCTGAATGCTTATAAATTATTTTTCATCAACATTTTTTACAAAATTATTTTGATTTTCGACTATTTCTTATAAGTTTAATCCATGTTAAAATTTTACTTTATATTGTTCATATACATTATATTTTATATGATTTCAATTTTACATACTTGAAACATTTATAAGTTTCATATTGGTGTCTTTGAAATCTTATAAATTAATTTTCATCAAAAAAGTTATGATTTTTTTTATTTTTTAACATTTCTTATATATTGAATCATTTTCTTAATTTTCATTTATATTGGTCTTATATTTTATATTTTATAGGATAGAAAATCATATACTTGAAACATTTTAATGTTTCAATTTGGTGTATTTGAAAGCATATAAATTATTTTTTATCAACAATTTTTAGGAAATTATTTTTATTTTAAACTTTTTATTATAAGATTAAAAAAAAAATTATTTTTTATTTATATAGGTCTTGTAGTTCATATTTTATAGGCATTAAAAGTCAAATGTTTGAAACATTTTTATGTTTCTAGTAGGTGGCTTTGAAATCTTATAAATTATTTTTCATCAATATTTTTTACAAAATTATTTTTATTTTAGAAAATTTATTATATGTTAAACCATGTTTTATGTTTCATTTATATTGGTCTTATAGTTTATATTTTATAGCCTTTCGATATCACATTATTGAAACATTTATACGGTTCATGTTGGTGGCTTTGAAAGCTTATAAATTATTATTCATCAATGTTTGTTACAAAATTAGTTTTATTTTCTACTATTTATTATATGTTTTATCCATGTTTTATGATTCATTTATATTGGTCTTATAGTTTATATTTTATAGTACTTAAAAGACAAAAACATTAATAATTTCTGAATCCCACGTCGGGAATGCATAATGTTCTCCAGAGGAAAGGGAGAACTTGAATCCCCCATCGGAAATGTAGAATGATTTCCAAGGAAATCCCTCTTATAAAAGGGAGCCATGAATGAGGGTTTATGTCAAAATACATATTGTCGTAAAAAATACTTCTAGAAATTAAATTGGAGATAAATTATGCTGAATGTTTTTGTTTTATTTATATATATAATCAAGACAAAAAATATATATATAAATATATAAAAAAGAATATTTAAAATTGAAAAATAACATTATTTTAGGGGAAAAGCGGTAGGACGATGCCACCTTTGGGAAAAATCCCAAATGCGGTAGTAGCAATTCCCTATTTACTGCACATTTTTAAAAATATTTTAAACCTATGAATTTTAAAAAAAATTCAGAAAACAAATTTAAAAATAAACTCAGGTTTTAGGTTATTATAATTTTAAGGGGAGAAAGGTAATTTAAATCAAAAATTAAGAGTCTCGTGGTTTTAATGCATGACCAGATATACCATGCACTAATTATGCACCCTATATCCAAATAGGGGGCTCACATGGTTCATGCATAAGGGTTGGAAAACAGTTTGCAAACCATGTGTTTTTCCTCTACTATAAATTATAGAGCCTCTACACGATCATGTGCCACACGTGAAAAGGTATGGAAAACCTTGTTCCCTCTATTGTTTATTTAAAATAGTTTCATAGTTTCCTTAAACCGTGTGGCTAGGGTCACATAGTTTCTTTTAACCATTCTGCCCAACTGTTTTCTCCAAAAACTGATCCTCATGGCTCCAAATAATCACCAAACACCCCCTGAAACTCATGTGACCTCGTTAGTCAATCACATTTTTTCAAAACCAAGGAATTAAATTGAAATTAAAAATTTTCATACCTCATAAAAAACCCTATGATCTTGTAATAATCTCCTCCAATTATAAATTTCTCTTGAGTTTCTCTTATAAGGATGGTAAAGCATTAGAAAAGAGTTTCTCCCATTGAGCATGAAAATATTCCTCTCTCCCACTGGTCATGTCCCGCACATTTTTGTGCTCCCATATTACCCAAACTAAAGGAACATAACCTCTTACGATGACTTTTTTTCTTTGATCAAAAATACATATAGGAAGATCCTTGAAGGAAACATCTTCCCATAACTCAACCTCATTTGGATGAAGAGTATGTGATGGATTTGAGGGGAAATGATGTAGCTGAGATACTTGAAAGACCACATGCAATTATTAATTCCTATGATGTCACATCAACATATAGGACACCAAAATGACTCCCTATAGAGTCTCAAAAGTCCCAACATATCATTGTGAAGGTTTACCCTATCTGTGAATTCTTTTATATCCCAACCTCAGAGAGATATGTAAAAATACAAGATCTCGGACCTCAAAATCTAAAGGTCATCAATGGCCATTGGTGTTAGATTTCTTCCTAGAATGTGTCTTAGAAATACATTTTTGAATCAATTTAAATTGCTTTGAAGTCTCCTAGATGTGACATGTTCTAGGAAGTGATGCCTCCCCTTCCTCTACCTAGAAAATAGGTGACCATATTTTTTTCCTACAAATCCTCATAAGATGCAATATGTATAGTAGCCTGATAGTTATTTTTGTAGGAAACTTAAACTATGGGTTTATGCCTCTCCCATGGGCCCCCATAATTGAGGACACGTTCCCTAATCATGTACTCTAGAACCTCTATTGTGTGATCAAACTAGACATCAGTTTGAGGATGGTATTCCATTCCCAAAATCACATTTCTTCTGAATATCTTGTGTAAAATTTTACAAAATCAATAAGTAAATTGGTTGTCCCTATCTAATACAATGGCCTAAGGAACATGGTGTAGAAGCATAATCTCACCAAAATAAAGACTCTTAAGATCATCTGCTTAGAAGGTCTATCCAGCCCATAGGAAATGGGAGACCATTATCAAACTATCCATAATTACCCATACAACATCAATACCTCCTAGTGACCTCAACAACACGATCATGAAATCCATCACAACATCAGCACATTTCCACTTAATATTTTTTAAATTATATAAAATCCCTATGTTTCATTGGTTTTCCACCTTCACCTACTGATTTTTATAGAACATAGTGACAAAACATGTTATTTACTATTTCATACTTCGCCACCAATACTGAAAACTTAAATCATGATGCATCTTGGTAATGTCGAGATGTACTGACTAATATGAGGCATGAAATTCCTATATCAACTCCTCTCAAATATATTCTATAACCTATAAACGTTCCTTTATATATATAATGTCATCCTTCCCATTGATCTAACCGCGAGGTAGGTCCTCACCTTCCTCACTCTCTCTTATGACTAATCCATCATAATTTTACAATTGTCTCATCCTCATCCTATCTAGAATAGTGAAATTCACTACCAAGGATGAGAAAAAATTTTAGTTATGACTAACATATACCTATAAGTGTATATCAAAGTACAAGTCCATAAATTTCCATTCAAAACTGTCTTCTTGAACTACTAGTTTCTGTGTGTTATGTCTTATAGCATCTTTTACTACATTGCCTTTACCAGGTATATAGGCTAGCTCAAAATAAAATGATTGGAGATACTAAACCCACCTTCTCTTATGAAGTTTCATGCCATGCGACGTAAATATTTATTTGAGGATTTTTTTGTTTGTGTACACCAAAATATTCTCTCCTAGAAAATTGTACATCCAAAAATGTAGGGAATGAACCATGGCTACTAACTTGATATCATGCATCAGTTACTTTTTCTCATGAGGTCTCAAATGGTGGGACATGTATTCCACAACTATATCACCCTAAATTAGTAAAAAACATTGACCAATTACTGATTCATCACAATAAACTATATAAATTATTCCAATATTAAGAAGAATCAGGATTGGTGCTAAAGCTAGTATCCCTTTCATCTCCTGAAATTTTCTCTCACAAGCATCTGGCCATATTAACTTCATTCCCTTCTTAATAAAGCTTGTAAGAGGTTCTTATAAGAATGAGATGTATTTTATAAAGTTCCTCTGATATATATATATATCCCTAGTAAAATATATATATCTAAGATTTTCTTTTTATGCTTCCAAAAACCCACAACACTCACCTTCTATGGGTCCATAGATACTCTTATCTCTGAGATAATGTGACCTAAGAAATAAACTTTATCTATACAGAACTAACATTTTTCAAGCTCGACATACAACTTAAGCTCTCTCAATGTATTCAAAATGATTTAACTGATCTTCACATGATCATGTAAAGTCTAAGAATACACCAAGATTTCAACAACAGAAACAATAATGAATGTTTCCAAATACAAGTGGAAAAAGATATTCAGCAAAGTCGTGAAAACTACTGGCACATTTGTGAGACCTAATAGTATAAAAAGATACTCATAAAGGTGATAGATACTAAGAAATGTCATTTTAGGTATCTCTTTCTTCCTGAAACGTACATATTGATATCCTAACATCAAATCAATTTTTGAGAAAACTCGATCTCCTAAAATTTTGATAAAGATATCATCTATCTTTGGAAAGGGATACTAGTTCTTAACCATCAATTAGTTGAATTCCTACTAATCTACATGAATACTAAGGGATCTATCTACATTCTTGGTGAAAAAGAATAATTAAACCCATGAAGAATTACTGGCTCATATAGAACCCTTTTCTTCTAAGTCCTATAGTTGTATATTGAGCTTATGTAACATAGTAGTGTCCATTCTATAAAGAGTAACGGATATTATTTCACCTCTTCAAACCTGGTCAATAAATAACTCCTCCTCTAGATCAAGGGGTAAACCATAAAATTCATTTGGGAATATATCCCTAAAATTATATTTTACAAAAGGGATTTCATCATGTCACATTTTATTATCATCCATATAAAGGCTAGAAATATGGGTTGTCATGCCACATAGCCCATGATGCTCTGGTCTAGATCTACCTTCCTGGACATCCCACTCACCCATTTAGATATACCTACTTTCATCTGGTGATGTAAAAAATAAACTCTTGTTGTAGTAATCGACATTGGAATGATAAATAACCAACCAATAAATTCCAAGTATGAAATTAAATATAGTAATCTAGAGGATAATAAGATTCTATAAGTAGTGATATCCACATATATAAAGAATGAATTCTCAACACTATTGTATATTCTCTGATCGAATACCTAGCAGATTATCATATTTCCTTACCCCATAAGAAAAATAAATTTAGAGCCCAAGGATAAATATAATAGGTATTTATATAAATGAATGTGAATCACTAGTATCAAAAAGGTTAGGTATTAGAGTATAATCTACTAAGAACATACCTCTTATGGTAGATAGGATGAAACTCTTTATCTTGGGTATAGGTTTTACTAAATATTTATAGCTAGAATCATGTCCTAGAGAAATATCCCAACTACCTTGAATAGTCACACTCTACTACTTATGTGATATTGGTGTCTTATAACTTCAGCCTCGACCACCTACTTAGCTGGAATGATCTGTATTTTTTCAACCCACAGCCTAATTTAGAGATATGAATAACACTCTTAAACCATAGAGTTAGTGTTGACCCAATCAAAAAAAATAGTAGAGGAAAGGTCATGTATAACCTATAAATATGAGCTATCCTAATGTATGAACAACACTCGATTGGGTCTCTATTACATTGACTTGTCATTTTTACCCTACTTCTATAATAATAAAAGAAGATAGAACTACTTTTAATCACAACCTAGATGGTATTTCCATTAAAAGAAGTATCAAAACACATCTTCCTTTTACCTAACAGATAATGTCACGACCTGTCCTCGGGGCCCGTTCCGTGACTACCCCAAGCCCACTTTCCATAGGGCAGGGGCTGACGACTAGCACCAAAGGCGTAAGTCCCATCAAAAAGGGTAGGAATTGCCTTTATAAAGTAAATAAAAACCACAGAGTAAGCCAGCAGAAGAAAAAACTAAGTAAAACAGGGTACAAAAGTATGTGCGGAAAAGTAAGTGGGCCAGAATACAAACCCAAACTGAAAGTAAAGTACAACTGGAAAGGAAGTACAACAACTGAAACGTAAAGCAGCAACATCAAGCCGTACATTGGAAATCCCACCTGAAGGGTTGGTACAGATAGCCTCCTTAGCTCCTCGGGTCCTGCCGTCCTCCCTGTATGCGTCCCGTCCAGTAGTCCACCTCTAGGTACCGACACGTCATGATATCCACCTCTGGGCACCGACTCAGATCTACAAGACTGAACCTCGATCAGTGATGTCCGTCGTCTGCAACCAACACAACGTAGTGCGGGAAAAGCCTGTGCAGGGGTGAGTAAATGATACTCAGTAGGGACCCCGAGACCCCCGAAGGTCTCCCTGAATCCACAAAGGATAAACCACAAAGAAAAGATACAGTTACGAAGTAATTTCCAACACTACTTAGGTATATGCCCTTACATATACCCAAGTCACCAGTCACAGCTCAACTCCAACATCTGAGCCCATGTTCGATCACATCCACACAGAATATCACAACCAATCCACATAGGAATGAAAGTCAATCATATCGTAGATAATGATTGAAAGTCAAGACTCAGCTCAAACCAGGATTTAATCATGATGTCAAAACCACATCTGCTGGGGAAACTCCTCCTATATCGAGTACATTGGGCCTACCGCTACAACCAAGCGCTTCCCATTAATCTTGGACTGTTGTAGTACTGCACCTTTCGAGTACTGTGGGCCTGCTGCTACAACCAAGCACTTCCCACCATGGGTCTGCCGCTACAACCAAGTGCCCCCCATCACAGCCTCCAAGGGTGCTCCTTCTGTTGAGTACCGCGTGTCTGCCGCTACAACCAAGCGCTCCTCCACCATGGGTCTGCCGCTACAACCATGCGCTCCCCCCTTCAAGTACTATGGTCCTGCTGCTACAAACAAGCACTTCCCACCATGGGTCTTCCGCTACAACCAAGAACTCCCCTCATAGCCTACAATGGTACTCATTCTGTTGAGTACCGCGGGACTACCGCTACAACCGAGCGCTCCTCTGCCGTGGGTCTGCCACTACAACCAAGCGCTTCCCAATGGGCTATCGAAACACTCCGAGTCGATCGATCAATATTCATCAAGTCTCATCCAGCTCTAGGGTTTCATAATGATTGAAAGTACCGTAGTCGTCACCACCGAACCCACGGAGAATTCCAGTACGAAAGTTGTCGTCGTCGCAGTCGCAGCCAGCTCTAAGGTTTCGGCACACAGCACACTCGTTCCGGGAGGGTCCACTCCACGAGCCAAGAGGTCGATACATCAACTGACACATAGTCTGGATTTGATATGTCCCAAAGTTTTGTCTCATCAAAAGGAACACAATGCGATAGATGGCGCGTCAATCGGACGCCCGGTCCGAGAGTTATTGGGTTTTTCATCCCAGGGGCCCAGTTGGTTTTTAAGTCAGACCAACCCAACAACACTCTAGCTGTGTCCAAACCTCGAGTGGAGTAAGCCAAAAGGTCCTTCTCACTATGATGAATCCAAAAAAGTCCATGGCACTTTAATCGGACGTCCGGAGCTCAACTTATAAGTGTTTCTGCTCCAAGGGCCTGGTTGGTTTCGTGTTCGAACCAACCCCTCCATTCCAAAGGTTCTCCGAAACCTTGAGAGTGATATACCAAAATGACCGTCTCGATCTAAGATTCGCTACGCAACTGATGATGCGTCGATCTTAAGTTTGTATCCCATGTTATGGGAAAAAGACCTAAAGTGGTCTGAAAAAGGGGGTTCTGGGCCCGGACCGACCCGGCCCAACCCCCCTAGGTCGGCCCGAACCGGGTCAACCCGAACTGGGTCTGGGTCCGGCCCGGTGGGCACTGCCCGGTCCGGTCCACGCAACCTGGCCTGGATTGACCGGGTGGCTCACTGGCTCGGCCAGCGGCCGAGCTTGGGGGGACGCGGTCCCCCCCTTCTTTCGCATGCGGACACGGCGAGCGCCGCGTCACCCCGGATCCCGCGTGGCCACAGGATCCAGTCACCTCGCTGCCGCCGCTGCTTGAGCCGTGGCGGCTCCTGCAGGGGTGCCGCCGCGCCGGCGCGGCGCACCGGCAGCGCCCTCCGTGGACCACTGGACGCACTCTGGTGGTCCGTTTTGCCCACCATATGCGCCTGCAGCTTCCCCGGGATCCGTAGATTACTGCTAAGGGTTCAAAACTCCCTTGCAGCACGCTTCGTCGTCGCCCGTTGATCCTCCGTCAATTAAACAATCCGCGGAGCCTTCAAATCGCCGCCATGGCGCGGCGCGACATCGTCGCACTTTTTCACCCGTTCTTCATCGTTTCTATGCGATGTCATTGCACCGTGCTGACTTTACTCGTGCCGCAGCATGTACAACCAAAAAAAGGGGGAGGTGGGTCAGCCGTGTTCGTGTGGTCCGACCTCCTCCCGTTATTACGATAACAGGCGGCCCAAAGATAAAGATGAAGAACGGCAAGGATAAATTCACGACAAAAACAAATAACCCCTACCTTGAAGAAGTTATCGAGCGAGGATCGTCACGGGAAAAGACGTCGCGGAAGATGGCGTCGCGGAAGAGGATCGTCGAGGGCGCGGAGAAGAGAATCGTCGATCTCCAAGGAACTTGCGCTCTTCGTCATCTTCCGTTGGAGGCCGGTGTTCTTTGTCGTTCTTCGCGTTCTTCAATGAGGAAGAACATTCTTCAGAGCGCAAGAGTCTCCTCCTCTTTGATCCACCCAACGAATCCGCCAACAATAAAATTAGACCTTGTCTTATTTTGTTCACATACACACACACGCCAACTTTAATTCGAAAATAAAATTGAATTCATGAATTAATTAACGTGCGTTGCTGCATTTAATGAGTTGTTTAATTGGAGTGTAATTAAAAGTGGGGAGTTGCAAAATTAAATACTTGAGGGGGGTTTCAAAGGGGTGTTGAGAAAATTGAAGGAGGTGGGGGCTCGTGCGGGCCCCACCCAAACTTCCTAGCATCTTCCTTTTCCACAAACTTAACCCACCGGTAAAGAAATAAAAATAAATTGTAAAACAATTTTATTTTTATTCCTCACATTTTTTAACATCTCATCCAGAGCAAACACACTCTAGGGAAGGTCTTCATAAGCAATTACTGGCGCTGTGATTCCATCAGTGCCCTCAGATTTCGATTCCGAGCTCCGGTTCAAAAGTTAGGAAAACCCGCTCGTTCGTTCACTGAACATACCTGAGCTAAACATCGAAAATTGATTTCGGGCACACTGGGCATCTGAATCAGGTGCCATCAGAAACTGCGCACTCGTAATATTCCAAAGAAAATTTAAAAAAATCCCTTGAAATTTATGGGTCTTTACATTACTCCCACCTCAGGGCTTTACGTCCCTGTAAAGGTATATCACAAACTAGGGGAACAAAAGAGGGTACTGAGCACGCAATTGGGTCTCCCGCTCCCATGTGCTCTCCTGGAGCTTTCCGTTCTGCTAGTGAAAGCACACCAGAGGAATCAACCATCCACGTAGGAACCACTTCTATGGATCCTCATTCTCCACTAGAACCTCTGTGGAAGTCTCTCCATCATCAAAGTCTATCTCCCCATGGTCGATGATATGCGTCGGGTCGTGCACGTATCTCTTCAGCTGAGATACGTTGAAGACGTCGTGCACCCGGTGCAACTGAGGTGGTAGATCCATGTGATAAGCCACCTCGCCTATCTTGCTGAGGACCTAGAATGGTCCGATGAAGCGCAGAGATAACTTGCCGCCTCGGCCAAATCTCCGTAATCCACGTCAAGGTGAGACCCGCAAGAAAACTTGGTCGCCATCTTCGAACTCTAGTGGTTAATGTCTCCTATCATCACAAGACCTTTTCCAGCTCTGAGCTTTCCTCATCCGCTCTTGGATGGCCTGGACCTTCTCTGGTCCTGCAAGAGCTGCTAAAATTTCATCTTTGCCGATAAGAGAAGTCTGGTCGCATCCACTGGATGAACCACGTTCTTTGCCTAATACGGCCAATCCCGACATGGATGATACTAATCCATACCAAGGATGATTTCGTAAGGCCTCGACACTACTACCAAGATATCCAATCGTTACTCTCACCTCCAAGGGTTGAGTCACATTTTCGGCATCAGTGTGTGCTCACTGGGTCTCCTCCACTAGGTATCTCAAAGTGAGGGTCAAGTCAACAGTTTAAACTGGAACCTCTTAGTAACAACATAAAGAGAGGACAGGGAAGGTAAATGCCACAATAAAGGTGTCTTTTATTACTGCATCTCAAAGTACAAAGACACAAAGCATCTACAAACAAACATCAACAAAGCTAGAAGCAACATGAACAATAGTCTCCAGGTCTGGAGCTAGTCCCGCTCCTATCCATCTACTCCCGGAGCTCCATGATTGTAGGCCTCATCTACCTGAAGTTATGCTCTCCAATGTCCACTTGTTCCCTGCAGTCGGGGTGGACCTCCTGGTGGTGGTGGTGGCAACACCTCGAAGCGTCATCCACCTCCAGCTGCACGACCAGCTCCCCTTCCATGGTCTCTTGCTCCTTGCGGTCCGCCTCGATTGAACCTCTTCCTCTACCTGGGAGGTCCTTCGTTTATCCGTTGGTCATCTGTATTGCGGGTCGGACAATCAGGATCCATGTGACCAACCCCGTCGCAGGAGTAACACTCTCTGCTCATGGAAAGTTGTTCTCCACCCCGGGTGCCTCGCACAAACGATCTTGTGTCATGCAGTCGACCACCTGTAGGTCTAGTCCTCTTGGACCTCTGCGTCAACTGTCTACTACCCGCTGCAGAAGAATCGGCCGCATGCCGGCTAGTGGTGGGTCCTGCTGCTAGAGACTTCTCAGTAAGGTAACTCTCCACTAAGAGGGCTCACTCCAACACCCCTTCCTGCTTCAGAATGTTGAGGGAGATCATCAATGCCCTGATCTCATGCCTCAATCCCTGCTCGACGGTCCAGGCCCAGAAGAATGGGTCTCGTACCATGTCCGTCGGATAGCATGAGAGATCGGTAAATCTCGCTGAGTACTGGGCGACCGTCATGTTGCCCTACTGCAGCTATAGAAGTTCTTGGATGCGCACCGCCCGGAGGGTGGCTGGGACAAACTCCAAGAGGAAGAGGCTCTCAAAGTCCGTCTAGAGGAGATATGCCTCGTCGTGCACCTGGAGCATCAGGCTCCACCATCTGCCTTATAACGCGTGCAAGAGGCTCACTGCAAGGATCACCATGAGGTCAGCTGGTGTCCCCACTAACCTGAAAACTCTCACAACCGCCTCTAGCCAATCCTTGGCTGCCTGAGGGGCTGTCTCCCCGTGGAACCTGGGCGGTCTCTAATGCTGAAACTCATGCAGTGCACTAAGGAGACGTGCACTCTCAGCAGCTGGGGCTGGTAATATCGGTGGCTCAGCGGGTAGTGGTACCTCTGGTGCCTCTGCTGAAAAGGGCCCTACACCGAGGCCTCGTCGCTCGGTGGGCTTTCGTCACATACAATGCTTGGAACCCTAACATGCTGACTTCGTGGGGCCATCCTTAAAAGAAACAGTTGCGACATGGTCAAAACAGTATACCTGGTGAGCTGACACAAATTAATCACAAAGAAAACTTTTGAAACACACATGCAATCAATGTTTTCGTGCATTGAGTCGGAAATCACAAGTCAGGGTCCTGGTGTATGGATACGCCGGCCGCCGTACCAATACTGGACACCCTTGACTGATAACCACACTTAATACCCTTAACACTATTGCTTCACATAGAAGAAAGATCAGAGTCCAGAGTTCTGCGGTAGAACCGAACTCCTCTGAAACCAATTTGTCACGACCCATCCTCGGGGCCCGTGTCGTGACTACCCCAAGCCCGCCTTCCATAGGCCAGGGGCTGGCGACTAGAAAAAAAGTCATAAGTCCCAACAAAATGGGAAGGCATTGCATTTATAAAGTAAACAAACACCATAGAGTAAACCAACAGAAGAAAACACTAAGTAAAACAAGGTAAAAAAGTAAGTGTGGAAAAGTAAGTGGTCCAGAATACAAACCCAAACTGAAAGTAAAGTACAATTGGAAAGAAAGTACAACAAGTGAAAAGTAAAGCAGCAACACCGAGTCATCCACTAGAAATCCCAGTCATCCACTAGAAATCCCACCTGAAGGGTGGGTACAAATAGCCTCCTCAGCTCCTTGGGTCCTGTCGTCCGCCCTATATGCGTCCTGTCCAGTAGTCCACCTCTAGGTACTGACTTGTCGTGATATCCACCTCCGGGCAACGACTCAGCTCTACAAGCCTCAACCTCGATCAGTGATGTCCGTCGTCTGCAACCAACACAACATAGTGCGGGAAAATACCATGCAGGGGTGAGTAAACGATACTCAATAGGGACCCTGAGACCCCTGATGGTCTACCTGAATCCACAATGGATAAACCAGAAAGAAAAGATACAATCACGAAGTAATTTCCAACACTACTTAGGTATATTCCCATACATATACCCAAGTCATCAGTCACAACTCGACTCCAACATCCGAGCCAAGTTCGATCACGTCCACACAGAATAGCAAAAACAATCCACCTAGGAAATCAAGTCAATCATATCGTAGATAATGATTGAAAGTCAAGACTCAGCTCAAACCAGGATTTAATCATGATTTCAAAACCACAGATGCTGGGGAAACTCTTCCTCTATCGAGTACAGTGGGCCTGCCACTACAACCAAGTGCTTCCCATTAATCTTGGACTGTTGTAATACTCCACCTGTCGAGTATTGTGGTCCTACTACTACAACCAAGCGCTGTCCACCATGGGTCTACCACTACAACCAAGCGCTCCGCATCATATCCTCCGGAGGTACTCCTTCTGTTGAGTACCGCAGGTCTGCCGCTACAACCGAGTGCTCCTCCGCCATGGGTCTGCCGCTACAACCAAGCGCTCCCTTCTTCAAGTAATGTGGGCCTACTGCTACAACCAAGCGCTTCCCCCCATGGGTCTGCCGCTACAACCAAGTGCTCCCCCACATAGCCTACAGAGGTACTCCTTCTGTTGACTACCGCGGGTCTGCCGCTACAACCGAGTGCTCCTCCGCCGTGGGTCTGCCACTACAACCAAGCGCTTCCCACTGGGCTATCGAAACACCCCGAGTCGATCGATCAATAGTCGTCAAGTCTCAGCCAGATCTAGGGTTTCATAATGATTGAAAGTACCGTAGTTGTCACCGCCGAACCCACGGAGGATCCCAGTATGAATGTCATCGTCGTCGCAGTCGCAGCTAGCTCTAGGGTTTCCGCACACAGAGCTACAACCGAGCGCTCCTCCGCCGTGGGTCTGCCGCTACAACCAAGCGCTTCCCATTGGGCTATCAAAACACCCCGAGTCGATCGATCAGTAATCGTCAAGTCTCATCCATCTCTAGGGTTTCATAATGATTGAAAGTACCGTAGTTGTCACCACCGAACCCACGGAGGATTCCAGTACGAAAGGCATCATCATCGCAGTCGCAGCCAGCTCTAGGGTTTTCGCACATAGCACGCTCATTCCGGGAGGGTCCAATCCATGAGAAAAGAGGTCAATACATCCACTGACACATATTCTGGAGTTTATTTATCCCAAAGTTCCGTCTCGTCAAAAAGAACACAACGTGACAGACGGTGCGTCAATCAGACGCCCGGTCCGAGAGTTATTGGCTTTTTCGTCCCAGGGGCCTGGTTGGTTTTTATGTCAAACCAACCTGACCGCACTCTAGCTACGTCCAAAACTCGAGCGGAGTAATCCAAAAGGTCCGTCTCACAAAGAATAATCCAACAAAGTTGACAGCACGTCAATCGGACGTCCGAAGCTCAAGTTATAAGCGTTTCTGCTCTAAGGGCCTGGTTGGTTTCGTGTTTGAACCAACCCGTCCATTCCCAATGTTCTCCGAAACCTTTAGTGTGATATAAAGAAACGAACTTCTCGATCCAAGGATCGCTACACAACTGACGGTGTGTTGATCGGAGGTCCGTAGCCCAAGTTATGGGCAAAAGACCGAAAGTGGTCTGAAAAAGGGGGGTCTGGGCCCGGACCCACCCGGCCCAACAACCATGGGTCGGCCCGAACCGGGTCCGGGTCCGGCCCGGTGGGCAGGGCCTGGCCCGACTGGGCGTGGCCCGGTCCGGTCCGCGCAACCCAGCCCGGCTCGGCCGGGTGGCTCGCTGGCTCTGCCAGCGGCCGAGCTTGGGGGGACGCGGTCCCCCCCCCCCTTCCCTCGCCAGCGGATGCGGCGAGCGCTGCGTCACCCTAGATCCTACGCGGCCATGGGATCCAGTCACCCACGATCCCGTGCAGCCGCAGGATGCGGTCACCCAGCTGCCACCACGGCTAAAGCCACATCGGTTCCTGCCGGCGGTGCGCCGGTAGCGCCCTCCGCGGACCACTGGACGCGCTCCGGTTGTCCGTTTCGCCCGCCGTCTTCACCAGTGGCCTCCCCGGGATCCGTATATTACTGTTAAGGGTTCAAAACTCCCTTGTGGCCTTCTTTTTCTTCACCCGTCGAACCGCCGTGAATTAAACAATCCGCGGAGCCTTCAAATCACCGCAACGGCGCGGCGCGACGTCGCCGTGCTTTTTCGCTCGTTCTTCATCGTTTCTGTGCGGTGCCATTACACCGCGCCGCCTTTACTCGTGCCGCAGCAAGTACAACCAACAAAAGGGGGAGGAGAGTCAGCCGTGTTCGTGTGGTCCGACCTCCTCCTGTTATTATGGTAACAGGCGGCCTAAAGATAAAGATGTAGAATGACAATGATAAATTCACGACAAAAACAAATAACCCCTACCTTGAAGAAGTTATCGCGCGAGGATCATCGCGGGAAAAGACGTCGTGGAAGATGGCGTCGCAGAAGAGGATCATCAGCGTCGCTGAGAAGAGAATCGTTGATCTCCGAGGAACTTGCGCTCTTCGTCGTCTTCCATCGGAGGTCGGCATTCTTCGTCATTCTTCACGTTCTTCAATGAGGAAGAACGTTCTTCAGAGCGCAAGAGTCTCCTCCTCTTTGATCCACCCAACGAATCCGCCAATAATAAAATATGACCTTGTCTTATTTTATTCACACACACACACCAACTTTAATTCGAAAATCAAATTGAATTCATGAATTAATTAACGTGTGTTGTCTCATTTAATGAGTCGTTTAATTGGCATGTAATTAAAAGTGGGGAGTTTCAAAATTAAATGCTAGAGGGGGGTTTCAAAGGGGTGTTAAGGAAATTGAAGGAGGTGGGGGCTTGTGCGGGACCCACCCCAACTTCCAAGCATCTTCCTTTTCCACACACTTAACCCACCGGTAAAGAAATAAAAATATATTGTAAAAAAAATTTATTTTTATTCTTCACATTTTTTTACATCTCCTCCTGAGGAAACGGAACTCCAGAGAAGGTCTTCATAAGCAATTACCGGCGCTACGATTCCATCGGTGCCCTCGGATTTCGATTCTGAGATCTGGTTCAAAAGTTAGGAAAACCTGCTCGTTCGTTCACTGAACGTACCCGAGCTAAACTTTAGAAATTGATTCCGGGCGCACCGGGCCTCGAAATCAGGTGCCATCAGAAACTGCGCACACTTAAAATTCCAAAAAAAATTAAAAAAAATCTCTTCAAATTTACAGGTATTTACACATAACTACTATTTCATGAAGCTACACTACCCTACTATAGGCCACCAACATCTCTCAAATTACAATCATTAATAAGAACCTGGTTAACTATCTCAGTTATGTTAGTCAATCAAAATACATTCACCCATGATCAAATATAATGCCTCATACCTACCTCTAAGTGTTTTTTCTTTGAAATATCAATAATAATATACACACGTTAAAAGGACTGAATCTCTTTAATGAGAACTGAATACTTCGTAAGATTCATCACACCCTACTCCAAATGCATAAAGTCACTAACACAAACATCTCTCAATGTCTTAAAATGAAAGTAGTCATAAAATCTATATTGTAAATCCCCAAAACCATATCTCAAAGCCCATCATCCATGTTCACAACATCTAACCATTTACTAGAATCTCCCTAATTTATATATATCATGAGAACGACTCTTCACCCTGAAGGAGTCTCCAATTTCTCAAATGTCGAAAAAATAGTCTTAAGAAACTACCTAGAAACCTTTGGACCACCATCCTATAAAAATGTGAGTGGATTCTTCTTCTTGAATAGATGAATTGGATCTTTTATAATCATATAAGTTTGCATGGATCCTTTAATGGTCTACATAAATTTTATGAATCCATCTTAGAACTTTTCATGAGTACCCATATAAAAAACAAAGGGTAGTTCCACAAGTTGTACAACTGGAAGTTCTACTGGATGATCAGGTTCCACCACCTAAGGATCATGATTTTCACCACCCTCCTAGCACATAAATAGAGGTTATCATGGTGTAATAACTCTACAAATGTAAACAACATGACTTAGAAATAATTTTGTAACAAGCACATCATAAATATAGACATATGACAGAAACAAGACTTCACATAAACAAGACACACCCCTTATACCTATTCTCAAATCTAGGTCTACTGAAAAATTAACAACTAAAAATAACACCTAAGACACTTCCTACTGACCACTTCTAAGGTAGGGTTTGGGTCAGGTTCTCAATATCATATCACATGTCCTAGTATATAAAATTTCAATTGAAATTGGAAACTCTATTTAATGGTAACCTTTCCATTTCAGAATTCAAAATCATTTCAATTCATATTCATATTAAAATTATTATTTAATTATTGAGTTATTTATATTAAGATTTCCTATTCATAAGGCCTCATACACTATATAAATTGATATGTGGAATCCATTTAATCCAAACCACTACATGTTTTAGCCAATGAGACCAATGGTTCATGACTCAATGTTCTATAATTATCTTCTTAAGGTGATACTCTATCCTGTGTAGGAAAACAATATTTAGGTTATGGAAGGAAAATTAACCACCAATTATGTTTATCTCAATCTCATACAAGAACATTAGTTGATAATAATAATATAACAAAAGGATCACATAAAAAATATCTTTCAATCAAAAAATTTATCCAATATGGAATGAAATATTCATATCATTTGAATCTTGTATGGTTCCTAAAATGATTCATGATCCACGATTCCTTTCCATATCGAGAAAAGGATAAAATTCAATTATTCAATAATAGAAATAATAAAATGGCATATCATGTGCATCACCAAATAGTGGAATCAAATTATCTATAAAAGGAAAAATATATAACATAAATTCTTCATTCAAGGAAACTCGTTAATTACCCCTAACATGGGTGAGATACTCCCAGGGACATCTTATACCCAAGTTCCATTTCCGTAGTAGTCTCTTATCTATTGTCTCAAAATTGAAAGGTAAGAAAAGAAACTTGTATCTAAATCCACATTGTAACTTCCCACCCTGAGAGCCACTAAATAGTTCCCAAAGCTGGTGGGTCACATGGCCCCAAAAACGTCACCACATATTCTAGAGGATCCATACTAGTAGTGATGATCTATAATGGTATGGTGGAAAGACTATACCCTCATGATCATATTAACACAATGGTATTACAAGTGAGAAAATAAATGGACTCATAATATTAATCAGTGACATTAGACAAACTTTCATATGGTTATAGTAGTAAAGAAAGGTGAATGTAATATCAAATATAACATGATGAATATTTCATGAGTCTATACAAAAAAGGAAGCAAATACATGGAAATATGTATCCGGAACAATAAATGTATTAAAATTAAAAAATACAAAAAAAATATCTCTAGAAAGGATCATGATCATATTTTGGTCCAATACTCCCTTACTCATATATATAATCAATCAAGCATCATAAATAGGGTGTTTTATCCAATAACTACCTATACCCATGAATTCTATCTAGGTACCCAACAAAAATCTAAAAAGGGTGTGAGATAAAAATCAACAGGGAACCACCAATGGTGTCTATAACAAGTCTATTATTTGTATATAATATGATGTAGTGTGAAATATATAACAATAATAAATGAATAAGCATTAGTTATATTGTCCAACTGACATGTCTTCCTATAATAATCAATCATAAACATGGGATTACTGTATAGCATGATCAATCATGAGTGATAGTTTCTTGTTTAACAACTATTTTCAAGAACTCATAAAAATATCTATATTTAATGCATGATAAAACATCCATTGCGTCATATTCTAATTAATCTAGTATCAGGCCTACATGGGATGGATCCAAGGTATAAAATGACCATGTCATCCTTATCGATTCAATGAAGCTTCTCCTTAGAAACATCAGTAAAAAAATTGGTGGAGCCCAAGGATAGTGTCCATAAAACATGTCGAAGGTAGTCCAATAAAGATATATCCCAGGAGTATAAATTTCCCAGGCATCCAAAGAAGTCAGGATCTATGGAGTTGAAATATCCATGGAAACCAATATAATCTGGATCCATGGAGTAGAAATTTTCATGGAATACAATGTAATCTGAATACATGGATTAGAAATTTCCATGGAATTCAATGTAATCATATCCATTTCATTAATAATTTAATAAATCGTTTCATATATATATATTCAACGAGTTAATCTAACTCATTTCATATTTTCCATTTCAACCATTTGACTATTTTAAAAACATGTAGCCACATTGAAACGGAAGAATAAACCCTATCCTAATAACTCATTAATTCATTAAGGATACCCCTATGATTGAAAGATCACACGCACCCAATGTGGTAGTAAAACATGGGGTAAGATACATAAACACGCCTTATGGGTAGTCCATTTTGAGGTTGACAACCACCAACTATCACATGGTACGAAGTGGAAAAACTAACAAGGTTCAAAAAATTTAATAATGGACCTTGAATTAATTTTGGAACAATGCATGATGATATTTCATGAGTCATAATAAAAATAAGATTTAATACAAATATACATTAAGGTAAAAGGTATAGAAGACCTAACATATGTACATGGTAGAACACTCTTCTAGTATCAGCTTCTAAATCGACCCTGATTGGAAGAGAGCCGAATGATGTTAGAATAACCTGAAAATATGTCATATTATATTGAACATAATTAACACTTTTTAATATATTATAAACATTTAAATGAGCCTAAGGAGTGTATCAAATATCAATTTTTATCCATCGGGATGATCAAATCTGAAAACAGAGGTCAGATTGTGAAATGAAACCAAAGCCTACCTCAAAGTCTTGAAGAATCTCAAACAGGTGAACCCCCCTGTCAACTAGAATGAATAATGAAGGATAGGGTGTAGGTGATTATAATTTTAAGAGAGAAAAGGTAATTTTACCCAAAAATTATGGGTTATGTGGTTTGCGTGCACGGTTGGCCAAACCATGCACCAACTGTGTTCCCTTTACAATTCAATGAGGGGGGGGGGGCATGGTTCATGTACATGGTTTGGAAAACCATAGGGAAACTGTGTATTTTAATTCTTGTAAAAATTTCATAGCCTCCGTATGGTCATACTCCATGGGTCACATTGTTACAAAAAATTGAATACCTTATGATATACATTGAAAATCACTAAACCATTTCCTTAAATTGTGCATCGTGGTTCACATGGTTTCTACTAACCATGTGACCCAGCTATTTTCTCAATAAATCAACCCTCTAGGCTCTGAACTATCCCCAAACACCCCTGAAACTCTTGTGACCTCATTAGGCACTCACATTTCGTCAAAACAAAGTAATTAAATTGAAATTCAAAAGATCCATACCTCATAGAAAGCCTTGAGATCTTACAAAGATATAATAATAATGAATTTATGATGTTTTCATAATTATAGAACAAAACAATTATTTAAGTATATTCTTTAATAAAATCAATTATTTTTATCAAATATAGTTTCAAAAAAATTAACTCCTATTAATGAAAAGTAACTATAAGTATGATGAAATAATATATATATAATTCATAACTATATCAAACACACATATATTAATTTTATGTCTAATTTTATAGGTGATGAACACATGATCAAGGATCACTGGCCAGAACCTCTATACTGAATCTATCATAGAATAAATAAAGATATTAACACTTGAATATTAAATTCTACAAAGAATAATTAATAAATATGTAATAGGAAGTTTTAATTTAATGGTATAAAATAAATTAAAGATAAATATAGTTCTTATATAGATGATTAATAAACCTATATTGATTATATAAGATGTTATAGTACATCTGACAAAGTGGGAATCAAATGTGAGTATTTTTCATCTCAATTTCCATTATTAGAGTAACCATTTCTATTATGTACATATTTTTCTTTAATACGTTATATATACTTCCTATTTTACATATTCGATCTTAATTACCTCATTATTCACATTATTTAAATCAGGATTTATGTTGTCTCTTTAGTTTCCAATTTCCATATTCATTTTCAAATCATTAATGTTTTTCTTGGCATAATTTTAATATAATCATGTCATTATCATTATTTATTGATAGTGTTATTCTTTGATTTTCATATTCCTCCATGTCATATATTATTTTCTCTTTAAATAATGTTAAATTAAATTTTCATATAAAAATTTTCTTTTTTGATGGATGTTTTATTTGTAAAAATATACTTTTGTTACGAATAATTATCAACCCCTCAATTAGTTATTTCTCTCCCATGTTAGTATTCTTAATTACCACTATTTATATATTTTCTTATTATATAATGAAATATTTATTTCCTTATACCCTTTTAATATTTATCTTTAACTATTTCCACATATGAATTTTATAACATTTTTCTAGATGTGGGTATTCCTTAAAACTCCCTAAAAATATTAAAAATTCATTTCTTTTTTACTTGTATAGGTTTTCTATATTCCATTAAACAATTATTGTAATAAAAATTATTTCAATTCAAGGTTTTTTAGATGTGGTATCTTTTAAAATAAAATTTTAAATGTCTTTCTTTTTACCCTCTCAGACACTATTTTTGGAAATTCACTTGTAACTTGGTCTTTTTATGTTAATGTTAAAAAAATCTTAAAAACCATTTTTTATGGTTACATTTTTCTTTCTATTTAAATGTGATCTATCTAAAATGTGGTTATGTTTTAGTAATGTTCTGCTAATTTATCTTAAGATATAATTCCTTCTATAGAATGAATTTTCAATATCAACTGAATAAATTCTTGATTCTATTTTATGCGATAAATTTAAAAAAATTCATATAGCCCATTTTATTTGTATGGTTTTTATTATAAAATTCATTATTGATTTATTATGTCAAAAATATTCATGTCTTATCATTATGTGTTGGGTGGGTCTGATATCCCTCACAATTTCTTTGGGTAAATATTTATATCTTAGAAGATACGATTGTTATGTATGAAACTGATTATACATTCACAATTTTATGTGTTGACCTAATTGCATATACAAAACACTATAAATAGAACTATTTATAATTAGTAATATTAAAAATCCTATTCATGGACGTGATTTCATGTTCACTACATTATATGTGGGTCATATTATGGTTAGCATTATTCAAAATTTTGTTATTTCATATGATTATTATTTTTCCACATTTCTAGATTATGATACATATTTGTGTTATGCTCCATGGATCATGATTATTATCCCGTATTCTAACAATATTACTCTATGGTATATGTAAGATCATTTTAAGGTAAGATATCCTTATATCATGCTGGATTCTATTTTCATTTTTGTTAGATATTTTTTTTGATTCACATATTTTCCCACATACTAATGATCAATAACTTTATAACAGGTAATAATTTTTTACCATACTACGTATTTAATATACCTTCTTCTAATGTTTCCCTTTTTACAATATAATATCATATAAGAATATTTTTATGATGAAGTCATCGGTATAGACTTTTATGTGATATCTTGTTGAAAAATGGGTAATAAAACATTTCTATAGCTAATCTGTAAAGATACTAAACCTTTGGATTCTTGTATTTTTTATTATTTAATAGATATAGTGTTTAAAATATAAAATTTATGTTAAATATATATAGGGTATTATTAGTTTTTCATAGTTCATATAATAATGGGTTTAGATATTATTGGGTATTAGGTTATGAATTGTAAGAGAACCAAACATGAAGAAACCTTGGTTGAACAAAATGTATCATATGAGAAAATGAAGGTTTCAAAGAAAAAAAATATCATGAGGATGAATTTTAATTTATTTATTTACACTGATTCTCTTAAGATATTATTTTATATTATACAAGTTTACCACTTTTGGTTTGATTAAATGGCTAGAACTAGGATGAACTGAGTTAGCAATGGGTACACTAGACAATGTGGGGATAGTTCAAAAGAGAAGCCTAACGAGAACGTATATGGATTATATTTCATCATGGAAATTATATTTTATGATATGATTAATAAAAAAATCCAATTTTATCTAAAAATAATGCTAATGTTTGAGAAACATGTTATTGATTCATTCACGCATCAACAATACCCTACCATTTATAGAAATTTTAACCCACTAATTTATGATCTATTGATTAACATGGTAGAAAAGATATTTTCTATTCTTAAATTCTAATAGGGAGAAAAAGTAATCTTTTCTATTTATTAGTTATAAGTTGAAGGAGACCAATTAATTACTATAATAAAGAATATGAGGATAAATAATGAAGTTGACTCTATAAAATGAGAAGAGATTAAGGCAATGTTCATCACCAAATATTATCACCAAACTCTTCACCTTAAAATAGGGAGAGAGTAACTTGATATAAAAAGAAAAAAAGGATGAATAAATTAGGGAAAATGAATCAATCATTACAAGACTCGCAAGGTACCACTATGGTATTATTATTAACCTAGAAACAAGAGAGATAATTTCATTAAGGTCATAAAACAATTTCTTCCAATAAAATTATCTATAAGGGACATTAATGGCTATGAAGAAATTGTGATATGTGCATTTAAGGTGGAAATGAAAACTATAGATTCCCGTAATATTCATGGATTAGGTGATAATAAATGGAAAGGCGAGTTTCATGGAATCCATATTGATAAATCACAAGGAGGAAGGAAGATTCACTCACCCACATGCCAAAAACATAGGGAAAATCATTAAGAATTTTTTTTTAAAATAATAAGAAAAATTTTCAAGTGCATAATGTATTTCCATCGAGCTTCTGATTTTTGAGTAAATATAGATAGGACATTTGGTAAAATAGAGTATAATATGGTACTAACAAATTAACCACTAATAATT
Source organism: Viscum album (assembly GCA_963277665.1). Lineage (NCBI taxonomy): Eukaryota > Viridiplantae > Streptophyta > Magnoliopsida > Santalales > Viscaceae > Viscum > Viscum album. The sequence goes on along the minus strand of OY728150.1, from coordinate 1,285,931,366 downwards.
TATTACTTTAAATGAATGAAATTTTTACATTATACAAACTAATACCACCATAAAAGTGGTAATGATGATAATAAACCTCAACAACATCCAAAACCAAGGGAATAAGGTAAGTCCAATGAAATAAATACGATTTATGATGATCATGATAATGAAATGGTGAAATGAACACTTAATCTACACTCTTTCACTGAAAATATCTATTTTACTTCTGGTTTATTCAATTCTTTTATATCAACAACGTTTTCTAAGAATAATGATTCATTTCCTCAATAATTGGATTTTCAATTATAAGTTAAAACACTTATAAGTTTAATTATTATGTCCACGGTATATAACTCTTCTCTAGTAATGTTTTGTGGGAATATACTTCTAGAAAATAAAATTAATCATTCGGTGGTATATTTCTATGTAACTTTTGAAATGAATTGTCTCTCCCTACACATATATAATATTATTTTTTAGGATAGGTAAATCACATTCCAAACCCCAAATAATCTAAATAAAAAATATTTTTGAAAGTATGTAGATGAAATCTATTTGGAAATGAATTCTGTAATATTGGTCTTCATCCCTATAGTGTGAGTCAATGTTTTAAATTGAACTTCTGCAGGGTTCTGTGACAATATAAAACATTCCTTATATAATAGACCACATTGAATTGGAATAATTTAATATGAAACTTCAAAAGAATTTATACAAGTATTTTATATACCTAAGATATTTATTACAGGTTGTAGTAGTTATCTTTTTCAAGAAGAATAATTGATCAATACAACTCTTTATTCATTATCACGAGCTTACCAAAATCAATATCTACAAAAAGTATCATATACCTTATATTGATGATTTATTTGACCAATATATATGGTTTTAGAACTTCTAAAATGTGTATATTTAATCTAAATACCATTATTTATGGGTAAATAAAGAATTTATACCAAAATATCCCTCTAAAAATATATAGATTCTATGATTTCATGTTGAGTCCATTAAAACACACAAATTACCCTTAAATATTCATATACTTGAAAAATATATTCTTTAGATATTACCTTGAAAAATATGTGGCAGTATTTATTAATGATATTCTCATATATTTTAAGATAAAGTGAGAACATAATGAACATTTGAGTATTGTGTAAAAACTATATTAAAGGATAAATTTTCTTCAAATTCCAATAAAAGTGATTTTAGACTATAAAATTTATCCTTTTGGGTCATGAAATAATAAGGGTGGGTATATCTGTGGATACTTCAAGGGTTGAGGTGACTGAGGAATGGCCTAGATCAATATCTATAAAAAAGATCCATATTTTTATATTACATGCATATTATATATTTTTTCTGAAATATTTATCATGATTATAAAATCCACTAAAAGTATTAACATTTAAGGGATTTATGTTATGATAGATATAATAATATGAATATACTATTATCTATCTTAAAAATAGTTTGTTCACTTTTCATGAGCTTTCACTTCCTTATAGTGGATAAGGGTGTGTGATATGAAGTTATACTTCAATAAATGGCTTTTGGTGTGTCCTTATGCATAATTAAAAGAGGATAAAACATATCCCACATCAATTAACATACCATGAGTAAGATTATTTGATTCATGATCCAGAGATATACTCTATATTTTTATATTAAATATATGGATGTGTTATCTCAATGGTGAAATTTTTTATATATATACATATAATAAGATCATAGTTTATATTCACATAGACTAATTTTAACATTCATTTTAGGATATGGTATAAGTTAATCAAATACCAGGAGTTCATAATACATTATAGCAATGTAAATAAAAATGAGGTGGTTGATACTCTAAGAAAAAAAATCAATCTACATTATTTATGATGAGGATTAAATGCTATCCAATACTAATGGATTAGAAAAGGATAAAACTTTGAATCATATAGGTATTGATGAAGTCGTTACATTCAAAATTGATTTTTTTACCATCTATATAGGTGAAGATCATAAAGGAAAAAATGATGATATGGAACTAAAAAAGAAGGTAAGTGAAATTTTTGTGTTAAACATTGATAATTATGGAAGTATAACATTTTTGAGACAAATATGTGTCTCATGAATTCCAAACTTTAAGACAAAGATTTTGTGTGATGAATATATCTCATATTTATCTATCCATATTGAAAGCATAATGTTGTATCAATATATTAACAATCAATTCAGATTGTGTAACATGAAGAGGGAGATTTAAGAGTATATATGTTGATTCATAGTATTCCAACTAGTGATGTATAAATATAAAAAATATAATGGGATGATTAAACCATTACATATACTAGTATGTAAGTGGGTCAACATCACATTTGATCTTATTAGGGTTCTTACAAATATCTCTAAAATATATAATTTCATTTCAGTTGTGGATAATCTACTTATGAAGTCAGGGAATTTCATTTTAATTTTTGAGGATTTCACACTCTATCAAATTTCTATGTTAAATATAATTGATGTGTAGGGCCTTATAGAGTTCAACTATAAATTATACGAGATTGAGATATGATGTTTACATCAATGATTTAAATATTTCATCAATAAGAATTTGTAACATTGTTTAGATTTAATTTGGATTATCATCATTAAATTAATATTAAATATAAAAGGACCATTACAACTATATAATATTTATTGAGACATTTATCAAAACAAATAATGAAAATTATGATCAATATTTTCCTCTGGTCAAGTTCTCATATAACAACATCATCCAATATTTAATCAAAATGGTAGTATATTAGGCTTTATGTGGGATGATATATTTAAATATGGCATGTTGGGATGAAGTTTGATAGGGAAAGTAGTTAGGGTCCAATAATTTTAAATAAATGATGGATAAGGTTCAAACCATTCAACGATGTATCAATGAATTACAATATTTAAATAAGAGATATTTTGATACACATTAATTAGATATTGATATTGAATTTAGTTAAAAAATATTCCTTTGAATATATATTTAAAAGAGGATTTATATATTTTGGGATATGATAAATCCTACCTCTAGATACATTGATCCATTCGATATTCTTGGTCATATAGGTATAGTTTTTTATGACAAAGAACATCTATGAAAACTCTCATATGTGAATGATATATCTATGAATTTCTTATGAGAATGTACACACAAGATCCATCACATTTATTTAACTCATATGTTGTCTAATTAGAAAATAATCTATCTTATGAGGAATAGTCTATGGAGCTCTTGGATCGTAGAGATAAAGTTCTATGATACAAGAAAACCAACAATGATAAATTTTTATAGAGAAATTATAGGTTTTAGAAAGCTACATGGGAACCTAAAGATAAAATTAGATAAAATTACAGAAATTTTTTCATCTATGTAATGAAATTTCATTGGAAATATTACTTTACTAGGGGTAAAATTTTACTCCCACAAATTTAAAATGTCAAATGTATCTTTAATCTATTATAACTTGTCTTACATACAACATGAGACTGACATACACATTTCTTCATTTCATTATGGTATAAAATTATGATACAAAATGAAAGAAATTACTGGATAGATAAATAAAACATAATTATAAAAATTATAAAAGGAATAAAAGTACAAATAAATAAAAAATAGAACATATTGAAATATTCTTCATCTTTATCTACTACAGGGATCAAATTGTTGATAATTTATATGGAAAGAATACCCAAGGATAATAATATAATAAATATACTTAATAATGATACAATGAGATTAGGGATTTTAATTAATTGTGTAAGGTTATCTATACTAATGTAATAATATATATATATATATATATATTTGACTTATATGGACATTTGGATTTTGTGTTAATTTGGTTTGTATGATCTCATGTAGCATCATTGTCCTTATAAATATCTAATTATTGGTATTCAATTAAGATGTTATTATTATGGCGTAGTCATTGAATTAGAGAGTATAAATAAAAGTAAAAAATTTATGAAATAAATGATTAAATTATAAGAAATGTAATCAAGTAGAAAAATTATTCCTTATGAGGCTCATTTTTTTGAGCATGTAAATGAGGTAGCATCAGTAGGGTTTTCGTTGGACCAAGCTGAAGCTGAACATAAACACACACTGTTTGAGTTAAATCATCTATGGGAGGAATTCAAGTCTTTGTGTATCAATAGGAGCTCCATGTTGGCTAAATAATCATCCACAACTACCACTATTATATGTCCTACACTAAGGTATTATGAAAAGGTCTTGAGGGGTTTTTTTTTAAATAAATGATCAGATGATATCAACATGTATGTGATAAATGAAATACATATTTTTTCTTTATTCTATGTATTTTTATCCATTTTTAATTTTAATAATTTTAATTATTGAATATAATTAATTATGAAAAAAATTATAAAAAATTATTTATAAAATAAATGTTTTTATATTAAATAGATAATAAATTTTAATGTATTATGAGATAATTTATTTACTGTTAAAAAATCATTTTCCAATGAATTATTTTTTGTGTAATGATATTTTTTATTAATAACTTAAATTAATCACTAATAAATTTTTATTTGATTAACATTCATATAATATTTATTAAATTTAAAGTAATAATAATAATTCAATTTTTATGCTTTAAAATAAATTTTTCTAAAATCAAATGTTTTTATAAGTTCGACATTATATTATTAAAATTTATTCTCATCATATTTAGAAATTAAATCCAATAAATTGGATTTCATATTTTTAATCCAAATTTCCAAATTATATAATAAGGAAAACATAATGTTTACGCTTAAAATAAGTTATAGATGTAAAATTTGAGCTATCGTAGTGAATTTAAAATTATGTAAAAAGGTACAATTAACGGATAATGTCATTAAATATAAAAGAAAACTATCTCTAAATGTATTTATTTGGAAATTATCTATCTGCACTTATCCTTCATCCATATTTTTTTACCTTGTATCCACTTTCCTAATGAAATTACATCCCTTATTCATTTATGAATGCGTGTTTTTTTAAATTCCACTCAAAATCACCTATAAAAGGAACCCTATTACACCAACATTTCTCCACACCATTCCTTTGATTTAATGTTAAATACTTATGAAAATTTTCTTTATAACATACCTCTCTCAAGTTCTACAAACTATGGTCATAATAAAGAGTCTCAAATCCTTCAAATCTAAATGACTCTTTAAAATAAGTCTCAAGTATTCATTTTAAGTGTTATCCTATCGCTAATAATTTTTTTTATATTTATCATCCACCACTTCTGAAATTTTATTTATCACATTAATTATTTTTTTGAAATAATTAATCTTCTATAATTGTTAAATTATTAATATACTATAACATGATCTTGATTGTTCAGTAAATATAACGAGTTCTTTTTTTCGGTGGGTTTTACCAACTACATGAACAATTATATTATGGTTATATAAATATTGATTGATAGAACATAAATATTTAGAAATTAATATAATTATGATTAAATTGAGATGTTTTAGTAGTTATTTAATGGAAATATATATATTAATATTCATTAATAAAAGGAATTCTTTTTATTGAATCTAAATTTAAAAAAAAAATTATATTTTAACTGCTCTTTACAAAACATCCTCATAACTACCATAAAATGACTATTGGACTTTAAAATTAACCAAAATATGCTAATTTGATCTCCATATCAATTTGAAAGGGGATTAACACACGATCATGGATCATGACATAACATCACTAACTCAATACTCCCCCACGTGAATGATTCGGGTTGTTACATGAATTCAAGAATGCATCCTCATAAGTTAGAGAATATCAACTATCAAGGAGGGTGTGTGGAATATTGTGAGGAAACATTACACTCTAGATAAGAGTTATAGTAATAGTATAACTAAGATAATAAAATAATTAAAATTATCCTCTAGGCAAGTAGACATAAAAAAATCAAACCATACATACATAAATAAACAAAAATAATAATAATAATAAACCATGTCATATCATACTACATGTAAAACTATGTGCCATGTTGGAATTCATACAAGTAAAATACTAAAAAACTTGTGTTAAAGACTCAAACACCCCTGTCTAAAACCAAATTCCTAGTCCAGTCTCTATGCACCAATGTCATCCATTAAATAAATAAAATCAAACTCATGGATCATTCCACATGTACATAATTAAATCTATCAAGTCTTCTAATGTACCAAATGGTGCCCAAACTGAATGTGAGTAAAACAAAATTGGTCAACAACAATTCTTTACAGAAAATCCATTCTGAATATATATTTCATGAAATAGTATGATAAGTAGGTGAATTAATTTATAAATTAATGAGGAACAACAAATAAACCTACTAACCCTTGAGCTCAGGGTTGACACCCAGTATCAGCCAAACCAACTTCAACAAGATGTAAGATATCTCTGTTATGTGGAAAATTATCCTACCTATGATGATTTGACCATACCATTGGTGTGTTTTCTACTAAAGGAAAAATCTAAAAAAATATTATTCTCACCATTAGGCATCAAATATAATATATATCCTACCCTTGGGCATCAACTAACCATGTATATATCTCTTAGATGGTATATATCCAAGAATATAGTTCTCATGTTGTATACACACATGAATCTAGTCCCATGCTATGTGTACCATTCATCTCGCCCTTATTTGATACGAAACCATGCATCTAACTCCCAGTTAGTATGTTACCAAGAATTTATCACTTAGGGTTATACATTACAATGAACCATTCTGTGATTTAGTAAATTACCATGCACATATCCCTCATGCATCAAATATAATCAAGAGTCACAAAAGAAAATATTTCAAACAATTCATTCATAATACCAAAATCTAAACATTCCAAACATGTTAATTTTGAAAAATTGGTCAATTGATCACATTACTAATTAACAATCCATTAACTTCATTATTCTAAGTTACCAATTATAAAAATAATTATAACAATCCATTTCAAATTCCATATAATCAAATTACTATTTCACATGTCTGTATAATCATATTCTATCATGTTGTTACACTATTTCCAATTAATATTCATTTAACCACATTCTACCCATGTGATATATTGTCAAAATAATTATCAAAATTCACTTGTTGATAAAATTTTAAAATTTCACGAACTAATACAAATATTAATTACCCATTTATATCAATTACATGTAAATAAAGTTCACTTTTATTCTTAATAAAATTCCAATTTCATAAAGGGGCCCAACCATTGTTCAATCCAAGTTCAAACCAAGGGTCAAAGGTTGGCACACACCTCGAGTGGCCAAAAGCCCCAATCCCAACACCAATGGGACCAATGATGTATAAGGGAAGTCTATTAATATATTTTAATCATACTCAATTTCTCATTATTTATTCTAGGTAAACTACAATGTTCACCAATGTGATCTCTCATGTTTCACATACAGTATAAAAAAACAGATTATAGAGAGTTTTTCTAGACCACCTACCTCCATATCTGAGAAAGAAGATAATAATGATTAGGAATATAGATCAATTTAAAACACAATGATTCTCTATCGATAGTGGTTTACACATATCATAAAGGATTTTAAAGAGGATAAAATGATGAAACAAGTGTAAATCATTAAAACTAAGAATAACTCACTACTTGGAATCACCTGATTGAAGAACATGAAGAAGAACCAAAGAGGGTCATCGAAGGATGAGTGGGAGCCTTAGAAACATAAATATTTGTAAATTCAGAATTATGGTCAAATGAGATCATAATAGGTGATTAAAAGGGTGTTAATGGGTATAAATATGACTTTACCACTATTAAACTCATCCTATCTGACACTACCAACTAGCTAGTAGTGTCCCCCATTAAGACTAAATGGATGGTAACCCCACTAAATTGTTGGTGTCTTCCAGCCAAGTTGTCTGTGGGTCACCTATAGGAGAAAATTGGTGAATATAGGGAACTATATGGCTAGTGGATCTAACTATCTAACCATTGAGACACTAGTTTCTTTACCAAGATATTGGATGGCTCACCGACTAGCTAGTGGCCCTAAAGACTCTCTGAAACTACAAGATATATCTATCCTTTTATTAGCCTAGCTTATTGAGTTCAAGAATTCTATAAACTCTATGTTCCAAACCAAATACAATAATTATTTACTACTATCATGGAAATTTTACAAAACTCAAAGTGGTTTAAAAAACCTAAAGAGGAACATTCCTGGCTAAAGATACGATCTTAAGACCTCTCTAAAATATAATAGTTTTTCCACAATCTATGCTCTTAAGAATCACTACGGGGGTATCAGAGAACATATATTTAAATTTTGAAAGCATATCAAAATCCTTATCCAAGAACCTTGTCATGATCCATCGAAAATTCATTGGTACACTAATACTCAATCAATCCCTGAAAAAACATGAAGGGAATTTCAAATCTCGATAGGTTGTAGAATTGAATCAGGAATCGTATAAAACATCCAGGGGAATAGTTTTTCCATATTTTGGTAAAAATGTGGAAGATAAATCATTGAATATTCATTATTCAAAACACTACTCAAGGAGAAAATTAATCCTTAAGAATGAGGATAAACAACCCAAAGTAAAACATCAATCAAATGAAGACAAAATATTAATCAAGAAAAAATTGGAAACTCCATTCCAAAAGTGGATCTCATGTCCACCAACCACCACTATTATCAAGGTCCCAACAATCATGCACAACACCATAATTAATTTGTGTTTTCCATTTTCTTGGATCTATCCAGAAATAATCAATAAATACATGAATGAAAAGGAAGGGTGTGAGATAAAAACCCTAGTAATATCTTATTAACTGTTTCATAATAATTAATTCCTTTATTATTTCAATTTAAATAAAATATTAAATTTTAATTCATTTATATATTTTAATCCAAAACAATATTTCAAATTATAAGATGGTAGATATATCTAAATTTGTCTTAAGTGATCAATTTATACAAAGAATCATGGATAGAATAAAATAGTTCTAAATAACGTAATGTATAGAAAAATCAAACCAAGAAAATAAATATGGTCATATCCTGGAGTTACATTAGTTCTTGGCCCTCTAATCCTCTTACTACTCAATCATCAATCACAAATCAATTATATTTGCACACATCCCTAAGAGTTAGGTTAAAATGAACAATCAAACAATATCCCATCATGTAAAATCATACTGAAGTAGGTTTTGTTAAAGTTATAATCATCAATGCATTACGATGGAGTCATGATCCTTGAGTGATTGTCCTATTCATCCACTAATTACACAAGAACACATGTGATTCAATAAATTATTCTCTCAATCATGGTCAAATAAATCATTTCAATCCAACTCACCATCCACAATTCAAATACATAATTTCTGGTTTTAACATGCCGTTTCAATTTCAAGATAAAATCAAGGGTTTTTGTAAATTTTAACCCTATTAAAAAAAATTCATTTAAATTAGATTTTTTCAAGAATCAATGTCAAATAAATTATCATTTAAATCCATAATTTTTCTCAAAGATTACATAAAAAATACAATTCCATTAAAATTAGTGGTTTTTTACAATTTACCTGACCTTTTAAATAAAACATTAAATCATCTCAAATAAAGTTTTTTTAAATCAATTTAAAACTCATTTCAATTAAATAATGAAATTTAGGGTTTCAATTATAGGGTAAATCTTTATGTGACTTCAAACTGTTAAACAAATGATTAATCCAATAAACTCCTACAATAGGAAATGCCAATAATGAGGATAAGGTGAAGAGGATCTAAAATTTATCCCTAAAATCACAAACTGTCAATAAAACATCCCTAAAAAAATGATGTCTAATTCATTATTAAAAACATTGTCTAATACTTTCAAAAGGAATAAAAATAAATTATAGGGAACCCAAATCAATAGAGAATCCTTATATAAAAAATATATCAAGATTATCCACTAGAACATTAATTCACAAGAGAGGAGGTTTGAGGAGTTAAGGAAACCTATAAATATACTATAACAGACATTGAATTCAATAAGGATCAAATAGAGGATGATTATTGGTTAAAAATAATTTTTTAGTATTTTAAATATAAATTTCAGAGGATTATGAATCAGTGTGCATGGTTTCCTAGTTGGGACACATGATGAGTAGTAATAAAATAAACCCCAACCACGAGCTTGTGTGCAGCTTCTATAAAGGGTTTACAGTTTGTAAGGGTGGTTAGTCTAGATATAATCCAACCACACAAACCAACACTATCCAAGGTTTCATGATTTGGATTGGATTCTACATAGTTTTTAATTATTATGTTCTAGCTATGAACCATCCTCTAGAACCATAAATAGGGTTTATGGTTTTCTAGTTCAGATCATATGGTTTCCACAAACCATGAAATATATATATGAATAGTCCTAAAAAATCCAAAATATTTTCATAATTTTTCATAAATGTCATTGAAAAAAGATCCAAATAATTGATTATTAAAACATAGTTTTAAAGATACCTAGAAACAAATAACAAGATGTATCAACCTCCCCGCAAAAAAAATATATCCCTAAAAATATTATAAAGAAAACCCCATTTTAATGAGATGGGGTAACTAATATCTCATCAGGGTCTCACACTCAAAATTCTCATGTGAACCAGATGAATGCTTCCATAGCATGTAGACCAATGTTATATATTTCCCATGAAGAACCTTTGTCTTCGAAACAATAATCCTAACTGGATTCCCATTCATAGATCAACCAGTCTCTACATTATGGTCTTCCCAGCTCAATACTTGAGAATGGTCAAAAAGATACTTTCCATTCTATAATACATGAAATAGATTGTGTATTTAAATCAACTAATGTTGAAAGTCTAAACTACAATACAAATTACAACCCCTCTTAACAATATTAAAAGGTCCTATAAATCACAGAGAAATCTTTCCTTAAATTCCAAGAATTTGGTGACCCAACCAATGTGAAACTATCAAAAAATATTGGTCACCACTAAAAAACTAAAAAATATAAATGTTGATGATTAGTATAGGATTTATACTGACTCTATTCTAACATTATTATCTGATGAATCAATTAAATATTCATTATCATATCTTATACCAAGCTAGGTATGACTTTGGAAGCTTCACCGATCTCCAACTAGAAAAATATATGTCTAAAATTTCTTCCATAAAAGTCCACAAAATGATCCATTCTAATAGATGACTCATATGTTTTACTGTAATAAAACTCAACCAGTCGTAAATGTCCATCCTAAGGTCCACCCAAATCTATAATGCAATCATGAATTACATCCTTAAGGATATATATATATATATATATATGTCATTATTTCAATACATCCTTCTATGAATGATATTCCATGATAAATTTAATCTGGGATCCCATAACCTCTTAGATACCTCTCAAAAAATGAGGCATGAAGTAGAGATCCCAATCTTAAACTATAAAATATGGTAATACAGGAAATCTTATGATCTCTTTCACATAAATACTACCCAAGTCCTTAACATTTTTTATAACTATAATGAAGATAAACTGAGATGATTTAGTCATATGATTGATCAAACACATATAAAATTCCTCACTTAAGTGGTTAGAAGAAATAAATAATTCAAATCTATATAAATATCATCCCACACCAATGTTTTCACACAAATTTGAAAAACAAAACCCAAAGGTTTCTAGAGCTTGGCATTGACTTGCTAACAAGTATAACGATGAGAAGAAAAATATGTTATGCCTTAACTCATACCATCCACCAAAATAATCACCACAAATCAGAGAAAATATTTTTAGTACCATGTTTCACGTCCCAATAAGAATTATATCCATTACCCATCATTTATTTTCACACTAGTGAAGGTACTACATATCATTTATGAAAACATATTACACCCTCAAAGGATATCAAAAACTCAACAACAGTCTCACCACCAAAAAGGGACTCCCTAATGCAATATAATTCATCATCAAGTTTCTTATCCTAAATAATATTCTCAGTATGAGCAGAGTTCAACTGAATATTTCTCCAAAAAATATCAATCACATCCTATCAGACACTCATATGAAACTTAGAAAAGATAGCCATCAATTTCTACTCTTCTAATGATTCTTTCATAGTCTAATTCAGATGTTTCCTACTCAAAACAGCAACAACAACATTCTCTTTACTAGGGGTATGTGAAATGTCAAAATCAAAGGACTACAGGAACTCTAACAAACACCTCTACCATAGGATCAAATATTTTTTTATAGAAGATATATTTTTTGATTTTTTTGTGGGAATAAATGGTAAAACATTCTCTAAAATATAAATTCCACCAACACTTAAGATCATTCATTATGGAAGTGAGCTCAAGAACATGAGTCAAATATTTATTCTTTTATTTAATAATATTTCTATAATCATAGTATATCACATGATCACCTTGCATAAGAACATATCCCACACCCGAATAAGATGTGACAAAAAAGACCACATATACCTATCTAACATCTGGAAGGGTCAATAATGGCATATAAATAAATATATGTTTCAACTGGTAAAGATAATTCTAACAGTTTATATCCCATAATAACTTTACTCCTTTTTTAGTGAAATTAGTCATCATAGAATCCAAATTTGAGATATATTTTATGAACCAGTGCTAATATCCCACTAAACACAAGAATCTATAAATCATGGATTCTTTTTCCCAAGTCACAATAACTTTCAACTTATCATAATAAAATTAAATACCTTGTTTAAAGAACATTTATCCAAAAAACATCACTTTTTGTATCTATAATCTAAATTTAAAAACCTTTGTATAAAGTAGTGATGACTAAGAATTTCCAAAAAATGATCTCAGATGACATACATTTTCTTCCCTGGTCATAAATTAAATCAAAATATTATCCAAAAAATGAAACTATTAACAATTCATGGAACTCATGAAATATCGTGTTCATAAATTAAATAAAAAATATACAACCATTTGTTAGACCAAATGGTATAACAAGAAACTCATAACGACCATAGGTACCCTTGAAGGAAGTCTTGATAATGTCAGATTCCTTAATATTCAATTGGTAGTTTCCAAACCAAATATCAATCTTTGATAATCACATTGGGCCTTTCAGAAAATCAATCAAATCATCTATATGAGGAGACAAATAATTACTATTTACTATAAATTGGTTTAATTATTAGTAATCAATAAAAAGGTGATGTTTCCCATCAACATTATTCATAAAAAATGAAAGGTTCTACCCAAGGTGACATACTCAAGAATATATATCATTTATCTAACAAGTAATCCTACTGATACATAATCTATTTTACATCAGTTGGTGACCTATGGTAAGAATGAATAGAGATAGGTTGGGTACCTAGTACCAATTCAATAGAGAACTACACTTCCCTTAATAGTCTAAAACTAGAAAACCTAGAAGGAATCAAATCGGGAAACTCAACAACCATTGGATGAGGATCACCACTCAAATATTATCTCTAAATATCAACAGAAAACATTTATATTACTCTAACCATATTCAGAAAAGGGGTTTTGGAACTTCTTTGTCTCATGTCCCTTGTCCCAGGAAAACATTTCACACATTTTCAGGGGAAGGAAAGGAGACCCCCTAAAGGTACGAGCCAATCTTGAATTTATGGGGGATCATCCAATACATCCCAAGAAGTATGTCAACATGATTTATATTTAGAACTATAAAATCTTATATGATCTGGATCTTTGAAAAATATAGGATGCAAGAAGAGAATTAGATGCCCTTATCTCTCTTTATTATAAGGGGAGTTGCAATATCCATCACACAAGACATGTGTTCCACATGATGTATAGAAAATTCACAACATAATTTGACATGAATGAAGGAATATTACAATATAAAATAATTCATTCACTAAATATTAAGATAAGTGATGGTAATTGACCCTGTCATTGGATGCGAATTATCTTTCATTGGAGACTCTTGCACTATGTGATGATGATTCATTCGGGATGTGTGCTACAATAACCTCTTACTTCTTGAAGAATATAACTGAAACATAGTACCTTTCAGTGCTAATAATACTATTCCATTTTGAATGGTAGAAAGGACACATTAAAATTTTTATAGTTGTCTTGGGATACTACACATAACATAGTTCTTAGGTGGATCATGGAAAACCTGCATCAAATTTCTAGTCTTCTTTATTATAAAAAATTCAAAGCACCTCTTCAAGATATTGTAGAAGCTACAGATGAAGTATGACTTCTAAAACCACCAAGATACTCATCATTATTTCAATTTCCTTTTAAGTAACCAATTTAATTACTACTGTGAGTAAGAGGTACTCCCAAAAATCCTTAATTACAAACATGCTCAAACTCAACCATCAATGCTCTATCCATAACATTTACATAAGAGGTGGAATTCATCATAAAACCCAGAGAGTGTATATAATGTTTGATTCCCATATAAAATCATTGATCCTTTATATTCTCATTATTCATTATCACAATAGAAATTTTAAAAGGTTCACCAAAACATTTTTCATAACATGTAATGGTTTTTTCACCTTCTTGGAGGCTGAGAAACTCCATGGAATTTTCCAAAACCATGGATTGTAGATAAAGCTTCTATGTGAAAATATTCATGATGTACTTCCATTATAGTCCATAATTTCTATTAACTATTACCATTGATTCCCACCATATCCTACTAGGCCCTTATAGTTTTATGGAAAAACATTTTACTTTTAAATAATTGAGCATTTCCAAGAACTCAAATAGAAGATCATTATCTTTTAACCAATACCCTAACTCTAGAAGATCATTTGAGACTTTGAAAGATGGTTATTTTTTATGAATAAACTCTTGAAAATAACCAATAGATTAATAAAATTGAATTTACACTACTAGATCTTAAATGGATGAGGGTGAACCAACCTAGAATAGATCATGGATATCATGTACCACTATATCATCAACATTATGGTCTATTAGAGGATAATATTTCAATTATTCCCTAAGAGCTTCCTCCTATGACATATTCAGAAATTTTATAAGAGGTATGATGTTACATAATATCAATAGGAAACATGAAAAAATAATAAATATTTCTCATATGATTTTCTCAATTAAGAGATTCATGTTTTTTTTATTTCAACATACTTAGATAATGTTAAAAAAATGGTCTTGAGTCATATAAAATTATCTATCAAAGACACTTTTACAAAAAAAAAAACCATGGTATATTAATGTTCAAAATGATGAGATATGTCTATAAACACTCTTTTAACTATCTCCAATGTCCTAAAAAATCCTACATCCCCTCCACCAAGAATGACCCAAAATTCATACCAACGTCAAGGAATGATGCCCAACCTACCTTTGACACCACATTTTAAAAAACCCTAATGAATACCCTATAAAAATGATTTTTGATATGCCCCTAAAAATCCCTAATGGTGTTCTCGATCCCCGTGGGTTGGTAAATAACACCTAGCATCATATAAAACATCCAATGGGATACTTTTTCCATAGTATAATAAAACAATGAAAGATAAATCACTAAGAATTCACTATTCCAAACACCCCTAAAAAAGAAATGTAATGCAAGAGGGAAGAAAAACATGACAAATTAAAACTTCATCCAGATGACCACACAACATCCATACATACTAAACAAAGAAACTTAGTGCAATAGTTGGATCTTAGGCTTATAGGTCACCACCATAATTAGGGTCCCAATAATCAAGAACACATTCCATGTAAAAGTGGAACTTTCCCTTTTCTTGGACTAAGCATGGAATAATATACAAATTCCAGAAGGAAAGCCTAGGGTGTGATCTAAATAAGACAGTGGGATCTCATCAATTGTTCTATAATCAATTCCATAAAAATGAAACCATATATTATTTCGATTTAAATATATTAATGAAATGAAAACAATTTAGATATATTAATCAAAAAGATTCTTTTAAATAAAAATATATCATATATATCAAAATTAAGATTAAGTTAATAATTTTTCAAAAAGAAGCATGGCATAAATAAAAAATTTCCACATAATTTAATTCATAATCTAATCAATATAATGAAAAGAAACATGGTCATATTACTTAAGTTAAATTAGTTACAATCTCTTATATCCTCACACTACTCAGTCATTAATCATAAATCATGTATGAGTACACATGTCTTGGAGGCAAAGGAAGATGGGACTAATCAATCAACATCACATGGGGGTAATCATGTTTAACTAGGTTTAGTATGATTTTTCTCCATCAATCCATTTCTAGGGAGTTATATTCCTAGTGTGATTATAATATTATCTCTCTAACTACTCATGCTAAAATGTTCAACAATAAATCAATAAATTAAGGGAAAATCAATCATATCAATTAAATTTATCATTCACAATTGAAATTCCTAATTTAATGTTTAACATGTCATTTAAATTTCAAAACCAATTCATATGTTTTCATAAATTTCATTCCTTTCAAGTATCCTCTTATTTGAGGCCAATTTTCTCATGAATCAATGTCAATTTATTTCATCAAATCACGTCTCATTAAAATCCATCATTTTCTCAAAATTCTACCTAACAATTCTAATACTAAAAAAATTAGGGGTTTCCACAATTTCCATTCCCTTTTAAATAAGACATCAACTCATTTCAATCCAAAAATTGTAAATCAATTGAAAACTCATTTCAATTCAATCATGATATTTAGGGACTCAGTTATAGGTAAAATCTTTATAGAATCACATACCTTAAATACCATTATCAATCAAATAAATACCCACAATGGGAAACTCAAACAGAGAGAATAAGGCGAAGTGGATGAAAGATGAATCCCTATAGTCACAAAACATAATAACAAGATCTTAAAAACAAAGATCTAATCTTTTAATAAAAAGAGGATTCACTCCTCTCAAAAGGGTATGAAATAAAGTAGATAGATGCCCAAATCAAGATATAAAAAACATAATGGAGAGGGATTGAGATCTTCTATCATCACTTTGATTTATAAGAGATGAGGTTTCAGAATCCAAGGAATCTTCTAGAGAGACTTCAAAAGATAATAGATTCAATTATGGTAAAATATGAAGTGATTAGAGGTTTAAAATGGGTTTATATATTTTAATTAATATTTTCATGGGATTAAAAACTCATTTGCATATTTTCTTGGTTGGAAAACATGGTTAGTAGTAACTGTTTTCCTTAATTGTGTTCCTTTACTAAGTTTCTAGAAAATGTGCATTATTTCTCTACATGATTAGCAAAATATACTCTAACCATGAAAACTAGTACTATATAATGTTTTATTGTTTTTATTGTAGGCCTAATGGTCTAGAATAACAATACACAAATCATATTCCACCATCTAGATCCATCAACGAGGGGTATAGTTTACTGGGCCAAACTGAACAGTTTTCCCTAACCGTGTTCCCATCCAAAAAACATCCAAAAAATTATAAAGTCCCTAGAAATGACCCAAAACATTATCAAAATAAATCATTATAAAAAAGTAAAAAATACCTAAAATTAAAAAGTAAGATATTATATATCCTCTTGAATATTTCTACTCTGCCATTGTACTTACATAAGGAGAAAAATATTTCCTTAGAGATTATTCTCACTACATTCCATGATATGGATCATATTCCCCTCAAAGGACACATAAGAATCAAGATCATCATCGTAAAAATATCTTACATGGAAAGGATTATGGTGATATATCCAAATTTAGGGCATGTGATACTTGTTGCATATATCACTACATCACTATGGAAGGTCCAACTAGTACACTAATGGAACGACCATATCTACTATCTCAAATGGCCTGATAAACCTAGGTTCTAGATTTCCTACTTCAAGATATGTTGTTCCCCATCCTAGGTGAAACCCAAAGAAAAAGTATATGAGGGGCCATAAACTCCATAAATCATCTCTAATGGTCAATATATGACTTCTCCCTTATTTTCATTATTACCAACCACATTCTGATTAGATTAACCCACTCAAATGTCTCTAGAGTGGTATTGTGTTTGATGTGAACTAACTCACCTACCTCTAAATAGCATATAGGTGAATGAAAGAACCTTCTATACAATTCCCCAAAATAATACATTTGAATTTATGCACAGAATCTATTAATATAAGAAGACTCCCAAACTATAAGATACTCCTCCCAAGAACCACCAAAATTCCAAACATAGAATCACAACATATCTTTAAGAATATAAATCATATACTCAAATTGGATATTATCTTGAGGATGATTAGTTTTACTCAGAAGAACCTTTGATCCCAATTCCATCTAAAGGAACCTCCAAAATAAAGGTGTGGAACTAGGGCCATTATCATATTTGATAGTCATCGAAACACCGTGAAATCAAACTATCTCACAAGTATAGAGGTTACCCATATTAATAATAGAAAATATCACCCCAATTTGTAATAATTTGGATACCTTCTTTAGTCATTCCATGATCACACATACCATTTAAATATTTTTATTTGTGCAATGTAAAATTTTCATGAATTATATTGTGACATCATCACAATTCCATTCCGAAATTGGAAAATGTTGTAGTAACCATGTAGGCCTCTCAGGCTCGGTCTTCACTTTCTAATAGGTCAAGAATCACAAGAAAAATCTCATTATATCCTTCTTCATCCTTAGACACTAGTATCTTTGAAAAATACCATAATAAATATTTGATAGACCATGATGTACCAACCTTTTAGAAGAAATTCAGTCCCTCATCACCTCTGGGGGAAATTGATAAGAACCTTGAAACGACTATGGACAAGAAGAACATAGTTGATGTGTAGTGTCCAACTTTATGGTGGGTCACCACCATATATGATTTCCCTCATAGATAATCCCTCTATATCATATGTATTTCCTCTCTTTTAATAGTCTAGTAGCATGAGAACAATAGGCAACAAAGTTATAGGCACTCACCACTGGGAATCTTGAACATCCAGAATTCTATTTTTAAATAGTGTCATTATCCACCACTCATCAATAATTCCTACCCTTCCTATGTCTCTCCCTTCCTACTCAAGTTTTTGGGAATGTAATTTCCCATAATTAAATAACTATCCAAATCAAAGTTTAAAGACTATAGACACTCAACCCACCTTCACTTCTGATGGTTCAAGTCTCAATATGAATGGATTTCATTGAGGACCTTATGATTCATGTACACTAAAAACCTTTCACCAAAAAGATAATTATTTTAGTATCTCAATTTTTGTACCACAACATCCAACACCAAGTCATGATTTGGATAATTCCTATCAGGAAGTCTCAACATCATGGATCCATAAGAAACCACTTAATCCTCCAACATCAGAATATCTCTTAGTCCGACATTAGATGTGTCATATTACAAGGTATATTCTTCACCCATATCAAGTATGGTAAAGATTAGGGATGAGCTAAACCAACTCATCAAGGTCTCAAAATCCTAATCATAACAATCAGACAAAAAATACTTCACTAATTTTTTTAGGATATACATAAGTACTTCCATACTATAGAATTCTAGGATGAAACATCGGTAATAACTTTATGTAACAAAAAATCATTTAATCTCGAAAACATTATTAAAAAACTCCCATGATACAATGGTTCTAAACTTTTATAGGTCCACTAACACTCTAGACTCTGATATTAAGTGACCCTAAAGGTTTACTTTTTCAATAAATAAAAAAAAATTAGATATCTTCATATAAAGATAATTCTCTTTTAGTGAACTCAATATGATGTCAATACAATGTTAATGCTCAAATCTAAACTATGAGTACACAAAGTTTTTGTTGATGATAATCACAAAAAACTATTCCAAAAACAGAAAGAATATCTGATTCATTATGTCCATGGATACTACTAGTGAAATCCTTATACCAAGAAGCACCACCAAAAACTCGTATAAATCATATATGCTCCGAAAATTAGTTTAGGATATGTCAGATGGTCTCACCCTCAATTAATGGTACCCTAACCTCAACACAACCATGGAGAAAATTTGTGCACCTCTTATATGATTGTAGAGATCTTCGATGAAAAAAAAATTATATGGTTTCTTCACCATTATTTGGCTCAATCTCTAATAATACATTCATAAGGGTAAATTCTCAGTATCCCTCTTGAAAAAACCGTAGGAGAACACCCCCCCCCCCAAGGGAAACTAAGACTTATGAAACCCGTAGTTTATAGATATTACAAATTCAAATTTAACTATGAAATCTCTGCTGGTGACACCCTATATGGTCGAATAGAAAGTGTTTTCCTCCCAACACCAACTCAATAGAGAACTTGTTCAGTTGATCAGGTGGTAATCCAGAGTACTCTTCCAGAAAGGCATTTCAAAATTTTCCCACCAAAATCGTTCAATGGTCAGACTTACAGAGTCCATGAACCTTTAGATATAAACTTTGTTTTACATGTTACTAATTCAATTCTACCTACTATAAGGGTATCCTTAATGTCCCCTCAAAGTTCTTACATTACTCTACCCAACCTATGACTATTCCTTTGTCTAATGTAATGACTAACTCTTACTGTTTATATCTAATTCTTAAGAATGCATTAAGAACTAATGAAACCTTGATATTTTATTCACTAATCCATTTATGTTGTCAAAAATTTTCTTTACCATCCTAGGAATGGTTAATTACTTTTGTACTAGATGGGTATCATCCCATCACACCAAACACTATGTTGAACCCGGTATATCCATCGAATGAAAAACTCAAGTTGACTAGAGAATGGTTCCCTATATCAATATTGATGTTATCATCCTCTATAGAGAAATATCTTCACACCTAAACCATTGGGTTTCCAAGCCTTTTGAGATTATTAAAAAATTTAGGTTTCCATATCCATGGCTGAATCTAATACAAACTCATCAGTTTCCAACTATCACTAGTTTTTTTGGGTCCATCAACAAAACCAGAAACATTTCAAATGGTTATCTCACCATCCTACATCCACCAGTTAAACTAACCTCACATAACCCCATAATCACCAACATATGAAGGCTTCCAATTAATTCATAATGCACCACACTTTAATCAAACCGATATTTTTCCCCATTAATCATGGAAGTTTGAGCCTATACTCTCCCACCTTCTTTAGTTTTCCATAAAACAAGGTTCTAGAACCATCAACTCGAGAAGTCACTTTGATCCTTGATCGCACCAACATGACACATATAATATATAGTGATTTTAAAAATATTTTTTTAGTCTAGGGAAGACCCTAGGTCATATCTCAAAAAGCATTGACAGGTTTTGAGTGTGTATTTTTAATAAAAATTACTAAAAGAGGGAGTGGTTTTCAAAAATAGTTTCAAGAAAGTAACTTAATTTGAAGAGTTATAAATTTGAAAGACCAAGTATATTTTGAAAAATATGTGATAAATAAGTGATAATTTATATGTAACTACAGAACTAGTAGAGTTCCTTTTTTTAATTGATTGTTATTTTATAGTGCAATCCATTGGATGAGGGTTAACCAAGACTTTGTGTACCCAAAAACCTCTTAAAAATATGCAATTATAAAAAAATATTGACATAAGAATCATGTAGTCATGTTCCATCCCCATAGAATGCTTTATTGTTTTTAATGGAACATTTAAATCTCAAATTTTTAGGAAAGAAAAGGATTCTTATTTTTTCAAATCAAAAGAACACAAGACGCACACTTAAAATTGAACCCCAATCAATTATCAAATAAACATTGTTTGAATTAAATGCATTAAAACAAGTTAGGATAGATATGAAAGAACAATTAAACCCACAAAATACACTAAACCAGTAGGGAATTATATTTCGTAACTCCCTCTTCAAGTGTGTAGCTCCCTCACACTGATCACCCACCGGTTAACTCGACATTGGGAGGAGGAAGCTCGTTTAGAACTCCTTCTTCATTCATGATCCCCATATAAGGATAGGGGCCTCCCGAACTAATAGTATGATTAAGAGACTACTCTAGGAATAAAAATTGGCATATATTTTCTTATTGTTCGAACATGCATATTAGCTTCCCTCGGTTCCCATTTATAGCCAAAATGGTAAGTGGTTTTGAGCACCCAGTTTTTGTGATACCACTTGAGCATCAGTTTTGGGTTGGTATATGGAATTATATCAACTTAGAAAAATGAAAAAAGTTGTCATGTGTTGTCTTTAATATCACCATGTTAAATTTTATGGCCATTAGATATATAAAAATGGAGATATGGTCAGAATATCGAACCAAACTTCTGACTTCATGCAGATTTAGTCCCCAGGATAGAATGGTTCGGATGTGCCTCTTAATTAAATAATGGGTCTTGGGTTACTTGAGATGAGTTTTATCCTATGATGTTTTGGATCATCAAAAAAATATCAGCCCATTTTACAACATGGATATTTCGAACGGTTTAAAAAAGTGTACGGATGTCATTGAGATCCCATGCAGTTTGGCCCATTTTCCTTTTGGATCATCTCTAGGGCCTCCAAATCACCTCCACCTACAACAAAATTACCAAAACATGTAAAATTCCTCTTTTTATCTGTGATAAACACAAAATAATTGAAAAAAACATGAAGTGATTTTTTTTTATAATTTTAAATGTAAATCCAGTTTACCACAGTGGTGTAACGATGAAAATGAAACAATGAATCACTACACGATCACACCCCTACACCTAAACAACTTCACTCTTGGGAAAATTTTCATTTCTAAAAAATATTCCTGGGGATATTCACAACTTCATGAATATTTGAAAATTAATAAAAATTTAATCCATGATAGAAATGTGATCAAAGAAAACAATCACACCAAAGAGTTATTCTCAATGATCATGGAAAAAGACATCTCAAAAATTGTATCCAATTGAAATTCTAAGAGATGCATGATACCAATAAAAGAAAATAATTCAAAAGATAATAATTTCCCGAATTACCCACAAGTGTGTGTGACAACCATTTTATTTTATTCTTATAATTTCTATTGAGTAAATATAATTTATTTTAAAAAAATCTACTTACATGATCCTTTCCATCGAACCTACCCTATATCTTTTTTAATCAATTATCAAGACCTAGTCACATAAACATTCCCAAAAGTTAAACTATAAGCTCCTGACCTAGATATCCCCATATGTTTTACATTTAATCACTCCCCTAATTTATTATTATTTTTTCTAATATTTCACTTAGAACACATCTCACACTCTTCTATTGACCCCTGTTTGATCTCCTCATGACCCTAATTTTAATAGTTTTAACAAGATTAAAATAGTATAAAGGTGGTTTTTTACCTACCAATATACAACCCTTTTTGTTTTTTATTCTTTATTTAGGGTGTACAATAGTTGGATAACAAGAACACACACATAGTTCAATCTAGTACAGTAATGAAATAGATCAGATATGGATCAAATGTATGGAAAAATTATTTGATAAAGTAGAGAAAAATAAACCTTACTTATATTTAACTTATATTTAGTAATAAATTTTCACACTTCATGGTTGGGTGAAAAGATGTGTGGAGAGATTAAGTGAAACAATTTTCCCTTAAACTATTAAAAAAAATGGTACCATTCTTCTCAAAGATTTCAAAATGATACAACCATTTATATCATCGAAAAACAACCAAATTTCAATAGAAATTCACACCAAAGTATTGAATTCAAACTGAAATTCACATTTCATCTGAATTCTTTTTTTGAATGTTAAAACAACATGAAATACAAAAATTTCACAATCATTCCCAATAACTTCCATATTAAATGGGCATAATTTTACATGATAATGTGGGGGGAATGTGATATTTAAGAACAAAGGTGGGGGAGGGAAAGGGTGTAAAGTAATAATACTATTAATCAATCTTAAAAGAGAAAAGGAAGAAATATGATGAAAATTCTTAACTGACCAACTAATATACCCACCCACCCACCCCCCACACACCTTAAGTGTGAAGTGTCTGCACTGTAATAAAAGAGAATGTGGGAAGGAAGGATAAAACTATTGAGTTTCATTCATAGATTTTATCTTGAAAATTGAGTTTCTCCATCAAGAACTCTAGAATGGATTCATGGAAGTGCTTCAGCCTCTGCCCATTGACAGTGAAGGTTTTCTTGGGTTCTTAATTTTGAGCCTGGAAAACACCAAATAGAGAGACATTAATAACATTTTATGCTCCAAACCATTAAGAACATAGCTTACCTTGATGCAACTTCAGTCATTCACTATATTAGAGGACCTTCTGACCAATGTAGATTTGACTATGAAGGATGATACAGTCATGGAAAGCCTTGGTTTTCTCCTTATAAATCATGAAGATCGCATATGCATCTCTTCTCATTTCATTTAGCTCCTGAATATGCAAATTCATTTGTGTATCTGCACTAGGAAGATTATAATTGCATTGTTTGATGGCCTAGTAGGCCTAGTGGTCAATCTCTTTAGGTAGGTTACAACTCTTTCCAAACACAATACGATAAGGTGACATTCCAATGGTGGTTTAAAAGTTAGAGTGGTAATCAAATAATGAATCGTCGAGTCTAAGAATTCAATATTTTCTATTGGATTGAACCATTTTTTTAGGAATTTGTTTTACCTCTCTATTTGACACCATGACTGGACCACTAGTCTTTGGGTGAAAAGAAATTGACACTTGATGCCTGAACCTATACCGACACAAAATATATTTCATTGTTCGGTTGTAGAAATGAGATCCCTAGTCACTAATGATGAAAATAGGTAATCCAAACCTACAAATAAATGGGTTCTCAAAAATTCCACAACAGTATTGGAATCATCAGTCATTGTAGCGCATGCTTCTACCAATTTCAATCATAATCCACTACCAAAATAATGTAATGGTTCCAAAATGAATTAGGTAATGGTCCCATAATTTCAATTCCCCAAACATAAATTTTTTCATGGAAGAGAAAGGGTTTTCATGGAATTTAATTTCTTTTAGATACATTCTTCATTATTTGATGGCGAGGACATGATTTATAGAAACAATGGGCATCCTGAAAAACTGTTGCCAAAAGTTACCAGAATCAAGGACCCTGCAAGTAGTCTGTTGGGGGCCAAAGAGGCCCCCACAAGAAAGAGTGTGGATAAACCTAAGGACAAACTAAAACTCATTATCTAGAACACAACGCCTGAGGAATTTATCACTACCTCTGCACCAAAGGTATGGGTCTGCACAAATATACCAAAAGGGCTCATTTTTTAGCTGATTTGATTGTTTTTTGTTGAAATCTATATGAATACAAGATTCTACAAAATAATTTACAATTTCTTCATACCAAGGAACAACATCTTTAACTCGGTACAATTGCTCATCATGAAGCATGACATTCATGGGAATATAGGGGGATGAGTCAATGTCCAAGGATGGGAGGATCCTACTAATATGGTCAACCACTACATTCTCTACTACTTTTTTATCCCTAATTTATAAATTTAATTCCTAAAAAAGGAGCACCCAATGATTGAGATGTGGTTTGGATTCCTATTTATTATGGAGATATCAAAGGGTTGTATGGTCTAAGAACACATGGAATTTGGACCCCAAAAGGTAAGACCTGAATTTGTCTAAATAAAACACAATAGAAAGAAAATCATTTTTATTTTTGGTTTAGTTTTCTTAGGTAGGTTCCAAAGTAGGTGAGGCATAGGCAATAACTTGTGGAGCTCAATTGACCCTCTATGATAAGACTGCCCCAACTGCATAGTTGGAGGTATCACACAAGAGCACAAATGCTAAATCCCACTGAGGTGGTTGGATTATCAAGGTTGATGAGGGAATCCATTTTAATTTTTTAAAATATTCCTCGCATTATTTATAAAAAACAAATTATTTTTCTTTTTGAAGCAATCAAGAGTGGGGAAGTACAATTTTACTAATTTCAGGAATGAAATGACGGTTAAATCCATCGTGGCCTAAGAAAGACCACACATCCTCTAAATTTTTAGGGAATGGTAGGGAAGAAATGCAATACACATTTGTTTTATCTACTTGGATATCATCATTAGAAATGAAGTTTCCCAAAACTATACCTTGTCACACCATGAAATCTCATTAATCAAAATTTAATATGAGATTATTTTCAATACAGTGATATAGGACTGAACAAAGACTACTCCAACATTCCTCAAAAGAGGATCCATAAATACTAGAATAATCCATGAATACTTCCATTCAATTCTCTAGGTAATCCAAAAAAATACTAACCATTCATTTTTGGAATGTACCCAAAGCATTGCACAGACCAAATAGAATCCTTATATATGAAAATGTTTCAAAGGGGAAATTGAAGGTTGTATTTTCCTAATCCTCGGTGGAAATATAGTTTTAAAAGTATC
This sequence comes from Viscum album, assembly GCA_963277665.1. Classification (NCBI taxonomy): domain Eukaryota; kingdom Viridiplantae; phylum Streptophyta; class Magnoliopsida; order Santalales; family Viscaceae; genus Viscum; species Viscum album. The sequence continues at coordinate 1,285,904,976 of OY728150.1, read as the reverse complement.
CAGAATACCCATCAAGAAAATTTTAATGGGACATCCCTTCCAACCACTTTAGAATTTTCTCAATGAATGGAAATGGAAACTGGTCCTTCTTAATGTGCTGGTTTAATCAGCAGTAGTCTATACGGACACACTAACTATTCTACATAGGATTTGGAATAAATTCATTGTTTTCATTTTTTTATTACATAAGACTAGTTTTCCTAGGAACTACGTGAACTAGACAGACCCATTGACTATCAAATATGGGGTAAGTGACTCCAATAACCAATAATTGTGTTACATCTTTTTTTACAACATCTAAGAGGCTTGGGTTCAGACGACATTTTTTCTTCCTCACAGGTTTATCCTCGTCATTTAATAATATATGATGTGTACATATTAATGGGATAACTGTAGGAATGTCGAGAAGTGTCCCTCCAAAAGCTTTTTTATAGTCCCTTAGAAGTTCAAGAAGTCATAATTCATGCTCAGTAAGAAGTGAACTAGAAACGATGATAGGAAACTTGTTTCCATTATCAAGATTTGAATATTTTAATTATTAAGGAAGTTGTTTTAGTTTCAATTCATGGGTATTTTGAATTTATGGGAGTGTGTGTGATTGTGAGAGGTCACTAATATCATCTAACATCTCAATAGAATCATCATCATATGATGAATGAGATTTTAAAATATTATTAGTATCATTGATGGTCATGTGTTCTTTATTGTTCACGATATCATCAATTAACAAACATGCATGACATTTTTCTGGACTGGTACAAAATTCAATGTATGATTCATTACCTAACATTTCAATCAATGATGAAAACTCAGAAAGGGGATCAAGGGAATAAAAAGAAGTTTTTTTGGGAAGTGACTATGTCAATTGATTTGATAGAGAGAGTGGAATGTTCTTCTGAGGGGTTCTTCATGGAATCAAGGATATTAAATTGGACAATGTCACCACTAAAATCCATAGATAATGTACCATTATGGACATAAATTATGGTTATAGTGGTTTTCAAGAAGATTCTCCCCAATATAATCTTGGCAAGTGCATTCATCATATCATCTTCCATTTTAAGAACATATAATCAGTAGGAAAAATTAAATTTTGGACCTTTAAAAGAACATCCTCTAACACACCAGTGGGGTGTATTGTCCTCAAATTTTCCAATTGAGAAACAATTCAAATGATCTTTAGTTCCATGACCTAAAGTACAATGTAAATGGAGTGACACATAACATTTATAGAAGCACATAAATCAATAATAGTATTTGAAAATGAATAATCCCTTATGGTTAATGGAATAAAGAATATCCAAATATAGTTGAAATTGGTGGGAAGTGATGGTTTTATCAATGATTATACGTTCCCCCATAGGCTCACATTCTCGTCACTTCAAATTCACATGTCCTTTAGAAACATGGCTTATCATGAAATTTTCTTCATGACATCAATCAAGGGGATGTTAACCTGCACTATTTTTAATTTTTCAAATATTTGATCATCAATTTCAGTTTCATTCAATTTCATGGTTTGGGTGACCCTTTGGTGAAGTGGAATAGGAATGTTTGATCTAGGCGACACATCAATAGACACACTCTTCCATTTGGTAGGGATTCTCTCAGGATTAAGGTTTTCAACATTTAAAACATTTTCAATGGTTGGGATGGTGGTTTCCTTAGGAGGGGATGAATCTAACGGAGCGTTTTTTATGTTTAAATTTTATTCCCACTAATAAGGGTGATGTAACTAACATTTCTTTAATCCCTAGGGTTAACTAATGGTTGAGAGGGTAGTTTACCTGACCCATGACTTTGAATTTCCCCACACATAGTTAGTTAGTTGGCCTAATTTAGGTTTTAGGTCTTTTATGGTAGCTTGGGTGGTTTTTTAGAATTAGATATTGTTTTCAGCAATATGTTTCATCATATCTTCTAGGCTAGGATTGGGTTTTGGAGGGGGTTGTTTGAAAGACATTTGTGGTGGTTGTGTATTTTTGGGTGGTGGTGATGGATGAATACTCTTTCCTAGTTGGTTATATTGTTGTTAAGGTTGGTTTGAATACCCCATTCTTATAACCTTGTTTTTATTTCCACCCAGGTTTCAAGGGATAGTATGGTTCTTTCCTAAAGGGTGGTTATAAGGGAGGCCTGTAAAGATTTCCTCACAAATATCAGAAGGTTCTATCAATTGAAGACATTGATCGGAGTAGTGGGTGTAAGAAGAACATATACCACAATGGATGGGAGGAGGATATTGGTATATTCCTTCAGAAAGAGTTAGTTGTCGAAGAAGGTTACTTATCAATTCATACATTGTTTCCACCTTCTTTTCAAATTCAGTACTTTTTACCTCATGGAAACCTCGAATGGGTACACTAGACAATGAACAGAATTGTTGAGTGTTCTGAGATATGTTCTCAATTAGGGTTCTTGCAGAAATTGGGGTTTTATTGACTTTTGCACCACTTATAGGATCATTGATCATATTTCAGTCAATAGGGATTAAAACATCATAAAAATAGTTAATTAAAATTTTATCACTTATTTTGTGGGGTGGAAAACATGAACGTAACCTTTTAAAGCATTACCAATATTCATTTAATGTTTCCCCATGTGATTTTATTATACCACATATTTTTTTCCTTATAGTTTTTGTTTGAGAGGCTGTGAAATATTTTTCAAGAAAAAGGCATTTCATGTTCGCCCAGCCTCTAATTGGTGAATTAACATAATAAAGCTAATCTTTGGTAGTGTCTCATAATGAATATGGGAATGAACTAATTTTTACTTGTTATTCATCAACATTAGTAGGTTTTATTGTCGAACACATAGTATGAAATTCTTTTAAATTCTTCTGTGAATATTCTCCTGTAAATCCATGGAATCTTGGTAATAAATGAATTGGACCAGATTTTAGTTCAAAATTTTGTGTCTCGCCTTGCATTTGAATGGAAGTTGGTTGGATATCCACATCTTGTGAGGTTAGTTATTTTATTATATGGTTATTTTCATCCATCTCATGCAAGTTATTTTTAGATATAATGTGAGTTTCAGTGGAAGAAGTATAAAGATCCAGAAGAGTGTCGATGTTTTGTGTGTCAACCTACAAAGGGTATCTTATGTGTCTCGGTGTCACCATTGTAGGATCATATTCGGTTCAGGTTTGAAAGGTGGTAATTATACTAAAGTAGAATGCATCATTAACTAAACCTCTGAAGTAAATAAATCAGAACACAAAAATATCGGTAAATTTATAAGATAAAACAAATAAATATTGACCAAATTTACAAAAAAAAATTCAAAAACACGCACTAAAAACCAAACTGATCCCTGAAAACGATGACAAAAATTAATTGTGATGTCATGAAACGTTTAATTGATAGTGATTTAAAGAAGGTTTTTTTGTCTAGGTAAGACCCTAGTTCATATCTCATAAATCATTGATATGTTATGAGTGTGCATTTTTAATAAAAATTACTAAAAGAGTGGGTATTTTTAAATATAATTTCAACAAAGTAACTTAATTTAAAGATTAATAAAGTTGAAATATCAAGTGGATTTTAAGAAATATGAGATTAATAAGTGACCATTTATATGTTTTTATATCACTTGAAGAGTTCCTCATTCTTAATTGATTATTAGGTTTTATTGTAATCTTTTGGTTGAGGGTTAACCAAGATCTAGGATACCCTCAAACCTCTTAAAATGATGTGATTAGAATTACACCTAGACATAACAATCGTGTAGTAAAGTTCCATTACATTTTCAAGCTTTAAGGTTTTTAAATGAACATTGAAATCTCAAATTTTTTGGAATGAAAAGTATTGTTACGTTGTCCAATCAAAAAACCACAAGACGCACACTTAAAATCTCACACCAATTGGTTATGAAATAAAAATTATTTCAATTAAATTCATAAAAAAAGTTTTAGATACATATGAAGGAACAAATTAAAACCCAATATAAACAAAACAAATAAATATTTATGTTTTGGAACTCCCTCTTCAAATTTTAAGCTCCCTCGCAATGATCACCCACAGCTTAGCTCAACATCGGGAGGAGGAGAAAGCTCGGGTGGAACTCCTACTTCATTATTGATCCCACTATGAGGAAAAGGGCCTCCATAACTTCTAGTATGATGAGTATACTCTTATAGGACATCAAAATGGTAGATCTTTTCTTCGGTTTTGAACTTGAAAATGATGTTACCTTGGTTCCCTTTTATTGGAAAAATGGTAAATGGTTTTGAGAACCTAGTTTTGATGATAACACTTGTGTCTTATTTTTTGGTTGATATAAAGCATTATCTGTACTTTGAAAAAAGTGAAATTTTGTTGTGCATTTTATTTAATATCATCATGTAAAATATAGAGGACATTTAATCTTTACAATTTTATATATAGTCATAATACAATCCAAACTTCTAACTTTGTGCAGATTATATCCCCTGTACAGAATGTTTTGGATGGACCCCTTAATAGATGAATGGGGTTTGGGTTCCTTGAGATGAGTTGTATCAGATGATATTTTGGATAGTTCCAAAACATTTCAGTTCATTTACAGAAATTATTGTCACAAAATGTTCAAAATAGTTGAAAAATGTTTTTGGTCTCCCATGGAGTTTTCCCATTATCCAACTGGATCATATCTGGGGCCTCCAAATCACCTCCACCTACAATAAAATTACGAAAACAAGTAACATTTCCCTTTATAATAGTGATAAACATAAAATTATTGAATCAAAAATTAATTGATGTTACTTATTATTTTTATAATTTTCAATATAAAACTACTTTAGGAAAGTGGTGTAAGGGTGAAAATGAATCAATGAATAGCTCCATGATCAAACCTCTTTAGAAAGATAATATCCTTGTAAATGAGATTCAAAAAACACTACCTGAGACACATATCCTAGTTCAATACAATGATCATCCACCCATGTTGTAACATTCCTTGGTCCAATAACCTTGTCTCTTGAATTTAAATCCCCAAAGCTGCATGAAGTTCCATCCCAGCTATGTGAGATGTGTGTTGACTACCACCCTCTTGATTCTCAACCCAAAAATAACACAAATTAAATTTCTCAAAAAAAAATCAACACACTCCAATGATCATAGATACGTAATGAGATAAATTTCATAAATTAAAGATAATAATATAGAACCACTAACACATGGTTACTCCACAACATTTCATAACAAGTGAATTGACATTCTATAAAAGTTCCATTTATTCATTTTTCGTCAGATGTGTCAAGGGATTACATTTCAATTATTAGATATGAATATATTTCTTGTGTAATAAATATGTCTATATAATGAATAATTCATGTCAACATATTTTCCTATGTGCCTACCATGATGAATACATAATCACTTCATGTTGTTCAATTTCATAAGTAAAATATGAAAAAATAATAACATCACACAATAAGTGAATCAATATGGGTGAAATAGAATCACAATAGTAACATTCAAACATAATGAATAGAAATATGATCCCGAGGAACTTGTGTTTTCCCCAGTACATTGGTTAGCTAATCCCATGTAGGACCTCATTTTCAATCCCTAACACATCCTAGACTCATTTCGACCATCCAAAAATAGAAAAACAATAGAAAAGACATGTGATTTGAGATGACTTTATAACATCCCTAAATCATTTCTCCCTCACATGACTAGGTTGGATTCCCACATCACCTCAAGTGTGCTACCTCATATGAAAGAGTTTTTCGACAAGCAGATAGGGAGTAAGGAATATAGTGGAGATACTATAGCCTTTTGGTAAAGAGTTGAAATAATAATGGAAATAGGATAAAAATAAATAAAATTAATCATTAGTAAGAGTATATAACCTACTTAAACCATACTTTCATAAATAAATAAATAATAATAATAATAATAATAAACCATGTAATCTCATACTACATGTAAAACTAATTGGCATACATGAATTCATAGGGAATTCCCAACAATCATACAGAACAGATGTTGTGTACTCTCTAGCTGGTGATTCCATATTCTATGATGGATATGGTTTTCCCACCCCACCCACACCAAATCATGTTGGTTGGAGGGGAAGATAGTCTGCCCCCTTCTACTCCATTAACATGGCAGCATTCTTTTCCCCCATTGTCAATCATTATATTTCTTCTTAAGTTACTGGATATATTTTTAATCATCAAGGTTATAGATTTTATTGATTCCACTCCCCAACTTTTTTTATCACCCTCATAGGTTACATAATCACTGAGTCTTATGGATCTGACCCTAGTGACATGTTTAAAGCATCAAAGTCCTTCTGTGGAAAATTTTGATAGGTACTTTTTTGGAACATGGGGGTTACAAGATTGTGTGATTTTTGGTCTCCTCTGCGAATATCAAATGATGATTCAGTTCACCTCATTGTATGATTCTATTTGTGTGTGGTCCAGTTATCCATGAAAATTAAATTGATGCATCTTATATTATTTTCAATGGTGATGTGATTTTCATATAAAATTGGATGATTCTACTCTTATGATTTGGGTTAGATTTCATTATATCCTTTTTTACATTCCAAAATCAATCAATTATACATAGTCTTAGAAATTTTATAGGATTATTATGTGTTTTTATAGTATTGTGAACTCAATGGATCATCCAATTCATCAAAATATATGTTTCAAAGTCAACAATGTAGTGCGTTTGGATTTCTACTAGTGGAGAATTTCCATTCAAACTAGTTGTGGTATTAAAATATGTTGTTGATTACTACTCTTCATGTAGACATTTGGGTCACCTAGTTGATTCTTATTGACATAGAGTCAAACAAGGGGTGGTCGAACGGATTATGGGGAATGTTTATTACTCTGTCCATGTAGTTGATCAACATGGTGTAATGGGGTTGTATATAATAAAACTATATTTAAATAATAAAATACTTTTATTGATCCAATGATTGTGGAAATTTTCGATCTCTTGAATCATGAATTTGTACATAATAAGTTGAATGTGCATGACCTATATGATTTAGTGGGGGATAAGGGGTTTTGGTTTGATGAGTCCTTGAACATCAGTTTTATTCCTTTATCACATTTTGAGGTTGTACATACTGGTTATAAGCCTACCCAAGAGGCGGAGGTTTAGGGGATAGGTGAGGGAAAAACATTAGGTTTTATTAAATATTATTTTTCAAATGAAGTAACACAAGATGATTTGGGGGTTGAAGGATTGGATCCAACAAGGCAATATAGAGGTGGAACCAGAAGAATATCAAAATTACTATCCAATTTGAAGGTTTAGAATATACTGGTTCAGCTCAAGATAAGTAATTTTCACTATAGGTGGAGAACCTCATTGAGGGGAATGGAATATTTGGGGCAGTCCGGTGAGGAATTTCCTTGTTATTTCCTGGAGGATACAACAAGAGGAATACATTTCCAAGGCATGTACTTCTCAATAAAGAAGAAGAGATACAAAAAAATTAATCATTTGGGGAGTTATATTTGTATTATAAGGTAAAAAATAAAAGGAATCAAAGACTACTCATATCTACCAAATCCAATAGAGACCAGGTCTATTAAAAAACTAACCAAATGAGATGGATTGTGAGCTTCCTCAAACTGATCATGTGCAGGGAAACACCAAATCACTGGATCCTAATAACAGAGAGGTTATATATGATAATTTCATCCCCCTCAAGGGTGTCTTTACTAGTTATTAGTGGGAGACAGGTGCAGAGGATGAAAAAAATAAGAAACTTATAGATATGATTATCTATTAGGAAGAAGAAATATTGGATGATTCTCCAATATCTCAATTCGTATGTCGAGCCAATTATCTATTATAGGATTATATAACATCACAATTGAAATGTTTTCTTTCCAAGTGATGTTTTTTTTAATATAATTTTCCAATATATGTTATATTTTTTCAAGACAATTATCTCAATTCACATGTTGAGCCAATTACCAAAATTCACATTCTAAGCTAATTCGCAATTACCAAGTTATGCCAAATCCATGTAAATAAAATTAACATCAATTCATAACCAAATTAAAATTTCATAAAGGGGCTCTAGTTTTATCTAATCATACTTCCAACCAAGGTTAAAAGGATTTCACACCCCTTGAGTGGTCTAAAAGTCCCATTCCCAATTCTACCTAACTCAATGAGGTTTGAAGTAGGTCTACGCATATAGTTTCATCAAATTTAGTTGGTTAAAAATTAGTATAGGTCATTAACATTGAGTTATGGTGATATCACACACATTTGACATACTAGAAAAATAGAATAGACTATATGAAGTTGTTATAGACAACTCTCTTCAAGATCAGAGAAGATGAGATTAATTATTGGGTTTCCAGGTCAATGTGCAACATGACGATCCCCTATTCACAAATATTGACACAACCTGTCAATGATAGAAGAATATGATTGAATTGGAAAACATGAATAAATCAACAAAACTAAGAAATAATTGATATATTTTGAATAATTTGACCAAATAGAGGATTTAGTAACCAAAGGGAAGCATTTAAGTAGCCTTAAGAGATTTAGAAAACTTTAAAAATTTATATAACCGATATTAGTTTCTAATTAGAGGTTAAAATATGATTGAAATGGGTTTTAGGGGAAGATATATGATTATTATGCTCTTAAAAATTAGTTATCATGACACCATTGGATAGACAGTGTTGTCCTCTTAGAATCATGCATTGGTAGGAACCCTACTAGCTAGCCAGTGGGTTCCCATTGGGTGGTCGGTGCATCTTTTGTATAAGACCCTTGCCGCTCAGATCCCACCAGCTAAATAGTGGACATCACCATCTGATTTATGGGACTCTAGTACCTTTACCGAAATATAATATATTCCCTATCTAGGTGGGGTATCTTTATTCTATAACTACAAGACACCTCTATCCACCTACAATAATGGATTCCCAAGTCTTAGAACCCCTTTAAATCCTTATTTCATACAACATAATATAATAATTTACCATGGTCATATTGGTTTAAACAAACTCAAATTGGGTTAACCAAAAACATAAAAAAGAATAAAATAGGAAAAAATAGGTTCTTATACAAGGATTGAAATTACTGTATTGAAGCTAGTGTTGGAAATATGGAATTGTTAACACCTAAATATAAATTTTAAAAAAGAATGATTAAGGAATGTTTAATAAGAAATCATAAATTACAGGAATAAAGGAAAATAAAGATAAATATTTTTTAATATATATATTATTAGCATAGAATTATTTTATAGGATTTTAGGGTACATCTGATCAAGATATAATCCATTCTAAAGGGTTTTTCATCTCAATTTTCCTTCTTCGAGACGTGTTTCATATTATAAAACTATATCCATTTAAATGTTATATATAATTAATATTTTAAATATTCTATCATAATTATCTCTTTATTCTTTTAATTTTATGTTTCATTTAATTCTATGTATTTTATTTTCAATTCCCATATTAATTATTGAATTCGTATGAGTTTTATTAGCTCAATTTTCATTACATGAGATCATATTATTTATTCGCAGAATATTTTCTTAAAATAAATTTATATTCTACCATTTTATATGTTTTTTTATTATTTATGGGTAAATTATATTTTCACCTAAAAATATTCATATCTTATGTATTTTTTATTCCTAAAAAATGATGTGGTTAATAATAATGTGTATCCACCCTATTGGATGTTTATCCTCTATATCCATATTATTTATTTTCACTATTTTTTTCATTTCAAATTTTGAAATCAAAATATTTTTCATCATTTATAATATTAATATTTATCATTATTCCATTTTAAAAAAGAAACTTTCACTCTTTTATCAAAGTGATATTTAAATAAAACTACTTAAAATGGAAAAAAAATAAATTTATCTTTTTTTACTTTCGTATATTCTTTACCTAAAATTCAACATTTCATTTCATAAAATTTATTACATTTAAAGATTCTTTTTTTGGGGAATATTTTAAATTAATTTTTTAGTGATTTTTTTTCTACACTCTGAAAAAAATTGAAGTTATCTTGTACCTTAACATTTTTGAATAAGTAAATTTGTTTTTTGAAAACTCATTTTCTCACACAATTTTCTTATATATCACCAAGTGATGTATCCCTTATAGTGTTATGTTTCTCAAATAACCCTCTAATATATCTTATGATATAATTCAGTTGGGATATTTAATTTTTTGAATCAACCAACCATTTTTTATTGAATTTTATACTATACCATTTGAAATTATCATGTAACCCAATTTACTTAAGTTGGTTATTATTATAAGATTCTTGATTGATTCAAAATGGAAAATATATATATAGTTTATTATTATGTAAGGAGTGGGTCTAATATATCTTCTCAATTTATTCAATAAATCTTTATATCTCATACGATAATGGTGTTATGTTTGAATTGTATCATATGTTTACAATTCTATTCAGGGGCCTAATTATTTATTCACAACTCCATGTGTCGACCAATATTTGTTTATCCTGTTTCAAAATTAAATGCATATACTTGATTCTAATTTCAAAACATTATGCCTAGACTTGATTATGTTTATATTTCTTGGAAATGTTTTTATAAAATATACTTATTCATGTAATATATTTCTATTACATGTCACATGTCCATGTTATGCTCCACTAATCTTGATAATTATATCTTGTACTCATATTCTTATTCTATGGTATATTTTTGATATTTTAGAGTTTACATGAACTTATATCATGAATTATGGAAAAATATTATGATTTCGTATTTTTTAATCAAATATTTCCCCCATGTGCATGTCTTCTCATATGATTATAATATAACACTTTATTACTCATTGATAATTATTTTCGTAACTGAACTTCTGAGATCACTCTCATAAATATTTCCCTTTTCCCTAAATAATTACATATAGGATTTTTTTAGAATGAAATTGTGTGTGGAGAATTCTGTGGGAAATAATGGATAAGTAATATGCAATAAGGCATTCATGTAAATAATCTCCAAAACACAAAAAAAATGGGTTCTTGGATTGTGTGATCATTGTTAATATATAAAGATTAAATTATAGAAATTTTTTAATATATTTTATTTTTATGTTTGGGTTCTCTCGAGAAATATTTTTACATTACTTTCAACAATTTAAATTTTACCTATATTTAAAGATATATATTGGTAGATTCATTTTATTTTCCACTGAAATTGATGGTGGTGGTCTGGAGAATCCTTCATTCCACTATAATGATTTGTTGATTTCTTAAATTTGAATCTATTAACAAAATGAAATTGATATGATGCAATAAACTTTATTTTAAATTGTTACATTGGTTATTCATTATAGCTAATATCATATTGTGGGAAACACCAAACAACATATCATTTATAAATAGTTAATTTCCTTCTATTTTATAATAACTTATATCAATATAATGATCCTAATTGGATTAAAATGTGTAATTGTCAGCATAAATGACATAATCATGTCTATTGATTGATTACTCCAGAATTTGTAGTAGTAATAGCACATTGATACATGCATATACTTCCACGGTCTTCTGAATAAATTTGTGATGATAGTGTTGTCATAATACAATATGAACTCATAATCAGATTTGTGGTCTCTAAAATAGATATTTAATAAAAAATTATATAAGGTATTCTATTCACATTAACTATAGAATTTAATTGTGAGGTCAAAGGGTAAATTTTAGATTCCTTTTATCCGAAATAATGGAGTGTATAGTTTATAATGAGGTTCATCCTTGAACCACTAATTATAAATGGTTAATTAATGATTTATCTTAAATATTTTAAAATATTTATATAGTCATGATGTTCCCTTATATAGATATATCTCAATCATGATCAATCATTGATATGATGGTGTGACAATCAATGGAATTGGATTTGGAAAATATATTTCAATGATGTCCACCAATGTTTCAAATATATGAGGGTTTTATATGGATTCAATAGGTGATTATCAATGCACAATGGATTTTTATATTGCATCCCAGTTTCAGATACATGATGGAATAATAGAGTGATGTTTAAAAATATCATATTTTCTATCCAAAGCATTATGGTTTGTACTATATTTCTAATTGTAATCATATATCCTATATGGTTAATAAATTTGTGAGGTTGATGATCTGTTTTTTGTTAAAAACAAGGGATTTTATTAATTTATGGACTAGTTTGAGAAAACTTTATTACATTATATTATTTAATTGATACTTATATATCTGTCAATAATCCCACAAATTCAATGGGAGTGTAATTATTTATAATGGCTTTTGAATTTTTTGGAGTTTTAGTTGGGATCATTTAAGTTCATTTCCAATGGATTCCTCTACATTAATCATTTATGAGCTAATAAAACTCCGACTCCATATTTTTCACCTAGGTAAAAAAAATTATCTCTATAGCCACTTCATAAATTGTTGGAGTGGAATTTAAATTAAAAAAATCAACTTAATTATTATATGGGTTAGTTAGATGGATGTTCTTTTAATTGTCATATCATATTTTTTTATTTGGGGAAAGTATTATTTTATTGGGTGGCTCCCATATTTCCAATGATTAAGTTATATAATCCATATATGTTTCTATTATCTTATATAACCATGGGAGTCTCCCATCTAATTATTTTCCTTATCTATAACTAATATATTTTGTCTTGGATGGTTGTAGAGTAGACCATTTTTCTATAATAATTTCATATATAATTAGTGGTACATACTATAAATTTATGTTTGTATGAATAATTTCATGAAAATAATTTATTGAATTTTTGGTAATACAATAAATAAAATTCTAGTAAATTTTCTCTTTCATTCTATAAAATTATTCATCTTATTATATTAGAGTAATAGAGAAATATTTCACATGTTTCCTTATATTATCCAAGGTTATATACTTTTCATCTACCATCCGTTGAATTAGATCCTTGAATATGAAGTTATCCATAATAGTTTTCCATACCATTGAGTGATAAGGGTAGTAGATATTGTTATTATTCAACCCATCTTCATCATAATTTATAACATCTAGCATCATGATTATTTTTTTCAAAATCAGAGATAAAATATCTAGGAACTATATTTATTTTAAATGAATAGACCCTATTTTTATTATTTTCAATGTTTCTGATACTCTATTATTTTTTCACATAATGTGCATTGGAATTAGGATCAGTGGTTTAATGTTATTTTTGAGGAGGATTCACTATATTGTAATTTTTAGGTTTAGGGTCCAATGAAATTACTGTTATTGGTTTGAGAGTGAAGATAGTGGTATCCACTTTCCCAAACAGAATTTACTGTGAAGATTATTTTTTCTTTTATTTTTTTGTTATACAGTATAAAAACGTCCAATCACTATGTTTTTATAACCAACATAAAAAATTTAGTTATTATGGTGGGATAATCATTGTTTCTAGATTATCATTTATATTCCATAAAAATATGATATTTATGAATTATAAGTTGTATATTGAATGAATATGTGATACATTGCCATATAAAAAAGAAATCCATTACTAGATAAATTTAATTATGGTTTCAAATAGATGGGTTATGAATATTAGGTATCTGTGGTGTTGAGTTGAATTTATAGAGGACTTACTAACAAATAACATTTCAATCGGTTATAGATCTAGATTCAAGATTGATGTACCAAACATAATAAGGTCCTTTGAGAGTATACATAAAACATATGATCTTCAATGTTTCTTGTTCCTTTATAATTCCTAATATTATGCAACATTGGGATATCAAGTGAATGTTTTAATATTCCTAGATTCATTATCTATTAAATCACATGATATCATGGTTATTAATTTTTTTTTAGGATGATTTAAATTTACTCACTTTAGATATTATTTTCTATTTGGTTTTACCTATGCATGTCGACCATTAACATACACCCTTTGAGAAGTCAAGAAAATAGAGTATTTTAACCCATGACACTATTGTTGGTGATGATGTTTAATAAAGAACATTTTCCCAAATCTAATTTGATTGTTACATCTAGACTAGTAGTGGATGTCTTACTGGATTTGGAGAAAGTCTATTTTCCAAAATTAGTAGATGATGTTGTCCTCACAAGGATAACTCTTCATAAAAAACCAGTTATAATATTAAATAAATATGTTTATGTGGTCCCAAATTAACTAAATGACATAATTATAAATTCATTAGTGGGTTAATTTCATATTTCTATAATGGGTTGACTGGAGAAATCATGGTCACTTCAGCTTGAAAATCACACTCAAGGGGTAATTTTCCAATAGAGTAGTTTGAAAATAATGTATTTAAATGTATTTAATTAATACATGTATTGAGTATTTAATTAATATTATAAATGAGACTCAATTCCATTATATTGTAAATGGGCAAATATAGCTATATATTTTCTCTTCTCCTTGGTAGTGGATCATTGAGTGGGTGGAAGTGTAATATTTTTATGATATACTAGATAATGGAATGGTACTTGATAATGACTATAAAACCCTTCTCTAAGTACATAATTTGGCATAAAATTATTTATATATATATATATATATTACTATTTACATATTCCTTTAAACTAGTATCAGGTCCCACTCTATTATAATTTTCCATATCGACGACATTTATAGACCCAAACCCTATAAAAAAAGTACTCATTGAAATAAGATAAATATGGGGTATCTATAGCTTTAAAATAACCATCCATTGGAAAATCATAATTCTCCTTTAGTTTTACATTTGTGGAGGATTCTCTAGGGTTGTAATAGTTCATGGATATGATTTATACTTTCAACACTCACATTAATATAAGTTGTGAGGTTACTCTTGAACATTGATTCAAATAGAACCTATTCAATCTTATATTGTTAATGATACTAATAAAGGGTTCACATATTGAAATTTTAGTGGAGAAAAATATTTTATTTTATATGGATTTTCCCCACCCTTGAGAATCCAATATCTATGAAGGATGGGCATCATCAATTTATGTATCTCCCTACTAGATTGATGATATCGTGGGTGATGGTGTGGTTAAAAATGAACCAATACCTATGTGGTTGGGTTTATACTATAATATCATATCCATTATCACATTAATTTTTCCATTATGATATTTCCATTTTATGTTTTCCAAATGTAACACATTTTTATACTACATTACCTAAGGATCTTTGTACTTATTTCTGGACACAAATAATAGATTCGACTTTTTCAAAAATCAACATGGTTAGGGACACATGTGGTTTAGTGTCTACAAACCCAATAATTTATCATATTTTAATTTTTTAATAAATTAAATTGTTGTGATATCTTGTAATAAATGCAACACTATGTTATCTTGCATTACACGTAAGGCCTAGTTTAAAAAAATATATTATTAAAATATTATTATTTAAAATAATTTGATCTAACCTATACATTAAATTAGATATTAGGAATATTATTAACCACATTATTACATTTATATATATTCCATATAATTTTAACATTCATCTTATTTGTTTTTAGAAATGATATAAGAATAAATCCAATTTTTCTGCATAAAAAAGTATTTTTCAAAAATGGTATTCTTACAACATTTTAATGGAGAACCCATTTTAAATATGTTTTTTTGAACTTTTAGACTTTTTATTGGAAACAATATTCTACATCTTAGAATTCAGAATTTCAAAATTATCATAGGGTGAATTTTTGGAATTTTTATGAGAATTATTATTTTTTGATGAATAATGAGAAATACAAAGTTGTACTTAAAAACTATCTTTTTGATTAAATAATTATTATATGTGAAATTTATTTTTATTTTAAAAATAGTTCAATTATATATATATATATATATATTAAACCCATTAAGTTAATTGGAATAATTTTTATATTAAAATTAGTTATAAATATTTTTTGATCTTTTGAATGTTTACTTCTACCCGTCTTCTCGCCACATCTGCGAGATTGGAGTTAAACTTAATTTGGACACTTTTATGAATTGAATTTGAGAAAATGGAATACAAGGTTGTAATTATTATTATATTTAGATTCTAATATTAATAACTGATTTTTTTTTATATTATTAATAGTAACCTTAGTAAATTTTAATTTACCATAGTTAAGGGTAAATCGAGTAATTAAACGTAAAAAATTTATTATGATGTTATAAAAATACAATAACACATGTCTAAATTTCATTTTATAAGTGGGAAAAAACCAAATATCAAAACTAGGCTGAAATTATAAGCTTTTTAATCCACTTCTGTATGGATATGACACTAATAATATTTTATTTATTGATAAGTTAAATATGTTATACTCATGTTTTTTAATAAGTATTACTTTTTTAAAACATGGTTATACAAAATATAAATTATAATATAAATAGTTTTTGAAATATAGTAAATTTAACTTCCAAATAATAACATATTATTTATATTTATAGAATAAATAATTAAATTAAATTCTTTCATAATAATGATGCAGTAATTGTTTAATTAATGGAAATATCAAACAAAAATGATATTATCAGTATAAAAATAAATCTAATTTTAGATAATTGATGACATAGAATAATGTTATATTTAGTTTAGACATGTAATTGATATATTATAAGTTTTTTTTATGTTATCATATTTTTGTGACATTTTTAAAAAGCCAAAAAATGAATAGTACCAAAATTGACATAAATGATACTTTAAAATAAATAATATTTTATTAAATTATATAAAATTTATAAAAATTTAAAATTCATAAAACTAACTATAATAAGGTTATATATGTCATCAATTATCCATTTGGGGTTTTTTTAGAATTTTATAGTAATTACATTAACCCTGAAGAGTAAAAATCCAAGCTATCACGATAAGTGTTAAAGGGTTTATCTAAGGGAAAAAGCCAAAATATAAGGTTAATATTGTGACATAAACATATCTAAAAATACGTTTTTGAGATTATTTCAACCCATACTCATTTTAATTATAAATAAATCATTTTTGATATATTTTAAATCTAAAATCAATTTATATTAATTTAATATCTTAAAGGATTTTGAGAGTGCCTCTCCCCTCTCTTATAAAAAGGCATCCCCTCCCTCACTTCCTAAAACCACATTGAGGCTTATTTCTCAACCAAAACCTTCCCATTTACCTTATAAAATTTCATAGACACGTACTGGATGTTATGGTCTTTTATAAATACCAACCTTATTGTCCCTAAGAAGAGACCCAAAGGCGGTTCTCTAAAGAAGAGGTAATCGTCTCTACTGACTCCATCAAATTTATTTTTTCTTATACTTCCTAATCACAAATTTTTTCCATTATAAAATAAAAACTATAGTATCATTAATAGAAAAATTCTTTATTAATATTATGGTACGACAATATTCCACCATTTATACATCCTATAAAAAATAATATCACCATGTGTGTGCATGTAAAACTTACCATCTTCACATTGTGGTGTGATTTTTTTCGTAACCACTTTCTTTTGAAGGGTTTAATGATAATATAATATATATAAATAATAAATATTACATCATATTGATTCTATATATCTAATATACCATCCAATTCCTTCCCACTATACAATTAATAGAATGATATCATCGCTCGTGCGTTTTTACAGCATACCGTCTCCACGATGAAAATATATCCTATGAGATTAATTATCCACATTAACTATTCCAGAATGTTTATAATAATGTATATGATGAACTAATATAATATTTATGAACATAATATCATTCTGTATATGATGAAAATATATCCTATGCTTGATAAATAGGATATATATAATAAAACAAACATAGAAAATGAATTAGTTAACACTCGAAGCAATGGTAATAATGAATTATTATTAACAAAAAGATATAAGAAGAAAATATATGATATCATAAATATGGATATGGTTTTGGTATAATTTAATAACATTATTTAACCATTATACAAGATCTTAAATTACCCTCAACTAAAATAAAGTATGAGGTAAATGTAAATTTCTCAATTTCATTATTATCCAAGATTGTTTATATATAAATATTTACTAGGATACATTTATCATCCATATCTGTGATTCATAAAAATTTATTTCAAAATATTCTTATTATTATCTTAAAATAATTTAAACTTATTTTTACCCATTTTTTGTTTTTATATAATGTTTTTAAAAGTGTATTTTTTTCATTTCCAAACATGTTAGTTTATGACCTTTTCAGAAAAATCATAAAGGAATGTTCTTTTTTTAAATGATACTGCATGAGAAAAACATCCTTTAAAATCATACAAGATTATTTTCACTGAAACATTTTTATTTTAAAATTTTTTATCCCATTTAAAATAATTTCAATATAAATGGTGTATTTCTAAAAAGAAATGTTTCATTATTTTTATTTAACTATTTCTATCTATGTCAATATATTTTGTTGTATTTTATGATTAATTGATGTTGATTTATTATGATATAATATACAATATTTTATTGAATGTTTTAATATATTTATGATTTTGGTTGTCCTATTTTGATACCATTCATGTTTTATTGTTAATATATTAACATTTAATATGCTAGTTTTAATATGAATGTTTATGTTGGTTATGTTTCAACCTTTTCATATCAGGAATTCATGGGAATTAGTAAGTGATGATTAGGGCATGTTATAGCCCCTTGATTCATCGGTGGGTCTCATGGGACAACCTTTTTTGTGTATTGTATAACGTCTTACCCATTTATGTATGGTGTCTTGGCTTAAGCCTTGATGGTATGTTAATGATGTTTGATATTATGTATTCCCTCATTATGAGATTATTCATTCACATTCCATGTGATTATTCAACTAGTATAATATCCCTAGAAATGTATATTTATAATGTAATGTCCCGGTTTCGGAAGCCACCCAAAGGCACCCCATACCCGGTTGGTCACATTACATCAAGAGCATTTCCTCGAATTCCAGAGGCAACCGACTAGCAGGGAGGGACTTGGGTGTGATAGTAAGGAAACTATGCCCTCATTGGCAGAGTAACACAACGGAAGAATAACAATAGCAATAACAGAAGTAGTAATAATCCATATAAAAGTAAACAATGGAAGACTGGAAAATAATAAACTGGAGCACACACACATATATATATGTGAATGATTCATGATAAATATATCTAGAAAAGCATCCAAACAAATCACAATGCTAGAACACAATAGTAATAAACCAAATAGAAATGAAATAACGTAAACAACTCCTCAGCATTGCAAGCCACAGCTTGGTCTCATTCTCTCCAGCTCCACAGTAAATCAAGAACCTGAAGTAGAATGGTGTTATCCCCTGTATATACCAGCAAAAATATAATTTGTTTGGGCCCAAAATCATGACTCAAATAGAGTGGGAGACTAAATCTCAATTGGAAACCACCCAAAGAATTGTGACTAATGGTCATTGAATATATGGTATGTAAAAGTACCGAAGAAGTAAACAACAAAGTACTCAGCAGAAAAGAATTCCACATGTCAAAAGCAACTAATCAAGAATGGTAACCCTCTAGGAATTTCACACAGTCTATCCCCTCTGGTTCAGTTATAATAATATATAAATAATCTCTGAGGAAGTACTCACAGTCAATTCCCCTTATAGTCAAAAGTAAATCAAGACTCTCTGAGGAAGCTCACACGGTCAATTCCACTAATAGTCTAAGTTAAGTCAAGGACTCTCTGAGGAATATCACATGGTCAATTATCTTCATATCCCCAAGGTCAATGACTCTCTGAGGAAGTTCACTCAGTCAATTCCACTTATAGCCTCAAGTGGTTCAAAGACTCTCTGAGGAAGCTCACTTGGTCAATTCCCCTTATAGTCTAATGTGCTCAAAGACTCTCTGAGGAAGCTCACACGGTCAATTCCCATTATAGTATTCTTCACCAGGTTCTCTCAGCCCTGTGTAGGTCAATTATCATAGCATGGAAAAAATTAACAAGGTGAACCTCAAGAACTACTTGTCTAAATCAGTCTACAACATATCAATCATGTTAGAATACAGACACTTCACCCTACTGCACTAGGCATGAAAAACAGGCAAGGAGGCCAAACATGCTAAGCAGACCATTGATCATAAACAGAACACGCATGGGAAACACAACCAAAGTATATAAATCAACCCTATTCAAATCCAATTAACTGCTACACAATCATACAAGCATGGTAAGGAATCAACAGGGGAAAACGGTAAACACGCAATACCCCGTTCAAGGGTATTGGTCAAAATTACACATAATACTCAAATACTTTCAACAGAAAAGAAAAAACCTCCTACCTCGGTGTTGGAAGATCTCTATATGTGATCCTAGAGGATTGAATAACCTTAGAACACTGAAGATCTACAAAAACATCTAAAACATTCAACCCACGATATCTCACGAGAGAGGAAAAATCACAAGATAGTGCTCTCGGAGAAAAGAGAACTCACCGACGCAATTCCAATGCAACCGATGGTGTTCGATTCGGAGGAAGAATGCTTGCTCAGGGTTTTGTCTAAGATCTACAGTTGTACAGAGCTCTCAGTCGAACGAGACCTAGAAGAAGATCATACTGGCGATTTGACACGACCCCGGTGCGTTTAATGAAAAAAAGTACACTACGTGAACTTTTGAAGTACACGGCATGTACTCGCCATTTCCATACTCCACGTAAGGCGGCCTCCAGGTCACCCCACATGGTCGTGTGCATGGCTGCTACATGGCCAGCACCCGGCTACCTGCGGTAACCGAGTACACGACATGTACTCTTAAAGTATATGGTGTGTACTTCACAAATTTTCAGAATTTCCACTATTTATAAAAACAACCAGAAAAGGAAAACATACCTGAAAAGAAGGTTAG
Organism: Viscum album; assembly: GCA_963277665.1. Classification (NCBI taxonomy): domain Eukaryota; kingdom Viridiplantae; phylum Streptophyta; class Magnoliopsida; order Santalales; family Viscaceae; genus Viscum; species Viscum album. The sequence goes on along the minus strand of OY728150.1, from coordinate 1,285,884,133 downwards.
GGTTCATAAAAACTTTCCCCTTAAATAATTTCATCCCTATATTTCTCTAGTGTGGCGTTGAAGAATAATCCTCGAACAGTTCCAGCCAATGTGCTCGTACATCAATCTCCCTCTCCCAATTCTCGTCATGTACCCGCTCGTGCTACCATAGAACTAATACCAGAGGAACAGACTAGCCATGGAGAACCTTTTTACTGCGATCAAAAATCTGGATAGGATTCTCCTCAAACGACGCATCCGTTTCGAGCTCAACCTCCTCGAGTTGAAAGGCATGAGATGGGTCTGAAAAGTAACATCGTAGATGAGAAATGTGAAAAACGACATGCATAGCCATGTACCTCTGGGGTAACTACAACTGATAGGAAACCGGCCCAACTCTCTCCACAACCTCAAATGGCCCAATGTACCTCGGAAAAAATTTACCATGTCTCCAAATACTCCTATGTACCAACCTTGGTGTGACACGCAGGAAAACCTGATCCCCAACCTTGAACTCCAGAGGTCGTCTCCACTGATCATCATAAGACTTATTTCGAGACTGTGCAGTATCCATCCTCTTCTAAATCAACTCTATATGATATGTGGTATCCTAAATAAGACAATGTCCCAACAAAGATTCATCTCTTGCCTCCATCCAACATAAGGGTGAATGGAATGGCCTGCCGTACAAAGCTTCATAAGGTTCCATTTGAATAGTTTCTTGAAAACTATTATTGCAGGAAAACTCCAAAAGAGGTATGTGATTCTCCCAAGAACCTCCAAAATCCAGGATGCATGCTCGGAGCATGTCCTTAAGCACCTGAATCGTATGCTTAGACTGGCCATTTGTTTGGGGGTGGTAAGATGTACTCAAAAGTATATGTGTACCCAAAGACTTATGAATCCCCTGCCAGACCCGATAAGTAAAATGAGCATCCATGTCTGAAACAATGGAGTGTGGAACTCCATGCAGTCGTACAATCACACAGATGTACAACCGGCCCAGCTCATCAACACTGAAGGTCTCCTTGATCGGCAAGAAGTGGTAAACCTTCATGAGACTGTCAATAACAACCCAAACTGTATCATTCCCTTGAGGGGACCTCGACAACCCTGTTCCGAAATCCATCACGATGTCATTCCACTTCCAATCGAGAATGGGTAACTACTGAAAAAGCCCTGTTGGTCCCCGATGTTTTTACTTCACCTGATGATAGGTAGAACACCTCATCAAGAAACCATCAACATCCCTCTTCATACCTGGCCACCAATAATGACAGTGTAGATAATGATACTTCTTTGTGACACGAGGATGAACTGCCAAAACTGAGGAATGAAAATCATGCATCAGCTCCTTGCATATATCTACTGGCACCCATACGCACCCCTGGAAACACAAGATCTCATCCCTACCTACTGTCTATCCAAGAATAGGTTCCGCTCCTGACACACTCTTCCGTAGAACTAGGCCTTCTTAATCTGATAGCTTCATCATTCACAATCAATCAAGAAGAGTAGAGGTAACATCTACAGAAGAAAGAAACGTCTACCCCTGACTATCATGCACTTCCAAATGCATCTCAGGGAACAGATTCATAAGCTTCCAATCAATGCTGGAATCTTGAACTATCTATATCTAAGTCCTTCTTCTCAACGCATCAACCACTGTGTTGCCTTTCCCAGGTGTATAGGAAAGCTCAAAGTCAAAGGACTGAAGGTACTCAACCCACCTTCGTTGTCTCAAATTCAGATCACGCTGAGTGAAAATGTACTTGAGACTCATGTGGTCAGTGAAAAACCCAAAATCCTTTCCTAGAAGATAATGTCTCCAATAGCGTAAGGCATGAAAAAATGCATCCAACTCAAGCTCGTGCGTTTGGTAATTCCTCTCATGTGGCCTCATCTACCAAGACTCGTACGCAATGACTCCTTCTCCCTGCATAAGCAAAACTCCCAGACCGATACCTTATGCATCATAGTAAACATTATAGATCCTTCCCTACTTTAGAAATATTAGTATCAGTGCTAAAGTCAACCTTCCTTTCAACTCCTGAAAGGCTGACTCACAAGAATCTGACCGCATGAACTCCGCAGCCATCTTAGTCAGACCCATCAACGGTGCTTCTAAGCTTGAAAAGTCCTGTATGAAACATTTGTAGTGTCCAGAAATCCCTAGAAAACTCTTCACCTCAAATATGATCTTAGGATTCTCCCAAAAAACTACTTCTCTCACTTTCTATGGGTCTACTTATACTCCTTTCACTGAGATAACATGACCCAAGAAGTGAATCAGATCCATCCAAAAGTGGAATTTTGAGAGCTTAGCATATAACTGATGCTCTCTCAGTGTACTCAAAATGATCTCAAGATGTGTAGCATGGTCGTGTTGAGTGAGAGAGTACACCAAGATACCTTCCTTGAAGACCAACACGAAGGAATCCAAGTATGGATGGAACACTCAGTTCATCAGTTCCATGAAAACTGCTGGTGCGTTCGTAAGGCCGAACGACATAACCATATACTCATATAGACTATACCTGCTTAGAAAGGTGTGAGAGGTATATCAGATGGTCTAATTTTCAATTGATGGTAACTAGATCTCAGGTCAATCTCCGAGAACACCCAGGCTCCTTGAAGCTGATCAAAGAGATCATCAATCCTACGGAAGGGATATTGGTTCTTAACTCTAAACTAGTTCAACTTCTGGTAATCCACAAAAATCCTAAGGGTATCGTCTGCCTTCTTCGCAAATAGGACTGGTGAACCCCAAGGAGAAGTAATGGGTCAGATAAAACCCTTTGACTGCAACTTCTCTAAATACTTCTTGAGCCCCTGTATCTCAGTTTTAGCCATACTATAAGGAGTAATGGACACTAGTGTCACTCCTGGCATAATCTCAATATAAAATTCTACCTTATTCTCTTGAGGAAAACCTAAAAAGTCCTCTGTAATGACATATATAAAATGATCTACCACTGGAGGAAATTCTAACTGTGAAGTCCCCTGGTCATCTAGATATAGACTAGCAATCTGGGCTGTAACTCCTCCCAACACATGATGCTTGGGTCCCGCTCCACCCACCTGAACATCACATTCAACCTTATGAAGAAAAGATTCAACTTCTGATGATGTGAAACTCACCCTACAGAGATATCAGTCGACGACTGCCTAGAATGGAACTAACCAGTCCATCTCGAGAATGAAATCATAGCATGTCATCTATAGGATATAGTGGTCCCATAAGAAGTAACACCCACCAACCTCTAGAGAGAACTCACTACACTGACAAACACTATCCATTCTAGCCCCCAACGGAGTGTCTAACGTCAATATATCGGCAAAGGAAAAGCTGCAGAGACTAAGGCTCCCTATGACAGCAATAGATATAAATCAATGGGAAGCACCCATATCGAAAAGAGATTAATATAAAAATGAGGCTACTAAGATCGTACCTCTAATGGTAGAGGGTCTAGGATCCTGCTCCTGCTGGGTCTGCTCCACTTCAAAAGTTTGACCTGTATCACAGCTCTGTGACCCTACCTAACCACTCTGACCTGATCCACCGTGATGTTTCTAAAAATTATGTGACTGGCTACCATGACCATGACCTCTACCTCAGCCTGAACGGCCGGAAGAACAAATGTTCCCCGACTAATGAGAAAACGAGGATGCTGCTCCTAAAAAAAGAGTCATAGAAAAACCCTTGTCACTAGTTTCTAGTGAGATGAACTGATAGAAGCGCTGAAGGGGACACATCTTACTGAAATATTGGCACTCCACTGGGTCTCTTGGACAATGTGTCCTCGTATGCCCTCTCTTCTCACACTGGTAGCACACCACCTGGCTACTAGAAGATGCATCTCTCCTACTCTAATCTCCTCGTGAAGTCTCCCAACGACAGTTATGGATATCAGTAGAAGGAATAATAACTCTGGATGCTGAATCGCCCTAGCTCACAGCTCCTGAATCCCTCAGATTACGCTATATGATTAGCGCCTAGTTGACGATAGAGGATATTGAATTGAACATGAAGATGTTCACATGAGATCGGATATCATTCCTCATACCATCCTCAAACTTCTCTGCAAGGAACAACTCATTACCTCCTGGAATAGGCATGAAATGCTGCAAATTGGTGAAACGAGTGGAATACTCCATAACAGTAAGAGTACCATACTCCAGACTCATGAACTCTCAGGCTCGATCTGCCCTCAAGTTCTCTAGATATAAGTAATCATAGAAGATTCTATAAAACTCATCCCAAACCATATTCGGTTGGTGTCCCGCCTAGGAGATCACATCCATCACCTCTTGGTGGAGTCTCAAATCATATAGGTAGCGAGCATCACCCTCTTCTCAGGAGGTATCTCCAGATTCTTGAAAATCGTTAGTGTGGCTTCTATCCATGACTCCGTAGCCAAGGGTCCTCTATCTTCTGAAAAATTTGTATGATGATGCTACTGAAATACCCATGTCAATTCTGACATCAACGGGGTAGGAGGCGTTTCTCCCTGAAAGGTCTGCGTCATCCTCAGAAAGCCCTCTGTGAACTGTGCATCAGCACCTATGTCGGGTATAACGGCTGGTGCCAAAACTTTCATGACAGGAGGTTCCACAGTTAGTCCTTGATCATCCATGTCCGGTGTCTGATCGCCGTCTGGAAACTGGCATACAACCGAAGGAAATCTTGGTGGCGTGACACTACAAGGTCCATCAAACACCTTAGATCAAGATTATCATGGAATGAAAAATAGTAGTGTAAGATGGGAACATGATATAGAAAGCACTCAAGTTTTACAAAACACGACTACACGGCCTATACAATTCCTACACAGCGTGTTCCCTAATGTCATTTACATGGGTGTGTACTCCTGCCTAAATTGGTCATGTAACACCCCAAAAACATGACGTGTTGTCCTAACACACGGCGTGTATTGAATCCTATTTCCCTTAGCGAGTCCTTCTACATCGTTAATCCACATAGTTATTCTAAGACAAGACGACATGGCATGTTCACGGTAGACATGGAATGTACTAGAAAAGCTTCACATGCCTCATGTTATTAGTGAGACGGCCAGACACACGGCTCACACTACACGGCGTGTTCAAGGAGGACACGACATGTACATGAAAGGATAACACCGACCCTTATTGTTAGTGATACGGCTGGGTACCTGGGGTAAACTACATGGTGTATTCTATCCTGAAACAGTGTGTATAGCTTAAGGATTGTCCGTCTATGTTGTTAGTGAAACTGGAGAATACGGGTTCAACACTACACGGTGTGTTCAACTGGTACACGGCGTGTTCCCACAAGACATTCCCTATCTCGTGTCTTTGCCAACATGGCCTATGACACGGTAGTGACTACACGGCTTATACAAAAAGTACATGGTGTGTACTTTAAGAAAAATAGTTTATCCCCAAACAGAAGAACACATAGCGTGTACTTAACATCACACGACATGTATTCTAGGTTTTTCTGGATAGAGCCTCAGAAACTACTTCAGAACCCATAAAAACACTGAAACAGACATTGAAAGTGCAAAATTCCGATCCGTAAGGGCCCATACTCCCCACGAATAAAATTTGGGCCTCGTATACATGTTATAACATGGAAAACAAGATAAAGATCTACCAAATTCCTATCCAAGGACTCATAACACCGCAAGAACCAAAGTTTGACATTCATTCAAATAAAGACTTACACAAACAATACCCTATCAAACAATCGGTATTTTTATCAAGTAGTCTATCACAACAGCATGCATATTCTACACAACATCTATCACAACAACATGAAATCTCTAATTCACCCTAAATGGCATGGAAAGAATGCATGACATGTAATTTCTAGAAAGTGCCTATATGATGCATGAGATGGCATACCCTCATCTCATTGGGTTGCGACAAAAATAGAACCTCAATAACATTAACGGTAATAGCACAAAACTTGTGAATCACCCAATGGTGAAAATCTGGTCAAGTGTAAAGTTGAAAAACCATAAAAATTGCATTAAACGAGGTAGATTGGCTTTTCCATGTAATCAGGTTAGCTACTCTCGGGCACACCTTATTACCAAGTACCAATTCCATCTTATCCCTGGATAAAGGCTCCAAATAGTAATTCAAGAGAAAATAATCCCTCTAAAACCACTTTGTAACATCCCGGTTATAGAAGCCACCCAAAGGCGCCCCATACCTAGTTGATCACAAGGCCTCAAGATCGTTTCACCGAACGCTAGAGGCTACCGACTAGCAATGAGGGCATTGTGTGTGATAGTGGGGAAAATATTCCCTCATAGTTATAGTAACACAGTGGAAGAAAAACAATAGAAATAATAGAAGAAATCATAATCCATACAGAAGTAAACAACAGAAGACTGGAAAATAATAAACTTGAGCACACACACATATATATATATATATGTGTGTGTGTCTGAATGATGCATGATACATATGTCTAGGAAAGCAGCCAAACAAATCAAAATGCTGGAACACAATAGTACTAAACCAAATACAAAATAAAGCATGTAAACAGCTCCTCAGCATCGCAAGCCACAACTTGGTCCCATGCTCTCCAACTCCACAGTCAATCAAGAACCAAAAGTAGAAGGGTGCTTTCCCTTGTCTATACATACAACAATATAATCTGTTTGGGCCCAAAAGCATGACCCAAACAGGGTGTGAGACTAAATACTAGTATGAAACCACCCAAAGATCTATGCATAAGAGTGAGTGAATATATGGAAGGTAAAAGTATAGAAGTAGTAAATAAGAAAGTACTTAGAAGATAACAATTCCACATGTCAAAAGCAACTAATCATGCATGGTAACCCTCTAGGAAGTGCACACATCATATCCCCTTTGGTTCAATTATAAGAATATATAAATACTATTTGAGGAATCACTCATAGTCAATACCCCTTTTAGACAAAAGTAAATCAAGACTCTCTGAGGAAGCTCACATGGTAAGTTCCCCTTATTGTCTAAGGTAAGTCAAGGACTCTCTAAGAAAGATCACACGGTCAATTACCCTCATAGACCCTAAGTCATAAAACTCATAGAGTAAGTTCACTCGGTCAATTCCCCTTTTAGACCCAAGTGGTTCCAAGACTCTCTGAGGAAGCTCACTCAGTCAATTCTCCTTTTAGTCTACTACGCCTGGTTCTCTCACGCCTTTATAGGTCAATGAGAATAGAAAGGTAAAAATGGCCAAGGAAAACCTCAAGAACTCCCTGGCTAAATCAGTCTACAGCATATCAAGCATGTTAGAATACAAACACTCCACCCTACAGCACCAGGCATGGAAAACAGGCAAGGCGGCCAAACAGGCTAATCAGACCAACAGTTGTAAATAAAACATGCATGGGAAACACATACAAAGCATAGAAATCAACCCTATTCACATCCAATTAACCTCTACAAAATCATAGAACCACGGTAGGAAATTCACACGGGTAAAATGGTAAACACGCAATGCCTCGTTCAAGGGTATTGGTAAAAATAGCACATAATAATAAAAGAATTTCAACATAAAGGCACAAATCATCTACCTTGGTATTGGAAGATCGCTATATGTTAAACTTGAGGCTTGAATTACCTTGTAACATTGAAGAACTACAAAAATATCTAAAATGTTAAACCCACTATATCTCATGAGAGAATAGAAATCAGAAGATGGGTCTCTAGGAGAAAAGATAACTCACTAATGCAATTCCAATGCAACTAAAGGTGTTCGATTTGGAGGACGGACGCTCGCTCGGGGGTTTCGTCAAAGATCTGTCGCCGTATGGAGCTCTTGGTTGAATGAGACCTAGAAGAAGAGTGTTCTGGCGATTAGACGCGACCCCATCATGTTTAATGAAAAAAATAAAGTACACGACATCTACTTTTTAAGTACACGGCGTGTACTTGCCATTTTTATACTCTGCTTTAGGCAGCCTCCAAGCCAACCCACACGGTCGTGTCTGTGGTCGCTACCCGGCCAGCACCCGGCTACCTACGGTAACCGAGTACACGACGTGTACTCATAAAGTACATGATGTGTACCTCGAAAATTTCCAGAATTACCTCTTTTTATCAAAAGAAACCAAGAAAAGAAAAACATACCTGATAAGAAGGTTTGGGTTCTTAAATCTCATGTGGATATTTATATTGAAATATTTAATTAGCTTATATCCCTTTCATTTTATTGTCATGATTATGTTTTAATGGAATTTGTTTTTATTTATTCAACTTTTTTATTGTTTATGTGTAGTTATGATAGCTTCCACTATATATTTTACCCTCACTAAGCATCTAAGATCACCCAATTATTATGTTTCATTTTTCCAAGGATTTGAATATTTATATTATGACTGAATTGTATGGATAAAAAAGGGAATAAGAGTTTTTTCAAATGAGTTACTATGTTGTTCTCCATTTCAATATGTAATATAAAACTTACTGCTGTAATATTTTTTCTGAAACTAGTAAAATGGTCAGTACTTTGCGATTAGAATATTATATCTATGCCCGTGTAATAAAGTAAGGCATTGGCTCCAAGATACTGGGGTCGAGGTCATTATATTTCATAACATAGTAGTTTTAGAAGAAACCTTAAAAAAATATTTAGAAAACAAATATTTAGGAAAGTAACCCTAAAATAGACTTTGTGGATAAGTATTCAAAAATATCCTATAATTTTGGTAATGTAGAGATTATGTGGGTATTCCTAGTAATACACTCTTGTGTGGATACTACAAGTGGATTTGGTTCTAGCACAAATTTACCAAGGAGTAATAAATCTAACATGGTTTTCTAGGCCTAACACAACGTAAACTGGTACATGACAACATGACATACCTCACACCTGGTTTGAAACTCCCAGGGGATACGATTAGGATAATTCACATTTTCTTTACAAATATTTATGAATGACTTAAAATTAAATATTTCCCCAAAGAAATAATTTTCATGATTATGAGATTAGCTCTGTATAAATTTTTGATTTAGGTTAAGTGTTTTACTAGTTGGAAATTATTCAATTTGATTCATATCCTAATATATTGTATTCCATTATTTAGAAATGGTACTGAGTGTAAGGAATAGAAACTATATTAATGAATGTAATCTATTTAAGGACTAACCACCTATGAAATATAATTACATTGGAGTTGGATCTATAAATAGTACTGAACAAAATATAACTATTTTGGGATAGCTGACTTGGGTTATGAACAATAACATTACCTGTATTGAGTACTCAAATCTACAAAGTGGAGGAATAATTATAGATCACTTCATGAGACAAAAACCTTCATTATTAAATCTGACTAAAAATCCACTTAAAACTGATCAATGCATAACTTCCATAGGTAAGATATTTCTAGATTTGGGAAGTAACAAAATGGAGATGTTTCTCATGTACATTTATCGTCTCTCAGGAGATGTGGATAAATGGTGTTCATTGCTTCAAAAAATGAAGGAGGATGAAGAAATATAAAACATGTAATATATGGAATTTAAAGAACATTTCTTAGAAAAACATTTTCCTTTTGAACAACCAGAAGATACGGAAACGTAATTTCTAATTCAGAGACAAAAGGAATGTGAGAATGTTGAAAATTATGAATATAACTTCACAAAGTTAGTAATTCATGTTGTTGATTATGTATGTAATCCAAATACCAAGATTCATTAATTCTTTTATGGGTTAAAACCATTCCTTTAAAGGAAACTAATGTCCAAAAATTTCTCATCACATGATGATATAGTCTCATGTTCTATCAAGAAAGAAAATGAATTATCCATGTCTAATGATTTTAAAAGAAAGAAAGAAAAGAAGAGGGTTATTGAACACACTGAAAAAGGAAATAATGAAAATGGGAAAAGATAAGAGTTGACTTTCTATCCTGCATTAATTGTGGGAACAAACACCCCGGTACTTTTCGGAGGGTAATGACAGTTTGTTATAAGTGTGGAGAAAAATGACACCAAGCCCATGATTATAAGGGAGATAAATAATCTAAAAATTATCAATGATAAAATAGTAAATAAATAGTACATTATGAAAATTATTATCCTAATATTTAAATACATTTTCCCTATAAAAGACCAAGGGAGAAAGGCCAAGTCTATGCGATCACAACTACAGAGGTATAAGTTTCTAATGATGTATTGGAAGGTACTTTATTCATTTCCTCAAACTTATACAATGATTTATTTTATTCTAGAACATCAAATAATTTTATATCTTCCAATTTTTATAATAAAATTATAAATTTCACTTTTGATTTAGTATGGTATTTTTACGTTAAACCTCCTAAGGGAATTTTCATTTCCATAAAGATGTGTTGGTCAGTCCCATTTATGACACAAAACATGCTTTTGTTTCTAATCTTGTCATTATAATTATGGTTTACTTTTTTATAATCATTCAAATCGATTGGATTTCAAAATATTTTTAAAAATTTTATTACAAGAATAAGGAAATTATGATTTATGAGAAGGAAGAAGAATTCCTTATCTTTAAGGAAGAAACTTCAACATCTGAGTCTTATTTAGATCCACACCCAATAGCTATATTTAATGACATTCTTGGGGTGGAAGATAAAAAAACTTTGGATGAAGAAGGGAATCTTTAAATTGAGGATGTATCTATTGTAATGGGATGCATTGATGTATTTCGTAAGGAATTACCTGGACATTCGCCAAAGCGTGAAGTTTAATTTTCTATTTATTTAATCCTTGATTCAAGGAAAATATGAAATACAACCTATGAAATAATACATGGAGAATTGGTGGATTTAAAGAAACAACTAGACTATTTGGGTAATAATGTATTTATTCACTACAATGTTTCACCATGGGGATCCCCAATTCTATTTGTTAAGAAGAAAGATGGATCAACAAGGTTTTTCATTTATTATTGGGAAATAAATTATATTATAATAAAGAACAAGTATCTTATACCTCACATTGATGACTTATTTGATCAACATTACAGAGCCCAATATTTCTCAAATATTGATCTTCATTCTTGGTATCAACAATTTTCCATAAATAATGAAGACATTATGAGGACAACTTTTCAGACTAGGTATAGAAATAATGAGTTTACAGTAATTCCATTTGTATTGAATAATGAACCCTATAATTTTAGGCACCTAATGAATATATTAATCAAGGAATATCTTGATGATTTTGTGGTGGTATTCACTGATGATATTCTAGTGTATTGAAAAATCATTGAAGACCATGATAATCACTTGAAGATTATTCGTAAATCTCTTAGAAGGGAATTGATATATGTGAAATTTTTCACGTGTGGTTTATAACTTCAATAAGTTCATTTTCAAGGGTATATTTTCTATAATGATAGAATATAATTTGATCCTGAAAAGACAATTTTTGTCAGTTAATGGACTACATAAACAAAAATAACCAAGGTACATAGTTCCATTGGTTTGGTAGGTTATTATTGGCCTTTTGTTCATAATTTTTTTTATTATATAAACTGTTAACAAAGATTACACGTAAAGGGTTTAAGTTTGTTTAGATAGTGGAATATGAACAATTTTTTAATCAAATAAAGGGAAGACTAGTTAATGCTTTGATTTTGAATATACCATCAAGGATTGATGGGGTTTTTATATATAGTCATGGATCAAAGAGGGAACTTGGTTGTGTAATAATGAAAAATTAAAAAGTTATCACATATGCATCAAGGAAATTGAAGACTCATGAATAGAACTATCCAACCCATGATTTAGAGCTAGATCCTATAATATTCACTTTGAAAATATAGAGACATTATCTCTATGGAAAAATATTTGAGATATATACAGATCATAAAATCATGAAATATATCTTCTCACAAAAAGAGATCAACATGAGACAGAGGTGATGGATGGATCTACTCAAGGATTATTATTTCTAATTACACTATCACCCATAGAAGGTAAATAAGGTAGCAGATGCATTGATTAGGAAGGATCATGGAGTTTTGACCCAAATGCGAATTGAGAGAGATCAAATGTTCCTGGACCTATTGAAAATGGATATGGGAATTTCAATGGAATATGAGATATCAGACGTATTTTTAAAGATTGAAAATCCATCTTTATTTGAGATAATAAAGAATTATCAATCTTATGATGATGACTTTCAGAAGAATATTAAAAGTGTGCACAAAATAAAATTAGTAGACTTTTTTGTGAGGATGGTGTTCTAACATTTTGAAAGAGGCTATGTATTCCATGTATACATGAGCTAAAATTATAATTGTTGGAAGATGCTCAGTGATAATATTTATCGATACACCCTAGTATTATAGTGATGTAGAAGGACTTTAAGGAATATTTTTGGTGGGATAACATAAAGTGAGAAATTGTTGATTACGTGTCAAAATGTTTGGTTTTTCAACAAGTGAAATCTATGAGGCAGCATCCTAATTCTATCCTATAACCTATTTATATACCTGTGTGTGAATAAAATGAAATTACTTTAGAATTTTTCATGGGAATACCAAATAATCCTTGGATGAACGATACAATATTGGCTATCATTTATCTCTAAACCAAAGTTTCACATTTAATTGATATAAGAGAAGTGCTACCACTTCATTTCCTCACAAGAATCTATATTAATGTAGTTTTAAGGAATCATGGTGAAACTATATCTATTGTTTCTGATCGATATACCTACTTTACTTCGAAATTATTGATAATTCATTATAAGTATCTTGACACAGATCTTTATTTGAGCACTAAAAACCATCCTCAAACTAATGTACATTCGAAAATACCAATTCAAATAATGGAATACATGTTCTGGTCATTATCACTCGACTTTCAAGGATTGTGGGATCAATACATACCTTTGGATGATTTTTCCTATAATAATAGTTTCCATTGAAGTATTCCAATGGATCTATCTAAAGCATTATATGGAACGAGATGTCATACTCCAAATTGATGGAATGAAGTAGGTTAAAGGATACACATAGACACAAAACATGATAAAGAAAAAAAAAATTGTAAAGGATATTCAGGATCACATTATTGTGACTCAAATTAAGAAAAATTGTTATACTAATAATTAAAGGAAGTATTTGGAATTTCAAGTGCGAAATCATATTTTCTTGAAGGTATCTCCATGGAAGGGTGTTATAAGGTTCGGTAAAAATGGAAATTGAGTCCTAGCGACATTAGACCCTTTGAGATTATTGAAATGGGTGGAGTTGTTTCTTATCATTTGGCAATGTCGTTGAATCTCTCAAAAGTACACAATGTGTTTCATATATCTCTGCTATGGAAGTACATGCCCGACCCAACGCATGTGCTCACCTAGGATGAATTAGAGTTGGATCATAACCTTTCTTACCATGAATAACAAATCCAAATTCTTGATACTAGTGAGAAATTATTAAATAATCTAATGACCCATCTGAAAAAGTCACTCTAGAGAAATCATAAAATGGAAGAAGATACATCAGACCAAAAGGATTCTATAAAGAATAACTATCCACATAATTTTTAGAAGGTAACACCACTAAAATATCAAGGATTAATTTTTTGTAGGAGGGAAGAATATATAACCCCTATAATTTACCATGTTTTCCTTTTATAATAAATTTAATTTTTTTATAGCTTGTAATTCATGCAACACTGTGTTATCTTGAATTACATGCAAGGCTGAGTTTTACAAATAATAGTATATTATCAAAATATTATTATTTAATATAATAAGATAGTATCTATATGTTAAATTAGTGGTTATGAATAGTATTAACAAAATTATGAATTTTTTATATATTACATATAATTATAAAATTCATCATATGTGTATTTTAGACATGATATAAGAATAAATCTAATTTTTTCACATAAAAGAAATATTTTTTAAAAAATTTTAATTTTAAAACATTTTAAGTGATAAACTATATTAAATATAATTTTTTACCCTTTTAAAAATTTTTATACGACAAAATAATCTTCTTCATTGAATTTGGAATGGAAAAATTATCTTAGGGTGAATTTTTAGTACTATTATGAGAAGATTAATTTTTAATTAATAGTGAAAAAATATTTTGTTATAGTTAAAAACTTCCTTTTAATTAAAATAATTAGTATCCAAGAAATTTTATTTTAATGCCAGAATAGATCAATTATACATATATTAATACAATATACACATTTAATTTATGTATATAATGATATTAGATATAAAAACTTATTGAACTTTTGAATGTTTCCTTTCACACACCTTCTCTCCAAATCTACGGGATTAGTGTTAAACATAATTTTTCCACTTATATAAATTAAATTTGAAAAAAAGGAAATAAAATATTGAAATAGGTATAATATATTGATTTTAATAGGATCAAGATAATTGTTTTTGGATATTATGAATAATCACTTTATTTAATTTTTATTTATTATAGTAAAGGGTAAATTGAGTAATTAAAGTTAAAATTAATATTATATTATTATAAAATTACCCAAAAACATGTCCCAATTTCATTAGATAAGTGATTTTAAACCAAAATCAAACTTATTATGAAGTTTTAATCTTTTTAATTCACTTGGGTATGAATTTGACATTGATAATATATTATTAAAAATATGTGTTAATAATATCATACACATGTTTTTTAATAAGAATTACATTTTTAATACATTATAATACAGAAGATAAATTTAAATTTTATTTTTAAATATAATAAATATTCCTTCATTAGGATATTTTATTTTTAATTTTTAGAGAATAAATAATTTAATTTAAGGCTTTCATAATAATGATGTAGAAATTATTTAATTAAAGGAAATATAAAATAAATGATATTAAAAATTCTAAAACAAATCCAATTTGAAATAATTAATGTCCCAGAAAAATTTTATAGATAACTTAGAAATTTTATTGATATATTATAAGTTTATTAGGTTATCATATTGATAGGATAATTTTAAAAAGAAAAATAATGAATAGTGTCAAAACTTTCAATAATGATACTTTAAAATAAATAATATTTTATTAAATTATATAAAAATCATAAAAATTTAAAATTATTCCAAATAACTAAAGTAAGGTTAAATATTTCACCAATTATTCATTTGGGTCTCATTTGTCATTTTATAGTTTCTATATTAACACTAAATAATAAAAACTCAAGTTGTCGCGATAAGAGTTAAAGGGTTTAACTATGGTTTAAATCCAAATAATAAGGTTAATATTTTTACCTAAACAAGTCTAAAAATCATTTTTTTTAATATTTAAATCCATAATCATATTTTATTATAAATAACTCATGTTGGAGCAATTTTAAATCAAAAATCAATTTATATTAATTTAATATTTTTAAGGATTCCAAGAGTGTCCCTCCCCACTCTTATAAAAAGGCCATAATCCCTCACTTCCTCAAACAACATTGATCATTATTGATCTAAAAACCCAACCCATATCCCATATAAATTTTTCTATCTATATTCTATAGGTTTTAGTTTTCTCATAAGACCAAACCTATAGTCCCTAAGAAGATATCCAAAGGAGGTTTGCGAAAGAAGAGGTAATCGTCTTTACAAACCCCTTAAAATTATTTCTTCTTTTACTTCCTCTTAACTTTTAGTTTCCGTTACAAAATAATAAATCCAGTATCATATATATTTTAATATTTTATAAAGATTATGGTACAACCATATTTCTCATTTTATTCATCCTATGAGGAAAAATATCACCATGTGTATGTATGTACGACTTAACGTCTCCACACTGTAGTGTAATTTTTTTTCATAACCAATTTTTTTGCATGGGTATAATAAAGAATATAATTGATATAATTATTAAATATCACATTATATTTATTATTTATAACTAATATACCATCCAATTATTTAACACATTATCATTTTTTGAAAGATATTGGCGCTCGTGCGTACGTACGGCCTACTATCTCCACGACGCGATGAGATTCATTGTCCACATTAACCATTCAATAATGGTAATGAAATTGTTTATGATGATTTAATATAATTTTTATGAACATAATATCATTTTATATATGAAGAAAATATATCATATGCATGATAAACATGACTTACATGAAGAAACATACATAAGAAAATGAATCTGTTAACACCTAAAAAATAGTAATAATGAAGTATTATTAACAAAATGATATAAGATGATCATATAAGATATCATAAATATAGATATTTTTATGGTGTATTTTAATAAAAATATTTAACCATTTAACACACCCTCAACAAAAGGAAAGTATAAGGTAAGGGTTAATTTTACAATCTCATTATTTTCTGCGATTTTTTATACATAAGTATTTATAGGGACAAATTTATCATCCATGTCAATGTTTCTTAAAAATATATTTTGAAATATTATTTTTATTCTTCTGAAATTTTTTAAAATATTTTTTACCCATGTTTGACTTTATATAAAACATTTTTGAAGGAATCTTTTTTCATTTTTCAAAAGTGGTACTTTATAACCATTTCAACAAAACTGGAAGGTGGTGTTTTTTTAAATTATACAGCATAAGTGAAACTTCGTTTACAATCATAAAATATTATTTTCACTAAAAATTTGATCTTTCAAAATTGAATATTTCATTTATAATGATTTTAATATAAAAGGGGTATATCTCTTAAAAAAATTAATTATTGTTAGTATATATTTTTCATCTATGTCGACATATTTAGTTAGATTTGATACTTAATTGAGGTTTATTTATTATGATAAAATATACCCTATTGTATTTAAAGTTTTATGATATGTTTGACTATGAATGTTCTATTTTGATACCATTCATGGTCTATGGTTAATGTATTGACATTTTGTGTGCTAGTTTTAATACAAATTTTTATGATGGTTAGTTTCACCATTTTCATATGATGAGTGCATTAGACAAAGGAAGTAATGGGTGGGGCCAAATATTACCCCTCTTTGCATTTATAGGTCTCATGAGACAAACTAGTTTGGGTATTGGCTGACATATTACCTGTTTATGTATGGTGTATTGGAAAAATACGTGATTGTAAGTTTGTAGTGTATAGTATGATACATTCCCTCATTATGATATTACTAAGTGATATTCCATGTGATTATTTGACTAGTATAATTTCCATGGAAAAGTATATTTCTCATGTGGCTACTTATATGGAATTATTTTATCATTTTATATCAATTCCATATTATTCTCAATATTATGGTTTAATGGGTGTCGTTTTTAATTATTCACATTGCCTTATAATTTATGTTTATTTATGATAGATTCCGATATATTTTTTTACCCTTACTAAGAATCTGAGCTCACCCCTTTATTATGTTTATTATTTCCACATGATGTAAAAAAAATTATTATGACTAACTTGTAAGGATAAGAAAAGGGAATAAGAGCGTTTTCAAAGGAGTTACTATGTTGGTTTCATTTCAAGAAGTAATGTAAAACTTAATTATATAAAATCATTTCCAAAACTACTGAACTGATCGGTCCTTTGAAATTTGAATCTTGTATATATGCTAATGTAATAAATTAAGGTATCAAATATTGACCTCTATTTTTGGGACCATTATATAGTGGATAAAAAATACCATATATTTTCAGTGACATCACTATTTAAGGAACCTGATTGAGAATCTAGTAAGTTTAACTCTCCAATTTCATATACCTTTTCATGATATGTAGATAATAGGGTGTGATTGGATTGAATAATTGGATTACCCAAATATTAGGTCTATAGTATGATATGAGGAAATGAAATTTCTAGACACCCCAAAATAATTACTCCATTTAATACTTGGTATAGTAAAATGAATCTTACTATATTAAACCAACCTATTATACATATACTAGGGAAGCCTCTTCAATAATATGATTGAATGAATTTATGCTTCATGATTAATCCAACCATTGGAACTGAAGTTGTGTACGAGAATTACTAATATTTTCTTCTATAAGAGGCAGATAATCAAATTTGTGCAGTTTCTCATCTAATAATTTGTGGTGATAAACACACCATTTGTAAGGTATAAATTTTTATTTAATATGGTTGTTCATCAAAAACATATTATATTAAAGTAATGGTTTTTATTCCACTTCATTATTCTCAAGAATAACATATTTCAAGGAGGATATGATTCTTAATGTGATAAGAATTTTTCCTTTACCCAAATCCAACTACACAATGCTTGGTCCACTCACACATTAGATCAATGGTTCATCAATTTTATTTAGAGATGAAGGTCACTTATCTATATCCTTTTTTCATATGGAAAAATTATTTAGAATGACTTAATATATTTCTAGGATTATAAATTTTTACTAGGGGATACGTGATGATCATTTATTTAACTCATTCATTAATCAGAAAAATAAATTTCTAATTAATTTTGGAGTGCATGGTGTTGTAATATTTAGTTTCACAAGTTGTACTTGATGGGATGGAATCATTGAGAAGATTATTGCCTAGGGAGGACATGCATGTCTCATACATAGGGAGGACCTTCACATTCAATTTAATTAATCACCAAGGGGAGGACCTTCATGGTCACTAATTTTTTTGACTCCTTAAAAAAGAAGGAATAGTTTTTTGGATATCATGGTGGATGACAAATATTGTTAAAATTTTATTTTTTTCTCATCATAGGAAGGAAACCCACTCCAGTTGATTACCTAACTAGGAATTTATTCTAAAAAACATGTTCAAGAAAAATTTAAAGACATGTTCAATCTCCAAGAAATTACATCAATATCTAAGAAACATGTTACAAAAATGTGGAAACATTTTACATTATGCACAGTTACTTTATCACCATTGGGATGACCATCAAGGTTACTAGTTTTTTAGTTTTTACTATAGGGGATACATTTTTTGTTACCATTTTCATTACTATAGTAATTACCTATATAATATGTGATTTGTGGAGGACCACCCAATATGGTGAATATATACCAATAAAGAGGGTCTCTATTGTGTTCACTCATTGGATGTGGGTTAGTTTATGAAGTAAGAAATTATTTGTTGAAATATAAGACTTCTTGCTAACAATGATATGAATTTTCCCGTTACTACTATTAGGATATACCTAAAGATATCGATGATTTTATTGATGAAGATAACATGAAATTTTTATTAGACTACAGTAGTTGATTTTCCTTAGTGGTATTTTCATCGAGGTTCCTTTTTTTGAGTGATAGTGGCTCAGAGACCCACCTAAATAACCACATAATAAATCAAGGTTTCTTGAATACATTGACAACCCTTATTTTTTGGAGACCTCCAAGGAAGCTCAACTGTATCCATTTTGTTTTAATTCACATACTACTCATATTCCATAAAAAAATGGATGTTGATTGTAAATTATTCTATGAAATAATCCCAATTTAGTTTGAAATAATGATTTGGGGGGCTTGACCCCATCAGACATGATGTTAGGGTGATGGATATTGGGGTATCAGTTCCTCCAATAATGTATGAGATATCTCAAGTAAAGGTAATATTAAATTTTATAGTTACTCTCATACCATGGTGATAACCACTGGAAAATTAATTTTTTGTGTAGGTGAAAATTTTAACTAGTATTTGGAAGCTGAGTCATTTTTAATTATAACATATGTCTAGGGTTCCACAGATTGGTGGTTCATTACAAATCATGTTATCCCATGGTTTCCCCATTATATGTTAGGTAACATGAATTCTTAGGGTATAATGACCAATTAATACATTTCAATTTCAAGGGAGAATATATAAATGATAAATCTATAAGTGTAATATCGTAAATTATAATTCATAGTAAATTTATTTCTTTAACTTGAAAATGAAATAATTTCGTAATAATAGTTTTTAATTTTCAAAAAAAATTCTAGTGTGGTCCAATATTGATGATTTCTATAGATAAAGTTTCTAAAATTAAATAATTTGGGAGGTCAAATAATCCCATTGATGGTATTTTTTTATAATATGGTACCGTATAATATATTGAAGAGTATTCAAGAAATCCTTCATAGTAAAAACATTGTTTACCCTTTTTGAGAAATATGATCGATTAAAACAATGCATTTGTGACAACATTATGTTCATAAGAAGTTATTTGTTATCCTATGTTTATATTGTTATTTATGTCTTAATGGTTGATAAATATTGAATTTATCATCATTCATGGAGGTGGAAGGTTCTATAGAGTTGGGATTGGGCTCCAAAGATGGGATTCATGAATATCATCATAGATATAATAAAAAAATCTTATTTCATTTCTATATAATTCATCACACCATACCATTTATGTTCATATTACAAGGACCATACTAGTTTATTTTGTGGTTATGTATCCATGACCCAATGGTGTGATGTTTATGATCACGTATCTTGGACCAGTGTTGTTATTTTAATTATAAGAAAATGCTTAATAATGTGTCCTGATGTTTATTGTCATGCAATTGGGAGAATTAAAAAAATTAAACACATCTATAATGTACTGATAATAATATGTACTTTGACTAATTTATTATAGGACATACATATGAGTGAATATTTCTAGTTTAAAATGTTAGTTGTCCTACCTAAATTTATTAAAACTTAAACTATGTTAGAATTCCATTTATAATCACTATACATTTGTAGTAAATTTTACTTAGAGAGATATATGATGATA
The DNA here is from genome assembly GCA_963277665.1 of Viscum album. Classification (NCBI taxonomy): domain Eukaryota; kingdom Viridiplantae; phylum Streptophyta; class Magnoliopsida; order Santalales; family Viscaceae; genus Viscum; species Viscum album. The sequence goes on along the minus strand of OY728150.1, from coordinate 1,285,863,505 downwards.
TTCATAGGTAATGAAAACAAGTGGTGGAAATTTTAGTCTAAAATAAAAGTTACAAGTATGTATATTATCAGCACATTTTATGGACATAAGGAGGACATATAGGACCTTGATGGACATTGGACCATCTTAGAATAATCATATTGGGTAGGTAGGTCCAAGAAATGATCCATTGTTTCTCCAAGAGTGGTTATCATTATTATAAAGGGAATATAATATTTGTTTCCTATTGAACCCATTTTAGGATGATGTTGTATTTTATTCAATAATTTGGGATGATTATTTTATTTAACTATGTTGATTTAGTGTCAGGGGAGATTTATAAAATGTTTGGAACATGTTTTGAGGTGAGTTGAAGAACATACAGTATTTAAAAATGATACATAACATATTTTATATGGATCCAAAGATATTTTTATCATAATCACGTAAAATATATTCTATTAATATAAAATATATTTCTTCAGGGTAAAACTAAAATGAGGTGAAGTCGTGAATTCAATGTGATATGTAGTATATGAAAGTGCCTAAAAAATATATTTGAGATTTTGTATATGATGTCTCAAAATAGAATATGTAAAAGGAATAAATATAGAGTGATATTTATGGTATTTGAACTTTTACATAAGAAATTTTAAAAATACATGATATAATGATCATGAGGAGACCCAGACCCACACTCCCAGATCTGGTTCTAAAAATACATTCTTTATTCATTGGATTTGATAAAAAGTGATATCAATCTTTATTTATTTTAAAACATTTCAATAGGTTGAACATTACATCTCATCCATAATTACATAATTCTAAGAATATAAGGATTAGTATCTTTGAGGATCAACTACATATGAAAATTGTTTTACGACATGGGAAAACATTCCTCCATAATCGAACCACACTAAACCCCTTCTTGAATTCTCATATATTATAATTAAATTATTAACATGGAAAATATAAAAAATAATAAAGTGGTGAAATCAAACTATAAGTAATAGAAAAACTCAAAAAAAAATATTCAAGTCTTAGATCATAAGAATATAAGAAAACATGAGTAGAGGAGAAATATCTTATTAAAAGAAAATAGAATAGAAAGAGTTGATCATAAGTCATGATAAAATAACATGTAATATCAAATTAGAAAACATATACAATGAAAACTTAGTGTAGATACATGATATGAAAAATATTATACATGGGGAATAACATAATAATATAACATAAAATTATGGCATATATTTAAGTATAAAAAATTGAACCATTATAAAAATATCTAACTGCATTGAGTTCTTGCACAATATTTTGAATGAAGTTAATCAGTATAACGTTCTTGATCAATAATTTGAACATATATAATCTACATCATGTTCACACTAAATCTTGTGAGTGTAGTTATTATTATTTCTGTTCACACTAAATCATCTGAACATAGCTAATCAGTACCATTTTTATACTAAATCTTGTAAATGTAGATAATATTCATAGTTTTCACAATAAATCTAGTGAATGTATCTAAACTACGACATTTTCTCACTAAACATATTTATCCCATGAGGTATAAAAAATTAAACAATTAATTATTGGGTGATATAGGACCCCACCCTTAAATAATAATCACTTATAAATTTTTCTTCAAGGAAACCATGAAAACTTTCATATTTCAAATATTAAAAAATTATCATCTAAAAAATAAATATGTTTCATGAAAAACACACCAATAACATTCCATAAGTTTTATAATTATGGAATATTGATGGTGGTATAAAAAGATATCCCTTATTAAACATAAGTAACATCAATATATGTTTTCATAAATAAAAAACTATTGGATTTTTTTTGGATAACTCTCTTTACAAAACCAAAAGAAAAAACCCTTTCTAAAATGATTGAAAAATCCTCAAAAAATATTCCTTTAAAACTAAACACATTGATCTTGATATAATATTTTATATAGAAACCATTAAAACTAATTTTTTTTTGCATAAGATAAATTATATAAATGAATGTTTCATTTAAAAAATCTAAATAATAATTTCATAAAAACACAGGCCTTTAAAATCCCTCTATAATATATATAATTACTTTAAGAATAAAACATTTTATTATATAAAATATAATAATATTTTATTTTATTTAAAAAATAATCCATAGTTTATACAATTGAAACCCCATTTAAATAGAGGAGAATTAATCTTTTTATATAATAATTATCATAAAAAAGAAGAAACTATAAACAAAATTACAAAATTCTTTTATCTTTGTAGTAAAATAAGTTGGTATGGTCACTTTGAAAATAATTATTCAAAAAAATAAGGTGAAAATATTAGAAAAAGAATTAAATAAAAAAATTATTTTATAATAGATATTTAAAAATACTTGAATTGTTTCTAAGGAGACTGTGTGTTGTAAGATAAATCATTTATTTTTTAAAGGATATAAACACATTTTCAAATTTTGAAATACCATTTTTGTAAAACCAAATCATGGAAAAAGTAAAAAAAACATTCTTTTTAAATTTATCAAGGAGGAATATTTGAACTAGAAGTTTTAAATTCCTAATAAAAAAATATAACATACAATTAATAATAATGGTATGGTGGAACAACCAAAATTTGAAGAAATAAGTTTAATAAAACATATTATAACTCATTGAAGGGACTTGAGTTAACAAAGACCATAACAAATTTTGTATATCTTGAATTGAAATAAATTATATGAAACAAAATGATATGGAAAAATTAATTTCATGAATTTAAATAATATGTTAATAGAAATTAATTAAGTATTAATCATTCCATATCATTATATCATCATGATAAATAAGAAACATGTCTCAAGGAATGAACTGTGAGACAAAAACCATGTTACCTTATATTCCTTATTACTTGAATAAAATCTAACCTCTCATGTAATATGAATAAGTATCGTAATAAACTATTTCAAAAACATATTCATATATATAACCATTTATATACTTCTTTTATAAATATATACTACAAATATATTAATTAGTTATTTTCTATTTCGATCATTGGGTATTTAAAAATTCTGATTGTTTGTTCAATACATTTACCATGGTGAAAAAGTCAATTATTACTTATTGGTTCAATTTTCATCATTCCTAAATAATCCAAGATACTAGAATCATTTTTTCAGTGATTCATTTTATTTCATTTTCATTTTTTTTATAATAGAGTTATTGTTTATGAAAAAAGAAATTGTAATGAAGTAGTTTCGATGTGTTTAGTGATCCGAAGATGATATATTAAAAAATATATTAAATATCCATAAAATCATTCTAGAATATTTTAAAAAATGGAATAAATTTATTATTGCATTCTATTATTATTATATAATATTTCTTAATCAATCTTGAAATAAATATTCTAACATCGTTCTCGTAAGTAGTAAAACCAACCCAAACGGGGGCATGTTATAATGATATAATGAGTAAGGAAATGTTTTTATATATTATTAATATAAATTTTATAGAATATGAAATATTTAATTAATATAATTTATCTTTATTAATTAATTTTTAGTACCATCCATGATGGTTCATGATGACAAATAAAATTCATCGTTTATGGAGGCTGTAGTTTGTATATACACAAGATTAATCATTCCATTTATCTAAAAATTGGATACAATAAAGGTATATCATAAATTATCACTTCATAATTAGAATTTTGAAATAGGAAAAATATTAATTCATTGAACCCATCCTTTTAACCAACCATGAGATGCGATGATGAGAAACGAAGCATATCATTTAGTGGAGGCGGTAGTCCGCACGTATGTATGATCTAGATAGTTTTTTTCTATAAGTGGGTGGAAAGGACTGATTAAATGATGTAACATTATTATAATGAAATTAAAGTATATCATTAACACTATTTCCATAAAATTAGGGTGGATACGAAAAAATATTGAATGAAAAATATTAACAAGAAAGGGTTAAGGAGTATGAAATACTCACAGTGGGAACATAAGATTTCTATTGGAAATATCTTTAAAAATGGAGGCCTTATAATATATAATTAATAATAGATTATTATGAACATCATAGATTATTTTAAGGGTCAAATGTTAAGTAATGATGGTATAATGAATAGTATAAAGTGTTCCTATTTTATAAGTGAAGAGAAGGGTAATTTTAATAGTTCATTATATTTTAGTAATGGATTGTTACTATTAAAGGGTAAAAGGTTCACAATGATGAAAATATGAAATAGAGATATTATTTGGGCCTATTATACTCTCTACCACTCATTTCAAATACATAATAGAGTTACTTGTGGATTTTCTTATGTTTTAATTTTTACTATAATGCCTTTTTTCCTTGGTAATAAACTTTTTAACTATGGAAATTAATTTTAATGAAAAATTAATAGTGAAACTATTAAATAATTATAAAATATTGATTCAAAATTTTAATGTAATTTTTTAAAATAAAATTTATACTTCATAGAAATTTTAATTTTAGAAAAAATGCACATAACACAAGAAATCGTTTTTTGAAAAATTGTATTTTTAAGATTAAAATTTATGTTTAGAATAAAATTTTGAATTTTGTTAAAATAAATGACAAAAATTAGTTTATTATAAGAAAAATTATCTTTCAAATAAATCCAAATGTTAATTTTATGACAATAATGTTTTATTAAATGAAAAGATAGAGAAGTATTTTTAAATTACAATAAAATGTTACTTAAGTTCTAAAACTTATACATATGTATTCTAAGTTCAAAATAATATTTTAAAATATATATTTTTACTCATTATTTCATGATCCGTCCTCAGGGACCGTGTCGTGACTAACCCAAGACCGCCTTCCATAGGCCAGGGGCTGGCGACTAGCACCAAAGAAGTAAATCCTGATAAAAAGGGAAGGAATTGCCTTTACGAAATGTAAAAAAACACAACCAGAGTAAAAGCAGAAGAAAACACTAAGTAAAACTAAAAACAAAAGAAGTGATGAAAGTAAGGGGACAGAAATACAAGCCCAACTATAAAGTACAAGGTAAAAGACAAAACAGCTGGAAGGTGACATGAAGCTCCTGGAGCGTCCACCACAGATCCTATGTGAAGGGTAGGTACAGATAGCGTAGCTCCTAGATCGTCCACCTAGGATCCTACCTGAAGGGTAGGTACAGATAGCCCCATCAGTGCCCTCATCTTTCAATCCTCCTCTGGGTACCGACTCATTGTGAAGGCCACCTCCAGGTACCGTCCAGTCCTCATACACGTGGCCTCCGTCAGCGTTGTCCGTCGTCTGCATCCAACACAACGAGGTGCGGGCATAGCCCATGTAGGGGTGAGTATAACGATACTCAGTAGGGACCCCGAGACCCTCAAGGTCTCACTAAATCCAACAAGGATAAACCACAAAGAAAGATCTCAACAGATAACCTTTTCTTAGGTATATTCCCATAAATATACCTAAGTTATCAATTAACCCATCTCAATTATGACGAAAACACAAAGGTCATTGAATTAGCTCACACCCGGATTTTTATTCATGATGAAGAAAATATGGCTGCTGGATAACTCCTCCTCTATCGAGCACAGTGGTCCTTCCACGATTCCGAGGTTCCACTCACTAACCTTAGACTGCTGAGTTACTCCTTCTGTCGAGTACCGCAGGTCTGCCACCTTACAAAGTAGTGCTCCTCCTCCATGGGTCTGCCACCTCACAAAGTAGTTCTCCTCCGCTATGGGTCTGCCACCTCACAAAGTAGTGCTCCCCACTGGGCTATACAAGTCACTTTGAATCGAATCGGAAAAATAGTCATCAGGTCTCAGCCAGCTACAAGGTCATCGTACTCTGTATGCTCTTCTCCGGGAGGATCCGCTCCACGAGCCACTGTTCGACACTCCAAGTGTCACAATGTCCCACGAATAAGTAACTCAAAGATATGTCACATCATAGGGATCTCAACGAAACAGACGGCGCGTCAATCGGACGTCTGGTCTGTGAGTTATGAGCGTTTCTATTCTAGGGGCCCGGTTGGATTTAGGGTCCAATTCAACTCGGTCATACTCCAACTATGTCCAAACCTCAGGTGAATTATTCCAAAAGAACCATCTCATCAAGAGGAATCCAACGTAGTCGATGACACGTCAATCGGAAGTCTGGTCCTCAAGTTATAAGTGTTTTCGCACTGAGGGCCCGGTTGGTTTCGAGTTCTAACCAACCCAGCCATACCCAAACGTCACCGAAACCTTAAGTGTAATACACTGAATCAACCGTCTCGATCCAAGTAATCCTACGCAACTGACGGTGCATTGATCGGAGGTCCGTAGCTCAAGATATGGCCGTTTAACTGAAAATGACTTGAAAATAGGGGGTCAGGGCCCGGTCCGACCCGGCCCAACACCCCCCGGGTCGACCCGACACGGGTCCAGGTCTAGCCCTGTTGGGTGTGGCCCAGCTCGGCCCACGGTTGGCATAGCCTAGCCCGGGGCTGGCGCGTCCCGGTGCACGTGGCCCACGCGGCTGGCCGCGTGGCTGGCCGACCAGGGGGGCTGGCGGCGCCCAGTGGGGCCCGCCCTACCTGCTGGTCAGGGGGGTTATACCCCCCAGTTTCTTCGAAACGGCCGACCATTATGGTCGGCCCTTGGGTAACCGTGGGACCCCCACAAGTCCCGCCTCTTGGGGGTACGGGTGGCCAGCCCAGCCGGCTGCTTTTCCAGGTTCCGCCGCGGCCTTAGCCATAACTTTGTTCAACGGGCGCGGCGCGACAGCGCCGCGCCCCACCGCCACGGCCCGCTTCAGCTGTGGCCCCTATAGATCTGGCATGGTGCAACGGCACCGCTCCCCTCTGCCCCGGCCTAGCTAGGCTGCGGTGCGGCTCTACTCCGCGCGGCATGACGGTGTCGCGCCTTTGCGGCAACCCGGAAATCATGCGCTGACGATCCGCTCGTGGTCAGCCCGACTTCGGCCGATTCTTCGCAGTCCGCCTCCATCATCCACAAACAACAAATGAGAGGGGAAGGGTCAGATCGTGTTCGTGCGGTTTGAGCCCTTCTTTGTCAATATGGTATCAAGCTGCCAAACGAAACTCAAGAATTGAAGAACGATGAAGAACGGTATTAAAGCTTGAACATAACAACCCCTACCTCGAATAATTAACGTTGCACGTCGGGCGTCATGGAAGACAGCGTTGTGGGAAAAAGATTTGTTGGTGACGTTGGAGTGTATCCGAAGATGTGGTGTCTTCCCTCTTGTCACGGAGAAAATAAAGGAAATCATATCGATCGTTCTTCGTGGAACTGATGTTCTTCGTGGATAAAGAAAGATCTCCTCTAATTCTCCCAAAATATATTCCAAGAAAATATTTCATTAAGTCTCTTTCTTCTAAAAGATCTCCATGCAATTCAAAATAAGTCAAGAGGTGTGACAAAAATAATTAATAAGGTTATTAATTACATTAGTTGGCTTCATTAATCTTGGGAGGTGGAGAGGTGCCCCTATAAGAAGGGAAGTTGTCAACATTAAGCAAGGGAATTTATTAAGGATTTAAGGAGGTATGGGGAAAATGTAAGGTTGGGGCTCGTGTGGGCCCCCACTCTCATATAACCACTCATGGGAAGTTGTGTGGTTATGGGCTTCACCAAAAACTTCCCATAGAAGGGTTTAACTTCCAGGGTTACAAAATAAAATTGTTCAACAATTTTATTTATTTAAAACTATTTCCCCAAATAATAACTCTCAACCCGCTTAAAACGCAACTGCGGTAAAGGACCCTTAAGAAATTACTGGCGCTGCAAGTTTATCGGTGCCCTCGGATTTCAATTCCGAGCACCGGTTCAAAAGATAGAAAAACCCGCTTGTTTGTTCGCTGAACGTACCCGAGTTAAACTTTGGAAATTTATTTCGGGCACACCGGGCCTCAAAATCAGGTGCCGTCAGAAACTGTGTACTCGTATAATTCCAAAAAAATTAAGAAAAATATTCCTTGAAATTTCCGAGTCATTACATTACTACCACCTCAGAGATTTACGTCCCCGTAAAGCTACAACACAAACTAGGGAAACTAAAGTAGGTACCGAGCACGCATATGAGCCTCACGATCCCAGGTTCTCTCCTAGAGGTTCCCGTGCTGCTAGTGAAAGCACACAAGAGGAATCGAATGTACACATAGGACCTACTTTTATCGGCCCTAAACCTCTACTGGAACCCCTTGAATGTTTCCCCGTCATTGATTTCCAGATGTTAGTGGTTGATGATGATGGATAGGACATGCACACATCTCCTTAGCTGAGATACGTGGATGACGTTGTGCATCTGGTGCAACTAAGGTGGAAAGGTCAGGCGGTAACCCACCTTGCCTACTTTGCTGAGAACCTAGAAAAGTACGTTAAATCATGGAGATAACTTGCCCCCCTGGCCAAAACGCCGTAGACCCCATCGAGGTGAGACCCGTAAGGTAACGTGGTCTCCATCCTCAAACTCCAGTGGTCTCATCTCCTATCAGCATAGGACTTCTGTATGCTCTGTGCAGTCTTCATCCACTCCTGGATGATCTGAAAATTCTCTGTCACAGCCTGAACCATCGCTGGTTTTACACATGATGACTCTATCATTATCCACAAATGATATCTGAAACGCGTACAACTGCTGTCTTGCCACTCCTAATAGCTGAAATCTTGATCTCCTACTAAGACCATCTACCACAACGTTCCCCTCCTCATGAGTACAAACTATCTCGAAGTCTTAGTCCTATAGGAATTCAAGCCATCACGTTGTCTCAGGTTCATGTCCTTCTGAGGGAAGATACACCTGAGACTACTGAGTTGGAGATAACCATAAATCGTTCACTCAACGAACAATGGGTGAGACTAGATAATTCTAAGAACTCATCTCCACCCTTATTCGTCTAAATTCTACCAAAAAGGTGCTGAGATTTCTCCACTACTGAAAAGATAAAACTGCTCTCATCCCATGGATGAACCATGTTCGTCAGCTAATACAGCCAATCCTGACATGAAAGGTATAATTCATGTCTTGAATGATGTCTTAAGGCCTCGACGCTACTACTAAGAGATCCAACCATTACTCTCACCTCCAAGGGTTGAGTCACACTGTTGGCATTAGTGCGTGGTTACTGGGTCTCCTCCAGTAGGAATCTCGCAAGTGAGGGTCAAGTCAACAGTTTTAACCGGAACCTCTTAGTGCAGAAAAAAGAAGGAAAAAAACGTCACAAGGAAAAGTGTCTTTTATTACTACAGCTCAAGTACAAAGACACACTACAACCACAAACAACAACAACCTGGAAACTAGAAGCACCAAGAACAAAGGCCACCATGCCTGGAACTAGTCTCGCTCATGTCCACCTACTTCCAAAGCTCCATAGTCATTTGCTTCAGTTTCCTGAAGTTGTGCACTCCCATGTCCACATGTTACCTACGGTCGGGGTATACCTCCTATTGGTGGTGGTGGAAACACCTCGAAGCAACGTCCACCTCCAGCTGCATGGAAAGCTCCCCTACCTCGGTCTCCTACTCCTTGTGGTCTACCTCGATCGAACCTCTGCCTCTGCCTAGGTGGTCCTTCATCTATCTATTGATCATCCGAGTGGTGGGTCGGACAGTCACAAGCCATGTGACCCTGTCCGCCGCATGTGTAACACAACATGGCAGGTCTCGCTCTATCACTACCCCTGATGCCTCGCACTACCGATCCTAAGTCGTGTGGTCAACCACCTGTAGGCCAGGCCCTCTTCGACCTCTGTGTCATCTGTCTACTGCTAGCTATAGAAGACTTCGCTGCATGCCAGCTAGTAGTGGGTCCCACTGCTGGAGCCTGCTCAGCAAGGAAACTCTCCACTAAGAGAGCTTGCTCCAACACCCCTGTCTGCATCGGGATGCTGTGAGAAACTACTGAAGATCTAATCTCTCGCCTGAGCCCTTGCTCAAAGGTTCGGGCCCTGAAGAACGGGTCTCGTACCATATCAGTAGAGTAGCGCGAGAGGTCGGTAAACCTCATAGAATATTGTGCCACCGTTATGCTACCCTGCTGAAGATGTAGTAGCTTCTGTATACTTACCACTCGAAGGGTGGCTGGTACAAACACCACCCAGAATCGGATCTCGAAGTCTGCCCATATAAGTGTCGCCTTATCATGCATCTGGAGCATCAGGCTCCACAATCTGCCTGCTGCTTCCTGAAGATGCTGGCAGCAAGGATCACCATAAAGTCTGATGGCGTCCCTACTAGCCTGAAGACTCTCACCATAGCATCCAGCCAATCCTCAGCTGCCAGTGGGTCCGTCTCTCCCCGGAACCTGGGTGGCCTCTAGCGCTGGAACTCATGCAGCATGCTCAAGCGGCGTGCATTGCCTACTACTGGGGCTGGTGGTATCGGTGGCCCAATGGGTAGTAGTACCACCGGTGCCTCCACTAGTTCCTCAACTAGGAGAGGGACATGTACTGAGGAATCATCGCTCGGTGGGCTATCAGTACGTACAACTCTCGGGGCTCTAGCTGGTCGTCTGCCGGGAGGCATCCTGAATGAAACAGATGCGACACGGTCAAAGACAATACCTGTTGAGCTGACCTAGTTAGAGCTTATTGAATGAAACTTTTGAAAACACAAACGAAGTCGGTGTTTTCATGCAATGAGTCAGAAATCAGAAGTCAGGGTCCTAGTGTATGGATATGTCGGCCGCCCGCACCAACACTGGTCTCCCTGAACTAAAAACCACACTTAGTACCCTTAACACTATTGCTTCACGGAAAATAAATATCAGAGTCCTAAGTTCTATGGTAGAAACTCCCTCTGATACCAATTTTTCACAACCAGTCCTCGGGGCCCATGTTGTGACTACCCCAAGCCCACCTTCCATAGGCCAGGGGCTGGCGACTAGCACCAAAGGCGTAAATCCTGATAAAAAGGGAAGGCATGGCCTTTATGAAACGTAAAACAACACAACCAGAGTATAAGTGGAAGAAAACACTAAGTAAAACTGAAAAAAAAGTAGCGTTGAATGTAAGGGGCCGGAAATACAAGACCAACTGTAAAGTACAAGGTAAAAGACAAAACAACTTGAAGGTGACAAGCAGCTGCTGGATCATCCACCACGGATCCTACCAGAAGGGTAGGTACAGATAGCGCAGCTCCTAGATCGTCCACCAAAGATCCTACCTGAAGGGTAGATACAGATATCCCCCTCATCACCCTCTTCTTTCAATCCTCCTCCCGGTACCGACTCGTCATGAGGTCCACCTCCAAGTACTGTCCAGTCCTCTTACACTCGGCCTCTGTCAGCACTGTCTGTCGTCTGCATCCAACACAACGAGGTGTGGGCATAGCCCGTGCAGGGGTGAGTATAACTATACTCAGTAGGGACCACGAGACCCTCAAGCTTTCACTAAATCCAACAAGGATAAACCACAAAGAAATATATAAATAGATAACCATTACTTAGGTATATTCCCATACATATACCTATGTTATCAAGTAACCCATCTCAATTCTGAGAAAAACACAAAGGTCATTGACTCAGCTCAAACCAGGATTTTTATTCACGATGACGAAAACACAGCAGTTGGAGAACTCCTCCTCTGTCGAGCACAGTGGTCATGCCACGACTCCGAGGTTCTACTCACTAACCTTAGACTGCTGAGGTACTCCTCCTGTCGAGCACCGGGGGTCTGCCACCACACAAAGTAGTGCTCCTCCGCCATGGGTATGCCACCTCAAAAAGTAGTGCTCCCCTTCATAGCCTACAAAGGTACTCCTCCTGTCGAGTACCTCAGGTCTGACACCTCACAAATTATTTCTCCTCCGATATGGGTCTGGCACCTCCCAAATTATTTCTCCCCACTGGTCTATACAAGTCACTCCAAATTGAATCGGACAAGCAATCATCAGGTCTCAGCCAGTTACAAGGTCACCGTACTCTGTATGCTCGTCTCCAGGAGGATCCGCTCCACGAGCCACTGGTCGACACTTCTAGTGTAACGTAGTCCCATGAAAAATTATCTCAAATATCTGTCACGTCATAGGGATCTCAACGCAACAAACGGTGTGTCAATCAGACGCCCAGTCTGTGAGTTTTTAGCGTTTTCGTTCTAGGGGCCCGGTTGGATTTCGGGTACAGTCCAACCCAACCATACTCCAACTACTTCCAAACCTTAGGTTAAGTATGCCAAAAGAACCGTCTCATCAAGAGGAATCCAACGTAGTCGACGACACGTCAATTGGACGTATGGTCCTCAAGTTATAAGTGTTTCCGCTCCGAGGGCCCGGTTGGTTTGGAGTTCGAACCAACCCGACCATACCCAAACATTGAAGAAACCTTGAGTTTAATATACCGAATCGACCGTCTAGATCCAAGGAATTGTACGCAACTGATGGTGCATTGATCGGAGGTCTGTAGCATTTAACTAAAAATGGTCCGAAAATAGGGGGTCTGGGCCCGGTCTGACCCGGCCCAACACCCCCTAGGTCGGCCCGAATCGGATCGACCTGACCCGGGTCCAGGTCTGGACCGGTTGGGAATGGCCCGGACTGGCTGGTGCGGCCTGGCCCATGGTTGGCGCGGCCTGGCCCGGGGCTAGCGCGGCCCGACCGGCGCGGTCTGGCCCGGCTGGCGCAGCCTGACGCACATGGCCCATGTGGCTGGCTGTGTGGCTGGCCGACCAGGGGGGCTGGCGACGCCCAGTAGGGCCTGCCCTAGCTGCTGGTCGGGGGGGTTACACCTCCCGGTTTCTTCGAAATGGCCGGCCATGATGGCTGGCCATTGGGTAACCGCGGGACCCCCTCAGGTCCCGCCTCTTGGTGGCGTTGGCGGCCAGCCGCCCTTCCATATTCTGCCGTGGCTTTTGGTCGTGGCTTTGTTCAACCGTTCGCGACCCCTATAGCTCCAGGGCAGCACGATGGCGCCGCGCCCCTCCGCCGCGGCCCGGCTAGGCCGCGGTCCGGCTCTACTCCGCATGGCATGACGGTGCCACACCTTTGCGGCGACCCGACAATCATGCGCTGACGATCCACTTGTGGTCAGCCCGACGCCGGCTGGTTCTTCGCTGTCCGCCTTCATCATCCACAAACAACAAACAAGAGGGGAAGGGTCGGACCGTGTTCGTGCGGTCTGAGCCCTTTCTAGTCAATATGGTATCAAGCGGCCAAACGAAACTCATTAATTGAAGAACGATGATGAATGGTATTGAAGCTTGATCCTAACAACCGCTACCTCGAATAATTAACGTTGCACGTTGGGCGTCGCAGAAGACGGCGTCGCGGAGAAAAGATTCATTGGCGACGTTGGAGTGTATCTGAAGATGTGTTGTCTTCATTCTTGTCACAGATAAAAGAAAGGAAATCATGTCGATCGTTCTTTTTGGAACTGGCGTTCTTCATCGAGGGAGGAAGTCGTTCTTCGTGGATAAAGAAAGCTCTCCTCTAATTCTCCCAAAATATTTTCCAAGCAAATATTTCATTAAGTCTCCTTCTTTTAAAATATCTCCATGAAATTAAAAATAAGTCAAGAGGTGTGAAAAAAATAATTAATAAGGTTATTAATTACCTTAGTTGGCTTCATTATGCTTGGGAGGTGGAGAGGCTCCCCTTTAAGAAGGGAAGTTTTCAACATTAAGCAAGGGAATTTATTGGGGGTTTAAAGAGGTTTGGGGAAATTGAATGGTTGGGGCTCATGTGGGACCAACCTCTCATATAACCACACAAGGGATGTTGGTTGGTTATGGGCTCCACGAACAGCTTCCCAAGGAAGGGTTTAACTTTCAGGGTTACAAAATAAAATTGTTCAACAATTTTATTTATTTAAATCTAATTCCCCAAATAATAACTCTCAACCTGCTTAAAACGCAACTGCGGTAAAGGTCCCCTTAAGCAATTACCGGTGCTGTGAGTTCATCGGTGACCTCAGATTTCAATTCCGAGAACCGGTTCAAAAGATAGAAAAACCCGCTCATTCTTTCACTGAACGTACCCGAGCTAAACATTGGAAATTGATTCCGGGCACACCGGGCCTCAGAATCAGGTGCCGTCAGAAACTGTGTACTTGTAAAATTACAAAGAAATTAAGAAAAAAAATTTCATTTAAGTTTTTGGGTCTTTACAAAATAAAATAAATATCAAAATATTTATTTAAACTTCCCATTATTTCTCATATAATCCTAAATTCATTACATTTTTAATTTTGCTAAAAACTCTATTTTTCTCTATTCACTTAAAAATTATTTATTTCAGAAAAATACCCAAAAAATTCTCTAATTTAATATTGAGATATTGAATTCAAAATGTATTTTAATTTTTAAAAACTAAAAATTTAAAATTTATAAATTTATATTTTAAAATAAAATAAAATATATAAATAAAATCTACTTATATTGAAGAAAAAATGGCATTTTTAAAAAAATAGTGTTCTCATTCCTATCTTTTTTTCTTTTATAACTGATTATAAAAAATTTATTTACTATATATTTTTTTATTACATATTTTTTTTAATATTTTTCATCCAATATGTGGAGGCACGTTCACATTTACTATTTTTTAATAAAGATATAAAATATAATAATAATTAAGATAAAAATATATATTTCAATATCATAGGGTGTTACATTCTCCCCACCCCCTTAAGTAAACTACATCCTCACAATTTTAATTACTATTTAATTTTTTAAATAGATATTATTATATAAAATATAAACACTTCTCGTGATATAGTTTCTAGAGATATATTAGTTGTATAAACTTATGAATTATATCATTTTCTCTCAAGATGTGTCAATCCGAATAATATTTTTTATCTAATATTTTTAGATAAACAACACACATGGTTCGATATCACAACTCAGGAAATATAATTAGTGTTCCAAGAGAGTTCATAGTAATCCTTTCACTGATATATGATTATAATTTTTTTTTGAAATATGAGATATGGTTTCTCTATTTTGGTAATTTGTATCGAGTTTATGTTAATATGGTCTTTTCATTCCCAAAATTTCTTAAAAATATAATATTTTCATTTCCATAAACATAAACTCTAGGTAATAAAATATTACAGTAGAATATTCCATTTATAATTCTATATCAAATCATTAGTGTAGTGATTTGATATTCTTAGGAAACACCAATGGTGTAGGGCCTTAATGCGTGTAAACAGGAAAAAGTGTCTTCTTTATTAAATTGGAATAAGATTCCAGGAATCATATTCTGAAGGCCCAAAGTGTTTAGTGGTCTTGTTAAACTAGATACATACACTATTCTTATATTACATTTGAATATACAAATACATAATTATTTTCTTAAGAATAAAATTATTCCCTCCGGCATATCCTTTAATATCAATCATGATACTTCATGGAATTTTAGAGAGGAGATAAAAAATAAGAGTGCGATTTAGATCTTACTGAGAGTTTATTATTATAAAAAAATCTTAAATAAATAAGAATAATCAATATAGAAAGGTAAATAATTGAACAAACATTCCATGTAATAAATTAAATCAGAAGGAAGTGCATCAAAATATAATATTAAGGGAAAAATATCATTGATAATAATTAATATGAAAAGGTAAAAAACTGAAAACACATTCCATTTAATCAATTACATGACTATCATAAATGGGCAAGGAATAATAAATATATAAATGTAAATAACTAAAAACACATTCCATTTAATCAACAAATTGAGAATGGAATGAATCCATAGATAATATCATTGTGTAAATCCCATTGATAATATTAATTGAATTCTTAGAGAAGGAAATGCTTAATTATTAGATGTTTTGATCTCAGTCATCATGATACCTCTATCATCAATACCTTTCACAATACAGTTTAAAATATAGGTAAAACCCATTTAATTATATCTTACTTATTCACCTCATAAGACTACTAATGGATTGAGGGGATACAAAATGTATTTCATGCCAATTAGAATAGGTCCAAACCATTCCTTATATATTAAATAATAAATTTAATTCATGAAAATGTTCATTATCATCTAATATCCATATTGAGTAAATAATATGGATTTATCAATATTTCCCTAGATAAAAAATAATTTTCATTAAAGAAAATTACATGTAAAAAATATATAATTTTCAATCAATTAAAATATCCAGGATAAATAATATGGATATTTAGGGGAAATTTCTAGATGAAAGTGGATAATTTATAGGAAAGTTAATGATTAAAAAATGAATCTGGTAAATAAATGTTAACAATTCCCTTGTAAAATGATCATTAACCATCAAGATAATTAATAAGAATGGTGTTAATACAACATATACCCATTGGAGTAATAATAGTGTTTTTTCATTGATTAATATAAAAACCTTAAAAGGATATTTAAAAACATTCTTGATAAAAATGAATTTTCATTTTGAAATCACCTTTTAAAACTATAATTTAACAAAAATGAAAATACATTTCTTTGAAAAGAATTTTTGAAAGTTATAAAAAAATATTTAAATCATTGTTGTGGTTATTAAAGCTATAAATTTTGTTCATCCATTACATGTTAAAATAAAGATTCCCTCCACTTTTTTTTTACTAAAATCTATATTTGCATTATTTTAAAAAAGACATGAATGTACCTTTAAAAAAATTTATAAAAAGTTAAATTTGGTAATAATTTTCTTTAATAAATAATTTTTAAAATGTGTAAGAATTTTTTTGGAAACATTTTAGAAATCATGGTTTTGGTAGAAAATGGATTTCCAACCACAAAGAAACAAATTCGGATTTTTTTTAAAACATTTTCCCAATTATTTTTAGAACCAAAGAGTTTATAAATGGTACTATTACTTGAAAATATCATTAATAAATAAGAAATAATAAAATTAAATGGGTTTATTATAAAAAGTTCAAAAATATTCCTTCAATTGAAATTCAAGAATAAACAATCTCAATTTGACATTTTTTAAATAACCCTTACAATTATCATAATGTTAAAGTGATAATTAATAAATGAATATATTTTTTTGTATCAAATATAAATCCATAATAAATAATTGGAAACAAATCATACGATAATAAAAAGTCACTACACACATAATCTAATAATGTAAATTATGGTGAAAATGTGATATAACCCAATGAAAATAAATTGAGTTATGAAATACATTACCAATTGGTAAATCATAAGTTAAATACCATTGGATAAAATAATTCAAATCGAAACTTCAAATACCATGGATTATTAAGGAATTTATATATTATATGTCAAAGGGCCAGTATGTACACCATATAAAAAAATTAGGTGCAAAACAGTACAATATCCCTCAATAAAGAGAAATTGAGACAAAGTCCCTTGCCTTGATATTCCTTTTAGTTGAAAATTCTTTAACCCATTTTATATTGGTTTTAAACATGCTATTATCTTACTACAGAACCTCATAAATATTTATGATATCATATATGATTCTTTTTAACATCTTATCATCCATTAGTAAATTATATTTCATTATATTCATTATTTCCGATGTAAATTTCCGTATTTTCTCATACGTGTCTCGTCATGAATGATTCAGTTTGTGGATATAGTATATATCTATATCATATTTACAATTATAATAATAATAAAATAATTATCATATTTTTACATCAATTTTACTTTTAAAACCAATCATTTATGATTATTATAAAAAATGATGTTACGATCATGGAGATTGTAGGTCATACGTACGCATGAGTGACATTTATATTATTTAATGTTTATTATGAAAATAAGGTATGTAATATATTATCTTTACAAAATGATCATAATATCATATATATATAATGTTATTTCATTAAATATGTTATATATATCATCAATGTGGTGTGGTGATAAAAGAGATTTGAATCTCTCTTGGGAGGTGGTAGTCTACTCATAGCCGAACAATGTTATCCTTTTTCAGCGAAAAAAGATGAAAATGATATATTACTATTTGAGATAGATAAATATGTAATTATTATCATAATAATTTCATTTATATTACTTTTATTAATTATAATTATCCTTATCATCTTCCATGTAAAGCGTTAGTGAAAGATGAATCACATCACTTCGTGAGGCGGTAGTCCGCCGTACACATGAGCGATGTTAGGGTATTCCCTACGAAATAGAATGTAAAAGCTATATATTATATAATGAATTTATATATATAAATATTTTATAAATGTCATGTATAAACATTATATTCATAATTATACCCAATTTTGATTTGAGGTTAAGGAAAAAATTAATGTCCTCGGTTCGTAAGGTGGTTGTCTACCGTACACACAAACGATGATTTTGTATACCATTTTTATGAAGTTGAGGTTATTGGAGTACATGAACTTATTATAAGAAAATATATGTATATTTAAGATAATTTTTTTATTTGATAAAAAAAAGTTAATAACAATTTATGGAGGTGGATAATGAAATGAAATAAAGACGCGCGTTGAAGAAAATTACCTCCCCTTAGGGAATCCTCCTTAGGTTTTCACCAAAACCTTCCTGGGTTGGATTACTGCATAGAATATATGTTATATGATGAGATTATGGAATTTGGTTAGTGAATTAGTTAGGTATATTCTGAAATAAAGAGGTTTGAATTTTTCGGGAAGAGAGGAGAGGGGTGACCTTTTATAAGTGGGGTGAGAGACACAGTTGTAATTTTTCAAAGGAATGAATTGTACCCACATTTCTTCATGTCACAACGCACAAATTATTGTAAATTATTGATAATAAAAGATATAATATGTTTATATGGCCAGAAAATATATTTTATTCATGCTTTTAGGTTAATTTAAGCCTTATTATTCTATATTAATCCTTGGGTAAATCAACATTTAACCCTTAACCATGGTCAATATTTTTTACTGTTTTCACTATTAATTTCATTAAAAAAATTAAATTGAAATTATTAAAATTATAAATTACGATGATTCAAAATATAGAATTCATTTTTTAGAATTAAATTCATAGAATTTATAAAGGTTAATTTATAATTAATCTCACATATTCCATGAAAAATGTGGGTTTCAAAGAGAAAATGTTCAAAATTTTACAATGTTTTTATATAAACATTAAATATGAAAATTATTATAATGAAACAAATAGGTCTATTTTATATATATATTTACTAATTTTACTTTAAAACCAATTAAAAATATCATTTATCATTATAAATTATTTTAACAAAAAAATAGGTTTTCAATTAAAATTCACTATTTTTAACTATTCATCAAAAAATAATACATTTCAAAAAAACATGAATATTCACTCTAAGATAATTTTGATATTTGTATATAAAATATAAAGTTAATTTTATCAAATAAATGTTAAAAAATAATTTTATATTATATGTGCATAGTGTGCCTACACATTCTTTTAGAAATAATACTTTTTTAGAAAAATATTTCTTTTTATTTTAAATGGTTATTATTTTTTTAGTAATTAATAGATAACTGATAAGAATGTGAAAACTGTATAGTTTTACAAGTTCATTAATTATATTCATACCCCTCATTCCAATGGCTATGGATAACTATCAAATTAACTAATAATATTAATAGTATATTGTTGTTTGGTAAAACACAGTCTTGCGAGTAATGGAAACTATTGAAGAAACACATTTTTTGAGTAAAAAATATAAACTCATGGTTGTGTGTAATTCAAGATACTAAATAAATTGAATTTATTTTAAAATAAACATGTTGTAATTTCTTGGGGAGCTATTTTTTCTTTTAATCTAGTTGTTTCATTAAATATTTTCTATCAAATACAATGTTCTGATAGTAGATTTTTTGGGTGTTTCACTAGATATAATAGACTGGATAGAACTAGATTCCAATTTGATATCAACAATTTTGGATTGGTGGGTTATTTTACTTTCAACTATTATCTTTCATGACCTAATTTTATAGTTGGGGTAAGAGAGGATTTCACTTGTTCTGTTTGTTTATGTGGTTATTGATGTTTAATATCATCAATAGTTGTTTAGTTAGGAAATAATTTAGAATAATTAAAAATCTAATTACATTTAGAGCATTTTACATTCTTCACTAACATTTTATTATTTAGATTGTTCACCTCATATTGACAATCATGAGCCCAATTCCCTATCCTTCCACACTTGAAATGCTTTATTTCTCCTCCAAGAAAATCCATCAGGATTTTTCCCACTTTTTTTACATATAGAAAGTTGAATATTTTTCCTTTATCATCTCCATCTCTTGATCTTCAATAAAACTCCACCATTCTATTCATTGGTGTGGTTGGATGTTTTTATAGACTCATGTTATTAGTAAAAAAATGAGATAGTTAGGTTTAAATAACCATAATATTTTGGACCCCATTTTCTACCCCATATGGTTTCTTATAAGAACAATTAGAATATTGTCCAACATGCCAATTATTATCTTGGTTCCTCCTAGATCTGTCCAAATTTTAAAAAAAATTCTTAATCATGAGTGATCAGTAACAACATATTATTTTAATTATCATAAATAACCGGAATAAAATTTATTCTCAAGATCTCTCACTTTATAATACCATTATGTTGGCTAAAAATTATTTTACATCAACCAGGATCAATCTTAGTTCAACCTAGGTTTCTTAAAATTTGGTTCACCTATAATTTTTAACCCAATTCCTTAACAAAATAATTCATTTTTAATGTATTTTATTGAAAATATTATTAACTAAAGAAAATCCCCACTGAGTGTCTAACCAAGTGTAAAATCTTAGGCCCACACATCATGTACTAGATTGAAGATTGATTTGACGCTAAAATATTCTTTTTTAGGTTTATTTCCCCTAGTTTCATTTGTTTCATAGCCTCATCCACTCTATAGTGTCTATATATAGATGTAATTTTTAGGAGAAAAATATCTACTTTTCCAAAACAATTGGATGTTATACTATAATTAATATTGTTCTCTAAATTATACATAGATCTTCCAATAAAGTTTTGTTATACTAATCCTCAAAATAATTATATTAATCCTAAAAAATAATCAAAGAAAAATATAATACCAACTATAATGACATAATATAAAAATATATTCATTTTAAATCATTTCCATATGTTAAACATTATAACTCACAATAAAATGAAATCCCATGAATGATTTTTTTTTTGTGTTTTTAAGATAATCAATATAAGAAACTTGTTTTTTGATACTCGTAAACATTCCTCTATAATAAAATTATTCTAAACCCCATTTTAGACTACTCATAATTTATAAGCATCTTATTAACCAAAGGAATGAAAACCTAAGAAATGGGAAAGCATAGACACCCACTAAGGTAAAACCAAAACATCATTTCATCAAGGTTTCAATTATAAGTATATTGTAAAACTTGATTAGGGTAGAAATATCTTATTAAAATAACATGAAATATTATGATATTTCAATAAGTCAATATAGAAGAACATGAAATCTCAAATGGAAAAACATATTCCATGGAAAAATATTATAGAAATATAATATAATAAACATGATACATGTAGAATAAAAAAATCATATAACATAGAATAAGATAATAATCATATGAGTAAGAAATCATATCATTATGATCATAGCTAATTGCATCGAGTTCACACTTAATCATGTGAACATATCTAATATGCATCGTGTTCACACTCGATCCTATGAACACTTCTAGTCAATGTCACTTTACCAGTAAATGATGCTAACATTGATAAGTTTCATCACTTTCGAACTAATTATTTGGAATATATTTAATCTTACATCATGTTCACACGAAATCTTTTTAATGTATTTTATTAACATCATCTTCACAATAAATCGTGTGAACATTGAAACCAAATTCATGTTCATAATAAAATTCATTCTCTCATGAGGTATAAAACTTTAGAAAATTCAATGGTGGGTGATGTAGGAAACCACCTTCCAATATTAATCTCCCAAAAATTTGTGTTCCAAGAGAAGATGAAAACATGTATATTTCAAACAACACATATGTAACCCATTAAAAATAGATAGGTTTCACGAATCAAATTTCCTAAAACATTCCATATTCCATCCAGTAAAGGAAAATGGAAGGTGGAATAAAAAAGTATCCCTAGTGTACCCTAAATAATTTCAAAGGATGATCACATAGATTAAAAACACCCTTATGATCTTTTTAGATAATCACATAGAAAAAACAAAGAACGACAATTCTCAAATTCTCTAAAACTCCCAAAAATATTTTTATTAAATTTAAAAATTTATATCTTGATAAAATAATTTTAAATATTATGTTTTAAAACCAAAAAAACGAAGAAAATGTTATAAAAGAATTTTTTTTCAAAAACACCTAAAAAATATTTCTTAAAACTATAGGCCTTTAAAATCTGTTTTAATATACAGAAATACATTAAAAATAAATCTTTTGATTTTAAATGGTATAATAATATTTCCTTCTCTTTTCAAAATCCTAAAGAGTTAAAAAAATTTAAAAAAATTTAAATTTTAAATATAAATTATAAAATAATAACACTCATATAATGAGATAAATCGTAATTTATTTATCATAAATTGCTTATATCATTTTCTTAAAAGAAGAAGTTATTGTCTCATTGAAAAAACATTTTCTAAAAGGTGAACTGACTCATTTGAAAAAAAATTACTTTTAAAAATATTATTCAATAATATATCTTTGAAAAGACATAAAGGAAGTATAAATAAATTCATTGTGGAAGATAAAATATATATTTTTGAATGGACAGAATTTTTTTTTAATAATTTGAAATACCATTGTTGAATCCCCATATCATAAAAAGAGTACCAAAACTTCTTTTTGAAATATTAAAATGTAAATATGAAGGTAACATTAGATAATTCATAATTATTTTTCCAATTATAATTTTAAACATTATTGGAAAAATTCAATATTCAAAATGTGTGGAAACTATCATTAAATATGATGAGAATTATTCATAATAATGATATATTTTTTATGGTAAAGTAGTCCACTAAGGAGGGATATTTTAATAAAAATTTTCATTTTAAATAGATAAAAAAGAGAAAGTGACATGAAAAAAAATATTATGATGGAAATAACCAATCATGGAAGAAGTAATTTAAATAACATGTATTATTACTCAATTAATAGAGTTTAGTTAACAAAAATCCTTAAAAATTCGGTATCTTTTAGATCAAAATAAATTTAAATTAAGAAAACCATATAGGTCATAACAACCCATGAATTTCATGAATATTAAAAATAAATTAATTATTAATTAATCCCACCATATTAAGATATCATGGTGAATAATAAGAAATATGTCTCAAGGAGATAAATTTGAGAAAAAGAACCCCTTACCTTGTATTCCTGCTCACTCAGACACACTCTAACCTCATGTATAATAATAATAAAATTATAAATCACCTATTTCCAAAAAATAATTCATATATAAACCCTTGTATACAATTGTTTTATAAACATATATTACAAATATATTTCCTAGATATAGTTTATTTCCATCATCAGGTCTTAAGAAATTTTAATTGTTTGTTTAATATAAGTATCCTAGTGATGGGGTTGATTATTTCTTATTAGTTCAAATTTAATCATTCCAATATAACAAAATATAAAATAATAATGGTTTTAAAAATATTAATCATATAGTAACTTTATTTAGTGGATGATAATAGTATGTTTTTTTTAAAATGGAAATTATGAAGACTTGTTTAAGCGTATTTAATTTTGAAAGGTGATATAATAATAAATATATTAAATATCAATAAATAAATTACCTAATAATTAAATAATATTAATAAATTATTATTTCATGTTATTATCATAATATAATATTTATTAATCAATATTGATATAAATATAATAACATCATTCTCATATGGGACAAAGCTGACCCAAATGGGAGCGTGTAACATTGATTTAATAGTTCAGGACAAGTTTTTATCTAATTTTAATATAACTTTTACAAATGAGTAAAATTTAAATTAATATAATATAACTTCATTGATTTATTTCTTCGAACCATCCATGGAAGGGGTGATGAAAAATGAAATTCATCATTCGTGGAGGTGGTAGTCCGCACAAATGCACGATTAACGATTCTATTTCTTAAAAAAGTGTTCAAATAACGGTATATCATAAATTATCATTTTAGAAATAGTATTTTGAAATATTAAACATATTAATTCATAAAATTCATCATTTTCACCATCCATGAGAGATATTTATTATAAATGAACGACATCATTTCTTAAAGATGGTAGTCTGCACATATGCATGATCGATGTTGTTTTATTTTTATTTATTGATGTAAAGTGTTGGATGGTGTTTTTTATTAATATATTAATTTAAAAGTATAATAATAATAATTTTCCATTATATTATGGTTTATATATGATGATTTTAAGGAAATATTAAGAATAAAAAAATATAAGGGGTATGAAATTATCATGTTGAGAACTTAAGTTTTCTCTTAGAAATCCCCTTGGTAATAGAGGTCATAGGATATATAATTGAGTCCAAAATATTATGAACATGAGAGAGGATACAATTATAAGAAAAAATACTATGTTTCAGGATGAAATTAAAAGGAAAATCATTGATATGATGTGGTGGAATTTTTCCCTTTTATAAGTGAAGATAAGGGTAATTTTGGGTGTACTCATTAATTTTTAATAATGAAATATTACTATTCAAGATTCATAGGTTTCAAAAGTGGTAAATATTAATTTTATATATTTATTGGGACTATTAAAATCTCAACCCCCAATTTTTTAGACAATAATGATGGATTTAAGGGTTTTCCTTTTTACCTCTTAAACTTTTACCTAAATAAATTTTTACTGTGGAAATAAATGTTTAACATTTATAATTAATTTTATTGAAATAAATTAAAAACATATTATATAATTTAAATTTTATAATTTCAAATATAAAAAAAATTATCAAATAAAATTATAATTTTGATAAATTTTAATTTTAGAACAAATTCATGTGACAAGTAAAAATAGTTTTTAGAAAAAGTGTGTTTTTAAAGATAAAATTTATGTCTAGGTAAAAATTATCAATGTTATTAACCTAAATGAAATAAATTATTTTATTATAAAAATATAAAAATTTTATTTATTTAAATTGTATAAAATCATAAATTTTACAATAAAATTTTTAATTAAAAGAAAAGAATGGAAACTGTTTTTAAATTTGAATAAAATGTTACTGAAGTTATAAAAATTAAAAATAGGTTTTATGTTTTAAAAAAATATTTTAAAAATAAATATTTTACTCCTTAAATAAAAATAATTTTTTGAAAAAACCTATATTTGTTTCTCATGTACTGATAATGTAATAAATTTTATATCTTTGGTAAAAAACTATTTTTTCACTATTCATTTAAAAATTAATTATAAAAAAACCCCAAAAAATTACCCTAAGATAATTTGAACTATTTTAATTCAAAAATTAAATTTATTTTATGAAAAATAAATTTCTAAAATTTTTAAATTTATAATTAATTAAAAATTATATATATATATATATAAACATCATTTGTTGAAAAAAGACCTTTTGAAACATTAAGTGTTCTTAATCCTATTTTGTATGCATTAATAATTTATTAAGATATTTTTACTTTAAATAGGTTTTTTATTATTAAATTTATTTAACAATATTTATCTAATATGAGGTGGCTTATTTTTGTTTGGTATTGTATTTGGTAGAAGCTATAAAGCATATTGTTAAGTTTGAGAACAAAATATATTCCAAAATCTTTGGGTGTTACGATTCAACATACATAAGATCATCATGAGAATTAAAAAGATATAATTTTCAATTCATAAAATATGTAATATCATATATGTTATTTGAAGTATATTTTATTTCTTATGTAAAGTTTTTTAGTTTGTAAAATACATATGAATTATAGAGTTTTTAATGTGACGATGATGATTTTTTCATCAATTCATCAATAACCCAATGTTGTAGGATTCATTAATGATTCAGGGTGACTCAAAAGGAATAATGAACGAAAATAAATTAGTTGTATCTTCATAGTATAATTTTATTAATTTCAAGTTTGTATATTTGAAAAATGTTATGACGATTAATGTGGGATGAATTATCGAGAAATACAATTTGGCATACATTGATTTGATCATAATGGGAATTT
The DNA here is from genome assembly GCA_963277665.1 of Viscum album. NCBI lineage: Eukaryota > Viridiplantae > Streptophyta > Magnoliopsida > Santalales > Viscaceae > Viscum > Viscum album. Next base: position 1,285,837,413 of record OY728150.1, on the reverse strand, counting down.
TATAGAATGTTAGTTATGGAAAATGGGAGGTTGGACCTTGAAATTTGTTATAAGTTTATTATAAATTAAGGATCATGGGAAAACCCTATCGATGTTCTATTTAGGAATTGATACTTTCATAATCATCATTTCCATTATTTAATTAGAATTTGTAAAAAAAATTACTGGAATTTATTATAGATTAGTGTGAAGAGTATAAAAAATAAAAATAATTATAAGAAGATAAATAAGATTCTAAAACATTATCAAATGGAAATGGTGAGAATAGAATACCCTAGGAGGATTATCGTTACAAGAGAGTAAGAATAAGATCATGACCAAATAACTCCATTGGTTTTCTGCACTTACATTAGTGATCATTCCTCAAGGTGGTTTTTGTTATTTATTTAAGTAAAAAGATAATTATTTTTATGAAATGGTTATTTCACAGGATTTTAGAATGTTAAAAGGAATATCCCTATATATATTTATATAAATAATATACGGGATATATGTATGTTTAGGGGGAAACCCTTGTAAACTGGAAATATAGTCATCTATATTGACGGTGAACCTTGTTAACAAATCTTTTAAATCATAGTTTATTTACTAAACCATTGTAATATTCAGAGATAGATTTTGAATAAGAAAAATGGTGTTATAGGTATAAAAATAAAATGTATCAATACAGTTTCTCACTCCTCTTGGTGTTCATCACATCACTAATTGATCATCGCAATTGGTATTAAAGGAAAGGCATGATCTCAGAGATATCCCTTGGAATTTATATGGATAAACTCAAATCAATCATTTATAAATTGATTCATATAATTTATAGTATCTTCTATCATTTACATAAGGAATTAATGGTTCTATGTCTTCACTCACTTGGGCTTGATGTTCATTATTATTTTCTTTGAGGTTTTATATTTCCAAAATAGACTTCTTCTTAATATCAATTGGATAAGAAAAATAATGAATGTGATGGTAAGGAAATGAATAATCTATATTATGAATTATATGAGAAGGAAGTTGTAACACCCTGATACTTCAAAATAATAACATTATGTTCTATAGCATATTACACATGTAACATCAAGTTTAAATGACCCACGAAATATTATAATAAAAATATGACCGTTATAACCTAACCGTTGAATTAGTGGATATGAAACTGATTAAAAAAATTATAAAATATATTAATATAAATATATATAAGGTTCTAATAAATAAAACATTATTGATTATGTCATAGTAAATAAGCACTTGATTTTTGTTATAATCATATCTATTCAATAAATATATTTTCTTTAAAAATAGTTTTTATCACTTTTTGTGAGAGAATTTTATAATTAATTTCTATAAATTTTAGAAATTTTATTTCATATAAATAATATAATTTTTTAAATAGTCATTTCAAAATTATTTTATAGTGAGTTTTTCTGATTTTTCAGGTATGAATGATTTTCTGGTGAATAGTGAAAAATAATGATTTTAATTGAAAAGTGTATTTTTATCTAATATTCACAAAGTTAAATTTTGTTATAAAATTGGTTCAAAGTAACAGTAGTTATATTATATTTTTAAAAATAAAATTATGTTCATTGTAATAAATTTTATCATTTAATTTTTTATAAAAACATTTTTATAATTAAAAAACATTTAAAAATGTTTTTCATTGCGTTTTGTGAAGTCATCTTAAATTAATTACATATACTTCAAAAAAATAAATATTGAAAAATGGATTCAATATTTGGAGTCTTGAGTTCAATTTTTTTTAATAGTTCCATTTTATTTTTGTTCATTTTGTGTAATAACCTTAGTAAATTTTTATCACCATGGTAAGGGTAAATCAGGTAATTAAGGGTAAACATAATTTGATAAGGAAAAATAAATAAGGCTAAAAAATTATTTTATACTATTTTATGAGTTTATTTCATCCATTTAAATAAAATATAAAAAAATATGGAAACTTGGTTTCATATATCATATATTTTGACCTTTATATTATTTTATGTAAATAGAAGTCAAAAATGTTATTCCCTTTATTTTATTAACTCAAAAATTTTAACCTAGCAATAAAAAGGTTATGTAAAGTTATAAAATGGTTATTTAAAAGATAATTTATTTTTTATCATTTTTCATTTATTATTAACTTTTTAGGATGAAATAATAACCTAAATTCCTACCCAATGACGACACAACATTTATTCAATTAATATAAAAATAGAATATATGATTTTAAAAAATTTTAAAAGTATTATAATTTGAATAAATCCTTGTGTATAGTTATTTTTTGACAAAAATAGCATATTAGGGAGGTTTTAAAGAACTTTATTAGAATTTAGTTATTTTCACGTTGTTTTGAATGTAAAATAAAATGAATAGTTCCAAAAATGACATTATTTTAAATTTATAATAAATAGTATTTTATTAAATTATTTGAAATTCCTAAAAATACTATAATCATCCAAGTGATATTTATATGTTTAAAATATCAAATATGGTTCATTTATGTATCCATTTTTCTTTTTAGTGACCATATTGACCCCTAAATAGTAAAATCGTCATTATAGAGGTACTCGTCAAAAAGGGATAATGTGGGTTAAAACAAAGAGATATGGGTAAAAATATAATATAAACATGTCAAAAATTTATTTTTTGATAATATTTCATACCATTATCATCCTATACTAGAATTATAATCTTTTTTATCCTTTTTCCATGAAAATAAATTTATATTAATTCAATATTTTAAGTAATTTCAAGAGTGCCTCTCCCATTCCTTATAAAAGTTTCCTCCAATCCTATTTTATTTACAGGTGAAAATAATTTTTATTCAGAAAATAACAAACAAAATAACTATAAAATCCCTCCCTATGTTCTATTAGTATTTTTTCTTTGGAATAATACTAACCTTATAGTGTTTATGGTGTAAAAATAGGAAGTTGTCTAAAGAAGCAGTATAGTCCTTAACCAAATGTTATATATTTTTTATTATTCAATATCCATAAAATATTGTTGAAACATGTTGAAAAAAAACATATTTGATATACTTATATTTTATTATGTTGATTTTATCACCTCCATATGTCTCCTCTTCTATCAAATGGGAATCAGAACATTTGTTTGTGTTTACAACAATATACTGCCTTGTGAACTTTTGTAATCTTTTTTCCATCATCGCCTCTCGCATATGGATATAATGATGTATTTAATATATATATATATATATATATATGATATTAATTACATAATTACAATTTTATAAAGATAATATATCATCTATTTTCTTACCCTTTTATCAATTGAAAAGTATTAATGTTGCTTGTGTGTATGTATGGATTACCCCCTCCATGGTGTGATGTGATTCGATTTTCATAACAACATCACATGTATTATATATTTTTGTGTGTGTGTATTTAAAATAAATTATATGGTATTTTTTATATAATAATAATTTTTTAAATATTAATTAACACAACCCTTATTTCGATTAGGATCATTGAAAAATGGAAACGTTACTCATACGTATGTATGGACTACTATCTTCATAATTGTAATGTATTTAATTTTTCAAAACAATCATTCATGTTTAATTTTAAATAGTATAATTGATGTATAAAATGATAATTATTTTATTGTTATTATTATTGATAAGATAAAATAATTACATCATTAACCATATTCAATCTTCGAGTTTCATTTTGGTCTTATGAGCCGAATATCATCAAAACATCCAATGTAAATTAATTGATGAAGTAATTTTTTTACATGGTATTAAATAAAATAAAGGGATTTATAAAATTTATAGAGATTCTTAAGCAATTAAAAAATTAACATACATTTATTATTCAGGAATATCAAAAACATTCGTGGTGAGTTGGACTATAAGTGAGGTTCACATTAACTTAAACCTAGTTTTTAATGTTTTAAAGATTTATTATAAAAATATTTTTCTTCCAAGTCAAAAATTATTAAAAATTATTTTATGGGTGAACATAAAATAATTATATAGCATATTTTATTCTTTTTCTTTTAATTTTTTTAAAATGGTTTCAAAAGTAATCTTTTTAAATATTTTATATGGAAAATGTTTACTTTATTTATAAAAGGAAAAAAGGAATGCTATATTTTAACATTAATGACTTCTCCCACCCCCACAACTATTACATGATTTTTGAATTCCATTATAATATTCCATGTTTTCTTTAAAAAAATTCCTTCTTTCCTGTTATTATAGGTATTTTAAAAACATTTTTATAATTGAATGAATATTTTCATATTTTAAAAACATTATTATTCATGTAATTGATATTTTTATGAGTGTAATGTTGAGAATTAAGAGATTTTATATATTTTTCTTTGTTTTTCTTCTTGGGAATTATTTTTAATGATAAGTGGTTATTTTATAGACCAAGGATTAGTGGTTATCTTATAAACTAAGTATTGGTGGTTATATTAAAAACCAAGGTCGGGTGGTTCCATTGTAAACCAAGGATGGGTGGTTACATTAAAAACTAATGATGGTTAGATCTATTATAGTCCTCAAATTCCTTAGTTAATTACTATGTTCTTTGATGAATTATGAGGAAGACTCCATTTGTATGTTTGATATGAAAAATGATATCACATGTAACCTATATGATTTATTTATAAATTCTCTTTTTTAAACCACATGATTTCACTTTATAAGATAATAAAAAAAATGTTTAAATTAATTTATTCTCTACTAATTAATGGTTAAAATCATAACATTCTTAAAAATTATTCATGATTTTATTATTATTTCAAGAGAAATATGGTTTTTATTTTTTTCATTTAATATTTTAAATAATAATTTATTAAAATAGTTGTTTTAATAAATTGATTTCTTTAATGAGAAAATGTTTATTTTGAGCCCAAATATTTTTTTTAGAAAAGAACATTTTTATAAGTGTTCATGTATTAAAAAAAATTATTTTTTTATTTCCCGTATTGATATTTTCGATTATCACTATACATTTTAAAAAAAATAAATGTTATTAAGGATTCATTGGGAAAGGGATGATGTCAATATAGAAATTGTGAAGATGGGTTATAAAAAAAACTTATTATGTCTTAAATATTTTTCATTTTGGAAAAATGGATATTAAGTAGAAGTGTCCACTTTCTGTGGTAATATTTTTTTATATAAAGGTGATGTAGTAATCCCATAAAACTAAAAACATAAATGATCATTAAATTAATGATAACTAATTATTTGATTAAGACACAAAATTATATAATGTTTAAGATTGGTTCCTTTTAGTTGGTATCAACGAAAATATTTAGATAATTTTAGGGATTATGATGTTTTTATTTGAGGTTAACTTAAGAGTTATGGATATCATTATGGGTTTATAATCTTAAGGTTGATTATATGTTCAATGGAAAATAAACACCATTTTAGTTTTAACATGAGGTGATTTTAAGGTGACTAATTATATTTTGGGAGAGTTTTTAATTAGTTGTGGTATATGTAACCCTTAGGTTTTATGAAAAGGACTATTTAAAAAAATATTGTCATATTTTTCGTTATGAAAGCTTAAATGTATAAGATAACCTTTACAATTAAAAAATTATTTAATATTTAATACATTTAGGCTATTTTTGGGGATATTCATTATATTTTTAGGAATTTTACAAGAATTATATTAATATAGTTTTAGTAAAATGAAAACTCAACAGTTTGGTGATAGCCTGTCATATCCTGCAAGGTTTTAGGGCTTGAACCCACAACTAAAGGGAGACATGGATACAGTTCATAACATTATCCTATCTAATGTCTTTGTTTGAATGACATTTATTTTTTACATCAATTCTTTGATAGATATATATTAAGTTGATTTTTGGAAATATTATTGTTATCGTATAGATAACCATGAGATTGAAAAGTGTTTTATCAATTAGTTAATTAATGTTTTTTCATAATAATATAACTATAATTTTGGGAAACATTATATGATTAAGTTAAATGAAATATTATGGGATTTTATTTGATGAATAAAGGTTGAATTATCTTTTAGAGGAATATATGATTTTACTATATCTTTATATTGATTCTAGAGATTTATAGAAATAGTTATAAAATATTAGAGATTATATGATTAGGTAATATAAATTTATGGGATGAGACTTTAATAGTAATTGAGGTTATTTGGAGATAAATTTTAAATTAATCTCAATAGAATATGTGATCAAATCATTCTATTTTTTGGGTTTCACTCTTAATCTGGAACATTTTGAAGATTATTACGGTTAGTGATTTACATAAGGATCTATGTTCAACTTTCAGTATTATTTTTAGTGATCAAGTGATTAATATTGTATTTATGAATTGGATGGTCTATTAATTTTTAGAATTATCGTGTGAAAAAATTATGGTTTTGGATAATTTTTAAGATACGATGAACGAATTTTTTTCAATACCCAGCCCCAAGGGGCTTGAGTCACAAATACCCCAAGCCGACCACTATTGGAAAGGAGCTAGAGACAAGCACAAAAAGGCATAACTAGTATTTGAGGCCTTTGCATAATGTATCTGTACGTACGCACATGACCTTCACAATGAATAATTTCAAATGAATAAAAACTTATGAAAAATCTATAGTGATAACTATATATGAAGAAATTATAGGGAATATGAGGAGTATGATAGTGTAACCTGAAAAGTAAAGGTTAAAAATACACACCCGACTAGAATGATATCTCAACTAGAAAAAAATGGAAAATTGAAATGCTTAGAGAGCCTAATTCTATATCTCGAAGCCTCGAAAACCATACGTGGTCAAATAAACCAAGTATCCATAAGCACCTCGGTAATCTTCGATGAACTATATGTCATCTTCATAGGACAATACACATGTGGGAAAATCCAACGTAGGGGTGATTTTATACATACCCATTAGGATGCCCAGAAAGAAGAAGTGGGAAGTAGTAAAACACATCATAGTAATAGAGATAAAAATCAACATAAAGCAAGAAAGTAACAAAATCCATCAACAAGGATACAAATTTATATATATACTCAAACCAACGAATGCCAACTGAGGGATAAACATGGTCTCCATCTCAAAACCTAACCTAGGAAAGAGTGTCATTAGTTCTAAAGTTCTAGAAATGGTGCCTAGAATTTCAAACATATATCTAGAATAAACAACCACGTCAAGACACACCTCACTAATATGCCACATAGTCAAGGGGAAATATATTTATATAGAAGTCTCGAGCCCTGGTACAACAGGAGGGTCCCACTCAAGTAGTCGATAGAGGTCATATGACTTTCCCAGTAGAAGGGTGCCACTCATGTACTCAATAGAGGATCCATGCCTAGTCCAATTGGTGGGTGACACTCAGTAGATAATTATAAGACCCATATCCTATCTCGGTATGTGGGATCCACTCTGATAGTTGACCACCCATGTTCTAACTCAATGGGAGGGTTCCACTAAATAGTTTATAGAGGACCCATGCCATGTCCCAAAAGTGGGTTCCACTTAAATAATCGGTAGAGGATTTATTCCCTACACAGCATGAGGGTTTTACTCTAGTGGTCAAGGACCTATTCCTTGATATCATAGGGTTTTTTAACTCATATATAAAATAGAGGAACCATTCTCTACCCAGTATGAGGGTGTCACTCTATTAGATGATAGAAGACCTATGCCTGGACCAGCTTGAGAGTTTCACACTAATAGTCAAGGACCCATGCCATGATGCTATAGAAGGGTTCCACTCAATGGATATATAGATTTTTTATTCCCTACTAAGAATAAGGGAGAAAATCAAATCTCTCAAGTTATCCTTCCTGAACATGACCATCATCAAGAATAACCAAAATAAGTGTCATGCTTGGAACATATCGCATAATATCTCAAAATACACCATGTTGGATACCCTCATCATCTATGTGTAAAAATAATCACGACAGGCTACTAATGGGCGCTCATCCAATTAAAAAAAAGAATATACAAGAGGTAGAAGTTTTCTTAAAAAGGAATTAAGGGTACATGGTGTGTAAGGGGACCCACACCGGGTGTGGTCCCACTCAGTTTACTAGTTTTTCTCTTGTTGGCACTCAAATCACTATACTTGTAGTTCTACATAGAGTGTAGGTTGACTATATAGTGTGTCTCGCCACCCAAGGTCATTCCCATTATCATAATTGTGTCCATGTAGAACTACCAATGTCTTTGTACTCCGACACACGAGGCCTTTCATGTGTACTCCACCACATGGACTGTATACCTAGGGAGGGTCACAAGGTGTGTGGGCCAGCCACATGGAATATGATACTTAACTTTTCCAAAATCACAGTTTTACAGCCAAAGGGGCACTATATGGAATATCTTAATCATAGTGCATGATGTGTAGTTAGGTTTTTCAAAGAAATTCAGGTCTATTTCCAATGATTATGATATGTCCTCACCTCATAGTATCTCATCTCCAGGTCACAAGAAATCATGGAATCCTCTAGATGTTATTTTTATCAATATATTGGACCAAAAAAGGATTTTTTTATGTTCTTGAATCATGTACACCTCATATGACTCATGTGTTTCACCTTTGTTTTCTCAGATCTTGGAGCCAGTAAACAATCACCCACATCCCAAGATTCATCCCAATTCATCCTTGATTCTCTAAATCGTTCATCATTCTTGAATCATCTATAATTTGGGGGTCCTCTTAGGCTTATTGCCTCCCTTCCACGATAATCCATGGCCCCATAGACCAATGGTGAAAAATGAGAAGAATGTGCATGGTAAAAACACCAAAATAATGTTCTAAAAAATTCATACACTAATTCTTGTCCGAATAATTAATATTGGGATGTATGTGGGGAGAAATCATGAAACAAAATTAAAAAATAATTTAAACTAATTCATTGGCTCATGAAAAGGTACAATTTGAAAATAGATCAAGGAAGAAAAATAATATAATGCTCGTTATTTTAATCAATTTTGGATTAATCCACAAATTTGTGAGTCCTACATGAATTTGGATCAATGTTTGATGATGAAATCACAAACCAATGAATGAGATAAGTCGTTATTTTCTCTATAGCTCAATCTTTTTTAAGTCTAATGTTTTATCGTTGTAGGATCTTGATTCTCCAATGAGAGGTGGAAGAAGAGTCCTATAAATGGTCCTAGGGTTACGAGGTTAACCTTGAAGATCTTATATAATATTATATTTAAAGGTATTTCTATATAGGTCTTTTAAATTAAACAATTAAATTTATTTATTTAGTTATTTTAAATGCACCAGCCTATGGTCTTTTTTTTTGAACTCCCAATGCTCACCATTTTAGGTGATGCCTAGGGTAAACCTTGTGTTTTAGAGTCTACCATGGTCTCATATTTTTTATCTGAGATTTTTGTAAAGACTTATCTCATTTTCATAAAGTAGTTATTTTTGTATAATATAAAATATATTTAATATTTTTGTAAAATTAATTTTGGTCACACTATGCCTTATAATCACATGTCTCCTCATCACATGGAGATGAATTTTTTTCAAGATATATTACTAATTCTTATATGGGAAAAACAGAGTCTCTACATTATTCCCTTCTTAAATAATTTTTTCCATAAAAAGAAAAAATAATGAAAAATATTGGGACATTGAACTCGTATATGGATCGCGTACTCTCAAGATCTCTCCTGCATTCTATCGTGTTATTAAAACACACAAAAAAGTAAATGGTATGTCCATGAAGGGTCCTCTCCTTTTAATCATTGATCGCCATAGGGTTCACCAGAAAATTAGATCCATCTTTGATTTCTAGCTCTACCCAATTAATAACGTTCATGGGGTGATTCATATATCTCCTTAGGCATGATACATGGAATAAATCATACACCTGATACAAATATGGGGGTAGGGAGATGCAGTATGTAATTTTTTCAACCCTATATAAGATCTCAAATTCCCTGATGAACATTGTGGATATCTTGCCTCCCCGGCCTAATCTCTGACACCCTCATCTTGGGGAGACTCATAGAAAACATGGTCTCTCGGATCGAAATCCAATGTTCTATGACTTAATATTTATAAGATTTATTCCTACTCTGAGTTATCCTAATCTTCTCATAGATTAACTAGACCTTACTCATCTTTTCCTCCACAATCTCTAGCCCAAAAAAGAGATATCTCACTGATATTTGTCCAATACAAGGGGGAACTCTCAGGAATCTCACACGAAATCAAATGGTGTCATACCAATAGTAAAGTGGTATCTATTATTATATGTAAACCCAACAAATGGAAATAGATTCTACCAACTCCAACCTAAGTCCAACATGCAAAACCTAAACATATCCTCCAATATATGGATAGTGCACTAAGACTTCCCATTTGTTTTGGGTGGAAGATTGTACTCGTTCTCATATGGGTCTCGAATACCTCATGCAGGCCTCTTCCAAACCATAAAATGAACAACAAATCATTATTGGAGACAATACTTGAGGGAACCATGAATTAAAATTATCTCTTATACGTAAAAGTTCCCTAAACCCTCTACCAAACTCTTCACCCTAGTAGAAAGAAACTGTGCCAACTTCATGATTCAATAAAATATTACCCAAATGGTGTTTTGGCCCTTCATTGTTCATGGAAGCGTGTTCATAAATTCCTTGGTTATTCCATCCCATTTCTACTTTGGTATCTCAAATGGCCATAATAACTATCAGAATCTAGTGATCAACCTTCACCTACTGATAGGTGAACCACCAAGAGATGAACCGAGTCACACTCCATCTCATGAAGGCCCACAAAAACTACCATTGAATGTCCCTATAAATATTTCCCACAACAAGATATACATCCAAATGAGAAGTGTGGAACACTATCATCACCTCCTCCAGCATCATGATTTGTACAACCATCTATCCCAGGAAAAGTATGATTTGATTTCCTCCTTCGAAAAATCCATTGGGTGAATATACTGAATATGTCTTGTCATTTAAGACCTCATAGTCGATGTATCCCAACTAGGACTATCCAATATGTGGATGGACTATAGAATCCAACACCATCTACTAAAGAAAATATATACCCTCCTACTCTACCATGGTTAGCTATAAGGAATCCAACTACTCTGATGCCTCCTACACCAAATGATCCTGAAACTTTCTTCTAAGGGAAGATTTCTCCATGTTTTCCTTCCCTAAGGGACTGATTGTCTCAAAGTTATAGTCATATAGTAACTACAACCAATGTAGTTGTATTAGGTTCAACTCACCCTAAAATCTGGTATACTTGAAAATTTTATGGTATGAGTAAACCATTGAGTGCTCTCCCTGAAGATTGTGCCTCTGTATCCTCAAAGTAGATACTACCACTGCTATCTTTATGTTGTGAGTTTTGTAGTTATTCTTCTGGGGTATCAACTTCCTCAACCCATATATGATAAATTACTATATCTACATCAACACACAACTGATCCTAGATCCTAATGCATCATAATACACTACGTACTCCACACCCTCCTATCGTAGTCTCAAAATAGGATCACTCCTCAAAATCATCTTCAACTTCTCAAAGGACCTTTGGAACTGATCAGTCCATGTAAATGGTTTTACTTTCACTACCAAGGTGTTCAAAGGGTTTTCAATCCTATATATGTATTCCACAAACATCTGGTAGTACCCCTCTAATCCAAGAACACTCCATACATATAATGCACTCTTGGGTGTTTCCGAAGTAAGCACTTCATCAATATTTTCTAGGTCCATAGCTAATCCATGATCAGAAATGACATGCCCATTAAGTAAACCACATGAATCCTGAACTATCACTTAAATATATTACAATAAATAGTGTGCTCCCAATGAATATCTAAGACCATACTCAAGTGTTATACATGCTCATCCTTTGAGGCAGAGTATATCAGAATGTATTCAATGAAGAAAACCACAAACTATACCATGTATGGTTGGAAGATATAGTAATAAAATCTATAAACATAGTGGGGGAATTTGAAACACCAAAAGGAATCTCAAGGAATTCATAATGTCTTTAGAAACATCTAAATTTTGTCTTTAAAATAGAAACCTTGCGAAATCTCAACTGGTGGTTACTGGTGCTGAGATCGATCTTAGAGAACCATGTCACACTCATAACTGACCAAAGAGTTCATCAATCCTTAGAAAGGGGTAATTTCTCTATATTGTGTCCTCGTTAAGGTGATGATAATCCACAAAGAAATACATAATATAACATCTACCTTTTTACAAACAACACCAGAGCTGCCCAGTGGAACACACTGGTTCGGATAAATCCCATCTCTTGAAGGTCCCCCAACTACAACTGTAGCTCCTAGAGCTTTCTAGGGACCATATGATATATTATAAATGATATCAGAGTAGTCATGGGATGTAATTCAATATAAAAGACTAATGTAACACTTTATAGGTAGTACTATAATGTTCTTAGGGAATACATCAATAAAATCCTCCATGACTAAAGGAATCCAATCCATGAAGATATTTCTACATGAATGGATACACAAACCGACTAATGGGTGATGGTTGTATCCTATTTACCACATAAAACACTTTCCCTTCATTAATATATATCTGTCATATAATTGATAATATCATCCCATTAGTGTGATGGTATTTGGATCAAAAGTGGTGATAGCCAATCTGGGCTCGTACCATGGATAAACAATCTGTACCCAAGATAACATCACATGGTTCCATTTTGATAACCAAAAGGTCCCATGACAACCTATCTCCACCAAATTATTTCTCGAACTATCAGAAGAGAAAATATATAGAAGAGTAATTCGTTTTGGGTTCCTCAAGAAAAGAAAATGGGGTAATGCCTCAACTAGGAGCTCTAGCTATCACACCAGGAATAATGAGATGACGGAGTGACATGCACATATGTCTACTAATACTAAGGTAATATTATAATAAACATAGATCATTCTTATAATCATATTGTGTGACGATGGTTCATAAACATTCATATATTTAATCTATCCATGGTCATGATTGCATCCTCCCTGAGCATGGTGTGGGATGCTAGGTGGTGGTGTTGGTGGTGGTGGTGGTGGTGTAAACTTCTCATAGTGTTTTCCCCCACCCGTAGCTCTTCCTCTTATAGCTCCACCTACTCCTCTACTAGATAATCTTCGATAGGGGACACCCTATCCATTCCTTGGAGATCTATGATCACAAAGTGGCCTCTACCATAGAATTCCATCCACTTTCTACCGATGCTCATCAATATGTATGGTTAGGAAATCAATCACCATGTGTCAACTCCCATGACATGTTTAACATCTTGTTAACATGATCTGTTTTTTTATTTTTCACTCTCTCTCCACGATTCCTTTTTGGCATGGAGTTCTATATATTGGTTTATTTAATTTTGATAGGCTGCAAGAGATTGACATGTCATGTAACTACGTTAAATGATGTGTAAGGGTTTTTTGGGTGCATTCTATAAGAAGGGTTAGTACTGTGAAAGGTTACATGACATGATCATATATTAAACATTGTTATTTAATTAAAGATCATATTTTAATCTAAGAAGATGGATTTTTCATTATATTTGGAAATCATGGAAATTCAAAATGTGTACATGTATTAAACATCATGTAATTCCCCAAGCATGTATTTTAAAGTGGTCATACGAGTTTTAGTGTGCATTTTGGTTGCTATTTTTTTCTCTCATCCGATGGTTCCACTCCAGTGATTTTGGGAGATAAAGTTCTTTATTGATCGATCCGTTCAGTGTTTGATCTTCATTTTAGTTGCGGTGCATCTCTCTGTGTGAGTGACCTTTCAAATTTTTCATTTCCATTGATCACAGTAGTTCCCTTGAGTTGCATTATTGGATTTAATGGTATAAATTGATGTTTATTCATTTGTTCTTACATATTTGTTGTGTGATCCCATTCTGGAGGCCATTCCTTTGTTGGTTGTGGTGCGATGGGTGTTTGTGATTGAGGTATGTGGTGTTTCCACTTCTTTGATGACCCTCTTTATTAGTTGCATAAATTATGAAATATGTGGACTCGGTTTTGGGGCCTTCTTTGACATTGTTGGGTTTTCATTGTTGGTCGACACCATTGCGGGCATGTGTGACCCGAGCTTCTAGGTAGGTGGTTCGATCTCTAGCCTTTGTTGATGATCCTTATTGTTCATGTTTTATAAATTGATTTATAAAAGGAATATGCATTATTGTTTTGTGTGTGTTGAAATGATTTTTTGAGCCATTATGGTTTTTCCATCGTCGTAAAAAATGGAAAGAAAATGGGTATTTTCAAATCATTGAAATAAATTTGTGAAATGGTTTTGAAATGGTTTTTTCAATGAATTACAATGAATTGTAAATATGAGAATAGGGTTCACTTAGGGTACATACGTGGAAGTTTTAGATTTACACCATCATCAAAATTTTTGTTATTATCCTAAGGTTTTATCATGGGTATTTCCTCTTTTTCCTGGGAAAATTATTCTAGGGGACTAATATTGACATTCTTAGTGGGGTTTACTCATGGTGTATTTCTATGCTTCCTAGGCTTGTATTCTAGGAACTAGATTGTGCACTTTATTGATTGTGGTATGAGTGGTATTTTAGTCTGACCTATAGTGATCATAGGTGTTGATACCTATGTTTCTATTTTTTGTTTCTTGGATTTGTTATTGTATGCTTGATATGAATTTTTATTCTTGTAAAAGATGACATTGAAAATGTGCTTACAAATTTAAATCCCTTCTTTTGTTTGATAATTATTAAAAAGGGAAATGTTTACCATGTTTTCTATAAAACTACTTTACTAATTATCATCCCATGTTTTATTTTAAATGAGAATAAAAGAATTTTTATATGGAAATTTATGATTGAATATATGGGTTGGATCCTATTGAGCTTATTAGCTAACACCATGAGCACATCTTTGGTGGTGTGCAGACCTATGTATGTCTTCCAATACAGGGAAAGGAAAGTCACCACAGTGAGGCGGTGAGGATTCATGTCAGGTGAGTTGGGTAGCTGGTGGTGAGATTGTGGTTGTTCATCCACACTATGAGATTGAGTAGCCCTTTGGTTTTGGTCCTTTTCAATTGGACTTTCCTTTTGGATATTTTAGAAACTTTAACAATTGTATTCTTTTTAATGTTTTCTTATAGTTATGGAATATATTTATTATCATTCCTCTATTCTATCTTTATCATTATATGTGTGTGTGTGTGTGTTTCATGTTTTTTTCAGGTTGGGAGAAATTGTTCCCTCTGGTTTTTTATTTGATGCCCGCGTAATTTTTACCAACTCGTGGGGATTTAGAACACCCGTTAGGTATCTGAAAAAATGGTTTGGGTTCCATGTTTGAGGGTAACTCAAGTAGTTTAATTTAAAAATGGAGTAAAATGTGTTTTTCCTCAAGATTATTTTCCTTAGAGAATCTGTTAGACTATTCATAGGATTTTCAGGATCTGAGAGGTATGTTGCGTTGAGTGTTTAGTTAGCTCTTATTATGAAGAGACTCAAGATTCCATGTCAATTTGGAATATGTGTCTCTATTTTTGTGGTTTGTTATAAATATTATTTTATAATTATGGGTTTTCTGGTTTGAACTGAGATTTATTCTTTTATAGGATCATTCTTTTGTTTTGGTGTGTATCATTATGTGTCTGAGATGACTTCCACAAGTTCCTCAGGAGGATGCAGTTGATTCTCCTCAAGGGAATCTGACTATAGATTAGAATATCATTAATCTTATAGTATGTCCAGTTTTTTTTGTTGATTGCAATGTACGATGAGTTTAGAAAGCAGTTGTTGATGTAAAACCATGAGCTGGAGGAGAGAGTGATCGATCATGAAAATTCTTTTGTGAGAAGCCACCATTCTTTAAAGGAATGAATGACCCTCAAGAGGTATAATAATAGATAGGTAGGTTCAATCAGATCATTGAATTTCTTGAAACCCCTAATAATATCAAGGTGATGTTTGTAGCATTCAGGCTCGAGGGTTCAGGTGAGTGATGTTGGGATTCCATAGTCCAGGAAGACAAACATGGGGACATGGATTGGAAGGGTTTCAAAACCAAGTTCTTCAAACAGTTTTTTTCTAGATTCCATGATCTTGGATAAGTATTCATAGTTCCTATCATTTTATTATGGAGATTTTTTAGTGTCATCATACATTAATTGGTTTTATAAGCTTGTATGATTTTCTCCAGATGTGGTAAAGAATGACCAGGTAAAGAATCAAAAGTACCTAAAGGGATTACGATCAAATATCAAATACTATGTATTTATGTTAAAACTTTATACATATGTGGATATGGTATATTTATCTACGATGGAATAGATAAATATGGTAGGAAATCTTGTCTTTTTTCTCCTCTAATCGTCCATCCAATATAATCTTTAGTGGTGCACTTGGAAAGAAGAAGAAGTGGGATGATCATTGTAGTACTGGAGAAGGTGGGTCTCAGCAAGGAGCCTCCTCCATACTGACTGCTACATCTACAAATGATCCCTTGACTTGTTATCAGTGTGGGAAGTTTATAAGAACAAGGTGATGTTTTCCTATGTTTTCGAATATGTGAAACAATTATGGATACATTGGTCACTTACAACGCTCTATCAGGAAATGACTACACCTCATTATGATTAGGGTTAGTTGGATCCAAAGTCTACTATGGGTAAGTTAGATTATTCATGGATGAAAGGGATCTAGAAATAGGTGTCAGGATTGAAGGTAATTTTATACATTAGATGAGTTCCCAGTGAAGCTCGATGCATGTTCGGTAAAAATGATAGGTATTATCTTTTTTGCATCTTCCATAGAAAATGCATTATTTTATAATGGTGTATCCCACTCTTTTATATCTTCAGGTTATTTTATATTCTTAAACTTTCAAGGGAACTTATTTCCTTTGTAATTTATTTAGCGATGCATCTTGGTAAGAGGAAATACTAGTGGTTTCAATGTCCTTATTCACTAATGCTATCTAATATGGATTTGGTTTGGTATTTTCTCATTCTTTCTCTATATTTATTTTATGTCATTATCAGTATATATTTTCTTATATCCCATTGAGACGAGGTTTATTTTTATCAACAACATGTTTCTTTTCTTACTACTGATGGGATCTCTCATGTTTTTCGGGGGGAGTGGGACTCGAGGTCTGATCATGTAGGGCCTTCCTTCCCAGGGCTCAAGATTTTTTTAATATGGTGATTGATCCTATTGACATCCATTTTTTATCTTTCTATTATTGTTCAAGACATTTCTAACATTTTTTAGAGGACTTGTTCAGTCTTACTATAGAGAGAGAGGTAAAGTTTATGATTGATCGGTTTCCAGGAACATATATGATATTGATGTCTTCTTATCAAGTTCCACCAGAGGAGGTTAAAGATCTTAAGATTCAGTTAGATTACCTATTGGAAAATATTTCTATTCTCCCTAGTTTTTTCCCTTGGCATTCCCCTATACTCTTTTCAAAGATGTAAGATGATTAACTTTGGTTGTGTGTGGACTATCATTAGTTGAACTAGGTAAAATGTAAGAACATGTATATTTTACCTCAAGTGGATGATTTTTTTAATCAGATAAATGGGTAAAAGTGGTTTTAAAATATTGATCTTTAGTTGGGTTATCATCAGCTCATGTCTCAAGAGTTTGATATATCAAATACAGCTTTCAGGATTAGGTGTGGATTTTATGAATATCTTATGATGCCTTTTGGTCTGACTAATTCTTCTACATTTTTTATGGATTTGATGAATTAACTTTTCCACCAATATTTTAAAACTGTTTTGGTAGTGTTCATGGGTGATATTATATTTTAATTGAAATGTGATCATGTGCATGAGAACCATATGAGGTTGGTTTTGGAGATTTAGAGAAGTTATTGTTTGTATATAAAATTTCCATAATAGAGTTTCTAGATTCAAGAAGTGATTTTATTATGGAAAAAAAATTATGAACATGGATTATCAGTTGATCTTGAGAAGGTTATGGTTTTTTTGTCCTAGAATTAACAAAAAACGTATTTGAGATACATAGCTTCCATGGTCTTGCGGGATATTTACAATGATTTGTTTAGTATTTCTCTAAGTTGGTATCACCTTTGACTACTCATACCCGGAAAGCAGTCAAATTCACATGGGATGTGATGTGTCTATCTTCTTTCGATGAAATAAAAATAATTCTGACATTGGCTTCTATTCTGATCTTACCTGAGCTCGATAAGGGGTACATGGTGTTTTGTGATGTTTCAAGTGCTATTTTGGGACACTTTCTTATACTGGATGACCATGTTGTAGTTTACAACTCTCTCCAGCTTGAACCACATGAAAACAATTACCCCACTCTTGATTTAAAGCATTCTAAAATTCTACATGCACTTAAATATTGGAAAAACTATCTTTTTTGGGAAAGGATCAAAGTTTTATCTAATTATAATAGTTTGAGTTATATATTTTCTCAAAAACACTTGAATCTCATATAGAGGCAATGGGTATAATACCTTCAAACATTTGAATTTGATATTGACTAATCCTTGGGGAAGGGGAATGTCATTGCAGACACTCTGAGAAGAAATCTATAGTCGTAGGTTGTATTGGAATTGAAGGAGGAGTGAAACTTTATGGGGCTTTTCTCTAAGTTGCACATGGATGCTCAGGAAGATGATTCTGGTATGGTTATTACCAGTGTTTAGTTTTAATCATCTGTTCAAAATTCTATTTTCTAGATTCAGTATAAGGATGATGAGTTCAATGAAATTTGAGAAATACTTTATGGTGGGGAGAATTTTTCTTGTTGGTCTCTCTCTTCAAATTGTATGCTCCATTTTTGGGAAGCAGGGTTTTTTTAGAATATGTGAGGGGTTTAGTTTTTTTAAATTGTCATAGATATTCATGTCCTATTCATACAGCCACTAAAAAGATGTATTAGGACATGAGATGATGATTCTGGTGGCTGGGTATGAAGTGTGACATTACAGATTATGTTTCCCAATGTTAAACCAACCAACAGATAAAGGAGAGCACTTAAACTCCTATAGTTTTCTTCATCCGCTTTAGGTTCCAATATAGAAATGGTATGAGGTTACCATGGATTTTTTGGATGGATTACCAAGGACTCTCCTAGGGATGAATTCTATTTGGGTAGTTTTTGATCAATTGATGAAGTGTGATCATTTCATTCTGATCAAAGATACCACTAATGATGATGATCTAGGTATGTTGTATGTATAGGATATTGTGAGGTTACATGGGATTCCTTCTGTAATTTTTTCATATAGGGATCCAACATTTACCGCGAGGTTCTGGAAGAGTCTCCAAGAGGTTATGGGAACTCAAGTCTTGTTGAGAGCAACTTATCATCCACATACAAATGGTCAAACGGAGCAAGTGATTCATATCCTGGAGGATATGCTTCATGCATATGTCTTGTATTTTGGGGGATCAAGAGATAACCATTTGGGACTAATTGAGTTTTATTATAACAAAATTTATCATTTGCTGTGTTGAATGACTCTCTTTGATGTGTTATATGGTCACCCATTCAGATCACCTCTTTATTGGGATGAGGTGGGTGAAGTATATTTGCTTCGACCCAGTTTGGTCCTGGAGACGTCAGCGAGGATTTAGAATGTACATCGATGTCTAGTTATAACCCCCAATCGATAGAAATCTTATGTGGTTCGGCAAAACCATCCTTTGAATATTTCCATTAGTGAATGGGTTTTCTTGAATGTTTTTGTCGGTTTGGTCACTATTTCCTTGGAAAACATGGAAATTTATCTCTAAGATACGTTGGACAGTTTGAGGTCATTGATCAAATTGGGAAAGTTTCTTATTAGTTATCATTATCGGTTCGATTGACAGGTATTCATGATGTAATCTAGATATCTCATCTAAGGAAGTATCATCATGATCCCACTCACATTTTGAGTTAGTATGAAATTGATTTAGAGACAACTATTTTTGTTTTGGTGAAACCAAATTGAGATCATTAACTCTCATGTGAAAGTCTTACGTGGGAAGTCGATTATGTTGGTAATAGTTTTATAGAAACACAGCTTAGATTCTCATGAGACTTGAAAAAATGAGTCTTTTATGAGGGATAAGTGGACTCAAGTTTCTCCAGGGATTAAATCTTCCACATGAATTTCTGTTTATGGAAATTATTTATGATGGGGAGTTTGTAACATCTTGACACCTTGATCGGGTAGGTTTTTTTCTCTCTATCTATGATCTCCCTTTTGGTGTGGAGTTTTAGATGATAGTTTATATATTTTCAATTGGTTGTATGATATTTACACACTATATAAATAGGTTACATTATGTGTGATGGTTTATGGGTGCATGTCCTGAGAAGGGTTCACACCATGAAAGTTTGCATGACGTGATGATCTTTTACACATCATGAGTTAATTTAAGATCAAATTTTAATATGAGGTAACATATTTTTCATCATATTTGGAAATCATGTAAATTCATGATGAGTAGAGGTATTATACCTCATTTAATTCCCTATGTATGGATTTTTAGTGTTTTGTAAGGGTTTGACTGCCCATTTTACCAGCTAGTTTTCCTTTTTTCTCAACCGAGAGTTCCTCTCCGTTGATTTTTAAAGACACCATTTTTTCTGATGAATCTGTTAACTACTTGATCTTAATTTCTATTAATGTGCATATCTTTGTGTGTGTGACCTTTCTAATTATTCATTCCATTAATCACGATAGCACCCTTGAGTTGCATTATCGGATTCATTGGAAGAAATTTGTGTTTCTTCATGTCTCCTTCTGGATCTGTTGTTTATTCTTGTTTTGGAGGTTATTCCTTTATTATTTTGCAGTGAGGTAGGTGTTCATTCTTGAGGTATGTGGTGCTTAATCTACTTCATCAAGCCTCTTCATCAATAATAATTTTTTTGATATGTGTGCACTAGGTTATAGGTCCTTCCTTGACGTCATTGGGTTTTCCTTATTGGTGGATCCCATTGTGGGCACGTGCAACCTGAGCTTCAAGGTACGTGGATCCCTCTCCAGCTAATGTTTATGTACCTTACATTTTCTATGTTATAAACTAAATTATATAAGGAATTGGTATTATTTTTGTGTGTGTTGAAAATGTATTTTAAAGAAAGATGTGTTTTCCCTTCTTATTGATAAATGGAAAGAAAATGGGTACTTTAAAATCATTGAAATGTATTCTTGAAATAGTATTGAAATCATATTTTCAAATAATTGGAATCAATTATGAAAATGAGTAATTGTGTTACCTTGGATACTAAGTTCGAAGGTTTATCTTGAATCTATGGTCCATATTCTTGTAATTATCTAGGGGTTTTCTCATGGGGCTCTCTATTGTTTCCTAAGCCCCTTATTCTAGGGGACTGATATTGACATAGTTAGGGGGAATACTCATGGGTATTTCTCTACATCCTAGGACTATGTTCTAGGGACTATCTTGTGCACTTAATTTATTGTGGTACAAGTAGACTGATAGTATAACCTATAGTGATTTGTGGTGTTGATACATTTGTTTCTATTTTATATTTCTTTTTTTTTGTTTTATCCATGATATGCATGTTTATTATTGTTAAATATGATATGGAAAATGTTATTTTATATTTATATACCTAAAATTTTTTAGAACTATGAAAAATGGAAATTATTACCATGTTTTATATAAAACCTTTTTACTGCTTATCATGCCATGTTTTATTTGAAATGAGAATACATGAATTGTTATATAGAGACTTATTATGGAATACCTAGGTGGGATCCTACTGAAATTGATATCTCACACCGTGCACACCACTTCAATGGTGTGTATACCGATATATTTCCTACAATCTAAGGAAAGGAAAGGTGTTGTAATGAGGTTGGAAGGTTTCATGTTATCTGAGTTGGGTAGTTGGTGGTGAGATGGTGGGAGTTCATCCATACTATCACATTGAGTATCTGTTTGGTTTTGGTCCTTTGTAGTTTGACTTGTCTCTAAGATATTTTGGCTAATTTTATAGTTTTTTTTCTATTTTCTTACAGCTATAGAATATATTCATTATCTTTCACTATTCCTTCTTGCTTCATTAATATATGTATATTCCATGTGTTTGTTCGGGTATGGAGAAATCATTCCCTATATTTTATTGTTTGATCTCAGGTTATTATCACCAGCCCATGGGTATTGAGAACTCCCTTCAGTTATGTGACGAAATGGGTTGGGTGACAGGTTGGAGGGTAACTTGGGTCAGTTTGTTACAACATGTATATCACAGCCCTACTCTGGTATGAATAATTCCTCTGTACTTCCCCAGACCATGTTCCCAAGTCTAATCCAAGGAAGGTATTTTTCATTGAGATCCTATCGATTAGCTCCTACTAGTTGCGACTGAGGACTCAAGCCTATAACACCCACTACTAGCTCCAACAACATGTTTTCCCTCTAATAGGAAGTTCTCCATCACCAGTACCCACTCTGACACCCCATCACAGGATAGAATACACAGGGATACTGCATTGGCATGAATATCTATTCATATTCTCTGATCAAACTTATGTACTTGAATGTATCCATCCTGAATCAAATCAAGGGTGTATCATGTAAGTTCTGTGAAACCTCATAGCACAGTCTCCAAGATTCATCCCTCTTAGTCATTCCTCCATAATCTTCTAAATCTAGAACTAGCACAAATAATAATGGTAGTACTCCTCAAAAAAACAATTGTTGGAAGTCGGGCCACGAAAGTGTAAAAGCATCATGAATATATGTAACAAGACTCCAGCAGCTCTCATATACTCTATAGAGATGTATAACTTCCAGTGTAACCACTTGAGCAGTCATTATTCATAAAATCCTAATAACAAGTACCAATAACTCTATCCAATCCTCCTCTTCCTGGGGATCTAAATTTCCATGTAACATCAGCGGCCTTTGGTGGAGGAACACACAGAGTGTACTAAGCTTGCATACATCCTTATCCTTCTCTGTTTGTATGATCTACTACTCAATAGGTATGGGTACTACTACCTATCCACCTTGAGGAATGTAATTGTGGGATAGACACTAGACTTAGGCCTCATCACTAATCAAATCATCGTTATGATCTAAAACTAGTAACTTGGATGGTTGTCGTCACTAAGGCATACTGAAAATTTAACCATGGAATACCATGTTCAAATGAGCATATATATACACACACAATGGGAATATGACTCAAAAAAGAGCAGTCAAAAGTCAAAATATTATTTGATGCATGTACTATTGATCCCTACAACCAATTCCTTAGTATGTCGAGTTTACAAGAAGGTATTCAGAGTCATGGTGTATGGATTTGTCGATTGTCGCAACAACACTTGGTTCCCTAAGTTGAGATCTATGATCAAGAAAAATTGACATCGTTTCCCAAAATACCAAAGAAAATAGAAGTGGAAAATCCAAACACCATTTTAAGTATTGAAGCAATGTGGATACTAATATTTGATGACCCGACCCAATGGGGCTCAACTCACAAATACACCATTCACTTCTTCATAGTCTAGAGACCGGAGACAAGAACTAAAATCCATAACTAGTTTGGGAGACCATTTCTAAATGTACATGTATCCACATGCCTGGCCATATCAATGCAGAATTGTAGAGGAATAAAAAAAGATGTAACATCTAGAGTAAAACTATGCATGTAAAACATCAAGGGGAAAAACACTAACATAGTGTAAATTGAAAAGTAAAGGATAAAAATACATGCACAACCATAAATATGTATCAACCTAAAAAAGACTAGAAGTGTAAAATGAAGACAGACTATAGATCTAGATCTCAAAGACCTAACCACCATATGCGGTCAAGTGTTCTAGGAATCCCTAACCTACTCTATAATCGACATTGACCTATATATTGTCTGTATAAGACATTACACATACGGGAAAACCCCAAGCAGGGGTGAGTTTTTACAGACCAAGTAAGAACCCCAAAAGATGAAGGGGGATATGTAAAATAGATTATAGGAATTGATAGGTAGCTCAACCTAAAGCATGTAAGTAACAAAATCCAATGACTTGGATACAGATATATATATATACACACTCAAACCAAGGAATCCCAAATGTGAGATAAATGGGACCTCCATATCACAACCCATCCTAGGAAAGTGTTCCATAAATTCCAAATTTCCATCAATGATTCCCAACATATTGTGCGTTTTTCAATAAGAAACATCCAATTCAAGCCACACCTCTCCACTATATCACACAATTAATGGGAAAAATCAATATGTATAGGACTCATGCATGGGTACAACAAGATGGTTCCCCCTAAAAAGTAGATATAAGCCCCATTACCAACCTATCAAGAGGGTTCCACTTAGGTGGCTGGTGGAGGACCCATGTCATTCCTAGAAGGAGGGTGTCGCTCAGAAGACTACTATAGGGCCCATTCCTTTTCCAGAAAAAAACGTACAACTCTAATTGCTAATGACCCATGGATTGACTCTACCTATGGGTTCCACTCAATAGTTGATAGATGAACCATGCCCTATTCTAGAAGGAGGGTTACACTAAAATAATTAGTATAGGACCCAATCTCAAGCTAGTAGGTGATTACACTCCAGTGTTTGAGGACCCATTCCCTAATACTACAGGATAATGCCACTCGAATAGTAGATAGAAGACACATTCCCTACCCATCAGTAGGGTTGCAATCTATTGGTTGGTATAGGACACATTCCTATCCCAGATGGAGGGTGAAACTCTTATAGTTAAGGAACCAGGACTAGATTTTGTAGGATGGTTCCACTCTATGGATCGATAGAGGACCCATGCTCTTCTTATTAAGAGGCTTATACTCTGATATTTCCTATGATTGTTCCTGATAATGGTCATCATTGAGCATTGCCTAAATATTATTCATGCCCAAAAAATCCCTCATCATATCTAAAAATCCACCACATAGAATAAACTCAAATTATACATAGAAAAATACTCAGGAAAGGCTACACACAGGACAAAATTCGAGACCATACGAAGGAAATACGAGATGTAGAATATTATTCAAAAAGGAAGTAGGGGTATATATAATGTAAGTGTAACAACATAGTGTGTGGACCCACTCTATTTCATGGTCATTCTCCAATCATCACATATCTCACTTACCATGTTGCACTACATAGTGTGTAGATAGACTAAACGGCTTCATCCACCCAGGGTCCTACCTATCCTCTTGGTCGTGTTTGTGTAGAGATTACCATGTCTGTGTACTTAGATACATGGTCAACCATACCACATGATTTCCTACCTATGTACTCCCTCATAATGCATATCTACCTTGGAAGGGTCGCATGGAATGTGGCCTAGCCACACGACATGTGATACATAACCTCTCTTAAACCCTAGAACCATAGCCAACAGGGCACTATAGTGCGTGTGTTCATCGTAGTACATCAAATGTATTTGGGTTTTTCATTTAAAGTTAGATATTCTTAAAACATTCCATATCTGGTATCATCTCCTCAAATATTTCCAATATATTGCACAAAATCAAATAGGAATCCTCCGGTCATTATTTTCAGTCATATGTTTTCCAGAAATGGGATTTCTATTGATATTCTTAACGATAGTACACATAATATGCCACTGGTACCACACCTTTATTATATAGGATCCAGAATCCACAAAATAATCATTCAAATCCATAAATTCATATCATTCCATCCTTAAATTTCTTAATAGTTCATTGCACATAAATCTTCCATGATTCCGGGGGTCTAGTCGGGCTCGATCCTACCCTAAAATTTTGAACCATGGCACTATATCCCAGTGGATAAGAACATGAATAATGGATGGGTAAAGGAACATAAACAAAGTTGTAACACTATTTCTCAAATCATTCTTTTCTAAAAAATTCTTATTGGTACTTTTATAGTGAGAAAAAATAGAAAAAATTAAATAGACAATTTAAACAAACCCACAGGCACACATAAAGGATCAATTTGAATGCATATTAAAGAAACAATATGATCATTCTAAATTTGTTAATAAATTGGGGAAGAATCCACAAATTAATGATTCTTACCTAGATTTGGATCATTCGTCGATGAATAATGTTCTCACCAAAAAATAAGATATTTTTTTATGTTATCTATGCTTGAATCTTCTTAGATCTTAAGTTTCATCATCATTGGATCATGATTCACCAATGAGAGGTGGAAGGAGAATCCTTTCAATGGTAACATAGTTTTATGGATAACCCAGGTAATCTCTCATAGTGAAATATTTAATGGGAATTCTAAATTGTTCAATTAAATTAAACTATTAAATTATTTAGGTAATTAAGTAAAATGCACTCACAAAGATCCTTTTTACCTGAACTCCCTATGCTGACCAATTTTTGGTTGTGCCTATGGTAAAATGCGCCTTCCAAACTCAGTCGTTGTCTCAAATTTATGATCTAAGATTATATTTTTTATTTTTTATATTTTCCTTAAGAATCAATGCATTAAAATTATAAAATATAGTTAATATTTATATAAAATTAATTTCTGGCACATCGAGTCTCATAATTTCATGCCACCTCAGTTCCTAGCTCTGAAAAGATTTCTAGATATATTCCAAAGTATTATAATTAAAAAATAAGGTCTTTAAATTTTAAATATTTTTTATTATTCAATATATTTTAAGTTGTTTTTAGTTCGTTAGGTATAAAAAATCATCTTGAATGCTCATCGTTTGGAGAAAAATATGCGGTTGTGGCTAAAATTGATTAAAATATGAAATTCTACTAATCTAGAAAGTATATTTGATTATTTTCTTAGTATAGATGGTAAAGGAAATACTAAAATTTAGTAAAAGGAATTTGAAGAAATAATTATCATATTCACTTCATTTCTTATGAATCTATTGTACTTTTCACACGGCTTTGGTTTAGGGTATTTTGGTCATTGACATTCCCATAATCATTCACTTTATTGTGATCAGTGATCCTAGACCCTCTCTGTCATTATTTATACATTATGTTATTTCTCCATTCCATTTTTTCACATCCCACTAATGTACTCTTATATGGAAACCTATTATGTGTTCTTCTAGATGATGTTCATACTTCCTTTTTCTATATTTTCAAAAGAAAAATTTATTAATATTTTTTATAGTGTAGGATTTCAAGAAATTTATTTTTAAATTTATATAATTTGATTACTAATCTCAAATTAAATTTAGAGGATAAAATTCATTAATGTGGCAGATACTATAACACCCTAAGATTTTGAAATAATAACATTATGTTCGATAACATATATGTCATGAAACACCGAGAATAAATGGATAATGAAATACTATTAATTAAATATGATCATTATAACATGAGTGTTGAATTGGCGGTTATGAATATTATAAACCACATTATGAAATATATATATATATATATATATATATATATATATTTCTTAATCAATACATATTTATTAATTAATTTTTAAGAAATAAGAACCCTGTCATTAGTATATCAATTTTATTCTTTCAAAAATATGTTTTTGTAAAAAATGGTTTTTATTGCTTTTTTAGAGAATATTATAATTATTTTCTGGAAATTTTGGAAATTTTATTTCAAAAAGGTTATAATTGTTGAAATAATCATGTCATAATTATATTACAATGCATTTTTGGTATATTTCTGTAAAGATTGATTTTCAAGTGAATAGTGAAAATGTAACAACTAGGTCTTGGTGATAGCACAACCACCCCAGCTTAACAAGGTCGTAGGGTCCTAGCCTACCAGGTACCACTAGCTGCACCGCAAACACGTGGGCCCACCCCAGGGTCCAGCCACATGCTTTAACGAGTCATTAGACTAATGAAAGTCTCCATAGGCCAACACATGTCCTTTCTAGTGGGCTTTGTCCTCACTCACACACTCCCTGGGAAACTTCCCAGAAGATCACTCATCCAGATCACTACTCCAGGCCAAGCACAGCTAACTGTGGAGTTCTAATCAGACAGGCTTTCAAAAAGAAAGGTGCACATTATTGACATGATTCATGTCATTTATTAATTTAACCCTTTATCATTTTAGGGTGTCACAATCACCCCCTAGAGCACAACGTCCTCTTTGTGGGCCCTACATCCCATCCCATCCAGTGCGATGCACTTAATGGTGGGTACCACCTCTGATACCAAATGTAACAGCTGGGTCCCGGTGACAGCACAGCCACCCCACCTTAACAAGGTCGTCGGGTCCTGGCCTACAAGGTACCACTAGTTTCACCACAGACACATGGGCCCACCCACATGCCTGAACGGGTCATTTGACTAATGGAAGTCCCCATAGGGCAACACATGTCCTTTCCAGTGTGTTTTGTCCTCACTACCACACACCCTGGGAAACTTCCTAGAAGCTCACCCATCCGGATCACTACTCTAGGCCATGCACACTTAATTGTGGAATTCTAATCGGACAGGCTCACGAAAAGGAAGGTGCACCTTGTTGACATGAGTCATATCATTTAGTAATTTAACCCTTTATCATTTGGGGGTGTTACAGAAAAGTAATAATTTTTATTAAACAAATTATTTTTATTTTAAGAATTTATAAAGCTTAATTTTTAAAATAAATTATTTAAAAGTGAAATTAGATCTATTATATTATTAATTATCTAACTATGTTAATTTAAATCAAATTAATGGATGAATTTGGCATAAAAATTTTATACTAAAAAATGAATTTTTCTGAAGAAACTATTCTTTATTTCATTTTGTATTTTAATGTGAAATTTATTTCTTTCAATTATAGAAATTTAATCTTAAAAAATGCATATCATGTTATTAACTAGGAGGTCTAGATTATTTAAATATCTCCTTTCTATTTTAGGTCATTATGAGTTGTAACTTAAGTAAATTTGTGTCACCATAGTAAGGGTAAATCGGGTAATATGGTTAAAGTTAATTAGATAAGGACTAAAAAATGAACATAAAACTTGAATTTATCCTATTTGATGAGTGGATTTTATGTAATTCCATCCAAATTTCTAAATGATAAAAAATTGGTTCCATATTTCTTTGATTTTATCCTCTATATTATTTTCTATATAAAACTAAAAAAATGTCATTATCTTTGTTTTATTATATCTAAATTTTTGACATGAGGATAAAAAGACACTATGTTTGGATATATAAGTATTATTAGAAATATAAATTTTTATTTTTATCTGGGTAATTTATTTTAACTTTTTAGAAATTAAAAAGTTTCCTTAAATGCTTACGCAACACCGAAAGAACATTTTTCCAATTAATAGAAAAATATAATAATTGATTTTAAAAATAGTAAAATTATTATAAATTGAAAGAATTATTTTGTCTTTTTTTAGATAAAAAACATATTATATAGGTTTTAAGGGATTATATTCTAATTCAAGGATTTTCATGATTTTTATAATACATAATATTTTATTAAATTATTTAAAATCCCCAAAAACATATATTTTCTTAATTAACTTTTAAATTTTTAAAAATATAAATTATATTCCATTTACAGACCAATTTTCCTTTTATTTTAACTATATTTACTCATAAAGAGTAAAAACCTAGTTATGATGATAATTATCAAAAATTGTTAACTTGGGTTAAAAAAAGCAATAAGGGTAAAACCCAAATATAATATTTTAAAAAAATTTATTTGATGATATTATTTTAACTCCTAATCATATTATTTTTTAATTATATAAGTTTTGTTCCTTTTCTCAATTAAAATCATTTTATATTAATTTAACATTTTACGTGATTCCAAGAGTGCCATTGCCCTCACTTATAAATTTGAATGTTCATTACTCTATTATTAACACCTAAAAATAATTTTAGTTGGGGAAATACCAACCCAATACCTTCCCATATCCTTATCCATGCTATATAGTACTTGGTTTATCCAGAATACCAACCTTTTTTGGTTTAATGTTTAATGAAATATAAGCTTTCAAAAAAAAAGTGGTAGAGTCATTAACTATATGTTTTATTTTTATTTTTTCTTGTGACTCTATAAAATATTATCGAAATATGATGAAATAAGAACACAAAGATATTAAATTTACAAAGAATTTATTATTTTAATTGAATTTCATATATCCATCTACTCATTTATCAAATAGGAAAAGAACCCATTGTTCCTTTATATGCTTAACTACCACCTCACGAAATGATGAAACTCTTTTTCCATCACCACCTACAACAAATAATAATAATTATGGATTTAATATATATATATATGATATTTATGAAATAATTTAAATTTTTAAAAGATAATATAACTTATATTTTCTTACCTTTCAATCCATTTAAAAATGATATCGTCGATCGTTCGTGTGTGTGGATTACCACTACCAAGAAGCGATGTGATTATTTTCTCACAACTACATCACATGGGTACTATATAAACGTTAATTTATTGAAAATATATGATATTTATGCTATACTATTTATTTTTTAAATATGCAATAACACTTACCTTCAATCAATCTTGATCATTGAAAAATGGAAATTTTATTCATGTGGACATTCGGTCTACTATCTCCATGATTGTAATATAGTTCATATTTCATAACCACCTTTCATGGTTGGTTTTAAAAGTAAAATTTATGTATAGAAATGAGAATTATTTCATGATTATTATTCTATATAATATTAAATAATTACCTCATTGGCCATATTCAACCCGCCGAACTCATTTTGAACTTTGGAGTCAAATATCATCAAAATGACTAATTTGAACTTAAATGATTAATAAAATAAATATAACATTGTATTAAAAAGGAATAATAAACATTAAATGGGATCCTAATAAAGTAATTAATTAACATAATTTTATTATTACTGAATATAAATAATGTACCTGATGACTCATACTCAAGGTAAGGGACACATTAACATCAACCAAGTTCTAAATGTTTTAAAGCCTTATTTTCTAAATATTTTTATTCCATGTCCATATTCATGAAACTATTTTATAGATAGACATAAAATAATTATGAATGATGTTTTATAACACTTTTTACAATCTTTAAAAGTTTTTAAAAATGAATCATTTTATTTATTTTATATGAAATATTTTGAATTTATTTTCTAAAGGTGAAAGGAATATCCTATTTTAACATTAATATATTCTCACACCACTATAACCATTATTTGATATTTGGTTTATTCTATAAAATTATTTGTTTTATTCAAAAAAAACATTCCTTCCCTTTCTTATGGGTTTATTCAAAAGGGATTTAAATTTAATTTAAATTTAAATTTCTAGAAATATTTTCTTATGAGTACAATGAATATTTTTATGAGTGAAATGTTAAAAATTGAAAGATTTTAGGTGTTCATATTATGATATGGATATTTTCCATTATAAATGCTTATTTTTGGTTTCTTTTTAAACCAATTATGGGAGGATACTTTATAAACCAAGTATGGGTGGTTTAGTTATAATCCAAGGATATTTAGATATGTTATAAAATAAAGAATTGTGGTTAAATTATAAACCAAGGATATGTGGTTATGTTATAAACCAAAGATAGGTGGTTCCATTATATCCCTCTAATTAATTGTGTAAATATTTCATTCTCATGAGAATTATAATGGAAGATTACATTTGTAAATGTATATGGAAAATGATTACCCATTAAACCTATATGATTTTTTATGCATGCTATTTTTTTACTAAATCTTTATGATTTCAAAATGAATGATAATAATATTAAGTCAGAAAAATAATTTTATACTTATTAAGGGTGAAAATAATAACTTTTTGAAAAAAATAATGAGTTTATCATGATTTCAAAGAAACCATTACGTTTTTTATTATTTCTTTAAATTTTAAATTTATCTTCTAATGATAATACTTGGGAAGATATGTTGATTTAATAAGAAAAAAAATGTTTATTTTAATCCCAAATATTATTTTTAAAATTCTAATTTATCTATATATTCATGGACTAACAATTTTATTCTTTATTTTTATATATTTCTTACTATGTTTTTTGTACATATCCAACATTTTAAAATGTTTTTCATAGGGTTTTAAGGATGAAAAAAGAACAAGGATGAGGTCGATATAAAAATTATCAACATGTGTCATAAAAATAAAACATTTTATATATCAAAATGACTTTTTAATGGAAAAAATTGATATAATGTAAAATTGCCTTATATGATATGAAATATTTATTTATTTAAAGGTGATGGCCTAATATTCTAAAATCCTAAACAATAAATATCCTAAAATGAATGAAAATTAATTCGTTAACTAAAACTCAGAATTATGTAATTTTTATGGTAGGTTCAGAATAGAGATAAAATAAATTCATCGGATATAAAAATTGATAATAAAATTTCTTAATATATAAAAATTATAATATATACAAGAACTCTTGAATACTCAACTATGGAAAAAAATATCCTTATAATTTTTCTAGAAAAGTTTAATTTCAATATCTCATTACTTAAATTCAATGATCTTGATGACTTTATAATTGATAAAATTCACAGTAAAATCACTAATTTTTTGGTCAAAATTTTATTTTCCCTAAAGAGAAATATAAATAAAGATAACTAAATTTCATTTAATGCTTCAAATAATTTCAATATTAAATATGATCACACTAATTCTAATGAAGAAGAAAATATAGATGGTTTTTCAGATACCATCTCCTTGATGTTAAGTAAATAATAAATTTGGAAAGGTATGTATTAAGTAAAACTACCCTCAAGATGTCATAACACATCATATCAACAATGAAGAAGCATGTCCCATACAAAACAACAAAGTCCAAATATCACATCATCAAAAAAAGAAAAACAAAACAAAAAAAATCAAAACCACTAAGGGTACTAGGAATGTATCTTCCTATAAAACTCCCAAGTAATCTCCTCCATCCCATCATTCCTCTACACCACACAAAACAAAGGAATAGTTTTTACCCACAAAACCTTCTCTCGATGGTCCATGATCTCTAATGTCCTCTCTACGAACGTCCCATCATCCTTGATATCCAAATATACCTAGTAAATAAAAATAGATTCTTTATGAAGTTCTCAAAAGAGATGAGGGTCATGGAATATTTATGGAACCCAATCAATTCAAGGGGGAGTTCGAACTGATAATCCACCTTACCAACACACCACAACCCTCGAAGGGCCAAACATACTAGAGAATGTTTTTAGTCCCCCTACTAGACCTCTACTACCCATGTCGAGGGGGTACTCTCAAGAACACATGGTCTCCAACCTTGAACTCTAAGCATCTCCACATGGGATCATCATAAGGATTCTTCTGATCCTGTGTTTCTTTTAGCCTCTTGAAAACAACCTAAATTGTATATATCATACACTGCACCACATCGGGTCTAAGAATTGATGACTCCTCAACCTCATCCTAAAAAAATACAGAATGATATAGTCTCCAATAGAATACCTAAATAGTGACATTCCAATGGTTGAATGATTTATTTTATAACAAGTAATCTCAACCAAATGTAGGTGTTATTTCCCTGATCTACTGAAGTCCATGATGCACACTTGAAATATATCCCCTCGTATCAGGATAATCTTCTCCGTCTGACTATCCGTCTAAGGGTGGAAAGTAGTGTTGATGTGAACCTAAGTGCCATAATAATTTTCTTAATCCCATCCATACTCATGTGGTAAAATGAACATTTCAATTTGAAAAGGAGAACAAAAGACTATATTCATCCACACCAACTCATCTATATATCTCCTCGCCAAAACATCCATGATTCCTAACTCTCAGATTTCTATGATGTGAGTTGATTTTTTCATTCAATCCATGATTACCACGATAGTATCACAAATTCTTTAATATCGAGGTAACCTTGTGAAAAAATCCATCAATGTGTCACCCCATTTCAATTTGGGAATATGGAAGTGCTATAGAAAATTTCTATGAATATGATGCATTTCTTTTACCTATAGGAAAACTAGACACCAATCTACAAACTCTACAATTTCCAATTTCATTCCAGGTCAAAAAATATATTTACTCTTTCCATGGTACATTATAGAAACTCCCAATTGTAATTACCATGGAAATCTATAAAAATCACAATGGAAACTCTTGTGCATCACTACCAGGACAAATATACCCCCTTAAAAGAACATTTGATTCCAATAACCCTTAATTTATTCCTCCAAAAAATCATCATGTAAAACATGATCGCGCATTTCCTACTCTTATGAGCCTCCCTACTGAGACTCCTTGACCTTTTACATTAGATAATATGAAACATTCATCTATAACAACTAACATCCATCGTCAACCACCCTCACATCAAGGTTCAACATTTACAACTCATCTATCATCCTCCAAGAATCTTCTAACTCCAGAACCATAGCCTTTCACTACTTCCTTCTCAAATAATCATCAACAACATTACCTATTCCCAAGGTGTAGGAGATATAAAAATCATAATCATAAATAAAATATATCAACCACTATTACCATAGATTCATATCATGATGAGAAAAGATATAACTCAAGCTCTTGTGATATGTGAAGACCAAAAAGATCTCCCCAATGAGGTAATGTCACCACAGCTTCAATGAGAACATAACCTCTACTAACTCCAAAACATTCATTATATAATAATGATCAGGGTGGTGTAACTTCCTAGAACCGTAATAAATAATTATATTCAACTACCTTAAAATGCATCCTAAGACCAAATGGGAAGTGTCACAAAACACCTCAAACATCACCCTTCCTCTAGAAATTGAAGCATTAGATAACTGAACAATCTCCCTTTAAAGTTTTACATCACTTATTGAAAATGATCAGTCCTAATAAACACATGGTCCTTTCTATTCAAATCTATCAATACAATAATGATCCATGAGAAGTCATATATAGAACTTTGGTAATAATATGCAAGTGTTAGGAAACTACAAACCTCTACCACACTCTTGGGTGACACCTAAGAAACAATTACATTGAATTTTGATGGCTCCATGCCTAATCTCTACTCATATACCACATTCCCTAAGAAAATTAACCTATTTGTTCCATAAAATACACTTATATAAATTTCAATAGAGCGGATTGTGTCAAAGAACTTTCCATATAGATCTAAGATGATTGGAATGATCCTCCATTAACTTCGAGTAAATCCATATTTCAATGATGAACACAACTACAAACCGGTCCAAGGATTCTCTAAAAATAGATACTATTATCCCTATAAACACTCCTAGTGAATTTATAACAATTAATGACATGACTAGAAAATTGAAGTGTCCATGCCTTCATCTAATGGAGGTCTTTAGGAAACCATCGTCCTTCACCCTCAATTGGGGATATCCATACCACATACCAATCTTGGATAACCTACTAGATCACCACAATTAGCTGAAAAGATCTGCAATTCATAAAAGAGGATAGACATTATTGATCATATCACAGTTTAAACTCCAATAGTTTCTACACAACCTTAGACTAACATCTACCATCATGGTGAATGACACTAAAGCCCCACATGGTGAAACACTAGGCTAGATGAAACCTTTATGCATTAGATTATATATTTGATTCCTCATATCCCATAACTCATAAGTTTTCATCTGATAAGGTTCAATAAAAATTGAAGAGAAACTAGGATTAAAGTTTATCCCAAACTCAATATCATGTTGAGGAGGTATTGTCACAACCACATCAGGAAAAACATCCAAAACCCCCTAATATCCCTAGGAACATCTAGTGTCCTAGAATCCACTATTTCTCTATAAAAATCATCCTTCAATAAAATAAGGGCCTCCACACACATACTAACCAACTGATAACTCCACTCGCTAATAAAAACATCATATTCATCATCCATATATGAGAACACAACTCTCTTTATAAATTAGTTGAACATAGAATGCACAGAAAAAAATAATTAGTCAATTTTGAGGATGACATCATAAATTTACATTTGTATCAAGGAAATATCCCCATGGGAATGATGTGGCCACAACATCAGTTGAAATCCCCTATATGCATTAAGAAAGAATTTATAGGCTCTAAATGGAATAATCAATACCAAGGGCATAATAAGCCTCTCTGTGTCGAATCCTAAAGCATAGACTAGAGGGATAAAAAAGAGGTGTGAGAATATCACAAATTGATGAAATAAAAACCAAGGGTTGGAAACAAGCTATTCATACCTCTATTTATCTTGGGCCAGCTATAGAAACAGCATCTTCTACAGGCAATTAACCACACCCAACTCCTCTACCTCTCTTTTTACAGCCACATCTACGACCATACTCATATAGAGGACCCTAAACACAAGGAAAATATTTTCGTCAGTATCTATCTACTCTATCTCACCTCAGTAGGGCTTAAAACTACTTCCAATTCCACTTAAACAGACTCACCGTCTGTTTCTACTAAGGCTAGTGTTGAACCTGATGGTCTCCACAAATTGATCTTAAAGAACTATAACATTCTAGTTTTGGATATGGACACAAACCCCCATAGATAAAAAAACACTAGAACAAAACTCACCAGAAATGTGTGGGAGCCACTGGACCCATAAATATGGAAAGGATGATGATGATGTCAACTCCCTATTGGTCAAAATTTCAAAGGCCTTGGAAAATAAGACCTTCCATAGAAAACTTCATTCCTTGAGGAACTACACTGTCTCCCCACCTATAGTGAACCACCTCATGAGTTCATCTTCTTGATAAATTATTCATTTTTATAAACCTTGATATACGTTGGTAATGTAAAGGTAGTAACTTTTTATTGGATAAAAGGACTGAGTGACTCTTAAATATGAATCGCATGGGACTCCTCATCGGGAAATGATCTAGGTTGAATAGAAAGAGTTCCTTGAACCTGATCATGAGTTCCCATACTAACATGATCTCCTGATGAAGATATAGAAACTCCCTCCACATTACCACCTTCATTTTCATATGAATGAATATATTCCCAAACACTTTTTGAAATTCGACCAATGAAACATATCCCCCCTTCAGATCACCAAGATTCAGCTCCCACCACTGACTCATCAATCCTCATATATGACTAAATTCTAATGGGATTTAATACTCCATCAATGCCTAAATAAAACATAATGTGATATCAAACTCATCCAAATATCTTTATATCTCTATAAACAAACCTCTATTGTGCTTACCCATAGATTATCACTAAAAACATCCACAATACTCTACCACTAATCATCCTCATTAACTAGATAAACCCTAAACAATCAATTAGATCAGCCTATTCAGCATCCCCTTCCTGAACCACATACAAACGATGACCAGGATCCATGGATTGAAAATATACAATGATTTTCCTAATCCCAATATTATGGGATTTCTTTAATATTTATTTAATTCATTTTAACTTCCCCAAAATCACTGAAATTAAAATATAAACACAAGTCATCTTAATGCATGTACCTATATTAGGTCTCTACTCTGTATGTGGTGGAACCTCACTTGGCCATTCGGTAGGCTCAGATTCCATGCATCAGATCATGGAATCCTTAAAATAATGTGTCCTAATTGATCTTCTCTATCCTATGTCTTGCACCAAGATCAACTTATATAGTTTCCTATAAACCAATGAAATCATCATTGTGCCTAACTCCAAAATTCATCCTATCTCTTAAACATCACCTCTAATACCACTATATCACAAAACCCTCCCTCAAAATATACTAAAATGAATGGTTAGAGATAATAACCCCTAAGTCCCACCTTTAGTAGACCTCATGTTGTTAACTAAAACCTAGGGTATAAAAATAATGAAAATGGGATCCATTACTCTCTATAAAAAATTAGGACTGGGAGATAGGAATAATAAAGAATAATAAACTTCATGAAATAACATAAAAATGAATCCAAAACCACCCCACAATGCATGCATAAAATTATAAGATACATATAAAATTATGTAAATGTCCAAAAGAAACGATAAGGCATCAATACCGCAACTTTCCAAAGTGTGGAGCTAGTAATGTCTAGCATAGTATACATGGTCCTCCTAGAAACCTAAAAATACGTGAATCTCTATAGGGTGATCATAAAAGTATAATCAATATGAACACCAAAGTCACTCGTGCACATGTGAAAGAAGTATACAAATGTACCCATGACCAAAAAAAACTGAACGAAACCAAAACTTGCCAAAAAACTAATCCCCATACTCACCATGGAAGACTCGCCAAATAAATCATCAAAGTATAACAACATAATAAGAACCATATTGATAAAGGGTACCTCTCACCACTTTCCCACTAGGACATGCCTCTCACACCCAAAAGTTTTATGTTCTAGCACTTCTATCTCCTTTGAATAACATCGCATATCACCGCCCTACAACATGATCATCAAACCACAACTCACCTGAATACACTTGGTCCATCACATCATATCTCGCTCGAAGACACCTGGTCCATGAAATAAAATCCAAAACTAGAATAGTATTGTTTTGTGAAAATCAGGGAAAACAACCTAATTCCCACCTCATACCATTAATGTACCCCACTATAAGACATATCATAACACAATACCTCACCTGTATACACCTAAGAAATTACCTTAGGTCACATATCAATAGTGCACATTGAATTCTAGCCATCACAGCTCATGCATTTCAATATTTTCTAGAAGAGAGAGAAGGAAGGACTGGGTATCCTATAATCCATCCTCATCACTGGGATGTTGGTAAAAACCCCATATAAATATATAAGTGTTTTCACATGGTTCTTGATGTAGGTGGGATGCATATATAAAATCACAAGGAATGTAAATGGTATATATATATATTTCCGCACAAAAACCCAACCTATATGTTAACAATGAAGCACTAACCATCTTATAACCTCACCACCCATCCTCAAAACATCACCACTTTCACTACCACCACTAAGTAAACCAAAATACACACACAAGAACTAAAATCCTTGAGACACCATTAAAAATTAATCCAATTTCCATATTTCCCACCAATTCACATATAAATATTAACCATTTAAAATATATAGCCCACTTCAGTTCAAGTTTTAATTATTCATTTGAACCCATTTTCAAAATCAATCCATGATGTTTCAATTTCAATATTGTCATTTGATTAATTCCATTACTACCCAAGAAAATAACATAACACAATGCATCACAATGATAGAAAACCCTTTATCCTCATGAAAATAAGCTCACGCAACAACCATCACATAGCCATATACACTTTCCACATCACAATTGTTCTCCACATTCCACATCCACACATAACCACCCTATAGAATAGTCACAACACATAATAACCAAACATCACTGCCCCACAGCATAGTCACACCACCACATAATCAAACAACACCACCTTACAACACAGTCCCACCACCACATGACCAAACATCATATTACTACAACACGAGCACACAATAACATATTCAAACATCATTACCCCATAGCATGGACACACAAACACATAAAAAAACATCATCATCCCATAGAATGACCACACCGCAACATACCAAAGAAATTTCACATCACATTAACTTATCATTTTTTAGATATGTTCAAGGAGATTTTTTCACATTTCACTTTACTTTTAGGGGTATTCTCAAAAAAATACATATTTCCATGTGAAAATAATTTAATAGTTGATTATAAGTAGTTAACCATTTATTCATGGAAGGTTCATAATAATCACACATCAAGTGCTTTATAACACTTACCAATTCTGAACACAAAAAAGGATCCAAACATCCATTATTTTAAGTGGTGTAGGAATCA
The DNA here is from genome assembly GCA_963277665.1 of Viscum album. Taxonomy (NCBI): domain Eukaryota; kingdom Viridiplantae; phylum Streptophyta; class Magnoliopsida; order Santalales; family Viscaceae; genus Viscum; species Viscum album. The sequence continues at coordinate 1,285,797,656 of OY728150.1, read as the reverse complement.
AGGATAATGACAATATTATAATATCAAAAAGGTTGTAAAAACCTAAGAAAAATTCCCCATCCCCTTTTATTTAAATTAACTATTTCATTATTTGAATTACTATGATGTCTATTTTCCTACCAAAAGATAAATAAATCAGGATCCCCTCCCTCATGAAACAATTAATGAGAAATAAGGGTTCCCCCTACCCTGACTGAAGAAGATTCACATGGTTTTTTGCACTAAAACAAGGCTTTCACGCACATGATGTAACCAGTTACAGAAAGAACTTGAACCAGTAATAGTAATAGGGTTTTTATGACTCCAAGGTAAAGGCCTAAAAAAATCCCATCCCGAGAGAAAGAATGCATGATAGAACAAAGGAATGATATTAATTTTAAAATCAAAATATACAAATCCATTAGGACTATCAGTTGCAAATAATATTTTAATTGACCATTAATGCGGGTCTCGTTAAATCCATATGTAAGAGGCATTTAAAATCTATAGACATTTAAGAAACAGAGGACATAAATATCCACTTTGGAAACAATTTTTAATTCCCTTAGTTGATGCATTGAAACCATTGAATTTGAAAAACATAAAAATGGAAAAAGTATAAATTAAAAAAATTGGGTGTTACTAATAGCATCTACCGCCATCATCTTCTACCATTAGCATCTATCGCTAGAATTAACTGTAAGACTATGTCTGCTACTAATAGAATCTACTGTTAGTATCTACCCCCAAAATCTATTGTCTACATATACCAATAGATTCTACCACCCGAATATAATGGAATAACTTACTTAAAAAATTTATTGTTATACTAAGTATGTTACCGCCGATATCTACCACCACCATCAACCACCAGCATTAACTATTAGCATCTTCAACTAGCAATTTTCTCCAGACGAATCTGCTATTTTCAAACTATATTTTCAATCTCTAGCATCTATAAATATATTCTAAAATCCCCCCTTTTCACCACCATACCTACAAAAAAATAAGGGAATTTTTTTCTTAAGGAACCAAGGTTATACAAAATGTATTAATGATTAAAACATTAACTAAACATTGTGAGGGATATGAATTCATTCATTGAGGTATTTTTTTTATTCCCCTTAGGCCTAGGATGTAGGGACGTGTGTACACATTGACACATATTTCATTGAGATGTTTTAGGATTCCTGAGAACCGATCTTGGCTTTTAACAATGTTTCTATGATCGGAAATGATTTACAGATTCCAAATCTAATGAAATTTGTTATTCATGCATATTTGATGAAAGTTTTTATTTGTACCTCATTGATATTCAATATATATTCTAAAAATTTAAATTATTTGAAAATCAAATTTTATTTAAAACATTGAAAAGGTTTTTTAGGCCATGTTTTATTAAAAATTGGTCTTTATGGTTTATTTGATATGGGTTGCTTATGGAATATTTATGTGAAATCATATTGGGATAGTGTAGCTCACATCTAGAATATGCCTTTGGGAAAATGTAGAATTTATTTTCTTAGGTATATAGAAAGGTAATGAAAATCATGGTGAAAATTGGTGTTCTTGATTAGTGTGACCTTATGGGTCAGTGGGGATAGAAAGAGTGTGTGACCCACCTTTTATGAGGACATCCTGAGTTGATGTCATTGATGGTTTAGGTGATGTATTGGGTTATTTCAATATTTTTTGGATGTGTAATTATCTATTTATGGTAACTTTCTCTTCATATTATAATTTACATACAAAATATTGATGATTTATTTCCAATTTTTTATTTATATTTTTGGATAAATCATTTCACTTGATATTTTCTAGATTTCCAAGTGCTAGTCGCCAACCTATACAGACCAAGAACACTATTTAGAATTTCCAATATGATTTCCTACTAATAGAATTTATGATCTTGTGTCTCTTAGAAGATTATTATATCTTTTATATTGATGTTGTGTACGGTCATGACCCCTATAAGACATCTGATCAGGATTCAGGTGGTATCTGTTAGTGAACCATAGCAAGTGAACGCTCCAGTCGACCAAAACCCATTTGATGTAGTGGCATGCATGGTCCAAGCATGGGGCTTAGGGGTTTCACCTATTCCTATTTAGGCTACACATTTTTAAACTAAAAGGGATGATAGTATGAAACTATCCTTGTAGTCTATTAATTAGAAACCACTATCTTTATATGGAAATAATGATACTGAGGTTTTAGAGGATTTTTAGGAAATATTTAGATACTCCTTGAGTTCTAGGAGATATCATATTTTATTAAGGTGAATTGCATAATCTACGAGATTAAAATTACTATTAGGAGGTAATAGGATGTCATAGTACTGGAAAAGAGGAATGAATGATTGGAGTAGAAATACTTTAATACCCTTTTCACAAATTAGATCTATCCATATTCAATGTTTTTGGAAAAATCCATGTAACTCATTACTCATAACCAAGGTGATTGGACAGTGACATAGGATAGAAACTATTTTATTCAAATTGATCAGTTTTCACCTAAGGTGGTTTAAATTGAGGAGTTGAAGGCTTAAAGGTTTTATATGGGTCTTAGACTATATATCCATTCATATTTATTTATATTTAATCTAACCTCTTATATTGGTGTTCTGGATAGGGCTATGATGGTGAACATGACCTTGTTTGTTGTTCTATATTGACTGGAGTTTTCTCTGCTCTAAGTGGCATATCTAATACTTCCATGAAATAGAATATAGAGAAACATTAGTCTTATAGTGGAAATAAATTATTGTGTTCCGTGATATAATACATATTATAAATCCTATGTACTATCTGGTAAAGGAACATTAATGTGTTTATAATGTTGAATGTTTGGGAATTCTTAATGTTCTTGAATTTTGGAATTGAATATTTATATCTCATATAGATTTTAGGTCCACTTGTAGAGGTTATTTCATTATTTTATCACCCTATATTGTGGTACAATATCATGAGGCTCTATGGTGTGGTTAGATTCATCAAAAATAATGGGGTTAAATCTTTAAGAGTCATGAGAAAAATCACCTCATGTAATGAATGAATCTCTAGTGGGAACTAATGCAGGTCCTATAACTATGAGAGAAACTATTTCTATTACTTCATCTCTAGTGACTGCTTTTTTTATACTGGTGCATCTTATTCTTTCATATCAACTTTTAATATGTACCTAGTAAATCTTCATATGTAGATCATGACTTATGTGATGGATATTGCAGCACCTCTTAGGGATATGAGATAATAGTGTCTCTTATGTCCATTTTATGAATTATCATTAGAAAAAATTGATCTGGTCTAAGAATTTTGGGTTACTAAAAATAATCCTCTAGATGTAATTCATGAAATTGTCTTATTGATTACTCATAATTCATGAATTGACTGTTATCATCGGTGGTTGTCCTTTTATTCTCCTAGTGGGGAGTTCTATGTTATTCAAGTATAATGGGACTATAGGGATAGATGATCCAGACCTCTTATTTTAGATATGTGTAGGATAATATCTTTTTGTGCTGTTGAACTTGAGTAGGGATCCTCTTGTAGTTAGCTTCCTATAGTAGTTGTTGAGTTCTTATAGGTGTTTAAATAATACTTTTTGTATATCCTAATGAATATGGTGGTATAGTTCTCAATAAATTTTTTTCTAGCTATTCATCCCATAACAATTCTCGCTTACCATACGGAACCAATTTAACTAAAGAAATTAAAGAACATGATGGGTGAAATGATTTCCAAAGGCTTTATTTGACCCAGTATATCAACTTGTGCATTGCCTATTCTATTTTCCAAGAAGTGTGATGGAACCCTATGTGTATCTATTGATTAAATAATGATCAATCATGTTACAATAAATAATATATAACTATTACCTCAAATTGACAATTTTTTATCATCTGAAAGGGGAGAAGTGGTTCTCCAAGACTGTTTATCGACTTGGTTACCACAATTTTAGGATCAAGGAGTCCAATAACCCTAAGAAATCATTATAGTGCGGGTATATCTACTATGTGTATCTTTTTTTATCTTTAGATCTAGAAAATTTTCATTCTATTTTTTTGGAACTGATGAATAAGGTTTTCTACCAATATCTAAAATATTTATTCATGGTATTCTTTGAAGATATAATTTCTTCTTAATAAATTTTGGTGGATCATGTTCTTCATTTGAGAGTAGTTTTAGACATGTTGAGGAATCACTAAATTTATGACAAGTTGTTAAAGTGCCTATATTGGATTTGGGAGGTAAATTTTTTTGGGAACATGGTTTTTAAAAAGGGTATCTTAATTGAACTTAATGAGGTGAAAATTTTTATATCATAGGAAAACCCATTGAATTAATTTGATATTCAGAGATTCTTAAGGTTGGATGGGTATTTCCACTAATTTGTGAATGATTTCACTAAGTTACTATCTCTATTCTCTGTTTCCACATTGTTTCTACAAAATAAATATAAATGATAGTGTTCAGGTTATTGATTATTTGAAGAATCATCTGAATACATATCCTATGTTAACTCTTCTAGAGGCTGGGTAGGGATAAGTTTTCTTTTTTGATAATTCGAGATTGGTTTTGGACTGAGTTTTCATGAAGGGTGATTAAATGGTGGATTATATTCCTCATCATCTTTGTAATCGTGAGAATAAATATCTCAAAAATTATTTAGAACTTTCAGTTGTGATGCATTCCCTTAAGATTTGGTGGCACTACCTTTTTAGAGAACTTTAATCATAATATCTTGATTTATATCTTTTCATAGAAATATTAGAATCATAGATAAGGTTTATGGGTGGACTACATGAAATATTTTGAGTTTTAAATTTCCTACAACCCTATGTTGGGGAATGTTGTGTTTTATGATTTTAGTAGGAAGATGAAATCTCAGGCTATAAAGGATTAATCAGAATAACAGAACCCCATGGATCTATTTGATAGCATGCATTTTGGAGTCTTAGAGGATAAATCAAGATTTATTCTATAAAATTTTCATGTGACATCCTCCTTTACTAAAATGGTACTCCATACATAGTTGCTTGATGATGTGTTTTTGGGAATTACAAATTCCTTACATGGTGGGGAAACCATTGGGTAATAGTCACTATCTTCATAGGCCATTCTCAGCTTCGTGAAACAATATGTTATTCTATTGCCTACAAGAAAGACTATGATGGAAATTTTCATCATTAATAGTGGGGGGTTCACCTAGGAATAATGAATATTTTTATGATATGAAATGAAAATTCTGGTTTCCATGTATAAAATAGGATAATGGTGATTTTATCTACTATTGTTAAACATGTTAATAGATCAAGTTAGAGCACCATAATCATTCTATTTTTCTATAATAAAATTCTATACTGACTTGGAAGTGGGATCATATATCAATGGATATTATTTTTAGGTTTTCATATACTCCTCATATAAAGAATGAAATTTGGGGGGTGATGGACCAATTAACCAAATCATCTCATATTATTCCTATTTTTTATATGACCAATGTTGGGGACTTGGGTAATATTTATGTGAAAATATTATCAAGTTTCATAGACTTCCAAATATAGTTTCTTTTAATGGTCAAAACTTCTCATATATAAATATTATATCTAAATATATGGATATTAATTATATAACATAACAATCCCTGATAGAATCATTTAGTCTTAGTGCCTTTGGAAACATGGAAACATAAACCATTGATTCATAACTAAGTTATTTCATCTCCCACTAAATTCAGCATGAATAGTTCCCTTATTAAACATATCCTACATAATAAATTACTTTACATCCTGGGTAAATTAAACATAAGAAATGGTGAGTTCAGATTCTCGGTAAGGGCAAACAAGGGAGTTTTCAATTATCACATAATAATAACATTAGTATAAGAGTAATGAACATGATCTAAATATTCAAAAACCATACCCTATAGATCATATATCATAAAATTGAGTCATAGAATAAATATTTTATTTCATGATACATTAATCATATAGGAATCAAAGTACATGATCCATGATATCATAACATTTCATAAGATGTATATTTTTTTAGGAATGTAAGTATAGAAATTCATTTTTCTAGTTTTCAAATCTCATTTCCAAAACTATAATAGTGGAATGGGTTCACTCTCCAACCCATAGTAGTAAAGAGGGTTTACTATCAATACTACCATAATGGAAAAATCCCCTTACCGAACTTGGTACCCTCCCCATTCTAGTCGTTATTAACTCCTAAGATATCAATATTTACTCAATGTATTGGAGGGAGATATAGGTCCCACCCAGCACATAATTAAATTCATAAAAATGTTTGCCAAAATATCATTAAACATTAATCATATCAGATACCCTGAAATGAAATGGGTTTTATAAAAATTTTATAATAGCATAAACTGTGGAAAAGAAACATGTTTCATAATCATTTGATCATTTCATCATAGTGTAACAAATGTAAAAAGAATCAGGTTTTATAACCATTTTATAATGGTATAACCCATTGAAGAGAAATGGGTTTCATAAATATCTTTTCATCATGAATATAAAAAATTCTGAAAAAGAATTAAAATATTATCCTTGGATAATATCCCTATTAAAGAATAATTAACATCAAATGATTCCATATTAGATGGAAAATTATTTTGAAAGATCACTTGGAACATTTCTTGAAGAAAATAACCTTTCATTAAAAATAACTTTTTAAAATAAAATATTATATAGTATTATGGAAATAATTTTCTTCGAAAATAAACTTTGAAACATAAAAATTAATCCTTAAAAAATTGGTCATGATTGTGTGAAATTTACTTCATGTCATATACGTTAAAACAAAGATTCCATTCAAATTTTCAGTAAAAGTGAAATGAATTTTTTTTGGAAAATGACATGATAATTTCTGTTAAGACGTTTTTTAAAAATTCATAAAATGGTAAAAATGTCTTTAAATTTTAATTGTAGATTATTAGAAACATTTTGAAAAAAAAATTAGAATACTTGGATATTAATGAAAAATTATTTCTGACCGATGAGAAAAATAAAGTTGATTTTTATTAAAAATATTATTTTGAAATCATTAGTATGTAAAAAGGAGAAAATGAAAGGAAATTATGTATTTTAATGACATAACTATATTATAATAAAATTAATGAGTTTCGTGAGATATTTATTATAATATTTCATCATCTGAAGTATAAACATAAAAAATCCCGATAAATGATGAGATTGTATCCTAAAACCCTCACCGATTTTGTAATATTGAGTCGAAAAAACCATGAAAGAATAAAATTAAATGAAACATAAATTATCATTATATAAAATAATTTCTTGATATTTCTTGTCAAATATATTTATATTCACCTCATAAAATAATTTACGTGTATAAGATAATGTATTTTCCAAAGAAACCAATTGAGAAAGAAATCTCATACATTAAGACACAACTTCTTTCATAAACATTAAAATATCATGTATCATATGTATAATTTTATTATACATGTATTAAAAAATTATACTTATATATATATATAATACCATATATTATTTACTTATGATCTTTTATTATCGGTTTATTAAAAATTCTTTGTAAAAATCATGTTTTCAGGTAACAATTGTTTTGTTTTTCGGGGATGTTTTGATTTGGTATCTTTGGTAATTAAATTTTGATAACGTATACATAATTTCCATAATTTATAACATGATATAAATATCATATATATTCCTTAAATATTAATTTATATTAATCTGTTAAGGTTAGAGATAGAAAATGGATTACATCATTCATAAAGATAGTAGGTCGTACGTATGCATGAACGTTGTTTCCATTTTCTCAATCGATGAAAAGAAAGGAAGGTAAAAAATATATCATATTTATAGATTAATTATGATGTCATATTAATACCATATATTCATTATATTTATCCTCATTATCTTCCATTGAAATCATAAGTGAAAAATAGATCTCATCACTTCATGAGGCGGTAATCCACCATACACACGAGCAATGTTATCATATCCCTCATAGAATTGAAAGTAAGAAGGTATATGTTATTTAATAAATTAAGAGGTTTAATTATGTTAAAAATATAATATATATTCATTTAATATGTCCTTATTACCATCCTATAAAATGGAAATGGGAAAAACACATCACATTGGTTCATTAGGTGGTAGTCTGTCGTACACACAAATGACGTTATAATCATCAAACATGTTAGAAGGAATGAAGGTAGTTGAAATATTATAATTATAGAGGTATGATTACATAATTTATATTATATATTAATATTTAATCCATCATTATATCCCACTGTGATAGGTGGTGATAGAAAACAAACTACATCTGTTCTCAAGGCGGTAGTTCGACATACACATAATCGAAGGTTTTGATTCCCATTTGATAGAAGGGGAGATAAATGTAGGTCATTAAATTAACATAATTAAATATAATTATTTTTTACATTGTGGTTTTATTATATTATCTTATTTTAATATTATTTTGAGGGGATAAAGGAAGAAATGATTCAAAAACACAAGTTTATGAATTTTACCTTCTTTCAGAGAACCTCTTTAGGTTTATAACTAAATCCTTATTAGGAGGGTACACTAATAAAACTATTTCCTATAGGATGTGGGGAGGGAATTAAACAAGGTATTAGTTTTCTGGTATGTTTCAATCCAAATGGTTTTGTATGTTTTAGTAGGAGAATATAGGGGTGGCCTTTTATAAGTTGGGGAGATGACATACTTGTAAAATTTTAAAATAATAAAGTATACCAACATTATTCCCATGAAACTGGGCTCCAAAATAGATCATTATAGAACCATAGTTTTTTATGGGCATAAAATGGCTTCTATATAATTTTCTAGTTAATTTTACTAATTATTTATTTTAGTTTAATCTCCAGTAAACTCATTTTATCCATAACCACAGTAATTAATTTTTACTATTTTTACTATTCACTTTGACCAAGAAATATTGTTACCTTATTATATAAAATGTATTATCATTATTAAAAATATTTAATAAATTTTTTTAATTTAAATTCATAGATTTTTAAAATTTTAATTTGAAATTAAACTCACAAATTGATGAAATAATAGTTTTCTAAAAAACATTTGAAGTATATAATGTTTTTATATCAAAATTAAAAATGAAATTAATTAAAATGAACTATATTGGATTATTAAATATATAATTTAAATTGTTTTTATTTTAAAACCATATAAAAATAAAATCTATGATGTATATTATTTTAATAGAAATGTTTTTTTTAATAAAAATTGGAATTTTTTACTATTCATCTAAAATTGAATATTTTCAGAAAATTATCAAAAATTCACACAATGATATTTTTTACAAAGATATTTCCAAAATAAATTTTATTTTATAAAATAATTTTTCAAAAAATATTTAAAAAATATTTATTCCCAAAAATAAATAAAAAAAAATTGATGAAAAAATAGGATTTTAAAATCATATAATAACTTTACTAAAAATTAAGTAATTTTTTATAAATATATTTTATTTATATAAAATAATTATAATTAATATTTAAAAAGTGGTTATCTATATTAATAAAACTATGTTTAACATCTAAGTAATAATGGTATTTTTTAATTAATAATATTAATAATATATCACGGTTTGTTAAAACTCGGTGTTACATATAACATAAGATATTCAAAAATATAAAAAAAATTATTCAAAATAACATAAAATTCTAGTGTATTACATTTTAACCATATTAAAATTAATTTAAACCATGAAATTATTTAACTTTGGTAATAGAAACTGAGGATAATTTGGCATCATTGCATCCTCAAGTTCCCATGTAGCTTTCTCAAACTAATGTTTTCCCCACTAAACATTGACCAGGTGATTGGTCTTGTTTCATAGAACCTCATCTATAAGATAAATAATCTCTAGCAATTGTTCCACATAAGAAATACCATGCTCTAATGGTATGACCTCTGAGTTCATTACTTGTGATGGATTAGTTATTTACTTTATTTGAAGAGATACATGGAACACATTGTAAACCTGAGAGAGGTTCGGTGGAAGCAAAAGCAATAAGCTATATTCATGATATGATAAAGAATTTTAAAGTGACTAATATACCTCATTCTAAGTTTCCATTTAATTCCAAATTTCATAACATTTTCCATGGTTAAATTCCTAGGAACACTTTGTCACAAACTTCAAATTATATATCACATTTGAAATTATCAACATAAATTTTAAACTTACTTTGTGCATCCCTTATGTGTTGTCTACTGGATCTAATTTTTTTTACCATTTATTCATCTAGCTTAGGAACCAATAGCTTTTATTCTCAAAATTCATCATAGAACATTAGATTTCTACACTACTTTCTATAGAGGTCTTCATAGGACACCATCTGAATTCTTGGGTTAAATTGATTGTTTTATGAAAACTCAACAAGAGGAAGGTGTTGATCCCATCAAACATTAAAATCCATAGAATAATATATTATAATATTGACTAGGGTTTGAATTGTTCTCTTAAGATAACCATATTTCTAAGGATGATACACAGTTCTGAAAATCAATTTTATATCAAGATCTTGGTGAAGACTTCTTAAAAATAAATCATGATCAGATATAATTGAATGTGTTATTCCATGAAACCATACCACTTACTTGTGTATATTCAATAAATCTGATCCAGAGTGAAATCCACTCTAATAAATATGAAGTTTTATGAATTCATAAGGTTATCGACTACAACATATACCATTGTTCAATTTAGCAATTTTGGGGAGTCCAATGACAAAATATATAGTACGTTTTACCATTTCCATTTTGGTATGTTTAATGGTTGTTTCATTCCTTCATATTTTTTTATCTAAGACATAACTTGATATAATACCAATAATCAAGATAAAAACACTTTGATATCTCTCTAAATTATATCCCTCTTCAAATACTCTTTAAATTTTTTATACATCTTTGTACTTCTTGAATGACTAGGGAATAAAAAGCTATAATCCTCTTCTAAAATATCTTTCTTCAAATAGGGTACGGATGGAAAACATACATCATTTTTTAAAATTATCATTATACAATAATCAATATTAAAATCAAGAAAAATATTGGACATTTTGTGATTCTTATCATGGATAATCTTGCTTGATCCTTTTAACTCAATCCATCATCTACCTTTTACAAATAACTAGGGTAGTAATTTATTGAAAATTCATAATCTTTAATCATCTATTACCATATTCTCTAGTGAATTTTCAACCCCCTTTGTGAGAATATATACTTTAAAATTTTGTGATCAATATATATATATCAAAATTTTCTCTATAAATAAAATTCATACTTATCTTCAATGATAAAATTACAATAGATAACTAAAAATCATGATTTGAATAAATTTTATCATTAACCTTCATGTTTCATGAGGAATAATATATAAGCATGTCATTCTACATGATAACGCATCCCAATCCATTCTTGGATGCATCACTATAGATTTAAAACCCTTATCCACTATTGGGAAATGTATTAAAAGATTAAATAACTAATATTTTCTTTATTTCTTTGAAATTTTCCTAACATTCATATGTCCAGAAGAAATTGGATCCCTTCCATTTTAACTTATGGATTGTATTTGATAGTCATGAGAAATTTTCCAAAAACAATCAATAATATCTTGATAAGCTAAATAAACTATTGATCATAGTCACTGTGGTTATCTAGGAAAATACTCAATAGCCTCTTTCTTTGATGGATCTATAGATATACCATCTCTTAAGAATATAACACCAAAAAATAATACCTTATATAGAAAATTAATCACACTTTTTAAATTTTTAATCCGGTTTATTTTTCCTTAGTGACTTTTGTAAAATTTCTAAGTGATATTCATTCCCTTACTTTAAATTTGAATAGATAATAATATCATCCATAAATTCTACCTCAAAATAATCATGGTCATAAAGAATATATTCATTAAATCCACTAAGATTGTGGGGGTATTACTAAGATTCAATGACATAACTATATACTCATAGTTTACATACCTTGTATGGATTGTGGTCTTAGATACTTCCTCCATTATCACCCTCAATTTATTATATATATATATAATGAATTTCAAACTTGGAAAATAATTTACCTCTGCACATTTGATCAAAAAAGTAACAAATATCGGTTAGAGGATTCTTGTTCTTAATAATGGTCTTGTTCATCCACCAATAATCAATAAATATTCACATCGAACCATATTGTTTGTTATCAAAAGAATAGGTGCCACCCAAGGTGATGCATTTGTATGATTGAATCCCTTGTAATGCTTCTCTTGGATTATATCCTTCAATTCTTGCAACTTAATTGGTTCAATTATCTATGGAGTCTTTGAAAATATTGTGGAACTAGATATGATTTCTATTAAAAAGTCAACTTTATAGTTCATGGGAAAAGTAGTAAAATCATTAGAAAATCCATCAACAAACTCCTATACAATAGGAATGTCATATATGTCGATTTTCTAACCAATATTTTGAGATAAACACCAATGTTGAATAGGAATCAAAATCCATATAATGTATTTTATTTCATTATAAGTTAATATTTATCATCACATTGATAGATGATCATAGGTTGGTTTAAAATATCAAACATGACTTCCCTTAATCAAAAATTGATATGGTATTTATGTAGTGAAATCCAATCAATGCCTAAGAAAACATAAAAATCACGTAGAGGGAGAATAAGAATACTTACATGAAGCACCTTCTCACAAACTTTAACTGGAGAATAATAATAAACTTATGATGTTACCATTGTACCATTAGGGGTTTTCACTGCTAAATCAACATCTAACCATTATGGTGGCATTTTGATGCCCTTAAAAAATTCTTTAGATATAAAATATTGGGTGCATATATAGTCAAATAAGACATTAGCGGCTCTATATTAGATGGTAAGTGTACCTTTCATTATGACATTTATAATGACCCGATATTTTATGAGTAAAATTTCTTCTATTTTAATGACTTGTGGATATAAAAAACACATGCACTCTTTTTCTTATTGGGTTTAAATGACTGTTAAGTATCATTATTATTTATAATATAGCAGTTGAACAGTGTTTATATGACTGATATAAATATAAGGTTTCTAAAAAAATCCTTTCGATATTGACAAAAGAGAGGATGGCCTCATCTAGTATACTCTTGTCATAAGAAGCTCATTTTTCAGAGCTTAGAATGTTGGTAGCATCATAGGGCTTCACTCCTGTCCAAGCTCAAGCAGAGCTTCAACACGTTAAGCTTGAATGGAATCTACTATCGGAGAAGTTCAAGTTAATAGAGATTACCGCCCAGGTGATGTTATCCAAGATGCCCCAAAAGTTTTTATTATTGTGCACCTTACCCTTAGGTCTTATGTGGGAGTTATAAGGGGTTATGTAACAATTTATTAGATACTTTTTGTGTAATAACTTTTATAAATAAAATTCTTATTCCATCAATTCCTTTTTTAGAATAGTCTGACGTCAAAAAATTATGATTTTGATAAATTGAATCTTTAGGAAAAAATGGTACTTTTGGAAATATATACATTATTATATTAAACTCAGGTATTTATAAATAATATTATAAAAACAATTCTTATAAATAATGAATATATCAATTCCTTATCTATAAATGATTAGGTAATTAGTTTGATAAGATTTATATTTTTTATACGATAAAAGTGAAAGTGTATATTTTAAAGAATTAAGGAATTTTTTAAATAATTAATATTTTAATAAAATATTATTATCAAATTAATTTTACGAATAATAAATGAGTTTATAATTTTTATGAAGTAAAATGTAATTTTTTTTAAAATTAGATAACTGTTTTTGTCTAAACCCAAGAATTTTAAATAAATTTCAGTTTTCATTTTAAAAGTAAAAATTAAAATATTTGGAAAATTATTTAGATAAAATGAATATTATTTTTGGAATTGGGATTTGAAATTATACAATGATGAATTTTTCATAATTTTTTGACATAATTGAATTTTTGGGTAAAAATTAAATGTCATATAAATAAAATAAGTGTTTTTTGACTTCATGATGACCCCTAAAATGATGTAATAAATAAAATAATGGGTATTTCAGTCCCAATATATGTATAAAAATTAAAATAATGTTGTTTTTTATTTATTTTACTTATTTTATAAATCCATAGTGAATCCTCCAAAATGTATCATATATTTTATTATTTTAAATTCATTTCCTTGAGAGTGTGAATCACCTACACATAATAAAGGGAAATATTTTAATATGTTAATCCATTTACCTTATAAAATAATGTTTTCCAATCCTATTTGGGAAAAAACATGGGAAAAACCATGGCAAGGTTTGTGGTTTTGAATATTTAATTATATAGATTCGAAAACCTAAGTTTGTGAAAAATTAGAGAATTCCCCTCTCATTTCCTATATAAACCCACAAAATATCCCATTTATCTTCCCTATAAATCTTTTTATAACGTCCCTACTTTTCCCTCCACTCTCTATAATCCTCTCAAGGTGCCCCAAGCTCTCAAGTGCCCCTCTTTAAGCTTTTGAAGTCACACACTCAAGTAAGGGATCTTCCACCCTCCTCTTTTATCAAGCATTCTTTTCATGTTATTTTATTTAATTCCTTGAATTACTATGTTCGTATATGTTATTATATATCTTCCATACTTTAAATTTTTTGAATAAATGATTATATCCCCTTCCACTCTCATTTATCCCACTTATGAACCCTTATGTACACCCGTTACCATGGCGGATTTTCGTAAGGGATCCTCACTTTCCTTCCTATTTCATTTTTTTCCAAGTTTCCTTATATTATTATACCCTTTTATTTTTCAATTAATAATGATGGGTTATGTTTTATCACATTCCCTGTACTAACCTTATTATGTTTTAATGATTAGATACATCTTTCTCTCTCATTAATCCCTTCCAGGTACACTAGTTACCATGCTGAAATTCCGTAAGTGATTTCTCTCTCCTCATTTACATTCAAGCATTTATCTTATATTATGAATCTCAAATTAAATTTAATAAGTTGGGATATTATGCTCCATGAACCCATTAATACCCATTTTTTGTAAAAAATTATGATATACCCCTTTCTCTCTCAATGACATATTTTATGAATCCCCATGAGATGTTGTTATTCTGCTGAAATTACACCATGATTTTCCACGCCAAAATCATCGTGTAGTGAATACCATGCACATTTATCTGTCAAGGGAATTCACCTTTATTCACATATACATATTGATTATTAAATTTTATATATTATTTCTACATTACATTATCTTGGAATAATTTATCATGGTTAATGAATCCATGTTATAGGATCAATGTGGAACACATAAGCATGAGATTGAAATGTTCATGAAGGGTGTTCCATGATAGCACTCTGATGCATTTGGTAATGTTTAGTATCATGATAATCCATGTGAAATAATGGTTTATTCATGAGAATTTATGGTAAATTAGGGTTTACTCATGCTAATCCATGTTTAATGAGCCTTAGATCATGCTAATATCATGTTGTATATTATTTCCACATTTTCATGATATGATAACCATGTTTTATCATGACTTTATGTTCATGTTTCTCTTGTTCTCCATTGATATACCTATTGCCTAACGTGTATTGAATTTTTCATTTTATGGCATATTTACTCCCTTACTGGGCATTAAAGCTCGCTATTTTCTTATTTATGTCTTTAGGTTATCCCATGTAGTGTTAAGTACAAATGCATGAGTTTTTCATGTTAGAGAATTTTGAAATAAAGATGTTGTATTTCATGTTTTAAGTTGTTAGGTAATGTTACTAATTTCCCAAGACACAATACCACTTGATCCTCAGAGTTTTCTTAAGTGAAAGTTTATGTAATATGTCATTTTTAAGTGTGTTACAAAGAGAAGGGTTGTTATTGTTGGTATCAAAGGATTGGTTTAGTTATTTTTTGGGATTAGGGTTATAAGACTATAGTGAAATCCTTAGGGAGAAGAATAAGAATAAGAAAAACAACCATAATTTTTTTGAGTATAGATTAAGTGGTTTGTCCATAAAATTCATCCCAATCTAGATATAAAAAATTATAGGTGGATCTGGCATATATGTATTTACGGTTAAAACCCAGAAACACCGCTTTGATATAGAATCGAATGGGAACTAGTGTACAAAAATGGACATTACTTCACTCTTGTTTCAACACTCCCAGATGGTATGCTTTGATAAATTCATAATCTTATTATGAACTATTATTAAGGGAGTAATTAAAAAGACCATAATAATGTAAGTTATGAAATAGATCATCGATAACTTTGATAAAATCCTATAAATTCATAAGTTATGGAAATAAAAGTAATTTGTAAGCTATCCCTTTTTTTCATTGGATTCCCCTTATGGGTTTAGTAGTTTAAAATACCTACCACTAATTTTCATTTTATTCAAGCTAGTGGCCAGTAATAATTGGACTCGGACTAACAACTGATGTGAAGATCAAGGTGATTACTATTCTAATGAGATTCCCAATCCAATTGGGGTGGGAATCACAAACCTTTTCATGATACTCTCTAATTTAACTCAAGTTTCGAATATAAAAATGCATCAAGAGGAATTTACACCCCAAGATAAAAAGCTACAATAGAGAGTTTTATGAGAAAATGTCCTCCTACTTTTAATGGATCATTTGATCCCTCAATCACCCAAGAATATATCAACTCCATTGAGAATATATTATCTATCCATAAATATTCTAAATAAGGGAAGGTTCTTATGGATGCTTATCATATAGAGGGTGAAGCTGATCAATGGTGGAAATTGATCAAAAATAAAAATCTTGAGGAATAGATTAAGGCATTGGAATAAAAGGATTTCCAAAAAATATTTTTCGATAAATATTTTCCGCATACGCTCAAAATTAACATAAAAAGTGTCTTCTTTTCCCTCAAGAAAAAAGTCAAAGAATCCCTTCGAGTGTTTGAGGAAAACATCACAAGGATTTCATGGTACACCTCTGGATTTGTCATTACCCTTGAATTCAAGGTTGACCGCTTCATTGGTGAGATAAAACCAATCCTATAGAAATACCAAGTGATCCATGACATTGATAGCTATGAGTAAATTGTTTGATGTGCCCTCAAATTCAAAATGTATCTTGAGGAATCTTAGGGGTTTCATGGGGATAATAAGTGAAAATTGTACTTTAATTCTCAAGTTCCAATGGATAAATCCAATGGTGATAAGAAATTCTAGCACCGCACTTTCCAAAGGTGTGGAAATAAGAACCCTAGAAATTTTTTGAAGGGGATGAGGAAAATATTTAGGTGTGTAAGATAAGGTAACCTAGCTAAAAATTATTGACAAGAAAACCCGCTACAATGATAAAGGAAAGGAATGCTCCCTTCAATCCCCAACACATTATTCATTAGTAAAACTAGAAAGAACCAGGGCACTTTGTGAACTAGTTCCCTAAGAAATGGGTTTTTTGAGGCAACCAACAACCTCCCAAAATAAAGGGGGATCTTTTTCGATCACTACTGATGAATTGAATCCTGACAAAGAAGTGGTTAAAGGTATACTAGTTATTAATTCAAGGAAAGGAATCATAATTTTTTATTCTAGTCCAATACATTCTTTTATATCCTGAATGTTTAGTAGAATGATCCAGAAACCACCAAATATCATGGAAGTAGAGGTATCGGTGAGAATGGTAAATGGGGAAATTATTGCATCCCATGAAAATAACTTCAACCCTTTCACAATTTGTGGATTGAACTTCCTAGAGAACCTCACCATAGTACCACTGGTGGAATTTGATGTAATTCTTGGAATTTATTGGATTTACCTATATAGAGCCAACATAAATTCCAGTGAAAGGGAAATCACTCCCTATATAATGGATCGAACCCTGATTCTATACAATTACAAGGAGGATGGATCTTCTTTAGCACCATCATATCAAGAATGGATATTACATCCCTATGATCATGTGTATCTTTCTCAGATGATTGATCTAATTAAAGAACCATCCTCAAACACATGTTTATTGTGAGAAAATTCACTGATATGTTTCCAAATGAATTTCTTAGTCTTCCTCCTAGAAGAGATATTGAATTATCAATTGATATTCACTAATGCAAATATGGCCTTTATTGGTGGAAGAAAAGGGAATTAAAAATGCTAGAAAAGTGTTGTTAATCGAGTCGATGATAAATGGGGGTCTCTTTTACTAGCACTTAGAAAATCACTGCTAAAGGACCCTTTTATCAGTGCAAAAAAAAGTGCTGATAAAAGGGGTCTTTTATCTGCGCTAAAAAATAACTAATAAAGAACTCCTTTATCCGTGCTTTTTAGGGATGATAAAATACCCCTTTTATCCGTTCTTTTTTAAAAGTGCTGATAGTAGTTAAATAAATAAATAAATATTTATACAATTTCAGGAGGGCTTAAACAGCACTTGAAACCCCCTTCAACAGCACCCCACCCCCACCCCATCCACATTCCCCAGTCACACCCTATACCTTTAACAGTGCCCCACCCCCCTTTAACATTGTTAGGCCTTATTCCCAACCTATGTGCAAAACCTACCTCCCCTAGGATTCGAACTCATGACCTGTTTCCTGCGCTACTAAGCCTTTACCACTCCACCATGTTTTTTTTCTATTCATTTATTAATATATCTATATATATATATATTTAGTTATATTTACTCATATATTTAGTATATATATTTATATATATTAATATATATATTTAGTTATATTAATATATATATATATAGTTATATTAATATATATATATATGTATATTAATATATATATATATATAGACATATATTAATATATTTATATAGTTGTATTTATATGTTAATATGTTTATTTGTATATTAATATATATTTATAAGATTAGTTTTAAATACATTTATAAAAATATTCTTTTTGTGTGTGTTTATTAATAAATAAATACATATATATAACACACACACACATATTATATGTGTATTTGTAAGTATAATTATATAAATTTATATCTATTTACAAATATTATATATTAATATGTATAAAGATATGTTTAGAATATATAGATAATATATATCAGTTTGTCAATATAGATGCACACAAATATATATATATATACATACACACACACACACATCATACAGGTGAATAAATATTAATATATTCATATTTTCAATAAAATGGATATTAGTTTTTTATTTAGATAAGTCTCATATATTTATAAATATACTTTATATGTAAATATTATTAATTATTTGGATAGAAAATTAAATTTTTATAGATTAATATATAAAAAATATGTATATACTGTTATATACTTGATTATAAGTAACATTACATTGTGAAAAATGATAAAACTTCAAATACATTATATCAATAAAAATGTAACCCCTCATAATAAATTCAGTACCCAATGAAAAATGTAAAAACTTCCCCCTGAAATGAGGTTGAAATTCTATCAAATGTTAAAACCTTTGTATATCCAAACAAAAAACTCAACTTTGGAGGCCTTTTGGGATATTTTTTTCCTCGAAAATGTGACAGATGGTTCCCTTGGGTGACAACACGTAGAGCTCATCGCAGGCTTTGATTTGATATGTTGTAGAGCTCAAACGGTCACCCTAATCAAAAGTTATGGTTGTTTGAAGTTTGAGTTACATTTTCATCCTTTTTTAGATCTTTAATTAATTTTTTTGATATTTTATGTCTTTAAATTTTTATTAAATGATTATTAGTCTATGATAATTAGAAAATTATTAATTATTAATATTTTTTAAATATTTTAAATCCATTTTTTTAAATTTATTATATATTAAACATAATACTCTATTTATTCTTATCTAAAACAAATTTAAAAAACATTTATTATATTTATATCAGTATAAATATACTTATATATCAATATATATTTTCTATGAAATTGATTATTTTTTGAAATATACCCATTATCAGCGCTAGAAAAAGGAGTAGATAAATCCCCCCCCCCCTTATCGGCATGATTAAAGAAAAGTGCTACTAAATGGGGGGGTCCTTTAATAGTTCTAAAAAAGAGTTGATAAAGGGGGTGCCTTTATCAGCACTAAAAAAAGTGTTGATAAAGGGCCACTTTTAGCAGTGCTTTTTTTAGTGTTGTTAAAAGTTCCCTTTATCAAAGCTTTTTTTAGCACTGTTAAAGGCTAGCACTGTGGAAACCCAATTATTTGGAAGTGCTTATACCATGGGTGTTGCCAATATCCAAGACTCCATATAGAATGGATTTTGTGGAGATTAAGGAGATAAAAAACAATTACAAGGGAATTTGGTTAACAGTATTATACGACCATGTGCTTTACTATGGGGTACACTAGTCCTCTTCAGCAAGAAGAAGGATGGGTCAATACACATTTTCAATGATTATCGTGATCCCAAATAATCATGATAAAGAACAGGTATCCATTTCCATGAATTGATGAATTTTTAGATCAGATATGTGGTGCACAATACTTCTCTTAGGTGGATCTTCGGTCAAGATATTACCAAGTAAGAGTGAAGATGGAGGATATCCACAAGACTATTTTCCATACAAGGTACGGGCACTATGAATTCATATGTTTTATTTTCGAACTCACTAATGCTCTAGAAATCATCATGGACGTGATGAATAGAGTCTTTAGAGATTACCTCAACAAATTTTTTGTAGTCTTTATAGACAATATTCTAATATACTCTAAAACCAAGGAGGAGCATGAAGAGAATCTAAGCACTATACTGGAGACCTTGCGAAAGGATAAGCTCTATGAAAAGTGTAGTAAGTGTGAATTCTGGTTGAAGGAAGTCTCATTCTTGGCTCATATCATCACAAGTAATGGGATATCTATGGATCCCTCTAAGACAGATGCAATTGAGGGATGACTGAGGCCAACATCTGTGATGGATATCTGTCGAATTTTTGGGTTAGCTGGATATTATCGCTGATCTGTGAGAAATTTATCATGATTTTCAAACCCTCTTACCAAACTAACTCAGAAGGGAGAAAGTTTTCATGTAATGATGAATCGAAATAGAGCTTCACAGAGTTGAAAAAGAGGCTTATCACTATGCATGTGCTCACACTACTGACAAGTGGAGAAATTTTTGTTGTATTTAGTGATGCATCAAAGTAGGGAAATGGTTGTTTGTTGATGAAAAATGAAAAATCCATTGCCTAAGCTTAAGGGAAATTTAAATTTCATGAGAAGAACTATCCAACACATGATCTAGAGTTGGCTGCAGTAATCATCTCTTTGAAAATTTGGTGACATTACCTCTTTGGGGAGAACTGTGAAATATATACGGATCACAAAATCCTCGAGTATATATTCACATAGAAAGAGTTGAATATGTTCCAATGAATATGGTTAGAGTTGATCAAAGACTATGACTACTCAATCCATTACCACCCTGGGAAAGCAAACAAGGTGGATGATGCTCTAAGTATAAAGGACCCAGTGATTCTATCATTGATGATAATTGAAAATGATCTATTCTTCTTATATTTGATAATGATGGATATGGGAATCATAAATAATGAAACATCAACAATCATTTCACAAATTATTTCTCAACCATCTCTTTTGGAAAGGTTTAAGGATGCTCAAAAGGATAATGTGGGAATTTAGAAGAATGTGGAAACAATCAGAAAAGTGAAATCCTCAGAGTTTAATGTTAATGAATATGAAATTGTGAGATTTGGGTCAAGACTATGTGTTCCATCAAATATGGATTTAAAGAATGAACTTTTGGATGATACACATGGTTAAAATTATTCCATTCACCCATGAAACACAAAGATGTATCGGGATCTCTGAGAGAATTATTGGTGGGTAACATGAAGAATGAGATCACTGAGTATACATCAAAGTGACCGGTATGTCAGCAAGAGAAGGAAAAGGGGATGATGCAACCATTACACATACCAACATGTAAATGGGAGAAAATCACCAGAGAGTTTGTCACCGGACATATGAAGATATCCAAAGGAAATAATTCTCTTTCGGTTGTTGTGGATCATCTTACAAAGACTGCACACTTCATTGCGATTGGAGAGAATTTCTCATTTGATAAAATAGAATGAATATACATCAGATAATTGGTAAATATAAATGGAGTACCACTATCGATTGTATATGATCAAGATCCAAGATTCACCTCTGAGTTCTTGAAGAGTCTCTAACAAGATCTTAATACTGAGGTGAACTTCAA
This sequence comes from Viscum album, assembly GCA_963277665.1. NCBI lineage: Eukaryota > Viridiplantae > Streptophyta > Magnoliopsida > Santalales > Viscaceae > Viscum > Viscum album. The sequence continues at coordinate 1,285,775,407 of OY728150.1, read as the reverse complement.
TACGTCTTATCATCCTCAAACTGATGTAAAATCTGAATGGACTATCTAGACACTTAAGGACATGTTAAGATATTTCTCAATGTACTTAAAAGTTGGATGGGTCTAACATATTTAATTGGTGGAGTTCACTTACAACAACATTTTCCACTCAAGCATCCAAATGGCTCCTTATAAAGCCCTTTAGGGGAAGAGGTGCAGAACACCATCATGTTGAGATGATTCTGGAGAGAAAAAACTTTTAGGTCTAGAAATGGTCAATGAAATGGTGGAGAAGGTTATGGTCAATCAACATCACATAAAAGTTGTTTAGAGTTGACAAAATAGTTTTGTTGACAACTGTTGATGAGACCTAGAGTTTGATATTAGAGATATGTTTTTCCTTCTTATATCTCTATGGAAGAGAGTGATGATATTTGGGAAGAATGAAAATTTTAGTCCAAGGTACATTAGCCCTTTTTAATTCCTTGATCACATCGGAGTAGTGGTCTATCGACTAGCTCTCCCACCAAACCTATCTCAAGTATAGGATTTTTTCAATGTATCACTCTTGAGGAAGTATATACCTGACCCATCACATGTACTCAATCTAGAGATGGTACTATTTGGGAATGACCTATCCTATGAAGAGAATCGTGTGAAGATATTAGATCATAGAAAAACATTTCTACAAAATAAGATGATTCACCTCATCAACGTTTAGTGAAAAACCCACAAGTTTGAAGAATCAATGTGGGAACATAAGGAAGTGATGAGGCATAGTAACCCTCATTTATTTTGGTGCAGGAAAATGAAATTTTAAGGGTGAAATTTATTATGGGGGAATGTTGTAACGACCCGATCTTTTGTGAATAAAATTACATTTCTTTTAATGAGTTATGATTATAAAAAGCACATGCACTCTTTTTTTTATTATTGGGTTCAAATGGATATTAAGTATCAATATCATTAATAATATATCCATTGAATAGTGATCACATGAATGATATAAATATAAGGTTTTTTAAGAAATAATTTCAGCATAGACAAAGGAGAGGATTGCCTCATGTAGTAGATTTGGTTCATAAGAAGCTCATTTCTTTCAGAGCTCGAAATGGAGGTAGTGTCATTTGGATTTTCTCTTGACTAAGCCCAAGATGATCTTCAACACGTTAAGATTAAACCAAATATTCTACGGGAGAATTTCATGTTAATAGATATTACCACCCCGGTGATGTTATCCGAGCCATCCCAAGAGTCTACAACTATCATACACCTTACCCATAGGTCTTATGAGGGTGTTATAAGGGTTTATGTGACATGGTATTAGTTACTTATTATGTAATCCCTTTTTATAAATAAAATTTTTATTCCATCAATTCCTTTATGAGAATAGCCTTTCTTAAAAAATGATGAATTTGATCAATTGGTTCTTTGGGTAAAAATGGAACTTTTGATAAATATATAAAGTATTATATTAAAATATGTTTTTTATTGATAATATTATAAAAAAAATTCTTATAAATGATTATTATATCAGTTCCTTATCTTTAAATGGTTAGGTAATCAATTTAATAAGAATGATAATTTTTATACGACAAAACAGAAAGTATATATTTTAATAAATTAATGAATTTTTGAAATAATTTATATTTTAATAAAATAATACCTTCAAATTAATTTTATGAATAATAAATGAGTATTTAATTTTTATGAATTCAAATTTAAATTTTATTAAGGTTTGAACACTATTTTTTTCAATACCCGTGAATTTTTAATAAACGTCGGTTATCATTCTAAAAGTAAAATTTCACAAATATATAAAATTATTTTAATAAAATGAATATTTTTTTTGGAATTAGGATTTTTAAATTATCCAAAAGTGAATTTTTCATAATTTTCTACGACAGTTGAATTTTTGGGTAAAAATTAAATACTGTATATATAAAATATGAGTGTTATGACATCATAATGACCCCAAAATGATGTAATAATACTATAATGTGTATTCTTTACCCAATATATGTTTTCCAATTGAAATAATGGGATTTTAAATTTATTTTACTAATTTTATAAATCCTTAGGTAATCCTCTAAAATGTAAAATATATTTTATGACTTTAAATTCATTTCATTTAGAGTGTGACTCACCTCCACATAAGCAAGGGACATATTTTAATATTTTAGGTAATTTTCATTATAAAATATTTTTTTACTCTCCTATTTGGAAAAAAAACCATAGGCAAAATCCATGGTTTGGTTTGTGGTTTTAAATATTTTATTATATAGATTCCAAAACCTAGGTTTGTGAAATATTAAAGAACTCCCCTCTCATTTCATATATAAACCCACCCAAGATACCACTTCACTTCACTAAAAATACTTGTAGAATGTGAATAAATCCCCCCCCTCTATAATTCTCACATGTCTCCCCTATATCTCAATACCCCCTCTTCATGCTTTTGAGGTCACACACTCAAGTAAGGGATCTTCCACCCTTCTCTTTTATCAAGCATTCTTTTCATGTTATGTATTTTAATTTCTTTTATTATTATGGTTGGATATGTTATTAAATATCCTTTTTACTTAAAATTTGTTTTATAAATTATGATATCCTCTTTCACTCTCATTTATCCCACATATGAACCCTTATGTACACCTGTTACCATGCCGAATATTTTTAAGGGATCCTCACTTTCCTCCTTTTTTCATTTTTTTGTCCAAGTTTCCTTGAATTTTTATACAATTTTATTTTTCAATTAAAAATGATAGGGTATGTTTTTAAACCTCCTTTATAATTCCATAATTATTTTTGAATTATGAGAGACCTATTTTTCTATCATTAATCCCTTCCATGCACACCTATTACCAGTCCGAAATTCCATAAGGGATTTCTCTCTCCTTATTTCCATTCAAGAATTTATCTTTTATTATGCATAAAAATTTCCTTTTCATATGTTTGTATATTATGTTCATGATCCCCTTTATTATAATTTCATGTAAAAATTATTAGAGGCCCATTTTTCCCTCATCTACCCATTTTATTAATCCCCATGTGATGTCATTATGTTGTAGAAATTGCATCGTGATTTTCCATGACAAAATCGTCATGTAGTAAATACCATGACCATTTATCTATCAAGGGTATTTACATTTATGAACATATAATATGTGTTATATACTTTCATGTATTAATTCCACATTCTTTTGTCATGGAATAAATGATGATATTGAAAGAATCAATGTTATATGATCTATGTGGGAAACTTAAGCATGAGATTGAAATGTTCGTGAATGGTGTGCCCTGATTGTGCTCCAATGCATTAGGAAATATTTAGTATCATGATAAATCATATGGAATTAGGGATTGGTCATGATAATTCATGTGAAATTAGGATTTACTTATTCTAATCCATGTGAAATGAGCCTTAGTTCATGATAATATCATGTTGTATATTGTTGCCACATTTTCATGTTATGATAACCATGCTATATCATGCCTTTATGTACATGTTTATCTTGTTCTCCATTGATATGTCTATTGCATAACATTTATTTTATTCTTAATTTTATGACTTTTTTACTCCCTTACAAGGCTTTATAGCACACCCTTTTCTTATTTATTGGCTCAGGTTATCCCATGCAGTGTTAAGAATGAAGGAATGAGTTGGTCATATGAAAGAAGTTTGAAATAAATATGTTGTATTTCATGTTTTAATTTGTTAATTAATGTTCCTAATATCCTAAGACACTAGACCTCCTGATCCTCAAAGTTTTATTAATTGAATTTTTATGTAATAAATCATGTTTTATGTGTGTAATAAAGACCAAGGTTGTTTTATCATTATCACACCCCATATCTGAAATTGTGATGACATGATATTTCCTTTTGTCTCTAAAATTAAGAGTTTGATGAAAATGATAATCATCATTAATATTCTTATTTGGGAACGAGTTATAATAATTATCGTAATCTCTATATTTGAAAAACTAGTGTTTGAGTGATTCATTTTGTGGATATTTCTCTCAATTTACATCATTAGTTAAATTCTTCCCATCACTTTGGTAATAAATTTCTTGATAACCTTCTTTCCCAAACTTAAAAAACTATCAATCCCCTTAATACAGTTTTCTCTATTTTTCTTTGCATGCATTGAGCATGAAGGAAATCTCATCTTATTTTCTCAATGGTTTTTAGATTTTCCTTTGAATTATATATTTATTTTCATATAAAACCCATCTGATAGGGGACCCTAATATCTATTTCTACCTTGATATCATCATGAATAATTTAAAAATATATATATTAAAGTCCCTTATTGCAAACACCCTTCAGAGACTTTGTTTTAAACCACTGAAGAATTGATCAACCTTACTTTCAAGTTGGACGATAATACCAGAAGTGTACCTCAAAAGTATTGTAAAATTAACCTCATAGTTACTAATGTATTAATCTTATTTCTATTTTAACTTATTGAATTCATTCTATTTTTTCATGAAAAAATATGGTGAAATTACTTATTAAGAAATAAGTTATTAAACTCATCCTATTCCATGGATTCAGTTTCTTATTTTTGACTCATATTCTTGCTAATATTCCACTATTGATCTTCTGCACCTTCCAAATTATAATCAACCAAAATGACATTTTCAGGCTTTTAATACTGGAGAATGGAAAATATATTTTCAATTATACTAATTCATTTCTCAAAAACAAGTGGATCAGTAGAACCACTAATTGAAGGTGGATTTTTTCTTAATAAAAAATTCAATAAAACATTGTTCCCACCTTTTTTTCATTTGGAAGTGTATCATTATTCATAGCTTGAGAAATTTGTGTTAGAATAGTAATCTATAATGGAAGATATAAAAATAGATGTTTGGTGCAACTCTCCACTACCATAGAAAGTAACACGGCCGTTGCACCAGTCCCTCCCCCATCGATGGGGGACGGACCTTAATCTTCTTTCAAATGTTTCTAACTTTAACCATTTTATCCCTTATATCATGCATATATCATTCCTTCCTTCCCTCGAATATCACTTATCCTAAAATTTCATGACCTATTAAATGGACTCCCATAGCTTTCACCTTCATCATCAGAGTTTGAAGAGAATTATTCTCTATTGAAAGTGATGTATATTTCATGGTTTAAATATTTTCTCCCATTGGTGGATTCATTTGATAGATTTATTTTCAGATCATGGGGGTTACAAGAATGATCTAAATTAGGTACTCTTGATATCAATAACATCATTACCTACTTTAAGTTAGAGTAATACATGATTTAGGTGTGGTCCAGTGCTTCTCACATTTGTAACAGATCAACATTCTTCCTATTTAGGTGGAATTATGATCTCTACATGAAGCATGATTACCTGACCACATCCATCTAGGTTAGATTTCATAAACTTCTACTCCCATTTCAAAACCCTATATTTATTAATATGTTAGGGAACCTTGTAGGCATATATGTATGCTCTGATAGTAGAACCCATCCAGTTAGTCATGCCATTTCTTTATGAATTTGGGTTTAAATAGATGTATCTAGGGAGTCATATGATTTTGTTTTTATTGTTGTTGGATAAGAGTTCTTCCATGAGAAACCATTTTTCTTTGAATCACGGGATGATTTTTTTTGGTCATACAATAAAATGGATCATGTGATGGTATTGTGTAGGAATGTAGGTATGAATTTCCTTCACAAGTTGGATATATATATAATAGGGGTTTCTTTTTAAGGTCAAGTCCTACAGTTTTGGTTCTGATTAGTAATTCATTTGATTGAGGTAGTAATTCAAAGGCATTGCAAATTGGATTACTCATAGATGGAGAATCAGTGAAGAGTTATATTCCTATGGGGAATTAAGAAAATCATTTAATTTCTAAAATCACAATAAATAATGTCACCTTCCATAGGGGGCACAATGGTTTCCACTTGAACTGAAGGTTGTTGATATCTTTGGAAGATTGAACTATGGACTAAAGTTTGTGTCCACACTCAGGCAAGCTGATACTCGAATGAAGGCTTCCCAAAGAGTTATAAATGAGGAGATAATTTTTTATCATGATAATGAAAAGTACATTTGGTTTCTCAGTAATAAGGTAATAAATATGAAATTTCCAATAGTTTGAGTGGAGGAAATTAGAAGTGGGTGAAGGTTACAGATAGGATGAGGTTGAGAGGGACTAGCTCGAATACTGAGTTAAGCACGCACTTTGGGAACTAGGAGTTCAAAGGTATATAACAGAATCAAGGAGATGTGATATAAAAAAATCTAAATCACTACACCAATGTAAAACCTCTTAAAGAATCACAATTTCTCGGGTACTATATTAGAGGATGATATTTCATGTCAGGTTTTAGTGGAATGTGTTGATGAAGGACATAAGGAAGGTCTCTATAGTCCTATGAGGAAGAAAGTTATGAAAGAAAAATGTAATATAGGGGGTATAAATTATTCTAAAAATGAATAATACTGATTTTGTAAAGACTATTCTCATTTATCAAAGCCGATGGAAACTCGAACTGCCAAAAAGAATAAGTTGGTGGATAGTGATCCCATGAATCATATTCAAGTAGGACAAGAGTGTTCAATTTCATTGAATGATAAACATATTATGGAGGGTGGTGAATTCAAGGAACCAAATCAAGGTGATGATATAATTGATAATATAAAATAGGAGGATATGGGAGATAAGTCTACAGCTAAAGTAACGAATGATGTTGTCCGATAAAAAAGGGAAGCATGGAAGCTCATCCGTCATTCCAGTGAAGAGATGTTATAAAATTTACTGGAGTTCAAAAACACATAGTTTTAATATGAAATTATGTTTGAGACAATGATTTGATTAAAACATAAAAAGGAACAATACACTTGGATTGAAAAGAAAAATTAAATTTTTTCATGCTGCTTCAATGAGAGGATAATTGGTGTGGAATAATTTATCCAAGCATGGGACCAAATGACCTATAATTTTGAATACCTCATCATGGGTGACCGAGATACCGAGGCCCCTTCTTTTCAATGGTTTCTTTAAATAGTTAATTTTTCAAATTGACTTGATCTTGATTTTAATAATTCAGTTATTTATTTCGGTGTCTGTTGATTGTTCGTTTTGAACTATAATGGTTTCCCACATTTTCTTTAAAATGGATTTGAATAATAAAAATTTAGTTCTCAATAAATATCAGTATAGTAATGAGATTTTTTATTCCATAGTAATAATTTCATTTTCTATCACACTCAGCAATATGATAGTTCCTTCTGGTTTCAACCATTGACTAAAACTAAAAACCGTAGTGTAAGAAAAAATAATCATAGTGGGTAACTACATAATCATTAAAAACACTTATAATAAGTCTAAATCATGAAACCTATTTTCAATATGTGATGCCTTAGGTTTAACTAAGGTTATTCATGGTTATTATTTAAATCATTCATGATGGTTTGTAAATATTTTGTTAATTTATAAAGAATATCCCATAGAAGAGTCAAACTAGGTATGAATCAAGACCCTTTATCATAAACCAAGTAATTATTGAGTCTAAATCAATGTGGAATTTTAAGAGTTATTACCCATAGGTACCTCTGTGAAAAATCTACATCCACTTATAGTATCCAGACAGGGATGAAATTTTTTGGAATCCACTCACTCTATTATTTATCAAAATTCTAAGATAATTTCCTATACTTTGAGTTCATAGGATTATCCTTGAATAGTTTCCTATACATATCCTTAGACATATCCCTATGGAACTCATTAATGTTTTTTCATCCTAGTTTACAAGGGTTAACTAAACATTTTAATTGAAACCAAATGTAAATACTCAAACTAATCATACATAAATATTACATCCTAATATAGGAATATTATTTACATAACATAAAGATATATTACATAATCACATAGTTATAGTGCCTTTAGAAACATGGAAACATAAAAAACTAGTTCATAAGTCAACTACATCATCTCCCACTAGGTTCTACATAGTTATCAGCCTTCTTATATATATCATACATAATACCTTTTTTCATACCTAGGGGAAAGGAAACATAAAAATGGTGAGATAAAATGCTCAGTAAGGGTGAATAAGGAATATATAAATAATCACATGAAAATAACATGAAAATAAGGGTATAAAAACATGAGCATAACATTTGAAAACCATACCATGCTTACCATAGATCATAAACATTTTTCATGGAATAAATCATGGAAATTCATGAGACATAAATTATAAAGGAATAAAATAACATCATCCTTGAGATCATAAAATTGAAATATATTTATATTTTTAGTACACACATAAGAATAAGAATTCATTTCCTTAATATTCAACTCTCATTGAAAAAAATATCTTAGTGGAATGGTTTCACTCCCCAAACCATCATAATAGTCAATGTTCAATCCCATGACTATCATAGTCAAAATATTCTCTTAATAAACTGGGATAAATATTCATTAAAACACTATTTATCTAATAAGATATCAATTTTTATACAATGCATTGGAGGGAGATATGGTTCCCACCCATCACTTAATGAAAATCATATATACATGTGACACAAGATCATAAAACATTCATCAAATTAGAACCCATTGAAATAAATGGGTTTCATAAAAATTATATCACAATATAACCTATGGAAAATAAATATGTTTAATATTCATTTCATCATTTCATCATATCATAACCCATGTAAAAATAATCAAGTTTGTTATGAATTTTGTCATGGTATAAACCATGGAAGAGAAAATGGTTTCATAAACATCTTATCATCATAAAAATAAAACATTCATAAGAAAATAATAGAATTATTATGTAATATACTTAGTAAATCATAAGTAACATCAAAGGATGTCATATTATATAGAAAATGATTTTGAAAGTTCACTTGGAACATTTTTTTAGGAAAATAACCTTTATTTGAAATTCACTTTTTAAAACTAAAAATCCATAAAATATTTTTTAAAATATTTTCTTTGAAAATAAACTTTAAATATTCTAATGGAATCTGGAAAATATTTGTTGGTCATGAAGGTGGGAAATTCCATTCTAATCAAACAAGTTAAAATAAATATTCCCTCCACATTTTTGGTAAAATAAAAATAAGAATTATTTGAAAAAATACATGAAGATTACTTTTAAAACATTTTTTTAAAAGTCAAAAAAGGTAAAAATGTATTTAAATAATCATTGGAGAGTATAAAAAACCATATATAAAACATTTTTTTAGAAAACAAGGACATGGAAGAAAAAGTATTTTCGATCGAAGAGAGAAATAATTTTTTTTTCTTAGAAACAAATATTTTGAAAACATTAGTTCATAAAGAGAGGAAAATAATAGTAAAACATGTATTATCATGACATAACTAGAATATAATAAAATTCATGAGTTTATTGATATAAGTATCATAATATTTCATTATCATAAGCATAAATATAAATAACCATGATAAACGATGAGAATGTATAATAAAACCCATATAACTTTGGTAACATTGAATCGTAAGACCTATGAAATAATAACACTAAATTAAATGTATAATATCATGAGAATAAATCAATTCATGATATTACATGTCAAATGGTCTGTATATACACCTTATAACAAAGTTAAGTTCATAACATAATGTATGTCCCAAAGAAGACAAATTGAGACAAAAATCTCTTACATTAAGTCTCAAGTTACATCATAAGATTTGTAACCTCCAGTATAATAAATATAAGTTTATTATAAATATATTAAATAATAACAATTATATATATAATAACATTTGTTATTTATATATGATATTTTATTACTCATTTATTATCAATTCCCTGTTAAAATTACTTATCGGATAATAAATGCTTTGTTTTTCATGTATTTTTTTGATTTGGTATATTCTATACATTAATTTTGATATTAGTTCAATCATATCTATAATTTTAACCATTATATAAATATATTATATATTCATTATTTAATGACTTATAGTAATCCTTTAAAGTTAGTTAAAGAAAATGAATTACACCATTCATGGAGACTATAGGCCATACAAAAACATGAATGTTGTTTCCATTTTCTCAAAGGATGAAAATAAAGGAAGGTAAATAATAAATAACATTTATATATTGATTTTTATTTCATATATATTCATTAAATTTATCCAAATCACCTTCCACATAAAGTTTAAGTGAAAAATGAATCACATCGCTTTGTGAGGTGATGGTCTATCATACACACGAACATGTTATCATATCCCCCATGGAATGGAAGGTAAAAATATATAGTTTATATTTTAATTAAATATGTATAATTAGGTTAAAAATATCATATATATTAATTTAATATATCATTATTACCTTCTAAGTAAAATTTAAATGGTAAAAACACATCACATCGGTTCATGAGGTGGTAGTTCGTCGTACACGTGAGCGATGTTATTATTTTCCAATATATTGGAATGTAAGAATGCAGTTTTAATATTTTAATTCTATAATAATAATAATATCATAAATATCATACATAAAAATTAAATCCATCATTATACCCATCCATGATCGATGGTGATGGAAAAAGAAATACAGTGGTTCATGAAGTAGTAGTTTAACGTACATATGATCAACGGTTTCATTTCCCATTTATTAGAAGAGGAGATAGATGTATGAAATACCATTAAATTAATAACATTTAAGTATATAGGATATACTGGTGTTTTTATATTGTCATACTTGATTATTATTTTAAGTATATGTAAGATTAAATATAACAAAAACCCTAGTTCAAGAATTTTACCTCTAATTTGGAGAACCTCTTTAGTTTTTACCTAAAGCCTTATTAAGAGGGTTTCCTAATCACAATAAGTAATATAATATGTTTTTAGTCAAGTAATTATGGTATTTTGGAACTTATTCGAATAAAATAATGGTTTTGGACGTGTGAATAGTATAGGATATGGGTGGCCTTTTATAAGTGGGGGAGAGGTCACACATGGACTTTTTGAAAAGAATATAGTGTACCCATGTTTTTCACCTTCAAAAAGGATAAAAAATGGGTCATTATGAAACATTTGATGTGATAAGATCTAAATATTTACTTAAAATATTTTTTGGATAAGTTTCTAGGACATTTAACTTTTTATCCTTATATTTTAAACCCATGATAAACTCGTTTTAACCTTAACCGAGATAATTAAATTTTACAATTTTTACTATTAATTTTTCCCAAAAATAAAGATACCATTATTTTATAAAATATAATGTTTTGATTCAAAATATTTAATAATTTTTTCAAAATTCCATTCATATAATTAAAAAAAATTATTTAAAATTAAACCTGCAAATGTGAAGAAATGAGGTATTCTAAAGAGAAAATATGCAAAAGTATAGAATTTTTTAATATCAAAATTTAATATTAAATTGATTAAAATTAACTAAATTGGATTAAAAAATATATTATTTAACTAATTTTAGTTTTAAAAAATTATTAAAAAATGAATCTTATAAATTATTTAAATGAAAGGGCGAATTTTTAATAAAAATTGTTATTTTTTACTATTCCTTGAAAAAATAATCTTTTTAGATAATTATCAAAGATTCACTCAAAGATTATTTTCAAATTTATACTTAAAAATTGAATTTTATTTTTTCTAATTAATTTTCTATTAGTGGAAAAAAATATTTTTTTTTATTTTTTTTCACAAAATGCAATAAAAATAATTTTTTAAGAAAATAGCATTTTCAAATCATATAAAGACTTTCCAAAAAATTATGTACTTTTTATCAATAAATTTTCTTTATATAAATATTTTATACTTAATATTTAAAAATGGATTATTACTATTCATACCTCAAATTTTAATAGATAGGTTATAATAGTCTTATCAAAATAATAATATTAATAATAGACGCACTTTTTCAAAACTCAATGTTTCATGTACCACAAACATTAAAAAAACAATTATTAAAAAAATATTACATAAAATATCAGGTTGTTGCAATTTTTTACAAGGATCATTATTTCACATCATAGTTTTGGAGAGTCCTCTAGGAAGTGATGGGATCCCAGGTTAGATTGACCACAGTGTACCATCATCAAATGGATTTCCAAATATAATTGGTGATATATATTCTTGAAGACTCTTTGTGATTGATTCCTTGAATTTAGAGGAGATTGGTATTTCCATTCGGGGTTTTTTGTGTTTGAATAAAAAAATAGTTACCGGTATTCCATTATAATGGAACCCTTTAAGGCCTTGTATGGATGGCCTTATACTTCTCTACTTTTTCAGTTAGAGGTTAGTGAAGCTTCTCTTATGGGTCCTAGTTTAGTCCATGAGACAACAAAAAAATTAGATGATTTATCATAGGTTTATAATGTCCTATATATGGTATAAATATTGTCTATATTATTTTCAATGTCCTTTGGAATTATCAATTTTTGACTGGGTGTTCTTGAGAGTCTTACCCCAACTGTTTCAACAACATCTTTGAAAATATGGGAAGTTTTCACTAAGATATATTGAACTCTTTGATGTTTTTGGTGAATTATAAATTTTCCTTTCTATTTAGATTTTCCAAATTATATGACATTGATCCCTAATTTGTTTCATGTATCATAGCTCAAGAAAATACTTTAAAACATTTTTCATGTTTTGAATTGGGAATACATTGATTTGGAATATGATGTGACCATGACTGATAAGCCATTTTGGTTTTTTGATTCTCATATAGAGGTTCGACATGGGAAGTCTATACCTTTATTTTGGGTTTTATAGTAGCACAAATTTTATTCTCGTGAGATCTGTGAGTGTTAGGAGATGGTGATATATTAGTGTCCATATATCATTTTAGGAAAGTAGTATTAATAATGATTTCTATGGGAATAATGAACTATTATTTGGTGAATTTTATAATCCAAACACTTTCTTTAGGGTATAAAATTTGTTTTATTTTCTTTCTCTTGATTTTATTGAAAAATATTGGTTGATTCTTGCTTGTTTCTAAACATTCAAATTCTCTGGAAAGTGTTTTAATTTTTTTCTTGAGAGGTCAGGAGGTGTCCCATGAGTTCGACTCTTGAGTGGAAAAGATATTATAATCAAAACTATTATAGTAGGTTCACTATCCATTATGTGGCATGCTAGGAGTATGAAGTTTATACAGTTTCTCTACCGACTAGTTAGTGGAATCCCATCATCTGTTTGTTTGGGTTTCAATTACTGTAGTAATTCTTCTAGGAACCATTAAATTGTTTTTTATAATTTTAGTTGTCCGAGAATTCTTCTTGGTTCCACAGACTTTCCAGTAGAATCCAAAGTCTAGAGAGTGTTGCAGATCTTGATTTTGAATTCACTTTAAACTTTATTTCTTCTTGATTAAGGATTTTATATCATTTCATCATTTTCAGATTTGAATCTTGATTTTTTTTTAATTATATAATTCACTATCAATTGATTTTATCCCAGTTCTAGCCTTCATCTCTCTAGTTAAGGATCCCTTTTGGGTAATAATTAATCTCAAGATTTGAGGTAAGTGGTTTCTTAAGGAAATTAATATCAATTGAAACCTATGTTAATTTCTTATTTTAAAATGAATTTATAACTTTTTTTCAAAATCATGATTTTAGGAAAATTTGTTTCTAAATAGAATGGTGTTTTTTGAACATATTTGGAATGGATTTTAAAATAATGTATTGATTTATCAAAAGTGATTTTAATTTAGAATTAATTACTTGAAGAATTATTTTCTTTTGATTCTTGAGAAAATAAGACATGAAATATTATATGTAATTGAAATGAAAGTAATTTTTTTAATTAATGAATTTTGATGAAAACCATTTGATGTTGTTTTTATTTTTGATAATTAAATGTCATGATAAAAACATGATTTGGGTATTCTTGAACAATGATGATGAAACTAATTTGAGATGAATGATTTTAATCCTATTTTATTTCTTTGAAGTACATGGGATCCTGGGTAGTTAGTTGGGTAGTCTAGGACAAGAACACTATGAATTTATTAGCTCAACATGACATTGGATTCAAGATGAAAACTATAAGTAAACATGATGAGGGTAAAGAGTTTATTCATTATGGTGCTCTTCTATTTTCCCTAGGAATGATATCTAGGGATGGTTGCATACATGGATCCATATTTCATTTATATGTCTGTGAATCCTTGAGTCTTGATCTAACTAACCACTAAGATTTTGAATATGGTTCTATTTTTTAAAATGATTTATATATGCCAAGGATGAAGGATTATTTTATTCATGTCATTTTGGTGAAAATGATTATTTTTCAGGATTGATATGCCTATTTTATTTTAACCATTTAAAATATATCAAAGTAATGTTTTATTAAAAGTTGTGAAAAATAATTCCATGCATTATTATATTTAAAATTAATCTTCATAGGTTAATTTGATATAGATTTGTTGTGAAATATTTTGGTCAAATCATAGATATCTAGTATTTCTCACACCCTACATATGCATCTAGTTTATATAGTCTTTGTTTAGATAGGTCTAGGGAAGGGGAAATTACCACTTGGAGATGTTTGGTTGTCTTGATTAGTCGGACCATGGTAGTTTGAGGTTATAGGTGGATTATGTGGTCCACCTGTTACAAGGACATGTAGAGTTGAGGTTTTTGACGATTTAGGAGATGACTTGGTTTATTGTACTATTTTGGTGACCGATAATTGTATACCTATGGTACTTTTATGTTGAGGAATATATTATAATTCTATATTTTTTTTCTATTTACATTTATATTTCTGGAGAAATAATTTCCCTTGGTCTTTTCTTGATTCCCATTTTCTAGTTGATATCCTTTTGGAATCAAGAATGACCATCATTCCATGTCACAATTTTCTTAGGTACTGTTTTAGTGGGTTATCTAGGATGTTTCAAGACATTATTGATCTATTAAGATTTTTTTTGTTATTTTTTCATTATAAATAGTCATTTTATTAAATAAGATTTAATTTTTTTCTCTTGTAAAATGGGTATGGAATCTTTGAACATGATTGAAGTAAATTAAGGAAACAAAGTACCATGTTTTGTTAAGTGATACATGATGTTATCTCCTAATAATATGTAAGAAATATCATGTATTCTTATACATTCTTTGGTAAACAAATTGACAAAAAATGGATGAATTATCATATATAATATTAACACATTCTAAATCTATTTGATATACTACATATTTATTATAAAGGTATAGTATAATTATACAAGTGATATATATATATATATGACACACTGGTGTTGGGAAGAATTTTTTTATTGGGGATCATTTTATAACACACTATAGATTGAGTAATACTGAGGTATTTGTAGATACCACCATTTTATTATCGGTATCAATTAATAATTCCTAATCATTATAGAATTTTTTTAAATGTATACTCGCAAACAAAAAGAGATAACATGATAATTTAATTAACAAAATTATTTTGGATATGATTTCACATGTTAGTGTGAAATATATAAATTTTCTATTAGTACCTATTGAATTTGTCTTGTCAAAAATTATTCCCTCAAGCCTTTTACTTTCCTTATAGGAATTATGGAAAGGTTATCATTACAACATCATAATACACATTATTTCAAGATTATGAGATTCCAGTGTAATTGTTACTCAATATTATTCTATTTTTTTAATATTTGTACATCATATGATAATGTGTTAAGAGTTTTAAAATATATTATAGAAGTTAAATTTATATAAATGTTAAGAGACATAATATTTAATGTGGGAGTATTGTTCTATTTAAGCCCATTTGTGATAATTTTTATTTGTTCTAAAAAATTGATTTCAATATGTGTTGAGATGAGTTGATTAGAAGAGGATAATTGAAGTGCCAAAGCAAGGTGTATATTGAGTTCTGGGACATTATATGATGATGTAAGAACTCATTTTAGATTAAATAATATAGTTCCCATAGGACTATGACTTATAATGAAGATGTAATTAATAAATATCATGATCAAAGAATATTTTCAATAATGGTGAAAGATATTATACTAACAATAATCATAATACATGGATATTATTAATCTATTACTGATCAATAAATATTTTTGATGAATCTAGGATACTGCTGTTTTTTATTTCACATGTAGAATTAATTTAATTGGTTTGGGTAAGTTGATATATGAGTAATATTTGTGGTTATAATAGAGGTTCAACATATATTAGAAATGACACTAGATAGTGAATATTCTAGGTTGTATATTTTTTTATGAATCTTTTTAAATTGAATAATTTGTTTCTATGAGTTTATGAGATGTTGGATATGAACTATGAAGATATATCAAAGTGTTTATCATCTTTGAAGGGTAATGTTTATGTAGAACTCATGCTTGTATGATGGTGTATTAAATAATATTATTTAATGTATAGATAGATGTTATGTTAATTAAAAAGTGATAAAAGAACCACCATTAAGGAAATTGATGACTTTGAAAAAAAGGGTTTTGAAGTTTGGGGTACTAAAATGTTGTTGATATTCATAAAAGATTTCATAATTTAGTTAAGTTCATTTGTTATTGATGAGGAATTTGGAAATAATTTTTTAAAGTGATTTCAGATGAATCAAAATGAAATAAGATATTCTAAATAAGTATTTAGTTTATTTGAAACATTATAATTTCTTACATTAGAACGATTAGTTATTTCAATAGAGATGGATGAGATATTTGGGAATAATTTTATTAGGATATTTTAGTAATTTTTATGTTTATTTATATTTTTATGATGTTTTATGTGTTCTTTTATATGTTTTAGTTGAGTTCTTATGTTTTTGAGTCGTAAATTTTTGGACGTTTTACAAAGTTACTACAATGTATGAATAAATCTACTATTCTAAAGGTTTTTTAATATTACATGTAAAAAAATTGGAATATATAAGAATAAAGTTTGTTATGTGTAAGAATAATCAATTGAAACACTAAGGTGTGTGTAAGTAATGATATCTTGAATTGGTTTCTATTTTATGTTTGTTGAAAAGATTGAAGAAATAACATCCAAATGAGTTTAAAAGTGAAAAATAATTCCAAATAATTTTTTATTATAACAAGATAAGTTTTTAAAGTAAGATATAACTCACACTATGACATACTACTCCATGTCATAATTGGTGAAACCATAAAAATAGCTAAGTAAAACTTCTTAAGGTTAATCACGATGTTCATAAGATTCATTCATGTCATATGTTGGATGGTCATGAAGTGAATGGATTTTTTATAAGATATTAAAATTGGAAACAAATTTAGTGAAATTCATAAGATATTTGGTGAAACTTGTAAGATATTTAGTGAAACATTTCGTATATTTGTATAAACTCATAAGATACTTTATTATTCCATATTTGGAGTTTCATGGTCATTTCTCAATAACCCATGTCACGTTTCTAAGGGTGTTCCATTAGGGTTTTTAGAAAATATAGTGGTGTATATAATGTTTATTTGGGGATGAAAATAATCAATAAGATATCTACTATTTCCAAATTAAAATTTAAGAAGATTTAATTCCATAAAATAAGAGTATGCACTGTGACTTAGGAATGTAATGGAAAAATGACCAAATCCCACTACATAATCATCTCTAAGGGGACTCCATAAGGTTACCCATTAACATTATATGTTTTTTATATATTATTTATTTAATGGAAATTGATAATGTCATAAATTATTGGGATGAATCTTTATGAGTTTAAATCAAATTTCATTGGATCTATCAAAGTGATATACATGCTGCAAGTAGGTATGTCATGTTATAATGGTTTCTAGATTTATTTCAGGGATTCTATCTAGGTTATCATTGGATAATTAACCAAAGGTTCTCACTATAACTAATTTGAAATTTTGATTAGATTCCAAAATCTGCACTATAATTTGAGATGAATTAAAAATGAGATATTTAGTGGATTTTTTTTGGATCTGGTGTTTAACTGAAGATTATATCATGAAGGGAGAAATCATTACATAAGTTTCAATTCAATAGGACTGTAATTTTTTATTTTTTTCTTTTAATAGATAAATTATATAATTAAATTGATTGTATTCAATTGGTTTTAATGAGGTTATTTGGAATAATTTTCCCCTATTACTATTAGTTAATTAATAATCCAATAGAAGGGAAGAGTAATGATTTCTAATGGATGTTAAAGATATTATTTTCACTCATAATAAAGAAATAATGATAATGGAAAAGGATGCATATATAAAATAAAATAAATTGTTCGAAATTTATAAGGAGAGATAGGAGGTCTTTAAAGATTTTACTGGAATATAACGAATGGTTTCATGGAGGTCATATTATTATAAGAAATAGGAATTTTAAAATATTTGTTCACTATATTTGGTATATTATTGTATTATATTTATGGTGGGAGAATATAGTTACAAGTGTTGTAATGTAATCTATCTTGTAAGAAAAATTTAATTCAGAATTTATCTGTTGATGGTTGTAAACAAGGAGGGTTAATGCAGCTTCTCCAAAATTATAACCAAATTAGTGAGCTTATTATTCCTAGTGCATAGTAACATTTCAATTCATTCTCCTTAAATTAACCTATTTTCAAAAACTAAGTTAAATATATTGAAATTTGCTTCAATGATTTAATTACATTATTTTTTATGTGTGAGATAGAATATTACCTAATAAAAGTGGGATAGGATCAATGGAATTTTAGGTTTTAAAAATTGGAATTACTTGATTCACCCCCACCCTCCACCCCAACCCTTCAATGTACTAATCATGTTTTGGAATAAGTGACTTAAAATATGAAAGTTCTTTTAAAAAAATTTGAATCTAAGGAATAATGGAAACTATATTCAACAATAATGAAATATATATTTTCAATGTATACAATTTCTAGTTACAAAAAAACAAATGATACACTATATAGAATAATTTAGGATGGAAATATACATAGTTATAGTACATGATATCTTGGCTAGAATGGATTATATATCCCTATCAGATATGAATAAAAGGAGTTGGATATTAAAGAAAAGGAAATTAATGAGTTAGGGATAACTTTTAATAACCCCATATATATAAATTTGATTTCTTGAGAAATACCCCATGCATTTTGGTAAAATATTCTTAATATTTAAGAAATATATTCTAAGTTTGGATAGGAAAAGTTTTAAGTGTTTTTTAATAATAAACAATATTAAGAAATGACCCAAAACTAGAAAAGTTGTGTATTTTTTATCAGGTGAATATTCTAATGCAATATATTAATATAATTTAAGAGATCATAGATGATATAAAATTGTGAAAAGAATCATAAGAAGATTACAACCATGTTTTAACATAGAGGTCTTAGTGATTAAAGACAATGATCCCAAGGAGGTGATGTTGAATAACCTATATAGTACTATCACCTAATATGGAATGAGAAAAAATGAAAATTAATCTATATCATATGATATATCATAATAAGTTGAATTCAAATAAATAAATAAACATTTATTGCATTATGATCTAGAGTATTGAGAAGTTTATGAAATGATTCCCTTTCTATACTCAAATATTAAAAAAAGGAAATTGAAATTCAAAGGAAAGCTACAATAGGCTTTTTTGGTGCTTTGAAGCCTATCACCATGATTTCAGGTGTCTTAGAAATTTTCAAGATGATGGTGAAGATGAAGTTCTTATAAAGAAGTTGATAATGTATGTGAAATATAAAATTAATTATCTATAAAAACTCTTCAAAAGAAAGAAATTATTTTCACCAGAATATTTAATTTAGTGAAAAAATTTAATAGCTTGAGGACTATAGATAACTTAGTGATAATGTTCATGTAACCATCATAGAAAAACCACCAGTAGAGTACTGTGATGGTGAAGGTATTGAAATTAAGGTTATATTTTTCCTCAATGTTGAACATGAATCTATTATAGAAGAAATTTCAATTTACAAGGACAAAATCAAAAAACAAAACATATTGGTACCTAAATCTAAACTCTATATAGATAAATAAGAAGAAGAAAAGATTAATTTTAGATCTAGTATTAAAAATAATATATATGTGATAAATATAAAATCATAGATGTAAGTTGAGATTAAACTAAAAAATAAATAAAACTCATAGATTATTGATGGATTGATTGATTCTAGGAAAGAATTTTTCAAAATAAGAGAGGAACACAACATAGAATTCATGATGATGTGATGTAAACATTATGATTATCAAATAAATATTACCTCAATAATGAAATCAGGATATTTTAGTGTGTTGAACGTTAAGGATATTCATGGGGATTTTAAGGGAAAAAGTTTTTACTTATCCAAAAATACAGTTGTTCAGGGATAAAGGAAAATTAGCTTAAGGATAAATTTTGAATAAAAATCACTGGTGGTACTTACTAAAACCCAAGATCCCACTCCTTGAAAGAAGGTTATTTTATATAAAAACTTTTTCATTAAAATTAGTGGTTGTTATTACTAAAACACAATCTCTCACTCTATGTAGTAGGATCAAATGGTTGTAGCTGGAGTAGTAGGAACATAAAAAAATACATTGTGTATTAAATGTTATTATTGTGGAAATACGGTTAACACATGATATAAATTATCAATAGTGAGAATGTATTTAAAATCTCATGATAAACAAAAAAATTGTCACAATTTATTACTCTCAATTTTTTTAAATGTTTATTGTTTTTTTTTTGAATATTTTGGACATAAGGATATGAATTGTTCATCAAGACTATAGAGAAACTTGACAAAAATAACCTAGATTCAAAGCTCATAGTGGGTAGAATCTTTATCAACCAAGATAAAACCACATATAAAATTTATTCTTGAAATATGAGGATAATATAATATAGTATATGGTGCAATAATCTTATCCACCACCAAAGGAATGGAAGTACTAAACATGGGTAACGAAATTGAAATATTATAAATCCATTGTTATTGAAATTGATTTTAGTGCAATTGATAGATCCAGAACATGGATTCTTGATAATGGAAAAACATACATTATAAAGAGAAATAAATACCTTGTCAATAGAATAAGTTATGAAAAATATGTTTTCGTTCAATTTGGATATGATAAGGGGATAAAAATTGATGGCTCTGGTAAGGCCAATATAGGAGGAAGATACTTGTGTCACACTGACATTTTATTGGTTTAAGGGATTGGTTAGAACATTCTATGTGTATATTAGTTGTGTGACTTGGGGTATTAATTAAAGTTAATCAATAAGTAATAAAACATTAAAGGAACATATTGTTCTATAGTTTTTCAAGTAAGTTTCACTAAATTAAATGTCTATTTCATCAATGGAGAAGTGGATATATAATTGTTTGCTTTGGAGGAAGAAAATTAATTTTATTATAAACAGCTAAGCCATTAGAGCCAAAAATCCTTATAGGACTTGGAAAAAGTTAAAGGAGATGAATATATCCCAACACCCTAAAATTATTGTACTCTTATATATGAAACATCTAAAAAGGGAAAAAATTTAGAATACATATTATTAAACGTGAAGAAGTCAAAAATATTTAATGAGTTGGTAAAATTTGATGTGTGTGGGTCTATGAAACCCAATTCCATAGATGGAAAAAATTTATTATGTCTAGTTTATTGGTGATTATAGTGGTATGTCATGGATGATGGTCATTACCCACAAATTTGGAGTCTTCAGGTGCATTAACAGCTATTGAAGACTAGTAGAAAAGATGCTTGGACTGAGAATTTAGAAGTTACTAACTGATAATGGTATATAGGATACTAATAATCAGATAAAAGATTATATCATAAGAAATGGGATATTTCAACATGATTTAGCATTAATGACTCCTCAAAAAGATATATATGTTTATAGGAGGATCAAAATTGTCAATAATATTACTTGGATAATGTTCACGAGAGAAAACTATTGGATACTTATAGAAAGTAAGTAAGGCTTTGATCAGTATTAATTTCCAATATAGCCTTTGTTTGATTGAATAAAGAGAAGAATAAAAATGATTAGTGGTAGATGAAGAAACCTATACTCAAGTACTTTTGAGTTTCTTGAAGAATTTTTTTATTCTCGATAAATAAAATAACTATAAGTTTAAATCTCAAGGAGATGAAGTTACTTTCATTGGATATTCATCTAAAATTAAATTTGTATCACTAAAAGAAAAATTAATTATATCCATGATTAGGTAGTAGGTAGTGCCTATTGTCATAGAAATGAACCTCAAGGTTATATACAAGGGAAATATTATTACTATAGATCATGGATAGAGTCACTTAGACATAGAACTGTATCCACGTCTCACCAATAACCATGGACTCATGTCCATGGTTATAATATTTTCCCAAAAAAGTATATTTTTCATGTGTTTTGATCATAGGTCACTTGGATTATATATAATGTACGTTACTACTCCACTATAAAACTCATTACGTATATATAAATATATATATATAGCCAATATTATTCACCTAATTATAACTTCTCCTTGGAATATGGGTTTATAGACATGCCTATAGCCACAGTTAGGGCCAACCAGGGATATAACCACCCTATTTCCATATTTATCTAAAACTATGGATATATCCCCCCCACCACAACCTATATAAATGCTCAGATGACAATTATGGATATAGGATCTTTCCCATGTCATTCGCATATAAAATATTTTATTCATGATGGTGCAGTTAAAGATATAACCATGGTCAAGGGTTAACCATGGGTATGGGTGACCGATATCCATGTTAATTTCATTCTTGAGGCTATAGGTCAATGTAAATATCCATTTTTACATTATTTTATAAATGATACCACAAATGGATTGGAATTATTATATAAATACAAGAAGTAAATTTTGTAAAAAATGAGTATATTTTTTTAACTACATAGTATATTTCATCGAAATATAGTGATTTAGTTTAGGGATAAAGTGATGCTGAGATGAGTAGATCTGAGTGAGCACTTCAGTCTATAGAATATTAAGGGGAATTCATTAATGATGGATAAAATATATCTAGTTTATAAATAGTAAAGAGAGCACGCAACAAGTCTGAAATCCACAATGAAAATATTATTGGTGGAAAAATAGCATTGGTTCAAACTCAAATTATGAAGTCTATGTAGAAAACTACTCTTTTATCTCATGTGGAGATTAAAATTATTGAATAGGTTTCTAAAGATGAGAATTTGTTTAAAGATATGCATGAATATCTTGACCAAATATAAAACATGAAACATGGGAAATTATTCCAAGGTCACAGGATAAGAATATCGTGAAAACCATGTTGGTGTTCCAAAATAAAGTTAATATATATAGAAAACTGACATGAAACATAGAAAAAATGGTGAGAAAACTTTATTCTCAAATAAAATGCATAGATATGGATGATAAATTTTCACATGTTAACCAGTTTCACGTTGTATGGTTTTTTTCCCTTGGTAGTACAAAGAGGGTTCATGGTGTATCAAATAGATCTTAAATGATAATTATTAAATGTATTCCTTGAAGAAAAAGTTTATATTAAGAAATTTAATGTATTTATGGTAGAAAAAGATGTTAATAAGGTGTTCTAGTTGAATATTTCATTGTATGGTGTAAAGAAAGTATCAACAACTTGATACTCAAAACATTACCAATACATGAAAAAGTTTGGATTCTAAAGAGTTTGATTTGATCACAACTACTAGATGAAAAAAATAAAAGGATCAAAAAAAATTTGGTGATTATTAATGTCGATGACCAAATTTTTGGGCGTTCAAATGATTCACAATGCAAGATGTTTTTGGAATATATGATTTTTAAATTCCTATTTTCAATGATTAGAGAAATGAAATTTTCCTTGTATTATATATGATTTAACTACTTAATGGTACATTTCTTTCTTAAAAAATTATTCTAGATAAATTCTCTTGATTTAATGAGTTAGATTTGATCACAACTACTATGTGAAAAAAATAAAAGGTTCAATGTTTGGATCTGAGGGAGTACTTGGGTCTATAGAATACTAAGGGGAACTCATTAATGATAGATAAAATATATCTACTTTATAAATTGTAAAGGGAGAAAGCAGGAAGGCTGAAATCCACAATGAAAATATTGTTGGTGGAAAAATAGCATTGGTTCCAACTCAAAGGATGAAGTCATTGTAGAAAACTACTCTTTTATCTCATGTAGAGATTAAAAGTTTTGAATAGGTTACTGAAGATGAGAATTAGTTCAAAGATATGCATGAAGATCTTGACCAAATATAAAACATGAAACATGGGAAATTATTCCAAGGTCAAAGGATAAAAATTTCCTAAAAACCATGTTGGTGTTCCAAAATACACTCAATATATATAGAAAAGTGACATCAAACAAAGCACAAATGGTGATAAAACTTTATTCTCAAATAAAATTCATAGGTATGGATGATAAATTTTCACATGATAACCAATTTTACATTGTACAACTGTTTTTTCTCATGGTAGTACAAAGAGGGTTCAAGTTGTATCAAATGGATGTTAAATGAGAATTATTAAATTTAGTCCTTTAATAATAAGTGTATATTAAGAAATTTAATTAATTTATGGTTGATATAGATGTTAATAGGGTGTTCTGGTTGAATATTTCATTGTATGGTGTAATGAAATTATCAACAGCTTGAGACTTTAAACATGACCAATACATGAAAAAGTTTGGATTATAAAGAGTTAGATTTGATAACAACTGCTAGATGAAAAAAAGAAAAGGATCAAATAATTTTGGTGATTATTTATGTCGATGACCAAATTTTTGGGGGTTAAAATGATGCACAATGCAATATGTTTTTGGAATATATGATTTTTAAATTATTATTTTCTATGATTAGACAAATGAAATTTCTCGTGTATTACATAATGGTACATTTATTTCTTAAAAAATTATGCTAGATAAATTATCTCAATTTAAAGAGTTAGATTTGATCACAACTACTTGATGAAAAAAAAGGATCAAAGTTTGAATCTGAGGGAGCACTTGGGTCTATATAATATTAAGGGGAATTCATTAATGATTGATAAAGTATATCTAGTTTATAAATAGTAAGAGAGAAAGCAGAAAGGCTGAAATCCACAATGAAAATATCATTGGTGGAAAATTAGTATTGGTTCAAACTCAAAGGATTAACTCTATGTAGTAAACTACTCTTTTATCTCTTGTAGGGATTAAAAGTTTTTAATAGGTTACTAAAGATGAGAATTATTTCAAAGATATACATGAAGATCTTGACCAAATATAAAACATGAAACATGGGAAATTATTCCAAGGTCAAAGGATAAGATTGTCCTAAAAACCATGTTGGTGTTCCAAAATAAACACAATATATATAGAAAAGTGATATGAAACAAGTCGCAAATGGTGAGAAAACATTATTCTCAAATAAAATGCATAAATATGGATGATAAATTTTTATATGTTAACCAGTTTCACATTGTACAGTTGTTTTTTCCCATGGTAGTACAAATAGGGCTCAAGCTGTATCAAATTGATGTAAAATGGGAATTATTAAATGTAGTCCTTGAAGAAGAAGTGTATATTAAAAAATTTAATGTATTTATGGTCAATAAATATGTTAATAAGATTTTCTAGTTGAATATTTCATTGTATGGTGTAAAGAATGTATCAACAACTTGATACTCTAAACATGACCAATATATGAAAATGTTTTGACTCTAAAGATTTAGATTTGATCACAACTACTAGATGAAAAAAGTATCAAATAATTTTGGTGATTATTTATGTCAATGACCAAATTTTTGGGGGTTCAAATGATGCAAAATTCAAGACTTTTATGAAATATATGATTTTTAAATTCTTATTGTCTATGATTATAGAAATTAAATTTTCCTTGAATTATATATGATTTTACTACATAATGGTATATTTCTTTCTTAAAAAATTATGCTAGATGAATTCTCAAGAGTTTTGGACTGGAATATTATAGGA
Organism: Viscum album; assembly: GCA_963277665.1. Lineage (NCBI taxonomy): Eukaryota > Viridiplantae > Streptophyta > Magnoliopsida > Santalales > Viscaceae > Viscum > Viscum album. Next base: position 1,285,749,479 of record OY728150.1, on the reverse strand, counting down.
TAATGAATAATCTGATGGATATATGGATGAAATAATCGAGAGAATTTGATATAAAATAGTCCAATATAATGGAGTATTGAAAAATAATTTGTAATTTTTTATAACTGATTTTAACAAGACCTAACATGGTGTTTCCCATATGCCAAGATGCATGATTTCAAAACATTCCTAATTAAAGTTGCATACTATAAATTAAGAGTATTCTTTGATATATTAATAATTAAATGGATTTTAGGATTCTTTACCAAAAAATATCACAACATGTATTATTTGGGTTTATAATTTCATATTGGTCTGGTTTAATCATTGATAGGAAGTCATCATTTGGTGGTTCTTTTTTTCTTATGGCTGAGTAAGATGCAAGACTATATTTCTATGATAACCATAGATTCTAAATTTATTATATCCACTCAATTATGTATTTATTTTTTATTGATTAAATAAATACATGGATATATTGAGAATGATATGAAATATCCTATTTCTATCATGTGTGATAACTCAAGTGTAACTAATCTTACCAAAAAATCATCCTTAATTAAAAGAAAAAGAACATAAATATAAAATATCACTTTATCAAGGATAATATTGAATATAGTATAGGGATATTAGATTATTTATCAACACACATTCATGTTTTAGGTATTATTAAAAAGGAACTACATAAAAAATATTTCAAAATAAACCAGCTGGCTCATAGAGTCCAACCATCTCTATCCAACTAAATTGGTTGAGAAAGGGACCCCCACTCTCCCATGTAGTTTTCTATGAATATAAATGTATTTTTTTCTCATAAATTCAATTCTTGGATTTCTAAAAATCATTTGTGACCTTTCAGATAAGTTATATTTTGGTTTGTTGATAAAGGGAGGAATCTATCCCTAAGTTAATAGGGAAAAGTTGTTTACATAGGAGAAACTATTTCAAAATATAGATGTTTAGGAGTGTAATTTCATTATGAAAGAGAGGGAGAGATCATAATATAGTGTTTCATGAAGTGATATAGTGTTTGAAATTTTATTTCAGGACATTTTTCTTCAGAGTTTTTAAAGATCATGGAGTCCAATGAAGTGTTTTCCTAAGTAACTTTTCACTTAACTCCTATTTCTCATGATGATATTGACATAAGTGGGCGTAGAGTTAGTTCTCCTCCAATGGCCTAAAGGCCTTCATTTTTTATTGATTTTGGATAATCCACCTTTAAAGGGGTGATGTGGAAACCTTACAAGGCCCATAGGCGTAAGCATTACATAGCCCATATGCCTTAGAGGAATTCATTTCCCGTAGGCTTCAAACATTATATACAACCCAGACTAACTACTCGGAACTGCTCCTCCCCAGCATCATCATCGTGAAATCAGTTCTCCACCTTTGCATGATTGTTAGACTAGGATTTCTTATGCATGAACAGGCTTGTCCCGATGGCAAGTGACATTCCCTCTCATTCTTACAATCCGTTTATCTTCTTCTTTGGTGAAAGCTCCTTGCTCCTCCTATTTCTGAAGCTTGTTCCTTGTAGGTTGTCTGGTTTGCATCTGCACTTTTTAAGGTGGCCCAAAGGCCTTGAGGTGGCCTGAAGGCCTTACTGACCCAAAGGCCTGGGTGGCCCGAAGGCCTTAAAGGACTCGAGGACCAAATCGGTGGCTCGAAGGCCCAAATGGGGGCATATTCCATGCTGCTACAGTGCCAAACAGTGCCTACTACAGTACTACTACCGTACCCAGAAATTATCCCCCGCCTAGATTTGATCCTGGGTCTCATGGATGCACTTAAAGAGTCCTCACCGACTGGGCTGAGTCTCATGTGCATTGAATAATTTATATTTTAATTGAATTATATTGGTTCATATTTTGTTTCTAGTCATATCTATTTATCACAAAATCTTTGAATGATGTTGTGTAAAATATATTTTGAAGTTTTTAACAAACCCAAATGGGGATTGTTAAAAACCCCTTAATGAAGTTTTTGGATTATATCTATTGAAAATATTGAATAAGAAATATATGAAGGAGTTAAAAAAATTATAACTCCTAAGTATTTTTTTTGAATTAGCATGATAATTCCATTATATTGGGTAGAAATCATTATGTTAAACATTGTGTCTCATTTCAATGGGTGTATCTGAAAAATAAAACAAAGGAAATCTATATATGGTTAATATAGATGTTCTAGAGATTCATTCATAAAATTAGGTGAATGGATATTTAATGATAATATTTTTTTAGTATGTTTAAACATATAATATATTTGATAAAATATGGAAGATATTTGGTAAAACCTATAAGATATTTAGTGAATAAATTAATTTTCCATAAAGGATGTTTCATGGTCATGTCGTGACACTCCATGCTGAACTGTAAAGGGTGTTTCAGCTATGAATTTGGAAAATCACATATTTAATATGATGTTTATTACATTTATTTCTAGAATTTACAATATGTTTTCCTTTACTAAATTTAAATACCAGAAGAGGTTGTGCTTTAAAATAAGATATCACATTGTGACTTAAGAATGCATTGGAAGAATTACTAAGTCCCACTTTATAAGGTTCCCCAATGGGACTTTTTAAGGTTTCCCAAGAACTTTATAATATTCTTATATTTTATTAAAATGAGGAAAATTATTCACATTAGGATTTATTGTTCCACACCATGATGAGTTTTGAGAAAAAAATCAATGGGTCTGACCAAGTGAGGACTGCATTGCATGTAGTTGAGCCACATCATGACGGTTTCTAGGAAGATTTTAGTTTCCCATTCCAAGTGATCCTCTTTATAAAAATTAAAGGGTTTTTACATTAATATTTTTATAATTTTGATATAAATATATATCCATGTTGTGATTATATGGGAATTAATAATAAGATATTAAATGGATTTTATGGATCTTGTTTTTGAATGAAGATCGCATCACAAATAGATTTGTCTTAAAATGAAATTTTGAAATCAATGCACCTTTAATTTTATATTTCTGATTTGTTAATAGGAAAATCAGGGAATTAAATAGATTATTTTCACATGGTTTTGATTAAGGTATTTGGATAAATTTTCCCTACCTACTAATGGTAAATTAATAGTAAAATACAAGGGAAACATGGTGATTTTTTGGATATTTTGAAGATATTTTAATCATTAAAAATAGAGGAGTAAATATTCAATATAATTAATTGAATAAATAAGAAGATAAATTCAATGAAATTTTAATAAGTTATATGATAAATTTTAGGTTTTTATGGAAATTAAATACAGTTCTATAGAAGTTTGTATCATTAGAAGATAGTGGAAACTATACTAATTATTGTACCATCTATAATGAATTTTTGTCTACTATTCATGGAGGAAACAAAAACATACAATTGGGTTAGTTTCTTTTATATAATAAAAATATTAGATCCTTATTTTTTTATTTTTGAATATTGTAAATAGGGAGGGTCAATGTGACTGCTCCAAAAATATCACAAAAATTGTGATCTTAGTGTTTTGGGTGCATAAGCACATTACCATGTACACTCCATGGATTATCCTATTTGGATGAACCAAGTAAAATATTAGGTTCTTCTCGTTACTAATTTTATTTATTTATTTTATTTATGAGTGGTAGATATATAATATTCCCCAATAAAACTGGGTTAAGATCCTTAAAAATGGCGGTTTAAAAAAATGACATGCCCCAATTCATCCCTCACCTCCTTTAGGGTATTAACATTTTTTAGGACCAACAATGTGTCAGACTAATTAAACTCTATTTAATTTTAGTTTAATTTATTTAATGAGTAAAGAGACTCTACATAAGAGTAACTCAATATTCCAAAAGTATATATATGAGGAACCCAAACTCTACCTAAGAGTAACTAAAATATTTTGAGGGATACTAACCGGTAACTAAGACATTGCAAAATATTACATCAATATTTTTTATGTTTCATAATAGTATTATGTGGTTTTTTAGGATTATTTAGTGTTTTAAAAGACTATATAAAAGTAAACCATGTTCAATACTAATTTTATATTTTATTAACCATAATTTTTTAAAAACATTGAATGATATATTATAATATTAAATAAGAGTAAAAGAATTTGTTTAGTGCATCATATGGTCTAATTTAGGTTATGATAATATTTTCTTAAATATTTAGATATCATTATACTCTTAGATATTTTATGATTCTGGATGAGGTATTTTCATGTTTTCAAGAAGGTGTTTTCACAATGAGTGAATATTCACACAAAAACCTGATTTTATATACATTTATAAATGTAGAAACCAATTAAAATTGTGAAATTTTTTAGAATACCTAAGAAAATAAGATCCCATTATTTTTAGATATTTAAAGGATTATTTAAATTGAATAATCGTTAGATATTTATGTTAGAATTTTAGAAGATTTCTGTGTGATAATTCTTGTGACTGAAAAGGAATAATTGACTCCATTTATAATGATCATGGATAAATAATATCTTTTAATAACTTTTAATTGTTTATTATTGAAGATCATGAGATATTTAATTAGTAGGTCACGTTACCATAATTATTTTTCGTTCATATATTAAAATATATTAATTATGGAAGAATATATTCATTTAAATTTCTAGGATATATATGTTTATGATGAATTTATTAAATATTGATACATTGAGATATCTATTAAGTATTGAATCTAATATTCTACAATCATTGAAGAAAAAGAAGAGAGATAAAATTTTCTTATGACTTATGAATGTCATATGGGTTAAATAAGAGAAAAATATTGGGTTACTACGACTGTTTTTTTTTATTTAACAAAAAACAAGATGATTTGGTCAAAGGACCAAATATCTAAGATATATAAAGATAAAAAAGTTTACAGGATTCTCAAGGATGGTAATTTATTATAATCATTTTGATTCAGAGGGGTGAACTCAACTGAGAGATTCTCAATGCATGTTCCATTGCTGTAGACACCCTTGTTAGTAAGACCATCCACAACCATATTCCCCTCTTTATAAGTAAGAGTGATAATATGATTGAGATCAGATTGGTGTCTTAGGTAGGCGATCCATATAATAGTGAGGGTCTACACATGGTGAATCATACCATGCCTAATATCTTGGACAATGGTAGTTGGATCACTTTCAATCCAGATGTTGTTCCATCCTCTTTTTCTAATCAAATCAATAGTATTGATAACACTGTACATCTCTACTTCTAGGGAGGAGGCATGACCATAGGAACCAAAGAAGCATCCCAGTATGTCACCATTTTGATATCTGCAAATGATACCATAGCCTGTAGGTCCTGGATTCCCTTTTGAAGCACCATCCACATTGATTTTGATCCAACCATGAATAGGAGGTTTCCAGAAAACTTCCAAAAACCCTTTTGATAGGTTGTATCTTCCTTTAATCCCTATTCATCGTAAGATAGTTAAATATTTAATTGTGTTCTGACAGGTCTCTATTTGAATGGTTCTGGCATCCTAGATCGCAATGTAAATCATAAATTTAGCTGCATGGAAATTGAACGCATTATTTTTTATGAATAATAAAATTTCTTTAATACCAAATAAGATGGATCATTTCTTCCACAGTAGTGATGAAAAGTTGAGCAATTTGATGAGAGGTGTAACGTTCCGGCCCGACTCACCATCGAACCGGCGGCCAGACCGGTAGGTCACATGGCCTCAAGCACGTCTCCCCATATGCCAGAGGCTACCGACTCGCAGTGAGGGTCTCAGGAGGTGATAGTGGGGAGACTAAACCCTCATGTCAGAGTAACATAGCAGTATGATCAGACTAAATGAAATTAAATAGCAGAAGCAGTAATAGATAAACAATGAACCAAAAACAGCGGAAGACAAATAGTGATCATTTTTATAAAATGTGGACAAAGCCAGTTTACACGATACATGGATGATGAATGATACAAAGTGAAAATAGGAAACAATACAGCATGCTTACAATACTATTTAAAAGGCTAAAGAAATGACAGCAAGGCCCAACAGATATTCTCTTGAGCATCCTGCGCTCCCACTCGGTCCTTTTCTCCAATCCCCAGGTACAATCAACACACTAACCAACCTAGGTCCTGCAAACAAGAAAGGTCTACTCGGGTACCCCAGTGCAATGGCGGCCCGAGTGGGGTGTGAGATATAAATCTCATTAGGCCATCACCCTAGGTTTCTAACCCAAACCAGACAGTGTAATATTAATTAAATCATAAAGTAGGTATAGAAGGATTTAATAAACAGAACAATATAGAATAACAACACCTATCCAGGTTTCCCCAAAGGAAACCTGACGGCTATACCAGCTTCGGCTCGTTGTCGGGATATCAATCTGATCATGCCACTACGGTTACAAATATAAAAATTTATAAAATATGGTGTGGGGTAAGCATGCCTCCCACCCATCATCTGAAGATAGCTGGAATGAGGTAAGAATGCCTCGCGTCCCTAAAAGATACTAGCATGGGGTAAGAATGCCTCCCTTCCACCACGTTCATTCAACCGTCATGGGGTATAACTGCCTCCCATCTGTCACATTCATATTCTAGCATGTGGTATAACTACCTCCCACCCAAACATGTAATCGAGATTAGCGGGCATGAGGTAAGAATGCCTCTCATCCCTAAATAAACTGGCAAGGGGTATGAATGCCTCCCTTCCATACATGTACTGTCACACTGGCTTGGGATATAACTGCCTCCCATCCAACCACATAAATCATCAATAGAAGTCAACTAGAAAGGGGTAATAATTCCTCCCTTCCAGACACGTAATCATCAACAGAAGTCAATTGGAAAGGGGTAAGAATTTCTCCCTTCCAGACACATATTTATCACTAGGTGGCCTCAGCATGTGCTCACCTTTATTATACTTCATTATGTGGCATCAACATGTGCGCACTCACAAAACAAGCAAGTCTATAGTATACTACTCATGGCATTACCTAATAAGCATTCAAAGGTCATAACACAATCAAAATCAATCATACAACCCATATCCACATAAATTATTATAATCATGTTCATATAATTATACTTAAAGAAAACCATCTTATGTATTTATAATATCATCATTATCATATTTATCACGTTTATACTTAAGGCATCTCCTCTTAAGTATCTATATCAAGATATTAACATATTCATTTCCCTAACATATGGCATGCTCATTACGTTATTCCAAGGCGTGGTCATACCAACCTAGTCTGGCCATCTCCAATTTAACCATTTCATTTTAACGGATACATTTATCATTTTTTAACAAGTTGGTATAATTAAAAGGAAACACGACATCATCAATCAACACCAAAAAATACCAGAAATTAGCAGGCAAGCATAATAATCTACATCCTACTTTTATCTTCAAGACAACTCACCTCTGATCAAGGGGTTTTATTATTAAATCTTTAGTTTAGTTAGCAGGAAACCTTTTTTATCTTGTTCCTGTAATTCACACGGTTTTCACAGAATCATTTAATTGACTAAACTTGCATAATTAAAATACTAAAACAATGCAGTATTAAAATATTTAAATTATTCACTTTAAATTAAAGGGAAAAGAGAGGGACCCTACCTCAAGGTGGATCCATCCTTCTACTCCAGCTCTTGGCACTTTCTAACTAAAGCCACCGCCTAAGCTCCGGAAACCCAAAACCAACCCAAAACCACAAACGCACTAGGCTAAACACACTACGAACCTTAAAACAACTAAAGACATTACTTGGAAGCTGTGAAACAACCAATAGTATAAAAAACTTACCTCATAAACAAACTGGCGGATCGAAATGTGGAGAATCGCTTCGCCTTCGGCGGCGATCGCTGGAATACACCCAAACACGACCCGAGAAGCCTTCCGCACGAACCTGGAACAAAGGGAAACCAAAAATCGGATCACCCTAAACCCTTGGGTGTTAGATCGAATCTCACTAGGTGAAAAATATCCCAAAAATAGCTTGAAATAAGGAGGGGAGGGAGGAGAAGGACCTACCATCGAGATTCGGAAGAAGAATCGCCAAGAACGAAGGAGGAATCATCAGTCGAAGAGAGGCTGAGGTGGGGGGTCGAGCGCATGGCAGGGAGAGCCCCCTTGGGCTATTCATCGAGTGAGAGGGGAGAGGGTGAGGTATTAGATATTAGGTTTTTATTTTACTTATTTTATTTTTAATTTAATTAAAATACCTAACACACCCAGACCGCACGGTTTAGCCCACACGGTTTGTGAAACCGTGTGCAAACCGTGCGGGGTCTACTGCCTCCAAGATACCCGCTGCATGGGCTAGGCGCATAGTTTGGGAAACCATGCGTAGCCTGTGCGCAAGCCACTTCCCACTTGATTTGGGCCGCAATGTTTAGGGCCCATGGCTTGGTCAGCCCGTGCGCCAACCATGCGCCTTCTGCAGCTCTTTAAAAACTGGGGTCTGGCACTTCTGAAACCCCTTGGGCCACCCAAGAAACATAACGGGCCTTCGCCCATGACCAAAAACAGAAAAAGGAAGGGTTCCAACCTTCAAGATATCATTTTGAAACCAAGTTCAAAAAACAACCGGTTCAGTAATTGAAAAAGTTCAAATTTCTCCACTTTTTAACCCGGTTCAAAATGCGGGCCATTACAACCTTCCCACCTTAGAACTTATCATCCCCATGAAGCCCTCAGGAATAACCCACACTTCATTTGACCTAAAAGGTTCATGAAGCTTCATTCAATGATCGCGTTACATTTCTAAACATTCAACGCTCCACGATCATCCAGTTGAGCACACGGCTCTTAAGCCGTTAACACCCAAGCCAGTGCTCATTTTCCAACCGAAACACAAAGACGGATCTCACCCGAGCCCATCAACTCAAAGACATGATCACATTGTTGTATCTCTAAGAAACCAATCAAAGGTACATACCTCCTTAGATATTTCATGTTAAATAGACCAGACTCAAACCACAGCTCCACCACCTTTTGAATTGTCTTTCAAAATCACTCTCTAAGAATTCCAATGATGCACCTAGCGTGATTTTGAAAAGATCAAATGGTCAATTTCCCCATCGACCACTAAACCCAAGTCGAAAAGAGTCAAGACACTCTAGATGACTATTCCAGAAGACGCCCGGCTTAGGTGGTCATCACTTTACAAGCTGAACAACGATGCCTTCTCCCAAGGAATCCCGCACTTACCACGAGGACGTTCATCGAAAAGCTCATACTTGACTCTCGGTGAAATCTCAAATATCAAACCAAGAACGAAACCACGCATGCAGCGTGCAACACTGAAAGGGAACAACCAACCAAGCTCAACAGCTTTTTAAAACTATAGCACGGCGTAAGACCGACTCTCTCTTAGAGTATCCAGGATGAAAGCAAGATAGGGGACAAGCTCGTCGTGTAGCAGAGTACACTATGAGGATTGAAAAAGGATTCTAGTTATTTATACCCAAAAACTGGAAAGGATATCAGTCGAACCACCCATGGTTGACTCTAAAGAAGAAACTCAGCTTCACCTGCCGACACATCAAGGTTTCAACCGATCACGATGCCTCTTCCCACACGAGGCATTCGTCGATCAACCTTACCTCCAAAACCAAAAATAATTCAGGAAAAACCCGACCATTTTCCAAGATGGTCCTTCTTGATGTGTTCCTTCTACCCGGAATAACACACATTACTCTACTGGCACGACGCTTCCCACCTTAGAAGGGTCGGCGTCATCGAAAGGTGAAAGAAAAGCTGCTCATAAGCAGACTTGTTCATAATTAACTAAACGTACGTGTGTCGCTCTTCCGAGCCACGATCACCACGTCAAACGTAAAAGATAACCAATGAATCAATACCGGCATGTCGACCACCTGGGTCTTCCAAAAATCATCTTGCGATTTGGTACAACTTGATTCTCAAACGCTCATGTCACTCTACCATGGAGATGACTCGAGACCGTACAAAGCAGCGCAAGAGATACAACCAAATTCCGTATTGCCCCATACGACCATCTGCTTGGACGATGACATGTCAAGTCATCCATTACTGCACAAAAGGAAAGGGTCAAATGACTAACAAGGCGATCGATCACGCCCGAGGAATGTCCAAAAAACTGATACATAGCATTACCTGATGCTCAACCCCATAACCAGGCCAAAAGGAACATGACCACCCATCCGAACAAGGGTGTCATTGGAAACTGGAAGTCCTACAAGGGACAACGGCACCCGAACAGTTCCAAACATTAGAAAACTCACAGCACTAGTAAGGTATAAAATCCCTAAGGGTGCAACCCACCACGAGCTAGCCCCTCACGAAGAACAAGTGTTGACCCAAGCACTTGGTCACACCCAAAAAAATTCATCGGGCTCAAAGACTAACATTTAACATCATTGCTAAAAGAAAATATCCTACGGAAAACATGTAATGTTCCATTCCAAGGCACTCACAAGAAAGACTTAACCTACCCACACACGGGGTCTCAACAGAAGACACCACTACAGGTTCCTTTTTACAAGCCCTTTATATTTATTCACATTTATCATTTAATCACTTTAAAAGATTAAGTTCAAAACATCAATTACCATTTTCAAAACAAAAAATTCCCTAGGCACTTGATCATTTTATCAAACATCTCAAATACTAACAGGAAAGTTTCAACCAACTTCCTTTTAACCATTAAAAATTCGTCATACATTCCGTCTTATTCTGGTGATTTATCCTAATAAAATCATTTTAAATAATTCGAGTGACCTACGAGGGTCCCAACAAGCCAATTCACATCAGATCAAAACCGAAAATCTTTTACACAAATATGCATTTCTCAAAGCATGTCACCATCACATTCATTATGGGTTTCCATTTTCTAACTCATGAAGCACCCATACACTTCATGGGTTGAAATTTGGTTCCCATTAATCAAAATTGATCACATTTCAGAAATTAACATGCTCAAATACAACGATCCAATCAAAATGGTGGCCACATACCAATCTGGAAAGCGCTCATACACCTTACAACTTGTAATTTGGCTCCCTTTAATCAAAACCAATTCCATTTTACAATTTAAAACTTTAGCAGTCCTTTTTTGGAAATCCGATTACACAGGTTACCCTTTCCCAGCTATAAGGCACTCATACACCTTACAACTGAAAATTGGCTCATGTTGTAACCGCAACCACTTAATTTAGAAAAAACAAACAATTTCATTTTTTTGATAAAAAACGGCATGTTATCGTAAGCAGTAACACAGAACATGCTATATCACAGAAGCATAGAATAGTTGCACAATACCAATCACAATAGTAGGCATTACTAATGCATCATAGAGGGCATGGAATGTGATTTTTAACAATGTGCATATACGATGCATGAGATGGAATACCCTCGTATCATCGGGTTGCAACCGAAATTTAACCCAAAATTGCATCAACAGTATCAATAGAAAAAATGTGTGTCACCCAATAGTGAAATCAAATCAATCGTAATAATCAAAATCATTAATATAATAAATGCATTAGAGGAAATTTGGATTTTACCTTTGCACGGGGTGGCCAATCCCAGACACAGCTCATTACCAAATTTTAATTCCTTCCTATCCTTGACTAATGTTTCCAAACAGTAAAACAAATTAGAAGAGAAAACTTCTCTGATACCACTTTGTAACATCCCGGCCCGGATCACCATCGAACTGGTGGCCGGACCACTAGGTCACATGGCCTCAAGCGTGTCTCCCCATACGCCAAAGGCTGCCGACTAGCAGCGATGGTCTCGAGAGGTGATAGTGGGGAGACTAAACCCTCATGTTAGAGTAACACAGTAGTATTATCAGAGTAAATGACATTCAATAACAGAAGCTATAATAGATAAACAATGAACCAACAACAGTGGAAGACAAATAGTGATCATTTTTATAAAAGGTGGCCAAAGACAGTTTACATGATACAGGGATGAGGAATGATACAATGTGAAAATAGGAAACAATACAGCATGCTTACAATACAATGTAAAAGGATAAAGAAAAGATAGCAAGGTCCGACGGGCATTCTCCTAAGCATCCCAAACTCTTACTTGATCCTTTGTTCCTATCCTCAGGTACAGGAAAAATAGCAATCAACCTAGGTCCCACAAACATGAAAGGTCTACTCGGTTACCCCAGCGCAATGGCAGTTCAAGTTGGGTGTGAGATATAAATCTCAGTAGGCCGGCACCACAGGTGTCTAACCCAAACCAGACAGTGTAGTATTAATTAAATCAAGAAGAAGGTATAGCAGGATTTAATAAACAGAACAAGATTGAATAACAACACCCATCTAGGTTTCCCCAAAGGAAACATGACGGCTATAGCAGCTTCGGCTCGTTGCCAGGATATCAATCTGATCATGTCACTACGGTTACATATATAAAAATTTATAAAATATGGCTTAGGGTAAGCATGCCTCCCACCCATCATCTGGAGATAGCAGGCACGAGGTAAGAATGCCTCTCGTCACTAAAAGATACTGGAAAGGGGTAAGAATGCCTCCCTTCCATCACATTCATTCAACCGTCATGGGGTATAACTGCCTCCCATATGTCACATTCATATACTGGCATGGGGTATAACTGCCTCCCATCCAAACACGTAATCGAGATTAGTGGGCACGAGGTAAGAATGCCTATCATCCCTAAATAAACTCGCAAGGTGTAAGAATACCTCTCTTCCATACATGTACTGTCACACTGTCATGGGTTTTATCTCCCTCCAATCCAACCACGTAAATCATCACTAGAAGTCAACTATCAAGGGGTAAGAATGCCTCCCTTCTAGAAACTTAATTGTCAATAGAAGTCAATCGGAAAGGGGAAAGAATGCCTCCCTTCTAGACACGTATTTATCACTAGGTGGCCTCAGTATGTGATCACCTTTATTATACTTCATTATGTGGCATTCGTATGTGCGCACTCACAAAACAAGAAAGTCTATAGTATACTGCTCATGGAATTACCTCAAAATCATTCAAAGGACATAACACAATCACAATAAATCATACAACCCATATCCACATAAATGGTTATAATCACATTCATACAATTATACATAAGGAAAACCATCTTAAGTATTTATAATATCATCGTTATCATATTTATCATGTTTATACTTAAGGAATCTCTTCTTAAGTATATATATCAAGATATTAACATATTCATTTCCCTAACATAATGCATGATCATTATGTTATTATAAGGCATAGTCGTACCACCCTAGTCCACCCATATCCAGTTTAACCATTTCATTTTAACGGATACATTTATCATTTTTTAACCAGTTGGTACAATTCATATGAAACACGACATCATCAATCAATACCAAAGCATAACCAGAAATCAGTAGGCAAGAATAATAATCCACTTCCTACTTTTATCATGAAGATAGTGCACCTCTGATCGGGGGTTTTTATTATTAAATTGTTATTTTAGTTATCAGGCAACCCTTTTTATCTTGTTCCTGCAATTCACACGGTTTTCACAGAAGTATTTAATCGACTAAACTTGTGTAATTAAAATATTAAAACAATGCAGTATTAAACTCTTTAAATGCTTCACTTTAAATTAAAGGGCAAGGAGAGGGACCCTACCTCAAGGTGGATCCTTCTGTCCACTCAGGCTCTTGGATCTTTCTAAATAAAGCTACCACCTATGCTCGTGCAGCCCGAAACCAACCCAAACCCAAAAACGCACTAGGAAAAACACACTAAAAACCTTAAAACAACTAAATACATTAATTAGAATCTGAGAAACAACCAACGGTAGAAAACCCTTACCTTGGAAACAAACCAGCAGATCAAAACGTAGTGAATCGCTTCGCCTTCAGTGGCGATCTCTGGAATACACCCAAACAAGACCCGAGAAGCCTTCTGCACGAACCTGGAACTAAGGGAAACCAAACGTAAGATCACCCTAAAGCCTAGGGTGTTTGGATGAATCTCACCGGGCGACGAATACGCCGAGAAACTGCTTGGAACCAGGAGGAGAGGGAGGAGAAGGACCTATCATGTAGATTAGGAAGAAGAATCTCCAATAATGAAGGAGGAATTGCCTGTCGAAGGGAGGCCGAGGTGGAAGGTCGCGCACACGGTAGGGAGATCCCCCTTGGGTTGTTCGTCAAGTGAGAGGGAAGAGGTTGAGGTATTAGATATTAGGTTTTTATTTTATTTCTTTTTATTTTTAATTTAATTAAAATACCTAACACAGCCAGACCACATGGTTTAACCAGCACGGTTGTCCAAACCGTGTGCAAACCGTGCAGGGTCTACTGCCTCAAAGACACCTACTACACAGGCTAGGTGCACGGTTTGGGAAACCATGCCCAACCCATGTGCAAGCCACTTCCCACCTGATTTGGGCCACATGGTTTCGGCCGCACGGCTTGGTCAGCCTGCGTGCCAACCGTGCACCCTCTGCAGCTCTTTAAAAACTGGGGTCCGACGCTTCCGAAACCCCTCGGGCCACCCAAGAAACTTAATGGGCCTTCTCCCACGCCCAAAAACATAAAAAGGAAGGGTTCCAACTTTCGAAATCTCATTCTGAAGCTCGTTTCTAAAACTGACCAGTTCAGTAATTGAAAAAGTTCAAATTTCTCCAATTTTTAATCCGGTTCAAAATGCGGGTCATTACAAGAGGTATCCATGGTAGTGCATCTCTGCAGCTACAGTCCAATAGAGCTCAGAAATGTCCATCTAAAATCAAAGATATCGAAAATAAAATTCCTAAGAGAAGAATAAATAGCACAAGATAGAAATAAATGATTAGCATCATCTATATGTTGGTTACACATGAAACTTTAGAACAAATATAAATACCACACATCTGAAGATTAGAGTCTATGGGGATTCTATTATGAGCAATTCTCTATGCTAGGGTGAGTCAGGATGGTCTAATCCAACGTTTGTTAAAATTATTAACCTAGTGGAAATCATTTTTTTTCTTGTTGACAATATAATTATATTAATGTTTTGAGGTTAGAATACCATTATATGCAGGTTCCCAAACCAAAAATTCATCAGTGGTGATAAAAGTATAGTTGTTAATAATAGTATATATTTCATCAGATAAATTAATATCAGTGGGGTTTAAACAAACATTAATGGATATTTTTATATTATTGGGTAAATGCATAGGATCAATCATGTTACAAAGTGGGGTTCCAATCTAGTTGTCCAACCAAAATTACAGTGAGGAGTCTCTGTCAATTATCCATCTAGATAAAGACATGATTTTTGAAAAAGTGTGTTTAATGGAAGGCCATATAAAGGATTACATATATAAGTGTTTTCCTTTTCTAAGGTTGTTGTAAAATCTTCCACGAAGGAAATCATAAGCCTGAGCGATGTTATTCATAATATTCCAAGTAATCTTGGCTTGAAGGGCCTCATTAAAATGTTTGATATTCTTAATACCAAGGCCACCATTCTCAATGGGGTTGCAGAATGTTTTCCAGGGGACAGTGACAAGTTTCCAATCAAGTGGGTTTCCGCTCCAAACAAAATTTTTAATTTTTCTATTTATCTTTTTGAGAATATCAGAAGGCCATTTATACACCATCATAGAGTAAACCATTTTTGAAACAATGGTTTAATTGACAAGGCATATCCACCCTGCCATTGATACAGTTTTTCATTTCTAGGAGGAGATTTGTCTATTGATCTGATAAAAAATACTTGAAAAATAAGTTCTTTTGGGTCTACCCCAAAAGATGGGGACCCGAAGATATTTAAAGGGGAAGGATCCTTCTTTTATACCAAAATCATTCATAATAGAGACTTCCCTGTTGTCCTGGAATTGTTTACCAAAGAAAATAGAGGATTTACTTCAGTTTATTGATTGAACATAGACCTCTTCATAGTTGGATAAGTCATATGTATGCTTCTTTTATATTCCTCCTATCTCCTTTGAGGAAGATAATTATATCATCCATGTATAAAATATGTGAGGGAACATCCATATATCTAGAAGGAAAGATAGGCTTGAACTCACCCCTACAGGTTGAGTCTGTAATCAGTCTGCTGAAGTAGTCTTTAGAAATAACAAATAGGGTAGAAGAAAGATGGGCCCCTTGTTTGAAACCTTTTGTACCATTTAAATAACCCCTGGGGGATCCATTGATCAGAACAGAGATGTGGGCAGAGTTAAAAAGAGTTTGTAAAATTTAACTAAGTTTTCATTAAAACCAAAGCAATAAAAGATGTTTTATATGAAACATTAATAAATGGTATCACATGCTTTTCTAATGTCAAGTTTAATGGCAACACTTCCTCCTCTTTGAGTCTTTTTAAGAATGTTTGTACTTTCAGAAGCTAGCAAAATATAGTCTTGGATATTCCTTCTTTTTAGGAATCCAAATTGGTTCCCAGAAAAAAAATTATTTTCAATGGGTTCCAATCTCATAGATAAGATCTTAGAATTAATTTTATACACAGTTTTGATAAGGGAAATAGGCCTAAAAAGGTGAATTTCTAAAGTATTATCCACTTTAGGAATAAGGGTAAGAAATTTGGCATTAATACCATAATGGATATATCCACTGATGAAGAAGGATTTTACTAAGTGATAGACATCATTGCAAACAATGTCCCAATACTGTTGGAAATAATCATTGGGAAAGCCATCAGGACTGGGAGCACTATCCGACTTTAGACTAAAAACCACTTCCTTAATTTCATGATCAATTGGAATACTAGTAAAGAGTTCATTATCATTTTTTCCATCTAAGAATGTAATGATATTAGGTTTGATATTTTTTTAGAGTACGACCATTGAAGATATTTCTAATGTAGGAGGTGACATGATTAGCTAGTCTTTTCTCATTATCAATGATATTATCCCCATCTTTAAGTAAGGGTAGAGGTCTATTGCCATCTATAATCCATTGTAGATAATTGATGAATTTATTGTTTCTATATCCATACTTGAGCTAGTTGACTCTGAGAGTTTTCTTTCTAAGATTTTCTCTTAAGGTCATAAGAGAGTTAAGTTTGTTTCTTATGTCCACTTCCTGCTTTGAGTCAGTAGAAAAGTCACTATGAGTTGAGTCTATATTAATTTGATTGTGAACATTCTCATGGGAGGTAATTTCATTATCATTCTATTCAGTTCGGCCTTTGCACCAAGTTTTTATTTTTTTTCTTTAGAATCATTAGCTTTATAAAGCAGAAAAAGGCATCATTCGAAGTGATAGAATTCCAATTTTCTTAAAAATTTTTTACAATCTTCAATAGTGTTCTAGGATTTATTAAATCTAAAAGGTAGAATGGGCTTGTTGTCTCTAGTAATGAGGCTCACCAAAATTTCATGATTATCAGAATTAATCCTAAGAAAAGTAATACTAGAGATGGTATTCCAGTTATCAAGAGCCTTGTAGTTGGTGAAAGCTCTGTCAAGTTTACTTACTAAATTATATTGTGTTTTCTTCGATACCAGGTATACTTAGCACCAACCTGATTAACCTCAACAAGGTTATTATCATCAATAAAAAGTATAAAATATTTAATGTAAGTGTTTCATTATAGGGGACCCATATTTTTACTAGGCCCAAGGATAGTATTGAAATCACTGACAACAACCCAAGGTGCTTGTATAATGCTATTAAGGGAAGATATATTGTGCAAAAAATTTCTTCTATCTTGACAATTATTGAAAGATTACACAAAAGTAAAAAAGAAGATAATTTCATGAAATTTTATTTCACATGTCAAAGACTGAGAATTAGCATTAAAAATATGTACATTACTTATAGAAACACGAGGAAAGACCAACAACAAATCACATTTGTTATTGTTAGAAGTTTCACCTATAAAATTATATCTATATTTATCAAGACTATTAAATCCATAAGTAAAAGAGATTTTAGGTTCAAATATAGAAAAAAACATCATCTTATGATTAAAAGGAATATTTTTTAATGTTCCAATGGTGTTAGGGTTAGTAATACCCTGATAGTTCCAATATAAAATATTCATTTATACTTATACTTGGGGATATACCCCTTGTTTTTGATACCTCTAGAGTTCTTTTTATGCTTTTCATTTCTAAAATACTTGTTAGAATGTTCCTTAGGCATCGTTGTATTTCTTCCCTGTAAATACCTTGAAGGGTTATGAGAGTTATGCTTAATTTTGTTACCTATTGAGTCCTCCTCCTGGTGAATTTGTTTGTTCCCATTTTCCTTCCGTACTCTTATCCATTATGTGCCTACTTTTATTTGATTAGGCTCTCCAAAATTGCCTACCAGATTCTATATGTTGAGGTCAGGTATGGGAGAGGTGTTGATTTTTTTCTTCTGTTGTAGTTCTAGGCCTTTTCCATCATCCTGCATGTGCTGTACATTTGCTAATATCAAACATCTGTATGCTACAGTTTGGGTTCCGTTCAACTTTTTCTAGCATCTCCACACTGTGGGAAGGTGAGGATAGTTGATACTGATTTTCAGTGTCAGTAGTCTTAGAAATAGTGTCTTGTATTGCAGTGTCTTGGTGGTTAAGAGCTTCCATTTCAGTTGTTGAGTGACCATAAATCCATCACTTCAGTTTAGAAGTTGCGCTGAAAGCTTCATGAACACTTCCCTTCTGATTACCAAGGTGTTTGCTACCTTCCTTTACCTGGTCAGCCTTATGTTTATCTAGACCCAGATTTCTATCTTTTATTGAAGTCTCCTCCTCAATGGATGCAGTAGAGGTAGAGTTAGAAGAAACAGTAGCAGGCTGGGTGTCCAGTGTCAAACTATTTGTAGGAATTTGATCAAAATGTGATGTTGCTTCAGAGACAGGTGCGGAAAGAAATCCATGGAGATTGATTTCACTTAATAAGATGATATATCTATTCATTTAAACGGAAACTCGCACTATCTTTCTAATCATAATTCAAGAGCGAGACAACTAAACACAGTTATTGAAGAATATATTATTAGTTATAGATTATAAAGAGTGGTGAGGTAGTTATTTCTATATCCAGTTGTTGTTCTGTATGTTACTTTTTTTGTTCATAGATTAAAATACCCATGTCTATCCCCATCCCCTTTAATTATTTTGATATGAAAATTTCAATCATGTTTTTATGGTATCACAGAAGGAAACTGAATCTTTTTAAGATCCTTAAAATGGGTAATTAGAAAAATCCAAATTCAGTCTAAAATAATATATTTAAATTAACAATGGCTGGATTATCCCATAAATTGAATGAAAATAAATTTATGTATGAAGAATAGAAAAAATATATACCTCATTCATTAATTATGTAATGTAATCATTATTAGTGTCTCATTGGTCAACCAATCCAGGTGAATCTCTCTATTGGTCATATAAACAAGAATCATAACACCTAGTACACCATTATTCGATTTTTAGATTCTATAATAGATGATCGAAGTGTTTTACAGTTATTTTTTAGTCACCTAAAGAATTTGGATTTTATATGAGAAGGGAAAACCAATCCAACATTGTTCTTTTCTCTATTTATGTTAATAAATCTTTATAGAGAGGTGAAGATAACTCAAATTCGTGCATGGCATACCATAGATGAATTTTTGGGTTTCATATTTTCTTTTATAATTTGGTCAAAAGTTTCTTTAATTTCCTATAGGTCCCTTAAAAAACCAAAACCATTAAAACACATGAAAATGACGCCAATCATCAGCATGATATAAATTTTTATTGAAAAAATAAATTAAAGCGTACAAGGCCCATAGGTTTCAGTAAGGGGAAACAGACTACAACGGTGTAAAATGATGAAGACCTAGAGAGTCTCCTCTCAGGATGTTAATCCATATTGGCTTCAGACACTGGAAGATATGAAAAAACAAGCACTCCGATCTAGGAATGTCAAGAGAGGTCAATTAGTATGCTTCCTTATTACCTTCCCGCCTGGTTTGAGACACATTGGTGTAGGTGCTGACAAGACCACGACACTTACAGGAAATATATTCAATCGACCCAGGAGTAACTCCAAGACCATGGAGAGCATTGTAAACCACCATTGAGTTATTATTAGCTTATATGAGAACCAATCCTCTTTATTAGCATACTGAAAGACCTGTTACCATAGCCTTAGCTTCATCTAAAATCGAGGTACCATGACCCAGCTGAATAGAGAAAGGTAGGATGACTGACCTGTTATAGTCATGAACAAGTCCCCCTCTACATATTACAATTCTACTAGTAAATGGGTAAGGTGGTATCCTACCCCACTAGGGTTAAACAACTTATGAATAATAATAGAAATGTATTAAATTATTACTATCCAAAACTCAAATAATATAATTGACTTACTTTACTTATGATCATTCACATTTAGACATTCATTATCTCACACACATGAGTCCCACTTCATCCTAAAATATAATTTTGTTTAATTGATGGATCTTTTGGATACACATTATGTTTAATCCTTTAAAACCATATCATTGTATTAGTGAGTAATACTCACAAACCAAGTGTAACGACCCGAACCCGGCCAGCCACCCGAACAGTGCCAAACGGGTCGAGTGTCACTACTTTAGGCACACCTCCCCTAAACGCCAAAGGCTGCCGACTAGCAGCGGGAGTCTGAATAGGTATAATGGGGAGGCTATACCCTCTTGGAGGAATAAAATGGCATTGGTCTGAGTATAATACCAAAAAGTGCAGTGGAAATAAATGACTCAGCAGACTCGAACCAGACCCACATAGCGGAAGCATATCAAATATCAATAAACCAAGGGAAGCAATATAGAAGCAGCAGTAGAGGAAAGTAAACAGAACAACATGCTGAAGAATATAAGAAAATACTACTGTAAACAAAAAAGGCATGCTCCTAAAGCAAGTCATACAGCTCAATATATATAATGGCGCCAATAGCTAACCAACAGTTGCTACATAATAAGGAAAGCATGCTGATACAAAAGCGAAAACTAAACAAAGTCACTCCAGAAAGGCATGACCTGAAGGTCCATACCAGTCTCCATGCCAACAGCACTAAGGTCCAGCTCCTGAGGATGACCCTCTACCTGCACGCAATTTCATAAAGTCTACACGTGTCCCGAAGGGCCTGTGTAGGGTGTGAGACAAGCCTCAGCAGGATACCACCTAATGGTGCATACCTAATATAAGTGTTTAGGTAGACATGCTTATATAAGAAAAACAGGAAACAGTACAATGCTGAAAAGTAAACACAACTCCACTGGTGCTCAGCAGCCACTAGGAAGTGTCACCTGCTTCGGCCAACACCGGAATATCTGGTCTGTAGCTCGGCACCTCGTGCCACCTGACACCATGTGTCTCCAGTACCGACGTCCCGAAGGCATGCCCAACCATCGTAACCCAGCTCGGAAGCTCCACCTGCCTATGGCACAACATCCGAAAAAAATGATACATATCCTCAAAGATAACCGGAGGGACAATGATGTTGCCCTCAAATCACGGCGAGCCTCTTCCCCCAACCTGACCGCCTCAAAGCTATCTCTTGAAGGCTCCTCACCTTCCATGTGGCTTCCTATGGCAAGAATCCCCAAACCAAATATACCTAACCACATCTATTGGGGGCCTCTACCCAACGAGGGGTCGTACCACCTCATCTCGGAGTCTATCTGTGTGCACACTATTCAAAAGTACCTGGTGAGCAGTAATCACCTCAATAAGTCCCCAAGCCACAACACCTCTGACACCTCGTGTCCCTGCAAACCTGTCGCTCAAGTCTGATGGCCTCACCATCCAAGTAACCCGGGCCAAGCCCAACCCGACAGTCCAACTGCCTCAACTGACGTCCATGATGCCCAATCCCGTGGTAGCAACCACCCAAAGTAAATCAAGAAAAATCCCCAACCTGTGATCCCCATCACTCCACAATACATCTGGGCCCTTCCCAACACATCAAGCAGTTCAACATAGACAATATCAGATATTGCATAACTATACTCAAAGAATCACTTGAAATAGGCAATTACTAAATAGTTAAAATAGCACTAACTTGTGATGTCTCATACCAGCACCTAACTCATTCATAATTTAACAATTAAACTCAGCAGTTTAACTCAAAATATTTCATAAGTAGTCTAAACACAACAGTTTAAATAACTAGTCCAAATCATATGCATTTCGGCACCCCTGTCCGAATTTCCCCAAATGAGCTATAACCTCTCACCCGGCCTCGCTCAAGCACAATAAAGGTCAAGGAATACCCAAAGGAATCCCATAATGCAGATAAACCATTAAGGATAAATAAACAATGGTTTCTCTCAATACCCAACGTTACGCCCGAAGGTAGAAACCCCCAAAAGTCTACGAAAACATAAAAGAAGGTATGAACCACCCACCTAGTACTCATATGATGACACTCCTTTGATATCAGCCTCTGAATCGGTCTGAATCGCGGTAGATCTGTGTTTTCGGCAATTCCCAGCAATTCCGTTCAGATGGAATCTGCGGAGAAACGGGTGAGGAATCAAGGACGAAGAAAGGTGTGCAGGGTTGGCCTTTCTGATGCGGTCTCGCTGCCACTGACGGATCGAAGAACGGAGGTCATACGGAGATTCTAGGAGGGTTTGTGTTTTTCGGAGGTTCATGGACAAACCATTCATCCAAAGGGGAAGAAAAATGGTTTTCTAGAAATAAGACACGACGGCGTCTCGAACGATCAAATAAAAATAAAAATACATGGCATTTATTTTTGAAGTACATGCTGTGTAGATGTGTTTCCGTACTCCAACATAACCGGAGTGCAGCACACGGCTTGGACTGTGTACACGGTCAACACATGACCAGGGACTCGATCGCTACACAGAACAAAGCTACACGGCATGTCAAGGAAGACAACATGTCATGTAGATGGAAATTTACACCTGGGCACCACACGACATGCACTTGGCCTCGAACGGTTAGGGATACACGGCGTGTCAATAAATACACACTGTGTAGTAAGAATCTTCTACACGGTCATCACATGGCATGTACTCGGTGAGCACATGGTCGGTCACTCAGCTAACACATACACGGCATATACTTAAAATACATGGCGTGAAGTCTAGAAATTTCCAGAAACTGCCCAGATTTTCCAGACTTCTCAAAAACAAGTAAAAATTCAAACAGGGATGGGATTTGACCCGTTTTAAAAAATTCGGGTTCTTACAAACTCCCCAACTTAACGTAGCTCGTCCCCGAGATACCGCACAAAACCAGGAGATGGCACCGAACACGCCCATCCCGGTCAAACAACTCGGACTACCCCAGTCTCAATGTTCTAGATAAATTCCTAAAAGAGTTCCCCACCTTAGGAATTTCCTACTCGGTCTTAGCCAACAAGGCTCAAAGCAATCTAAATAAGAAAACAAGGCCCAACGACATATTTCCTGAACCCATGGTCCTCCCATGATGCATCTTCACCCCTACACCTCCTTGGTGCTCACGCATCACTTCTGACACCCAACGTAACCCTCACCACATCATTGTCTACCTCTAAGAGGTACTGTATCTCCTAGATGCTCCAATCAAAACCTGGTGCCTTGCACCTTGAGTAACCCGCATCTACGATGCCCTGATGCCCACGACACCTCAGGTAACCTGCATCACTGATCCTCCTGATGCTACGCATCTCAAATATATAAATAAAATATATAACGCATCCGATATGATGCCAAACCCACTAACTAGCATCTAGTCAGTCCAAAATTATCATGTGCAGCTCGTGCACTCAACCAGACATGCCTCAAGAGGTCATGCCAAAAGAAAGTAAGGAAAATCACGGCCACACCCGCAGTGTACCTACCACCGTCATCGGCTCACCAGCCTGCTTAGTCCCTAGAAGCTCCACAGCATGCACCTGGCCTGAAGTACGGTTGCTTGAGGTCTAACCTCCCTACGGTGCTACTCTAGTCACTGGCCACTGACCCCTCAGCTGGATCCCTCTATCCTTGTCATGTCCTCCGCATGCAGCTGAACCTCGACTACCCTCTCCTGGTACCGAACCTGAACCAACACCTGACGCCACAGTCTGTCCCGGTCCCTACCTGCCAGCTCTCTGAGAAGGCTGCCTACAAAACCTCTCCAAATGCCTGATCTATCCACACACCTGGCACTCCTTCGGGGGCCTATCTCACTGAGCCCGAACATGTCCCAGATGTCCGCACTGAAAGAAAACCACCGCTAAACTACCACTTGGTGGTCTAGATGAGTCCTTGGCCTACCCTCCCTACTGTAACTCATCTCTACCTCGCTTTCTGTTGTCTGAACCATCACCTGGATCTGTCGCCCTGCCACTCTGGGGCCTATCCCTCTAGTTTCCCTCTGCTATAAGCACCTGGTTCACCGTCTCAGAGAAGGAACCTAGCCTGAAGATGGTCACCTGGACCCAAATGGTGTGTCTTAATCCATCCTCGAAGCATCTCACCCTAGTTGTATCATCACTCACCATACCAGGTGAAAACGAGATAACACTGTTAAGGTAGTTGCGTAGTCCATAACGAACACATCTCCCTACTGAAGACTCAAGAACTCCAAAGCTCTCTCTGCCCTTAGAATCTCTAGATAAAAGTGCTCGAAGAACCTGTCCTTGAAGTCCTTCTATGCCAGTCCCTCATGCCTACGAGCCTGAACCTGTACGTCCCACCAACGCTTCGCCGGTCCTCTCAGCATGTACATCGCCAGCTTGACCCTCCGCCCTGGAGGTGTCTCAAGCTGCTCGGAAGATCATGTGCATACTTTATATCCAGTTCTCAGCTGCCTGCGGACCACTCTTGCCCTGAAAAAGTGGTGGGTGCTGCGACTGGAACACCCGCGCCAGATATGCCGTAGAAGGATCTGTACCCTGCGTGCCTCTGTCAATCCCCTATAAGACACATACCAGTCTAGCTCAGAGCTTCTCGTCAAGCAACGGTCTGAACGCTGCCAAACCCGGCTGCTGCCCTGCCTGCACTGGATCCTGAACCTGATCATGTCCCTGAACCTGTACCTACAGATCATGCTCTACCTGCACTAGATTCTGAACCTAATCATGCGGTACCATATCATCTTCTGTCTGATGCTCCATCGAGTCATGAAGGAGTAACCCGCTGAATACCATAAATGGTCAGACATCCCTTATGTATATGACAGTATATTCTATGCAGATAAGGAAAGCAGTAAAGAGGCAGTGTATAACAACTACCCTTACTCTCCCCTCTCACAACCCATGTCATCGGCATCCCGACCTCACGGCCTCCTTAACCGCCCTCAACAGAGCCAAGTTTCAATAGTACCTTGGGCCAAGCCCATCCTGACAACCAACATTGCCTCAAACCTGACGACCGAGTCGCCCAATCCTGACAGTTACACTGCCTCACCCATAATACATGCCTACTCTCATAAGAGCTAGATCCAAATATCATGCACATGCAATTATACAAAATAAAAAGCATGGCATACACATTGAAATAAACAATAAATTATATCAATAGTTTCACCTATTCACATTTCATAGCACACATAGCATGGAAATTGATTTTATTCACATGGTATTATCACTTCATAAAGCATACATGCAGTTATGAAATTGAGATACCCTAAAATGTGCCTATCAAGGTCCAAACAAAAAGCCTTTCTGTACAGGCCATGGTTATCATATCATAATCAATAACATCACACAACATGTGAACCACCGAGGTGGAAATCATATCAATTGTAATCTGAGCAAAAACCAAACAGCAATTCCCACCCCCGGCAACTCAATCCATCCCTTGTACATGGGCTTCAGGCACCCAAGAACGAGTTCAAAATCTAGTTCCAACAACAACCTATATCCATTCTACCATATCCCAAATAGTAAAACCCGCAGAAAGAAAAAGAGAAGCCTCAAACTCATTAGTAGCCAAAATACACTGCTACTAAATCCCTATCAAGAACCTCCTTTGATACCCCTTTGTAACAACCCGAACCCGGCCAGCCATTCGAACAATGCCAAATGGGTTGGGTGTCACTACCTTAGGCACACCTCCCCTGAACTCCAAAGGCTTCCGACTAGCAGCGAGGGTCTGAATAGGTATAGTGGGGAGGCTATACACTCTTGGAGGAATAAAATGGCACTGGTGCAAGTATAATACCAAAAAGTGCAGTAGAAATAAATGACTCAACAGACTCGAACCAGGCCCGCATAGCATAAGCATTTCAAATATCAATAAAACAGTGGAAGAAATATAGAAGCAGCAGTAGCGGAAAGTAAACAGAACAACATGCTGAAGAATACAAGCAACTACTACTGTAAACAAACAATACATGCAATGAAAGCAAGTCATACAACTCAATATATATAATAGTTCCAATGGCTAACCAACAGTTGCTACATAATAAGGTAAATGTGATGATAAAAAAGGAAAAACTAAACAAATTCACTCCAGCAAGGCATGACCTCAGGGTCCATATCAATCTCCATGCCAACAACACTAAGGTCCAGCTCCTGAGGTTGACCCTCTACCTGCACGCAATTTCATAAAGTCTACACGCGTCCTGATGGGCCCGTGTAAGGTGTGAGACAATTATCTGTAGGATACAACCCAAGGGTGCGTACCTAATATAAGTGTTTAGGCATATATGCTTATATAAGAAAAACAGTAAACCGTACAATGCTCAAAATTAAACACAACTCCACTGGTTCTCAGCAGCCACCAAAAAGTGTCACCTCCTTTAGCCAATGCCAGAATCTCTGGTCTATAGCCCGACACCTCATGACACCTGACACCATGTGTCTCTAGTACCGAAATCCCGAAGGCACGCCCAACCATCGTAACCCAGTTCGAAAGCTCCACTTTCCCATGGCACAACATCTGAAGGAACAGCGATACCTATCCTCAAAGATAACTGGACGGACAGCGATGTCTGCCCTCAAATCACGGCGAGCCTCTACCCCTAACCTGACCCCCTCAAAGATGACTCCTAAAATCTCCTCACCTTCCATGTGGCTTCCTATGGAAAGTACCCCCAAACCAAATATACCTAACCATATCTACCGAGGGCCTCTACCCAGCGAGTGGTCGTACCACCTCATCTCGAAGTCTATCTATGTGCACACTACTCAAAAGTACCCGGTGAGCGGTGATCACCTCAATAAGTCCCCAAGCCACAACACCTCTAACACCTCATGTCCTTGCGAACCTTTCACTCAAGTTTTATGGCCTCTCCATCCAAGTAACCCAGGCCAAGCCCAACCCGATAGTCCAACTGCCTCAACCGACGTCCATGACGCCCAATCCCATGGTAGCAACCGCCCAAAGTAAATCGACCAAAAGCACCAACCTGTGATCCCCATAACTCAACAATACATTTGGGACATTCCCAACACAACAAGTAGTTCAACGGAGAAAATATCACACATTTCATAACTATACTCGAAGCATCAATTGAAACAGGCAATTACTAAACAGTTAAAATTGCACTAACTTGTGCTGTCTCAAACCAGCACCTAACTCATTCATAATTTAACAATTAAACTCATCAGTTAAACTCAAAATATTTAATAATAATTCTAAACAAAGAAGTTTAAATAACTGGTCCAAATCATATGCATTTCGGCACCTCGGACGAATTTCCCCAAACGAGCTATAACCTCTCACCCGACCTCGCTCAAGCACAACAAGGGTCAAGGAATACCCAGAGGCATCCCACAATGCAGATTAAACATTAAGGAAAAAGAAACAAGGGTTTCTCTCAATACCCAATGTTACGCTCGAAGGTAGAAACCCCCAAAAGTCTACAAATACACGAAAGAAGGTATGAACCACCCACCTCATACTCGTACGATGACACTCCTTTGATACCAGCCTCTGAATCGGTCTGAATCGTAGTAGATCTTTGTTTACTTCAAATACCAGCAATTCTGTTCAGATGGAATCTGCAGAGAAACAGGTGAGGAATCAAGGACTAAGAAGGACGTGCGGGGTTAGCCTTTCTGATACGGTCCCGCTGCCACTGACGGATCAAAGAACGGAGGTCGTACGGAGATTCTAGTAGGGTTTCTATTTTTCAGAGGTTCTTGGATGAACCGTTCATCCAAAGGGGAAGAAGAAGGGTTTTATGGAAATAAGATGTGACGGTGTCTCGAATGATCAAATAATGATAGAAGTACACAGCGTGTATTTTCAAAGTACACGCCATGTAGATGTGTTTCCATACTCCGAATTAAGCGGAGTCCATCACATGGCTTGGACTGTGTACACGGTTAACACATGGCTAGGGACTCGGCCACTACATGGAACAAAGATGCATGGAGTGTCAAGGAAGACAACACGCCGTGTAGATTGAAATTTACCCCTGGGCACCCCACGACATGCACTTGGCCTCACACGGTTAAGGATACACGGCTTGTCTTTAAATACACGCTGTGTAGTAAGAAACTTCTACACGGTCAGCACACGGTATGTACTCGGTGAGCACACGGTCGGTCACTCGGCTAACACATACACGGTGTGTACTTAAAATTCACGGCATGTAGTCTGGAAATTTCTAGAAACTCCCCAGATTTTCCAAACATCTCATAAACAAGTAAAAATTCAAGCAGGGTTGGGATTTGACCCGTTCTCAAAAACCTGGGCTCTTAAACCAAGTGTGGTATCTAGTAATAAAAAATAGCCTATAATGAGACAAGGATAAATCATAGTCAGGTTGCTGAGTCCAATCCAAGGCATCCGCTAAAGAAGGATTTGAGTTCAGATGTTTGTGATATATTTGGTAAATTGGCTGATGCAGTGTTGACTTCTGATTCTTTTTTCCTGCTTTGAGGAGGATAAATCTGAATGATTTTTTGAAACCTACATTTTCATCTTACTCGGACTCATTCTCTGGAAGAATTCTTCAAAAGGGGTTTTCAACACATTTTGAGGCTAATTCGAAGGTTTTTTCTAAAATTATTGCCATCGGGAAAACCTCCCCGATTGCACGTCTTGTTTAACCCAAGGGTCGGAAATCCTGGAGCTTTGATGATTTGGTCCAATGAATTTCATGTCTGTGGGGTTTCTCTGACTGGAGGTGTGTATCTCTTGGACATGGTTTCTTTCATTGTATTATTCCTACAGATGCGTCTAAAATTGGTGTGTGGAGCACTGGATCTCTTTCCTTGAAGCCTGGGTGGCTTAACCTTAATGAATGGTCCCTAGACTTTAATGCTTTGCATGCAAGGAATTAATTTTCTCCTGTATGAGTTCATCTTCATGGTCTCAATTGGGTCCTTTGGCACCCAAATATTCTACGTGATATTGGCATGGCAATTCGGACTCCCATACGTCTTGACAAGGAGACTGAGAATGTCCGGTTTTGACATTTCACAAGGATGCTAGTTGAGATTGATCTGAGCTATACCTTGATAGACAAGATAACTCTTTCCACTCTGATAGATGAAATTCAAATTGATGTTGAGTATGAAATAAATCATCTTTTTTGTAATGATTTCATGTCTGTTGGGCATTCGTTGGAATTATGTCAGAGACGAACTTCCTGTGAGAACTGTGGGATAAAGGTTCATCCATCCAACCTCTATAGAAGAATATCAAAGAGGAATTATGTGGATTTGTCACATCCCCCTGATCGTAACATCAAGACATCTTCTAAAAAGACTGATGTGGTGGTTTCTGAGGAATAATGTCAGCTACCTTCAAAAGGGAAGGGGCTGATACTGGATTCATCACCGTTGAGAGCCAAAAATGGTTCTTCTAATATTCGGGATAACTATGAATCCCCGATGAGTGGTCCCTCCACTATTCAGGCTGACTTTTCCAAGGAGATACCCAATGATGGTCGGGCAGTTACTCCCATGGGTTTAGTTGGGATTGGAAAAAATACTCCTCTCTCTGTTGCAGGATCTCCTACTTGCATTAACCCCTCAAATATATGCATGAAGGATAGTCTTGGTGCATGTTTTCAATATGATGATACTATTGATATGATATTTAAAACTGAGGCTCCTCCACAGGTTGAATTCTATCAAGAGATCCAGAATCTCTTGAAATTCTCCAGGATATCTAGGAAGTGAGGAGACATTTCGGAGGCGGAAGGGACTGCAGTGGGTAGCGTGGGTCCGTCTTCTTTCAAAGATGCTATCATTTGTGGAATAGGGGTAGTTGAAAACACTCTTACACCCTCAAAATGAAGTCCAAGGAAGGACTACTATAATACACCTCACATTGTTTGTACTCGCTCTTCTAAGATATTAGGTAAGTTTAATTTTTATTTTTTAAGATCCTTAATCAGGGTAAGTCCCAATTTGAATGGGAAACTACCGATGACTCTGATTATGGGAATGGTATGTCTTATTATGATCTTTATCATTGTGTTTTGACAGATGGGGGCAGGTCCCTTTGTTTGACCCCACCCATCTCCTCTATTCTCTTTTCATTTATTTAATAAATAGTCAGATGAATCACTTCTGGTTGGACCTTCATGATAAATCATAGCTATGAAAACCTCCTATGATTACATATAGTGTAATATAATCTATTTTCTAGGAAATATATCATAAATAAGGATGCATACTTTTTCAACATCATTAAATGATTTATTAAACATTAAAGACTATATTTTATGTACTTTAGTCATATATAAATCCCTGTATTTAGTTAATCCACTACTAATTTAGTTAAGTGCCATGTCATGTCTTCTTCCTTTACAAAGTGAATAATCTTATCTTGATCATTCAATCAATTTTATACCAATAATTATTTTCCCTTCACAATCTACCTCACCCCATCATAAATTTCATTTGTTTTCTCCCTGCACCATAGTATGTGGTTAAAATAGAAAAATTTATAAAAAAATAAAATTTAGAATCCAATATTAATGTTCATATTTTGAAACATATGATCTCATCCATTCAAGATCACCAAGTATGACATTTATAAGAAGAATTTGTAACTCTTATGAGCTCCAACACCAGATAGTGGTCTATCATATTTTCTCATTAGTATGATATATTTATGCCATATGACATTCATTTAAGACTAATTTCATAGTATCCTATTTTTCTCATTACAGATGGGAACTAATATAACCTTTTACCAAGAAAAATATTTTAAAGAAAATACCATATAAATATTATAAAAAATAAAAAAAATTATGTTAATAAAAAATCGTCCATAAATCTATATATACATGATATATTAATTGAAAAATACTAATCATGTTGGGTTTAGGGGGCCCACTTTTAAAATACTCCTTTTTACATGAGATTAAACTTTCTATTATCATCTTATGAGTTGTTACATGAAAAAATTCATGCTTTTGAAAATTTATAAATTTAATCATTGGGCCTTCCATTTTTTCTTAAATATATAATGAACTTTCTCTGACATCGCCCCATTGAGTAAAAATCCCCTATGATAATATATCTTCAAGTAAATCCATTTTCCTCTATCATAATCTTCATAAATTAGTTGTTAAAATTTTCATAATATTATCATAATTTACATTGTAATAATAATTTACTTTCTTATATATGATTCTACGAAACTCGCCAATTTTTTGTATTTTTAATAAATCTTTCAAATCATCAAATGTTTTAACATACTCTATATTTATATATATGACTATGAATAACTATAATGAGATTCTCTTACTCATTTCCATGGACTAAATATAATATTAGGTCAAATTGATCTATAAGAAGACCGGTTTTATTGCCCCTTAATAAATAATATTCACTCATCTCATAGTATAAGGATATATCCCCTCTACATTAATAGGTATAATTGGATATTTTTATAGATTCATTTTGTAGTTCTCTTGGATTTATTTGATATTTCCCTATCATAATTTTCTTATTGGTATTATCAAAATGATTTAATATAATTTGACATATGATAGATCCATTGGTGATGAAAATATAATATTATTAACCATATAAATCTCTTCATATGTCTTATACATCTATTATTGGTTGTATTTATTCTTTTCGATATAGGTTTAATTATTTATTGAATTTTTTTAATAATTATTTCCAATACCTTATCAATTTCTACACTTAACCTTGGGACAAGACACCCATAAATCTATCTTAACAGATCATGTTATCTAGAATATGGTTTACTACATTAATCAATATTTAGATAAAAAAAATTGATTAAGTTTTAACAAACTATAATAATGAAATATTTTTCTTTATATCACCTAAGAAACTATGTAGCTCCCACTAATCTCATATATACACATTGAAAAATAATTATTCTATTTTTAATTGTTTCTTTTAATTATTATATATATCCTCATATAATTAGTATAATATTCATGTTAGCTATTATTCTTTTAAAAATTAAAATTTATTTGAACATATCTTTTAGTGAATTTTTTTTTGACAGAGTCCACACTTTGACTAATTATAAACTATTAACAAGAAATATTTCTTTATAAGTAATTACTTTTCCTTCAATAACTATCTCTATATTGATTACCCATTCTAACCTAGTTGTATTTAATCCAACTGGAGAAGTTACAAATATTATAACTTAATTTTGGCACATGGATTCCATTTATTGAATTCACATTATCTTGTCATTTTATTGTATTTCCCATTTTCATTACCTCATAAGATTAGGATATATTATTTATAATGAATAATGTATCACCTAACATAGTGATTATAAATTCTTTTATATTTAGTTTTATCTTTCTTATGTAATTGATGTCACCAAAACTTTCATTTTCAAGGATCTCTTATAGAACATATTCCTATGACAAATATATTTTCATCTATATATTATGGTTATCGAAGTCTATTTTTCTCTCAAAATCTCAAATAGAGATTTTCACTCTTTTATAGAAATATGTTCTTTCACTTGACTTTAAAATATTCTATATTGTGGTTTTTTAAATATATTTAGAAACCATTAGTGTAATTAATTGAGATTCACTTTGTGTTTTTCTTGATGAATTTTTGTTTACTACCTTATCCTTAACAATCACATTTCATATATACACATGTATTTTTTTACATAATGGATTTATTCAATATTATAACTCATATGATACCAATTTTTCTATTTCGTATTCAAATTGTTAGGGGCTAACAATTTTATTTTCAAATCATGTATTGAATTATAATGTAAGACTTTTCAAAACTTATATGACTTCTTATTGATCCTTATTTTACCAACATCATGACTCTGGAATGTATAAGAAAATGTGAATTTAGGAATAAATGTAATATATATTTTTATTATCAATGAATTCTTGGTCAATATATTTTTTAACTCCTCCAACCAAATCATATTTTATATTCTTACTAAGTATATTCATTTCTGAATTTTTTATATTCCTTAAATTTGTTAAAAGAATCTCATGAAGTATGAAAATTTACCTCTAAAATTTAATTGAAATAGTTTACATATATATTTTTGAGCTAATTTAATAATATTTATCTATTTTTCATCTTAAATATGAATATTTTTCTTTTTCATTGTACTATATAAGAAATAATTTCCAATAACTTAATATTTTAAATTAAAAAGAGTGTAAACACCCAAATTGGAATATTTTTTAAATTTCCTTCTCGTTATACTTGACCATGAATTAACTTTCCACTACTGGGTATTAATTGAGTCTTACATTTTATATTCATCATTAATTTCAATATAGAATATATGTGATTCAAGTATAATTTTACTAATAATTATTCATAGTGTATTACAAACATTTACTTCAAATAAAAATTTCATATATATTTTTGTTTAAACTCAAAATTAACAAAATATTTTCATAACACATATTATATAAAAGTATTTTACAAATAAAATAATATTTTACTTTTCCTTATAAATTTATGATCTTTTCTAGCTTACATGGGAGTCATGATATATCAAAAACTTCAACCTCCAATTTTATCTAATAATTTTTTAGACTTATTTGGTAATAGTATTTGGATACAAAAGTGTGATTGAAATATTATATCTAATACCTATGAAGTATCACCATAAATATTATAGGCAATGATGAATATACCTAAATTAGCAGTGGATTATTACTTATTCATCAATTTATTTTTGTCTTTATTCTAGGGACCTTTCTTTATGCATTTTAAGAAAATGGAATCTCATTAAATACACTCCCTCTATAGTTTTTTTCAGAATGATTTTATTATGGTAAATTTGGTGTCATGTATTCCATTCACCTTTCTATGAGGAATTTCTTCTTACTATCCATATT
The DNA here is from genome assembly GCA_963277665.1 of Viscum album. Taxonomy (NCBI): domain Eukaryota; kingdom Viridiplantae; phylum Streptophyta; class Magnoliopsida; order Santalales; family Viscaceae; genus Viscum; species Viscum album. The sequence continues at coordinate 1,285,715,378 of OY728150.1, read as the reverse complement.
AAATGACAATTGTTATTTCCTTGACATATTATACACTTATAAAATTAAACCAAAAATATATTAAAATTGTTTCTTAATACTATTTATTTAATAATTCTCAATAAGGTTAGAGTAACAAGGTGATTCGGATGCTAGAAATAGATTTTTTGAATGATATTGATTCAACCTAAATCCTAATTCTACTAATTCATCGATATACTCTATTATAATAAAAACATGAGGACTAAACTTAATACCATATTTCAATTTAAATTTATTCATTTTGATAATCTTTTCATTCATTTAATTCTTCTCTTTAACCTCAAAAACGTTTTAGAGATGATAGTGAAACATTAAATTTCATCATGTTTCTTTCATAAATCATTGGATATTTATGATAACATTACAATATAAACATCAAATATGTGATATATGAGTCTAAAGTGAGATTCCTTTTCACCCTAACACGATTCCAAAGTTGGTTCATCTATTTGTGGGGAATCCAACATAAAAATTTTCCTTTCATGTCATATTACTATTCTTAAGAGTTTTTTTTAATCTTGGAAAAGAGTATCCGTTAAGGAAAAAAATATAATATCAATTATACTATTTTTTATGTATTAATGGAAATTTATATATAAAATACTACCTAGTAGAATACTAATTTTATGTTGATTACCATTTTAGACATTATAGATGTATTAATATTAAATGTCTAGCACTATTTTATTTGAATCCCAATAGAAATCAACTATAATTTTGACAATACTCGATCTCTTAGGTTTCTTGGTGGGAAAGGATACATAAACCACTCTTCATAGCTCAATATAAAAAAGCATCACTCCACCAATAGTCTAAGATGGTATTTTGGATATAAAACAACATTAAATCATAGTTCCTTATTATTTTGAGTGGTTTACCCACTATTATTATTCCTAAATAGGGATTTTTTCAACACTTATTTGAAAAAAAAATTACCAAGATAGTTATAGTTGTTTCGTTGATGCCATATTTTTTATGTCAACCCAAAATTCTTGTTATAACTCCCCGATATAAGGATTACACTTCAACTGTGGCTTATATGTACCCAAGACTATAGTTTTATTCTAATTTAAGTGGTATAAGATGTTTATAACATAATATTTTCTTTGAGGGTTTTTAAGTTTTTTATTTTTCTTTCAAATGAAATATGATTATGTTTATCAGGCTTGTTACTATATGAAAGGGCTCCCAACATAACAATTCATAAATAGAATAAATTAATTTGTAAATATACTCATTTATATTTTTAAATTCTTATTATAAATCCTATGTGATTTTTTATCATCCATACATTCACAAAACTATATAATAAACCAAGAAAAAAATAAAAAAAATGATGTCATAATAAGATGTTTTCTACTGTTTGATCCATCGAGTGGAAGAGGGATCAAATTAGACCATATGGAAATTCTATGAGTCTTATTCTAACTCAAATTCTAGCACCCATATAACTCTTATAAATTATCTTATTTGGTTCCACACTGGTTCTTGTACCCAAACCATGTCATTGGTAACCCCTCTGATCTTTACAATGTATACTCCCACACAGTTAACAAGAAGGTGGGATTTGAGAACTAAATTTTATCACTCAAATGTGGACACATGAGGCCTTATATATAATAAAAATTATGGGATTATATAATTAATATTTTAAAATTACATTTAATAAATAATTATTACATACATTTACTATTACAATTATTAGAATTAAATAAATAAATAAAAACATACACAAGTCCAATCTCATCACAAGAACTGTTAAAATGTATTAATATAACATAATATAAATTAAATAAGCTAAAATTATATTTGGAGGAATTTTTAATGGTCTAAAGAAGAATTAAAATAATTTTAATTAAATTTAAATATGGCATACATGTCCTGAAAATTTTTACACAGTTTTATAATATTTTTCTTCAATTTATGATTTTTTTAAAAACAAATCAGGATTTTTTTTAACCAACAATGGCCTATAGAAGGATACAATTCCCTTATTGGGACTATTTGGGTGGGGTGGATTATACCAAACTTGACCTGATCTGGCTTTAGTTGGGGAACCCAGCTAAGAGTTGAGTCATGGTTGGTTAATAACCTCAAAGGTCAACGAACATTAAAAAATATATAAATCTCAGGAACCCACGATTTAGGAGTGTTTAGTCACACACTTAATCCCTAGTCAAATGGGTGGGGTGGGGATTTCCATTCCAGGATGTGACTCCTCACATAGCCCCTTTCATATTTTTTAACTTTTTTTATTTAAAAAACATCTTCCATATAACTTGTGGATGATGCCACCCCTACTAAATAAAGGGATGGTTATGGTGAGACTCATGTAGGGTGGTCACCTCCCCCTATATAATTTTTCATAAAAAACACACAAGTAGAATATATATTTCTCCACCCACCTCTATAGTTTTTTTAATTTTATTTTAAAAAAATTATATTAAAATGAAAACATTCAAATACAAATCATTCTTCAAAAAACTATGTCATTACCATTCAAATTCAAATTGAAACATCATCAATGGAATCATTACAATATCATGTCGCTCTCTCTGAACTCTAACATATATAATTTATATTAAAACATAAATTTTCACATGAATGATATAATACCAATTTAATGAACCCATTCATTTTTAGAAGCATTAAAAATATAATTTTAAAAAATTTAAGCCTATATTGATACTAAAATCTGAAATCCAAAATATTATTGCATGAATTCACCCAAAAAATAATTGAAATTTAATTTAATTATAAATAACACAAATGAAACTATACCTTCTTAATTCATCAAATATTTATATAATATGTATGGATTTATATTTTTGTAATTCCAAGGATCTAAATGAAGATCCTTCTAAATCATCCACACTTGTACCACTTCCCGACAAATAACAATTATCAATTACCTAGTTATAGAAATGAATATTGAAGTACATTACAACACTCATTAGATTACTTAATGAAAAATGATTTTATTTGAGGAGGGAGAAGTGATCCAACCTTTTTGATCACTAATTTTATCTCCCTAAAAAATAAAATAGATGAGGGGGGCTCAAATTTATACATGGGATTCTATTGATATTTTATTGTGTAAACATTCCTTTTCTACTTAGGTTTTAATTTTATTTAATTTCCCTTTGGTCCTTTAATAAACATAATCCTAAAAAATACTCAAAAATTTCACCAATGGTATATTAATCATTTTAATAAATGTCATGCATATTTTACTATTGAATTGTGACATTTTTAAATTTAAAATGATGAATTATCATCTGTCAACTCATCCCATTCCACCCATAATTATTTAATAATCCATAAACACATAAAGTTAATTTGAAAAATAATATATTCTCATATTAACCTTATATATTTAAATAAAATTTGAATAAATTTAGTAATTAAATCAATTATTGTTATTATAAACTCAAATAATACAATTTAAATATTTTACTTGTGGTCATTCAGACTCAGAAGTTAATCGACTACTACATGTGGTTCCTACTTTTTCCTAAACTCAAATTCATCTGAATTGGAGGAGCATATTGAATCAATATTTGTGTCTTCCTCTAACCCATTACCTTAATAGTAGTTAGACATAATAAAAGAAAAATATATTTTCCTAGAACTACATTATGTCCTATAAAGTGAAAAGGAAATAAAATAGTTATGTGAACCTCTAATGATCATGTACTTTTTAATATAATCTCTTTTACATGAAATGTCTCACAGAGAAGGATTCATAATTTGTGCCATAATTACTTAATGCATTAATTTTCTTTATTAGCTCTATTTTATGGACATCTCATAATACAACATATTCTTAGATTTAGTCAAGGCACTATTATCCATGTCATATATACAATGATATATTCTTCCTTTGGAAAGTGAAAAATCATGTCTTGATTATTCAATCAATGTCATGCCACTAAGGAGACATCATACGCAAGCTTACTAGCCTATGAATAAATGAAATGGTTTTCATCATGGATTACAGTATATGATCATATTACTCACATTATTAATGATATTTTTTTAAGAGACCTATAATACTTTTTGAATATAGGATTATCAAATGGAAAAAAAGAAGTGATGTTTCTATTGGAAATGCAGTCATCATGGTCTCCCATACTTGAGATCAGCACATGTGAACATTATGATATGAAGTCTCAACTCTAATGATCCCCAACACAAAATATTCATCCATTATATTTTCCCCACTAGTATGATGAATTGAGAATATAATACATATGTTTTTTATTACTATCATAGTATCTCTATGTAATAATTATATTTTTAAACTATTATAAACATTTGATATGATAAATAATATGAGAAAATTATTATATAAATAGAGTCCTAAAATTAATTACACCAATATGGTAAGAATAAATTTTGTATAACTCTCTTTAGAAATAATATCGTAATTGAAAAGTAATTCTCATGTTCGGTTTTTGGCACCCACTTTACAATGATAATAACCACTATAAACTAAGGACTAGCTCAAACATAACTACTGAACCATATAAATTTAATTTTACATTATTCTTGTGTTTTTATTTATATAATTCACGCATATGGGCCAAGTAAGATAAGAATCTTTAAAATCCATTCACCCTAACTATTGTATATGTAAAAATGGAAAGGGTTATATTAGTTTAAATATGACCACACTATTTCACCACCCCCCCCCCCTTTCAGTGTGGTTTCACCTATCCTTTTACAATGAATAATTTATATTATATCTCTCTATTTTACCTATAATTAGATTTGTAGCATTTGAATATGTAAGGTTTCAGTCTATCTTCCAAATGAATCATGAAGTGCATAACTGGTGAACATGTGTATACAAATAATCTAAATTAAATCACTTACAATACACTATTAAATTGATGGAAGGAAGACATGGGAATGATGAATAAAGAACTCTGCTTATTTAAAGAGTGATAAATATCAATATAAATATGTAGTAATCATGAAGAAATCATACCTAACATGGATGTAGTTGATTTGGATAAAAAATACACTATTTAAAAAATATATAAAACACTTCTACCTAAAATATTTCACAATATTTTCATGAAGATGAGTTAATTAATATTTATATTTAAGATTTTCTTAGAGGGGGATCTAGTGAAATTGAGGAAAATAATGTCTTAAATGAAATATATATTGAATCATATTTATTTTTAAAAATAACCCGAAAAATATTTCAGTTGAAATTATTACATTTATTTTTCAAACTTTTAGAGACTTACAAGTGTGGGTTGACCTTGTTGAATAAGATATAGAAATTTTTTAGGAAGCACTTGAACTAATTGAGTTGGAATATATAAATTCCATCCAAAAATACTTTCCCAAAAGTGATATTAATATTCTCCAAGTAAATATTTTCATTAAAAATATAAATGAATTTATTAATGTAATATAATAGAATGAATAAATCAAGAATAATATTTTGGAAAATATCCACATTTTAGAAGAAAAAAATCATTTTTTGATTCCTTGATTTCTCAACTGGAAATCAAAGAAAAAAATATAGGTGGTTGATAAAAATTTCAAAGAGAAGAATAAGATGAAATATGAAAATGAAAATTATATTGAGATGATGAAAATAATGTTTTAATAAAGGATAAAATCCATTTAAGATCACAAAAATAATCTAAATAAGGAGTTTCTTTATATTGAAGTTAAATTGGAAAAATTATAATTGATATTTCTTGAGAACTCACAAGAATATGAGATAATATTTTATACCTATCATATTTCAAAGGATGGAATATGTTCTAAAATTCTTCTATCTTTTGAAAAAAAAAGTCTGCAATCATTTAGTAATAATTATTTTGATTTCTTAAAGAGAAATGTAAAGCTTATTCTGGAAAACATTGTTTTTTATAATTCTTTTTTCATTCATAGTGGACATTAGAATGAACAATATTGGAAAAATTGATGGAGAAATTTTATGAAAATCCCACCATTATGCCCAAGTTAGGTGGAAGAAATTGAAGAAAAAAATTTACCCACAAAATAATCTCAATTGAAGGATAAATATACCTAAAAGAAAAATGATTTAATTGATATCTAGACTTCAGTTCAATGGATAAAAAATGATTTTCTTATACTGTTTGTGTAAGGAAATATTTGGGAAAATATTTATTGATTATAGGTATAGTATGTAAATATGAACAATATAATGAATGTGTAAATCATAGAGGATTAGTGTTGAGTTGTGTAAAAGTACACAAAACATGATATGAAGTGGATAATAAATAAGGTTAGTTAACCTTGAGTTATAAAAAAAGGGAAAATGTTGGTAAAAATATTATAAATAAGTACAAGAAGGATCTATAACGAACCCTCTTGGGCTAACCTAATATGTCACTTAAACAAGTCTAATATTGATCCTAAAGAGCGTTCCCAGTCCCCATAGGTTAGCAACTTATTATTGGGTATCAATAATGTAGACATGGGAATGATTTCACCTGGTCAATAAAAAAATTAGGATAAGTATTTCATATATAAATCCATCATGACCCATCCATATATTATATATATATTCCATCAAAATAAACAAAATCAATAATAAAGAAATAAATAATTTGAGTAAATCATAGAAGCTTTGACAAAATAACTCAATCACAACATCCATGCATAAAATGAACAGAAGAATGAATCCCCATATATAATAAACTAAAAGAAATGTTGATACCATCAAGGATGATACTTAATAATCCCAAAGAAATAAATTAACATTAAACTGCTATAAAAAATTCTTCCCGTGACCCATGGCCACTCACTAAAATCCTGGTCGATCGCCAATGGACTAACACGATAAAAAACTAAGAAAAATCCAAATACAAATATGTACACAAACCAATAACCTAAAATGATACATATAGGTTGTATACACCCAATTATATATACAGGGTATGAGATAAACATTCCTTGTATGATTTCACTAAATATTTTTTGGAATATGATTTTAATGTATATTTTATTAATTTTAGATTGAAATATAAATAGAAAATATGATTTTAAAATGAAACTGAGATTAAAACAAATGACATTTCATGATTTCCTATATAACATCACCCACCCCCTTCTAATAATAATCTAGGTCATATGAAACACATTTTTAATTAGAAATATTTAACAAGATAGAGGGAGGATTCTTTATAGAATTCAGGAAAATAATACAAAAAAAATCCACTTTCCAAACATCTCTCAAAAAAAATTTTTATAGCATAAACACTTCCTTCACTTTAAATCCCACTTTAAAAACTATTTTAAAATTAAATTATAAATTCAACAGACATATAAATGTAAGAGTGATTAAACAAACACAAAAAAAATAAAAATAAATAATACCAAAATTATCCAATTAAAACAATTGTGTCTTGAAAAAATAAAGGGTAGGAAATAAAAATAAAGCATTTGTATCAGGGTCCCATAAATAATCCAAAAATGATATTAGAATCATTTTATTTAACTAGCATTAGTACACTCTATATAGTGTACCCCTAGTGAAACGAGAACATCCCTCTCTACACCCCTTAGGGTCAACATGTATAAAATAAACCACTTAGAGTGTGTTACTCTCCTAGGGAACTAGCTAGTGTGTGCACACTACTCTAGTGTAACATGCATAAAAATACATATATTACCTCCAAAATTTACCATGATAAAGCATAATGAAGGTGAGAAAATAAGAAACATAAAAGATCACCACAAGCTCAATAATAAAACACAATAAAAAAATCCTTCATATCACATCCAACACCCTTTAAAGAAACGTCCCATTTTTCATATGTATAATCATAAGAAAAAAATATAAATACAAAACTCCCTCGAGGAGTCTTAACTCATCACAAAAAACTAAATACAAGGGGATCAACTTAGGAACTCAATTTGTTTTAAAAACCCCTCTTTAAAAGTGAAAATTGGGGATTTATTTCAAAAAACAGTTTGGGATGCCAATCTATTCCTTACCATTTGATATTTTCTTCTAAATTATCCCTTAAAAATAAATTCATTTAAAATTATCAAGTAAATCCATTTAAAACATGAATCATTTTCCTTAAAACCCGTTGATAAACCCAATAATTTTCTAATGTTTATAAAAAATTCCATAAAACCACATTTTAACCAATTATTGGACCAAATGGGTTCATACGTTCTTAAATAAAACATTTCATTTAAAAATTACTCATAAGAATTTAGACAAACTTTTAATTAAAACAACCCCTTAGAAAATGAATAAAACATTTAAATATCTTTATAATAAGTGTTCCATCCCTTAAAATACGTTATAAATCCCTAAAAATATACATAATATAGGATTAATTTAAGAAAATAAAACCTTTTAAAGAAAAAAATTAAATGAAAAGTCAATTAAAGGTAATACACAAAAACACCTACTTTTGATAAAGTAGAAAAAATCCAAAAAATCACCAACCTATAGTATTTGATAGTGGCAGTTCTATAAAGCAAGGATTCACCCTCCACAAGTGCTAACAACCAAAACCCCAAAGGTTAGATATAACATCCAAAACTCCATAAAACCATAGGTGGTAGTTATATTACATTATTGGTATATAATAAAAGAGCTGCCAATGGATCAAATATCTTATTAGTCTTGGAATACTAGATACATACACATGTTTCAATTTAAAATATAAGATACAATATAAACACATTGTAATAAAATCACTATCCCCTATATCAAAATTGTGAAAATGAAAAATAGTTCTCCTCTAGGTTCCTAGATGAAAAGGAAAATAAATAGTGGTGATCTAATATGCTTATTAAGGATAGTCATGTATATAAATCTAAATAAATATTCCACAATTGATTTGGTAGGAATAAATAAACAACATTAATTCCTAATCATCTAAAACTATGGGCATGTTATATCCAAGAAAATAAATGAAACTGTGCATAAAAATAATCATTGATCTCATACTGATTTAATGCATAATTTCAGACAATAAAGCATGATTTCAAGGCCCTATTCCAAGACACTATACCAAAATAAGAATAGGTATACACTCAAACCCAAGAATTTTTTTCCCATGATACCTATTGATACATCAAGGGGATATATAATTCTAGGCCCCATAAATCACATTATTATCCCAGTACATTCTCTATAATAGTTACAAAGACCTTTCATATAGTTCATTAAATAACCTTTCGCTGAATAAAAACACAGATATCTGTATAATTAAAAATAATAAAAAAAATACTTCCCCACTCAATAGAATTTTTTTATAGTTAATATCCCTTGATCAACTTAAAGGATGTGGGTACCATCAAAGTAATAGTATGTACCATTATAAAAGAAATATAGTGGCGAGGGTATATTCAATGCGTTGGGTGATCAATATAATATGGTAATTGGCTTCAATATATTGCATTGGTAGGTAAAAAAAGGAAATGGTTGTAAAAATATTACATCATGGTTCATTAAGATATTTCAATATTCCAAATAATATCCTTTGAGAATGTCTAGCTAGGTTTGTAGTCTTTGGCCCACTTATCATGAATAAAGGTGATGCTTAAGTCAATTATCAATCAACCCTTTTGGGTTATTATCCATAGGTAAATCCATTCCATAGCTGCATCAGCTTTTTAGTACCTATATAGGGATGTATTTTCTAAGAAACATCATTCCCTTTTACTTTTCCAAAGGACAGGATGGATTTTCCAACATAGAAAAGAATGAATTTTCAATGGTATTGGTAACCCTTGAATCAAAATAGTGTTAGGGTTGTATAAAAATATAGAATTTTATATCCATTAAATTTAATGATTAAAATAATAAAAATTCTTACATGGAAATTTATTCACCACACAAAAGGATATATGTGGGGAATATATAATGATCTGCAAAGAATTAAAATTGAGATCGAAAAAACCAATTATGTCTTGAGTAAAAATTTAATAAAACCACTTAAAATAGAGGGAATAAAATCTATATTCAAATATTGTGAATAAATTTATTTCATGATATAAGATCTCAAATAGTTAGTATAGACACCACATAAAGGAAATTAGGCACACAATACAAAACATACATCAAAGAGATGAATTTGAGACGGAAAACCCTTAACTCTTGAACTAAATTCCATAAATTAACTTTAAAATCATATAGGAGAAACAAAGATACATTTGTAACTTAATTAAAAACCTTCATAATATTCATTTTCGTTTATACACTTCAAAAATAGTCATTCTCTATATGAATTCTACATATTTTCCACTTCAGGTGTTTATAGTTTTTATTGTAAGTAATAGTTTCATAAAAGTGGTGTATGTATTAATTATTCCTCAAACATTAATTACGAATAGGTCATTAATGTTTTTATTATGGTTTATTTATAATTATTTATGATTTTTTATATTCCATTTTTTAGTGATTTTTTCCTTATCCTTGAAGATGAAATCGATAGCAAGATTGTTTCAGTGATTCTTAACAATTGAAGGGTGTTTTCTTATTTAATGAATTAAATGTTGATATAAACTATCTAAAATAAAAATAAAATCATTATTTACAAATTTAAATTTTATTATATAATTAAATATTCACCAATAATAATTCATGATATAAATTCACTATATTATTCAAGTGGGTCGTTAAATCGACCCAAAAATGAACATACCCATATTTAATGAATGATTATGAAGTGGTTTGGTTGTGATATCATTATACTAGAAGAATAATGATATTATCTAGTGTTTATTTGTGTGATATATCTAAATTATAAAGGAAGTAGAATAATAAACAATGAATATGAAAATATAAATTCATTTGAATATAGTATTTTCCTTTTAGATTTTTTTTAAAATATTGAATTAATAATTACCGTTTATTTATAATTTCATTAATATGTACTCAAATTTGTCAAAAAACATTAATCATATCATAACAACAATATTTAATCTGTAAATTCATTCTAAGAACCATTATTTATGGGTGGTGATGAAAAATAAATATCATTTCTCATGGTGGTGGTGGTATGCACGTACACACAAAGGGGGATTCATTTTTCTTAATGGATAGGATTTATGAATAGAAATTTAAAATAAACATATAATAGTAACATTAAAATATAAAAATTATAATTATATTATTATATTATTATTTATATAATAAATTTGAATAAAGATAATTAAGAATGAAAGTTAATTAGTTGATAATACTCATATCAAGGGCTTGAATTTCCCTTATAATAATCCATGGAAATGAAGGATATATGTTAAGTAATATTGACCATAAATTTTATAAAATTTAATAGGGATATAGGAGAGGAATATGTGAATTGTTTAAAGAATAAATTATAAGGGAAGGTGAGTCATGAAGTAGTGGAAGTATTACCCTTTTATAATTCAAGGGAAGGGTATTTTTTGTCATTACCCATATATTTTCAATAAGGTAAAGTTATTATTCAAGGTTCAGTGGAAAAAATGAAAAAAATATGTAAAAGTGATTTTTGGTTGAAACTCACCTCAAAAAACCTTTTAGAAACAACCTTCAGTGTTTTAGGTTTTTTTCTTTAAACTTTTTAACATTTACCCAAATTTACTTTTACCTTGGTAATTAATTTTTAAACTTAGTAATTAATTTTAATGATAAAATTTAACATTTAACCTTAAACATAAATTTATACTTATGAATTAAAATTTTAAATTAATTTTTTCAAATAATATTTATAAATTTTTGAAATGTTAATTTTAAAATAAACAAACCTAATCTTGTCAAAAATGTTTTTCCAAGAATTTTTTTTAATATTTAAATTGATATAAAAGATAAAATTGTCTTTGAAATTTATTTTAATGAAATTAATTGATTTATTATATAAAATGGTATATGAGTCTTTTAAGGAAAGACCCAATCTAATCTCACCAATAATTACTTAACTTAAAGAAAATACCAAAAATAGTTTTTATTAAAGCAATAATCTAATTAGTTATAAAAATATTGTACATAGGATTTATAAGTTCAAAGAATATTTTAAAAATAATAATTGTATTAATTAAGTAAATATTTCATTATATAATATGATTTTTGAGTTATTTTATACCTATATCCTAATGACGTCCTAAGATTCGTAGTTTTAACAAAAATGGTATTTGAAACTAAAAATTAATTGTTTCAAAAAAGAAAAAAATTTCACCATTGGATAATATCCTTATAATGAATTCAAAAAATTAATTTTAATTTGTTAAAATAAATTTCTAGCATTCAGAACTTTAACTTTTAAATGTACTCATTAATAAAGGCTCTTTAGAGTATTTATTCTATGGTATTCTTGGATATGGTGTTTACCAGCTATAGTAGGGTCTTCAGTGTTACATCCCACCTAAATAATTCCATCCTATAAATTGGATTATATATTAACTTTTGAAAAAATATTGATATTCCTTCCTCATAGCTTCACCAGGATCCCATGTTTCTACTCTATTTTTTTATTTCTCTAAATAACATTCACTAATAAAGTTATTCAATTTTGAAATAATTGCTCTATTGTGTCAAAAATCTTGAAAGGATCCTCATTATAATAAAATTTAGGATCTAACTCTATTAGCTAAAATGTGAGAACATGTATTTGATTTAGTATGTATTTCCTCAGTAATCAAACATAGAAGACGTTGTGTACTTTAAGAAGGATGGGTAGTAAAAGTAATCATTAAGATAAAGCTACAATTTGATCCAAATTTTCAAAAAGATCAATTGATATAGGGATTTACTTCCCCTTTTACCAAATTGTACAACTTACTTTAATTGAGAAACCTTCAATAATACATGATCCCCTATATTAAATTATAATTCCTTCTATTGATTATTGGTATAGATATTTTTCTACTAAGGGATACTATAATATGATCCTGAATAGTTTGTACTTTAATAGTCATATCCTCTAAAAGATATGGGCCAACTAGCTTTATTTCTCTAACTTAATCCCAATGGGTTTGAGTATGACACATATTCTCATCAAATGCTTCATATAGTTCCATAAGGAATGTAAAATGGAAGTTATTATTGTAATCAAATCACACTAAGTGTAGATACTAATATTGTATACTTTGGAAGTCAATAGAACATGATATCAGTATGTATTCTAAAATCTGGATAGTCTTTTAGGATTGCCTATTAGTTTATAGATGATAGGATGTTCTTAAATATATCTCAGTTTCTAGATCCCTTTGGAGACAGTTTTGTAATTTCAACATGAACTAATGGTTATGATTACTTACAATTGATAGAGGTGTCCCATTAATCCATACAATTTCATTGATATAGAGTTGGTCAAAGTGATCAAAGTGTATATCTTCTCTTATCACTAATAAATGATCAGACTTATTATGTAAATCAATAATAACCCATATAGAATAATTCCTCCTTGGATTCTTTGGTATTTTAGTTAAGTAGTGGAGAAACATTTGGTATGTTTTTTAAATGTTTTATATTTTTATAGAAATTCTGGAGATTCTATGTGAAAGAAAGTCAAAATGTTGAAAAAGAGGTTGAATAAAGTTTGTCATGTTAATAGTTATAAAGTTATTTTACATTCAAACCTTATTTCAGAATATGATTTTCCAATCTGTGAGTTCTCATAAATCATGAAATATTATAAGGATACATGTTTTTGAATAAATAGAGGAATAATAAATATTTCATTGGTTCCATAAAAAACTAAATGAGTTGTGATACTATTAAGTCATCGTAATGAGAAGTGAATCATAATGAATATATCATCGTAATTATAAATTAGAAGAATGATGAAGATTAATGTTTTTCATACCTACTAATTGAAGTCATCATCAAAATATAACTAAAACCGATCCATCGAAGTGATATAGAGACTAATCCAATATACATAGGATTAAAATGATAGGATATGAAATGCAGGTTGAGGAACTTGTGAAAATTTAAGGAAAATTTTAGATGTTTTCAAGAAGTTTTGAATCTGATGCTAATGCATTTCTAAGAATTGTTTAAATATTTATAAGTTGCGATGATTTTTATAGAAAAAGAAAAGTGACAAAATTCTAACTATGTTTCAATAATTTTTAAGGAATAAAGTTATCAAAGATTCATGTTTCTAAGTGATATAAAACATAGTAATTACATTACATTAGTTTTTGTTTACAATTAATATTGATCATCATAATGAGTAACCTTTTATCATACATATGTTTTCATCATAATGATTATTTTTTGACTATAGAATGGTTATAAAGTCTAAAGTCAGTTAAAGATTCAAGAAAATTAAATAAGGATATAGAAGAGTTGATGTGGTCAAATATGGAGCTCAAATATGAGTGAAATTTAGAGGTTTCTAAATTTGAGTTAGTGGAAAAAAATCAGTTTCCCACCTGCACTATTATGTGATTCTGATAAATAGAATCATTGTATATTCATACCTTGAAATAATTTTAATGTACATAAAAGGTGGAGCGATGTATATTTTTATTAAGAGTCATTTTTATAGATAGATATCTCATTATAATATTAGACATCATGATTTTTTCTTATAATACTGAGGAAGATCATACTATGGAATATTATACAGGAAAGTTGAGAAGAGTTTGTGAAATAAAGTTTAAGAAAAGGTTTCATCGTAATGAGTCCATCGTAATGAGTCAATCATACTAATGCAATTGGACCAAGCGTCACTGGACTAAGGTTCTAGAAAATGTTTTGAGGATAAAATGTTTTCAGGAGAATTTATTTTGTGGGACAATTTTTTTGTAACAAAACTTTATAAACCGATGGGAGTAAGTATAATAATTCTTATCAGGAGATAGAAGGTTTATAACAAGAGTTGGCATATGTTTTATTCACTTATTCCTTATAGTGAATTTCCATAACCCCATGGGAGTGTCTATGTAAAGGATGTAGGTTATCACACTACGGATAAACTTTGTAAATCTAGTGTGCCTTAATTTATTTCAAAAAACTTCTCTAAAGATTATTTACTACAACATGGTGAGCATATGAACTTTAACATGTTTCAAGAGTTAATTTATAAAATTATTGCATTTTATAAAAATTGAACAATTGATTAACCCCCCTAATTATAATTAGATATTTTAGAGATTCAATTGGTATAAAAGACAAGTTTCAATTATTGAATACTTATAATGGATAATATTAATTCTATAAATAGTATTGGGTTGCCTATATTTTACGGAAAAAAAACTTATTATCGTTGGAAAAAACAAGAAAACTCATTATCTGTCATCTCTTGACCTATAAGTTGTTTATGCTTCTAAAATTGGGTTTCCACCTATTAAGAAGTATTCTCTAATGACTTTTTTTGATAAGATAAACATCAAAGTTGATAAAAAAACTATAAATTATGTACTTATCAGAAAATTTTTATATGAAGGTGTTTGATCACAAAAGTTTAAAGAGTGCATGGGACAAGACCAAAAGTATTTTATAAAGGAATACTAAAATAAAGTAATAAAAGCCGCAAATTTGGAATTTTATATATGAATTCATAAGAATTAGATATGAAGAAACAATTGATTAATACTTTACCATAGTAAATAAAATAGTTTGTAACATCAGAGGATTCAGATATGTCACAAAATATTCTATAATTGTGAATAAACATGTTACCAACTTTTTGGACTTGTTTGATTATAAAATTTCCTCTTTATAAGATAAAGATGATTTATCTCTTGAATAATTTCATAACTTTCTTTTTTCTTATGAAATGAAGTAACCTCCAATGTTCAAGAATAGGATGAAAGATAAAATGAATTTTGAATCTATGAGAAAAATGAAAATATAAGATGTTGAAGATGTTTATCCATATAACTCTTAAGATAAATACGATGATGAATTGAATGAATAAATATTGTCTCTTATATCTATGAACTGTTGAATAAGAAGAGGATTGTGTAGAGGTAAACTTCCTCTCAAATTCATTGATTTTTGTGGAATCAAAAACTTTTCTTTGAATTCCCCTGAGAATAAAGTTATAGAATATCAAGATGATTCTCATGAAAATCCTTGATAGAAGAAGGGGAAAAAAAGTTTAACATAATAATATTCTTCCAAAAAATAGAAGAAATTCACTTGAGATAAAAAGAGTATACTGAGTAAGAAATATGAATTGAACTCAAATTACAACAATTCCTTAGAGGATGAATTTTTAGAAAATTTTGGAATATTCATTATAAAAAGATCGGAAGTTGAAGACTCGTCAAATAGTGAAGAAGAAAAAGGTAAGGAATCTTACAGACAGTACCATCTTAGAAGAGAACATGTTGTATATATTAAGAAAAACAGATCTGCCTATAAAAAAATTATAATGATAAATAAAGGTTTTGGGAATTTTCCTGAATATGAAAAATATGTTTTTAAGAAAGAAGAAGGATATATCTCAAAGATATTAAGTTACAAACTTGTAATTCCTTAATAGGGAAAGATGGTTGAAGATCATAGTAAAATTTTGGTTATTAAGGAATAAGAAGTTAAAAAGTCTCAATCAAAACTTCTTGAGCCTAAAAATCCCTTAATAATGATGAAATAAGACTTCAAGAAATATTTAAAAGTAAAATATGAGAATTTTATAGTTGTTGAGAGATCTCAAATGAATAATCTAGTGAAATTATCCCCCAAAAACATAGTGATTCATCTTATTTTTCTAATATTTCATTTGAGAATAAAACTATTGGGAAACCATGGGCTAAAAAGGGATGTGATAACCCTATCACATATAAAATTTTTGAAAACTCTTTCTTTAGGAAGGATGGTCCACACCCATATTATTTTGAGGCTGGAAGAATACATCAACCTCAACAATGTTTTAATAGAGAATGATCATAATTCAATATAAAATCAATATTTGATTGTTTTTGTTATTTATATGGAATATATGGTCATAGGTCTTATAATTTCTATCATAAATTAACTATTTTTGAAATAATTTTTGTATAGATTGGAAGAAATAGTGAAAGTTGAATGAGTAACTTTCCTAACTTAGAGAAACTTAAAAAATTTGAAATCTCATGATGTCAGAAATGCTCCAAAGAAATATTAGTTTTAAATTATGAAAGAATTTTGTAGAATATGTGGTCAACCAAGTAAATTTTATGAATAATATATGACTACTCTTCCATGAAATGTTTTGAATACAAGAAAATAAAAGGAATCCATAAAGAAAAATGTTGAAGAAATATCATTTGTTTTTTATATTTACTTGAAATAAAGTAAAAAAGAAGAAACATTGGAAACTTGATAGTGGTTATTCTTCACATATGACATGTGATTTTAAAATATTTAAAGATGATGAAAATCATGATGGGGATGTTGTTACCATTGGGAATGATAGTTATCTATAAAACATAGGTATCCAAATGGATATGATAAAACCTAAAAAAAGTTATAATCTAAAGAAGTTTAGTTTTTCTATGGACTAAAACATAACTTACTTAGTATAACTTAACTTTTTGATGATGGAAAAGAAATGATATTTAGAAAAGATTTTAGTGTTATAAAAGTGTAAAAGATGGAAAAGTTATTATAAAATGAGAAAGAACCAGTTGGAATCTCTTCCAAATAAGATAATGTAAGAACTCATGTTACATAAGTCATAAATATGGAAATATGTTGTGACACCGAATACATGGCCACCTTGGGTAGAAAAACATGAAAAAACTCCCTAATGTTTATGTTGTAAGAAGTTTTCCATAATATAAAATAAGGGAATAATATGTTTTTGTTAGTTTTAAAAAAGGGAGGGTGACAAATAAGAGTTATAATAAAGTTGAGATTACATCTAGAAGACCTCTTGAACTCATTCATTCTGATTTGGATGGGCTGGTGAGACATAAATAAAAAAAAGGTTATTTGAAATTTATCAATTTTATTGGTGATTTCACATGGATGGCTAACATCATTTTTATGATATACATGTCAGAGGATGTATAAATGTTCAATGCATTTAAAAAAAGTTGAGAAAGAAATAGGGGTTTATATAAAGAAATTGAGAGTAGATAATGGAATAGAGTTTACAAAGAAATACTTTTGAAACTTATATTATAAATCAAGGTATTAAACATCTTTTTAGTGCTCTATATACCCCACGACAATAGGGAGTAGAAAAAAGGAAGAATAGAAGTTTGGAAGAAATGTGAATAATCATGATGGCATGATACAAACATTCAAAGTAATATTAGAGAAAATATATTAGTATTATTATACATGTTCATAACATATGTTTGTTAAGGTAGGAATCCAACATAACTTCTTATAAAATTTGGTATAATAGAAAACCTTCATTGAAGGACTTTGATAATTTTGGAATTCTAGGTTTACCTAAAATCAAATATCTAAATATAGGAAAGATTGATGAGAAATATGAGGAAGGAACTTTTATGGGTTATTCACCCAATGGAATGAGTTAGAAATGTTGGAACAAACATTTACATAATTTGGGAGAATCATATCATGTGAATATTGTAACATCTAGATGTTTTATAAAATATTTGTTGATTTAATAAGGTTTCCTTATGAATTTTTCATTCTTGTATGTTTTGAAAATCACAAACACTCTATCTAAAGGAAAATTTCATTTCCTTGAAGATTTATCTTAATAAGGAAATTTTCCTTCCTCAGGGAAATTTTATCCTTACCTGATTTTCATTATTCATATTTTAGTTTCTATAAATATAAATCTTTTTATTCCTAAGTGAAAAATTTGGTTTCACATCTTAAACAACAGAATTTTATAAATACTTAGACTCTGAATTCTCTGAAATTTAGACTCTGAATTCTCTAAAATTCAGACTCTGAATTCTCTGAAATTCAGACTCTAAATTCTCTGAAATTCAAACTCTAAATTCTTTGAAATTAAGACTCCAAATTCTCTGAAATTTAGGTTCCAAATTCCTTATAATTCAGGTTCCGAATTCATTAGAATCCAGGTTCTGACTTCCTTATAATTCAAACTCTGAATTCCTTATAATTCAGACTCTAAATTCTTTAGAATTCAGACTCCAAATTCCTTAGAATTCATACACCTAATTCCTTATAATTAAGACTCCGAATTCCTTAGAATTTAGGCTCCGAATTCCTTATAATTCATACCTCAAATTCCATAGAATTCAGATTCCTAATTTCTTAGAATATAGACTCTGAATTCCTTAGAATTTAGACTCTTAATTCCCTTGAATTCACACTTCAAAGTCTACAGAATTCTAATTCCTAATTCCTTGGAAAACATAATCTGAATATCAATGTAATATAGACTCCGAATATTTTTCCTTAGACTCTGAACTTTATTTTTCCTTAGAATCTGAAAAATAGATTTGATAGAGAATCCTTATTTTACTTACCCTTGTTATAGTTATAAAATGATGACGTGCATTCCGTTTCTAACCAACCATTGTTTGAGTGACACGTCTACATGTACCTCAGAAATTCAAGGAAAAATATGACTATTGGAGGAGGGAGATGACTGTTAGAAATGTTCCTATAAATAAGAGCTCATTTGAACGAGCACAAAGATATTGTTCTACAACTCTATAGCTTACATGATTCTAAAGTGATTTCTAGAGAGAGACTCTCATGCCTTGTGCGTACTTAACATCTTGTTTAGATGGCTTCGTCCGACTCTGATTGTTGTTGTGTACAATAAAGGGATTCTGGGGACAGGAAGATAGAGGTGTCGACTACCTTAAAGTTCTAGGACTTCCTTGATAAAGAATACAGAGGTTCCGACTACCTTGAAGTTCGAGGTCTTGTGGGGATAGTAAGACAGACTCTGATATTCTTATCGAGGTCTTACCCTAGTGTGAGTAAAATAGACATTCTTGAATGTATAAATCAAGGTACCTTTATCCAAGGTTATTGTATACCATACTCTTTGTGTTAAAAGATTCTATACTTGTTACTTATATTGTTTCATGTTTTTTTACTTTATTTTGATTAATAAGGAATGTATAACTATCTTATACTTTCTTGTACTTGTATACTCAGATTAGTAAGATTCTATACGCTTTAAGGTAGAATCTTTATCCATGTAAACTTTTCTTATGCTTCATTTCTGGAACTATATTTCTAGAATCTAGCAAGTTTATTGAACTAAGAGGTTTTATGAATTTACCTTTTTTAACTTTTTTAAAAAATAGAAAGTTTTAACCAACTTTAAAGGTTCCAAAGGAATTTTTAAAGTATAAAATTCACCCCCCCCCCCTCTTGTATATTGAGCATCTACATCATATTTCAATCCTACAGTTGGTATCAGAGGAGGTCTCTGAAATAATTACATTCATATATATGTTTTCTTGCTCAAGTTTCTTTTGTTCTATTTTCCATTTCTTGGTATTTTTATCAATGCTTACAAACTTTTATTACTAAAAACATTTTGTGGAAATATATTTTCCTTGAGATGGCAGGAATGAATGTTGGTTCGATTGACAATCTTAATCCTACTATACAACTTATATTTTCTGGGAATGATTATGAATATTAGGGAGATCGTATGAATAATTTTTTCAATAACACTGAAGTGGACAACTTTATAATGCTTACTGGAGATTACAATATTCCTGAAAAGGAATTCAGAACTTTTACTAATCAAGAAAAGTTAGAATATTACCAAAACTTCAAGGTATGGAATACTTTGTTGTGTTCCATGACCAGGAATATGTATATCCAGATTTCTTCTTGTGAAGTTTCATATTGTATTTTGGAGAATCTTGAAGTAACTCACTTTGGAACATCCAAAGTTATTGAAACTAGAAGAGCTATGCTTAGAGCAGAATATCAGGGATTTCTATTTCCTTATGGAGAACCAGTGTGCAAGGTTCAACAGATGATTATGACTATTGTGATTAGTGTATAGTCTATCAGTGAAAAGGTTTTATATGATTAGGCACTTGTGAACAAGATTATAGATATCATGCTTAATGAGTGGAAATCAAAGAGAACAACTATTGATGATAATATGAAAGTCTCACATATTACTCTTGATGAGCTTTTTGGAACTCTTATTTAACATGAGACAAGAATGAAAAGAGATGATGATCTAAATAATAAGAAGAATGGAAATGAAAGTGTTGCTTTTATAACTACTTAAAATCATATGAAAGTCAGGACTCCTGAGAGAGTTAATAGATCCAAATCTAAGGGGACTGTTATTCATTCCGAATCTAGTGGAAGTGAATCTTCAGAAAACAAGTTATCCAATCTTTCCCAAAGGATGAAAAATATTGTTAGACAGAAGAACATTCAATCTAGATACAAGAAGAAAGAAAGAAAGGAAAATAAAGACTCTAAAGTCACTTGCTATGAATGCAAAAGAGCAGGGCATATAATGCCATATTGTTCTATGCTTAAGAGAAAATATAGAAAGGAAAAGGATTATAAGAGGAATAGAAAGAAGTAATACAAGGCTAAATCTAATAAATTTTTGAAAGAAAATAACACCTGCAGTGCCAGTGGTGGTGACTCTTCTGAAGAATCCTCAGAGTACGAATCTTATGGACAGAAAAATCATGGTCTATTAGCCAAGCTACCTATTGAAAATCATTGTCTAATGGCTAAGGTACACAATGCTGAATCCATCACCAATGTATCCTTGAATGATAATTATAGTGATAGTAAATATTAAAAATCCTCGGATGATGAACCTTCGTTGATGAAGATAATACTTTACCTACTTATGAAGAAGTTTCTAGGTTTTCTAATCTCCTTGAGAATTAAAATTCTCAAGTCAAGAAAAATATTGATAAGGAAAATTCCAGGATTTCTATTCTTAATAAAGAAATATCAGATCTTTCTAAATATCTTGATAAGAAAACCCTTGATTTTTAAATTATTTCAAAAACCCTTGAGGAAGTTAATTTTGAGAATGATAAACTTTATAAGAATCTAGAAAAAGTAATTTCTAAGAAAAATGTTTTCGAGACAAATTCTAGTGCTAAAACTAATGTTTCGAGGATAAAAACTTAGTTATTAAGCTAAAGTCAGAAGTATTTACCTTGGGGAAGTGTTTGTCAAACTTTACCTTAGGTAAGGAAAACTTTGATAAGATGTATTCCCAAATTTGACCTCTAAGGAATAATTATAGTTTTGGTTAAACTCATTCAAACCCGATTTTTAGTAACAATTATTTTGTACCTCAGAGTGCTCCATTATTCACTAAGTGTCAATGTGGTGGGCATTGGGGAAAAAATTGTTCCTTAGACAAAACTCAGTCTTAGGATTTTCATAAAACTTATTTTTCAAAGAAAATGTGGATTCCCAAAATTTTTCTTTCTGAAGTTTCCGGATCCAAGAAATTTTGGGTTCCGAAAGTCTAACAAACTTATTTTCAAGAATATAAAGATAGGACCAATAGTAATACATGGTACATGGATAGTGGATGTTCCCAACACATGACTGGTAAAAAAAACTTCTTTGAAAATATTATCAAGATTAAAGAAGGAAAAGTAAATTTTAGAGATAATTATCAGGGAGAAATTATTGGTATAGGTAACATTGTTCTTCTTCAAAAAACATTAATTTCAAATGTTTTATTCGTTAAGGGTCTTAGGCACAACCTTATTAGCATAATTTAATTGTTTGATGAAGGTTACCTTTTGAATTTTAGGAATGATAAGTGTTTAGTACACAATTCCAAGGAATAGTTTATTATTTATGCCCATAGGAAATAGAATGTTTACACACTAAACTTAGAAGACCTTAAAAGCCAAGATGTACCTTGTCTTAGTGAAATGGAAGATCAATCTTGGTTATGACATAGAAGGATAAGATGATGTAACCTTAGGAACCTATGAAAACTCTATAGGAAAAGACTAGTTGAGGATCTAACAGAGCTTAGATTTGATTCTTCAAAAGTTTTTTATCCTTGTCAATATAGAAAGCAACATAAATCAATTTTTAAAATAGTCGGTGAAGTTTCAGCCACTGATTCATTACAGTTGGTGTATATGGATCTTTTTGGTCTAATAAAAACTGGAAGCATTAGAGGAAAATATTATGTATATGTCTTAGTTCATGATTACACTAGATTTACATGGGACTATTTTCTAGAAAAGTAATCTGAAGGTTTTTCTTATTTCAAAATTTTTATATCCCATGTTAAAAATGAGAAAAACCTTCCATCGATAACTATCCATAGTGATCATGGAGGAGAATTTCAAAATTCTGATTTTGAAACTTTTTGTAGTAGAAAAAGAATTACTCATAACTTCTTAGCACCAAGAACACCTCAACAAAATGGGGTTGTTGGAAGAAGAAATAGAATTCTTCAAGAGATAACAAGATCCATGTTGAGTGAATATTCGGTAGCAAAACATTTTTGGGCTGAAGCTGTAAGTACAAATTTTTATACTATAAATCATGTTTTGATTAGACCTTTTCTTAATAAATCTTCTTATGAGTTATGGAATGGTAGAAGACCTATACTTTCCTACTTCAAGTTTTTTGGGTTCATGGTATTCATTCTGAATACTAAAGATAATCTATGCTCCAGTATCAATACTTGAATCTATTCGTATTTTACTTTCATTTGCAGTATTCTTCAATTTCAAACTTGTTCAAATGAATGTAAAATGTTCTGTCCTTAATGGTTATGTTCAAGAGGAAGCTTTTGTTGAACAACCTCATATTTTTGAAGATACAAAACATCCTGAACATTTTTTTTAAACTTACCAAAGATTTATATGGACTTAAACAAGCCCCAAGAGCCTAGTATGATAGAAATACATTATTTTTTACTTCAAAACAATTATGTTAAGTGAAATGCTGATCCAACCCTTTTTATAAAGAAAGATAAGAAAAATGATTTTATTGTTCAAATTTATATTGATGACATTATATTTGGTTCAACTTAGCAATATTTAACTTATTTTTTTACAGATCTAATGAAATTTGAGTTCGAAATGAGTATGATGGGTGAGTTAACATTTTTCCTTGGTTTTCAAATTTCTCAAAAACTAGAAGGAATCTATATATCCTAATATAAGTATATAAAATATCTTCTTAAAAAGTGTGGATATGACAACACTAAGAGTATAATTACTCTCATTGTTACCTCAAATTCACCTGATCTTGATGAAGTTTGGAAACCAGTAGATCAAACATCTTTTAAAGGTATGATAGGAAGTCTACTTTACTTGACAGATAGTCATCCAAACTTAATGTTTTCGGTATTCTTATGTGCAAGATATCAATCCAATCCTAAATAATCTCATTTAAAGGTAGTGAAAATGATTTTTCATTACTTAAAGGTAACCATGGATCTAGGACTATTTTATACTTCTAGAAATGATTTTATTTTAAAAAGTTTTTCAGATATTGGATTTGGTGGATGTAGAATGGATAGAAAAAGTACATCTGGAACTTTTCATTTCATAAGAGATTCATTAGTTTCTTGGTCATGAAAAAAGAAACACTCATTAGCACTTTCCATTGCTAAAGCTGAATATGTAGAAGATAGAAGTTGTTGTGCTCAAGTGTTGTGGATGCAACACACACTCACAGCCTATGGTATGAGTTTTAACAAAACACAAATACTGTGTGATAATACTAGTGTCATTTCCTTAAGTAAAAACCCTACACATCACTCTCGTGAAAAATGCATAGATATTAGGCATCACTTTCTTATAAATCACACACAGAAAGGTGATATCATTCTTCAATTTATCATAAGGCAAGATCAACTTTCTGATATTTTCACAAAATATTTATCCTCCGATAGATTTGAATATATAAAACAAAAGTTAAAAATGATAACCATAAGGAAATCTTCCACATTGACTTCTTGTTGAAACCTATCTCCTTACAGTAAAAAACTCAGTTTCATTGGGGGAGTACATTTGTGATATTAGTCAAAAAAAATTTATTTATTTTTTTCGTAATCAAAATTTCAGAATCTAATGTTTTTCAAAAAGAATTTTTCTCCATTACAAATAATATTCCTAATAATCTGAAAGGTATCTTTCCATTCCTAAGTTTTTGTAATCTTCTTTTACTTGTTGGTATTTTCTTTTTGTTTTAAATTTTTTGGATTCACTTTTCTTTAAATCTGAATGTTTTTATTAAAAACCTCAAAAGATTAGAATCTATCAAAATCCTTCTTTGTATATCATCTCAAA
The DNA here is from genome assembly GCA_963277665.1 of Viscum album. Taxonomy (NCBI): domain Eukaryota; kingdom Viridiplantae; phylum Streptophyta; class Magnoliopsida; order Santalales; family Viscaceae; genus Viscum; species Viscum album. Next base: position 1,285,690,229 of record OY728150.1, on the reverse strand, counting down.
CATTAGATATTCTCAAGAATCTTTCAAATGTTGGATCAATCAGGGAATCTTAATCGTCTCTTCAATTGCCTATATAAAGGACCCCTAATGGTCATCCCACATCGAACCCCAAGCTCTTCCATGTTGAATATCTTACCTTCCTACTAAAAAACATTATTAATTTCTCAGTTCATCCTTAGTTATGAATGTCTAAAGAAGCCTCTCCTCAGAAAAAAAATTCAACCGTAAAGGAAATATCTGAATGGAAGATTTTTCATGAATGGTTGGTAGAACCAGACTTCTTTAGTAAGTATGATTTAGTCATCTCAAAGAAAATCATGTTAAATGGTTGGGAGAGAATAACTGTATCAAATCCCAAGGTAGAGGATCTGGTGATTTTGGATTTTCTAGTGGAGTTTTATGACTCTGTTCCTTTTTTCAATTAAGGAGGAAAAGAATTTTTTTTTTTTAAAGTTATGGTAAGAATTTTTCCCTTTATTATTCTAAGGCAGCTAGATTCATTGCAATACCTTAAGAAGGTGAAGCTGAATTTTGTTCCCATAAGTTACCTGATGATATAGAAAGATTTGACAAGGAAAATGATCTAGCTTGACTTGGTCTTTTAGAAGTAATGACTCTGAATATTGTTCATCTTTCTACTAAATTCCATATTCTATAATTTTGGTTTCAAGGTTTTGTCATTCCGAGGAAAGGGGATAATAATACCCTGAAAAAGAGTGATATATATATATATTGGATTTCTTGGTCAACTTCAGGAAGATAAACTTGGTTAATTATATTTTGGTTATGATTGAGAATATCAATAATGGGAATCTAAAGTCCTGAATTATCATGTTTCTGGCAATCCTATCAAAGATAATCGTTTCTTGTTTAGAATAAATGAAACTTTCCTTCAAATCGAAGTCAAAAAAATTTAGGGTAATGTTTCTAAGCGATGAAACTCTAAAGATAATGAAAATTTGATTTTCTTTTGAATTAAGAAAGTTTTATGATTTATCAAATGAATAAGTTGAAAATTTATCAAATAAATTTTTTGTATATTAAAAATAAAAAAGGGTGGAAAGAAGAGGAAAGCGAATGAAATGGAAGGAAAAGTAAAAACCCCAGTGTCTAAGGAAACCCAGTCTGCACCTCTAAAGCAAAAGAAGAAAAAACCCTATCCTGATGAAGTACTGGATAAGTGGAGAGAAGATAAAAGAATAGAAATAAGGGGAGCCTATATTTGTCTTGGACCCTATTGAAGAAAAAGTGTTAAAAGAAAAGTATGCTGAAGAGCTTGAGAAGCAACAAAAAGAGAAGAAGAAAAATAAGAATTTGTCTGAACCTGAAATCTTTCGATCTCTTTTTAAGGTTGCTGAAAAAAGAATCTAAGAATATTTTGGTACCAAAATCGTTTTTCAAAGAATTACTTCTAGAGACTCTAGGAAAGAATTTGGTGATTCCGAAACCACATCAAGAAGAAGAAGAAGAATATGTAGAAATATAAGTGGATAAAGAAGTTGAGGAAGAAGTAGAACAAGAAGTGGACAAAGAAAAATAAGAAGGAAGTGGTCACACTGATGACATGATACAAAAAGTGAAAGATTATCATTAGAAGGAAATTACTTCAAAAAAATTCTTCATCCAAACTTCTAAATCCAAATCTTCTAATATTGCTACACCTAGAAATGATAAAAAGGATCAGCAAGAAGTCAATAATAAATTCAAGGAATAAAGTAGTAATCATGATATTATTCATCAAGGAGAACCTCAGGTAGAAGCTGAGAAGGAAAATTTTGATGAAGATAAAAATTCTGAGCTATCAGACAGTGAGCATGAATCACTAAAAGATGATCAAATCATTTCAAAATAAGAGAAGGGAAAGTAGGTGATGATTGATACTACTACCAAGTCTTTGGTTAGTAAGAAAGATGTTGGTGCTTCATCATAGTGAAAAGATAATGTACTAGAAATGGAATCATCATCAACAAAGCATTACAATTTAGAATCGTCTTCTCTTGGCCATGACTTTGTTGTTCAATCATTGAAGAAGATGGTTGTTACTATTACATTATTTCCAAGCATAGATTCAATATTCCAAATGCTTCAACATTCCTTAAATCAGAAAACAGATTCAGTATCCATGGTGATGGATAAGTGTGTCAAGATTGAGGCTGATTTCAAAACTTTTTCATTAATTATAAAGCCGATAAAATATCTTACAAGAATATGACTAGTTGGTCAAGGAAAACTTTTGAAGAGATGAGAATTCTCGATGAGTTTCAAGATAATGTCAATGATGCTTTTAAAACTAGAGAAGCTAAGTTCAAAGATCTTACCAAGTATTTTAAAAAAATATATCTCTTGAAGAAACTACTCAAAAGCAAGAAGTGAAAGATCTGAATGGGAAATGGTATTCATTTGCTCAAAGTTGGAAGAGGGAAAGGGATCTTAGAATTGAGCTTGAGGAAAAACTTTCTAAACAAGAAGAAGCTATGAAGACTCATACTGATATGCTTAAGGCTCAGGAAGAAAAAATTAAATCCTTAGAAAAGATAAGTAATGATCTAGATCAGCTACTCAAGAACATGGAAGATGATCACAAGGAACTCAAGAAGATCAAGACTATTATGAAGAAGCTGATGCCGAAAGAAAAGAGGGATAATTTCATTCCAAATCCTATCTTCTGTTCTATTTTCCTGTTGTAAAAATTATTTCAATCCTAATGAAATTCTTTTTGCACTTCATATTTTTGGTTGTTTAGTAATAATTTTTCAAGTAGCATATTTTCTTTTCCATTCCCTTTATTCATTTTTGAAAATCATACAGGGGGAGAAAGGAATGTAAAAAAATACTAAGTAAAGAAGAAATTTCCCTAAGGGGGAGTTCATCCAAGGGGGGAGTATTTATCATGAAGATTTTCATATGCAATAAAATGTAAAATCTCTTTCATAAAATCAAGAATATGATCCTTAGGGTTTCCAAAGACAAAGGGGGAGTTAGTCTTATTCACTATGATCCATAATTAAAGGGAGATAAGTTTTTTTCAAGGTCATAAAAATTTCAAAGCCCTTAGATTCTTTTTAGTAAGGATGCTTGTGCTTTCCAATAAGGGGGATATTGTTGAGTCAATAAGGTTTACTTATGACATTTCCATTCCTCTATGTTTGGAAAATCACAAACACTCTATCTAAAGGAAAATATTCTTTCCCTAAAGATTTATCTTAATAAGGAAATTTAACTTCCTCAAGGAAATTTTATATTTACCTATTTTTCATTGTTCATATTTTAGTTTCTCTAAATCTAACTCTTTTTATTCCTAAGTGAAAAATTAAGTTTCACATCTTAAACCTCATAATTCTATGAATACTTTGATATAGATTATTCGGTTTTTAGGATACAAATTCAGATTCTGAACTCTCTGAAATTTAGGCTCTGAATTCTCTAAAATTCAGACTCTTAGTTCTCTAAAATTCAGAATATGAATTCTCTAAAACTCATACTCCAAATTTTGTGAAATTCAGACTCCGAATTCTCTGAAATTCAGACTTCGAATTCCTTGAAATGTAGACTCCAAATTTTTTGAAATGCGTACTCCGAATTCTCAGAAATTCATGTTACGAATTTCTTAGAATTCAGGATCTGAATTCCTTAAAATTTAGGTTCTGAATTCCTTAGAATTCATACACCTAATTCCTTGGAATTAAGACTCCGAATTCCTTAGAATTCAGAAATTTAATTCCTTAGAATTCAAACTCCAAATTACTTCGAATTCATACTTCTAATTCCTTATAATTCAGACTTTGAATTCCTTAAATTCAGACTCCAAATTCCTTAGAATACCGACTCCCAATTCCTTAGAATTGAGACTCCGAATTCCTTAGAATTCAGACTCTTAATTCTACCAAATTCTGATTCCGAATTCCTTAGAAAACAGAATCTAAATATCCATGTAATATAGACTCTGAATATTTTTCCTTAGACTCCAAACATTATTTTTTCATAGACTCCGAAAAATTGATTTGATAGAGAAACCTTATTTTACTTACCCATGTTATAGTTACAAAATGATATTTTTCATTCTGTTTCTAACCAACCATTATTTGAGTGACACATGTACAGGTCCCTCCGAAATTCAAGGAAAAATATGATAGTTTTGTAGGATCTAAATAACGATGTAGATTCTTAATATACAAGAGGGGGTGAATTGTACACTTTAAAAAATTTCCTTAAACAAGTAAAGATCTAAGTTTAACAAAGTTAAACTAAGAAAATTCACAACACCTCTAACTCCAATTGAAATATTGGGACAAAGAATGAAGTTACAAACTTCTAGTTCTATACACCTACTTAAATCTGGAAAGTGATTCCAAAAAACTGGTTCTGGAAATATGGATCTGGAAATTGAAACTTAACCAAAGTTTACAATATGAGATTCTACCTTAAATCTTATAGAATCTAAATTAATCAGAGTAAAAGTGTACAGAGATATAAGAAGATTATACTTTCCTTACAATACAAAATTCATCGGAAAAAAAGTAGTAAAACTACAAGTAACAAACAATAAATCTTTTAACCCAAAGAGAAGGGTATCCAACAACCTTGGATAAAGGTCCCTTGATTTATACTTTCAAGCAAGTCTATCTTACCCATACCTGGGTAAGCCCTCGATACGAAGATCGTAGTCTGTGTCTTGCTATCCCCGCAATCCCTCAACTTCAAGGTAGTTGGAACCTCTGTCTTCCTCAGTAAGGAAGCCCTCAACTTCAAGGTGTTGGAACCTCTGTCTTCCTATCCCCAGAATCCCTCAAATGTAATCAACAACATTCGGAGTCCCACGAAGCAATCTGAACAAGCAGTTCAGTATGCACAAGGCATGAAAATCTTATCTCTCTAGAAATCACCTTAACAGCGTGTGGTCTCTAGAGTTATCAACTTGTTCAATGTTGTTGAGCTCTTTCAAATTAGCTTTTATTTATAGGCTCGGTTGGAACGGTTGTCTCCCTCCTCCAACAGTCATATTTTTCCTTAAATTTTGGAGGGAGCTGTACAAGTGTCACTCAACCAACGGTTAGTTAGAAACAGAATGGACGACATCGTTTTATAAAAAAACATGTGTAACTGAAGGCATGACATCATTTTATAATGAAACGAGTGTAAGCATATGAAAAACTAAAGTTCGGAATGTAAGAAAATAATAATTCGGATTCTAACCAAAATGAAATTCATAGTCTATAATAAAAAGATATTCGGATTCTATTTTATAGGAATTTGGAACCTGAATTCTGTAGAAATCTGGAGTCTAAATATCTAAGGAAATTCAGAGCTTGGTTTTACCAGAGTTTAGAATCTGAACATACAGAGTTCAGAGTTGAACTTGTAGAAGTTCGAAGTCGAACTAGTAAAAGTTCAGAGTCGAACTCATAAAAGTTCCGAGTCTAACTAGTAAAAGTTTGGAGTTGAACTCATAGAAGTTCAGAATCAAACTTATAGAATTTCGGAGTCGAACTCATAGAAGTTGAGAGTCGAAGTTATAGAAGTTCGGAGTCCATAATTTGGAGTTGAAATTTGTTTTATTTCGTATCCAAAATTCAGAATTGAACATTATTAGAGTTCGTATCCTGAATTCAGAGTAGAACTTTATTAGAGTTTGTATCCTGAATTCGGACTGTAACTTTATTAGAGTTCGTATCCAGAATTCAGATCCTAAAACAGAAAGCTTCACATCTTAGAATTATAGGATTACGTGGTTTAGGGTATGAATCTGATTTTTATACTTAAGAAAAATATTGATATGTATAAGGAAATCTAGGTTATGGTAAATTTCCTTAAGGAAGGAAATTTTCCTTAGGTAAGTAAAATATAGATTTTCTTAAGTATAAGGTGTTTGTGATTTTCAAAATAAGAAGGAATGGAAATGTTATAAGGAAAACCTTTTTGAATCAACAATCTCCCCCTTTTTGGAAAGCACAAACAACCTTACGAAAAAGAATATAAGGACGTTGAAAATTTTCATTAGACGATGAAATTAAAACTTATCTCCCTTTGTTCATGGATAATGATGAATACAAATAACTCCCCCTTAGGCATTGAAACTCTAAGGATTTTATTCTGGATTTCCAGAATGGAGTTTTGATTATCATGAGAATGAAAAACCTCATAATAAGAAACTCCCCCTTACTTTAAGGATATCTTCACTTAGAAATTTTTTCCTTATCCATTTTAAATTTTCCTTTTTCCCTTTGGAAATTTCTGGAGTGAAGTACTTTTTCCCAGGAGTATCTGGTAAAGGTTCAGTAAGAAAAGTTTCCAGAACCGGAATCTACTCAAAAGTCATCTCTGTTGCTTTCAAAAGACATTGAAAAATATCTTCTTCTGACATTTTCTTCTTTAATTTCTTTTCTTTTTCTTGTCTATCCAACTCATCAGATTCTTTCTCTTTAAAGGCCTTAGCCTCAGTAAGATCTAATCCGAATTGAGGATTCCCTTCTTTTATCTTCTCCTTGTCTTCCCTCCACTTAGCAGCCACTTCATCTGGGTAGGCTTTTTGTTTCTTTGGCTTGGGTGGTGCAAATTGAGTTTCCTTAGTTTTCTGGGTCCTGTCTTTAACCACCACTCCTTTCAACTTTCTCTTCTTCTCTGTCTTTTTAGATGGTTCCAGAGTTTGTTGATCTTTCTAAGCTGCCTCAGCCTCTTCCTCTGGTAAAGGGTAGAATTCTCTGGATTCAACAGAAAAACCCATCTTCATCCTCTTTAATGTATCATCACTAACCAATATTACCTTACAACTTATTTTCTTGGAAGTGAAAGAAACTTTAAATGAATCAATACATCTGATAATAAGCTTAAGAAGCAAGCCCGGATACATTATGATCCGAGATTTCAGATTCCCTTCTTTAATATTCTTAACTGTAATCAAAACATGCCTTATCAAATTCAACTTCCTTAGATTTACCAAAAAATATAAGATGTATATATCACTCTTCTTGATATTATCCTTATCACCCCTTCTCGGTGCTAAAAATCCTTGTACCCACAGCTGTAGAATCCGATTATTCGGGGAGAGATGAGCAATATTAGCAGTCTTGGCATCTTTAAGTCCAAGGCATTTCAATGCCTTCACTTTGTTGAAACTTACTTGTTCATCCAGAAGATTATGTGAACAAAACTCAACATCACCTTCATAAGATAGACCCACCAAGCTTACAGCCTTTGTGTAAGAAAGCATATAAGTCTTTCCATAAGACTTGAATGAAAACTTCTCTCTACCATCTTCCTTAAGGAAGGAAACAGACTCATAAAAATCAACAAGAAAATCTGTATAAACCGGATCCTGTTTCACTGGATTTGATAAGAAAACATCCTCCCATCCATTCAATCTAATATTTTTAGATATAAGAGAATCATACTTGTAGAAACATGGATGCACTAACCTCTCCCTGTAAAATAACCATTTTGAGATTGGATTTGTAGTTGACATATCCTGAAAAGTAGCTTCAGAAGACATTCGGAATGAAGAGATCTGTAAGATTCGGAACGGGCTTTAAGAAGGGAGTCAGAGCTTCAACACTTGAGAGCTTGAAGATCGATGTGGGACAACCATCGGGGGGGGGTCCCTTTATATAGGCGATGGAGCTGACCTTTCATCTTTCAAAAGAAATCTAGTAGTTGAGAATTTCTCTGATCTGATCTGACGGTTGAAAACATACCTTCAAGGAAATCTTGAATACGATCTTTTGAGGTTTTAAGAAAAACAATCGGATTTAAGAAAACTAGAATCCGATAAATTTTAAAACTTATAGGAAAATACCAGCAAGAAAAATATGACTACGAACACTAAAGTAAGGAAATCATACCTTTAGGATTGTCCAGGAAGTTTATTCGTAATACGTGATATTATTCTTGAAGAAAAATTTGACTATGAAAAACTAACTACGAAAAACATAAAGTTGAAAAGACTTTGAGTACCAAAACTCCAGTACGAAATGTATGAGTACGAAAATCCCAATACGAAAAGTTTGAGTATGAAAAATTTCAGTACTAAAAGTATGAGTACGATTAATTTCAGTATGAAAATTCTCATTACGAAAGTTCATGTTCCGAAAATTTCCATTACAAAAATTTTAGTTCTGAAAACTTCATTACGAAAATTTTAGTTACAAAAGTTTGAAAAACTTACTACGAAAATTTTGATTACAAAATCATTAAAAAAACTGACTACAAAAATTCTGATAACAAAAGCCTAAAAAACTAACTACAAAAATTTTCATTACAAAAGCCTTAAAAAACTGACTACGAAAATTTTTATTATGCTAACAAGAAAATGTTCTCCCCCTATGAAAAGGTGTTTATTAATGTTAGGAGAATTGTACAACAAGAATTTAATAAATATGGATTACCTCATGGTTATCATTCCTAACTTCTGTTTAATGTATTAAAATCTATTAGAAGGTAAAGATTTTGTGAAAATTCCATCAAGTTGATCTTGCATTCCAATAAACTGAAGAATGATATCTCTTTTAAGTGGGTGATCCCTAAGAAAGTGATGCCTAATATCTATGTGTTTTTCACAAGAGTGATGTGCGGGATTTTTACTAAGGGCAATGGCACCTGTGTTATCACACAAAATTTGATTCTTAGTAAAACTCATGACATAGTATGTGAGTGTTTGTTGCATTCACAATACATGAGCACAAAAACATCCAGCTACTACATATTCAACTTCAGCAGTGGTGAGTGATACTGAGTGTTGCTTCTGGTAGGGCCAAGAAACTAATGAATCTCTTATGAAATTACAAGTTCCAGATGTACATTTTCTATCCATTCTACACCCACCAAAGTCAGCATCTGAAAAACTCTTTAAGATAAAATCATTTCTAGAAGTATAAAATAATCCTAGATCCATGGTTCCCTTTAAGTAGCGAAAAATTATTTTCACTTCCTTTAAATGAGATTCCTTAGGATTGGATTGATATCTTGCACATAAGCATACTGAGAACATCAAGTCTGGTTGACTAGCTTTCAAGTAAAGTAGACTTTCTATCATACCTCTAAAAGATGTTTGATCTACTGGTTTCCCAGCTTCATCAAGATAAAGTTTGTTTGAGGTACCAATAGGAGTACTTATACTCTTAGTGTTTTTATACCCATAATTTTAAGAAGATCTTTAATATACTTATGTCGGGATATGTATATTCTTTCTAGTTTTTGAGAAATTTGAAAACCAAGGAAAAATATTAACTCACCCCTCATACTCATTTCAAACTCATATTTCATTATATCTGCAGAGGAATCAGTTAAAGATTGCTAAGTTGACCCAAATATAATGTCATCAACATAAATATGAACAATACAAAAATTTTTCTTATCTTTCTTTATAAAAAGGTTTGGATCTACATTTCCCTTAACATAGTTATTTTGAATCAAAAATCTTGTAATTCTATCATACCAAGCTTGTGGGGCTTGTTTAAGGCCATACAAATCTTTGGTAAGTCTAAAAACGTGATCAGGATGTTTTGTATCTTCGAAGCTAGGAGGTTGTTCAAAAAAACTTCCTCTTGGACATAACCGTTAAGAAAAACAAATTTCACATCCATTTGAAAAAGTTTAAAATTGATGAATGCTGAAAAGGCATGTAAGATACGAATAGATTAAAGTCTAGATACTGGAGCATAGGTTTCTTCATAGTCTATTCCCTCTTGCTGATTATAGCCTTTAGCAACTAGTCTAGCTTTTTTTCTAACAATGACTCCATTTTCATCACACTTATTTCTGAAGACCCACTTTACTCCAATAATAGAATTTTCCTTAGGTCTTTCAACCAAGGTCCAGACTTTATTTCATTCGAATTCATTTAGCTCATCTTGCATGGCTTTGATCCAATCATCATCACCTAGAGCTTCATCAGTGCTTTTTGGTTCCAATTGGGAAAGAAATTCTAGATGTTATACTTCATTTCTCAAGGAACTTCTAGTCCTTACAGGTTGATTTACATCACCAATGATAGTATCACTCAGATGATTCTTAAGAAACACCTGACTTGGGTTTTGTAAAACTTGTTCATCAACATAGGGTAGAAATTCTTCTGGGGTAAATGTTTCAGAAATATTTTCTTGAACATTTTCCTTATCAGAAGGATCTTCCATGAAAGGTTGATAATCAGTTTTTGAAAAAACATATGAGGATGTAGGTTGGGATGGTTTAAAAACAAAAGGATCAGTTTCATCAAATTCTATATGTACTATTTCTTCAATAGTACAAGTGTTTTTATTGAAAACTCTATAAGCCTTAGAAGTTGTCGAGTAACCTAAGAAAATTCCTTCATCAGATTTTGGTGCGAATTTGTGTATATTATCTTTAGTATTCATGCTTAATACCTTGCAACCAAAATCCTTGAGGTAGGAAAGTCTAGGTTTTCTACCATTCCATAACTCATAAGGATTTTTATTAAAAAAAGGTCTAATCAAAACTTGATTTATAGTATAACAAGCAGTACTTACAGCTTTGGCCCAAAAATGTCTAGCTATAGAATATTCACACAACATGGTTCTAGTTATCTCTTGAATAATTCTATTTCATCTTTCAACTATGCCATTTTGTTGAGGAGTTCTAGGTGCTGAAAAGTTGTGAGTAATACCTTTTCTACTACAAAAAGTTTCAAAATCAGATTTTTTAATTTCTCCTCCATGATCACTATGAATAGTTTTCAGTCGAAGGTTTTTCTCATTTTTAACTTGGGCTCTAAAACTTTTGAAATAAGAAAAATCTTCATACATCTTTGCTAGAAATAGACTCATATAAATCTACTATAATCATCAACTAGAACAAATGCATATTATTTTCCTCCAATGCTTCCAGTTTGTGTAGGACCAAAAAGATCCATGTGCACCAACTGTAACGCATCAGTTGTTGAGACTTCACGAATTGATTTAAAACTAGATTTATGTTTCTTTCCATATTGAAAAGGATCACAAACTTTAGAAGAATTAAATTGAAGCTCTGGTAGATCCCTAACTAGTTTCTTCTTAGATAGTTTAAATAAGTTCATAAGGTTACAGTGACCTAGCCTTCTATTCCATAACCAAGAATGATCTTCCATTTCACTAAGGCACGGTAAGTCTTGGCTCCTGGGGTCTTCTAAGTTCATATTGTAAACATTCTCTTGCCTATGGGCAGAGAGAATAAACTCTTCCTTGGAATTGTGTACTAAGAACTTATCATTCCTAAAATTCACAAGGTATCCTTCATCAGATAATTGACTTATGCTAATGAGGTTGTGCTTAAGACCGTTAACAAACAAAACATTTGAAATCAATGTTTTTTCAAGAAGAACAGTGTTACCTATACCAACAATTTCTCCCTAAGCATTATCACCGAAAGTTACTTTTCCTCCTTTCGTCTTGATAGTATTTTCAGAATAGATTTTGTTACCAGTCATATGTCGGGAACATCCACTATCCATTTACCAAGTATTGTTGTTGGTACTTTCCCTATTTTCTTGAAAATAAGAAACAAGTTAGGTTTTTGGAATCCTGACTTTCTTGGATCTGGAATTGATAGACAACAAAATTTTGGGTATCCATATTTGTTTAGAAAAATATGCTTTATAAAACCCAAGAGATTGAACATTATTTAAAGAACATTTTTTCTTCCAATGCCCACCACTATGACACTTAGTGCAAAAAGGGGCTTTAGAAGGAAAAAAATAGTTGTTTTTGAAAATTAGTTTTTGGTGAGTATAACCTACTCTAGTAGTGTTTCCTTGAGGTTTAATTTGAGAATAAATCTGGTCAAAATTTTCCTTCCCATAAGTAAATTTTGTAAGAAGCTTCTTAAGAGAAAATATTTCAGATTTTAGTCTAATGACTAAATTCCTGTCCTCAGGAATCATTTCCTTAGAGTTAGATTTTTCCTCAAAAACTTTCATTTTTAAAATAGCATTCTTAAGATCTTTAGAAAGTTCTTACTTATTTAATTTTCCTTCCCAAGTTCATTAGAAAGTTTTTCTAAAATTACTTCTTTATCTTTAAGATCTAAAGAAAGATCTGAAATCTCTTTTGTAAGAAATTATTCCCTAGTATTTTCCTTGTATACTTTCTTAGAAATTTTACAATTTTTTGCTTAAAGTAACTTTGAAAATCTAGATACTTCTTCATATGAAGGTTCTTCATTTTCTGAGGATAAAGTATCTTCATTAGAAGTACTATTTTCAGAATAGTAATTCTTATCCAGAGATAGATTTGTTAAAGCCTCGGCAGAGCGTACCTTGGCCATGAGACATGTATGTGGAAAGGAAGTACTAGCAATGAATCCCATATTCTTCTGAGCTGATGAATCCTATTCTGAGGATTCACTTCATGAATAGTCTTCACAGCTATCTCTCCAAGTATTATTAGATTTCAGACTTTTATTAGCTTTAGCTTTGTAAAACTTCTTCATATTCATTTAAGAATGCCTCTCTTTTCTTTCTTTATTTTTAAGTATAGGGCTATCAGGTCATATGTTTCCACTTCTCTTGCATTTATATCATGTGACCTCTGAATCTTTATTATCTTTCCTTTCCTTCTTCTTATACTTGGATTGGAAATTTCTTTGACCGGCTCTCTTGTTCATTCTTCGAGAAAGATTTGCTAACTCATTTTCTGAGACTTTGCTCTCACTATATTCGGATTGGATAATAACCTTCTTAGACTTGGATCTAGTTACTCTCTCAGGATTCTTATCTTTCATGTGATTTGATGTTGTAGTAAAATCAACAGTACCATTCCCATTCTTCTTTTTAATGTTGTCAACATCTCTCTTTATCCTTATTTCATGTTGGAGAAGAGTTCCAAACATCTCATCTACCGAAATTTGAGTGACCTTCTTGTTCTCATCAATTGTTGTTCTCTTTGATTCCCACTAATTGGGCATAATATCAATGATCTTATCCACAAGAGATTCATCATCCATAACTTTATCTCCCATTGATTGTAGACTGTTCACAATAGTCATAATCCTTTGTTGCACTTTTCTTATAGGTTCTCCATAAGGGAAATTAAAACCATGATACTCATCTCTCAACACAGCTCTTCTAGTCTCAATCACATTAGATGTACCAAAATGTGTAACTTCGAGTTTCTTCCATATACAGTTAGCTATTTCACAAGAATAAATTTGGCTATATATGTTCCTAGTCATTGAACATAGTAGATTATTGCGTACCTTATAGTTTAATTGATAATCATGCTTCTCTTGGTTTTTGAAAGTACATACTTCCTTATCAAGAATTTTATATCCACCGGTAAGCATAACAATGTTTTCTAATCCAATATTGATAATGAAAGTATTCATTTGATCTCTCCAATATTCATAATCATTGCCATAAAAAATTGGTGGTCTTCTAGGATTTAGGTTGTCGATGGATCCAACATTTAAACCATCCATCTTAAAGAATATTTCTACACAAAAACTTGTTAAAAAAAAAGTTCAGATTCAAGGTAAATATTCCTAAGCAAGGAAAATATAGAACAATGAAAAACTTATATGTGAGTATAAGTATTTCAGAAACCTCCTCTGATACCAATTGTAGGATCGAAATAACGATGTAGATGCTCAATATAGAATATGGGGGGTGAATTGTACACTTTAAAAAATTTCCTTAAACAAGGAAAGATCTAAGTTTAACAAAGTTAAACTAAGAAAATTCAAAACACCTTTAACACCAATTGAATTATTGGGACAATGTATGAAGTTAAAAACTTCTATTTCTATGCACTTGCTTAAATCTGGAAAGTGATTCCGAATAAATGCTCCCAGAAATATGGATCTAGAAATTGAAACTTAACCAAAGTTTACAATATGAGATTCTACCTTAAATCAAATAGAATCTAAATTAATCAGAGTACAAGTGTAAGAAAATATAAGAAGATTATACTTTCCTTACAATACAAAATGCTGCAGAAAAAAAAGTTGTAAAACTACAAGTAACAAACAATAACTCTTTTAACCCAAAGAGAAGGGTATCCAACAACCTTAGATAAAGGCCCCTTGATTTATACTTTCAAGCAATTCTGTCTTACCCACACCTGGGTAGGCCATCGTTATGAAGATCGGAGTCTCTGTCTTGCTATCCCTGCAAGCCCTCAACATCAAGGTAGTTGGAACCTCTGTCTTCCTCAGCAAGGAATCCATCAACTTTAAGGTGTTAGAACCTCTGTATTCCTATCCCCGGAAGCCCTCAAATGTAATCACAAACATTCGGAGTCGCATGAAGTAATATGAATGAGCATTTCAGCATGCACAATGCATAAAAATCTTCTCTCTCTAGAAATCACCTTAACAGCATGTGGTCTCTAGAGTGATCAACTTGTTCAATGTTGTTGAGATCTTTCAAATGAGATCCTATTTATAGGCTCGGTAGGAACGGTCGGCTCCCTCCTCCATCTGTAATATTTTTCCTTAAGTTTCGGAGGGACATGTACACGTGTCACTCAACCAATGGTTAGTTAGAAACAGAATGGATGACATCATTTTATAAAACAACATGTATAATTGAAGGCACGACATAATTTTATAATGAAATGAGTGTAAGCATAAGAAAAACTGAAGTTCAGAATGTAAGAAAATAATAATTCGGAGTCTAACCAAAATATAATTCGTAGTCTATAATAAAAAGATATTCTTATTCTGTTTTATAGGAATTCAGAACCTGAATTCTGTAGAAATCTAAATTCTGAATTTCTAAGGAAATTCATATTCTGGTTTCACCAGAGTTTATAATCTGGACTTACAGAGTTTGGAGTCGAACTTGTAGAAGTTCGAAGTCAAACTAGTAAAAGTTTGGAGTCGAACTCATAAAATTTTGGAGTCTAAATAGTAAAATTTCGGAGTCAAACTCATAGAAGTTCAGAATCAAATTTATAGAAGTTTGGAGTCGAACTCATAGAAGTTTGGGGTTGAACATATAGAAGTTCTGAGTCCATAATTTAGAGTTGAAATTTGTTAGAGTTCGTTTCCAAAATTTGGAATGGAACTTTATTAGAGTTCGTATCCTGGATTCAGAGTGGAACTTTATTAGAGTTCGTATCCTGAATTCAGAGTGGAACTTTATTAGAGTTCATATCTAGAATTCAGATTGGAACTTTATTAGAGTTCGTATCAAGAATTCGGATCCTAAAACAGAATGCTTCACATCTTATCATTATATGATTTCTAGGTTTTGGGTATGAATCCGATTTTTATACTTAAAAAAATTACTGATATGTATAAGGAAATCTAGGTTAGGTTAAATTTCCTTATGGAAATTTTCCTTAGAGAAGTAAAATATATATTTTCTTAGGTATAAGGTGTTTGTGATTTTCAAAACAATAAGGAATGCAAAATTCATAAGGAAAACCTTATTCACTTAACAAGTTGGAGGAGGGAGATGACCATTGGAAATGTACCTATAAATAGGAGTTCATTTGAATGATCCCAAATAGTCTGTTCTACAACTCTAAAGATTACATACTACTAATGTGATTTCTAGAGAGAGACTCTCATTCCTTGTGCATAATGAACATCTTGTTTAGATTACTTTATATGACTCTGATTGTTGCTATGTACAATCGAGGGCTTCTAGGGATAGGAAGACAAAGGTGTCGACTACCATAAAGTTCGAGGACTTTCTTGATAAGGAAGATAGAGGTGCTGACTACCTTGAAGTTAAAGGGCTTGTGGGGATAGCAAGAGATGCTCTAATATTCTTATCAAGGGCTTACCCTGGTGTGGTTAAGACAAACTTTCTTGAAATTATAAATCAAGGGACCTTTATCCAAGGTTGTTGGATACCCTACTCTATGGGTTAAAAGATTCTATACTTGTTACTTGTATTGTTTCAAGTTTCTTTCTGCAGCATTTTGATTAATAAGGAAAGTATAACTATCTTATACTTTCTTGTACTTGTATACCCGGATTAGTAATATTCTATACTCTTTAAGGTAGAATCATTGTCCTTGTAAACTTTTCTTAAGTTCCATTTCTGAAACTATATTTTCGGAATCTAGCAAGTTTGTAGAACTAAGAGGTCTTGTGAATTTACCTTGTTTAACTTTTTTAAACAATTGAATGTTTTAACCAACTTTATAGGTTCCAAATTAATTTTTAGAGTTTACAATCCACCCCCTCTTGTATATTGAGCATCTACATCATATTTCGATCCTACAATATTTTCTTTAAATAATTTTTATTCTTCAGTAGCTTGCTTTTCATGTAATCATGAGCTCAAATGAATCGAGGGATGCCCTTATTTTAAAATTACCATTATATCCTAGCCGTTAGGTTAGAGATAATAATTATAACTAACTTTTGAAATTCATTGTGAATTCATTAGTTATCAATTATTTATGAAACATATAAATCAAATAGATATTTGTATTTTTTGAGTAAATTAATATTAATAATGAAATTAATGAGATATATGTGTTTATATACTTAATAAATTGTTTTTTATATTCATCCAATGGATATTTTAATCATATGGTATGAATAAAACCCTATTTGATGTATAAAAACCTATTTTTTAAAACGGTCAATTTTACACCTTTGAATGGAAAACACCTTTAAAATTAAGATTTTGACATATTAATAATTTTTATATGACAACCTAAAAAATTTATTTTGAAGTGGGATATAAAAATTTACATTGAATGAGTTTATGATATTTTTCTGATAACTTTCATGTTTCGATGAATAGTATAAATATGCTATATTTTAATTGAAAATAACTTTTTCCATTGAAATAACTTATATGGTCAAATTATATTATTTAATAGTTTTAGAGTATAAATAAAATATATTTCTAGTATTTAATATAATTTATGTTGTTTTAATTAATTTTAAATTATATTCAGATGAAAAAACATTTCAATATTTTGCAATATTTTAACTTTTAAAACTCGTTTTCTCATTTCAACCATGGGATTAATTTCAAATTAATTACTGCAAATTATGTTTTTCGAATTTTGAAAAATAGATTCAATATTTGGAATCAGTAGTTCCAAATTATGTAAAAATATTTATTTTATTTTTGGGAAATATTAATAGTAACTTTAGTAAATTTTATTAACACAGTAAAAGTGTAAATCAGGTAATTAAGGGTAAAAATAATATTACAAAACTACCCTAACACCTTTTAAATAAAATTTTATGATTATAATTTTTCCTAAAACATAATTTGGTCAAAATTGTATCCATTGGAACCCACTTAGAAGAGATTAGGACATTTAATTTTTTTTATTTAAAGAAAAGTGAAATATGTCTCACTGAAGCTTTAATTATAAAATTATTTTTAATATAACATTATACAAAATATAAAATTCAAATGTAAATACTAATTTGAAATGTAAAATTTTTCTATTTATCATGAAGAGTTATTTTTAATTTTTAGCAACTAAATAATCACTTTAAAGCCTTATACGTGGATGATGAAAAAATTAATTAATTGATGAGAAATCAATTAAATAATTTTTATTAAAATATTAATAACCATAAAACAACCCAAACACTTTCCCAAAAATTATTTGTTGAGTATATATCAACCATAATCATCCAAATGTCAACTTATTTACCATTTTGAGACTTATAGAAGAGAATATCACACTTATATTATTTTATTTAAAGTGAAGATAAACTTGTCACATTCATGTTTTAAAAGAGTATACCATTTTTAATGTTGTGTTTTTTCAGAAGATAAATTTGAATAAATGTATTATTATAAAATATAATGGATTTATATTTCTCATATTATTTTATTTTTTATTTTTATTCAATAAAAAAATATATTAAATAATTACACAAAATTGAGGTAGTAATGATTTTATTAGTGTAGAGATCAAATAAATATTATTAATAAATATATTAATAAATATAATTTGGGATAAATATTATATAAAATTAATTATCTAGATTAAATTGACCCCTTATTGATATAATAAAATATTTGGATCGAGGTTCACTTCTTATTTTTATATTTTTAAAAATACATCAAATAAATAGTGTCAAAATTGACAATACTGATATTTTGTCAAAATAAGATTTTCTTGAATTATTTACAAATCATTAAAAAATGAGAAATATATAATAATTATTATATGGTCTAAAAGGTTATAAATTATTCATTTAAGGTCTAATTTACTTCAAATAAATAAATATTTCACCCTTTTAATATTGAAATATTTGTTACCCAAGTTAAAAATTAAATAGAATAATTAAATGTTAATTAAAATGATAATGCTTAAATTGACATTCAAACTTGTATAAAATTTATTATTGGATGGTATTAAAACACTATATCATCTCATATACTAAATCGGTAAATTTTGGAGGTTTTTAAGTGGGTTTTGATTTTATAACAAATTAATATTTTTAAGGTTTCCAGAAGTGCACCTCACCTCAATTATAAAGGGTCTCTTCCTTCCTCAACTCTTCACATAATTTAGATCCTTCCATGTCAACCATACCCTATACATTTACCTTATAAACTTCCCTAGAAACATTTTTGAGGTGCCGGTCTTCTTCAAATACCAACTCTGGTGATCTAAGAGGATATTTAGAGGAGGCAGATTGAAGAAAAGGTAATATCATTTACTGATTCCTTTAAACTTTTTTATTCTTATACATCCACCTTATGAGTTGTTTAATTATAAGTAATAAGTCCAGTATTACTTATATAATGAGAGGTTATTATGATTATGAAACAACAATAGTCCACCTTCCACTCGTCCTATGAAAAATGAAATCATCATGTGTGCGTATGTACAACTTATCATCTCCATGTTGTGGTGTAATCTATTTTTCACCACCACCTTACATGGATGGGTATAATGATGTAATTAATATATTTATATATATATATGATTAATATAAAATTATATTTATTCTTATATAATATACATCATACTCGTCAATACCATTTAACAATTATGGGAAATATATCGTCACTCATGCGTACGTACGGCTTACCGTATCTACAGTGCGATGTGATTCCTTCTACATAATTTTCATTAAATAATGATTATATAAATGAATTTAATTAATAAATATGATATATATTAAACTACTAATATTCTTTAAATAATATAACTATAACCTAAAAACCATAATAATAACTTATCCGACAAAACATGTATAAGAACATGAAGCAGTTAATACCCGAATAACAAGTAACAATAAAATGTTACTAACACACTGAAGAAAATATGATCATAAATGTTATCATAAAAATTATTATGATTCTATAATAAATCAGTAAAATTATTTAAATCATTATACAGGAGTTTTGGATACATACAATGCATATCGGACCTAAGGTAAGGGATAACTATGCAAATCTCATTTTTATCCGAGATTGATTATTCGTAAGTATTAACTAGGGTATATTTATCATCCATTTCCATGATTTCTAAATTTGTATTTAAAAATATTATTTATATCCTTCTATAATTTTCTAAAGTCAATTTTAACCATTGTTGAATTTTTACTAAATGGTATGAATGGATTCTTTTATCATTTTCAGTACGAGGTACTTTTTGACTTTTCTGGAAAAAGTATGAGAAGAACGTTTTTTTAACTTGTACAACATGAATAGATTTTTACACTTTTATAATGCCTTATTTCCTTGAATATTACCTTATATGATTACTTTTTTTTCACATAAAATTTTTTCTTCTAAAATTGTGTGACATTTTGAGGAAGGAAAATGTTTTTAAGAAGAAAGGATATTTTCCTCAAGAATTAATTTCAAGTGTTTTATCGAAATTATTTCCCATCTAAGGTGAAACTCTTTAAATAGGATTATATTTCTATCCTTGTTATTAATATGATTTTTTTTATTATGTAATGTTATTTAGTAAATCCCTTTTTTTATATGAATTATGATGGAATGATTTTTATGAAACTCATTTTATTTCATGGGTTATGCTATGGTGAATGTTTTTATGTTTTTTTGGCACATGTAATAATGGTTTCATTATGATATGAGTGATACCTATATCTTCCTACCATTTATTGGGTAACAATTTATATCTCATGAGATAGACATGACTAGAATGACAAGTAAATATGTTCAGTAATACAAGGTGGGAACTATGAGTGAACTCGGTTCAGTAATGGACTTTGTCCGCCGTGATGGTCTTGGAAATTATCCTTGAATAATATGAAATTATTTTCTATGACTATGTATATATGCCAGGAAATCCCATGTATTATGTTGTGACTATTGGGATTACATTTCACTTTTATGATTTATCCCATAAAATAATATTATGATCTTTTATATGCAGGATAAAATTTTCAAATGTTATGTCCTTATGATTATGATTTGATTGATATTTCCCTTCTATACCCTTTTTGAAAATTTGAGCTCACCCTTTCATAAGTTTATTTTCCCTAGTTTATAAATAAGGATATTAAGTAAGATATTTCAAAATGGAGTCTATTTATAAATAAATAAGTGGGAGACAATGTAGATGGTTTATGAACCAGTTATTTATGTTTCCCAACTTCTAAAGACCCTAAACCTATACGGTACTAGTGTGTTTTTTGTTATGTTATGTAATAAATATTTTTAATGTTTAATTAAAATATATATGTAAAGAATGGACTTTTATAGTTGGTATTAGATCCAAGTTATAGTTAACCATTGGAAACTCAGATGATAGAACCTTAGTAAGAACCCTAATGATAAATCTATGTATAGGTTATAATCTTATCCTAGTGTTTTAGAGATGTGTATGAATAAACTAGGATAAAACCTAAAGTATCCTAAATTGAAATTTTATTCTTTAATTATTTGGTTTCCCCATTATGATTATTGTTTCTCAAACTACGCTTCTTGTTTTTAGTCAATGGCTGGAACCCAAAGGAATCGTGTTAATGATGAATGTGATGGGAAATGCAATGATTGTCCCCCTGAGAAATAAAATGTTATGGGAGCTAGAATGAAAAACCTTGTATCCATGCTCACACAACTTCCTCAAGCTATGAATCATTATAGACTTCCAAAAGGGGAGAAACATTTTGTTGAATCCTTTATGAGGCAGTGTCCACTTTCATTCAGTAGGTCTTATAATCTATTAGTGGATGAACAATGGATTAGTACCATTGAAAATATATTTTCAGTTCTATAATTTTATGACCATGATATATTCATCTTAGCAGTATATCGTTTGGAATTTGAAGCTGATCAATGGTGGAATATTATCAATAATGAGAGGAAAAGATGTGATATTGAGTCTATGGGATGGGTCGAGTTCAAGAACTTATTTTTCAATAATTACTTTCCATGTATTATTCGAAAAAAGATAGAAAAGTAGTTCCTCAAACTTAAGAAAAAGGATGATGAATCATTTGGTACCTATGAAGCAAATTTTACAAGCCTTTCAAGATACACTTCTGGAATTATTATCCAACTTCAGAGTAAAATTGATCAATTCATTAGTGGATTAAAAAAAGTCTCTGAAGGTTATTATCCATAAGGGACTTTAATAGCTACGAGTAAATTGTACTATGTGCTCTCAAGGTTGAGATAGAGATTGGTGTAACCCATCGGTCATATGGGTTTGATAAGAAGAGAAAAATGGAATTCAAAGGAAAAAATAAAGACCACAATGAAAAAAAGATGAGTTTTCCCTTATGCTCAAAGTGTGAAAAAAACATAAAGGAATTTGTATTAAAGGAACTAGTAAATGTTTTAAGTTCAGAAAAGAATGCCATTGGAAAATTAAATACTAATGTGATGGGAAAAAGTTTTCTAAATATAAGAACAGATAAAAGGCTACATATAATGAACCTCCTACACATAAATTATACAAGTGTAAGGAAATAGGTAATTGTGAAAATCAATGCCCTAATCTAAGTGTTATTGATGATGATAGAAGTCAACAAACTCTTAATTCCAAATACAAAGGAAAGTCGCATGGAATCATTATCGTTGATGTAGAGTACAATAATGAAGTAGTGAAAGGTACACTAACCAGCCACTCTAAAGTAATAAATATTTTATTTGATTTTGGATCCACCCACTCTTTTATTTATAAATAATTTTATAAGGGTATAGTCATATTACCTCAATAATTATATGTTGAGTTATTTTTGACAACTTTTAATGGCACAATGGTCGCATCCAAAGTTTATAATTCTTCTCCGGCTGAAGTTTGTGGTAAATTTCTTCCTAGAAATATTTTGATCCTTCCTATAGGGTAATTTGATGTGATTCTTGGAAAGGATTTTCTTTCTCTATATGGATGTCATATTAATTTCCATGGAAGTTAATTCAAATTTGATATTCCATATCAATCTATGGTCACATATTGATGCAAGGATGAATATAAACTTCCAGTAATCTTTTTCCCATATTATGGGTATTGATTCCTATAAATGAAATTTATTTATCATAGATGGTTTTTTAGAAACTCATCATTAAAAATACACCAATTTTATGGGAGTTTTATGATGTCTTTCTAGAGGAATTTCTAGTTCTTCCACCAAATTGTGAAGTTGAGTTTTCAATAGAACTCATACTGGGTTCTATGACAATTTCAAAGACACCTTATAGAATGGCCCCAATTGTGTTGTTGGAATTTAAGAAACAACTCAAAGAGAATCTTCATAAGGGATTAATATGCCCTAGTGTATCACCTTAGGGAGAACCTATTCTATTTCTTAAGATGAAATGTGGATCAATGAGGCACTACATTGATTATAGATAACTTAATAAAATCACTGTCAAGAACAAATATCATCTTCCCTATATTTATGACTTATCTGACCAACTACGAGGAGATAAGTACTTATCCAAGATCGATCTTCATTCAAGATATCATCAATAAAGGGTAAAAAGAAGGATATACCAAATAAGGCATTTTATACAAGGTATAGACACAATGAATTTTAAGTAATTCCTTTATTCTTTCTAATGTCCCTGATATCTTTATGGATCTAATGAATAGAGTATTTAGAGACTGTCTTGATCAATTTTTTGTAGTCTTTATAGATGATATTATTTTCTATTCGATGAGTAAGTAAGAACATGATGACCATTTGATAATTGTAATAAAGACCCTAAGAAAGAATAATCTTTATGAGAAATTTACCAAGTGTGAATTTTGGATTTAAATTTTTTTTGGGGGTCACATAATCTCAAGAGAAGGGATGTCCATGGATCCATAAAAAAAGTTGTTGAAAGTTCGCCGAGACCAAAAATGATAACTGATATCTGAATTTTTCTTGGTTTGGATGGATATTATTGATGTTTTGTGAAATATTTTTCAAGATTATATAATACACTCACCATGTTGACTTGGAAATAAGTTAAGTTTGTTTGGATGGGGAAATGTAAAGAGAATTTCAAAGAGCTAAAATGAAGGTTAGCCAGGGCACCTATACTCACACTGCTTGTAGTGGAGAGAGGTTTTTGATCTACAGTGATGCATCCAAGAAGGGGATGGGATGTGTTATCATGAAAAATGATATGGTGATAGCTTATGCCTCAAATCATTTGAAAATCCCTGAAAGAATTACCCAACTCATGATTTGGAGTTAGCTTCGGTAATAGTTGCATTAAAGATACAGAGTCATTATATTTATGGTGAAAGGTGTGATATTTATACTGATTATAAAATTATAAAGTATATTTTCACACAAAAGTAGTTGAATATGTGCCAAGGAATATGGGTGGAGTTGATTACAGATTACAAATTCTCAATACATTACCACCCTAGGAAATCGAACAAGATGGTAGATGATTTGAGTCAACAAGGACATGCTAGCATATCCACGATGAGGATCCCAAAATATCCAATATTTATGGATTTGAAAAGGACGGATCTTGAAAGATTAATGTAATGGGAGAAATATTATCTTTCTCAAATTAATTCTCAACCATCAATACAATTGAGGATTAAGGAGGTGAAAAAAAAGATGTATAGCTACAAAATAAAGTGAGAAATGTTCTCGAATTCAACCTTGATTATGATGGAATAATGAGGTTTTGGAGTAGGGTTTTTATTCCTACCATACCAAAATTCAATAAGGAGATATTATATGGGGCTCATAGTTTTTTAGTCTCTAATCACCCTTAAATCACAAATATGTACAAGGACCTAAAAGAGTATTTATGGTGGGATGGTATGAAAAGAGTCGTCAGTTATTATGTCTCTCGATGCTTGGTTTTTGGGAAATTTTAGGTTATGAGACAAAAGGATAATGGGATGTTACAACCATTACCTATACCAAAATGGAAATGGGAAAACATCACTATGGACTTTATTATAGGACTTCCCAAAACATATAAATCCCATAATCCTATATGGGTTACATTTGATCTCCTTACAAGTATGGTGACCTTTATTTCAATTAGATAGGATTTATCTCTTGATTATATTTCCAGGATATATGTAAAGGAAGTGGTATGATTTCATGGATTACCAATTTCTATTATATCTAGTCAGGATTTGAGATTTACCTCAAAGTTTTGGAAAAGTCTTTAGCATGCTCTAGATACAGAGTTATGTTTCAGCACTTCTTATTATCCTTAGATAGATAGTCAATCTGAGGGGACAATTTAAACTCTAGAAGGCATGTTGAGAGCTTGATCTTTGGATTTCAAGGGTGGTTGGGATCAACACCTAAAATTGGTGGAATTTTCTTACAACAATAGCTTTTAGTCTAGTAATCAGATGACTCCTTATGAAGCCCTCTATTGAAAGAAGTGAATAACTCCAACTTTTAGGGATGAAGTTAGGGAAATAAATCTATTAAGACCTTATCTTGTTGATTAAATGGAAGAAAAGGTTAGATATATTCAACAACACATAACAGCAGCTCAGAGTAGATAAAAAAATTATGATGAAAATCAAATAAAAGACCTATATTTTGAAGTGGGTGATAACGTGTTTCTACAAATATCTCCTTGGAAGTGAGTAATGATATTTGGAAAGAATGGAAAGTTGATCCCTAGGAATATCGGTCATTTTGAAATTATGGATCATGTTGGGAAGGTAGCTTACTGATTGGCACTTCCACCGAATCTCTTTAATGTTCACGATGTGTTTCATGTATCCCTCTAGAGAAAGTACATACTTGATCCATCATATGTACTAAACTCAAAAGTCATACCACAAGAGCACGATCTTTCTTATTAAGAACAACTGATAGAGATTGGGGAGTGTAGTGAAAAAATTCAACAAAACAAGAACACTTACTTGGTCAAAGTTTTATGGAGGAACAATAAATTTGAAGAAGCTACATGGGAACTTGACAATATGATGAGGGTGAGGTATCCTCATTTGTTTGTTTCCAAGTGATGAATTTTGAGGGAAAAATTCAATTGAAGGGGAGTATAATGTAACACCCAGATGTTTTTATGAAATATATTCTTTAAATAATATTAATTATATGGTAGCTTTTTTCACACAATCGTGAGTTTAAACAAACAAAAAGATGACATTATTAAAATATTACCATCATATAATAGGTGTTTGGTTAGCATGAATCAGTATAACTTACTTATGAAAATACATTATTAATTTATTGGCTGTCAATTATTTATGAAAAATATAAATCAAATAGATATTTTTTATTTTTGTGTGAATTACTTTTGGTAATGAAATTAATGAGATAAATAAATGTTATTTACTTAATAAAATATTTTTTATATTCATAAAATGGGTATTTTAGTCATAGTGTATGAATAAAACCCTATTTGATGTATAAAAAACCTATCTTTTTAAAGGTTAATTTTACACCTTTGAATGGTGAACCCATTTTAAATTAAAATTTTGACACATTAATAATTTTCATATGACAACATAAAAATGTTATTATGAAGTGGGATATAAAAAATTACTTTTTATTAATTTCATCTATTTTTCTTATAACATTCATGTTTTTATTAATAGTAAAAATATGTTAAATTTTAATTGAACATAACTTTTTTCACTAAAATACATTAAATGGATTAATTATAGTATAGAATGGTTTAAAAGTATAAATAGAATATTTTTTTACCATTTAATATATTTTATGTCAATGGAATTAATTTGACGTTAAATTCAGATAAAAAAACATTTTAATCTTTTGCAATATCTTAACTTTTAAAAATCATTCTCTCATTTCAACAATGGGATTAATTTTAAGATAATTAGTAAAAATTATTTGTTTTTAATTTTTAAAAATGGATTCAATATTTAGAATTAGTAAGTCCAGATTATTTAAATATCTTTATTTTATTTTTGGGCAATATGAATAGTAACTTCAGTAAATTTTATTAACATGGAAAAAGGTAAAATTGGGAAATTAAGGGTAAAAATAATATTATAAAATTTCCCTAATACTTGTATTAATATAATTTTATGATTATATTTTTCCATAAAACATACATTGGTAGAAATGGAATCCATTGGAACCCACTTGTATGATATTAGGGCATTTATTTTATTTTATTTAATGAAAAGTGAAATATTTCTCATTCAAACTTTAATAATTAAATTATTTTTAATATAAATTTATCATGTAGATAAATTCGATTATAAATACTAACTTCAAATATAATTTTTCTTATTTATCATGAAAAAATATTGCTAATTTTTAGGAAATAAATAATTACTTTAAAGACTTATAATTGGATGATGAAAAAAATAATTAATTGATGAGAAATGAATAAAATAATTTTTAATAAAATATTAATCACCATTAAAAGGCCCAAAAACTTGATCAAACTTTATTTCTCGAGTATATATCGGCCAAAATAATCCAATTGTCAAATTATTTACCATTTTTAGGCTTATAGAAGAGATTATGACACTTATATTATTTTATTTATTGTGAAGATAAATTTTCCACATTCATGTTTTAAAAGAGTATAGCATTTCTAATGATGGTTTATCTCAAAAGATAAATTAGAATAAAAGTATTATTATAAAATATAATGGATTTATATTCATCATATTATTTTATTTTAAATTTTAATCAAAAAATAATTATATTAAATAATTACACAAAATTGAGTTAGTAATTATTTTATTAATGAAGAGATCAAATAAATGTTATTAAAAATATTTTAATAAAAATAATTTGGGATAATTATTATGTAAAATTTATTTTATAGTTTACCTTGAACCATTATGGATATAATAAAATATTTATATCAATGATAACTTCTTATTTTTATATTTTTAAAAATCCATAAAATAAATAGTTTAAAAATTCACACTACTGATATTTTTTCAAAAAAGGTTTTTTTTAATTATTTAAATATCCTAATTTTGTAAAAATATATATAATAATTATAATTTTTTCTAAAATATTCTAAATTATTCATTTATTGTCTAATTTACTTCAAATAAGTTAATATTTCACCCCTTTAATATTGAAATATATTTTTCCGAAGGTAAAAAATAAATATAATAATTAAGTGTTAATTAAACTGATAATGCTTAAATTGACAATAACACTTTTCTAAAATTTATTTGTTTATGATATTACAATTTTAAATCATCTAATATTCAAAATTTGGAATTATGGAGGTTTTTATGTGGGGTTTGATTTTATTATAAATTAATATTTTTTAGGTTTCCAAAAGTGCATGTCACCTCAATTATAAAAGGGCCCTTCCTCCCTCAACTCTTCAATTCATTTTGTGCCTTTAAACGTGACCATACCATTATTATTTACCCTCTAAAATTCCCTAGAATCATTCTAGAGGTCCTAGTATTCTTCGAATACTAACTCGTCTGCTCTAAGAAAAGATTTAGTGGATGCACGTCAAATAAGAAGTAATATCATTGATTGATTCTTTCAAACTTTTTTCTTATTCTAATTTCCCCTCATGAGTGGTTTCATTAAAACTTAATAACTCAAATATTATTTATATACTGATATGTTATTATTATTATGAAACAATTATATTCCACCTTCTACCCATATTATGAAAAATGAAATCACCACTTGTGCTTACGTACAGTATACCATCTCCATGTCGCTGTGTAATCCATTTTTCACCACCACCTTACATATATGGGTATAATGATGGAATTAATATATATATATATATATACATGATAAATATAAAAATATATTTATTCCAAGATACTTTACACCATCCACTTGAATACCATTCAAAAATTATGGGAATGATATCATCGCTTGTGCCTACGTACGGCTTACCGTCTCCACGGTGCGATGTGATTCATTCTACATAATCTTCATAAATGAATTATAATATAAATGAAATGAATGCTTAAATATTATATATATTATTCTAATACCATGTTTTAAATTATATAACTATAACCTAAAAATAGTAATAAGAACTTATCCAAAAAAACATGGATAAGAACATAAAGTAGTTAATACCCGAATAACATATAACAATTAAATGTTACTAACAAATAGAAGAAAATATGTTGATAAATGTTATCATAAAAAGGATTATCATTCTGGAATAAATTATTAACATTATTTAAATCATTATACATTAGGTTCATATATATACAAATCATATCAGACCTAAGGTAAGGGACAACTTTGAAAATCTCATTTTTATTCGAGATTGTTTATTCGTAAGTATTTACTAGTATATATTTATCATCTGCATCCATGTCTCCTAAATTTGTATTTAATAAAATTATTTATATACTTATATAATTGTTTAAATTCAATTTACCCATTGGTTAATTTATACTAAAGGGTATGAATGGAATCTTTTTTCGTTTTCAGTACGAGGTACTTTTTGATTTTTCCAGCAAAAGTACAAGAAGAATATTTTTTAACTTGTATGGAATGAATGGATTTTTACACTTTCATAATTCATTATTTCATTAAATATTACACTAAAATATTATAAGTTTATTTTCACATAAAATTATTTCTTCTAAAATTGGGTGGCAATTTGAAGAAGGAAAACGTTTTTGAAGAAGAAATGATATTTTACTCAAGAATTAATCTCAAGTGTTTTCTAGAAATTATTTTCCATATAATATGACACTCTTTAAATAGGGTTATATTTATATACCTATTATTACTATGATTTTATTGTGTTTATTATGTAATTTTTTTTAGGAAATTTATTTGTTTTATATCAATTTTGATGGAATGTTGTTTAAGAAACCCATTTTATTTCATGGGTTATGATATGGTGAATGTTTTTATGTATTTGTGGAACACATAAGAATGGTTTTATTATGGGATGGGTAGGAACTATATATCCACCAATTCATTGGGTAAAGATTTATATCTCATTATATATACATGACTGGAATGATAAGTAAATCTAGTTCAGTAACACATGGCTGGAATAAGGAGTGACCTCAATTCAGTAATGGACTTTGTCCTCTATAATGGTCTTGGAAATGAGCCTTGACTAATATGAAATGATTTTATATGATTATTTGTGTATTCCACTAAATTTCATGTTTTATGTTGCAACTATTGGGATTACATTTCACTTTTATGATTTATCCCATGAAATGATATTATAACCTTTTATATGCAGGATAAGATTTTTAAATGTTATGTTCTTATTATTATGATATGATTGATATTTCCCTTGTTTAACCTTACTGAGAATTTGATCTCCCACTTTCATATGTTTCTTTTCCCCATGTCATGAATAAGGTTATTATGTAAGATATTTCAAAAAGGATTCTAGTTTGGAAGAAATAAGTGGGAGACAATGTAGATGTTTTATGAACTAGTTGTTTATGTTTCCTAGTTTCTAGAGACATTAAATTTATATGGTCCTAGAATGGTTTTTGTTATGTTATGCAATAAATATTCTTAAATTTTCAATTAAAATATATATTTAAACTATGGACCGTTATAAATGTTATTTAGAATCCATCTTCTTTAATAGAATTTTTTGTTGGAGATGTTTTGTTGGAATATATCTCAACGAAGTATCAAATTATTGATATATTCACAATGGTTGTGCCAAAATAATGGTTTGTTTAGTTGACGCTAAAACGTCATTTTCATACTCCTCCAATGACTTCCTCAATCTCATAAAAAATTCCCCCCGCCATGATTTGCATTATGTAGACAAAGGTGAAGATAAAGTAACAACTTTTTACTTTGTAAGAATTTTTTACTTATCTTTCTTAAATAAATCTAATGTTGTAGTTATCAAAAACATGGGGAGAGAAAAAGAAGATCATATTAACATGGATGAAAAATTTTCCTATCATTGAGGGATTTAATAACTTAAAAACATTACTTTATCCAGTTGTGCGGTGTTAGGATTTTCTCTTTTAAGAAAGTCTCAGTTTTGGTAAAAGTCAAAAAACAAGATTTATTTACAAAATTTGAGTTGTGAAAAATTTATGGGAGTTGAAAATTTGTTAATGAGTGCTATAAACAAATCCAAATGTGGATATTGAATAAAGTTTGTGATGTTTTGTCTTAATATTTTTTTTATTGAAAACTATTATCTTTTTAAATAATGTTTTTTTTAAATAGTTTAATGTTATTGAATGTTTGAACCCAACCATAAAGTGTCAGAAATTTATTTAAAAAAAAAATTTCTAGACGTAGAGAATCAGACTAAAAATCATTGGATGAAAATTATTCAAAAAGATAAAGTTTTTTATCAGGGGAATTTTCGGTCTCAAATCTATCAGCGTGACTTTGACGATTCATCGGACTTTTTTTATTAGAAAGTTAGGATTTTTGGAGTGAAAGAGAGTCAGAATTATGATGAAGTGGTTGAATGAAGATAGTGATGTTAGGAGTTATAATATTATTTTACTTTATAAATTTAATTCAGATGATTATTTTCTAATCTTAGAGCTCTCAAAAATCATGAAACATTCACATCATAAAATATATTAAAGAAATGGAGGAATCGTAAATATTTCATCGATTATAGAAAAGAAAGACAAAATTTATGAATGAGTTGTAACACTGATAAGTTGTCATAATGAGAAATTCATCGTAATGAAAGTACAATCATAATGAGAAAGTGGGGGAATGATAAAGTTTGAAGTTTTTTATATCTTTTTAGTAAATTCATCATTATAATTTAACTTTCATTGATCCAAATGAGTGATACTAGAACCGGTCCTATAGAATCAGGATAATACTAAAAGATCACTGGATATAGGTTGAGGAAGTTATGAATAATTAAAGAAAAGTTGAAATGTTTTCAAGAAGTATTGAAGCCAATTATAAACTGTTTCTAACATGTTTTTACAAATTTATAAGTTGTGAAGATTTTTATAGAAAAATAAAAGTGATAAGAAGTCTAATGAAGTTATGTTATTTTTTAAGGAAGAAAAGTTTCAAAGTTTCATTTCTTTAAGTTGATGCAGAACATTGTAATTAAAATAAATTAATTTTTTTAAATTAATACTTAGTATTGTAATGAGAAATATTCATTCTTACATATTCATTCGTCATAATGAAGAAAATTGGACTGAATAGTGGTTAAAAATTATGATGTTGTATTAAGACTCAAGAAAATTCAAGAAGGTTCCATAAGAGTTTAAGTGGTCAAACATGATGTTCAAATGTGAGTTAATTTCAGTGGTTTTTTAATATGAGCAAGTGGTAAAAGCTTTTCAGTTTCCTACCTCTTCCATTCATAGATTAATTTAAATAGAATCACATTAAATTTTTAATTCAAAATCCCTCTAACGTGCATAAAAATTGGATCACTATAGATTTTTCATTATAGTTGTTTTTTTGGATAGGGATCTCATCATAATATCATATAGCTGAAAGTTTTCTTACCATACTAAGGAAGATCTGATTATGCAGTTGAGAAAAGTTTGAGAAATCCAATTTGAGAAAAGGGTTCATCATAATTATTCTGTAATAATGAGTCAATTAGACTGAAAAAATCAACCCTAGGGTCATCATATTGAGGTTTTAGGCATATTTTTTAAGATTAATTAATTTGCGATCTTTTATTTTGTGGCTCAATTGTTTTTAAAAAAATTGTATTCAAATGGGAGTCAGTATAATCATTCCTATAAAGATATAGAAGGTGTATAATGGGATTTTTCACAAGTTTTATTCACTTCTTCATTAGAGTGAATTTCCAAAGACCCATGTGAGAAGATATGGAATTGATGTAGGTTTTCACACTAAGGTTAAAACTTGTAAATCTATTGTTCTATACTCGCTTTTCTAATTCTTCATTTCATGATTATTTATTGAAATATGATAAGGATATTAAATTTATTTGGTTAAAGGGGTTAATTAATAAAATGGTTGAATATTCTAAAAATTGAAAAACGGATTCATCCCACTCCCACCCCCTCTTAGTTGTTATACAATATTTTGTAACTTCTAAAGTACATTGTAATATTGTCCCAATTCCATATAAGAATATGTAATGGTTACATTAATCCTTTAAGATATTTTATTTCATCATTTACATACTCACATTCTAAGAATCTAGATACATAGTACACAATTTTCCAATTCATAACATCCAACTAGAAATGTTCTCTTAAATCCATTTATATATTTGTGAAACTATGGTGTGTGGAGAAATTCGAGCTACGTGCATCATCTAGAAATTTCTTTTTCTATTCTATTGTGGAGGGAACACATATCCTATTTCAAAATTTTAAAACTACATCTCTCTAGATGAATTATATCATATTTTCCATCATTTATTACTTTAATATTTCTATGTAAGTCCTCGTCATCATGTTGGGTCCTCTCTATCATTTCTAGTAATGATGGTTTCATAATTTCCTGGAAAAGTAAATATGACTCTCGTTCCCTAAAAATATCAATATTCATCTATTATAAATATATATATATATAAGATCCTTATTAATCCTAATTATGGTAATAACTCCATGGTCACTACAACTCAATATATTGGCCACCTTTTTTACCTTACCAAGGTGGCAGTATTTCGAGAAATCGTATTCCTTAAGTGGTTCCAACCGTCTTATTTTCCTCATGTTGAGCTCTTTATAAGTGAATATATCCTTAAAAATATTTACTTTAATATATATATATATATATCATATTTTTCAACAGAGAGGTAGTTTCTCTATATTTTCAAAGAAAATATTTCAACTACCAACTCAAGATTATGAGTTAGATAGTTTTTTTAATATATTTTCAATTTCCACTATACATGGGAAATCACACTCTCATTCTATATAATGACAAAACCATGTCCTTTCTTTCATGTATCTGTATATATTACCAATAATTCCTTACCTGATGGTAAACTTAATATTGGTTCATTAATTAGTCTCTTGTAAATCTCTTCAATACTAACCACACATTCCCTTGACCTTGTGAATTTAACCCCTTTGTGTGTTAACTTGGTTAACTAGTTGGACAATATGTAAAAATCTTGGACAAAATACTAATAGTACCCAAATAATCCTATGAAAATTTATATCTCAGTTATGTTTATTGGTGTAGTCCATTCATTAACTAATTTTTTTCCTTAAAGGGTAAATAAATATTTCTTTCTTTGAGAAAATATTTCCAATAAATAAACTTCATTGAGAAAAAATTCAAACTTACTATATTTTCTATTTAATTTCTTTTTCTAAGGGTATTTAGAATTATTTTTGGTTGTCTATAATTATATTAATATCTCTTAGAGAAAATAAAGATGTCGGTAATAAATACCACCATATAGTTATCAAGATAATCCTTGAATAATCTATTTATAAAATCCATAAATACATATGGTTAATTAGTAAATCAAAAAGGTATTACCATAAACTCATAGTGTCCATTTCAAAATGTTGTCATCAGTATATCACTCTTATTTACCCTCAGTTGAAAATATCCAAATCTAACATCGATCTTTGAAAATTATTTTTATCCTTGAAGTTGATAAAATAATTCATCTGTGCATGGTAAAGGATAATTATTATTTATAATTATGGAATTTATATCACAATGATTGATGTATAATATCATATACACATCCTTATATTTTATGAATAAAGTAGGGGCTCACCATGGTGAAATGATAAGGTATATAAATCCCTTATTGTACAACTCCTTTAGTAATTAATTCAACTCCACCAACTCCACTAGTGAGATCCTGTATGGAGTTTTACATATATTTTAGGCATCAGGAATGAGTCTAAAGAATAACTCAACTTCATGAACTATTTAATGACTGGGTAATTATCCATAAAAAATAAATTAATTTTTGTACCATAGGAACATACTCTATTTATATGATATCTCCCTTATCCAAAGATAATTATTAATATTTATCTATTCTAAAAGTATCACTGTGTAGAGATACTAGGGGTGGATTTTGACAAGATTTTGATTATAAAATTTACCCTATAAAAACAAGAGATTCCACCAAACCTTCACAAATCATAATCTCCTTATTTGGTAATAAAAATTTTCATTATACTTTAAAATCCAATATATACCAACTTTCATATCAAAGTCAACCATAGGTATAATAAACTAGTTTGAAAATAAGGTACACCCATGAATAATAATTTGAACTATTAGACATATCTTTATTAAAATAATATTTGTTATCTCTATATTAATTGATAACTCCTTTTATAGGGTTCTAGGGAAATATATACTATTTTTTGGAAAACATATAATATATAAAAGAGTTTTAATATCCAAAATAAAATAAAACATTAGATAACATTGAGGCTACAATCAAAGTACCAACCACTATGTTATTACATACTTCAACATCAGAAATCGTAATCACATAATCTTGACCATTTTCCCTTATCATTTTTTGAGGTAAATTCCATTGATGTTTGGGGTATTTATTTTTCATATTGTTCTATTTACAATTAAAAAATTAAACATCAATAGCTTCTTCTGTTCATTTTCATTCATGGGATAGATGTCCTTTTCCACACTTATAATTTACTATGGTTACCTTCCTATGATCCCTAATGTGTTTATTCCCATATTTATAACATGTGGTAAATCCTACCCTTCCTTTCATCCCATTTTCCAGACTATTACTCCCAATATGCTCAATTGGCCTCTTCTTCTCCAAATTTTCCTTGAATATATATGTCATGGAGAACTTCATTTATATATTAATAGTTCTTAAAAATATATCCTAATATGATTAAAACATATGATAGAATAATTTCCTTCAAAGGATTGGATTTAACCTATCAAAGAAACAATCAATCTTATTTTTTGGTCAATGTACATAGTTTGTTGCATGTCTATCTGACCATTTAAAGATGGGATCATACTCAATAATAGTTCCTCTTCCTTTTTCTTAAGATTCATAAATTCCATTTTAATTTTAATTATTTTTTCATGAGGAAAGTATTTTTCATACAATAAATTCTTAAAAGTTCCATAATCCATGACCTTTATCACATTTTCCTCTTTAGTTTATTGAATTAACGAAAATTATTGGTCTATATCTCTCTTCAGATGATAGACTACCATAGTGAATTTTTCTTTTTCACTACATCCCAAAGTAGGAAATATATTCTCCAAGTACATGGTCCATTTTTCAAATACAAATAGAAAAGTAGTTCCATTGAATTCTGGAGGTTGTTCTCACATGAAATAGTCTAATATAGTTACCTCATGTTGTGGATTAAAAGGTTCATCTATGTGGGTGATATTTTTTCTCATAACCTAAGTCAAATTCAATAATATAGCATTTATCTTTTTAGCATCAACTCTAGATTAATTTACTTGTTTAGGAAGAATATACTTACAATGAATATAAGTGTTTATAAAATTCTCATTCCTCCAGTTAGTCACCATATTTCTAAAATGGAATACACATAATCAACCAATGATATTGAATTGTAAAATATAATTCCTATTAATTTCTATAGAGGATTAAAAATAAATCATGATGGTTTTTCATATTAATTATTTTACCTAACTAGGTTCCTATAAACCTAGTCTCTAAGGTTCTTACTAAACCTGATATAATACCAACTGTAATATCCTAGACTCCATAAACCAAGAATTGGTAGCTATATTACATTATTGTTATAGATTACAAGAGTTATCATAGGATCTAATAACTTAGTAGTATTTTTAGGATAGATATATATACATTGTATTTAAAAACATAAGATACAACATGAATACATTAAAAGATCATTTTCCCTTCCATCTTATACTAAAAAATTACACATAGTTATCCTCTATATTTCATTGGGAAAGAAAAATAAATAAGGGTGATTGTGGATACTCAGTAAGGGGTAGTATTAATTAGGAGATATCATAACCAAAACATCGAATAAGTTATATGGAAAGAATAAATAAAAAACATGAATCCATAATCAACTAAATCTGATATCACATTCTATATACATAACAATAAATGAAAACACAAATAACAATGATCTTTTGTCTCATAATGATGGAATGAATAATATGGAACATAAAACCATGTTTTCAAGACCTTATTCTAAGAAACTATACTAATATAGGAAGAGTTATATGTTATTTAGAGAACAACTACACAAGGACTCAAAAAGTTGATGGATTGAGTTCTTGAAATTTTGTTAATTTAAACCCACCCTCATTTAAGGTATGATAGATTTTGATCATTTCTTATCTTATGAAAGTATCAGAAACAAAATACATTAAAAAATATTTGACATATAGGATTTATAGTGTTTTGGTGAAAAAATACCCCTAGTTCACTTCCCCAACACTAAACTCCTAGAACTTTATTATTTTAATAGTACAAGTCCTTTTCCTAAGGACTTCTCAACTAAGGGAAAGCTACAATTACTTAGTAAAAATCTGATAGAATTTTTTTGGATCCTATAAGGTTTTATAAAAATAATAGTCTTCAACAATCAGTAAAAGGAGTTATCACAACGAATAATTATAGAGAATAATGATAGATTACAAAATAAATCACGTAGTTGTAACATGAAACTGACAGATATTAAAGACACATCTAGAGAGGATGAGTATCTTCAAAGAGAATCTCCAGAGGTTCTTCAATTCTAAAAGATAAATGTGTATGTTTAGAAATAGCAGAATAAGCTTAATGTTTTTTACATCGTGTATCATATAAATCATGTATCATCTCTCATATATATTATATACAATAGAAAATTCTATTTTTTTATTATCTATTTTGAATTTTAACTTAAGAACACTTGATAATCCCAACAAAAGACTAAATAATTATTCTAAAAAAATTGAAATGAGAGGATCTTAATTATTGGGTGTCCTTATTTTTAAAATATGGAATGAACTTTGACTGCGTGGATATCACGATTCATATTTATTATGTTTTTTCATTATTAGGGAAAATATGCTCTGTCCAAATTGGTTTTTCTTTTTTAGACAACTCATTTTCTAATATAAATAATAGAATTAGTTATATTTTTTGAAAATTCATTCCAATGGTAAGAATTATAGTCATAATGATTCTATATAAGGTAAAATGATCTCTATAATATAAAATTTGGTCATCACTTTTCTCATAAGATAATTCCATCATACAACTTCATTTGATATAACACATTTTACTTCTTTGACTTATTCATCACATAATATAAACAATATGGTTTTACTGTTTCTATAAGATAATTTTTTCTTATATGTATTTGTAATATAATATTTAGTTATCATAAGATAAATAAATTTTATGGTTTTCTTATTATCCACATGATAATACTTTTTATGAATTTTCTTTTCGTAAGATAAAAGACTTCTTTAATAATTCCATATGACTTAGTTTTATGATCTTGAATTATTTGAAAGAAAATTCATCTACTTCATAAGTTATTTTATTACACATTAAGATAATAATTTATTTTTATCCTTCTTAAGATAAAACACTTGGGATTAACTATTATTCTAGTGTCAGTGCAGATTTTGCTTCATAAGGGAATTATGTAACACATAAGATAATCTTTATAGGTAAGAAAAATTCCTTTTTTATAAACCAAATTATAGAATTTGTAGAATGGATCCATTTATGCATTCCGAAAAAATTGAATTGATACATTATCCACATAAGATAAATTCCTCTAGAATTTATTCCAGAAAGATATCATAAATTTTTAGAATAATTAAAAAAAAATCTTGAAATACTTAAGATAAAATAATAAAAATTAAATAGGTATTTTTATCATCAAAACATATATTGTATTGATATATGTTCGAATAATATAAGTCTATCTAACAATCTCCCCTTTTATGATAAAAAAAATGCAAACTCAGTGAATCAAAAATTTAAACAACAAATGGTGAATGATGCACTCATTTCTCCCATAAATAATGTTTGGGATCCCTTTCCCACATTTTTTTATATAAAAAATGACAGGGATATAAAAAGAATAAATTAATTATTACAAAAGAAAACTGTAAATGGTTAGAATAATAGGTATGGAATATAAAGATAATTGAGAATAGACTTGAAAATAAAATAAAATATAGCCAATTAAAACATAAGATATAGATAAATCACGAAATAATTAAAAAAACATAACAAAAAATTATTTAAGATAAATTAAATGAAAATAAATAAACTTATTTGAAAAATAATTTTAGTAAATTAAAAAACCATTCAAATGTTTATGAATAAAATATGAAATGTCAGTTATTCAAATAAACAAATATGAACGTAGACCAATAATTTGATAGGGATCGATAGGTTGATTCTTAGGAGGTGGTTTCATGAAATAATGTGTAATGACTTGGATTTTTTGGAACTTATTTTTACAAATTATTTGGGAAAATTCTGAGACAAGATACTAAGACGGTGTGATATTCTGAGGCCCGGGGTGCCCGAAACAATTGTTTGAAAATTGTTATGTTTTTAATATAACGCACACATGAATTTTCTTAAAAAATTATATAACCCTTAAATGAGTTCTTGGATCAGAAATTTGAGGGTATCGTTAAGCTCAGAGTAGTGGCTTTATACTAGGTGGGACCAAACATTGGTCGTTATGGGTAATCTGTAGAAAAAGTCACCAGGGACGTAACCGTAAATAAAATAATTAAAAAATTATTTTATTTTGAAATCCTTATGACTCGTAAATAGTAAGTCAGATTAGAAATTTGATACCATCGTTGAGTTTTTAAGGGGGTGTTTTCCTGAGGAGGGGCCTAACCTCAACCTGCGTGGGTCAATGGTGAAAGATAGATTTTGGACGTAGACATCATTAAAATATCTAAAAAATATATTTTATTGAATGTTATGTGTTGAAATAGTGGAGGTTTCCCTTTTTAATAATCCATGTTAGAGGAATTTAAGGTTATCTCCATAACCCTAAAACTCCCCTAAGGTAAGGAGAAGGAAGTTATCTCCTGACAATAAACGTTAGTGGATCAAGGATCGACGACGACACGGACCTCAGTTCTTTTTCAATGACCAATCCAATCATCGAGGAAGGGTTTCGATCTCTTTGTGATTTATTTTCAACTTCTTAGAATCAAATGATGAACGTGGACCAACCCAAAAATTGGTTGACCTACAGTTCGACCATTCTTGCAGAGGGATATTTATTGCAGGACAAATGGAAATAGATCTTGGTTATTATTCTACTGTTTGTTTCATAGTGATCCAGCTGACACGAATGGATCAAGGTTAAAGAATAATTCTAGGATCCATTCTTTGTATTTTCATGTACTTAATCCCTCCCCCTAAATCTATTGTGTTCTTCGTGAATTTTTCACCATTTGAAACCCTACGCGAACGATCAATCATTGCACCCATGATCCATGGAACAATGATCTGAGACTGAAGGTTGTAATATATG
The DNA here is from genome assembly GCA_963277665.1 of Viscum album. NCBI lineage: Eukaryota > Viridiplantae > Streptophyta > Magnoliopsida > Santalales > Viscaceae > Viscum > Viscum album. Next base: position 1,285,650,540 of record OY728150.1, on the reverse strand, counting down.
ACAGCAATAAGGATGTGTAAGGGGAGTGACGAAAGAAAGAGGTGGCTTAGGATGGAGGGAAAGAAGAATGGCGGGACGCCGGCAGGGTGGCCAGTGGTGAGGGCATCGGGCGGCCTGGCGGGAGGCCAGGTTCTGGCAGGTTTCATAGTCACGGTTCTGCAGGACCACACCAAAAGAGAATACCATAGTGGCATATGCTACGGGTAGTGGACATGCACCACAGTAGGAGGTCGTTGTGGCGTCTTCGGTGAGACGCAGCTCGAAGCCACAATATAGGAGGACCCAGCGGGGCCACGGGACCAGAAAGACGAGGTGGTCCAACTGCACAATGTGGTCTGGCATTGCATTAAATGGGGGAACTGGATGGACACATGGTTGGGAAACCGTGTGGACAATGAGTATACAACCAAAGCGGGCTACATCTAGTAGAGTAGAAATGACCCATGAAATATGTGTCGGGCTAGAGAATCATGCTACTTTGGTAGCCTAGTGGCCCAACGGGCCAGGCCCATTAGACTGGGCTAGTTCAGACCAGGCCAGTTCGGGCCGACCCAGACCAATCAGTTCAGGTCGGGTCAGTAAAACTGGTTCGGGTCAGGTCGGACCCAGACCATCCGAGACCCTTTTTACTAAATTGTCCATATCTATCAAACCAAAATGTCCTTTTGATGAACCATCTATAGTTTTTTAACCCTTACAATAAAGAGGTACTTTTGAGATAATCTATGTGAGTTTTTGTGGATATTGGTTTATGAACTAATGGCTTGAGGAGTAGGTTTTCCCAGAACAAATGTGATATGAGTAGAATCCTATGACTGTCTATGGTTATGTGAATATGTGACTTGGGGGACTGATTGACCCATCAACACTCTATTAGCCATAGACACTATGTGCGCCATTGATTCTCTATACTCCATCGACGTCCCAGAATCCATCAATGCTCCGGGTTCCACCGATGCTCCTTACGCCACGGATGCTCCATGCACCATCAATACTCTATGTTCCATCGATACTCTTTGTGCCACAAATACATCAATTGTTATAGATACTAGAAGATCTTTGTACTATAACTATAAATCCTTCTCTTGGTGTTTTAGACATGTACCTATGTGAGCTGACTGTATTTATTGTACTTCATGGGTTTCCTTTGTGGATTACTTTGTGAAATTCTTATTTGTTTACCTTTGGGTTTTTGGGGGTCCCAACTGAGTATTTTTTTACTCAACCCGACAAGGTATATTCCTTCACATGTCATGTCTTGTGCAGATGATTGATGCTTTGACGGAGTCCTTGGTGGACTGGGGCCAGGTGGTTCTTAGAGAGAGGTTGGAAATATGAGGTGTTCTTCAGCAACTTCGGAAAACTATTTTTCTACGTATCCTTCAGGTGGGGTTTTCTGAAAAAAAGTTTCAAGAGCTTGTAATTTCAATTTTTGGTTGGTATTGTATTCTATCCCCATTTAATTTTTAGTTTTTTTATTTTCATACTCTTTTGTTGGTATCTTAGAGGTATTCATGCTTGTTTACTTAGTGTTTTCAGTTTAGTGCTTTTAGTCTTGGAAATGGTTGTGTGTGTACAGGTACTTAGAAAAAATCCCCCCATTTGAGCGATATTCCTACTTGGTGTTTGTCGCTAGCCTCTAGCCAATTGAAGATGTTATTGGGGTAGTTACAGCATGGTATTAGGTGGACTGGTCATGATAGAGACATATCATCGGAGTTTGGTTCTACCTAACAAACCAAGAGTCTGTGATATTGGTTTGGGGAAACAGTGTCGAGTGTTTCATGTTTGGTTTTTTAGGCTATGGAATCTAGTGTTAGTGTGGAAGATGACGTATCCATACACCAGGACTCTGAATTATTCTTTCTTACTCAGTAAATGAAAACATTGGATGCATGAAAAATAACAGTAAATGCATCATATAGGATTGAGTGTGGTCTCATGTCCTTCTTGAGTTAGTTTCAGCTCACCAGGCATACTCTATTGACTATGGTACAACATGATCTATTTCAGGATTCCTCCACATAGACAGCCAGCCAATATTCCAATTCATGATCATGAGGATGATCCACCGAGATATGAGGCTTTGATACGGGGACCAGTACCAGAGATAGAAGCCATGAGTGTTGTGTTAGGGACACCACCACCCTGATAGTTATAGTTACTACCAGCATTACTGGTAGAGGATGCATGTAGGTTTAGTGCATTTCATGAGTTCCATAGGTAACAACCACTAAGTTCCAAGGGTGAGCTAGACCACTAGGTAGATGGTTTTGGCTGGAGGAGGTTTAACGGGTCTTTCACTTAGTGAGTATACCTCTCAACTATATGTTATTCCTAGACATGAGTCTTCCACATGGATTATTGGGGAGAGCTGGAGGTTAGTGATCTAGACGCATGAGGAGACGACCGACAATTGGACAGACTTCGAGCATCACTTCAGGGAGGAATTATTCCCAGTGACATTATTCTTTTTTCATATAGAGAAGCTTATAAATCGGTAGCAGGGAAACCAGACAGTAGCGGAGTACTCAATGAGATTTATGGATCATCCTCACTACTCTATCGATATGGTTCAGGACCCATTCTTTAGTTCCTATAACATTGAGCAGGGGTTGCACTGGGGTATTATGGAATCCATTATATCCCTTAGTATTCTAACATTTTATAGTGTACTGGAGTGATATCTGATAGTATAGATATTTTTGGCGGAGTAGACATCAATAGTTGGAGATACCACCTGACGTTAGATAGTTGAGTCTTTAAGAGAAAGTAGTCGATAGATGATGCAGGGATCCAAGTAGACCAGACAGTTCAGGGATGGCCCCAGGACATGGGTTCAACAATGTGAGGCTCCCAAGGCAGAGCAAGTCGACTGCGGGATAGGCTATGCTACTCGTGCAGCGGTCGGGGACACAACAGTCTAGATTTCTTGAATCACTGTACGGATGATCAGTAGAAGGTCGAGGGACCTCCAAGGTAGAGGTGAAGGTAGGAACAAGGATTTCCACTAGGTGTTGGATTTTTTAGAGGAGTTGGATGGGCAACAGGAGGTGGGAGGTAGTTCGAGGTACTCCTACCCCCACCCCTAGGTGGTCCACCACGGGCTCAGGGAGATAGTTGATAGGGATGAGGCCAGATTCAGGCGATAGAGTCTTATGACCCCAGTGTTTTAGATATGATTATAGGTATGATATATGTCTTTCCCACCCTAGATTTAGTTTTGATAGACACGGGTGTTATTCACTCTTTTCCCACCATGACCCTTGTTCGGGATTCATGGATTCCAATGGAATTTTTGACTCATTCCCTATGCTTAGAGACTCTTACGGGGGAAGATTCAATGATCACACACTATTGATGATAGTTTTCCCTTACACTTTGGGGGTGAGAGTTTCATTTGGGATCTCTTGGTGGCATCATTGAGGCCTAATGAAGTAATTGTTGGTATGGAATGGTTATCTGTAGTTTATGCCTAGATTGACTATTTTAGGCACATAGTGCGGTGTTTCCATAAATATGGGACTAGGTTCTCCTTTTTCAACAAAAAAGAAACCCCAGAAGTGTAGGATGGACAATCAGAAATTACGGTGTAGCTGTTCATGCACCAGTTGGCTAGCATGACCCTTGGTGTAGAGGATGAGACAAGACCTTAGTTTCCTACAGTGGTGGATGAGTATGAGGATGTATTATTGAATTATGTTCCAGGATTATCACATTGTATGGAGGTGTATTTCTGCATTGATTTGTACCCTGGTATGGAACTCATATCTACACCTTCATATTGGAGGGGTCCTATAGAGTTCGTGAGTTAAAGGTACTATTGGAGGACATATATTGAAAGTGATTCTTAAGACCCAGTGTTTCACCCTGGGCAGCCCCATTTTTGTTTCCCAAGAAGACAGATGGGAGATTTAGATTATGTGCGGACATCCATCCCCTAAACCAAGTTTCTTTGAATAACAAATATCCATTACCAATGATTGATGACTTCTTCGATCAGCTGAAGGGAGCGAGGTGGTTCTTGAAGATAGACCTCAGATCTAGGTATTACCATCTATGAGTACGTGATGAGGACATCCCGAAGACATCCTTTATATGTTGTTAAATCCACTATAAGTACTTAGTGATGTTTTTTGGCAAAAATAACACCCTTTTAGTGTTCATGTGACTCATGAACAAGATCTTCTATCCTTACATAGACCGTTTTGTCATGGTCTTCATTGATGACTTCCTGGTGTACTCAACATCTGAGGAGGAGCACGCGATACACTTGAGTATTATCCTAGACACACTCCGGGAGCACCATCTTTACAGGAAGCTCTTGAAGTTTCATTTCTAGATATGAGAGGTCCACTTTCTAGGACACGTAATTTCATAGGCTATAGTTGTGGTATATCCATTGAATATTGAAGCAATGCTTTCTTAGTATCCACCCAAGATTGTTATCAAGGTGTGTATTATCCTAGGTTTTGATTGATACTATTATAGATTTTTACCTGACTCTTCTAGGGTAGAATAACCCTTGACGTCCCTGACACGGAAGGGGTAGCCTTTCGTTTGTACAGAGAAGTGTCATTAGTGCTTTCAAGAGATGAGGTAGAGATTGACAAGTGCAACAATATTGAGATTACTGGAGGAGGGTCTTGAGTATGTGGTGTTATGTGATGCATCAGGGATAGGTCTTGGTTGTGTCCTAATAAAGGGTAAAGTGGTGATTGCCTATGGTTCGCGCTAGTTTAGGTGGTATGAGCAGAATAATGCAACCCATGTTCTTGAGCTAGCAGTAGTAGTCTTCACATTAAAGATATGGAGACACTACCATAAGGGCAAGCAATTTACCATATAATTTAAAAATAAGAGTATTATGTATATCTTATCTAAAAGTATCTAAACATGAGATATAGACTATGTCTAGAGTTCCCCCCAAGAATATGACATTGAAATTTTCTATACTTTTTGGAAGGGGAATTTAGTGGCAGGAATTCTCAGCAATAGATCCAGCTTTCAATTCCTAAGTGAGGTTTCAGGGTATTTTTCCATCTAATAGATATCATTTGTGGATAGATATTGAGTATCTTACCACTAGTTGATGGTTTTCACCCCTACAATCATACAATGAGTTTGGGAGGTACAACCCACAGACACTAACTGTGAAAATTTACATGCTCAGATGTCTATACGACATACCCCTGATAGATATTTGAAATGTTGAGAGCATGTTGTTATCTTCAGAGGATGCATAGTAGTACCAGTGACGTTGTGAGAGGAGGTCTTTAAGGAGTTCCATACTTCAACCTTTGGCAGTATATCCAAGAGTATAAAACATGTATCGGGACATCTGATGTTAGTTCTAGTGGCCAGGGATGAAGAAGGAAGTGGTAGAGTTCATTTCTTGGTGCCTTACTTGTCAGCAAGTGAAAGAAGAGTACCAGGTTCCAGCAGGTTTAACTCAACCCCTTGTGGTGAAATAGTGGAAGTGGGATATGCTATTGATGGAATTAAATAAGGGTTTACCAAAAATTTCCAAGGGACACAATACCATTCGAGTGATCATTGATCAACTCAGCATGTCGGCCCACTTACTACCGATCCATGAGCAGAGCTCATTTGAGAGCTTGGGAAGCCTATATGTTTAGGAGATAGTTTTGCTTCATGTAGTTCCATCAATGATCATCTCAGATCATGATGCTCTCTTTACATCCTAGAAGTAGAATGGATTGCAGGAGGAATTTGGGACACAGTTGTAGTTAACCATGGCGTGTCATCCTTAGAAAGATGGACAGATGGAGATGACTATCTAGGTTCTTGAGGACATGTTACGTGCTTGCATCCTAGACTTTGTCTGTAGTTGGGAGGACCACCTACCTATGGTGAAGTTATCATATAACAATAACTACCACTCCACCATTAGTAAGGCACCATTTGAGGCCTTGTACGATTGACCATGCAGGTCACCACTGTGCTGAACAAACCCAGTAGATTCAGCACTCATGGGTCCAGAGTTAGTACGAGATACCACCATGAAGGTGCCGATCATCAAGGAGCAGATAAGGACTACACAAAGCTGGTGAAATTTATATGATGATAGGTGGAAGAGGCCTTTGGAGATTGATGAGGGAGACCAAGTTTTCCTTTGGGTCTCACCTTGATGAGGATTGAATATATTTAGTTGTGGATGCAAGTTGTCTCTGAGATGCATCATCCCTTTTTAGAATCTGAGTAGAGTTGGTGAGGTGGAGTACCACCTAGCTCTACACTCATAGTTGCACCGGGTGCATGATGTATTTCACATGTCGCAGTTGATGAGGTATGTGCATGATCAATCTCACATCATCCACTTGGGCGAGTTGTACTTTGATGATGGGGTTACTTCTGCAAAGTACTTGGTGGTGATATAGGGTCGATAGGAGAAAATCCTTCATGGGTGCTTGATTTCTCTAGTTCACATTTCGTGGCAGCATGGCAATCTCGAAGAGAGCACTTGGGAGTAGAAGGATCATATTCATGCTCAGTACCCTCACCTTTTTGTTGAGTAACTATTTTTTTCTCTTTCGAGTATATAAATCCCTAAGGTGGGTAGAATTTAATGTCTCAAATTTTTCCAATTTTATTTTTATAAATTATTTGGAAAAATTCCAAGACCAGGCACTAAGACAGTGTAGGATTTCAAGGCTCAGGGTTCCAGGAATGATTATTTTTAAAATGTTGTGTTATTAATAGCACACACATGCAACTTTTCTAAAAAAGTTAAATATCTATTAAACAAGTGCCCGAATCAATATGAGGGTACCGTTGATCTCAGAGTAGTGCCTTTACCCTATGTGTGACCTAATGTTGGTCAGTGTGGGTCATATATAGAAAAATTCACTAGGGGAGTAATCATAAATAAAAAAATAAAATATAAATTATGTTATTTTAAAATCGTAATAACTCATAAACTGTAACTCAGATTGTAAATTTGATACCACCGTTGAGTTATTTAGAATATTTTTTCCCTATTCAGGGCCTAACCTTGACCAGAAAGAATCAAGGGTGGATGTTATATTTTGGATGTAAACATCATTAAAATATATAATAAAAATATTTTATTGAACATTACATGTTTATGTTGTGGTAGTTTCCCTTTTTAATAAGGCATGACATTGGAATTCAGAGTTATCTGCATAACCCTAGAATTCCCCTGAGGTAAGGATAAGGAAGCTTTCTCCCGAAGATGAACATTGGCGGATCAAGGATATTTGGTGACATGTAAATTTTTTATTCATCAATGACTGATCCAATCATTGAGGTAGGGTGTTGTTCTCTTGGTAATTACTTTTCCCCTTCTTAGAATCAAACGATGAATGCGGACCAACCCATGAATAGGTTTATCCTATGTTCAATCATTATCATCTGAGGTATAGTTAATGTGGGATTAAAAGTAATAGATCATAGTGATTATTTTGCTATTGGTTTCTTCATGATCCTTCTAACATGAATAGATCAAGGTCGAACGAACAATGTCGAGATCCTTTCTTTTAGTGTTCATGTGTTTAACCACTCCCCCCTAAATCTACCATGTTCTTTGTGCATTCTTTTCCCTAATAAACCCTACATAAATGATCGATCGTTGCTCCAAAATCCATGGCACAATGATCTGAGACTGAAGGTTGTGATCCGCGATAGAATTGTAGAGGTCTGATGGGAGTGTAGTAGGAAGGCAGCATCTCATATTAGAGGGCACAACGATTGGTGGGCCATCAGTAGGGTGGCCAGCGGCGAGGTCAGCGCACTGCCTGGTGGGAGGCTGGGTTCTGGAAGAGCACACATCCATAGTGTAGTGGGACTAATCTTGAGGAGGAGCCCATGGTGTTGAATGCCCCAGGTGGCGGATAGAAGGCTACAGTGGCAGCTACAGTAGGAAGCGGCTCAAAGTCGTGCTAGAGGAGGACCCCACAACAGTAGGGTCATAGGACCAGGCAGACAAGGCGGGCTAGCCACGGAATGTGATCTGGCGCAGCGTTAACTGGGGGAACCAGGTGACCATGTGTTCAGGCAACCATATGTAGTAGAGGGATGTGGCCAAGGTGGGTCGTTAGCGGAGCAAAATCGGCTCGCGCCACGTGGGTCGCGCTAGATAATTTTTCCGCTTCGACGACCCAATGGGTTGAACCACATGGCCCAGCTGGTGATGCTTCAATGGCCCAACAAGACAGGCTAGTTCAAGGATTTCCCAAACAGACCAAGTCAGGTCAAGTCGGCCAAAATAGTTCAGGTCGGGTCAGCCAGACTGGCCCAAGTCGGACTCAGACCATACCCTTTTCACTAAATTGGTAATATCATTCAAACTATGCGTCTGTTTACTAAGACGTTTTTGACGTTGGGACCCTGCAAGGTGGTCATTTTGAGATAATATAACTGAGTTTCTATGGAATTTTTTTTATGAACTAACCTCTTAAAGAGTAGGTTATCCTAGAGCAAGTGTGCTGCGAGCAGAATCCTATAGTTTTTTGTGACTATGTTACTTGGGGGTTGATTCACCCATCGACGATCTGGGTTCCATCATTTGTCCATGCACCATTGATGCTCTGTGAATCATCAACTTCTTAGATTCCATCACCACTACAAATTCTAATGACTCTCCATGCACCACTGATTCTCTATGCGCCATTAACGCTCCATGCGCCATCGATGCTCTGTGTGCCACCAACATATCTAGTGTCATAGAGACTATGAGATATATGTACTAAAACTAGTAATAATTCTATTCATTCTTTAGACTTGTACCAGTGTGATATGACCGTATAGATTGTACGTCTTATGTTTCCTTTTTATTGTACTTCATGTAATTCTTAGTGGTGTGCCCTTTTGGTTTTGGGGTCCCTATTGGGTATTTTTTTACTCACCCCTACATGGGTTATGTCCATATGTATTGTGTCTTGTTTAGCTGATAAATGATTTGATGGAGTCCTTGGTGGAACAGGTCTAGGTGATTCTTAGAGAGAGTCTTCACAAATGAGGTGTTCTTTATCAACATAAACAGTTGTTTCTGTGCCGACCCTTCAGGTAGGGTTTTCTATGGATGAGATTCAGGAGCTTGTACTTTCCCTTTTGGTTGGTATTGTATTCTGGCCCCATTTTCATTTCAATTTTTTTACTATCGTACTCTTTTGTTGGTATATTAGAGGTATGTGAGCTTTTTTACTTAGTGTTTTTAGTTCAAAACTTTTTGTTTTGGAAATGGGTGTGTGAGTATAGGTACTTAGGAAAATGCCTTACATTTGTGGTATGTTCCTACTCGGTGCTAGTCACCAGCCCCTGGCCTATTGGAGGTGGGATTGGGGTAGTCACAGCATGGGACTCAAGGTATAGGTCATGATAGAATAAGGATGGACCAATGGTAAATATTAGGTAATCATAGGGGAATGATCAATTTCTCTAAAAAAATCCCAATCGGGAATCCTTACCAAATTAAACTCCATGTCTTGCTCGATCACCAGATGATGTCCTAATAGTATTGTATTGGATACTGGTAGATGAGGTTGAGATCTAGATAAGTAAAACTAGTCTTTTGGATTAAAATGATGCTTGGTTGAGGAAAATTGAGTAGTCAATGATGTTTTATCACTAAGTATCATATTTTACTTTGATTAAATATATATAGGATCAAAGAATTATTTCAACCTATTCACTACGACATGATAATGATCTTGAATGGAATTCCCTAAATAATAGATTCATCACAAATAAAAAAATCTTATGTACACATGTTGATCCTTTTTATGACATCGCTCTTGAAAAATTCTATAAATGTTGTGAAAACATTCCATGTGTTTTGCGCAAAGATAGTAAAGTATTTATGCAGATCACTATTCTTTGAAAAATTGAGGATTAGTTTCGTCAAAAATTCTAACTAATTATTATAAAAACTCTCTATATTATTTTTTGGGGGAAAAACTAGGACTACCTAATAGGAATCATCTACAACAAATTCCTTTCTTTGGAGATAAAATGATTCTCCTTTGGTTCTATAATGGAATATTGTTCCTCTAAAGAAACATATGATAGCATTGAATTCATATCCAACTGATGTCGCATAATAATATTATCTTACAAAATAGAAAAGTTATTGGATAAAGATCCATCCATTTTTCTAAGGCTCATAAGAATGAAACATTCATTTGGTCTTTCAAAAAAAGAGTCCTTGATCAATAAAAAATTCTCCTTAAGAAGAATAGTAAAATTTGTTTGTGATTATCATATGATGGTGATCGTACTATGAGGAATGGTCAAAATGATTTGAATATTAGCCACTATATATCATTGAATAGCCTAAAAACTATCACCTAAAAAATTAACACTAGATAGAGACAATTATAGTGTTCAATGTATCAATGGAATGAGAAATGACTTATATCTTGGTTTTTATTATAGTTTGATCCCAATATCCTTACATTAATGATTCTATAGTAGTGTTCATTGAAGTCTTATCTACGATATTATAGACCATGAAATTTATACCATTAAAATAAATCTTAGAAACAAGGTTTATTTGAGCAGTATGTATTATTTTAATGTACCCATTTTGACTCATTACCATTTTCTTGAGTGCATCCACATATTCTTTTGAATATAAATGCTATCTTAGAGTCCTAACTTTATCACAAGATTATATTATCACAATCTTCAATATATTTAACTCTTTAAAAATATCATCATATTTCTAAATAATCCATCCTTTCATGTAATAATTTTTTTGTTAGGTACTTAAAAACTAGTAAACTCAGCATCAACATGAGTAGGTGAACTTACTTATTAATGTGCAGCTACTTCTTGAATATCATCCATTTTTTGACTCGATTTAACTTGAATAAATTATTCAACTTGAGGTAACTCTTAATATTTATATGGTTCAACTAATCCTTGCTTTTGTTTCTTCTTGGATTCCAATAAAGTAGCTTCCTCATCTTCGTTTATTTCTCCATCACAAATATTATAAATTCATTACTTAAAAAACATCACTTTAATATCCAAATGGTATCATATACTGTAGAAACATTAAACAAAGGAATAAATATGTAATTAGTATAAACTTTCCATTCTTTGCCAATTCTTACTAACTTCATGATGGTCATATCCAAATTTTCTCTCGTCACAAAAAACAGTAAAACTAGTTATATAGAAGAATCAAGCATAAGTGTTTCAAAAACAACATGATGTGCTTTATATTTCACTTTTTATGTAGCTTCTTAATTTATAGAATCATTGAGATGACTCTAGCCTAATAAAACCACTCATACTCTTCATATCTGGTCAGCATGAGTCACAATATCCAACAACTCTTCTATAAGTACACCTGTAGCATTTTCTTCAAGCACTCTAGTAAAAACTAATGTTTGATATTTATAAATCTCATAATGATAAGGTATAATTAAATCTTATCATCATCTCCATCAAATAATAGCTTCTTATCTAAGAAACTCTAGAAAAATACACTTCTCTTCTATACTCTAGCACTGAGATATGTTAAACTTTGACAATCTGTAATCATAGTCTCTTCTAGGAATATGCTAACTTTCTAAAAAACTAAAATAAAAATCCTCCCAAATAGAGAAAATTTTATCTACTTATTTTGAATATGGAAAAAATATCTCAATATATATCATTCCAAATTTACATGATTCTCTAAAAATAATAATTTTATTAATGTAACATGAAAAAAATAGAATTTTTTTCAAACTCAAAATTTATTTGAGCAATCGTCTACTGAAATAATTTTATAAGGACTTATCTTTATCATTATAGGTCCTTTATATATTTATTATCTATATCATGCAGTAAAAAAATAAATTTCATAATATCTAGAGGGATTACTTAATCTATCAAAGAAATATGGGTATTGTAGTTGAAACTTCCTTCATAAGGGAATCTAGAAACACTATTCATCACCACTGAAGACATCAAAAAGTTCTTCTAATTTATGGTCAAAGTAATGAGATCATCAATATCTCTGAAGTTAAAAACAACATATTCATAAAATTCAAAATCTTTTTTAAATAAAAAAATCAGTTCTCTTCTCATGAAAAAAAAACATATTCCCAACCATAAAGATTAAAAACCTTTTTTTAGAAACATGTATGATCTATAAATAAAAATGAAATCGGTTACATTACCCCTGAGAAATTTTCACACATAAATTGAATGTTTCAAACTAATTGTCAGAGAATTATGTTATCTCTTCACCTTTCCCACCATTACTCCAAGAAAGGATTGAATTTGTTAGGGTAAAATAGTTTAGAAAATGAATTGATAGATCTATGAGATTCAAAGGGTTGGATAATTTTGTGTATAGGACTAATTGTCTCTCTCTCTCTCAAGATAAATGAATTTTTACATAGAGTGATGGAAAAGTTAATCATAATAATAATAAAAAACATTTCACACTAATTCATGACTAATTCTAAAAACAAAATCTCTAAAAAATAATAAAATAAATGATTAACTAAAAAATGATTCTTTCATAGAAATAAAAACTTGAAAAAAATTGATATAATATAATTAACTTAAATTAAAAAAAACCTAATTCTCATTTGATAAAATAAAATCGATCCATAGAAATTGGTTTATTAAAAATTTGTGTTTATTGATTATCAATATGGAAAAATCTTAATTAAATATCACGTTTTTCCATGATCTCTTAAGAAATTGTTCCTTTTGTCCATGTGCTTTATTCTAAAATGAATTAATGAATTTTTTAAAATTTTGATAGCACTAATGTTATCAAATTTTAATGGAATATTATTAAAATTGAATCCAAACCCCACTAATGTGTGTTTCATCCATAGAACCTATACACACTAGCTACCTCTGGTAATGTAATCAGCTTTAGAAGTGGGTAATGAAACTGAGTGTTGTTTTTTACATGACCATGATACCATATCTTTACATATAAAGTTAAATATTAATTTGGTACTCTTATTATCTAGTCTACACACACCAAAGTTATAATTAAAATATGACTTAAAATTAAAATAATAGTTTTTTGGAAATGTAAAGAATGATAAATTCTTATTTTTAAATATCTTAAAATTATTTTAGTAGTTTTCAAATGAGATTCTTTGGGATTTCTTGTAATCTAGCACATGATCATACTATAAAAATAATTTATTGTAAAATAGTTATTAAATATTTTAGACTCCCAATTATTCCTTTATAAAACTTGTTGAAAATTGGTTAACAAGCTTCGTCAAAGTCAATTTTTTACATTATAACTCATAGGAGTTTCATATACTTTACTATCTTCACGTCCTAACCTTTTAAGTAGCTCTAGTGTGTATTTTCAATGATTCGATACATTCCCAATGTCTTTTGATAAATTTTAAATCAAATAAAGAAATTTAACTCACCCATCATACTCATTTCCAATTTGTTTTCATACATTTTGAAAAATAATTTCACATTTTTTTGGTTGTAGAACCAAAAACACATCATCAACATATATTTGAACTAAAATTATTTATAAAGTTATGTTTTCTTGAAAAGAGTAAGATCTTCCAATCATACAAAAAAATCCATTAGATAAAATAAAAGAATATAAATTCTCATACCAATCTCTATATCATCATTTAATACCACAAATATATTTAGTATTTTTGAAAAAAAATATGAAAATGATGATTTTCAAATCAAAAAGGATGTTCAACATAATCTTCCTCTAAAAGAAACCCATCTAGAAATGTATATTTCACATCCATACAATGTAATTTTAAATCCATATGATATTCACATGCTACAAAAATAATAATGGATTCTAATCTAGATATTGGTGAAAAGTTCTCTTTATAATGTATTTTTTCCTCTTGGTTGTACCATTTAGCTTCTAATCTCGACTTATTCCTAGTGATCACATCATGATTGTCCTGTTTATTTTTAAAAATAAACCTTCTTTCTATAATAAGGTAATCAGATGGTCTGCCAAAAAATTCTCATACCTTTATCCTTTTAAACTATTTTAACTCTTCTTGCATACCTAAAACCTAACTTTTATCAGGTAATTCTTCTTTATAGTTTCTGGTTAAATATGAGATAAATAGGAAGATAATTCTAGAATATTTCCAAAACATAATATAATACTAATTACTTTATATAATATTCTTATAACAGCATCCAAGATATGATCTTTTAGGGTTCTATGTTTTTTTTGGAGTCACACTTTTAATTTCAAAGATATCTATCCTTTAAAGATTGTTTTCACCAAAATCAAGTTCAAAATCATCAACCCTTATATTTTCAAAGAGTAGTTTATGTATAATTGTTTCCAAATAATCACTTAACTCATCAAAATGAGTCATTTTTTTTCAAAATGATCAATTTAATTAAATTTCAAATGTGATGGTTCTTCAAAAATCTTTAACTGTTTATTGAAAACTCTATAATCCTTATAAGTAGTATTATAACTAAGAAATATTCCTTCATAAACCTTTAGATCAAATTTACTAAGATTTTCCTTAGTTTTCAAAATGTAAACATTGTATCAAAACACATTTATGCATCCAAATTTTGATATTCTATTATTTCATAGCTAATTGGGTGTTTTTTCAAAATAAACCTAATTCAAACTTTATTAATGACATATCATGTTGTATTTATAGATTCATTCCATAAGTAAGTGGGATTTTATATTCACATAACTTATTATTATCAATTTCATGTAAGGTAATATTCCTCCTTTTAACAACACCATTTTTTTGCAGAAGAAAAGGTGTATTTGATACTATTTTTTTATTAATAAGAATTGAAATCGTTGTTTTAAAATTATCCCCCATGGTCACTTCTCAGATTAATAATTTTGGTATCTTTATCTTTTTTAACTAATTTATAAAAATATATAAAAAAATAATAAGATTCACTTTTAAGGCTCAAAAATAAAACCAATGTGTATCTACAAAAATCATTAAATAACACATAAAATGGATTTTAATTATAAGATTTTTGATTTAGAAGATCTAGAAAAATTCACAAGGATAAGTTATAGAGGCTTATATTTAGAAGCATCCTTAATAGATATAAAATATAACTTGTGTTTTTTAACCATTTGGAAAAAATCACATATTTCCTATTAATTTAATTTAAGTTATGGTAAATATGAAATTTGATTTTTATAAGATTATTTTCTCAAATAATTAACATTATTATTTTCATGTATTCTATTCTAAATCCATGATTAAATTGTTTTAGTATTTAAATAGTTCACTTTTTGAATACACCATAATTTAATATCTAAAGTATATAAATTATCATCTCTCAATGCCTTAAAATTAAGGAGTTTATCTATAAAAATAGAAAAGTATTTATTTAAAAAATATAAAAAATATTTTTCATCAAAAATTCGAGAAATACATATCAGGTTGAGTTTATATCTAACTATATAAACATTTTTTTATGAGAATTAAGCTTGGATTTCCAACTAATCAAAATACAATTTTTTTCCTTATAATGTTGCCAAATGTGACAGAGCCTCTATATATTTTGGATAAATAATGGAAATTTAAGAAACCTCTATTAATATTTATTGAATATTCAATATCCATATACTGTTTTTCATTGATGCTCTGAAAAAAATTCCCTTCAAAATATGTAAAAGAATAAAATTTTTTATACCCATGTTATATTAGGTCCTGAAATGTTCGTATCTAAATATTTAAGAATCAAAGTCATTTTGTTTTATCCAAAAATTCCAACATTAAATTTTGATAAATTTCTTGAAATAAAATCATTCCTAACACCACATAATTGAGGGTTTTTGAGACTAAATCCATTAGAATAATTTCTAGGATCCCCGTTATGAAAAGAAGTAACTTTAGATTTGTTTTTGTTCTTTGAACTAGGGAAAAATAATTTTTTTAAGAAAATTATTTTTCACCTTTTCATCCAATTCAAAACTTATATTTATAGACTTTATTATTACTAAATATTTCATTTGGATAATTTTACACTTTTTTAAAAACACTACCAATATCTTTAAGTGGTTAAACTTCTATTTTTATGATTTTAATTTTACTACCATGTTCACCATAAGAATAAAAAATTTAGATTTACTTTAAAATCTGGATTTCTTTTATTTAAGTATTATTTTTCAATTACAACAAAATTATAATATTTTTTTGGGATTTTGTTTCTTTTTCAAAAATTCATATTTATATTATAGCATGGTACAATATTTATAAAGGTTCTTCAATATAAAAAATTTATATTTCTAAATATGATTCATTATTATAAGTGTAAATTAAATATACCTCATAAAATTATTCTATAAATAACATGTTGGACTTTTGATTTGAGAATTAAACTTTGATTTAGAAGATGTGTCGTTACTAGAATCCTCTAAATCAGTATATCTGTTCTTCATCGCTTTTTTAACCTTTTTCTTTAATTATAGTTTCTATTCATATTTCATATCCAATCTACTTGTTTTATGAAGCTATAAAAAATTTGTTTTGATATGTGTAAGATTTACGCACTCATTACGCTTTAACTCTATAGAAATTTCATCATTTTTTATACTTTTTGATGTATTTCTTAAATACTATACTCTTATTATAAACTTTTTTAAGATTATTGGAAAATTGATCGAACCAAACTATTAGAATTAGAACAATTTGATGTATCCTCATCAGATGATTAAGAAATATTTATAACTTTTATCTTCCTGTCATCCTTTAAAGTAGATAGTTTCAAAGCATCATTCTTCTTTTTAACCATTCTATGCTCACCAGATTCATCTTCCATTTTTACCTCAAACGTCATGAGTGTCCCAGTGATATTTTTTATTTTAAAATATTTCACATCACTATATTTCCTTATGAAAGTTTATATTTTACACTATTTAGATAGTAAATCTTTAAAAAAAGATATAGATCTATTTCAAGAAAAATACCCTAAAGAAACAATATTATACACCATATCAATTAAACTTCCATTCACCAATGTTATTCATTCTCAATAAATAATCTATATTGTGTAAAACATTAAATCTTTATTATTATATCTGATTAATCTTGTATTAACAGAACCATCATAATCTACTAATATAGTTTTTTACATATTATATTTTTTATAACATTGAGAAACTCTATTGAAATCATATAAACCGAGTTCACGTATAATTGAATTTATAGCATTAGAGTTCATATCAAATTCTCCTTCTAATTGAGCATCACATTTTTCTATTTCTCCTTTTAGAATTTTTTAGGGCTTATTTTATTTCAAGTAAACCTTAAAACCAATGTTTCTTAAAATGATAATCATAAGTACCTTCCAAAATCTATAATTTTATCCATTGAAATTGGGAGATATAAACATAGACATACCTTCTCTATTGTCATCCATAGAATCAATTTGAAAATAATTATTAAATATTAAACACTTTAGAGTTAATGACTCAAAAGAAATAGCCGTTGATACCAATTATTGTTTTGAGAACAACTGCATAAGGACTCAAGAGGGTTGTGAATTGATTTCTTGAAATTTTCATAAATTTAAACCACACTCTTCTAAGAGATGATAGATTTTTATATTTTTTTAATATTAAGAAATAAGTAGAAATTAAAATAGAAATAAGAAGATCGAACATATAATATTTTTATGGAACAAATATCCCCTAGTCCACTCCATCAATTCTCAACTCCCAATGCCTGGTGATTTCACTAGTACCAATCATTTTTCTTTAGGACTGATCAACTGAGTGCAAGTAGCTATCAATTAGTACAAATTCAGAAGATTTTTCTAGACTCCTATATGTCTTAACAAAAACAAAAGCCTTCAACACTTAGTATATATTGACCATGACTCTAGTAGTCCATCTCCAGTTGTTAAATTATTGCATTGGCATTAAATACAAGTAACCACAGCTGAAAGGACCAAATAGTCTAGTAGTATTGAACGACCAAATAAAAAAATGATACCCATATTACATTTGAAATATAAAATTAATACCATAAAATAATTATTTTATCTATGATGTTATTCATAATTACCTTCTTTATATGCTAGGGAGAATAAAACAAATAAAAGGGTGAGCTCAGTTTCTCAATAAAGGTATACATATAGAGGAAGCTATAATGGATAAATATGGAATAATCAATAAGGAAATGTAAATATATTGAAAAATATACCATTTAATCAATAACTTGATAAGAAATAATAATATGACTAGAATAAATGATGATCAAATAATCCTATATATATAATCACATAATCTAGAAACTCATCCATGGAAATCATAACAAATGAAATAATCACATGGACATCAAGAAGTTTTTTCATAATAATAGAAAACATAATGATGGACATCTGAAATTTATTATTGAAGCTTTGTTAAAAGAAATATAAAAAAATCATCAAGTCCTGGTTTCAATATATCTATATAAGTTGGTAAGGCCTTAGCCAAAACTCAATCTAGTTTTTCTCATGAGACCTACTAATACATCGAGGGGATATAGTGGGCATGGCCCATCACTTACAAAATCCAATTAATTCCACATATGAAAGGGGTGAAACATTATCAATGTAAAATTTGATATTGAAAAACTAGCAAAGGAAAGGTTAATAATTTCCCCTATCATTGAACATAATCATAACCCATCCATAGTAACCTGTTGAATAGTATCAAAATAGTGTAACCCGGGTCAAATTGATCACAAACCATCCCAATAAATAATAAAGAGGGTATCATTAAAACAAATCCTCAATGTATAATAATTAAAAAAAAGGTTTTCTCATTGTTGATTATAAATACCGTAAAATTTCATTAAAATATTCTTAAGTAAAATACCATTTTAACCTTAAAAAGCACTTTAAAAAACTAAAAATTTACAGAATATAAGGGAAAAAATTATTTAAAAATAATCATGAAATTTTTTTGAGGATTATTAAAATAAATTATTGGTCATGATGTTAAGGAATTTTTTTATTCTATATACATTAAAATAAATATTATTTTAATGGTTTCTCTATAACAAAAAAAGTACCACCTTCAAAAAATGACAAGAATATTCCTTTTAAAATATATTTTTAAAAAGTAAAACATGGGTAAAAATAATTTAATAATTCATTTAGAGTTTTTTTTAAACCTTTTTGGTAATATTTTTAGAAAACATGGATATGGAAGATAAAGGATATTCGACCGAAGAAAGAAATAAATTTATCTTTTCTTAATAATGTTTTTTAATCATTTTAAGTACCAAAGAGAGGGAAATGTTACAATTATATGAAAAGTTCATTAAAAAATAAGAGAATAAAATATATTGGGTTTAATATAAAAATTTCAAACAATTCACCCAAGGTATACTTAAACATAAATAATCCCAAATAATGATGAGATTGTGAAATAAACCATTACTAATTTGGTAACTTTTGAATCATAATCCCCATGAAATAAATAAATTAAAATAAAACTTTTAAATACTATGAATATAAAAATATTAATTATATAACATATAAAAGGTAAATTATATACACCACATAAAAAATAATAATTGGAGGATATGTCAAATGTCTCACAAAATAAAAAGTGAGATGAGAAACCCTTACCTCAAGTCTGACTTCGTTCATATGTGTCTGAACCTCAAATATAATAAATATAGATTTATTATAAATATCTTCTATATAAATATTCATATATATCATACAATATATTATTTACTTATAGCCTTTTATCACTAGTTTATTAATAATTCATCATTAAAATCATTTTTCTGGGTGATTCGTTTTTTTGTATGTTTTGAATTTATAGTTTTTTTACTTATACTTTTTTCATGTTTATATAATATATATTGTTAATAGTGATAAAATTTTCATTTATTTTCATTATATTCCTTTTCACAATCATCCGTAAAAGTTATATATTGAAAAATGAATTACATTATTCATAGAGAAGGTAGGTCATACGTATGCATGAACGTTTTTTTCATTTTTTGATTGATGGAATAAAATAAAGGTAAATAATAATTCTGATTTAAAGAATAACGTGAATTGTATCACTACATGGAGACGGTAAGCCATATGTATGCACGATCGATACCTTCGCTTCATATTCAATGGGAAAGAGGGTAAGTAATTGTGGTTTCATAATAATAATAACATTTATGTATATTTAGGATAATTTATTATTTATTTTAGGTTAAATTGTATATAATTATAGGATTTAGAAGAAAAAATAAATTGAAAATGGTTGGGTGAGACGAGCACCTCTTTGTTGAGAAACACTTTTTGGCTTACACCTTGAGGTAATAATATAATAACTGAAATTTATAAATAAATTGTCATCATGAATGTAATTTAATTATGAAAAAAATTAACATTTATATTAATTTGTAACTTTATTTTTTTCCCCTATGTGGATTCATAATAGATATTTAAAATGACAAGTGACATTTTTTAACTTTCATTGATTTAAATATTATATTTGTAATTTTCATGGAAAAGTTTTGATTAAATATATTCATTTAAGTACTAATATGATAAAGGTAAAATTAAATTCATAAAATAATTATTAAAATGAAACAATATGACCTAATCATGTAGTTTAAACATAGATTATCATGATTTACACTTTGTCAAGATGATAGTTTTTATTATGATTATTATTAATATTGACCAAAAATAAAAGGGACCTATTTTATAAATTTGATCCTAATGATTAAAAATTTTGAATAAATTTTATTAAATTTCTATTTTCATATGTTTTTAAAAAAATTAAAAAAAATAAACGTGGAAAACGTGATGAAAAACAGTTTTTAAGAAAAATTACAATTGCATGTATAAAAATGTGTTTACACTAAATTCAAACATGAAATTGATTCCAATAAAATTAATTGAATTATTAATAATATAATAGTAATAATTTTATTTTTAAGTAATTGTAAATCAAATGTTTACCTTTGTATATATTTGAAAAAAAATGATAGATTTCAATTAAAATTGGTATTTTTCACTATTTACTAGAAAATCTATCTTTTCTAAAAAATTAGAAAATTTCACCATAAGATAATTTTTATATTTTAATTTGAAAATTGATATTATTTTTATAAACGTAAATTTAAATAGTTTAAATAAATTAATTATAATATTTTTATTCAAAAATATATAAATTGTTTTTAAGAAAATGTATTTCTAAAACATAAAATAACCTTACTAAAAATTTAGTACTAGTTTTCCTAAGTAGTAATAAATGAATTTTAATTGAGTATTTACTTTATATATATTTTATAATTAAGTTGAAATTATTTATATTCACCTATTAAAAGGCTAGGAGATAGTTGTTACATAAAATAATAATATTTTAATATTATATTATGGTTCGTTTAGAATCAGTGTTGCATGTTGTGTATGCTATTGATCAAAGTGTTCTTTTAAAATATTGGGGTATTAAATTCTCTCCACCTTAAATAAAATTAATCCTCATGATTTGAACTTTCTTCCAATTTTAAAGTGTTTACATATGAAATTTGTTTTGTGGAAAACCTACATTAAATAAAGGTTAATAAAACATCCTATTGAAATGTGGGAAATATAATTATGAAGTTTATCTATAATAACAGATAAATAGGTTTCTAAATATGAGAACCTTAGTGGGAAGTGAAAATATGTACATGAAAGGTAAATATAAGTCCTAATAATAGATTTTTAGTGATAGATAACATGGTCATGAGAATGTTAACCATCATAAAACTATAAATATATTATGGGTTTATAAGACAATTCATTTTTCAATAAGAAAAGTAAAAGGATAAAAATTTTATTTCAAGGTATTTTTCCTTAATTAGAGAGTTTATTTTATTTTCTAGATAAATTGCTAATTAAAATAATCTTATTTGATTTCTTTCTATTTCATAAAAAACCCCATCCTTCAGTTGTGCTTCAATCAATTTCCACTTCATCTCTTACACCATGAAATAGATATTTTTGAGGATTTTTTTATGCTTGAAGCACTAAAATAATATTTAAATAATTCATAATATCCATAAATCATTCCTTAATCCTATAAATATTTTCCAAAACCAAATGGTTAGCATATATTATCCAATATGATAAATAAAAATTTAACCTCAAATAATAATATCCAAAGTTACGCTTAATACATTCCATAAGTAGTTAACCTAAAGGCAACTCTGAAATATGTTTGACCAAATTCAAAAATCCAAAAAAAAATTAGTGATAAGGTCACTAAATTTCAAAAATCAACTTATCGTTAATCCCCTATAAAGTGTCACTTAATGCCGCATATAAATACATTGATCACATAGTAATAAATTGAATCCTTTTAAAACCTTAATGAATGCATTAATGCTTACATGAATTAAATACCTACTTATAAAATATATTATTATTAAGTGTAAATCCAAAAATATAGTGAAATATGTCATTAATAACTTTGTTATAAAATCACTAACTATTTTCAAGGTCACCAATATTATTCCATTTACTTCTTCTATGTCAATATTCTCTTTATCCCAACTAAACATGATTAACTCTACATCAAAAAAATATTAAGGGTTATCTTTCCCTTATTTATGTATTCTCTGAAAATGTAGCCTTAACACTAAATCACTTTTCTTGGTTATCAGTACCATTCAACATATTCTTTTAAATAATTAATGAAAAATCGCTACAGAATAATCCTTATACATTTTATTATTCCTATAACTATAATATCATTGATAAAATACATCTACAACATAATTATTGAATCCAAATTCATAATTTCATTAATCATTCTACTTTTCTGGTAGTAATAGCATAAGCTTAACCATGATCCCTTATCTTCTTCTAAGGTATATTCCCTTGACAGTTGGGGATTTTTTATGTAGTCCCCCATCTCCTTATAGTTGAAACAATAAATTTTAGATTTTTATTTCTTACCCATGAATTCACGTGATGGAAGGACTTTCTCTCAATGAATAATGAAAACTATTATTCCATTAAATCAAGTATTAGGGGTTTTTTTTCAAAATTATCAAATGTGGGAAAATACTTCTTTCTCTTCTTCCCCTTATCCTTCCTTTTCTCTTTAATCCTCTTCTTTTCTTACTTTCCTTCATATCCATAAGACTTAGAGAATTCTTTCTCTGTCTTGATATCACATGATATAATATACCCATATTATTAGAATTTTTCATATTATATTTCCCTTTTAATCATTGGATTTATCCCATCAATGAAATGGTAAGTCTTTCTCTTCAGATTAATTAGGTAGTCCTCAGCATTCTTTGTTAACTGTGTAATGTTATATTCTTAATTAGAAAAAATTATCTTCCTTTTCTCTTAGTATAAATAATTTCCTTTCAATATTCTCTCATTATTTACAAGGAAAACATTTTTCTAAGAATAGTTCATTAAAATACTTTCATTCCATGCTCTTTATTACCTCCTCATCCTTAGGGTTTTGAATCGATGACCACCATTGATCTGAATCTTTTGAGAGGAGATAAATACCCATGAAAACCATATTTATATCATTACATCCCAAAGTGATAAAATATCTTCTTATCCATTACTTATCTATAAATTTATTTATAGTCTCATTGAATGGTAGAGGTCGTTGATTTATAAAAAAGTATAATTTTGTTGCACTACATTGTAAATTTATAGAATATTCAATATGTTCAAGGTTATTGGTCATAAACTGAGCCAACTACATAAATATAGTTATAATTTTTTCATCTCTATATACATCATCATTATCATTACTTGGAGTTCACTCCTAATAATAATTACAAGAATTGATATGATTTTCATTCATTTTACTAGGATATATTTTTAAACGATGACATATACTAGATTATCTCTCAATATTATGAATCATTATTTATATTTTCAAAACATGTGAAACACTTAACATAAATTGAAAAATATATGAAAACCTAATCTCTAAATTATAATCTTGGTATCTTCTGAAATATTCTCAAAGTCATTCATTGGGTTATATTACCAAATATATGTTTTTTTGAATTTTGTTCCCAATTTTTCTACTAAAATTTCTATGATACCAACTATAAATATCCCAATTATGGTAGTCCAAAGAAACTGGTGAACTTATTACATTGGTACTAGATACAAGTAATTACATCCTAAAGGAAAGAATAGTTTTCTATTCTTAATGAGCTAAATAAAAAACATGATCTCCATATTACATTTGAAATATAAAATACATAGTATAAAATCATTCTTTCATCCTTGATTTTATTTATAATAACCTTCTTCATATATGAGGGAAAAGTAAACAAATAAAAGAGTGAGATCATATTCTTAGTAAGGGTATGTGTATAGGAGAATATATCGAGAATAAATTAGGCATACTCAACATAGGAAGGTAAATATCTAAAAACACAATCCATTTAATCATTAACTTGATCATGAAGAATACTATGGTAGGAATAAATGGTAATTAGATAATTCCATATAAATAATCACATGAGTTAGAAACTCATCCATTGATATCATAACAAATTCAACAATCACAGAGACATAAATAACTAATTTCACAAGGATGGAATGCATTATTTCATACATTTAAAAACTACCATTGAGTTCTTGTTCCAATAAATCTAGGTAAATGGTTAAGGTTTCACCCAAAACCTAATCGATTTTTTCTCATTTGGAATATTGATACATCGAGGGTATATAGTGGGACCCACCCATCACTTATTAAGTCAAATACATTCCCCATATAAAATGGATGAAACATAATCAATGTAAATATTAATATACAAAAACAATCATATGAAAGGTTAATACTTTTCTCAATCAATGAACATAATCATAAAAAATTTAGAGTAATATAATTAATGGTATTAAAATAGTAAATATCTAATCATAAAGATCATAAAACATCCATAGAAATAATAAAAACAGTATCATTACAATATATCCCCAGTTTATCATAATTATATAAAGGGTTTTTTAATTTATGATAAAAAATACCACAAAAATTTCATTAAAATATTCCTGAGTAAAATACCCCTTTCACATTGAAAATCACTTTTAAAAACAATAAACTCCCAAAATATTAGGAAAAACATTTTATTTAAAAAGAATCATGAAATAAATATAGAGTATTCTTCAAATAAATAAATGGTAATCATGGAGGGAAATTACATTCATGTAGTATGTGTTAAAATAAATCACTGGTGTAAATATCACCTATACCAATGTATATATCCCAACGGTTTGAAAAAACCATTGGGAAAAGTAACCTATACCGATGGTTAATTGAAACTATTGGTAGTGGCCAATATAAGGTTGATTTTCTAAATGGTTTTGAGAAAACCATTAGGATAGGAATAGAATTCCCAAAAATTTTATAAATCCATTAGGAAAGTATTGATCTGGTATAGGTATCCCAATGGTTTTTGAAAATTATTGGGATATACCCTCTATCCCAACGGTTTTTAATAATTTTTGGGATATAAATTCAACAAAACCAGCTGATCCCCCTTCCTTCATCCATAACTGGTCTTTTTTTGATATCTCTCCCTCTTGTGAACCCTAATTCTCGAGCCCAATTCCTCAAGAACTAATCTATCCTGGCTTTCAGCCCTACTTACTAAGTGCACTTCTTCTAGAACTCAACTCTAACATTTTTCCCTAAATGATATTTCTCCAGGCTGCGAACCCTACATCCAAACTGGTGATCTATCTTATATTAAAGTAATTTTTGTTCTTTCACTTCAAGTCAGTATGTTATAATTTATTTATGTCTCATGCCTCTATTTATTTTAGATTTTTTCATTTGATTTCACTGTAATATTTTTTGTTTTACCAACTCTTTATTATGATCCCATTATGAATACAAGAAATATATCATTTTGGGATGTGGTTTTTTTGTGGTTTTTTTTGTGATTTATCTTTATAAAATAATTTTTATTGATATTGAAGGCATTAATATGACCATGAGTAATTTCCTCCTTGGTTTATGTTAAATTTAATGTTTATTGACATAAATTATTTGGTTAGAAATAAATACAGCTATATAATTTTTTACCCTAAGAGGAACAGCAAGATACTCAAGCACTGTGAATCTACCATTAAATTTTGTCTTTAAAATATCACACTCTAACTTTAAGATGATAATACCCTCACAATAAGTCATTCATAGAGAAACACTATGGGAAGGTTAATACTATGTTACATGTAATGTACTGGTATGTGATACTACAAGTAATTTTATAATGTCAACTTAAATCATAAGTATTGTGGGATTTTGAATGCTGTTGTTTATGGATATTTTTAAGAACCATTAAAATCCAATTAATTTATAGTAATTATCAAAAACATTTTCGGGTAGTTTCTCAATGGTTATTTGAATATTTTTTTAAATATCATATAAATTTATATTATTTTGACCATGATTATTTCCTATTTAATTTCAATTAAAAGTCATTAATGGTAGTATTATTTTCATGGAGTGATTTGTGGATCTCTTTGACCCAAATTTAGTAGTAAGAATTATTCTTTTTATTATATATAGAATAATTAGTCTTGTGAAATAATTGAAAAATACTTTATGTTAATATTATTTTCTTTAAATATTAGATTACAATGAAGAATATTTTTACAACTACTACTTCTTAAAGAATCATTTTTTGAAGAAGATTCATTTACTACTATTTTTAGAGACAACTATGTGCTAAATATGATCTCTATTTTTATATCTCATATATTTCTAGTATACGATTCAGATATATGTAATTAGATTTATATTAAAGTTCCAACTATTTGTACTTATTTGTGATGTCCCCAATAAAATTATTTGAAGTCTCAACAAAATCCTTGTTCTAAGTATTTTTTTCTTCATTCATTTGTGAGATCCCTAGTGTAGAGCCCATGTTGGTTGGTACCACTAAGATGGGGTGAATGAGTGGAACACTTTTTATGATTTATTTTTAATTAAACCAAGTTTACTAGTTAATTTCATGATTCTTTAAATATTTAATCAACACATCCTCACCTCATATGAAACATAAATTTTTAAATCATAATGTAGAAGTATTTAAAAGGTTTGGACTCAAATGCCTGCCCCTTTCCCTGATTGGTTAGTCACCCCATTGGAGGATTCTCCACTATAAACCCAAGTGGTTACACCAAGGACCTCTAAATCCTATAATAATAGAAACCCGATATGATCCTAATCTAGAGTCCCACCAATGAATTCATCTTCCCACTAACCAATAAAAATGTATGATTAAAATAAAAGAATATCTATCTAATATCCACGTTTTTTATTCACCACTTGATGTAGATATCCCTACAATAACACACTAAGTAAACTATTCTACTCATGAACATAATATTAAAGATATTTAGTAGCTGATAAGAATGATTAGATCTACTCATCTAAAATACTCACATCATATCTTCAACTCTTTGGATCTCTCAACCCCTTGAACACTCGTGAATAGAGATATCCTCTTTCTTCAAAGAATCTCGACTTCAATCTCTTTTTTCACTTCTCAATACCACATTTATCAGGATATCAACTTATAATTTCTCCCACTCACACCACTTCATTTTTTATATATTTATATTCACAATGTTATCATGAATAATAGTATCTATAATGGAATTATCTAAATTCCATGATTTTCAGTAGCAACAATCACTATTTGTTTTAAATTGGTAAATGGAATTCCCAATTTATCTCCTAATTCACACCCATTTGATTCTCATTCAACATCCTAATCTAAATCCCCTAAGTATTTGGATATTTATATATTAAAAACTACATAAAATATATCAATTTATTCTCTATAATGTATCATCCACATGTGCATGGATTTATGTTATAATGATATGTCATTATAAATTATGGCATGGAACTGTCATCCTTGAATCAATTTCAGATTAATTTATTATCTCATATATGATCAGATTCATTTGAATGATTGTGATATTTTACTCCATGAATATCATTATATCATTTTCAGACATTAATCTCCTCTTCTTCGTATTTTCTTCTTCTAAATTAAATCCTCTTTTATCATAATATTTTCTAACTTTACTATGGATTTTCTCTACTTGATAGGGTTCTTAAAGAGTGTAAACTACATATTTCTTGTTGTAACCTTATGAATATCTCAACTTTTAAAAAACTCAAAAAACAAACTACTATTACAAACTTATACATTACTTTTCTGAACATACACATAACAATTCCAAAGTTGAGTTTTACTCTTTTGAAATGGGAAGTTACTCTTTAGTGGAAAGGAATAATCTTATAAAATGTCGCCTTAATCTTCCATGGTTATGTACACCCTTATTAGTTCACTCTTTTATGATAAGTTTTACTTTAAATGTTACTCTTTTGTAGTTATTGAATCTTTATAACTCAATGGTTACTTTTCTGATGGTCATTGGTTACTCTTCCAAAATTATACTTATCCAAATTTAAAGTTATAATAAAAATTCCATACATATCTCAATTAGTATAATAGCCTATAAAACTCATTCATGGGCCTTTATACACACTAATAAACACTTCAAAACATCATATAATGTGTTTTAATCCCATAATGTGACAACTTTAACATATAGCACACCTTAGATGGTTTCTCATCTTCTTAGCCGTATAATATCTTGAACACTCAGTCTTCAATCTTCCCGTTAGATATAATCTTCAAAATCCATTAAATTTTGTATACACTACTCTAAATTTCATTAATTTCATTTACTATGAGGAAAAATTCCTTAACTGTCACAAATAAGATGAAACTCCTTGAATTTATCCATCTATGTTCTTCACACAATAGCATGTACTTCCTTTATTAGTTAACATGGAAGCACCTTCACCAAATCTTCATAATCTCTCCACACATATTTACATCTTCTCAACACTATATCATGCCACAATCTTTGATAAAAAATAAAATCCAATCAATAGAAACATCAATTTCCCCCTTTTTATTTGCTTTACAATACCAAAAAAAGACTCTTATATCAATATGTATGTATCTTTCTCCACATTATTGATAATAAATACAAAGGATATTTTGGGAACTTCTCATTTCATTTAACATCTATTGAATATACCATCTTATCCCTATTTTACTCATAATTACATCCTGCACCATATTTTGAGAGAATGATATTTTCACTCACAACTTACCTAAGAGACTTTGGTTAATCTTCTTTATGTCTGTATGGGTTAACTCAATATAGAAAATATGAGATATATTAACCAATAAATATGGGTCATACATTAATAAACTCAACATGTGATACCATTTTTAAATAACTCAAATTAGGGGTTGTATAATATATTCCTCATAAAAATATAGTCTATACACAACTCAACACACATATTATATAGAATGCATCATAGATAGGTTTACACAAATTCAGGTCAAAGTGTAATTCTGAATTATTTAAAATGTATCTAGAAATAGTGATGTAAAAATGAAGTGAATTTATACACCAGTGGTATAAAATGAAAGGAATTTTGAATTGTGTTATTCTGTAGGTAATTTCACAGGGGAGGCAAGCTGCTACCTACTGGTGGAAAAACAAGGAGGCTATGCCAATAGTTTCAAAATCGTTGGTAAAGATGTAAAAATAGACTTTATATAAACGTTTTACATTAAACCATTAGTAAAGTTCTATACTAGTGGTTTCTAAACTATTGGTATAGACCTGTGAACTCAACCTATTCCAACGATTTGTAATAAACTGTTGGTAAAAGTCTATACCAATGGTTTACAAACTTTTGGTATAGACATGTGAACTCAATATTTACCAATGGTTTACACAAACCATTGGTAAAAGTCAATACCAATGTTTTTTAAACTGTTGGGTAGATATAATTGCAATGGTCTCAAACTGTTGTTAAAAATATATACCAATGGTTAATAATAACCGTTGGTATAGTGTGCCTTTCGGTGCCTTGTCCCAACGGTTATTAAATAACTGTTGGTATATGTCTATCCCTATACCTCATCAACCAATGGTTTGTAAAACCTTTGGTAAATTCTAAACCAGAGTTTTTATATCCTTTACCAATGGTTTAAAAATATTGGTATAGAATAAGTTTCCAGTAGTGAAGATTCTTTTCTTTTTTTTTTGTAAAACGATAAAAGTACCTCGTTCAAAAAATGACAAGAATATTCCTTTTAAAATATTTTTGTAAAAAAATATTTCATTGGTAAAAATGTCTTTAATAAATCATTTTTATATTTTTTAAAACATTTTGGAATGTATTTTTAGTAAACATGGATATGGAAGAGAAATGATATTCTATTGAAGAGAGAAATAAACACCGCTTTACATAAAAAAAATCAATCGATTTATGTACCAATGAGACAAAAAAAGAAATATTACTTGAAAAGTTCATAAATAACCATAGGATAAAAAAATATACTAGGATCAAGATAGTAATGTTAAATAATTCCCTCAAGGGAGACTTAAACGTAAACAATCCTAAATAATGATGATATTGTGAACTAAAATCATGCCACTTTGGTAACTTTTGAATTCTAATCCCAATGAAAGAAATAACAAAAAATGAAAATATTAAATTCCATGAAGATAAATATATTCATGATATAATATATCCAATTTTTAGTATATACACCATACAAAATAAATAATTTTTGGATATAGAATATGTATCCTGAAAGTAAAAGTGAGACGATAAACCCTTATCTTAGGTCTAACTTCATTCATATGTTTTTGAACCTCCTCTAAAATAAATATATATTTATTATAAGTATATCATAGAAATATATTCATATATATCATACCATTTATTATTTGATTATAACCTTTTATAACCAAATTATTAATAATTATGTATTAAAATCATTATTCTGGGTGATAACTGCTTTGTTTTTCACATGTGTTTTGGTTTGGTAGTTTTTGTCCTTGTACATTGATCTTTGTTATATAAAATCCATAATTCTAATCATGATAAAATTATCACTTATATTCATTACATAAATATTCATTTTCATTTGTAAAAGTTATAGATATAAAAATTAATTACACTATTCATGGAGACGGTAGGTTTTATGTATGTATGAATTCTATATTCATTTTTCAAAGGATGGATTGAAAGAGAGTTAAATAATAATTATCATTTAAATAATCATTATTATATCATATAAATCATATATATTTCTAAATTACAACCTTATTATCATATAAGTGAAACAAAAATAAAAAAAATCATATCACTTCATCAAGGTGGTAGTCCACATGTACGCATGAGTAACGTTATTGTTTTCCGACACCCGAATAGCCTAAAGGCCTTTATTTTTATTGATTTTTGATAACCCTCCCCCCTCAAAAGATGATGGGGAACCCTTACAAGGATTTTAGTCTTAGTGATTACATGGACCATAGCCTTAATATACATTACAGGACCTGAAGGTCTAGGGAATTCAACCAGACGATAACTACAAGGAACTACCCCTCCTCAACATCTACATCATGATGGTAGCTATCCACCTTCACATGGTTGTCTGGATAAGCTTCATGTGCAAGCACAAGCTGGTCCTGATGGCTTATCCATACCCTCTCATTCTTCCAAATCCATTGGTTATACTCTAGTGAGTGTGCCTGCTCTGAATCCTCCTCTAGGGATACTTCTATTTGTAGATTCTGTATCGAGAAACTGCATGTTGCCTGAAGGACTTGAGGTGACCCAAAGGCCTTAAAGGAGGCCCAAAATCCCTACTAACCCGAAGGCACGAGTGTCCCTAAGGACTTAAGGACTCCAAGCCCAAACTGGGGACTAAGGTGAATTGTTCTGGCTACTACAATACTAAACAGTAACTACTACAATACTCTTATAGTACCTCCAACAGTACTACAACAATGCTACTATAGTACCCTAGAAATATTCCTCCGCCTAGTTTCAAACTAGGGTCTCATGGATGCACTTAATGATACCTCACCAATTAGGCTGAGACTCATGTGCTTATTATTTTCCAATGGATAGGACGGTAAGAAGGTAGATCTTTTATTATAATTAAAGGGTAATAATTATATTATAAGTATCATATATAAACATTAAACCCATAATAATAACCATCCATAAAACATGGTGGTGGAATTGAATTATATCATTGTGTGGAGAAAGTAAATTGTATGTACGCATGAGTCATACCATCACTTCACATTTGATGGAAAATATGGTGGATAATAGTGGATTAATCATCATAATAACATTTTATTATATTATTTATACTGAATTAATTATTTTATTACTAATACCATATATTTATAGGAGGTTGAAGAATAAATAATTTGAAAATGGTTGGGTAAGAAAAGTTCCTCTTTGTTGAGAAACTCATTTTCTCTTAGACCTTAATCCTTTAAGGGATGGTATTTTGGAAATAAATTAATCTCTAAGTTGTGTTTAAAGAGTATAGAAAGGTATTATGACATATCTTTGTTGATCTTAAAGGATCATTTGGTGTAAATAAGTGAAGGAGGAGTTTCCCTTTTATAATTGAGGTGAGGGG
Source organism: Viscum album (assembly GCA_963277665.1). Taxonomy (NCBI): domain Eukaryota; kingdom Viridiplantae; phylum Streptophyta; class Magnoliopsida; order Santalales; family Viscaceae; genus Viscum; species Viscum album. The sequence continues at coordinate 1,285,618,042 of OY728150.1, read as the reverse complement.
AAATTTTCAGATCTCTTAAAAGATTAATTTATAATAAATTCATTATCAAGTCAAATTCATAAACTTTTCTAGGTATTACAAACTATTGTAGGATATTTTTGAAATATAATTAATCAAGAATATTTATATAGGTTAATGCGGTATTTTAAACTTTATCATTTGGTTTAACCCCTTAATTAACATATCTTAACATTAGCAACAATAATGTATTTTTTACTTTTAAAGGGTTATAATTTTACATATAAGGTTAATATCGACCCATAAATGGAGAAGGGGTGACATTTTTGACCATTTATTATCAAATCTTCATTATTTAAATATGTTTATGATTTTTAAATAATTTAATATAATATTGTTTTGATAAATTATCATTAATATAAATTTTGACACTATTCATTTAATTTGACTACAAATACATAAATAAAAAATTTTATTTATAATATACTTCATTAAAACATCAATAATATATAATTTTAATCAAAACAATTCTTGTGACACTATAAATAACTCAAATTATATAAATTTCAATATTTTTAATATCATTTATTTTATTTTTCTATTAATTGAATCATATTGTCTTAGCATTTCACAAGAATTTAAGGTAATAATTTAATTACAAAATTTTGAAATAAATTATCATCATGTACATAATTTAATTATGAAAAACTTGAAATTTATATTTATTCATAACTTTTTTGTTTCCATATGTATATTCATAATATATATTTAAAACTAAGAGGGTGAAATTTTCTAACTTTCATTGATTTAAATATAATATTGGTCATTTCATAGAGAAATTTCCCTTAAAAATATTAATTTAAAGTCTAAGGTGATAATGGTCTAATTAAATTCATATAACAATATATAATATGTAATATTATGACATTATCGCTTAGTCTTATCCAATATTAACCTACATTACCCTTTACCGAGTTGATAAATTCCACCACGGTTACTATACATATTGACCAAAAATAAATGGGAACTATTTACAAAATTTAAACCTCATGATTAAAAATATGGAAAAAAATTTATCAAATTCCCTTTATATAATTTTAAATAAAATTATAATTAAAATAAGCCCAGAAAACATGATGAAAAATAATTTTTTAGAAAAAAAGTTTTTATACTAAATTCAATCTTAAAATAGATTCAAATTATCTTAATAGGATTATTAATAACATAAGATAAATAATTATATTTTTAAATGATTCTAAAGCAAAAATTTAACATTGTAAATATTTGAATAAAAATACATTTTTTTAATAAAATCGGTATTTTTTACTATTCATTGGGAAATCAATCTTTTCATAAAAATCAAAATATTTTACCCTAAGAAAATTTTGATATGATGATTTCAAAAAATTTATTATTTTTATAAAATAAAATATATATAATTTCAATAAATTAAGTCTAATATTTTCTCACAAAAACCAATATAAATTATTTTTGAAGAAAACGTATTTCTCTAGCATAAAATAACCTTACTAAAAATTGGGTACTTATTTCCTAATAATTAATCAATGAATTTTTAATGAGTATTTACTTTATATATATTTCATAATTAATTTAACATTATTCATACCCTCCAATTCAATTTCTAATTGATAATTGTGACATTAAATAATAATATTTTAATAGTATATTGTATTTCATTTAAACATGGTGTTGTTTGTTGTGTACGTTATAGAACATAGTGTTATTTTAAAATTATAGGTTGTTACAATGTAAAATGGTTTATAACTTATAGAAATTATAGGTAATAATAAAATTTTACAAAATGAAAAAAAAATTGCAAGATACAACTGACATATGTTAAAGAAGCATTAGAGAAGATGATAACCTTTAAAGAGAAGCTCTGGAGGTTCCTATATTGTAAAAGATAAAATTATAATTACAAAAATTAAAACCCAAGAGTTATAAAATAATAAAATTTTATTTATTTTCATATGAAACACACAAAACTTAGTTTAAATATTCCACAACATATATTTATTTAAATTTAATCTTTTTGATAGCTTGTGGAACATGCAACCATATGTCCAAATGAACCATAATATAGTATACCATTATAACCTTGTCATTAAATTATAATTTATTAATATAATATTATGTAATAATAAAATTAGGGTTATTTATTTAATATAAATAAAATAAGAACCATTTAAAAGAAACATAAATGTTTTCTAAAAAACCGGTGTTTTCTAAAAGATGGATTAGTTGCACTTTGCGCGTGTAATATAAAATTAATTTTTCCACATTTTCAAAATATATTTGAAAAATGAAAATTAGTTTTTTAAATAATATTATAATAATTTTATTAGGGTTATCTTTTTATATTTTTCTAAAATGTTTTATTTTTCAATTAATAGGGAAAAATACTGAATTTTATTTAAAAACTATCTTTTTGTTTAAATTATTTATGAAGTAAAATTTTATTTTAAATTTGTTTTAAATTAAAATTTGTTAAATTTTATAACTATTAAAAAATATTTTCCATTTGAATAATTTTTATATGGAATGTTTATATAAAAACATTATAAACAGATGAACATTTTCTCTTTAAAAAATTGCTTTCTCATTACGTCTATGGGTTTGATTTTAAATTAAATTTTCCAATTATGTGAATGGAATTTGAAAAAAAGGATTCCATATTTTTAATAATTATAATTTATATTTTTTAATACAACCAACATATTTTTTTACCAAAATGAATAATGTAAATAGATAATATTAATTGATGTGGATAAGGTAAAAAATGAATTTATCGAAGTGTTAAACAAAAATATAAGGTTTAAATTGACCTATAAATTTGTATAAAATTTTTTTATAGACATATTTAGACTATATATTGTCTAATTATATATTGTACTCCATTTTTGGACCCTTTTGGTATGTGAAAAATGTCAGTACTCTTTTTGATTTTCAAAAATTACAAATGTGTCGTTCACCTCACTTATAAAAAGCCACCACCTCTACACTTTTCTTCACACCTGCACACCCTTTTTTTAATATTCTATACCAGAAAAAATAACTTCCCAAAATCCCTCATCTCAAACTAAAATCCTTATTTCTCTCAAAAATGTAAACTTGGAAGGATTCCGTGCAAACCTATAGGGTTTACATGAAGAATGGGTAATGTTCATCAATGGGTATTTTTATATTATTTCTTCCTCCACATCCATAAATTACTATTAATCCATACTAATATCATAAAATAAATATATGAAATATAATTATATATTGTTTTAATAATTTAATTATATACAACCATCTCAACTTCCATCACATGGGTTATCAAGTCATCATCCGTGTGTATGGAGGACTACCGCCCCACAAACCGATATCATTTTCTTTTTCATTACCTACTCTCATGGTTGGGTATGGTGATGGATATAAATTATATATATTATGATTATAATATAATTTTACCTCTTGATTCATTATATATTATATAAATTTTTACTTTACAACCCTTATGGAATACGATAACACCGCTTATGTGTACGACAGAATACCATCTCGTGAAGCGATGTGTTTTGTCTTTCACTAACGCTTTACATGGATGGTGATAGGCAAAAATTTAAGGGATATATGTGATCTAAATGGAATAAATTTTATATACATGAAATATTTATAATTATTAAAATATAATACAACATTTTATCTTTTTATCTTTTCACTCACTAAAAGATGATAATATCCTTTGTGTACATGTGGATTGTCGCCTTCATAAAGTGACATGACTCCCCTTTTATCACCACATCAAATGGATGATATATATATAAGTAAATTTAAAGAAATAATATGTTATTTATTATATTGTTATCATTGTTTAAAGATAAAATATTACTTATGTCATTTCTATAATGAACGTTGTAAAATGGAAACATTTCCAATATGTATGTATGATTTTTCGTATCCATAATTGTAACCATATCCAGTTTCATGACCATATTTAATGATTGGTTTTAAAAGTATAATTTAAGTTAAAATATTATAATTATTTCAATATTATTATTATTTAAATGATATAAATATATAATATATTCAAGAATCGAATCTTTCCTGACAAAGTGGAAATGAGAAAATAAGGTAATTAACAATCAAAAAAATAAAAATTAATGAACGATTATTAACGAATGGGTCATAAGATGTTATAAAATGATTATATATGAAATTATAAAAATTAATATGGTTATTTAATAAGTTAATAACATGTTTAAAACCACTATATAGTATGTTAAAGAACATTCAACTAAAAGGAAGTGTGAGGTAAGGGATTTTTAAATTGAATTTTTATTCATTGGGTTAAACAACTACTTTATTTATTATGTCATGATAAGATTATGTTTGTAAATAAATTTGATTATTTAAACTTTTTATGTGTATTTAAATTTTATACACATAATAAATATATTTATTAATTCCCACTTCAATTATATGACCTTTATAAGGGATTTCATCTCAAATTCATTTCATTGAGGCATATTGTAATGTTAGAAACCTAGTTTTTTTATATGGTGTACATAATTCACTATTGAAATATAATAACATGATTCATTAATAATTCATGGTATTTTAATTTTAAAATTGAATTATTTAATCCAAATATATTTTAAATTAAAGTCACCAAGTGTTGTATAATTTTATAACTCAATTTATTTTCATGGGGTTATATTACTTCTTCATCAAATTTTATATTCTATGATATCGGTGTAAAAACATTTGATTACCTTATATTGTATTCAAACATTTTAATGTGTTTTTAAATTTGATACACAGAATCAATTCATTGATTAATTCTCATTAAAATGTAATGATCATTATTATGGATTATTTTACAATCTCATTCTAATAGAGGTTGTTTATTCGTAAATATTATATGAAGGAAATTATTTGATAACTTCCTAATATTCCCATTTAGTTTTTTTAACTACTGATCATTATTGATATTTTCAAATAATAGTTATATTTTTTGACTATTTGGTATTTAAAATGTTTTAAAAAATATTTTTAAGAAAATATAACTTCATTTATCCCATCGGTTAGAAAGCTGTTTTCTTCCAAAACCATGTTTTCTAATAAAAATTCAAAAATGTTTTTAAACGTTTTAAAAATGATTTAAATAAATTTTTACCCATATTTAATTTTTACCAAATGTTTTTAAATGAATCTTCATGTTATTTTCAAAACATTCCTCATGTGGATTTTCCCAAAAAGTTAATGGAATATTTTTCTAACGAGTACAGCATAAATAGAATTTCCAGCCATCATGACCACTCAATATTTTAAAGCTTCCTTTATATGTTTCAAATATTATTTTAAAATAAATTCTCTTTAAATATTTTTTGTGAACTTTTACTTTATAAAAATCATTTTTAAAATGAAAAGGATAGTTTCCTCAATAATGTTTTCTAAATTTCTTCTTATAGTATTTCTATTCTTCAATGACAATAGCCCTTTATTCTTACTAAAATGGGTTTATGTTTTATTAATCCTATCATTATTATGCATATGGTTGTATTATGATCTTTTTGAACATGGAAATTATTATAATTCTATTTCTTGATTCATTTTGGTAATCATTAACTTTACCTTGAAATATTCACTTTCCTATGATCATAAGAAATTAAATTTCCCTTAAATATCTCTATTAACTATCAAGGATATTCTTATTAATTAAATTATATCTCAATTATAATTATAGTGTTTTAATTCAAAAGTTATTTGTTTGATTGGGAAAATATTGATAATTTGTATTCTTTCATCAATGTGGATAATTAATGGTAATTAATATTGATCATAAATTAAATCAATTATTCAATATATGAGAAATGATTTGGATATGATGAAATGGGTGGATCCCGATTATAGATATCCCCTAGACATATCAGTAGTCTCATGAGGTGAATAAATAAGCTAGCATAAAATCATTTGTCCAAAATAGATGATTTTTTAATCAGTAGTTTTAATTTATATTGATGATAGATATTGAAGGTATAAATATTATTTTCCTAAGACATGATGTCTAATAATTAAAAATTTCCTTCATTCAAAATTCAGTTATTATTATCCATGATATTTTAACAAAACATATTACCTCTAGATGCATTTCAATTCTAGTTATTAATTAAATGGAATGAATTTTGAAATATTTACCTTTCCATATTCTTTATACCTTATCTAGTTGGGATAATCATGTTATTGATTAAATGGAATATGTTTTTAGATTTTTACCATTCCAGATAGATTATTATCCATGAGACTTTCACATTGATATTATCTTTGGATTAACTTCCTATATATTTTATTAATTATGTGGTATGTGTGTACAGTTATTTAACACTCCATATTGATTATTTTTATTGATTCATGATTCATTGTGTTGAACTTAACCCTTGTTGAGAATTTGATCTCACCCTTATTTTTTTTACTTTCCCCAAAAATCCATGAAATGTAAAATGTTTTATATGAAAAGATATTCTATAGGGAATAATTGTATTCATAAAAAGTTTATTTTTAAATTTTTATTTTTAAATGTAATGTGAGGCTCAAGTATGTATCTAGTTTACCAAGACTACTGCACTATTTGGTCCTTCGGGATGAGATTCCTTTTATCATGTTACAATGTAAAAAAGAATACAGCGGGTCTGGGTTACAAGTTTCAGGGTCTCTACAGTTGGTATTAGAGTAATGTTTTTAGAAACCATGGGAACTAGATTTACAAAAATATAGATTATAGATCATAACCCAATGATAGACTTTGAGAATAAGTGTAGAAGAACATCCTAATGTTTTGGTATGGTAAAGATTATTTGGTTTTTCCTTGAAATACATCCTTCTCTAGATACTAAAATTTTATTTGGTTATAGAATAGATGTACCTAGGGATAATAACTCTGGAATGGATTAATTAGGCTTGAAATGATCATCACCAGGTGCATATCATTGGACCTTATTCTGTGCCTCGTTTGACACACAGAGGGGATATGCTTAGGACAATTCACATTTTATTTACAAACCATTATGAATTATTTTAATACATTATTTATAAAACAAACCAGGTAATTATAGAATAAATAAATTTCATATTTACTAATATGAATTAGATAGTTAACTTTATTTATATAACTATCAAGAAATTTTTAAATTAAAAAGGAAATAGTTTTAACTAAACTCATTTCTTATAAGAATTTATTTAAAAGATTAATTTCAAAATTTTATATTTTTTATTTGATAAGTTGGATATCATATTTTAAATGATAATATAAAAAATTTACTTTGGGTGAAGTTTTTAATTTTTTTAGAAAATATTGATTTTCAGTGAATAGTGAAAAATATCGATTTTTTTAAAAAGAATTTCTTTTTATGAAATTAAGTAACGTAAAAATATCAATATGTTTTGAATATTATTTCATGTAACCTAACTATTATTTATTTATATTTAATATACATAATTTCTTTAGAATCAAATTTATATTGGTTTCTAGTATACATTTGTTTTTTGGTTTAAAAATGGTTTTTTCAAAGAAAACTATTTTAAAATGCATAATGTTTCTCATTTTTAGTTAATACAAATAATACCTAATTGGGAATTTTTTAAATGAAAATTATATATTATATATTATTAGATTATAATTTAGTTTCATACAATGATTATTATTTGTTTAGAGTTAATATAGAATCATCAATTTCTAAAAAATACTCTTCTTAAAAACCCATTGTCTCGCCGCGTAGGCATGAGTAATATTAAATTAATATTTTTCCATTAATGAATTGAATTTGAAAAAATAGATTACATATTTGGAATTAAAATAATTTATAATTTATAATAAGTTAAACATAATTTTTGACTAATGTGGTTAGTGGAAACAATTTAAATTAATTACAACAATTAAGGTAAAAACATGTTTACTTAGTGGTTAATCTTAGAATATAAGTTGTAAAAATGTCCCAAAACTTATCCAAAACCCATTGGATGGATATATTTAGACCATATCCATTATAAAATCAATGATGTACCATTATTGGGTCTTTTTGACATGAAATAATGTGGGGGGAATTCACTCTTTCAAATATTTACAAGTGTACCACTCAGCTCACTTTTAAAAGGCTACCCCATATACCCCTCTCTTCACAAATTCAAAAGAAATTAGTTTGGTGAAGACCTAACCAAATAAATTCTCCAAGTCCCTAATATCATCCTAGTATCCTTAATTTAAGAATAAATCCAAATAAATAATTCCTTTTTTCAAGCCAAAATAAGATACGTAAAAAAGAGGAATATAAAGACACGGATGAAAAGTCAAACTCAAGGTAAGGGTCTTTATATTATTTTCCTTTTGTTGAGGTATTTATTGATGTTATACACATTAATTATTTTATAAGGTGTATATAAATACCAGTTGTCATTCAATATCATGAATTTATCAATTCTTATGGTGTTTAATGTTTTCTTTGATGTTATTAATTCCAAGGGTTTATTATTTAAATATTTTCAAAGTGATAAGGGACTTTTCATATAAATAAATCCTTTTTAATTTTTTCCATAAAATTCTCTTTCTATTTAGTGTTAGTATTTTAAAATGATTTTTTTGAATTTTTTTATATGGACATAAAATTTTTATAAGGTTTATTTTATTATTTTCACTTTATTTCAGATGTTTTCAAAATGAATCTTTTAATATGTTTTAAATGAAATGTTTTGAAAAAAGGAGAATAAAAAGTTTTATTTTTAAAGTACCATGAAAATGACCTTTATTACCTCCATAAATTTTATTTTATATCTATCTTCCTTTAAAATATTAAAATTTTTCTTAAATGAAATCCACATTTTCTTTTCTTTGGGTATTTTGGTATTGAAAATTATTTTGTGAAAAGAAAAGTGTATTTTGTATTTAAAATGGGATTTTGAACGAAAATGGTGTTTTAATATCTAAAAGTGATTTTTATATGAGTTTGAAATAATTTTTCAAATTATAATTTTTTATTCATGTTATTGTTCTTGGAAATTATAAACGATGGGTGCACCCAGATAGCGCTGAGTGAGCCCGTTATATCTTAAGCGATGGGTGCACCCAGATAGTGCTTCAATTCAATGGGTAATGATTTTATTCTCTATAGAATCATATTGTAAGTTGGTTGTATAGTTATTCTAATTTTTAAGGTTTCTATAATGGTTATGTAAGGGTTCTATAAGTGTTATATAAGATGATGTTTCAAGGTACCTACATGAATTTTCTATTCTCTCTAATGAGTTTTCATAGAAATCATTTTCTTCTAAAAGGTAAACTAAATTATCTTTTAAAGGAATGATATTTAACTTTATGGGTATAATGTTATATTTTAAAGAAAGGTTTTTATGGGTTTTAATGTTTTTCACTAGATTAATAGTTTTCCTTTTCTTATGTCTCTTACTGATCTTTTTATACTCATCCCATGATTTTAAAAAAAATCATAGTATTTTAAGGAAGGGTAAGGAAAAGTAAGAGGCCAAGTTAAAATCCATGAATATTTTTCATAAAAAGAGATCGTGATTTATTTTAAAATTATTATATTATAGGGGAAATGGATACTAATTGTAAGTGTACACTTTTTATTTGAGGGTTTTATTATATATGAGTTATCAGAATATTCTTATTTTTATCAGTGGGATAGTATTTTTGGAAGATATTATTGAACTTTCCATATTAGAGTTTTATATAATTCTTGGTATGGATTGGCTTTCAACTTATTATTCTAAGATAGATTATAGTGAAAATAAATTTTTATTTAATGATTTCATTGTTTTATAACTTACCAAGAAGCTGAGAAAATGATTAGAGATAGTAGTGAAAGTTACTTAGATAAAATTGTTGAAAATAAAGAAACTATTCAAATTAGTGATGTGTCATTAGTAAATGAATACATTTTTTGGATGATTTTCATAGTGTTGTTCCTGATCGAGAAGTTTAGTTTACTGTTGAATTGGTAAATAATTCTAAACATATTTCTAAAACCCCTTATCAAATGGCTCACGTGGAATATTTAGAATTGAAAATTCAATTAAAGTACTTATTAGATAAATGTTTCATCTGAACTAGCACTTCACTATTGAGAGCACATGTTTTAAGTTTTAAAAATAAATATGGTTCAATAAGAATTTTCATTGATTATAGATCCTTTAATCACATCATCGTTAAGAAAAAGTACCTTTTTCTTCATATCGATGGTTGTTTAGGTCAACTCAAGGGTGAAAAGTATGTTTTGAAGGTTGACCTCAGGTCAGGGTATCATCAATTGAATGTGAAGGAAGTAGATATTCTGAAGACTATGTTTCAAACTACATATGGGAACTATGATATTTATTTATTCTTTTTGGGTTATCTAATGCACCTATAGTATTTATGGACCTTATGAGTATAATTTTTCATTATTTCTTGGAAACTTTTGTGGTTGTGTTTATCGGTGACATGTTAGTATATTCTAAAAGTCAACATGAACATAAAAGATACCTAGGAGTTGTTTTCTAACATTTAAAGAAAATAAACTATATCGTAATTTTAACAAGTGTGAATTTTGGTTTTAAAAAGTTTTATTCCATGGTTATATTGATCCTAAATAGAGCATAACTATTGAACCTACTAAAAAAATAGTTGAAGAATGTCCAAGACCCACAAATATCACGAATATTCATTGTTTTCTTGGATTAACAGGTTACTAGAAATGGTTTTTTGAAATCCTTTCTTGGTTTTATGGACCACTAACTAAGTTAACTCGAAAAATATTTAAGCTCATCTAGACAAAATAATGTGGTGATCATTTTTTGGGAAGTGAAAATAACATTCGTGAATGCTCTATTTTTTTTCATGCCTTCTAGAAATGGATAATTCATCATCTATAGTGATGATTCATTAAAAGGACATGGTTATTGCCTAATTCACAATTTTTATTAAATTTATAATCCTCCACATTATTTGAAACCTTATGAGTTAAATTACCCTACACATGATTTAAAATTATATTATTATTTTTTTTTCTTTAAATATTTTGATAAATCATTTTTATAGAGTAAATTGTGAAATATATACTGATCATAGAAGTTTTAAATATATATTCACTCATAAAGAATTGAATATTAGATAGAGAATATGGATAAAACTAATCGAGGATTATGATTTCATGACTCCTTACCATCATGGACAAGAAAACAAAGTGGGTGATGATTTGAGTTGAAAACATAAAGCAACATTAACCATGATAATTTTGAAACATGACCCTTTAGTTAATTATTCAATGATTTATGGTATAGATATTGTAAATGTAGGGACATACACTATTTTGTTTCATGTTTCAGTGCATCCAACTTTGTCATAAATTATTAAGAAAGATCAGAAGAAGGATCAATATTTTTAGGAAAATTAAAAATCCATTAAGAAGTGTAAGTTTCTTGATTTTAATATTTATGAATAATTTTTTTTATAATTTAGACAAAGATTATGCGTGCCTTGTGATTCTCATTTGAGAAAATAGTTGTTTACTGAAACTCACAGTTCTTTGTTTTCTATTCATCCGAGTTGAACTAATATGTACAGAGACCTTAGGGAGTATTACTAGTGGGATGGAATGAAAAGTTATATTTTTAACTTTAACATAATTTTTTTGACTTTTCAGCGGGTTAAAGAAGAAAAAAATTACCAAAGGGGTGATTCAACCTTTCCAGTGCTGGAGTAAAAATGAGAAATACATCAATGGATTTCATGGTAGGATTTCCAAATACTTTTTAAGGTAATAATGTGATTTGGGTTATTATTTATTGATTAAGTAAATCATTTCATTTTTTCACATTCAAGATAAAATATATTTATATCATATTTATAAAATATATTTAAATGATATTTTTTTGTTACAAAGAGTGCCCCTCTCCATTGTATCAGACCATGAACCCAGGTTCATATCTAATTTTTAGAAAGGATATCAGAAGTCATTGAGTACTGAATTAAATTTCAGTATTATTTGTCATCGTCAACATACTAGATAGTCTAAGAGAACAATTTAGACCATAGAAGATATGTTTTTTTTCTTACGTAATATATTACTATGGAAGTTTTTCTTATCATATTTCTTCGGATGAATTTTCTGATAACAATAGTTTTTATTATAGTATACACATGGTACCATTTGAGAAATTATATGGAAAGCAGTGTCAGACACTGAAATTTTAGGATGAAGTAGGATAAATGATGTTTATGGGACCAGATTTGGTAGTGGGGATATTAAATAAAGTTCATTTGACTCAAAAAAACATGAGGACACCTCAAAGAAGATAGAAAATTTATGTGGATAACCAGAGGAAAGATCTTTCTGTCGAGGTAGTTGATCATGTATTTATCAAAGTATCCCCTTGTAAAAGTGTGATCTGTTTAAGTAATAATTGGAAGATGAGTTAGTAGTTTATTAAACCATAAAAAAAACTATAGGAATTTGGATTAGTTTCTTACTATGGGGCCTTACAGTCGAGTTTATCTCATGTAACGTATTTCATATTTCAATGTTAAGAAAATATATATCAAATTCATCTCATGTTTTGAGCCTTAAAGTAAGTAAATGAGAAGATAATATTTATTATGAACAATAGATAGTTCATTTTATTGACCATAGAGATACATTTTTGTAAAATAAGTTGATTCACTAGGTTAATGTTTTCTTGAAATACCATATGGTTGAATAGACTATATGGGATTCTGAAAATGTTATGAGTGAGATATCCCCACTTCTTTTGTAAGTAAAAAATTTTGGAGGAAGAAATTTCTAAAATTGGGGAAAGGTGAAACATCCCATTTTATTTTAGAATAAATCATTTTTATATTTATTAATATGAATTATATAGTTACATTATTTATAAAAATATTAAGTAATTTTAAATTAAAAAGTAAATAGTTCTATCTAAACTCTCTTCTTATAAGGATTTATTCAAAAGATAAATTTCTAAATATAATCATTAAAATTTGATAAAAATGGATATCATATTTTTAATAATAATATAAAAAATTTAATTTTCATGAAATTATGGGATTTTTTGGAAAATATTTATTTTTGGTGAATAGTGAAAAATAGCGATTTTTTAAAAAATTAATTTCATTTGAATAAATTAAGTAATTGAAAATTCACAATGGTTTTTGAATATGATTTCATGTAACATAAGTATTATTTATTTATATTTAATCCACTTAATTAATTTTAAATAAAATTTATACTGGTTTTTAGTGTAGATTTTTTTTGGGTTTAAAAATGGATTTTTTTAAAAATGTTTTAAAAAAATATTGTTTTTAATTTTTATTAAGAAAACTAATATATAATGGGAAATTTTTTAAATGAAATTTATAGATTACATATCAGTAAATATTAAATTACTTTTATATAATTATTTTTATTATTCATAGAGTTAATATAGAATTATCTTTTTCTAAAAAAATATTCTTCTTAAAAACTCGTTGTCTTGCCACATCTACAGGATTAATACTAAATTAATATTTTCCAATACTATGAATTGAATTTTAGAAAATTGGATTCAATATTTGTAATAATAATAATTTCTAATTTATAATAAGTTCAACTTAATTTTTTTACCAATGTGATTAGTGAAAATAACTAAATTAATTACTGTGATTAAGGTAAAAACAAGCTTATAGAGGGATTAAACTTATAATATAAGGTGTAAAAAATGGGAAAAAATGTTCAAACCCATTTTAAAACCCTATTTATACTTTATCCCTTCTAGTATTGAAAATATACCATTATTCAGGCCCGGTTATAGGAATAAACATGTGTGTAATTCACTCTTTAAAATATTTAAAAGTGTGTCACTCATCTCACTTATAAAAGGCCACCCCCACACCCCTTCCCTTAACACCATCAAAACCAATTGGTGCAGCCAAGACCTACCCAAATCAATTATCCACTTCCCTCCTCTAATACTATAATCATTAATTTGGGCACCAAATCCAACCAAGGAAGGCCTTTGGTTCAAACTAAAAAGAGATACTGAAATAATTGGAATATAAAGACACACGAGGCAAGTTAGACTCATGGTAAGGGACTTCATATCAATTTCCTTTTATTAACAAATATCTTAATTTTATGAACATTTATTATTTTATAAATTTTTTATGCATACCCTTTTACATGTTATATAATGAATTTATATATTCTCATGTTATTTAATTTTTTTTCAATGTTATTCTTTCATGGTATTTATGATTTAAATAGTTCCAATGTGATAAGGGACTTTTCATATAAATAAATCCTTTTTAAATTTTTCCCTTTGAACTATATTTATCTTCTGTTTCTATTTTATAAAAATATTTTTTGAAATTTTTTATATGGGCCTAAAATATTTTAAAGTATATTTTATATCACTTTCATTTTATTTCAAAGGTTTTGAAAATGAATCATTTTATGTGTTTTAAACAAAACCTTTTGAGAAAATAAAAATATAATGTTCTATTTTTAATGTATGAAGATAATGACCATTACTTTCACCATAAATTTTATTTTATATCTATTTTCCTTTGTAATATTATATTTTTTCTAAAATGAGAAACCATTTTTCCCTTTTGGGGTTATAATTTTTTTTTTGGAAAATGGTTTTTTCAAAAGAAAAGTGTATTTCAAGTTAAAATGGGATTTTGAAAGAAAACGGTATTTTAATTTTTGAAATTGATTTTAATATGAGTTTAAAATATTTTTTCAAATGAAAAATATTTTTATTCATGTTGTGGTTCTTGGACATTATAAACAATGGGTGTGTCCTGATAGCATTGAGTGAGCCTATAATAGCTTAAAGGATGGGTACACCCATATAGTACTCTAATGCATTGGTTAATAATTATTTTCTCCAAGAAATTATATTAGAATTTTTTCTTATGGTTATTCTAATTTGTAAGGGTTCTATGAGATGATTTCCCAATGTACCTACCAGGATTTTATATTCTTGATAATGATTTTTCATGGAAATCAATTGTTTTCAAAATAAAAAATAAATTAACTTTTAAAGTAATGATATTTCCCTTTAGGGGTAAAATGTTATGTTTTCAAGAAATGGTTGTCATGGGAATTAACACTTTTCACTAGATTAATGGTTTTTTTCTTTTTATGTACCTTATTGTTCTTTTTATACTCCTGTATTTTTAAAATATTTTAAGGATGGATAAGGGTAAGAAAGAGGTCAATTTGAAATTCATGAAGAGTTTTCTTGAAAATAGATCATTCATTATTTAAAAAAAATTATGGGAAAAAAGAATATTAATCAAAAGTATCCATTTTTAATTTATGGTTTTGTGATGTATGGGTTATGATGTAATTGTCAAAAACTCTAAACCCGAAAATATCCTCAAATATAAGAGAATTAATTATTGACAAAAAATCAAGATTATATAATTTTTAATTTTGGGTCCTTATAGTTTGTATCAAATGGTCAGTTTAGATAACTTTAGATGTTAGGATAATGATAATAGCATTGCCAAGAAATATTTTACCTTATTGTCAAGTTAAAATTATATTGAATTTTAAGATTACCATATTACATCATCTAAACTATATCACATCGGAGTGTTTTTCTACCAAGTAAATAAAGGATCTATAGTGGGAAGGAATGGATAAGAAAATGTCGTATTAATTCAGTATCTTGAAATGGTTGGAATTAGAAAAGATCACTTTTTTGTGATGATAGATTAGTTGAAATAGGTTATAAATGATGGTGGTGTCCATTCAATAGAGGAACCCATTATACCATGAAGGAACATTTATATAGTGGGGTATTTCATGTGGTAACATCCCCAATCATTGAATGTATCATTTGATCCAATGGTAGCTAAGGTGGGTATCAATGATATGGAGAAGACATTTAATGCCATGGGGTGTTTGGAATGTAAAAAAGGAAACTCTTTCTATTTATCATTTTGAAGATGAATCATATCAATGGTTGTATTTTGTTAAGAGTATTATAGAGAAATATGATCTTGATTATATGGAATTGGAAATATTTAAGGTTGTTTTTATTGGGAAGTATTTCCCTAAGTTTGTTCAAATTTTATTCGAAAAACAATTCCTATAATTGAGGAATAAAGATGAAGATTATGTAGCAGAAAATGATGAAAATTTCACAATATTGATCAGGTATGTGTTTGGTTTTATTCGAGACATCGATAGAAAAATTAATCTCTTTTACTTAATATTGAAAATAGGTCTATGAATATCTTTATGTATAAGATAATTCAAAATATATGAGAAAGTTTTCCATTGTGATAATAATGCTGGGATGGAATTTTATAACTCTTATGTGCCTTATAATGATAACATTAAGAATCATTAAAAATTATAGGTGATGGGGAAACATACAATAAATAAATATAGAGGTAAGAAAATGAAGTTCCCATCGAGTGGTAAGTATGGTAAAAAGAAACTTGTAGAATGTATTATTAAGTAAACTAATTGTTACCGATTTAGAAATTTTGGCCACATTGAACGTCAAATCAAGGAAAAGAATCCTGAAGAATTATAGAATGTCTTAACAATAGTCATCCAATGGTATAATTTTTTAGTTGTAATGAGTTGGATCATTATAGTAATGTGTGTCCAGATTTAGTTTCACATGATGGAAATCTTCATGATCTAAAATGGGAAGGTGTAACAAGGTTATTTTATATTACTATAGTTTATGTTGGACCATTAAATGAAGTATCGACTAGTATGTTACTTTTTTATTCGAATTATACCAATACCATATTTGACTCTGGATCTTCATATTATTTCATTTATGAGAAATTTTCAAGTAAATTGGGAATATCGCCTAATAAACATAAGATAAAACTTTTTGTGAAAACGTCATGTTGAATACTTAAAGAAACCAATATTTATAAGGATACTCTTGTTATTATCAATGGGATGGTCTTTCCTAAAAATCTTATTGAACTGGATATAGTATATTTGGATATCATTATAGATATGGATTGGATTTTATTTTATCATGCTAAGATATATTTCATTGCTAAAAAAGTTATGTTTAATAATTTTGTGCCTTTGATAACTTACCAAGAAGTTGAGAAATTGACTAGAGATAATAGTGAAATTTACCTAGATAACTTTGTTGAAAATAAATAAACTATTTAAAATAGTGGTGATCTATTAGTAAATTAATACATGTATGTTTTTCCATATGATTTTCCTGGTTTTATTCCCTATCATAAGGTTGATTTTACCATTGAATTGGTACTAGATACTATGCATATTTCTAAAACACCTTATCAAATGGATTAAGTGGAACTTTTATAATTGAAAATGAAATTACATGAGTCATTAGAAAAAGGTTTCATCTAACATAGCACTTCACCATAGGATGTTCCTATTTTTTGTTAAAAACAAATATAGTTCAATGAGACTTTGCATTGATTATAGAGCCTTAAATAACATCACTGTTAAGAAAAAGTATCATTTTCCTTATATGAGTAATTTTCTTATCATCTCTATAGAGCATATAATTTTTTGAAGGTTGACCTAAATTCGGGGTACCATCAGTTCAAATTAAAGTAATCATACATTATGACGACTATGTTTTGAACTACATATGGGCACTATGAGTTTTTAGTTATGTTGTTTGGGTTATCTAATACACTTAATTTATTTATGGACCTTATGAATAGAGTTTTTCATGATTTATTGGAATTGTTTTTGATTCTGTTTATTAGTGAAATTTTAGTTCATTTTAAAATTCAATAGGAATATGCAATACAATAAAGGGTTATTTTGAAAACATTAAACGAAAACAAAATGTATGGTAAATTTAGAAAGTGTGAATTTTGGTTTCAAAAAATGTAATTACTTGGTCATATTTTTTCTAAAGATGGAATAACTATGGACCGTAATAAAAAATGGTTTTAAAGAATGGAAAAGACTGAAAAATATCACAAAGATTTTTAGTTTTCTTGAATTAAAAGGTTACTGAAAATGGTTTGTTGAAAAATCTATCAATTTTATAGACCAATAACTAAGATAACTTGTAAAGGAGTTAAGTTAATATAGATAAAATAATGTGATGATCATTTTCATTAACTAAAAATAAGATTGGTGAATGATCCAGTTTTGGCCCTACCTTTCAGAAATGAATAATTCTTCATCTATAATGATTCTTCATTGAAAGGACTTGGTTCCTTCCTAATAAATAATGATAAGGTATTTAATTATGATTCATGTTAGTTGAATCCTCAGAAGTTGAATTACCCTACACATGATTTAGAATTAGTTTTTGTGGTTTTTCCTTTAAATTTTTTGAGATATCATTTGTATTGATTAAATTGTGAAATATATAATGATCATACAAGTTTTAATTATATATTTACTCATAAAGAATTCAACATAATATAAATAATATGTCTATAACTAATCAAGGATTATTATTTCATGATTAATTACCATACAATAAAAGAAAAAAAGTGGCTGATAATTTGATTCAAAAATATAATTCTACATTAACCATGTTACATTAAGAATTTTTCCCTTTGGGTAATGATTTGATAAACTTTGGCCTTGATGTTGTGGATGGAGGGGAATCCTCTATTTTGTTTTAGGTTTTAGTGTAGCCAGCTTGGTTAGAAATAATCAAACTAACTCAGAAGGAAGATCAATATTTGCCGGAAAATATAGAATTTTTTAAGAAGGGTAAGTTTCTTGATTTTAATATTGATGAAGAATGTGTTTTGTGATTTGAAAAAATCTTGTGTAAGCGTTTTGATTCTAAGTTGAGGAAATAGGTGTTTATTAAAGCTCATAGTTCTATGTTTTCTATTCATATGGTAAGATCTAAGATATATAGAGACCTTCAGGTGTATTACAAGATTTATGTAATTAAAAGAGATATTTCTAACATTACCATGAGGTGTTAGATTTGTGAGTAGGATAAAGAAGAATGATAATTACCTAAGGGGATGATTCAGTACTTTCTAGTGTCATAGTGGAAATTGGAGAATATATTAATGGATTTTAATGTAGGATTTCCAAATAATTATAAAATTAATAATGTGATTTGGGTTATTATTGATCGATTAACTAAATATGAACATTCCATTCCCATTCAACATTCAATGTCTTTAGATCAGCTATCTTAAATGTATCTAAAGTAGATAGTTAGGTTACATGTAGTTCCTCTCTCCATTGTATCAAACCGTGATCTGAGGTTCATATATAATGTTTTGGAAATAACATCATAATTATTTGGGTGATGAATTAAATTTTGTTATATATTTTTATCCTTAATCTCGTGTAAAGTATAAGAAAAAAATTCAAAAATTGGAATATATGCTTCATTCTTTCTCAATAGATTACCAGAAAATTTGGTATCATAACCTTTATTTTTTTTGAGTTTTCTTATAAAAAACGTTTTTATTCTTGTTTACAGATGAAACCATTTTAGGAATTATATGGAAATCGGGTTTGTAAACTATCATTTTGGGACAATTTAGGTGAAATAAAATTGATGGGACCAAATTTGTTAGAGTATATGGTAGGTAAAGTTTAGTTGATTTAGCAACCCATGAGGATACCTCAGAGCAGGTATTAAATTTATGCATATAACCAAAGGAAAGATCTTTTTTTCGAGGTAGGAAATCATGTCTTTATTGAAGTTTCTCCATGGAAAAGTGTGGTGTGTTTTGGTAAGAAGAGGAAGCTAAGTCCATGTTTCATTAGACCATATGAAACCTAAGATAAATTTGTATTAGTTTCCTACCAAGTTTCCTTACTTCTGATTTATCTCATGTACCAAATATATTTCATGTTTCAATGTTAAGGAAATATATTTCGGATTAATATCTTGTTTTGATCCCTAAAGTAGTTCAGTTAGAAGAGAATAATTCTTATGAGGAATGGCTATTTCATGTTCTTGAAAAAAGAGATAATGTGTTGCAAAATAAATTGATTCAAAAGGTTAAGTATTTATGGAAAACCCATATGGTTGAGGAGGCAACATGGGAATCTAGAAATTCTATGAGGGAAAGATATTCATGCTTGTTTATTAAGTGAATAAAATTGAAATAATACAATTTAAAAAATTGGGGGAGGATTTAAAAAACCATGTAATGATATAAAAAATCATTTTTTTATTATTATTATGAATTATATAGTTACAATAGTTATAAAAATATTATGTAATTTTAAATCACAAAAGAAATAGTTTTAACTAAACACTTTTCTTATAAGGCTTTATTTAAAATATTAATTTCTAAATATAAAAAATTTATTTTGATAAAGAATATATGATCTTTGAATTTATAATATTAGGGTCAAAATTTGGGATTTTTTGGAAAATATTTATTTTTCAATGAATAGTGAAAATACTAATTATTATAAACAATAATTTATTTTTAATAAATTAAGTGATTTAAAATTATAAATACATATGTAATATGATTTAATGTAACCTAATTATTATTTAGTTATATTTAACCTATTTAATTTAATTTTAATCAACTTTATATTGGTTTTTAGTATAAGTTTTTTTGGGGTTTAAAAATAGGTTTTTCTAAAAACTATTTTAAAATGCATAATATTTCCCCTTTTAATTAATTAAAATAATCCCAAATGAGGAATGTTATAAAAGAAATATATATATTATATATCGTTAAATATTAATTTAGTTTCATATAATGATTATTATTATTCATAGAGTTAATATAGAATCATCTTTTTTTTAAATATACTCTTCTTAAAAACAAGTTGTCTCACCGCATCTACGGGATTAATATTAAATTAAATTTTACCACTTTTGTGAATTGAATTTGTAAAAATAGATTCAATATTTTGAATAATAATAACTTATATTATCTAATAATGTCAAATTAATTTTTTTACCAATGTGATTGGTTAAAACAATTCAAATTAATTACAACGATTAAGGTAAAACAAGTTTACTTAGTGGTTAAACATATAATATAAGGTTTCAAAATGACCCAAACCTTGTCAAAAATCTATTTTTGGACATATTTTGACCTTATCCCTTATATTCTTGATAATGGACCATTATTGGGTCATGGTGACATAAAAAAGGCTGGAATTCACTCTTTAAAAAATTTACAAGTGTGTCACTCACCTCAATTATTAAAGGCCTCCCCCTCTCCCCATCTATTCACACCTTCAAAAAAATTGGTTCTGAGAATACCTGCTTAAATAAATTCTCTGCTTCCCTCCTCTTATCATATAATCCTTACTTTGGGTAGAAATCCAAGCAAAGAAGTCCTTTTTTCCAAACCAAAATGAGATACCTGATGAAGACTAATATAAGGACACGCATGACAAGTTATACTCATGGTAAGGGACTTCATCTCAATTTTATTTTGTTGAAGTATATCTTAAATTTATGAACTTTTATTATTTTATAAGGTATATATACAACCACTTTCACATTTTATATCAAGACTATGTATTCTCATGGTATTTAATGTCGGGCTTAATATTATTCTTTCATGGGGCTTATGATTTAAATATTTCCAATGTGATAAGGAACTCTCCATTTAAATAAATCATTTTTAATTTTTTTCATTCAAAATCTATTTCTATTCCATTTCCATGTTTTAAAATTATTTTTTAATGCTTTATATGGACATAAAATATGTATAAGGTTTATTTTATGTCTCTTTCACTTTATTTCAAAGGTTTTAAAAGGAAATCATTTTACATGTTTTAAATGGAATGTTTTGAAAAACGAAAAATGAAGTGTTATATTTTTAATGTATGGTGAAAATAACCTTTCCTATCAGGAATAATTTCATTTTATATCTATCTCTAATTAAAAGATTACATGTTTTATTACATTAAAAAACTTTTTTTCTCTTCTTTGGTTATTTTGGTATTGAAAATGGTATTTTTAAAAGAAAAGTGTATTTTGTATTGAAAATGGGATTTTTAAAGAAAATGGTATTTTAATATTTGAATTAGATTTACGTATGATTTCAAAAGAGTTTTTCAAATGAAAATTTTTTTATTCATGCTCTGGTTCTGGGACATTATAAATGATGGGTGCACCTAGATAGCGTCGGTTGAGACTGTTATAGTTTAAACGATGGATGGACCTAGAAAGTACTCCAATGAATTGGGTAATGATTATGTTCTCTAGAAAATTATATTGAATATTTTACGTATTATTAGTCCAATTTTTAAATGTTCTATAAGGGTTCTATAAGAATTCTCCAGTGTTTCCAGGAGATGATGTCCCAAAGAACCTACATGGATTTTCAATGCCATCTAATTAGTTTCATGGAAATAAATTGTTTTCAAAAGATAAAATATTTTATATTTTAATGGAATTATATTTCCCTTTGTGGGTAAAATGTTTTGTTTTCGAGAAAGGGTTTTATGGGTTTTAATTTTTTTCACTAGACTAATAGTTTTCTTATTTTTATGTCCCTTACTGGTCTTTCTATGCTCGTCCCATGTTCTTAAAATATTTTCAACAGATTTTAAGGATGGGTAATGGAAAAGAAGAGAACAAGTTAAAATTTGTAAAGAGTTTTCATGTATGGAGATCATGATTTATTTTAAAAGTTTTATATTATGAGAAAAATGGATACTTATATTAAGTGACCACAATGTATTTTATGGATTTTTATATATGATTTAGGACCTAATTCTGTAAAAATATAAACTTGAAAAGACACTCAATTATAAAAGAATGAATCCTTAGCCTAAAACTCAAGATTATGTAATATTTAAGTTTATTTCCTTATAATGAAAATGAATGACCTAGGTTAAACTTACGATTTCATAGAATAAAAAGAAGAGGGTTCATGATTTAAATATCCTATAAATGATTATATGGTTTTCCCGCTATGATTATTATTGTTCAAATTTTTCTTTTTGGTTTTATTCAATGGATAGAACCATTAAATATGAAGTATAAAGTAGTTTATATGAGAAACCAGATGGCATTATGACTAGAATGAAAGATATTGTGATTATTCCTAATAAATTTTCCCAAAATAGGATTAATAACATATACATTAACCAACTCCTGGACTCACCAAAAAAGATAAATATAGAGTTACCCAAGGGATTTATTGATGGATACAATGGAGGAAATAAGGATAGATTTCCATCATGTAGGAAATGTGGAAGGACACAACCAGGAAAGTGTCTCAATAGAATGGAAAAATTATTCTTATGCATAAAGGAAGGGAATAATGAAAATAATTAATGAGGAAAAATTAAGAGTATAATGGTGGGAAGTAAATCTCATATATGGGATCCATTTATAGTTTGTTTTAGTAACTGTGGTGAACCTAGGAATTATCTAAGTTAATTCCATATTCTAAAGGAGAAACCCTAGACCAATGAAAGACCATTTTTGTAATAAAACAGATGAAGTATTTATGTATTGGGGTTAAAGAATTAAATTGTAGAAGTTTTTTTTATCAATGGTATTTTGGTGATAATAATTATGAAACATGTAAGTATTTTTTAAAATTTTATAATAATATGTGTATTCTATAACATAAGAATTATGGTTACTATCATGGGTTTATGAATTTAATATTTATCAAAAGTTCAAAGTCTAAAACACCTATTTCTTAGGTTTTATGTGATGACATTCTACCAAGATTAAGGATAATTTTGGAGAAATTTGGGGAAATATAATTCAATGTTTTAGTATATGGTTTAGTGATAATTTTATTTGACTAATGATTCCATTACATTTTATAGAAATAAGTTTAAATGTATTAATAACCTTTAGGTTTGATATGATAATTAATTACATTATAATAATACTTAAATAATATTATTAGACTTTATGAAAACAAGTTTTTATTTAAAACATTATTAAAATGGTTATTTAATGATTAATTTAATTTTAATTATATACATCATATTTTTATGGTATTTTATAGGAATTATATTAATATAGTTTATAAAAAGTACAACTCACATGGAGGGTGACAACCTGTCATATCTTGTAAGGTTATGGAGCTTAAACCCATGACTGAAGGCTGATAGGGGTTTAGCTTCTACTTATGGCCTATGCAATATCTTAGTTAATATATCATTTTATTAATTAAATTATTTGAAAAATAAATATTAATGAACCAGTAGTGGTACTTTTGAGGTTTAAAGATTAATTTATTATATTTTATAACTTGTTCTAACTGTATTTGTTTTAAAAAATTAGTTAGCGATAGAGAGAAAGACTTGTCACTCTTTTATGGATCTTAAAGTATATTAAATGTGAATTTTAATGCTTCAGTCATAAAAAATTAATTTTTTATATTAATTTCTTAGAGTAAGGAATGATTTTTAAATTTATCAAATCACAACCAAATGATTAAATTTTTCTTATAAAATAGATTTTTATCAAGTAAGTATATTTCTCTATATTATTAGATAGTAATAGAAATCCTTAATATTAAAAAATTGATATTGAACAAAAAATGTTATCTTATTACATTCATATCCGATAAATCATAAGTTCTTTTAAATGATCACATATTTATGGTTTTGAGTCCCTTAACTTTCCATTTATCATTCACTTTCTTGTGACCAATGATTCCAATCACTCTTTCTAATTATTTACCTTTCTCTTCTAAGTCCGTATCTTCACTTGACACTAATTTTACCTTACATATAATCCTAGTTATTTTTTATTCTATATGGTCTTATTACTTATCTTTCTCCCTAATTAAGAGGATGTTTTATTAACTCTTTTTAAGGTGTGGGTTTTTGACAAAATAATTTTTGAATATAAAACCCTTGATTACCAATATCAAGTTTAAATTTTGAGAATGAAATTTATTTAATTTGGGGAGAGTGTAACACCATAAAATTATAAATTAAAACATTGTATTTTATTGATTATTTTACATGAAACACAGAGCTGAAATAACCCATAAAAATTATTTATTTAAATTTAATCTCTTTGATAGCTTGCAAAAAATGAAACTTCGAGTATAAATGAAACATAATATAGTCTATCATTATAAACTACCCATTAAATTATTAGGTATAAATATTACTAAATAAAATATGAAAATTATGGTTATCTATTCAATAAAAATAAAATAACAATCATTATAAAAATAAATTTTTCAAAAAAAAGCTATATTTTTCTAAAAGATGGACTAGTCGTGCTTTTCACCCATAATTTAAAATTAAGTTTTACCAATTTTAGAAAAAAAAATTAAAAAATAAATTTTTTTTTTAAAATAATCATTTAAAAATTATATTAGGTTTATTTTTTGGTATTTTTTTAAAATATTTTATTTTTCAATGAATAGTGAAAAATACTAAATTTTAATTGAAAACTATATTTTTTTAGATCATTTGTAGAAGTTAAATTATATTTTTAAGAGGATATAAATTAAAATTAGTTAAATAATATATCTATTAATCCAATTTATTTCATTTTAATAATTTTTATATTTTGAATTTTGATATAAAAACTTTGTAAACTTTTGTGCATTTTCTCTTTAAAAACTTGATTCATAATTACATCTACGGAATTAATTTTAAATTAAATTTTTCTATTAATATTAATGGAAATTGGAAAAAAAAAAGATTCCATATTTTTAATAATAATAATTTATATCTTATAATAATTTAAACATAATGTTTGACCAAAATGAATAGTGAAACAGTAATAATAAATTATTGTGTTTAAGGTAAACATGGATTTACGAGGAGTTAAACTAAAAGGATAAGGTTTAAATTAACCTAAAACATATCTAAAATATATTTTATGTCAATATTTAGACCTGATCATGTATAATTATTGATAATACTCTATTTTTGAACCTTGATTCATTTAAAAAATGTGGGTAAAACTTTTTTTCAAAACATATAAGTGTGACACTCACCTCACTTTTAATATGCCACACCCTCTCCACTCTTCTTCACACCTCGACATCTATTTGAATCAGGAAAACCCTGAAAAAATAACTTCCCAAAATCCCTCCTCCCATCCTAGAATCCTTTTTTGGGCATAAATATAACCTTGTGATGCTTTGGTGAAAACCTAATGAGGTTACCTAAAGAAGAGGTAATGTTCCTCAACAAGTGTTTTTATTTTATTTATTCCACCACCTACCTCAATTATTATTAAACCATAATGATATAATAACATTATTTGATTGCATATATTTATATGTTGTTATAATAAGTTCATGATTTATAACCATCTGTACTTCTATCAAATGGGTTAAAAAATCATCATTTCTGTGTATGGTGGACTACCGCCTCGCGAACCAATGTCATTTGATTTTCCATTACCACCTATCACGGTTGGGTATGATAATGGATATAATATATATATATATATGATATTTATAACATAACTATACCAATTTTTTCATTATATCATATATACCTTTTTACTTTCCATCCCTTAGGAGATATGATGATTTCCCTCATGTGTATAGAAAACTACCACCTTGTGAAATAATGTGAATAATTATTCACTAATGATTTACATGGAAGGTGATATATATAAAGATAATGAATATATGTGATGGAAGTGAAATAATTATGATATTAATAAAATATTTATCTTTATTAATTGATAATAAATCATTTTATTTTTTTACCTTTTCACTCACTGAAAGATTATAACATCATTTATGTATGTTTGGAAAACCACCTTCACAAAGCGATGTGACTCTCTTTTCATCACCATGCTACTTGGATGATATATATATATAAGTATAATTAAAGATATTATATGTTATTTCTGATATTATTAACACTCATTAAAGATAAAATATTAATTACCTCCTTTTTATAATGATCCTTAAAAATAGAAAACTTACCCATTCAAATGTACGTCCTACCATCTCCAAGATTATAACCAATTCAATTTTTCATAACAATATTTAATGATTGTTTTTTAAAGTATAATTTAATAAAAAAATATTACAATTGTGTCAAGATTATTATTCTATAGATGATAAAACTATATTACATGCGTAATAATCGAATCTTTCATGATGAAGCGCGAATTAGAAAACAAGGTAATTAACACCATGAAAAATTAAAATAATGAAAGATTACTGACGAATGGGTGATAAGATGTTATAAAAGGACCATATATGAAATTATAAATATTAAAATGGTTTTATAATAAGTTAATTACATTTTTAAAACCGTTATAAAATAGGTTAAATAATTTTCAACCATAAGGAAGCATTGGGTAAGGGATTTATTAATTCAATTTTCATTCACTAGGTTAAACATATACTTCATTGATTATGTAATACTAATATTTTTTTTAATTACCTTTTATTATTTCCAATTTTTTATGTGTAATTAAATTTGATACACATAGTTAATTTATTTATTACCCCTCATTTCAACGATATAATCTTTATAAGATATTTCTTCTCAATTTCATTTCATTGAGTCGTATTGTAATGTTATACTCCGAATATCTTTTATATGGTTTTAATAAATCCCCTTTGAAATGTAATATCATGATTCCATAAAAATTCATGGTATTTTAATTTTAAATTTGTATTATTTCATCTAAGGGGATTTTATATTCATAATTCCATTACTTTTCATTGGGTTATATTACTTCTTTATCATATTTAATATTCTAAGATTATCGGTGTAATTAATTTTTATTTCCATATGTCATATATCCATTATTTTATTTGTATTTACTATTTATATACATACTATATTCATTTATTAATTGTCAATTCAACTTTATGATCATTGTAAGAGTTTATTTCCCAATCTCATTCTAGTCAAGATTTTCCCTTCTTGAATTTCAGTTGAAGAGATTTTTTTAAAAAATATCCTAATAAAGACACTTTATTTTATTATATACTTATTATTCATGATATTTTCAAGTAATAGTACCATTTTCTACACTTTGGTAATTAAAATGTTTTAGAAAATGTTTTTAATCAAATTTGACCACATTTCTCCTTTATGTCAAAAATCTATTTTCTCCTAAAACCATGTTTTATAACAATATTTTCAAAAAAAATAACCTTTTTAAAAATAATTTCTTAAATAAATTTTGACACATTTTTACTTAATTAAAAATGAAAGTAATATTCATTTTGATTATAAAACAATGAATGTTTGGATTTTACTAAAAACTGAATGGAATATTTGTTTTAATAAGTATGGAATGAAAGAAATATCCAGACATCATGACCACTAAATTTTTTAAACAATCCTTTATATGCTTCAATGATTATTTTCAAATAAAATTATTTTCATGATGTTTTGTGAACATTTTGTTTTAAAAAGGTGATTTTCAAAAAAAAATGTTATTTTTCAAAAGGATTTTTTTAAAATGTATTTTTATGGTATTTATATTAATCAATTAAAACAAAACTTCATTCTTAATACAATGGGTATATGTTTTATTGATATTATCCTTATTCTTCCCATTAGTGTTTTATGATCATTTTGACCGAGGAAAGTATTAGAATTTACTTTATTTATTCTTTTTTTAGTCATTATCTTTCCCTGGAAATATTCTCTTTTATGTGATCATTGGGAATTAAATTCCCCCTAAATATGCAGATTATTTATCATGGATATTATTTTTTCTTAAACTATATATCATTTAGACATACCGTGTTTTATTTTTAAAGTTATTTTATTGACTAGGGAAATATTAATAATTTTTATTCTTTCTTCAATGAATATATTTAATGGTAAGTCATGTTGTTCGTGAATTAAATCGATTACTGGATATATGAGGAATGATTTAGACATATAGAAATGGGTGGGTCTCAGTTATAGATAGCCGCTCAATGCATCGATAGTCTCATGAGGTGAATCAGTAAGCTAGAAAAAAATATTTGTCTAAAACAGATGTTTTTTTACCCAGTAGTTTTAAAATTTCTTGAGGATAGATCTTGATGGAAGAGGTATCATGTATCTACGACATGTCATCCAATAATTAAGAATTTCTTTTATTCAGAATTTAGCAGTTATTATCCATGAGATTTTTACAATTATATTATCTATAGATGCATTTCATTATTATTTATTGATTAAATGGAATGTTTTTTAATTATTTACCTTTTTATATTGATTATGCCTTATGAAATTATGATAGTCATGTTATTGATTAAATGGGATGTTTTTTCAGTTATTTACCTTTCCATATTTATTATTATCCATGTGACATTCATATTTATTTTATTTATGGATGCACTTTATTCTTTTTTTATTGATTATATAGAATTTGTGTTCAGTTATTTAACTTTACATATTTATTATGCTTATTGATTCAAGATTAATTACTCTATACTTAACCCTTAATGATTAATTAATCTCACCCTTATTTTTTATCCTTTTTCTAGTAATACATGATGTGTACTATGTTTTATATTAAATAATGTGCTAGAGAGAATAAAGTTATTCTCAAAAAAAATTCTAATTTTTGTTTTTATATATAATATAATACTCAAGTATGTATTTATTCTATCAAGACTACTCAACTATTTATTCCTTTGGTATGTGATTCATTATATCTTATGAAAATGTAATAAAGAAGATACTAGCTCTGGGTTACTGGGGTCAGGGTCACTACACAACAACAGTAAATAAAGAATAAAGTTTTATATATCATGTATCATATGAAGCATATATCATCTATCATTTATATTGAATGAATTGGAAAAATTTACTTCTTATACCTCCTATTTTGAATTTTAACTTAAGAATAATTGATAATACTAATAATCAAGTGAATTTTCCATATAAAAACTTGAAGTGATGGGAACTTAATTATCATGTAAACTTTATTTCCAAATATAGAATGAACTAAAATGGCATGGATAACATGACTTGTCTTTATTAGATTTTTCTATTCTTGGGAAAATATTATCTTCCCAAATAAATTTGTCCCTATTCAGACAACTCATTTTCAGATACATGAAAAAGAATAAGTCAACATTATCAAAAATTCATGCCATTATTTAGGTGTATGATCATATCGATTATCTAAAATATAAGTTGGTCGATATAAAATAAAATTCTAGAATAAATATTCTAATAAGATGATTCCATCATATAACTTTGTAAGATAAAAAAATTATTAGTTATTTAAATTCATCATCACATAAGACAAAAAATTAGGAAATTTTTTTGGATAAATATTTCCCATCAATCTTCATAAGATAATATTTAACTATCATAAGATAAATGGATTGTATGGTTTTCTCACCATTCATAAGATAAACCTTTTATGAAATTATTTTTCATAAGAAAAAATAATTTATTGGTTTTCTATCTAAATTAGCTTTATGATCATTAATTCTTTAAAAGAAACCCTATTTACTCCATTTAATAATGTTATTATGCAATAAGAACATATTTTTTGTTGACCTTTCATAATATAAAATACCTTTGTATAGACTGATAATCCAACTTAATTACTGAGTTCACTTTGAAATATAATTATTTTACACATAAGATAATATTTATACTAAGATGATTCATTTAAAAAAAATAAATTACAACATATATAGAATGGATCTTTTTATGCTTGTAGGATAAATAGAATTTATAACTTATCTATGTAAGATAAATTCCATTGGAATTTAATTTGATAACATCTAATAATTTTTAATAATAGTCAAAAAAACTTAAAATACTTAATATAAAATAATTAGTAAAAATATAGAGATTGTGTGAATCATCAAAACATATATATTACTAATATATGTTGGAATAACATAAGTCTGTCCAATAGTATACACTAAAAACCAAGTTTGTTTTGACTCGTGAGACTAGTCAAAGCATCGAGGTGATATATAATTATGGGCCCCACCCATCACCTGATTATGTCCAATTCATTAACCGTTATAGTAAATATGACTTCTCATACCATTCCCCATAGAACCTTTAGTAGAATAAAAACATGGTTATACCTATAATGAGAAATAAATAAAATAATAATTCTTCATTCAATATAATAATGTGGATTAATTTGATATCATAACTTAATCAATATAGAAGGTGTGTGGTATTGTTAAAGTACTAGTAAGTTACCATATCAAGAAATATATAGTGATGATAGTACTTCTAATGTGTTGGGTTATCCAAAAAAGATGGTAATTGGGTTAAATAGTTTCTATTGGTAGGAGTTTGAGTAAATGGTAAGAAAATTCCTCTATCATGGTTCATAAATAGAATGTGAATATTCCAAAGAATATACCCCATGAGTTTCCATAAAACTGTGTAGTCTTAGGCTCACTCATCATCCATTAAGGTGATGATTGATTCAATTATCTAAAAAACCATTTTAAGGGTGATTACCCCTAGGTTCATATGTGCTACATCCAAATTCACTTTTTTGTTTCCAGTTAGGGATTTATTTTCTATAAATCTATACTCACTTTTACTTTACCAAAACATAGGATGGATTTTATACCATGGAGAAGAATGGTTTTTACAATGGTTTTGGTAACTATTGAATCAAAAGAATTTGAGAAAGGGATAAAAATATAGACTTTTAAAACCCTTAAATTTTATGAGTAATGTGGTAATAATCCTTCCATTTAAATAAATAAACCACACAAAATTAAATTGGTGGAGAATATATCAAGAGTCCCAAAGAATGAAAATTGACATGTAAAACCCCACATATAGATTGGGTTACAATTCAATAAAACCATATTAAAATATATCTATTAAAATTTATCTTAAAATAATATGAATAAATTAATTTCATGATATAAAATCTCAAATATTTATTATATACAGCACATAAATAAAATTTGGTGCATAATATAAAACATGTCTATAATTGAGTAATTTAATACAGAAAACCCATACCTCTTGACATTACTTCCACAAATGTACATTATCATACTGTATAAAAAACATATTTACCTTAATAATATAATAAAAAACCTTAATCATATCCATTTTCATTAATAATATTCATAAATATTCATTATTTATATTAATTCTGCCTATTTTCCACATCAGATGTTTATAGTTTTGATCTCTAGTACAAGTTTCACAGTAGCCATGTTTGTATTCATTCATACTCTAAATTTAATCCGAATTGGGTAATTAATGTTACTATTAGGGATGATCTATAACTATTCATAATTTTTAAAATTACTTTCATGATTTTTTTAGGTTTATCCTTGATGATGAAACTGATAAAAAGCATGTTTCAGTGATTCTTGATGATTGAATGGTGTTTTCTTATTTAATGAATTAAATATTGATATAAAATTTTCATAATTATAAAAAAGTCATTATATAAATATTTATATTATATTCTACAAGTAAATATGTTATCATGTCGATTCATGGTATAAATTCATTTTATTTTTCAAGTAGGTGGTTAAACTGACTACAACATGAACATGCCCTGATTTAATAAATGATTATGAGGTGGTTTTATTGTAATATAATTATACTAGAAGCATAATTATATTATTTAATATTTATTAGTGTGATATATAAAAATTAATATGGATTTAGAATAATAATTAATGTAGATTGTAATATTATATAATTTGGATAAAATATTTCCCTCTTATAATGATTTTTAAAATGATTGAATTAATGATGATCTTTTATTGATCATATATTTTATAGTTTCTATAATTTTTCATACCAAAACCATAATAATATAATAAAAATAATATTTACTCATTAAATACATCCTATTAACCATCAATTATGGTTGGTGATGAAAAATTAATTTCATTTCCCGTGGTGGTGGTGGTCAGTACATATGCATGAATGACGATTTCATTTTTTTAATGGATTGAATAGATGAATATAAAAACATGATAACCTTAATATAGTAAAATTTTAGTATATAAATTATACTAATATCATTATATTATTGTTTCTAGAGTAAATTTATATTAATATAATTATGAATAAAATCTAAGTAGTTTATAATACTCACAATGAAGACTTAAATTTTCATTGGAATTATCTTTGTAAATGAAGGACTTATGCAAACTAATGGTGATCGTAATCAATTAAACATGGGATATTATTCTATATAGGTAAAATATTTGTAGTATCAAGTATAAATTAAAAGTTAATGTGATCCTTGAAGTAGTGGAAGTGTTACACTTTTATAAGTGAAGGGAAGAGAAGTTTTGGGAGTAACCCTTATATTTTAAATAATGTAATGTTATTTTTCAAGGTTCAATGAAAAAAAATGGAAAAAGATGTAAAAGTTATTATGAGCCTAAAATATCCTAAAACACTCATTTTAGAGAAAACCTTGAGAATTTTAGGTATTTTTATTTTTGGTTTTTAACTTTTATTTAAATTTACTTTTTCCCAGGTAATTAATTTTTAACCTTTGTAGTTAATTTTAATGAAAAAAATTAATATTAATCCTTTAAACTAATTTTATCCTATTGATTCAAAATTTAAAATAATTTTTATCAAATAATATTTTACAAGTTAACAAATGTTAATTTGAAAATAAACAAACATAATCACGTAAAACGGTTTTTTCTAATAACAAATTTAAGCTTTAAATATATATATAACATAAAATTATCATGGATACTAATTCTAAAGAAATAAATTTATTTATTATAAAAAATAAAAAATATTTATTGCAATTCAATCTAAATCCAAATCTCCCCTTGAAAGTACTTGACTCAAATAAATGACCAAAAATAGTTTTTATTCATGTAACATTCTAATTAGTTCTTAAAATATTAAAAATATGGTTTATGAGTTCAAAGAATATTTTAAAATTCATAATATTATTCCTTAAATGAATATTTTATTAAATAATTTGTTTTAAAAGATTTAATTTATGCTCACATCCTAGTGATATCATAAGATTCATGGTTTTAACAAAACTAGTTTTATCACCTAAAAATTAACTTTTTGGAAAAAACCCAAAATTTCATCTTATGATAATTTCCTTATGATAAATGATAAAATGAAGTTTATTTTTGTTAAAATAAAATTATACCATTCAAAAATTATACTTTTAAATATACTCAGAAATAATGTCTCTTTAAAGTGTGCATTGTGTGGTATTCCAATATATGGTGTTTACCTATTACAGTAGGTTATCTAGTGTTACATTAGACTGCCCAAAACCCTAAATATGAACATGGAAGACCCTATATTAAATAAGATAAAATTAAACCAAGGATAAATTGGATAAAATGGTATAGATAAGAGAGAATTAGGCATTATATTAAAATAAGCCTCTGGAAATTGAAGGAGGAAAGCCAAAAATTGAAGGAGGGTGAAGGGGAGGAGCTCCCCCTCATGCACCTTGGGCTAGATGAGAAAGAGGGAAATAAAAAAGATGGTTTTCAGTTAAAATAAATATAAAATGAGAAAAAAAATAATTAAATTTAAGAATCTTTAATGATTTATCTATAGGGTTTGGTAAACCATACACCAACCATGGGGGATGCTAAGTATAAAAAAACACACTCTCGTATCTTGGTCACATGGTTACCAAACCATGAACCAACTATAAAAAACAAAATAGTTAAAATTTTAGAGCCTATTAAACACTTATCACACTATTTTTACTAATCATGTTCAATTTATTCCCTAGTACCCCAATGCACAAAGGACTCCTGGTTTTTTCTTGGTTTCATATGTTTTAAAAGAATCCTAGAACTAACCATATAAGAAAACCATATGAGAAAAATATAACCTAAAAATCCCTATGTAAGGGTACATACATGGTTTCCTCTAAATCATTGTTAAAAATGATCACATATGAAAAAAATCAAAATTTTAAATTTCAAAAAAAAACTCTTTAAAACATGAAATTACACCAAGATAAGGTAAAATACTATAAAATATTAACCAACAGTGACATGGGGTGTCACAACTCTCCCCACCATGCCACTTTTTATCCATATAAATTCTTTTGTCTAAGTATAAGGGAAGGAGAATCAAAAACCTCAACAGATAAAAAATACCTAGTATGGTTGGGTAATACTCACAACGACCCAATAACCATGAAAACACCAAACAAGAATGAACTTCTAAAAATTCAAAAAAAATACCTAACCAAATCAAGAAAAATTGATCAAGAATCTAACCAGAGTCATCCATCTAGAAACTATAAACTAATGGAGACTATAAATAGGTATCCCCACTATTTAGAATTCATATAAATTTTTTAAGTAATAATGGAATCTCTTATAAAAATAGAATAACTGAAATAACTTTTATTCCATAAATAAATAATCAGATTCCACCTACCATAGATATCTTTTTAGGATATATTAATGCAAAAAAAGGAAGTATCATCCAAGAAACATCAAAAAGGACAAAAAAAGAGAAATAAAAAATTAAAAGATCGAATAACCTCAAACCATCACTTCCCAAGACATCCAAAACATACATCAACCCATGTCGTTCCTCACATGAAATAGCATGGTTCTAACCCAGGGTCATGAAACTATATTAGGGGTTGTTTAGGGTTAATCCACAAATTATATTCTCATGGGACCCTAGATAGAATAAACCATAACTAGGTCAAACCCATGGCACAACCCAAATAAACTACACACCCCAATTACCCTTGCACACACCATAAGTTTCCCTATTTTAAAACCAACAAACTAAAACTCATGCATATACCTCAACATGAGGCTAATATCACTATGAGACGACAAAATAGTTCAAAAGAGATTTGAGGCATGAAATTCTTAAATAACCACTACTCACACAAGATAAACAAAAAGAAAACACAAAGAACTCACCAATCCAAATCCACTTTAAGGAAATATTTTCCATAAACACATTGAGTATGAATTCCCAAAACAAACTAACACACCAAAACATAAGAATATTAATCCTCATAAATTCAACTAACTAACCAATGTTCATGGGACTAATCCCACCAATTAACAATAGATAAAACTCTACTACACTATTAAAAGGTAAAAACAACACTTTCAACTTTGTTTGGAGTCTACGAAAGAATTGACAACAAGAGAAGAACCACCTCTAGAGATTAATACCCTATTTTTATTTAATACCATTTTAATATAAATACTATAAACAAACCAAAATGTGTACCCAACCAATCCAAGTTTCCCAAAATCATATTAAATAGTCCCAATATCAAGAAAAGGGAAAAAACCTAACCCTATCTTTTTATTCATGAACCCTTGAAAAGGAGTCCCTAAAAATCATTTTAGAAATAAACAAACATTTTTAAATGAGTTAAAATACAAACATCCTTATTTAAATCCATTCACAAAAATCAACCCCACATTCCAAAATGAATCACCCATATTTAAAAATTTTCAAAATAAATCAGTTCTTTATTGATATTTTTAAGACCAAATAATTTTGAAAACAGACTCTAATAGGGTTAAAATTCCCTTAAACATAAACAATTATTTGATTTTAAAACAAAAATTATTCTCAGTTTTCATAAAATAAAAAAATCACACTTTTTTTAAAACATTTCCTAGTTACATCAAAAAAATATTTTTCATTACTCAAACAATCCATAAATATTTATTTTCAAATGATTATGACTTTAAGGAAACCCTATTTTCCAATAAAAAATAGTTTTTCACATCAATAACATAAATAAAACACACCAAAAATCTAAAGAAACCCAATCCACATCATCAACATATTACAAGACCCCCTTGGTTTTTTCCCCATTATCATTAGACAATTAAAATAGCCTAAGATTAAAGGAGTTTAAATAAAAAAGGAAAATAGTATGTGGAACCGTGATTCACATGGACATATGGTTTTATAGGACATTTCCCCATTATAAAAAAATTAAGTATCACTAAGACTAATGGTTTGGATGCTTCGTAGTTCATCAGGCTGTGCAGGCCAACCCCATGCCATTGAAATGTTGTCCATTTTTTAACCTAAAATATAACAAACCCCCCCCCCAAAGAAAACTCATAATAATATATTGAGGAACAAAAATCACAAAAAATAGTAATCAAAATGAAATCCCACTTTCAAAATTCAATTGCAACATCTCATTGTAACTTACAAATCATCATGAAAAGTGGTGATCAAGTACCTATTCAAGACCAACCATTTGAGTCCTGAAAATAATCCAAACTCCATCCCACCCTAACACACAAAGATAATAACATATTAACCTAAAAAACTATTCTCCCAATAAGAAACCAATTATTTAATACCTTTTTTAGTGAACCGAGCATGGATGACCGAACACAACACTCAATATGGTCCTCTACTGGGTTTGGAGGGTGGTCCTGATCCCCATGGGCTAGAAAATAATGCATGTGTATCAATAATATACACTAGGGAATGATTTAACCCTTATATAAATAATTATAATGAAAATGATCCTCCTATAAAATCCCACATGACCCATTTTTATATTGGACACCACACCATCAAAATAAACCAAATCAATAAAAAAGAAATAAATGATCAAAGTTTCTCAAATAGGGAATAATAAAATAACTCAATTATAACATCCATGCATAAATAGAATATAATTAGACATCATTATATACAATAAACCAATATAAAGAAATATTCTATAAATTATAATATATAATAATCACAAAATAATTTAAAGAATACCAACTTGTTATCAAAAGTATCATCAAGACCCTTGGTGTATCACTGAAATCACAATCTATTACCAATGGACCAACCCAATAAAACCCTATAAGAAACCAAACCCAAGGAATAATGAAAAATAATCACCTAAAATAATACAAAATAGTTAAATATACAAAATGGTGTGTATAGAGTGTGATCAAAACATGACCAGTCGGATTTCACTAAAGAGTTTAACCATTTCCATTTAAAAGAAATTTCATTCATTATAGTTTTAAATATAAATAGAAAATAACTTTTTCACATGTAAATGAGATAAAAATAAAAATCATAACATATTTTCCTTTATAAAATGTCCCACCCCCACCCCTACCCCCTTTAGATAATAAGTAAGGTCGGATCCAAACCCTTATAAATCAAAACACCTTAAAAATATGAAGAGAGGATTCTTTATAAAAGTCATGAAAATAATCCAAAAATTCATACCCCTTTCCACACATTTCTTAAGAACCTATTTTATAATATACACGTTTATTTCTCTTTAAACCAAACATCAGAAATAATTTTTCAATTCCATTTGAAATATAATCAAAAACCATAATTGAAATAGTGAGTAAATACACATTTCACCAAAATACTAATAATAAATACTAAAAATAACAAACTAAGATAAAGGATTCATGAAAAAAATCAGTGGAACTAAATACATACAAAAAATATTTATCATGATCCCTTAAATAATCATAAAAAGGATTTAAGAATCATGGGAAACACACTAGGTTCTTACATGAATGATACTAGACTTAGTATCCTTTATACACTCAATATAAGGGGAACCCAGTGGAATGAAAACATCCCTAAAATCACATATTAGGGTAACCAAGTACAAAATAAACCCCTATGAGGGCACAACTATCCTAGGGAACTTACTCATGTGCATAGACTGTACTAGTGTAACATGCATCTAGGACTTCTATTATCTACCTAGGTTTCCATGATAAAACTCAATGGGGATGTGAAAACAATAAAGATAAAGAATCACCACATGCTTAATAATAAAAAATAATAAATAAATCCCACTTATCAACTCCAAATATATTGAAAATCTCCTTTTAACACTTCAATAATAAAAAATATATAAAGAAATATAAATATCCTTCAAGGGGTAACAAATCATCATAGATAATCAAATACAACAAGATTAACTAAGAGTCCTGCGCATTTTAAAAACTACCTCTTTAAAGGTTTAAACTTAACCATTAATTCAAAAAATTGGCTTGGGATGCTAAGTCATTTCACACCATTTGAAATATGATTCCAAAACATACCTCAAAAAACAATTCATTTTAAATCCATAGTTGAAACCATCTAAACCATATATTATCTTATTTAAACCCCATTGATAAACCCAAGTATTTCCCTTTATTTATAAACAATTCCATAAAACCATATTTTACATAATTCATGACCCAAATAGTTTAAAAAATCTATAAATATTATATTTATTTTAAAATAATCCTTTTAGGCATTTAAAAATGGAATTAAAATAATCATAAAAAACTAATAAAAATTATAAATTTATTTATACTAAGGGGTAAAACCCTCAAAATACTTATAAAATCCAAAAAATATTATTTATATAAGTTGAATTTAACAAAATAAAAAATTATAAAGAAAATAACATTAAATGAAATGTTGATTAATGGAAACACACAAAACACCTACCTCTGATCAAGATAAACAAGATGAAACAATCAAGAACCCATTGTTTTCAATGATGAATGCTTAAATAAACAAGAATACACCCTCTATAAGACTAAACAACCAAATTCCCCAAGGTTATACCACCCCAAACCCAAAATATAACCATGGAAGCTCCAAGGGTTTGATGGAGGAAAGGAAATCAAAAGTGAATGAAATAAAATGAGAGATACAAGATATAAGGAGGCATTACCTTGAAAGAATCCACTTTAAATTGATGTGTGGAAGAAAAAATTTGATGGAGGAACTGTAGTAGGTCCCCTTATAAACCTAGAGTGGGATGAGAAAGAGTGGGAAGAGATAGGGGTTAAAAATTAAGGGTATAATGATTAAATT
This sequence comes from Viscum album, assembly GCA_963277665.1. Lineage (NCBI taxonomy): Eukaryota > Viridiplantae > Streptophyta > Magnoliopsida > Santalales > Viscaceae > Viscum > Viscum album. The sequence continues at coordinate 1,285,578,413 of OY728150.1, read as the reverse complement.
TTATTTTTAGTGAATATTGGATGTTTTCACGGTTTGACTGTATGATTTTGGTAATGGTGTCCCAACCATGTGGAAGAAACTAGATAAGAAAACAAATTATATCTTTGCTGCATGGTTACTAAAATATGTTCCAACCATGAAAAAATACTCTATTAAAGATGAATATCCTCATAAATAATTCTTTTCAATATATACAAATTGTTTTCAATTTGTGCGCCAGTACCCCTATGCACAAAGGACTCGTATGGTTTTAACTGGGTTTCAAATGGTTTTGGCCCAAATTTGAGCTACCTATGCAAGAAAATGATGAAATAAAAATATTAACTAAAAAACTAAAAACATAAATGTAACCTCATGGTTTCCCCTAAATCAAGGGTGAAAACTATAAAAAGAATAAAAAAATATAGAATTTTAAATTTTCAAAAAAAACTCTCCTAAAATTTGAATTACCCCACAATAAGGTAAAATAATATAAAATATTAATCAATAGTGACATTAAGGTTTCATAGGACATTATACCAAAAATAAGAATATGTTTATATTATGGGAGAAAAGGACACGCCATGTGATATTGCAAACAATCCATGAGAGTTTGTATTACCATATTCAATTTGGAGCAATGAAAAAAATAATCAAATCATGAATGAGTTAAAAGGATTTGTCTAATGGAATATGTGACAACCAAGGTATTTTTCATAATACATCACTTTTATAGTTTATTAATATTCATGGTTAATAATTTATATAAATTCATTAAACATTTATATAAACATATATAATGTCGTATATAATAAATTTGATACCAAATATATATTTAATATTTTTATTAAATATAAAATACATTTTATTTAAAGGTAAAAAATATTTTCTTAAAATAATTTATTATTATGAATTATTTAAATAATTATTGAATTATTGGATAATTTATAAATGAATATTTTTATTAATTATATAAATTCATATTTATATTTATTATTATGATAATCTTAGAAATAATTATCTCAAGGTATTAGGTAATAATATGATTTTTCATTTGAAAAATAAATTGTTTTTATTCAAAAATAAATTATTTTCCATGTATTATATAATTTTTTTAAAGTGAACATTCGAGATTTTATAATGTTAATTTTATAAAATTTAATTTATTTTTCGTATCAACATGTTGAAATCATATTAGGTTGATTTTTTAGGATTTTTCTAAGCATGTTCTTTTTTGGTGAATAAATAAAAAATACAATTTTTTAAATATTATAAATATTATGAAATCATCCAGATATAAATATGAATTAAAAGTTTATGATACATATTTATATACATTAAGATTAAAATATTTTTATAATATACTCTAAATATCATACAATTAATATAAATTAATTTTTTCAGGATAAATATGAAAACACTTATTGGTGATAACGCAGTGCTTACATAGCATTAGAAAATTCAAATAGATGCCTTTAAGATGATATTTAGAAGGGGATAATTCTAGGATCGACTTAGAAGATAAATATAATTAATAATAAATTATTATTTTTTGTATTTATGAATATTATATTTATATACTAATTTAATTATCCAAATGCTTACCTAGTGCTTGTGCAAGGTAAGAAAAGTCAAAATAATAACTTAACTATGGTTTTATGATAAGTATGGGAACAAAAAAAATCTATTAAATGATATAGAAGATCATATTTATGAATACTAAACTATAATTTTGTTATTATTTTCTTATTAATTTCGAATGATATGGTAAATATCAAAAATCGTTACGTGGTGTTGGCACAGTTCTTGTGTAAGCAGGAAAAAAGTCAATGTAATGATTTTATAAATATTGAAGCTGATATATTTTGGATAAGTTATGTAATTTCACAATTTATAGTGATTAATATAAAATTTAAGAAATTATTTAAAGTTTTAAAATAATATTTCATATTTATCTAGATTTTTTTAAAGTTAAATTAAGAAAATAACCCTAAAAAGGACTTTAAATGGTATTTAATATTAAAAATGATTTATATATTTATAAAAATTCTAGAAATCTTTTAATAACTCAACTTTTATGGATAATAGTCAATAATTTGATTCATTTTCCATTTTTTAACCACTTTCAATTTTAAAATGTCTTTATTGACCCTTAAAAACAAAATATTTGCAAAAATGCCATTGAATTTTTCCTATAAAATGGGAATCATTCTAACATTTTCAAAACACATGTAAATTTCATTTTTATCTCAATATTCTATCTAAATACTTATCTAAACATCCCTTTAAATTTTCCAAATCATTTTTCTCTACCAAAAATCCTTTCTCCATATTTTTTAGATTCAATTAGGAGGATGTGATTCAAAGAGTAAGGTAAGAGTTTTTTAGCCTATTTCCAATTTATTATTAATGATTATTTATATATATAACTATTTTAAAAATTCTTTTATTTTTCAACAATTATTTTATTTTATTTTTATTATATTAATTTTTATCCATCAATGGTAAAATATGATCCATTACCTCACACCAAGATCTTTTCATAAGTTTTTACTTAATCAAAATATGGGTTTTTCTAAAATTGAGTCTTTTAATTTCAAATATTACCTTTTTCTTTTCAAAAATATTATTTATCCATCAATTTTTAAATAATTTATGGGAAATTTGAAATAATGTTTTAAAATGAATTTGCATAATATTTTTTAGTGATTTAATATTTAATGATTTTTTTATCGAATTTCAATATTATAATTTTTTAAGTTGTTTTTATATTTTTCAATAGTTTACTAAAAAAATTGGCTAGCCAAGGGCTAACCCTCAACCAGAATCCCATATCCATATAGCCAGCCTCAAGAAGAGGAAGGATAGCCAAGTATTCCACCAGGAGAGCTTGTCCAAGGTGGTAGGAGGCATGGGGGCTCAAGCCCATGCAGGGGCTTTGAGGTTGAATCTGTAGGAATATATAGCTAAGACGAATCCTGAATGCGCTGACCCATAGTGGTGAAACCAACAAGGGGGTGGTGGGAGAGGATTGATAACATAGGGTGGTGCATGGTGGAGGGAGGGAGTCCTCCGGCCCCCATCCAACTTCATTGCAGTTGGGGGAACACACTTTGATATTTAATCCAACACCTCCTAAGATATTCATTCTGATGTTGGACAACATTAAGCAAATACTATTCATTTTTGCAATAACAATATCATCCCACCTTAGTTTTTCATGACCTGTACTCAAATACCCTACACCACCATCCTCTGATGCCTTCTTCACCCCTCAATGACTACATCCATAGCTGCAACATCATAGAACTCCATTCCCTCCACTAATCAAGTTTGGATCGAGCCCTTTCCCACTACAAATGCCTGGGATCACCATTGATCATCTATCTGGAGAATTTTTCAACCACCACGATCCCATCTATAGGCTTCAACCATAAAAATTAAATGTTTTATAAATTAGAAATCTTTTATTTCTATAGCAACCCTATCCTTTTAAACATATAATTACATTATTTAAAACATAATTATCATTCAAATACAAACCTAGGATCGACATGTCCAGTGTCTTTGGAAGACTAGGTACATAATTTAGAAAACATAAAACCATAATAAAACATAATTTTATTAATCTTCATAATGATATCCTAACTTTCTTTGAGGTCTTATATCTACATAGGATAACTTAGAGAATACGTAGGAAAAAGGGATGATCTAAAAACCCCAGTAGAGGAATAAACATGGGAATTAAAGCCTGACATATGAGTTAGAATGCATAACATGATAACATAAAAGGAATATATAAACAATAAAAATATATAATAATAACATATAGAACATGTAACCATATGATCGTGGAAATATTAAAATTTGGAAACAATATAAAACATTACATAAACATGAGTCATGGCTAACTGCCAAGACTATATCACATGGTAGAAAAAATACCATAATGGATTAGGTTTACTCCTAAAAATCATAAATGATGTATAATGAGACTAGAAATTACCCAATTCATTGGATAACTATCTGGGTGCACCCTTCATAACATGTTCATCCATATGTGTGCCATAAAAATAAATTAAACATAAGGGTTACCCATAGAAAAAAAAGGGTATCGTAATCATGTCATAAGGCATAACCAAAGAGTATATAACAATGTTATCAATTAAATAAAGGATTTAAATTATACTTGGATATTCATAAATAAAAAATAGTCATATATCAGGATAAATTATTTCTAAATAAAATGAAAACATGTAAAAATAGTGGTTAAGTAACCTTATAAATGTGCCGCTTGAGTAGGGTTTTAAGAGAAGATATAAAGAGACTTTAAAAGGGGTAAGAGGATAATAATTTAAATAAAACTAGAAGTGAACATAAATGGTTTTAAAAATAAAAAAAAATTATTTTTATAAATCATATATGTCTTAAAATATTCGATTGAGTGGTACTTTAAAAGAGGCAAAGAAAACATAGAAGTTCCCTTTAATAGAGTTTTTGAAAGGAATTAAGAACATAATATTTAATAAATGTATATCTACATAAAAAAGATTAAATAAACATGGTATATATATTTTGATGCATATATATAGAATATAGAAGAATTGTATGGTAATTATGAAGTGATAAATTGATGTAGATACAGAGAGAAAGTAATTTAAAGGAAATATAAAGGTTTAGAAAGATCCCTTAACATATATTTGAATAAGTTCTGGACTTGAAGTTAATGTCCTGGATAATAAAATTAGATTAATTAAATACTTATTTTAGAACCTATTATAAATTTATTTTATTTATTATAATTTTATTAAGTTCATTTGTCACCATTTTACTAAGTTATAAGGTTCAATTTCATCGCTCTAGGAGCGTTCATTTCATGGTTTCATGGTTGGTTCACTTGTGTAAAATTATGGAAGTTATTTAAAAATTGAAATAACTCTCCAAAATTGAAATTATATAGTATTAATTCACTTAAAAAGATTTTAATGGTCCTATATATCATTTTTTGGTATGAGTATGATTCATTTGATAAAACATTAATGATAATTGTTCAGTTTAATTTTGGCAGTTTTTCCAACCATCACGAACTAGATTCATTTTATTTAATATTATGTTTATATATTAGTTTAAAACATGAAATAATTTATAATATAAATATTAAAATATTAATTAACAATAATTATGGTTTTATTATGATCCCTGATGCAATTAAATAAAAACAAAAAAACATTATCCAAGGAGACGGTTAACTACTATAATTTGGACAACAGTTTTGTTTCTTTGAATAAGAGGAGATGATAAAAGATGTGGATAGAGTATATTCCATTAGAAATATAAAATTATATCATATACATGATACTAGATTTATTATGATTTTATGTATGAAATATTCGAGGATAATGTATAAGAATAAATTAAATTAAAAGAGATGGTTTGAGAAAGTTACCTCTTGAATATCACCTCCTTAAAAGACCCCTTAAAGAACACGGAATTTGTATTTTTTGAGACCAGAATATCTTGGACATATGGAAGAGTATTTTTAATGGAATTGGATAGAATATTTAAAAACTATAAGGCTTATAAGTTGTGAGTAGACGGGGTGGTGAGGTGTAGTATTTATAGGGGGGAGAGGGGTGTTTTTTATTATTATATTCGTTAGCTTATTATTTTGACTCCATACTGTCAATAGTTTTGATTTATATGAATAAATATAGTAAATGGTTTATTAGAGTTTTAAATAATGGGTTATTAAATTCTTCATGATAAAAAAAATCAAGTATTTAGCTTATAATGTTAAATACCGTAAATTGTCGTATTTTACTATTCACCAAAAATTCAACTATTTCAGAAAAAACCCACAAAAATCCCCTAACCATTTTTTAATATTTACATTTGAAAAATAGAATTCATTTTATGGAAATAGTTTTCTATATATCAAAAATTTAATTTTTAAATAAAATCATCATTTGTTCAAAAAAACCAAATTTTAATATTATAAACATTTTTTCACCCTTTGAAATTTTAATTAAGGTCACATAAAATTATATTATAATTATAATAAGAAATAATAATTTATGAATTTAATTTATTAAAATCTTTTTTTAATCATTATATTAATTATAAAATTGTAAATAAATATTTACATTTTACAAAAAATACAAACAGATAATTTATCATTTTTAAAACATTTACTTACTTATACCATGATATAAATATATAATTTTTTATTTATAAGATTCTTAAATTGTATTTTAAACTTTCATAAGTGAGTTTAATATTCGAATATCCATATTACAATTCATAACAATCAGATTATTCTTCTAACAATCAGATTTATAACGGTTATAAAGGTTATTTAATTTATATAAATTCTACTTTTTTCATTCATTCTTAATTCACTTATACCTGTTATCATGGTTATATGTTTTAATATTAAAAATGAATATTATATTATTAAAATTATTTTTTTTCTACATCTTTGTTCATGAGTTCGGTCATTTTAGTGGATCGAACAAGTCCAAAAAAATTCATTCTTGTTATCTTATTTTCTATTTACTGTCCCACTATAATATTTATAATTATTATTCATTTATTTAATGACTAATGTATCATTATTCATCTATGAGAATAATGTTTTTATTAGGTTCTCTATGTGTTGTATGTGTTTGATTACATAATTATAAATATGAAATTCCATTGATAAATTTCTAGGTCATTACACCTGTCGCTGCTCCAGTGCCCTTGACACTACTGCCATACTTCATTATTTCTAGACCCTATCAGAGAACAAACACAGCACCATTGATAACCTTGGAGGATCATCTCATTTTTTCATCATTAAAGAATAAATATGTGGTATGTAATGTGAATATTTGGCCAATGGCATCACATGGAACCATCAGGCCAACTGTAGCACGTGCCTTCATTGAGCCAATGGTAGCACATGCTACCATTTAGCCAATGGTAGTATCTGGAGGAACTATCCACCACAACCATAGTTTTTACGGCCACCTTTTCCATTTCCACTACCCCACACATGAACCATTTTCACCATGAAAGTGGAGAATAAGACTTCTACTATAGCTCATCGCCAATGGTATCCAATTCCACCATCGGGCCAATGGTATCACATGTCACCACTGAGACAATAGTAGAATATGCTACCATTGAACCAAAGATAAAACATTCTATTATTTAGAAATATTGGTATACGGATAAATCCCCCATTTCCACTCTCTACTTCCTTCCACCACCGTATGCCACTTTCTACTACTGAGAAACGCCAGGTACACCACTTCCCCAGTTCCACCATCACCATTATCACCCCTTCAAACCACCTAGGTTTATTTCTATATTCTAATGTTTCACCATTGGATCCACCACTACAACATCCACCTATCCACTTCTATATATCACTACCCTATTTCTACACACCCATTCTTGCTGCTTTTATTCTCATTCACCAATTCCTGAGTATTATCTCACCACTTCTAAGCACTTCTCATTCATAATGAACTTTTCCATACTTATATGAAATAATATGCATGGAGGATTCACCTTTTGGACATATTATCTACTAAGTAGGAGGCCAAGATCATGGATGATGTCACCGATCAGTCCAGATAAAGGAGTAATAATATTTTTAAATAATAAAGAAATGACTAGTGTTGGTTACAAGCAATGGTAGGTGTGATCCACCATTGGGTCAATGGTGGGTGTGATCCACTATTGGTCCAATGGTAGGTGTGATCTACCATTGTAAAAACTGTGGATGTGATCTACTTTCACTAAGGAACTACATGTTAATGATAAAAATTGGAAATTCCTGATACTTAAAAAGATTCAACATTGAATATATTTGAAAAGATATATTAAAATTCTGTGAAGATTTAGAAAGATTCAAACAAGTGATATTTAGAGGTTTCCTCCCTCTATAAAGACAAGGATGTTGTTCCAGAGAGAAGGATCAGAGGATTGGGAGAGAAAATTCACTACTACTATAGGATTTGGTGTTTTTAATCATTTTATTTATTTTTTTCTTTTATTATGTATTCTCCCCCTTTTACCTCCATTGTTTCCTTTTTAATAGAGGGATAGAACCTTTTTTTATCGGGTAAGTGGAGGTGACCTTATGTAATGATGGAGTCCTAGTTTTTATCAAATTATTCTTTCATTTTCTATTTATTAAAAAAAATTAATTCATTATTTCATAATTTTAATGGGATAAAATTTTATTTTTATTTCAAATTAGAATCTTTTAAATTGCCTTGATTAATTAAATATATCTCCCTATTCTTGGTTTTTTATCATGCCAATTGGGTGATATATGGTTAGGTGGAGAAGTGTTCGGTGATTACTAAACATGTGGGAAAGAAATAGTGGACTAATTTAGGCACTTGGGATACTCAATTCATGATATGGAATTACCTAGCTGATCCAAAGGTGACCTATTGTGACTTTCACACTTTGGAAGGAGAATATTCCAACCATGTAAATTGGGTGGATTATTTTCACAATCAATAAATCTTAATTAAAAGGGAAAATATAGAAATAATATTTAACCCATTTATTTAACTAATTAATAAAAAAATAATTAAATTTTTAAAGGAGCGTGATAGCATTATAGGAGGGAATCCAAGCTTAAACCCAATCACCTTTCTCTAATCTAATCTTCATAAACCAAGTTATTTTTTCATAGTAATTAAATTCATGTTCTTTAATTTAATGTTTCACTGATGAAATATTAATTAAAAACACTAATCTTTATAGATGACTTTGGTCACTATTGGTACTACACCCTTAGGGGGAAATTAAATAGATTTTTCCACACCTCGCGACTGGTGTGTGTCAAAATTTGGAACTATTTTTGGGGATGTAGGTGTTAAATCAAACCCATAACTTGCATAAATAGGACCTATAATGAGGAAATATTTTATCTTGACCCTAATATAGAGATGTCTTTTTAACTAGTCTTAGGACTCTTAATCTATAAAACCACTCTAAGCAAATTAAATTAGAAGACTCAAGTGAAACATAAAGTGCTCACTCTATTCCAGCAAGCATGGACCTTAACCAAAAAAACCCTAAGGGGCCTTTATACCCCACAATTTAATAAAATTATAATCAATTAACTATGAATGTGCAATATAATGATTTTTAACTATGAGTCGACATGATTCCTAGATTACCCAAGTTTCATGTAATTGCAGTAAAAGAAATAAACTGGCAAATTTAAGAGTTCAACTATGTTTTTTATCTTTAATCTAATTGGAGTTGTTGAGGAACATGTCAAGTTGAGGGAATTAACCTTTTCACTGGTTGGAGCTACTAAAGAGTGGTTTTATAGCCTAAAATTTGGATAAATACATGATTGGGATAATCTTAAAATAAATTTCAAGTAGATATTCTTCCCATCCTCCCAGAGTAGCATAATAAATGAGATATATGCAATCAAAAAAGATATTGGAGAAACCCTCTGTGAATATTTTGAAATATTCAAGAAGTTGTTTTTAGGATATCATCACCAAGATTTGGAAGATCATTAATTAATAGTCTTCTTCTACCAAGGGTTTCTAGACAATGAGATAAACCTCTGGGATGCATCACCAAGAGGAGCTTTGATTGATAAGTCTCCCATGGAAGCTAGGATCCCAATCAAGAAGATTGCTCAAAAATAAAATTATTTTGGAACAAGAGGTATAAGAACCAAATGAATCTATGTGGTAAAAACATCTGAATCATCACACTTAATTGAAACCCAACTTGAAAAATTGACAATACTAAAAAGACATATTGTAGTAAAACAAGTGAATGAACAACCTGACCTACCTTAGGTATGTTTTTTATGTTCATCACCCATAACTTCACTGATAAATTTTTTGAGGTATAAGGTATAGATAGTTATACAACTATACTCCATCTAATAAAGCTTCAATAGAATCAACCATGGAAATGAATAGAGATGGAGAACATAGAAAATATAGTAAAAAATTTGTCAAATAAATTTGAGAATATCATGGATATGTTGTCCAAAAATCCATGAAAACTCATAAATCAGACGATCCCAAACCCAAAGGAAAGTGTGAGCAGGATAATCATAAGGAGTGTCAATGATATCCATCCACTAGAACCCAAGGAAGATCAAGATAAACAAGAAGAAGTTCATTCTAGAAATTTTGAGAACATAGGACAGATTCTACATATTAAAACCACCCCACCTAGACAAGAATACAATAATATTGAATAATAACCCAAGACAAAATTCAAGAAGGAAAGACCAAAAAATCCATGTAAAAGACAAAAAACAGAAAATAAAGACAACCCCCTTCCATTCCCTTCTAGATTTAGAGAATCCAAGAAAATTGTGGAACAACAACTTCAAAGAGAGATCTAAGATGCATTTCCAAATGATAAAATTAATATACCTCTCATAGAATCTATAAGGAAAATTAAAAAATATACCAAACTAATCCAATAAATTTTCACCAAGATAAATAGTCTCGATTGGGATCAAAGAATCAATTTAGGGATAAGTGTTTCATCCAAGATCACACCACCGTTACCAAAAAAAATATTAATATCTAGTGACATTCTATATTCCCTGCAACATTGTTTCTTTAAAAAAATTAATGCCTTGGGTTATCTTGGTGATTACATTGATTTCGTGTCTAACTCTTCCTATTAAACATTAAAAAAATTAATCCAAATCCCACAAGTGTGGTTTTCCAACTGGAAAATAGATTCATTGTCTTTTCAAATGGAGTTTTGGAGGATGTTGTGGTAGGAGTTAAAGGACCAGTTTTTTCAGTTGACTTTTATGTGCTCATCATAGAGGAAGATAGATCACTAGGGAATTTTCCTATTATTTTGGGAATACCATTCCTAAAAATATATAAAATAGTGATTCATGTATATGAAGTAACCCTCTCCATGGATCTGGGAAACAGCAAGGTGTACTTCAATATTCTTTACTTTCAAATAATCATTCACTCTCTACAATTATCCATGAAGAATATATTGGTCCCATTCAAGAATTAGTTATTCTTAGAGAATTTTTAGCCTAAGGAGATATCCATTCTTATAAAAACACTAAGGAATAAATGAGTTCTCAAAAATCATAAAATTATCTTCTTAATGATTAAGAAAAAATAACAGTTGAATTATTTAATAATTTTCTAGAAGAAAGTAGTTTGATACCCTTTACTAAAGAACTTCATGATTTTAAAGTACGAAATTTGAATTTAATATCATCTCTAGATCAACCTCTAAATCTGAAAATAAATCCCCTCCCATGTGACTTAAAATATGTGTTTCTTATGGAAGTAGAAAAATTTTCAATGATCATAGTTAACCACCAGTACCAAGACCAAGAGAAAATTTTAAATTTCCTTTTAAAAAGAAACATTCAATCCATAGGTTGGATCCATGGAGACATCCCTATAATAAATCCCAATGTATATTTCCATAAAATAATTCTATAGTGGGACTATATACCTATTAAGAAATACCATATGATACTTAACCCCTCCATTATGGATGTTTTTAAAAAATAAATCAAAAATTTGTTGGTATTCAACATAATATACCCAATTTATAACTCATAATGGGTCATCCCCATCCATGTGGTTCCCAAGAAAACTGGTTTGAAACAGTGAGAAATGAGACTAATGAATTAATAACAAATATATTTTAAAATAGTTGGAGGGTGTACATTGACTATAGGAAGTTGAACCAAGTCTCCTAAAAAGGCCACTTACCTATCCCATTTATAAAACAAATTCTCAAAAGGTTGGAAGGTAGGAAACATTATTATTTCTTGTATAGACTTTCTAGTTATTTTTAGGTACCAATTTCCTCAAAAGACAAAGATAATACAACATTCACTTTCCCTTTTGGTACTTTTTACTACAAATGGATTCATTTAGTCTTTTTTAATGCTCCAAGTATATTTAATTGGTACATGGTAAGTATTTTTATATATCATTTGGAGGAATTTTTTTAGGTATTTTTGGATGACTTTACAATTTTGGAAAGTCCTTTGATAATTTTTTAGGGAACTTGGAAAATGTTTTGAGAACCTACATAAAGAAAAAACTTTTTTTGAACTTTTAAAAGTGTCTCTTTATAGTTGAAATGGGATATAATTGGGCCATATAATTTCAAAGAAAGGAATTGATGTAGATAAGTCTAAATTTTAAGTAATCAATTATATTCCATATCCCACATGTGTGAGACAAATTAGATATTTTTTATTATATATGGGGATTTAAATAAGATTTATCAAGAATTTTAGTAAGATTTATCTTCCCCTTTCAAGATTAATTTTAAAATAATTCATATTTTTTCCATTTGAGATGATGTAAAAGTTGATTACCCCACCAATTATACCACCCCCAGACTGGGATCACCCATTTAAGTTTCTTTGGGATGCATCAAACCAATTTTTATGACAATTCCTCTCATATAGAATTTATGTAATACCACAAGTCATAAAATATACCTAAAGAACTTTGGATTCAACCTAGCTCAATTACAAAACTACTGAAATAGAATTCCATGTTTTTGTATTTTCATTGGGAAAATTTAGATCTTATTTATTGGGAATTAAAGTGGTTGTATTTTTTGATCATACAACACTTAGGTACTTGATGAAGAAGGATGATGCCAAACCAAGGCTAGTGAGATGGATACTACTCTTGAATGAGTTCAACCTATAGACCAATGAAAATAAGGGAGCTAAAAACTAGTTGGAATATCACCTCAACAGTCTCCCAAAAACTACTGAAACAGATATTCCAGAATAGATCTCACTCAATATTTATATACCAGGAGAGAAATTCTACATAATGGAATGTGAATTACCATGGTATGTCGATATAGTAAATTATGTGTCCACCTCTTAGGTACCTTCTCTCCTTAATTATCATCAATAGAATAAACTTAAGGATGAAGCCAGATTCTATATTTGGGAAGATCCATTTATTTGTAAATATTTGATGATCAAGTCATGGGGAGGGGTTTACTGAAAAGTGAAATAAAATATATATTTGAATTTTTTATACATTGTGGTGGCCACTTTGGACCTTGAATAATGGCTAGAAATTTATTATAATATGTAATATATTAGACAAATTTATTTAAATATTCTCATGAATATTTTAAAAATTTTGAGAAGTGTTAATATTATGGAAATATTTCAAAAAGATATGAGATTCCTCAAAAATGAATCATTTTTTTAAATACTTTAAGTATGGATCATTGATTTTATAGGACCCTTTCCCATGTATTTTGGGAATTCTTACATTTTACTTAGTGCAGATAATGTCTTTAAATGGGTGGAATTTAAGGCAACTAAGAATGATGATATAAAAAAATTTATGTGATTTTTTCAGGAATGATATCTTTTATAGGTTTAGAGTGCTTAGAGCCATCATTAGTTACCAAGGGACTCGTTTTTTCAATAGAAACATAGAGGTTTATGATTAAGAAATATGGGGTAAACCACAAGACATCTAAACCCTATCATAATCAAAAAAATCCAAGATAAAGTGTCCAATTGAGAGATTAAAGGTATTTTGGAGAAAATGGTTAATCCAAATCATAAGGATTGGAGCCAAAGGCTTGAAGCCATCTTATGGACATACCGGAAAACATACAAAACACCTATTGGTATGCGCCCCTACTGGATGATTTATTGAAATATTTTTCAACTTCCTGTGGAGTTTGAGAATAAATAATATTGGGATTAAAAATAGATGAGTTTGTATATGGTGATTATTGGGAATGATATAAATCTCCAGTTATAAGAATTGAAGGGAATTAGAATAGAAGCTTTAAAAAACTCAAGAATTTACAAGGACAAAACCAAAGTGGTGCATGGAAAACTGGTCTAGAAAAAGACCATTAAACTTAGAAACTAATTCCTACTCTACAATTCCAAACTAAATTTAATTCCATGTAAGATTTTTTCTAGGTGTTATGGATCTTTTGTAATTACTAATTCTTATCCCTTTTGTTCAATTATATTAAGAGATAATTGAAAGGAAACCCATTAAATATCAATTGGAATATGCTGAAAATGTTCTATAGGAATCTACATCAAGAACCAATGGATGAGCTAGGACTTCTCCAACCTATTTATTGATTTATTCCTATGAATTTGGGTCAATACAACAACATTTACCAAAGTTTCAGGGAGTAGGAAACCTATGTTTTACTTTTTTTTCTTCGGATTTAGGATTTAAGTTACCTTTTACTTCATTATCTGAGCTTTAATGGAATGGATCTTACACTGGTATTAGTTTTTTTATAGGACCTCCATGAAGAAAGTAAATAGGTTCCCCAGAAACTAATAAAGAAATATATGAAATTCCTTATGGGAATTTAGAGATCATTATATTATTCTTTATTTTTAAAACTTCATGCATGATTCTGAAAATATGTTTTAAACTGGAAACTCCAATTGCTATGTTAACCTGAGAATTTCATGCCCATATTTGAATTTAGGATTTTCTTGAATTAACTAAGAGACTTTATTTTCCTAGTAATCCAGTGATTCCAAGTTTTAGATTTAAAATTTAATGAAATTAAATGAGTAAGAATGAAAATTGAATGATTTAATTAAATCATGCATATTAAAATGAGGACTTGTGATTTTGAGATAATTAATTGATGAATGTTAATGAAATTGTCCTATCATTTTTCATAGTTTGAATTTATGAAATTCATTTAAATTGAAATGTTATTATTATTAATTCCTTGAGTGACTTTAAAATATCATATTTTCATTATTGGGAGTCTTTATAGACCAAGTTCTTTCCCTTTATTCTTGAGAATATTTCTTGAGTGATATTGGGACATGTTACCTACTATAACATACATTTGAACTTTTAAAAGCAATGAAATTGCAAAACCACATTTAAAATTATTGAGGAATCTTATGAAAAGGAATTATCCTTGAATACCACATTTACATTAATCCTTATTTAACCCATAAATACCATTCATTACCTTCTTAATAATAATCCATGTTTCAAATCATTTTTCTCCAACCTACCATACTCTTAAAATTTGAATGATATTCTAAAGTTAAAGTGTAAGGGATAGGGAATTCATAGTGAAAGTAGTGAAATGAGTTGTAAGTAAAAATTGTGGGGGTGTTAATATGGGTATTAATAAAGGTTTTTGATTCCTATAATGAACTTTTATTGTTTTCCCTTCTTGAAAAAAATGATAAAAAAATAGGATTCAGTTATGAATTGGAGGAATCAAAAGTAGACATTACTAGACCATATGTGATTAACTGGTGGGTGTGTGATTAATTCCAAGAATGGATTTTGAAAAAGTAAAAAAAAATTACATTGAAACAAAAGGTATAAAAGTAGAAAAAAAATCAAGGATAAAATAATTCATTATGATTTAGTTTGATTATAAATTTACTCGAGTTTTGGGGAAAGTTGGTGTTATCATAATTTAAAGGGGAGAATTTTATTACCCTTAATTTTGGTATCATTCAGTGTACTTTAGAGATTAACCTCCTCCTTTATCTTTAATTTTTAAACATAAATTCCTACCAACTTTAATCCATGGAGACACTAGAACCTTAATTGAAAGTTCGCATGATTTTAAGTGCCTTTTGTATTTAAAAAGTGGAGAAAGTAGTTTATTTATAATACTAAGGTAAATAGGAATATTTTCAATATATGAGCATAACTCTATTTTAATTTTATCATGACTGATGAGTGAAAAGATTCAAAGGAGAGATAAATCGTGATTTAGCATGTTAAATAATAATGAATTGAAGAACTTGAATGAATGAGAATAAAAGTAACATAATTTTTAAAATGGATAAAGTAAAAAACTTGTGTTTGTTTATTTAAAAATTGAAAAATTGAATTGATAGATTATGTGTAATTTGAAATTTTTTATTTGACATAGATAATTATTATTTT
This sequence comes from Viscum album, assembly GCA_963277665.1. Classification (NCBI taxonomy): domain Eukaryota; kingdom Viridiplantae; phylum Streptophyta; class Magnoliopsida; order Santalales; family Viscaceae; genus Viscum; species Viscum album. The sequence continues at coordinate 1,285,562,484 of OY728150.1, read as the reverse complement.
ATATTTCTTTTAAATTTGAAAAACTGTAACATTGGTGCCCTAAAATTTTCAATTTTGAGATTTTATGCTTGATGGAAAACATAGTTTTAGTGTGTGGGTATTTGAAATACTGAAATATTCATACAATTAGGTTATACAAATCTATTTATTTTTAATATTTTTCAATGAATCAATACTTGTTTTTCAAAGTTTTAATAAATTATGGGAAATTTGAAATAAATTTTTAAAATGAATTTAGATGATTTTAGTGATTTAATATATTAAATATTTTATTTATGGAATTTTGGGATGATTATTTTTAGTGATTTAATATATTAAATAATTTATTTATGGTATTTTGGGATGATAATTTTCTAATTTTCTAATTTTTTAGGGTTCTACTAAAAAAATTGGCCATCCAAGGGCTAGTCCACAACCAGTGGCCCACAACCACTTATCCATCCTCAAGAAGAGTTCGGTTGGGTAGGTAGGCTACCAATAGATCCCTCCCATGGTGATGGGAGTTATGGGGGATCAAGACCATTTAGGGCCCATGGGTATGAATCCATAGAAATATAGGGCTTATTCAAAGCCCGGATGTGTTGGCCTATAGTGGTGAAACACGCGAGGTGACTAGATGAGTGGATCATCGATATGAGGCGGTACATGGCAGTAGGATGGCGTCCACAGGCCCCCATATGACTTCATGACAGCTAGGGAGCCATGATTTGATATTTAAGAGGTAATCTCCTTGAATATTTATTTCGATGTGGGACAACATTTAGAGGCTACTATTCAATTTTATAATAACGACATTGTCCCACCTCAATTTCATGCACCCCACATTCGGATACCCTATGCCGTCATCCTTCACCGCCTTTTTTACCCCTTGATGACTCCGTCCACTGCTTCAACACTGGATAATGCTATGTATTCCACTGATCAAGATTAGCTCAGGCTTTTTAACACTGTAAATGCCCTGTATCACCACTGTTCATCTCTCTTAAGCCTCATTTGACCACCATAATTCCATATCAAGACTTTACATGAACACTATGAAGGTCGGATGAAGGAGGAATCCTATTCAACCACTACTGTAGTTCCCTTTCAACTTCTTCTATACTTTATTTCTACTAAACCACAATTAGAGCATGAAATAAACACCATTGTTAAACTTGGAGGATTCTCTCATCACTGCCATCACTATAGAAGGAAGATTCTACCTCCACTGTGAAGAAAATTCCAATGATAGAACATGTCGTCATCGGTCCAATGGTAGAACATTCCACCATTAAGCCTATGGTAGCACATGATACTATTGATCCATTGGTAACATCTAGAGAAACTTTCAACTACAACTGCAGTTGTAATGGCCAGCTTTGTCACTATCAAGCCCCTACACATAAACCATTTTCACTATTCATATGAAGAGGAAGCTCGATGATACAGCTCGCCACCAATAGTATCATATTCCACTATTGGGGAAATGGTTTTACATGCCACCATTGATCCAATGGTATCACATGATACCATCAGGAAATGGTGGAATCTATAGAAATATCCATCACAGCTCTCTGATATCATCCATCGCTGGACACCACTTCTTTCCATTGGGAAATTATTGGTGCACCACTTCCCAAGTTCCACCACCACCACGACCAAGCCTTCTGACCACCTGGGTTCATTTATGTATCCTCATACTACACTACCAAATTCATTGATACCACATATACCTATCCACTGACTAAACTCCCTTACATATATCCACACATTAATGATACCCACTTCCATTCTTATGAACCACTTCCCAAGTATCATCTCACCATTGTCAAGAACCACCCAAGTACAATGAGAACTCCCATTCAACCATGAAATTATATGTACATAAGATTCACCTTCTAAAAGTAGGATCTTATAAGAAGAAGGATAATTCCATGGGTGATTTCATTGATTAGGATAGATAAAGGAGGAAGATGATTCAAGATGAATTAGGAAATGATTATTGATGGTTTCTTACAATAGTATGTGTCATCCATCATTAGGTAAATGATAGGTGTGATCCACCATTGGGCCAATGGTATGTGTTTTATAAAATATTACCAATACTAGATGTGATCTACCATCACTTAGGAATTACATATTAATGCAGTAAATGGGAAATACCTAATATTCATAAGAGTCAATATAAAATATCTTTGAAAAGATATATTCAACATCTGTGAATATTTGGAAAGATTTGAATGAGAGATATTAAGAGGTTACCTACATATATAAATACCAGGATGTTCTGCTAGAGAAAAGGATCGGATGAGAAAGAGAGAACACCCACTGTTGCTTCTATATGCTATGTTTTTACTTCATTTGTTTCTTTTTTTCTTTTATTATGTATTTTACCCCTACTACCTCTATTTTTTCCTCTTTAATGGAGGGGTATAAACTTTTGTGGTCATAAAAAGGGGAGGTTACCTTATGTAATGTAAGAGTCCTATTTTTTATCACATTATTCAGTCTCTTTTTATTTTTTAAAAGGTTTTCAATTCATGATTTCAAAATTTTAATAGGATATGATTGTATTTTTATTTAAAATATAATTACTCTAAATTTTATTTATTAAGGAAATTTCTCTCCCTATTATTTATTTTGGATCACACCTATTGGGTGATCTAGGTTCAGGTATAAAAGTGTGTAGTGATTACTCAACATATGGGGAAGACGTAGAAGACAAATTTGGTAAGTTGTGATACTCAATTCCTGATCTAGAATTTCCTTGGTAAAACAAAGGAGACCCACTATGAATTTCTCAATTTGAAGGAGAATAGTCCAACTAAGGAAATTGGGTGAATTATTTTCACTATTAATCAATATTAATCAATGGTAATAAGTGAGAAATTATTTTTAATACATTCATTAAACCAATTAATAAAAACAAAATATTCAATTATTAAAGGGCCATGATAGCATTACATGAGGGAATCCAAGCCAAAACCCAATCACTTTTCTCTAATATAATCTTTACAAACCAAGTTCATTTTTTATCATTAATTAAATTCATGTTCATTAATTTACTTTTTCACTCATGATATCTTGATTCAAAGAACTACTCTATAGAGATGAATTTGGTCACTACTACAACTATACCCTTAGAGGTAAATTAAATAGATTTTTCTATACCTTACAACTAGTGTGTGTCAAAAACTCTTTACAAAAAAATATATCACCATGGTGGTTTTACACTACTTAAGTAAAAGTTTATATTTTTAAAAACTTACTTCATTCAATTGTATTCTTAAAAACAAATTCTAAGATTTAATATAAAATTAATATTTAATTAATTTGATAATTATGATTCTATAATTGTTAAATATCCATCATAATAATGGAATTAAAATTAAATAATCATGATTATTCTAAAGTTTCAAAAGAAATATTATCAAGGTAGATTATCAAAAAGGTAAATATTTTATGATATATTTAAATATTTTTCTTCTAGAATGACATGGAAATAATACCTTGAGAATCCAAAATCTTATCTAACCATTTGAAATTGAATTTTTACAATTACAAAAATACCTAACCTATTTTGAAGATTATGAATTGAATGGCCTCAGAATGGCCTACATGATCGACAAAAATTTAGAAAATGAATAAAATATGAAAATAAGTGAATTATTTTTAATGATAATAGGGAAATTAACATGAATATGGTTCTCTTTAAATTATGTAATTGATATATTTTTATTATTTAGAAGGGTAGAGGAAGTATGAGGCAAGTTTGTATTCAAGGTAATGGAATTTATTTTAAATTTTTTACTTTACAAGTTTTTAATTCTTTCACTCAAAACTTTTTCCTCCTTATTCATAGTATTTATATTATTTTAATAATGTTCATTAATACACTATAATGATTTTTTAAGTTTATTTTATAATATCATTTATATTATTTATAGTGATTTTAAAATGAAACTTTTTAATATTTTTCACACTAGACATTTTTTAATTTATTAACAAAGGCATGAAATGAATCTATTTATTAATTTTTTTTTGCATGAACTCTTCTCTTATGTCATTATATCATTTCGTCATTATAAATTTTTTTCCATGCTTTTGTGGGTTTCTAATGTAATTTTCATTCTCATTTTTTTGTGAATTTTTCATTCTTAAGGTTACAAAAAAATTTGTTTAAAAATAAAATTCTTAATTATCTTGTAATATTATATTATTTTTATTTTCCTCTCAATAAGTAATTGTTTAATCTATTTTTTAAATGTTTATATTTTATAATATAACTTAAGATTTTGTCATTATGAGCTGAAAATTTAGTTTTTATGATTTTTAATGGGTACTAAAAGCTCATATGTGTTTTATTCAAGTTAAAGTTCTTGAAAATCATATATGATGACATTAGGTTCTGATATAGCCCTCTAATACATTGGTTAATTATTTATTCTCTAATGAAATTATTTTGGAGATAACTAAATAGGTTATTCCCCTATAAGGGTAATTTTAAGGGTGATTGCAAGAGTGATTATGAATACGATGTCCCAAGTAACCTTTATGATTTCTCTATTACCTTTATTGTTTCATAAAATATTGTTTTATAAAAAAAATTGTGGAAAAAAGTTAGTTTCATGTTTAAAAATAATTTTATGTTCTTTTAAAACCTAAAAGTTATTTATTTTAAGAAAAATACTTTTTCAAGTGTTTTCAATTATTTTGATGTTCTAACAAGTCTTCTCTTTCTTTTATACCCCTTATTGATTTTTATATCCATCCCATATTTTAAAAAAGTTTTCAATGGATTAAGGATGACTAGGAATGATTGTAAAGTCAAGTATTGAATATGATATGTGATGCGCCCGCACACATCATTGAATCCATATGGGTTGTGGTCAGATTAGAAATATTAATTTCAAAACTTCATTTACTACTCATCCATAGTATATAGATAGTAAGGGTTCAATCCCACTGGGAGAAAGCTGGCTCTTTGAGGTCAATGGTTTGAAACCCATTTGGTAGGAGTACATTCGAAGTTGCTTCAATTTGGGATTTACTAAATCTATGGTGGTTGGTAGTTATTTCAAGAATGACATAATGGGTTAGGATCAATTTCAGGTATCTATAAAAGGATAATCTTAATTCTATTTTTAGTAAGATCCTAAGGTTTAGGCTATAAAGTAAGAGGAACTCACTAGTTGAATTTGGTCAAGTCACCTAGTTCTACCTAGGAGGTCACTATTCCTTGATCTGGAGAGAGTGATAACCTATGAGCATTAATCTTATCTCTTATGGAAGAAATTATCATATGCTAATGGTCGTAACCTAATCTACTCCAATCAGGATGGGGTCTTCTACTTAAATAACTCATGTTCAGGGATGTTTAATTGAATTATATAGACATTTATCATTTATCATGGTTACAAATTCTTTAGGGTTACCAAAATAATAATTAAATATTTTTTATTAATTTAGATACATCTACTCTCTATCCCTACCCATAAGTGGTTTAGCCACTCATGGTAAGTTGGGATGAAAATAAGTAAGTAAAAACCATGCTTGACATTTTTAGAATAATGAAATTAAGGTTTTTTACAACCATACAATGATTCAGATTCACAATGGGGAAGATCATGAAATCGAGATTTGAAGAAATGTAAATCACAATTTTAATGGAATAATTACTTGGAATGGAAGTGAAAATGGATTCTACATGAGTTAGATAATGAACTATGGTAATCACCAAAGGGAAATCTAATGCGATGATGATAACAAAATCCACTACTCTTTTATTGAAATAATATATAAAAAATGAATAAATTTAAGTTTGATAGGGAAATATTTGAATGAAATCAAAAGGGAAAAAATCACAGAATAAATCTGCTCTATGGTTCTTTGAAAACCATTGTTGGGCTACTATGTATATAAGAGAAATGGGTCGAGATATATAATAGTTTACATATCATGTAATGAAAATTCATGTATATCTCTATGGTTTTTTCATCTGATGCATATCTCTTGTGTATCTTTCCCAAGTTATGATATTTGACCCCTGACACATCGTGTATCGATGACTCACGACGTGTACTAGCCTTCCAGTTGTTTCTACGGAGAGGATTTATAGTTCAATAATTATGACTGTGGTCACGTCATGTATTGGACATTCACAATGTGTACTTGATTATTTCTCTACTCTCTTCATTACTTGGTTCGTGTCTTGTCTCATGACTTGCTAAATGCTGTCAGTTTCTATTACACGATGTTTACAGATGGTTCACAACATATAATAGGTGAATTCTACACTTTTCCTACATTTATTATTTTAAAACCCAATGAACCATCATTCCTAGAAGATTAAGTGTACACCAAGTGCATTATGGAATAAAATAATTAAAATCCTTAAGTAAATGGCAGAAAAATGTTTATATGAATTCAGCTTATCAAAATCCCCCACACTTGAACAATTTCTTGTCCTTGAGAAAAAATGTCCCAACTGTGATTTCAAAAAGATAAACCATTTTAAAATAGAAAAAAATAATTATATCTAGATAAATAAAACTAATTTTAAGTATAAAAATTTTAGTTTCCAGAATCATCCCTATATATAAAATTAGTCATGCCTCATAGATGAGTTATTTTAAAAAAAATTATAATATTTTAATTATAATCTTTTAATTGTTCCTTGAATTATATACCCATGTGTAATTTACCTCACAATTAATTTTATCTCATCACTCAGGGTAAAATGAAATTGGATTTATGCTCATACCTTGAGTACTTGCTTCTAACCATAAGTTTTTATTGGTTCTATCATCTCCATTTTGTAAAGACATGTACAAAAGTAATCATGAGGTCTTTAACAATTTGGGTCAATTGACTCGGAGGCTATGGGTGGGTGGGTAAAAAGTGAAAATCATGCTCAAAAGGAGGGAAATATCTGAAGCATAAATCATGTATCTCAAAATAAGTGTAATACAATGCCTCCTCACATCTAGTAAATTCCACACTCTAGTAGCTCTAGTTGGATCCATATCTATGAGAAGTAAGTACACAATGAGTATTCAGTTCTTTTTCTATTTCTTATATATTTTTATTTTTTGAAATTAATGTTTAGACTAGATCTCACATCCATCCCCTAACCACATATGATCCTTAAAGGGATTCATCAATCTAAAAATGGTGATTTTTGACCTTCCTAGTACACAACCCAAGTAAATTTTTCGTTTCTTTTGTATATTTCAAAGGGAAAGAATAAAAGTGAAATAATAAAAAGTAGATATGAATAAAAACCAAATAGTCTAATGACTAAACCATATATATCGGTAACTAGAAGAATCCCATGTTGTTTTAATGACTCTTCTACACTTGTTGAAAAGTAAATCATGCACTATACAAGGAGTAGGGTAAGAAGGAAAAATCATCTTGGAATATCTTCATTCTATAAAGTAATTCATGGAAACTATGATCTAAATGATAGAAATATGTGAGGTGGGTCTTAGAAAAAAATTTCTAACAAACATTGTTTTAATAATTTTAAACCGTTACTTGTTCATTCATAGCCACAATAAGATTTCAATGCATGTTTTGATAGGTTTACAAGTCCCATGTACCACTCAAGAAATATTCTCAAAAAATAATATGCAATTGTAGGCTTATAGTACTCTTATTTAATGAGAATAACAATAAAAACTAGAAATCACAAAGGGTATAAAACTATGTAGTAATTTAATTAACCATAATTTTAAATATGTTGAATTTGAATTTAATATCTAATATTGACAATCATTCTAAAAATTCTAAACAGAGAATGAACCTATAATATATCACTTTACAAAATAACTTTTTCTATTATTTAAATGGGTATAATGTTTTTCAAGTTTAAAGCATGCTTAAAATTTTTAAATTGTCTCCTAGATGGGTTTGAACAAACAAAAATTCAAGTGTATCGATAGTGAAAATCATGAGAAACTCCCCCACATTTAGAAGGAGATATCATCTACACGGTCCATGAAATTATTGCAACAATGTTATAATAAGTAATGATCCGAAAAAAGTAAATGGCATTTAATAATTTAAAATTGTTGTAATCAAGAGCTCCCAAGATAGTGTCATGCCATTAGGGAATTTCGGATATCTGAATACAAAATTTGGTCCACCTATAAAATGTGTATAAAATAATACTTCCACTATAGGAAATATTAGTCCACAGGTGTTAAGTATTTGAAAATTATAATAAAGGGTAAGAGCACATTAGGTTGAACATGAATAACTAGTTTTATTAAAGTTAGAAAATGTTTCCAATACAACTCTATAATGGACTAAAAATGAAAATGAAAAAGGATTAAGCATGATAACTCAATTTGGAAAAATGATCAATTATGGGTTGCCTCCCATAAAGTTCTAACAGGACATCATCACCCAAATAGATAGACCAATATATCCTACAGTGGGTTCCATCACCTCAGGTTCTCCTCTTGCATTTGAAGCAACTAATGTCCATTTATTCTAGTTTGTGAGGTCACTTCATCGGGTTGACAACTTTAGGGGCAACAGCATGAGCGTGAATTAGATGAGGGATGAATGGAATCATTTCTCATGATGGTTTTTTTTTGTGCATGGATTTCTATGAAATGTTCCTGAAGTTGATGTGAAGTTTCAGTGATGCACTGGATTACTCTTTTTTCTAGAACATATAGTGTTATTGGTCCATCGATAACCATATATGACTCATAGGGGAAAGACATTATTATGTAAAAATTAAAATAAGTGAACTATATGCCAAACAAAGGTGAAAAAATAAATAATCATATATATGAATGACTCATACAAAAATTAGGGAAAAATTAAATGACCATCCCTATCATAAAAATTCTACATTCCAAAAAGAAATATATAATCCACATCAAGCAACAGTTACAAATATCTCCTCCATTTTCAAGCCACCCTCGAGGGTTGAAGGTAGCTGTAGGTATAGATCGGTGGCCGTAGCAAAAGATAATGATGGATTCGTGGTGGTGAGAATAGGGGCTGGGGTGGGTGGTGTAGAGGTCTTGATCTATAAATAGGTAATGTTATTGTAGATGGATATATGAAAGGGACCTCTTTGAAATTGTCGGCAGCCATCCCCTTGCCTCATCGGGTTTTCTTAGCTAAAAACTCTTGTCGAGCAGTAGGATCAGTGACATTGTTCGGCAGGTCGGGATGGACTGTAGGGGGTGTGGTAGAAGATGAGGGGCTAGATGGGGCTGGTGGTGGTGGTGAAATCTGAAGGCTCAGCAAAATAGAGATGGAGGTGAGTGGAAATTTGGTGTAGGTTCACTAAGATTCCCTACTGGGTGGCCCAGATCTCCGAAAAGGGTGGTAAGGGTGGGTGGAGGAATGGTAGATAAGGTGGAGGAAGAGGTAGGAGGAGGAATTGGTGAAACTAGAGGAGAGGTGGTGTAGGGATCAACTAGAGGATCTTCCACTACTGGAGGATCCACCATGAAATGTGGGTCTACCTATTGCGCACATGATTCCCTACTATAGAGATCATCCTCCTTTACTATTAATTGCATCTTGTGTAGCATCACAAAGTCTATGAGCTCAACAGGTCCTAGGGAGGTGAGGATAAGTGCTATATCGAACACGCCAATGTGCCTAGCCAAATGAGTAATTAAATATACACCCATAAAAGTTACATGATTTTGATGGGAATAGGATTTGTAATAAATGGAAAATTGGTCAGCCATATTGATGGATGGGCCTCCCATGGATGTTGTGAGAATAAGCACATCCATCTGGCTGACACTCCCATGAGACTCAACTCTGGCTAGCCATCCATGTTTCATAGATCAATGTAAAATCCTTAATGTAGGGACCCATAACTGGGTATATTTCATGATTCATAGGTCATAATGAAACTAAGGATCATGGGTAATCAACTCCCAAAGGAACTGAGAGTCAGCTCAGGGTGGATACAGCTGTAGAGTAGTATAAACCTCTGAAATGAAAAACTATTTAGTGTAAATTCAGAGGCTGATTCCAAACTCAGTGAATGAAAACTCATGTGTATGACCACCTAGGAAGAATATAAGGTTGTTAATGTCTATCTCAAACATTTCTAGGAACTCTGGAAACAAATCCATGTAGGAATCTTCATGAACCACAAGAATTCTATCGATATGGATCATCTCTAAGAGGTCAAGGATGGCATTGCTGATGTTTAGCCTGGATGGGATTGGCATGTCAAGGATCTTGTTCATACACATTGGCTTGACTTGCAACCTGATGAGATTTACCCAATGCTAAGGGTTGGTAAAGCATATGATAGGTTGTAGGTGTAGATTGTCATCATTGGAGGAGTCCTCTAAGGTGGATGAGTAATTGGCCTGCGAAAAAGTTGAAGCACGTGCTACTAAAGTTGGGATGGAACGTTCGGTAGGTGATGAAAAAGAAGATCCATGTGATGTAGAAGTGGTAGCATGTTGGTTCTGGCCAGTGGATGGTCATCAGAGGCTGAGGATGATGAGGTATAGGGTTGGGGTCGCTTGGTTCTTACCATTGCAGAAGGGGGAGAGGGTGAGGGGTGGTGGTTGTGCGCATCGGCTTCAAGAGGAGAGGGTGTGGTGGTTATGAGGGTGGTTTCATGGTTGAGTAAGAAGTAGGAGAGGGGTTCGGATTAGGGTTGTAGTTGTTCGGAAGATTGGGATAAAGTGAAGGTAGGGTGCATGTTTGGGAGATAAGAGTAGGGAGACGAGGGGTCGGGTGGATGTTGTGGGTCCTGAACCTAGAGTTAGAAACATTTAGTTTTATAAAAATTTACTTGATGAATTACATAATCTGTAACTGGGGTTCACGTCATGTAATAGTGAATTAAAATTGATTTATTAAAGAAACATTACATGTCTTATATGTTGGTTTCATGATGTTTTAATTGATAGATATAGTTCAGACTTTCTTTATTCCTTGTTTTCAGCTCCTGTCCCACCCAAAACATTCCTAAGGTTATCCTAATATAACCTAGGCTAAGAAAACCTATCCTTGTTTCATTGCTAGTCAAAAATTCCTTTTAAGTCAAGAAATTGACTCAAGTTGGGTTCAATTTAATTTTAGGCTGATGACACATCCCTCTCATAAAGGTTCTTGAAAAATTTTCAGACTTTGAACATTCACTTTGAATGGTGGTCCACTTTTTCTATGAATTTCAATGGTTCCAAAAGGATAAATTTCATGGATTTGAAGGGGCCTGGCCATAGAGATTTTATTTTTCTAGGTAATAGTTTTGATCATTAGTTAAACAAAACGACCTTATTCCCCAGTATAAAGATACACCTAGAAAAGTGTTGGTTATTCCATTTCATTGTTTTTTTTCCTTATAGATTCTGGAGTTGTTGTGGCTATCCCTATATATCTCTTCTAATGTAGTTAACTGCAGAATCATAGCTTATCTAGCCTTCTCATAATCTAAATTCAGTTTTTTAATCACCCAAAACGAACGATGGTCCAGCTAAATTGGGAGATGACATGGTTTCCCAAAACTAGTTTGAGCAGTGATTTACCTATGAGAATATTATATGCAGTGTGGTATTCCCATAGTGAATCATCTAGTTTGAGACTCTAGTCACTTCATCTTGTATTCACAGTCTTTTCCAAAATTTTCTTTATCTCCCAATTTGACATTTCTAAATGCCCACTTATTTTTGGCTGGTATGGAGTTCTTATGTTGTATCTAATTCCATACTTCTCGAGTAATCATCTCATATATTGGTTAGTGAATTTTCTTCCTCGATCACTAATGAGTAATCTTGGGAATCCAAATATTGTAAACAAATTATTTTTTACAAAGTTCATGACCACTTTCACTATGTCATGTGAGGTTACATTAGCTTCAACCCATTTTGAGACGTAGTCAACACCAACCATAATGTGGTATTTTCCATATGATGTGGGAAATGGTCCCATGAAGTCTATGCCCCAATCATCTAATATTTATACTTCCATAATGGGATTTTATAGCACCTTATTCCTTTATCCAATGTTTCTGGTTCGCTGGCATCTATCACATTTTTGGAAGAATTACCTCACATCTTGATGTTGTGTGGGTAGAAAAAGTCCACTATAGAATTTTGGCCACTGTACACTCAGGTCCATGAAGTCTATCAACTGGTGATGTGTGACACATATCAATTACATTATGTGTTTCCTATTTTGGGATGTAGTGTTGGAGCAATCCATCAGCCTACTGTTTGAACAATATTGGATCATCCCGGTAGTAATGCTTAGCATCAGCTATAAATTTTTTCTTATGTTGGTATAAAAGGTATTGATGTAAAAATACCATGGAAAGATAATTGGAAATATCAAAGAACTATGGTCGGACCTTGACACAGAACATGGTTTTATCTAGAAAGTCTACTTCAATGTTAGTCTCTTCTTCTTTATTACTGAATGACAAGGGATTTTAGGATAGATGGTCAGCAATAAAATTTTATGTTCCTTTTGTGTCCTTGATTACAATCTCAAAATCATACAGAAATAGGATCCATTGTATTAACCTTGTTTTATCATACTTCTTGGTCATCAAGTATCTAAGGGAATCATAGTTATTATGTACAATCAAATTGGAAAATACCAGATATGAATGGATTTTTTCAAAGGCATATACAACGGATAAGAGTTCTTTCTATGTAGTCATGTAATTGAATTTAATTTCACTGTGTGTGTGGATTGTATAATTTATGGGACAAAATATATTTCTAGTTCCCTAACCTAATACAACACTAACAGCAAGGCTACTTACATCACATGTTAGCTCAAATTCCTTATCCCAATTGGGTAAAATGATGATTGGGGATGATATCAGTCTTTTCTTCAGGGTATTAAAAGTTTTCTGAAATTCCTCAGTGAATTTGAAAAAAAATATCTTTTGATAATCAGTGTGTCAATGGATGGTAAACTTTGTAAAAGTCCTTTACAAGTTGTCTGTAAAATCTAGCATGGACAAGAAATCTTATGATACCCTTTACTATTGAGGGATCTAGTAAATTCTTGATAACTTTTATTTTGGCTAGATCAAGATCAATGACTTATTTAGAGATTTTTTGGCTGAGGGCTATTCCTCCTTGGATAATAAAATGATATTTCACTCAATTCAAGACCATGAAGTTTTCTTCACAACATTGGAGGACTAATTCCATATTTCTTAAATAGACCTCAAATGATCTTCCATATACTGAGAATTCATCCTTGATGATTTCTATAAATTATTATTCAATGTCATGGAAAATGTTTGTCATACATTTATTAAAGGTTTTTGGAGCATTGCACATTCCTAATGACATTCTCTTGTAGGAAAAAGTATCCAAAGGGCAAGTGAATGTGGTTTTTGTGTAGTTAGCGGGGTCGACTACAATTTGGTTGTATCCTGAATATTCATAAAGTAAATAGTATAATTCATTTCCAACAAGTCTTTCTAGAATTTGATCCAATAAGGGTAAAGGAAAATGATCCTTCTTGGTTGAAATATTCAAGAATCTATAGTCTATGCGGACTCTCCATCCAATGATGGTTCATGTTGAAATCAATTGTTTTTCATCAGTTCTTTCAACTGTGAGTCCTTCATTCTTAGACACAACTTTAGGGGGGTCTCCCATTCACTATCTAATATGAAAAATATTATCCCATCATCCAAGAGTTTTATCACTTCCTTTTTAATGACTTCCTCTATCTATGGTGTGATTTTCCTTTGAGGTTTTTGTTTTGGATTTCTATCTTTTTCGAGTAGGATCTTGTGTGTGCATTCAGTAGAATTGATTCCTTTGATGTCTACTACTCCCATAGAAATTGGCTACTTGTGTCTCTTTAAAACATCAAAAAAAAATTCTTCTTTTTCATAAGATGGTTCAAAATTGATATTAACTTGAAAAGAGGTTTAAACTTCTATGTATGAGTACTTAAGACTATTGGGTAGAGTTTTTAGTTCTAGCTTAGGTGGTTGAATGATGAAGGTAAAGAAAGGTGACAAGGTGTACCTTGTGAGAGGTTCAATGAAGCTTACTTACTCAAAATAATACTCTTCTTCCTTCTTCAATAGTGAATCTTCACTTTATTCTTCAATGTTTATGTAATCATCTCTTTTTTGGGTGAGAGAGATGGAGTTTCAATCAACTACATCATCATATTTTTTGGAATCTTTGACCAAATTGAACACTACTTATTCTTATCCAAATCAAAATATTAGACATCCTAGATTCACATCTATCCAATTATTTTCAATTCCTTGGAATGGTCTTCTAAGTATAATGGGTGTATATCCTTCTTCTTCCATGTCCAGGACTAGGAAGTCTGATGGAAAGATGAATTTTTCAACATTCACTCAAACATATTCGAGAATTACCCTAGGGTACATCACTAATCGGTTAGTGAGTTGCAGTGATACTATTGTTTTTTTCAGTTCAAGGATTCCTAGCTTACAGGAAACACTCATTGGCATTAATTTGATGTTATCTCTAAGGTCGCACAGATCACTTCCAAACATGCATTCTCCAATAGTACAGGGGATTGAAATACTTCCATGATCTCTCATTTTTTGTTGGATTTTCTACAGTAAAATAGCATAGCATTATTTATTTAATTGGATAACCCAAATATCTTCTATATTCCTTTTTTTGGATATTAAATCCTTGATAAATTTTTCATAGACTAACATCTGGTAAATGGCTTCTATAAATGGTATGTTGATGTGCAATTTCTTGAACATCTCTAGGAATTTCTTTTATTGTGCCTCATATCAGCCTTTTCTTTCTCTTTCTAGGAAGGTAATATGTGGATTGTATGGAGGGGGAAACATAAATGGGTTCCTTTGGTGGCTCAATATTTTGGTTCTTCTCAGATGGTAACTCTTCTTGAGGTGTTACTGGTGTATTATTATCAACTTATCCATCTTATACTAGTTGGTTCTTAGGCTCTTCCTATTGGAATTCATCTCTTCTGCTCTGTTTTTGAAAGTCCAATATCTTCCCACTTATCAACACTACTACTTTAGATTCTTCTCTTGGGTATGTCTCTTTGTTACCAGGAAGGGTACCTGGTAATCTGTTAGATAAGGTCTTTGATATTTGACCCATTTGTACTTCAAGGTTCTGCAAGGCAGTTCATTGGTTATTTATCTCCATTTCTTGAGTAGTCATTCATTGGTATGCCTTTTGAATAAAGGTATCCAAGAGTTTCTTGAGGTTACATTGAAGAGTAAAAGGATCTTGCTGAGTTCTATTCTGAGTGGGTTGGAATTTCTAGTGAGTTATTTGAGGTAAGGTTTTTTGTTGCATCTTTTGCTGAGTTCTGGGTACTGGGTTCATAGGTGGATGCCTTTTTGGTCCTTGATTTTGAAATGGTTCTTAACCATTTCGTTTTTTAAAATATATTTCGTTGTTTTGAGGCTATTTTTGAGTTAGAATCTACTGGTATAATTGTTTCTACTATTGAAAAGGACGGTTTTGATGATTGTAATTGAAGTAATTACAATACTAAGCATGTGATTCCTCAACTCCTACTTTGAATTCTTGGTAGAGATGTGGTTCATCACACATCTCACATGATTGTATCTCTATTATGGGGGCTGGAGAGGGTTGTGAAGCTAACATCTGGAATGATTCCATCTTCTTTGTCATCACATCAACTTATACTACAAATCTAGTATTCTCATATACTTTGTGGAACCCGCATTGAGGTGGTCCATGATCACTATTCCATAGGCTGGCATTGTGTGACACTTCATCAAGAATAGCTCTTTTGTTTTCTAGGGTCTTGAACATTAATCCTCCATCAATGGAACCATCGACAACAGTTCATGCGGCTAGCTGGAGTCCTTGGTAGAACATATACTACTAAATCGACATATCTAAACCATGGTGGGGGCACTTTCTCATCAACTCTTTGAATCAATCTCATGATTCACATGCTAATTCTCCGTCATTTTGAGAAAAGTTTTTAATGTCATTCTAAAGATTCCAAGTCCGTATCGGTGGAAAATATTTATCTAATATCTTCTTGGAAATGTCATCCCATGTCATGATTGACTTGGGAGTTTGACTTTTTATCCAATCCTTATCTTGGTATCTTAGGGAGAAGAGGAATACATGTGGTCTTATTGCTTCATAAGAAACTCCCTAGTTGTGAAAGGTATTACAAACATCTAGGAATTTAGATATGTTCTCATGAGGAGCTTCACTCTAAAGTCCGCTAAATTTCCCAATGTTCTATATCATGTGAATGCCTCTAGGTTTGATCATGAAGGTATGATATTGAGTGGGGGATGAATGATTCTTGATGTGGCACCATGGATTGATGAAAATATATAAAATTATGGTCCTCCATTGATGCATTGAGTGCTCTCCTGGAATATTTTAATGAGGTTTTGGTAGTTTTGGTCTCACTGGGTTGTTGGAGTCAACCATTGTAGAATAGAGGCATGTAGAAAGACACCTTTCGATCTCAGGATTGAAGGATAATAACAATTTTGTATCAAGTTTCCTTGAACAAGTCAAAGTGCCTTGGTACATGCACAAAACCATGGAAAAGAGGGACTCAAGGGAGTCTTGAAATAAAAGAAGTAAAGGGGTTAGGGAAAGGTAATCTTGGGTCTTCTACCAGAGGATTTGGAAATCACAGCATTTTCTTCCTGGCAATGGCACCAAAATTTGACGTGTTAGCACGTGTTGTTGAATTCATACGGGTTGTGGTCAGATTAGAATTATTGATTTCCCAAAATCAATTTACTACTTTGGTGTAGTATAGTGATATTCCAAGGTCAATCCCACAGGGATAAAACTAGATCTTGGAAGTCAATGGTTTGAGACCATTTGGGTAGGAGTCCTTTCAAGGGTGCTTCAGTTTGGGAGTTACAAAATCAATTTTGGTTGGTAGTTACTTCAAGAATGAGATAAGGGGTCGGGATCAATTTTAGGTATCTATAAAAGGATGATTTTAATTATAATCTTGGTAGGATCCTAAATAATGGGGTATGAAGCATGCAGAAGTCGCTAGTTGACTTTGGTCAAGTCACCTAGTTCTACCTAGGAGGTCACAATTCCTTGATCTGGAGATAGTGATAACCTAGATACATTAAGCTTATATCCAACGGTAGAAAGTGTCTTAGGATTGTGGTCAAATCCTAATCTACTCAAATCATGAAAGGTTCTTCCACTTAAATATCTCATGGTCAGGGATGTTTAATTGATTTGGATAGAAATTTATCATTTATCCAGATTACTAATCCTTCATGGTTATAAAAATTATAATTAAAGATTTATTATGAATTCAGATACATCTACTCTTGATCCCCACCCATGATTTGTTTATCACTAATGATAGGTTGGGCTGTAAATTATTAAATAAAAACCATGCTTAACATGTTTAGAACAATAAAATTAAGGCTATTTACAATCATGAAATGATTTAGATTCACAAAAAGTATGAGCATGATATTGAGGTTTGAATAAATGTAAATAACAATTTTAAGGATGTACTTACTTGGAATTGAAGTATAAATCAATTTTACATGAGATTGATGATAAAATATGGTAAGGAAGTGAAGGGAAATTGAAGGTGATGATGAAAACATAGTTCACGGCCCTTTTATTGAAATAAAATATAAATATGATGAAGAAATTTAATTTTGAGAAGGAAAGAGTCAAAGGAAATCAAAAGGGAAAAAAGAAAGGAATATTCATACTTTAGGATCCTTTAAAAACCATTGCAGGGCTACTGTATATATAGGCGAAATGGGTCACAATGTGCAATAGATTACATGTCGTATAATGTTGATCTGTGTAGATATATATAGTTTTTGCATCTGACACGTATATCGCATGTATCTCACCTAAGTTGTGAGGTTTTAATGCTTATATATCATGTACCAATGACTCACAATGTGTATTTTCATTCCAATTGTTCCTCCAAATTGGATTTCTTATTCAACATTTTTGACTGAGGTCATGTCGTGTATTGGAAATTCACAACGTGTACTTGCTCATTTCTATGCGCTCTTCATGACATGGTTCAAAATATGTCTCACAACATGTTAGATGAAATGATTTCCTATTAAACTATGTGTATTTATGGTTCACAACGTATAACAAATTAATTCTGCACTTTTTCTACATTTCTTCCTTTGAAACCCTATGAATCCTTGTTAATGCAAGGTTAAGAACACACCAAGCGCATTATCAAATAAAATAATAAAAATCCTCAATTAAATGGTAGAAAAATGTATATATGAATTTGTATTATCAAAAGGTGGGTCCTTATCGAAGAAATTTTATCATTTAAAGAGTTTTTTTGTAGAAAATATGCGCATATATCAGAAAATTTTGGGTTTTTTATGTGATGGATTTCCTAATTCTCTAAAACTATGAACCTAAATTTTCTTGGGAATGTATTTAATGAAATATTTTATATAAATATTAGAATTATGGGATGGTTAAGTATGGTTATTTATAATTGGTACCAGATAAGGGTTTATATAAATATAAAGAATGGGATTTTATCAGTTGAGGGAAATTTAAGAGTTGTACATATCATCATAGATTGATAATTTAATGGGTGATCATAAGTTCAAAAAATTAAATAAACTTTTTAAGTCATATCTTATTTGATTTTAATGTGATTGGGGATATTTTGGGAGAAATTTACCAGGTTTTAGAAATAATTCATGATTGATATATGTATATCTTCAAGGTTTAACTTTTGATTTGGTGTGAAGATTATCATGGAATATTGTTATTATATTTGTGTTCAAATAAGATTAAAGGTATAGATAACCATTTAGATTAAAATATTTTTTTATATTGAGGTAATTATGGTTAATTGGGATAAAGGGATATTAAATTTTGGGAAAATAAGTTGAATAGTATAGATAACCTTGGGGACTAGAAATTATTCTTTAACAAGATGACTGAAGTTTTTTTAGTAATTTCCTATTGTGTTATTCAGATTAAAAAAATGATTATAGTTTTTTATTTGGTATTTTATTTTATAATAAATTGGTTGATATTATTTGAGGGATAAATATTGATTTAATTTTTGTAAGAATTTATAATTTTGTTACAATTTTATATCATGGTGATTCAAGTTATTTTGAGAAAATATTATTATATTTTATGTGAAAATATGATTATGGTATATAAATATTTAGTATGTTACATTATGAGTGATGTTGTATTGTATGGGGATGAAAGTTATATTGATTTTGGATGAATATGTTATTAGGGTTTTTATGATTTTGGAGTTTATAATTTAGTCGCGCATGTGTTGAAGAGTTTTAGTGTTTAGTTATTTGTGGAATGATATAAGTTAAACATGGTTTATTATTGTTTATATTGTAGTTTTAGAAATTAAATTTTTACTTCATTATATGATGGTTTGTTCATATTTCATCGGAATCATATATACTCAAGCTAACCATTTTTGATTTTTGTAGTTGTTTAGAAATGTTGAGAATAATTTATTATAAAAAATACTTCATATAATGAGGAAAATTATCCTTTAGTGGACATCATGATCCATTACGATTCTATTTTTGTTCTTGAATCATGAAATATTTATCTTTAATTTTGATCATTAAGAATGTAAGATGAAATAGAGGTGGAAGCTAATCAAAACACACAACCAAAGAATGAAATTATGTGTATATAATGGAAAGAAATCAAGTAAGTATGTTTTATTATATACTCAATCTTAATGGCAAAAGTATTACTCAAATATTAAGATTAAGGATGATAAATATATCCAAGATTATGTAGATAAAATCACTCGATTATCATGGTACACCTTAGAAACTCATTCACAAGTATGAATCTTATAAAAGTAAAAACATGGTTTTATAAACAATTTGTGATAAATTTTATATCCCTAAACTAGAAATATAAGTTATTGATATTTATGATCACTTTTCAAAAACTATATTCTTCCAATTTATTTTTATAATATTTAATATCTTATCTTTTATACCAAAAATAAAATATCATGAAATTAAAATATAACTTATATAATAATTTTTGATGAATTGATGGTATATAACCCTCTATTATGGACTTATGGTTCATACACCACATTGTTTTTAGATTTTTTGGACTCAATATCCTTCCACTATTTCATTTAATCTCTACTTTTAATATATTATTATAATATTATTTTACTCTACCCTAAGATTGTATGATATTGTAATTATTCTTTCTTCTCTCAGGATTTACATTTATTTCTCATAATTCATAATGGGTTTTTTATTTATTTTTCATCTTTGAGACATTAATTTTATGGTTTATACATTGATAAATTACAATCTATTATCATAATTTATAAATGATTCAATGTATTTACAATTCCATTTCAGGTTCTATCTTTCATAGTAATCTGATTCATATGTTAAAAAAGTAACAAGGGTGTTTCTTAAATTAATATTTTTTTATTGAGTCATAATCTTTATTATTTAACCACATTTTTATATGATTAATATATTATATCATTATATTTCTTTAATAGGATTTTCTTTTTATCTCTAAAAAATTACATTTTTATATCATGTTATTTTTCTTAGATAAATTTGTATTACATTCTTAAGAATAATTTCCCTCCTTTATGTGGATGATTTTTCCTATATGTTTATTACCATATATTTTTTCATTAATTATTTTATATTTTATGTATATATTTATTCTCTTCTAAATAAATCATATTTCACATCACCTCTATTCAAAATGAATAGTGAAAATGAGAACATAGGAAAAAATTACATAATTTTAAAATTTCAAACAAAACTATAAAAAAACATTAAATTAACCTAAGATAAGGAAATATAATATAAAATATTAACCATTGGTAACATGGTTGTTTCACAATTCTCCCCGCCATTCAACTTTTTTCACCTAGAGAGTCCCTAGTCTAAACAGAATTTAAGGATAATCAAAAACCTCAACACATACATAATAATGGGAGGGCAAAGGAAGAATCAAAATGAAAATATAACCAAGAAAACACCAAAAAAGATCCACCCTCTAAAATTCATCAAAATTACCTAACCACATCAATAAGTATTGATCAATAATCTAATAATAATCACCAACCAAGAAAACTCTAAAATAATAGAGATATGACATAGGTCTCCCCACTATTAAGAATTGATATAAATTTGAAAAGCAACAATGACCTTTTTTACAACTAGAGCATCACTGGAAAAATTTGATTCCACAAATCAATAAAGAAAAAATTCTACTCTACCAACCAAAAATATCTTTTAAGGGTATATCAACTCTAAAAGTAAATAACTATTAAAAAACATTTAAAATGGAACAAAAACAATGAAAATAAAAAAAATTATAAGATTGGATAACCTCAAACCATAACTTCAAAAGGCTTCCAAAACATGCATCAATATGGATTATTCCTCACATAGAACAACATAGTCCTAACATGGATCATGAAACTGCATTAGGGGTGATTGAGGGTTATGCCACAGAGCACCATCTCATAAGAATCCTAAATAGAATAATTCTTAACCCTGTGGAACCCATGGCCCAACTAAGAGAAACCACACACCCTAGTTACCCATGAACACACCCCCATGTTTACCCATGTTCATACCAAAAAGATAAAACTCATGAATAACCCTCAAAATAAAGAAAGCATTAATATGAAACTACCAAAAAAGTTAAAAAGTGCAGTGAGGTGTGAACATCCAAAAAGCACTCCTCACACAATAGCAACCAAAACATCCCCCAAAGAACACATCAACCTGAATCCACCTCAAGGCCATAATTTATCTACACTCATCGATAATGAATTCCCCAAATAGACCATCACCACAAAACCCAAGAAGATCGACCCTTATAAATTCACCTAACCAAAAAAGGATCACTTTAATAATAAAACCAAAACAACCAACAGATACCACTTTACTACATTATCAAAAGGGAAAAACAATAAGTTTCACTCTTTTTGGAGTCTAACCAAGAACTGATTACAATAACAGAACCACCTCTAGAGTTTAATACCCTATTTTCATGCAATACATTTTCAAGATTAGTACCTTAAACAAAAAAAATTGGACCCAACTTGGTCATGTCTCCCAAAATCATATTAAATAGTCCCAATGTCAAACAAAGGAAAAACCCCAAAACCTATCTTTTTAATCATGAACCCTTGAAAAGTAGTCCCCAAAAATAATTTTAAAAATAAACACATATTTTAAATTGAGTTAAAATATAAAAATCTTTATTTTAATACATTCACAAAAATCCAATCCCTATTCCGAAACACATCAACCATTTTTTAAATGTTTTAATATTATTCAATGCCTAATATCCATTATTAAAACTGACCACTTTTCAAAACACACTCCAAGTGGGTCAAAATACCATGAACTTAAACAATTAATTGGTTTTAAAATAAAAAGTTTTCCATAGTTTAATAACAAAAGTGACGATTTATGAAAACATTTCCAAATTACTCCCAAAAAATAAATTTTATTACTCAAACAAGCCATAAAGATTTTTTAAAATCAAGGAATTCTTTCATGAAACCCTTATTTTTCATAAAAACTAGTTTTTTCTTGAATAACATAAAAAACATACCACAAATCCAAAGAAACCCAATCCACATCAGCAACATGTCACCAGACCCATTTTCATTTTTTTCCCATTATCAATGAACACTTGAAATGGCCCGAGAGTCAATGGGTCAAAATAGAAAATCTAAATGGGGTGTGGAACCATGATTGACTTAGCTATATTGTTTCATGGGCCATATCCTCATTATGAAATATTTTTTGAAATTTATCTATGACCAAAGGGTTTTTCTCTTCCCATTTTATCTAGTTGTGAATGAAAACCTAATACCATTGATTTGTTGTCCATTTTTTAACAAAAAATCTTATAAAACCCACTAAAAAACTCATACCATTCTACTGAGGATCAAAAACTACCATAAACAATAATCAAAATGAAATATAAGTTTTAAAATTAAATTCCAACTTCCTAAGGTATCTCATGAATCATCATAAAAGGTGGTGATCAAGCATCTATTCAAGACCAACCTCTGGAGTCCTAAAAATAATCCTAACTCCATCACACCCTCACACACCAAGATAATAAGAGAGTTCCATAAAAAAACTAGGCTCTCACTAAGAAATTTAAACTCCAGTATAATTTTTAATGATCAGAACTTGGCTGACCCAACACGTCACTCGATATGGTCTTCCACTGGTCTTGAAGGGGGTTCCCAATACCCATGTTCTATAAACTATTTCCTGGGTATCAAGAACATACACTAGGAAATGATTTCACCCTCATATAAAAAATTATCATGGCCAGGATACCACTTAAAAATATAACACGAACCTTCTATATATTGGACATTCATTCCATCAAAATAAATAGAATCAATAATAAATAAATAAATAAATAAATTAACTAATAATAACAATAATAAAATAAACCAAGTATAATATCCATGTATAAATTGAATATAAGAATACATACCCATATACAATAAACAAAAATAAATATTTATGCTATCAAGGAAGATATATTAGCATCTCAAAATAATTAAAAGAAGCTCAACCATCTATCAAAAGTCTCATCATCACCCATGTTCACTTATCAAAATCATGTTCAATCGCCAATGGACCAACCCAAGAAAAACCTAGAAGAATCCAAATCCAAGGAATAATTCATACTAATCACCTAAAATAAGAAAAAAGTGTTTCATGCACCCCATGTTGTATGTAGGGTGTGAGATAATCTTTCCCATTAGTATTTCACTAAAGAGTTTACACCATTTCATTTTAAAGGAAATTTCATTAATTATAGTTTTAAATATAGATATAAAATATCCTTTTCAAATGAAAATGTTATAAAACCAAATATCATTCTGTAATTGCCTTTATAACCCCCCCCCCCCCTCATAATAAGTAAGGGCAGATCCAAACCCTTTTAAATCAAAACAATTCAAAAATATAAAGGGGGATTATTTATAAAATTCATTAAAACAATACAAAAATGATTTCCCCTTTGCAAACATTTCTCAAAAACCCATTTTAGAAGATATAAATTTCTTTCAATTTAAAATTATCTTTTAAAACCATTTTAAAATTCAATTTGAAAGTGCGTCAAAACACGTAACTAAAATAGTGATTAAACACAAATGGAACCAAAATACTAATAAATCGTGGAAAAATAAACAACAAAAACAAAGTTTCCATGAAAGAATTAAGGTCAAGAAATAATATATTTATATATATATATTTATCAAGACCCCCTAAATCAACATAAAAAGTATTTAAGAATCATGGGAAACAAACTAGGTTCTAACATGAATGATATGGGACCTATTATCCTCATTACACTCAATATAATGGGCCCCTAGTGAAACCAAAATATCCCAATCAACACACCTTAGGGTCACCGAGTACAAAATAAACCTCTATGATGGTGTAACTATCCAAGGAAAATCTCTAGTGTGTTTGCACTGATTTAGTGTAACATGAATGTAGGAATTCTATTACCTACCCAGGTTCCCATGATAAAACTCAATAAGGAAGTGGAAAAAAAATCCAAATAATCACTATATTCTTAATAATAAAACATAATAAATAAATCCAACATATCACCTTCAAATATATTGTGCGAAACCACTAATTTTTCACAAGTAGGAGAATCAAAAAATATACAAAAATATAAATATCCCCCTTTTGGGTCTCAAATGATCATTGATAATAAAATACCATGGGATCGAATAAGGGTCCCACGTGTTTTAGAAAATACTTCTTTAGAAGCTTCAACAAGACATTTCTTTTAAAAACAATAGTCTGGGATGTTAATCCATTTCACACCATTTGAAATACACTTCCAAAACATCCCTCAAAGACTTGAAACTATTTAAACCATATATTCTCTTCTCAAAACCCATTGAGAATCCCAAACATTTCCCTCCATTTATAAATAATTCCACAAAACCATATATTACACAATTAAATACCCAAATAAGTTCAGACACCCTTAAATATAACATTTCTTTAAAAACATTCCTCTTATGTATTTCAAAAATAATTTTACTTAAAAAATACTCAAAAACAAAGAAAATTTTTAAATACCTTTATGTTAAGTGGTCCAACCCTTAAAATACTTATTAAATACACAAAATCTTACTCATGTAAGTTGAATTTAACAAAAAAAATTATAAAGAAACAATAATTTATTGAAATTCCCAGTAATTTAAACTTAACAAATTGCCTCTAATCAAGTGAAACCAAGATGAAACTATCACTAACCAACTTTATTCGATAACGAAGGCCCGAACATTCAAGAATACACCCTTCATAATATTTAACAACCAAATCCCCAATTTTAGACCACCATGAACCCTAAATCCAACCATAGAGGCTCCAAGTGTTTTTAGTACAGAAGGAAACAAAGTGTAAATTGAAGAAAAGAGGAGAGACAAGAGATTAGGATGAATTACCTTGAATGAATCAACTTAAAATCTAAGGAAGGAATCCAAAAATTGAAGGAGGAAGGGAATTATGACCCCCTCATGGACCTAGAGTGGGCTGAGCAAGATGGGGGAAGAGTGATTAGAAGTTAAAATTTAAGGCTAAAATGAGTAAATGTTAATTTTAGTGAATCCTAGTAGCTTACATGGTTTAATTGCATGGTTTGGTGAACAGTGTGACAACCGTATGGGAGAATCTAAACAAGAAAAAAACCAATACATCTTGCCAATATGGTTAAAAAATTGTGTTATAACCATGAAAACATACTCTATTAAATCTTCATATCCTCATACATGATTTTCACATAATATTTACTAATTTTTTACAACTTATGTGCTATTATCCCAATTCACAAAGGACTCGCATGGTTTCTACTAAGTTTCACATGGTTTGGAACCAACCATGTTCTACCAATGTAAGAAAATCATGAAAGGGAAATATGAACAGAAAAACTCCATGTGTAAATGTAACCTCATGGTTTCCCCTAAATCTTAGGTGAAAACTGTACACATATGAAAGATTTATAAAATTTTAACTTTTTAAAAAAAACTATCCTAAACATTAAATTACCCCAATATGAGGTAAAAATATATATCATATTAATAAGTATAGAAAAAACTAAATAGATAAGTATAATTAATAATAAATTATTTTCATGCATATTTATTAATATTATAGTTATATAACAAGTTAATTATCTAAATCCTTAATTAGGGGTTGTGTAAGGTAAGAAAAGTCAAAATAATAAGTTAAATATGGTTTTAAGACAAGTATGGGAAAAAAATATTATATTAAATGTTATGTATGATAATATTTATGAACAATAAATTATATTATGTTATTAACTTATTATTAATTTAAAATAATAGGATAAGTATCCAAAACATTATATAGCGTCGGAACAATTCTTATGTATGCAGGAGATGTAATGATTTTTAAAATATTTTAGGTGATAAATTTTTGATAATTTATGGTATTTAAATAACTTTATGGATTAATATGAAAGTTAATTACTGATTTAAAATTTTAAAATCATATTTCACCTTTATCTAGATTTTTTAAAATTAAAATTATGAAAACAACCCTAAAAAGAAATTTATAAGATATTTAATATTCAAAATGATTTATAATTTAATAAAAATCCTAAAAAAATAATGACTGAATTTTTATGCATAATATTCAATAATATTTTTTATTTTACATTTTTGAAAAAAAATCATTTTTATATGTAATTATTTTCCCTTAATAACATAATATTAGTGAAAAGTCAATTGAATTTTTTCTATAAAAGGGGACTCATTATATACTTTTAAAAACACATTAAAGGTTGTGTTAATACCAATAATCTACCCAAGTATTTCTCTAAACATACCTTTTAATTTTTATAAGCCTTTTTATCCACAAAATATCCTTTTTTCAAATGCTTTAGAATCAACCCGAAGGAGATAATTCAAAAAGTAATGTAAGAGTTTCTGAGCCTATTTCTAATTTATTATTAATGATTCTTTTCCTTAAAAATATTTTAAAACTAATTTTATTTTTATTTTAGGATTATATTACCTTGTTATAATAATAATTATGATTCATCAATGGTGATATATGATACATTAACCCTCACAAATATCTTTTCCCAAGTCGTTACTATGTCAAAATATAGGTTTTTTTAAAACTATGTGTTTTCATTTAAAATCTTACCTTAATCTTTTCAAAAATGTATGTAATATTTAGAAGTAACCCTAAAATGATATTTTAAGTATAATATAATTTTTTACAAAACTAAAATATTTATTAGGTCTTATAACTTGTAAACTCTTTAGAAAAAAACATCGCTCGCCATGGTGGTTTTATGCTACCTAAGTGAATGGTGATGTTATTTCATAAACATAATTCTTTCAAGTTTATTATTAAAAACTAATTTTAAAATTGGTAAAAATATTAATATTTAATTAATTTAATAATTATGATTCTTTAAATGGTAAAATATTCATCATAATAATAGAATTAAAAGTAAATAATCATGGTTATTTTTAACTCTCAAAAACAATATTATCAAGGAAAGATTATGAGAAAGGTAACTATTTCATGAAATATTGAATTATTTTTATTCTATAATGATATGGAAATAATACCATTATAATCCTAGATATTACATAACCATTTGAAAAATAATTTTTATAATTAAAAAAATATTGAATCTATTTTGGATATTGTAAACTGAATGACCTCAAAACGACTTACATGAACAAAAAAATTAGTAAAAAATAAAATATTATAATAAGTGAATTATGTAGAATGATAA
Source organism: Viscum album (assembly GCA_963277665.1). Lineage (NCBI taxonomy): Eukaryota > Viridiplantae > Streptophyta > Magnoliopsida > Santalales > Viscaceae > Viscum > Viscum album. The sequence goes on along the minus strand of OY728150.1, from coordinate 1,285,534,687 downwards.
TATGTAAATTAACAATAATATAGTTCTAAATGAAGTAAATAATTGATATTATTTTTTCATTCATGAGGGTATAGGATGTAAGATTCAAGTCGGGACTCAAGGTAAGGATTTTATTTTAAACATTTCCTTTACATATTTTGAAGCCTTTCTTTATACACTTTTTTCTTATATATTCATAATATTTATATTATTTTAATAATGTTCACTTTAACAATATAATTATTTCTTGAGGCCATTTAATATTATCTTTAATATTCTTTATAGTGTTTCTAAAATTGATCTTTTAAATGTCTTCCTCGCTAGTTATTTTTTAATTTCTTTACAAAGGATTGAAAAGAATATATTTATTAATATTTTTTGAATGAATAAAATATTCCTATAATTATATTGATTATTGATTATCATGATTTTATCTACGTTTTCATGGTTTTCTAAAGTATTTTCCATTCCATTTGTGTTTTTAATTTTTTATTTTTAAGGTTATTGATGTGGTCGGAGGTTATCACGGACCTCAAAATTACATTTATTAACCTACACTATCACAATGGTGCAGGTTCGATCCATAGAGAAGGAAAGTGAGTAAATTGTAAGGTTTAAAAATTAAAAACATAACTTTTGTCAGCAATGAGGTAAACATCTTTATTTTTTTTTACTTTTAAATTTTTTTTTACTTTTCTTTAAGCAATAAGTAAAGATAAAAATGATAAAAATAGACTAAATCATTTACTATTATATTGATGAACTAAGAAATACAGTAAAACTAACATAAGAGAACAAAAAAGGTGAAAATTCTCCCTCTCCAGGAAACTAAACACATAGAAGACTGACCTTAGGAGTTCACCACTCTAAAATCAGTCTAACTTCTTGACAGTTATAAAAGGATAACATCCAAAAATAAAATCACCGTGAATTTCCAAAGATAAAGACATTAACACTTTGAAAAATGTATTTAAGGACTAACTCACCAGTTGATCTTGAATTTATGAATTTAGAAAACAATTGAGGTATGAAGCAACTAAAAAATAATCATTAGTCAACCTCTCTAATTGATTATGACTCTGGAAAAAAATGTTATGTGAATGAAGAAGTTAAATGATTAAACAGCAGAATTGAATTCATGAGCTAAGTCATTTCATCCATTGATCATCTTCATTAAAGTAGTGAAAACAAACCAAGAACAGAGTACAAGAATTGTGGACAGAGGGAAGAAAAGCTCCCATAGCACTGCTTTGCATTGGGCTCCTTCACATCCATGTCTGCTCTATCATCTCCCAGGAGTCTTTGCTCTCGAAAATGGTGTGTTCATTCGATTGAATGAGCCTCTCTGAATCTGATCTCAGATGGATGTGATCGTGGAATGAATGAGTTTCTGAATGAGAGTCTATCTGTTCTAAATTATTTTGGTACTCTATTTTTATATCCTCCTTCATCAGCTTCATGTCACTACTCGCTTCCATCGACTCCAAAAAGTCCTTCACTTAAGCACCACACACATACGTTTTTTCAAGACTGACACATCGCACTAGTTTTTCTAACGTAACTAACTTCAGGTGAGTTAGTTAAGTAAATCTAGACATATTCTCATCCCTTGAATAAACATGCATAGTTAGAACAAAAAAAATAAAAAATATATTTCAACGTTAAAAATTTTACTTTTATAAACAAATGTTAAATGTAAAATAAAATATTTATTAGTTATTGTTGTTAATTAATCTTTTGAGTTATATGTTATTATTTATTAATTTAGTTAATTATGAAGGTGATTAATTAATAATTATATTAAATTAAAAGTTAAGTATTTATTAAATCATTAAATTAATAATATTAGTATTTTGTTTTTTTGAAAATTTAAGTTCTTAATATTATTACTTTAAGTTTATCACAATAAATAGTTGTATTTTAATTATTAAAATTTATAAAATATGTATATTGTTATTATAATTTGTAATTATTTTATTCAAGAAGATAAATTATAATTAGTATATTCATTAAAGTATTTAATTTTTATTTTAATTTTATTAGTAATTTTATCCTTTGAAATTATTTAATTAATTAATTTTATATTTTATTCAATTATTATTAATTTATTAATATTTATTTTATTTTTATATATTTTATCTTTTATATTATTATTTTTATTAATTATTTATTTAATAAATCTCCCCCCTTTTTCTCCTGTTGTGTGTGAGGAGGAGGTTTCTTCTTCTTCGGAGCAGAAGACCCGCGGTGGACAGGTTGATAGTGGCTCCACTTGCATCAACTCATCCTTCTCGAATGATGCATCACAGTCGACTCTACTCCTCCAAAAATAGAGACTCAATTTGTTTATCTAGATGCAAGGTGGTGCGGCATCATCCTTCTACGATGAGGTAACTCACAGTTCTCCATCGGTGGCGTTGCAGTCCAGCATCACGATGGCCCGGTCTCAGATCCTCTGCTCATGATGACACAAGGGTCTTCAAACAATACTCTTTCTCAGTACAGCTCACATCAGTATGATGAAACCCTTCGAAACCGGGGCAGCTCAACATGATACCCTACAGCACTGCAATTCCGACATCATCCTCTACTTGAGAAATGACGGTAGCATAAAATGAGTTCCATCGAGCAGTGGCGAGGCTTCATTTGGCATAGCTTAACTTTCTCGGACTTCTGGAGGCTTAATGGTTCCTCTACCAATGGTGTTGCAGTCCAGTGATGCATCACGGCATCGCTACACTTCCCATCAAACTCCTCCTCATGTAGATGGTAGTGTGAATCCCTCTAGTGGAATAGTAGTTGTTGTGGTGGTGCTGAGACAGAGTTGCGGTGAAGGTGGTTTTGAGAATGCAGTTCGGGTTCTGTGTCATTATGGTATCACAGAGATGTGATGAAATGAATCTGTAGAAGAATAGGTGTAGGATTTTGCAGAGACAAAGGAACCAGTGTCTAAGGATACGGTTCTTAGAGAGGTTATGGTGGCAGGGGCTATGAGATAGTGAAATTGAATTCACAAAGGCACCGTGAGTGAAAGAACCAGTGAGATGGTGAAAGAGGTTTCATGGTGGTAAAGTTAATGAAGCGTTGGATAAAGTTACAGTGACACCGTAAACCTGCATAATAAATAGAGAAAAATAAATTGAAATATAAATAAAAATATGAACAAAATACTAAATTAAAACTAATTATTAATTAAAACAAATGAAAATAAAATAAACTTATAAAAAAATTAAAAACTTAAATTATAATATTATTAACATTATTTTATAAACCATAAATTGTTACTAAACTAAAACTAAATTGAAAATCTATTAAATTATTAAGATTTAATATAAAATTTAAACATTTAAATAACAAAGTTAAATTATTGCTGCTATAACAAACTAAATTAATTAAAATAGACAATTAATTATCATCTTTTTGAATAATTGAATTGGATTAAGACTTTAAGTTATAAAGTTTAATTAAATTTAGTTAGTTTCAAAACTTAAATTTGTAATTAATGAATTATGAAAAGATATATATTAATTAAGTTATATTATTTAAGTTTTAATACATGAAATAGTATATTAAGAGTAAATAATTTTTGTGTGAAAGAAAACTAATTAATTGAATAATAAATGTTAAATCATTAAATATATAGACAAAGATACCAAACTAAAAAAAGTAATTATACTATAAAATTAAAGTAAAAAAATAAATTAATTATTTTAAAGCTTAAAATACACGATTAATTATAAAAATTTATTAATTATTAAATTTATTTATAAAATACAAAAGTGTTAGTATATAGTGAAAATGAACATTTTATTAATTAAAATTAATTAAAATTAATTAAAAAGATGTGGAAAAACAAGTGTTTTTAAGGCCACATCAAATTCCCCCACACTTGAGCATTGTTTGTCCTCAAACAATCCCATGTTTTACTATCTTTGAAAACAGAAGTATATTTATGATTGTGGTCAAAATGTTTTATGTTGATCAATTTTCAAACAGAGGACTTCAAAACTGTCATTAGGCTCTTAGAGAGATATTTATAAATTAAGTCTTGCCTAGAACAAAAGCTCAAAGGGTAATCAAAGAAGCAATTATTCATCAAGCAATGAAGATTCCATGCCTCAAATGTGAAACTTCTTAGTGTCTCATTTCAGTCCAAACTCAAGTTCTAATTCCAAGAGTGATAAGAGGTTAAATTTATGTGGAATTAAGAACTTAACAAATGAAACATTGTACTTGGACTCATCACCTAGTTCTAAAAATAAATATTTTTTATGAATCACATTAATGATACAACCTAAATGATTCCTATATAAACCAATTTTCCCCTTCTTCATTTGGTGTTCATCATTCCCCTCACCTTAATGAACTCATTTTTTACCCTAAACACATTATTTTATTTTTCCCAAGCCATGTATCATGTGATAAGCACTGTGCAATGCACTTATTATAAAGTGAACATAGGGATTATAGTAAACAAAAATGAACCTAGCATCTAGGGTCTCAAACATTCACCGTGGGAAACCAGATGCCCAGATTAATCCAGTTTCAAAATATTTCTAATAAAATCATTAACGTGGTCTCATTAAAGTGACTAATTTAATAAATAAATGAAAAAAATGAATCCCCTAGAATCAAAATCAAATGTCAAATTCCAAGGATTATGAACATAACTCCACTAATAGGTTACCCATATCACTCTCAAAAATAGTCTCTAAACAAAGATCTCATAAAACCACTAAGCAAGACCACTCAACAATCATCCACCCACATTATTTTCATTTTCACAGTAGCTATTAACTACCAAACATGCATTATTTAAAGGCAAGATCCAATTGAGTACTATGTGCAGCCTAAAATTGTGCAATAATTTTGAAAAAAATTTACCCATTTTTACAAAAAAAAATTAAGTTATAGTGGGAATTGATGGGCTTTCAATTAAACACAATTTAGCACAGTCAAGAATTGACCCCCTCCCCCACACTTAAAATCCAACTTTATCCCCAAAGTTGACTTCTAAAGTGGAGAAGAACAATTTGACAGTTAAATTTCAAAAAATACTTTCAATTAAGTAGATTTATGACATGTTTTAAGGGTCGCTTTGAAATTAAAAAATATTGTTCACCACAAAGATAAATTTACAGTAGGTTCATTAGCAAGTACACACATTAACATTTAAGTTCAGTGACAATGATTTTCCATTAAAGTGAAAACATGGAATGTAACTTGGAAATTCCAAGTGGATAGGGTGTAGAAATCTGAAATTTTTGGTTCAAATGGATGTTCAATATGGCAGGATGATGCACGTTAAACACCCTATAGACTAGGTAGCTTCAATGAAAACCCCAAAAAACAACCCGCATGTTTCCCCCCCGCCACTTAATTTCAAGCAGTGGAATGATTTTAAACAATGAATTTCAGATTTTCAGCAAGAGGAACATGTAGAATTTTTTAAAAAACAAAGTGAAATGCATCAGAAACTTTTCCAATACGCAATACATATAGTAGATTTTTCAAGCAAGCATGTAGCAAATTTTCAAAAACAATCAGATTTTTTTAAACATATGCATAATTATTTACAAAGTAACAAACACTAAGTCACCGAAAGTAGTAACTGCAACTTAGCTGTTAATTTTTACTAAAATGAATAGGAGCATAAAAATGAATACAAGTTCTAAGATACTTCCCTAAATAGGTTTTTCATTAATCCTTGGAATGGGAATTCCACTCCCTTATTGAAGCAGAAGTATCTTGAAAACACAGAGCATGTAAATAAAGAAAAAATATCTAGCAGAGACAACAGAAGAATCAGTACAGAAGCACCTTATTCAAAGTAAAACAAGAACAAAAACAAAAGTAAAAAAACAAAATAAAGAACATGGGTTGACTCCCAAGAAGCACTAAATTTAAATTCTTCAGTTATACTTTAATTAATCACATTTTTTTGTGTTTTATTGAAAACAAACAAACCATGGGTTACCCCCCATGCAGTGCTAGGTTTATATACCCCATCCAGACACACCTAGAAACTAACCATAGTCACTGAGTGGATGTTCTTTCCTAAATAGGAACCACCACATATGTTTGGCCCATTTATTTTTAACAATAAGATGAAATTTATGGGATCCCAAGACAAACACAGAAAAACTCTCATAGCTTATAAAAATCCCTAAGAAACACCCTTTAACAGTTTTGAGCATAATGTTGTCCACTTCTAGATTTGTTTTAGATTTGACACATTTAACTTTTTTAGGAAGGGACGGAAAATTAGGTTCTTCAAAGGGGGTGGCATTGTCCTCTATGCTAACCTTATCAACATCAACATAATTATATCCAAATTCAAGGGTGTTAATGGTTGAGTTCTAATTATTAGGTTTGAAATGGAATTCAATAACATGCTGAACAGAATCATGTACAATAGAACTCAAGTGTGATTCCCCCTCTAGACTACTATTAGGCTCATGAGACGGCTCAGCACCCTTCACAGTTGATGATGAAAGTGATAGACGGGGAAGAGAATTTATTTTATCACTAACAGATTCAAGTTTTACAATGTTAAAAATCTCTTCCAAAAGTTCCTCATCAGTGAATTCCCACTGAACATCTACTGCTTCAAAAAAACCAATTCTTCCTAATTCAAGTGTGCACTCAACCTCTTTTTCATGTTCAAGTTCAAAAGGCCCACATCCCAAAAAAAGATTTGTAGTGCGTTCTAGAAAGTTAAGTTCAGGGAGAGAAATGTTCAATTCAGCTTCAATATAGTCATGTTTATGATAGATCAAATTTAAACATTTACTCCCATGTATATCAACATTGTTTTCAATTTCATTTCACAATGTTTTGGTAAAGTGATTAATATAAGAATAGGTAAATCAAAAATCATCATTTAGTCTTTCTCCAAAAATAATTCTCGCTTCCTCGTTATCAAACAACAATTCATAAATTATTGGGTTTATAGGTTCCAAACATGGAAGAGTGGTTATCAATTTAGCTTCAAAAATTTTAGATTCTTTAACTTCTAGTTTAATGTTATCATCTAGACTATACCCAATATCAAATTCAGGCCCAATGTTTAGAATTTCATAAATTTTGGGTGAAGAATTTTTAACATTCAAGTTTTCAGTTTCATGTTTGACTTCTACCCGAGTGACTTCATTCTCAAAACTTCTAAAATAGTGATTTTTCTCAAAATAAGGAATCATAAAAAGAACTGGGCGATCTTTTTCAATCTGTTTTAATCCGTCTTCAAAATTGTCCAATTAAACACCATTAAATCTCTTTTTTGGAATTTTCAATGTTATTGTCTTGACTCAGTGAGTTGGTTATTTCCAGATTTAGTTCAATAGAGTCATATTTTTTAAAGAGAATGGTTTCTTGTCCAGTTCTACTATCACTTTCCTCGTCAATTTGATTTTCAAATATTTTATAAACATTTTCATTATCATTTTATTCAAAATATTTTTATTTTTCGAACCTTTGTTGTTACTCTAAAATCATGTTTCCTAATCTTTTATTTTTTATCTTACTCTTGAGAATATCTAAGTTGAATTTCATGGGTTTTAGTTATCCAATTGTTCAATAGTTCCACCCTAGCATCCAACTTAGAATCAATTAGGTCAATTTTAGCTAGGGTGTCAGGACAAAACACATATTTTTCATTTTCTTCAATGTAGAAATCTTATTATGTCTAGTTATAGATATACTGCCATGCATTATTTCATTAATATCCACAATAAACATAGTAAAGTCCAGTGTAGTAGTTTGATCCTTCAAAAAAATTCATTTTTTAAAAATTTTCAGATTAAACGCACACACACAAAAAATTCAAAAAAACTTAAACAGACAACATAAGCAGCAAATGTTCATAAGAAAAATAAATTTATAGATTTTTTTATATTGATTTTTTTTAGTTTTTTTTTTACATTAAGAAACCTAAGCGCGTGCCTTCCCCAGCAATAATGCCAAATTTTGATGTGGTCGGAGGTCATCACGGCGCTCAAAATTACATTTATTAACCTACACTATCACAATGGTGCAGGTTCGATCCACAGAAAAGGCAGGTGAGTAAATTCAATGGTTTAAAAATTAAAAACCTCACTATTGTCAGCAATGAGGTAAACATCGTTATAGTTTTTTAAATTTTCAATTTTTTGTACTTTTATTTAAGCAATAAGTAAAGATAAAAATGTTGACAAGATACTAAATCAATTACTAGTATACTAATGAACTAATAAATATAGTAAAACTAATATAAGAGAACAAAATAATAAAATAAAGAAGCAAGTTCGAAGGAGAAGATAAAATGTAAAACTAGAGAATTACAAACTAATGGTTTAGAGGATATATTCCCCACTTCACTCTATTGAATCATACCTTAAGAAAAAGGTGAAAATTATCCCTCGCCAAGTAACTCAACACACAGAAGACTGACCTTATGAGTTTACCAATCCAAAATCAGTTGAACTACTTGACAATTATAAAAGGATAACATCCGGAAATAAACTCACTGTAAATTTACAAAGTTAAAGACATTAATGCTTCAAAAATGTTTTCAAGAACTACCTTTCCAGTAGATATTGAATTTATGAATTTAGAAAACAATTGAGGTGTGAAGAAATTGAACAGAGAATCATTAATCAACCTTTCCAATTGATTATAATTCTGAAAAAAATGTTAAGTTAATGGAGAAGTTTAAATGATTAACCAGTAGAATTGAATTCTTGAGCTAAGTAAATTCATCCATTGATAATATTGATTAAGGAAGTGAAAATAAACAAAAAAAGAGTACAAGAATTATGGAAAGAGGGAAGAAAATTTCCCCTAGCGCTGCTCTACATCAGGCTCCTTCACATCCATGTCTGTTCTATCATCTCCTGGGAGTCTTCGTTCTCAAAAATGGTGTGTTTGTTCGAGTGAATGAGCCTCTCTAGATCTGCTCTCACATGGATATGATCATGGAATAAATGAGTTTCTAAATTAGAGTCTCTCTGTTCTAAATTATGTTGTTGCTCAATTTTTATATCATCCGTCATCGGCTGCATATCACCGCTTACTTCCACCGACTCCAAAAAGTCCTTCACTTAAGCACTGCACACATGCGTTTTTTCGCGACTGACATGTCGCCCTGGTTTTTCTCACATAACTAACTTTGGGTGAGTTAGTAAAGTGAATATAGACCTATTACCATCCATTGAATGAAACTGCACAGTTAGAATAGAAAAATAAATAAATATTTCAACATTAAAAATTTTACTTTTATAAACATATGTTAAATGTAAAATTAAATATTTATTAGTTATTATTTTAATTATTATTTTAAATTAATATTCTGAGTTATATGTTATTATTTATTAATTTATTTAATTATGAAGGTGATTAATTAATAATTATATTAAATTAAAAGTTAAGTATTTATTAAATCATTAAATTAATAATATTAGTATTTAGTTTTTTTGAAGATTTAAGTTCTTAATACTATTACTTTGAGTTTATCATAACAAATAGTTTTATTTTAATTATTACAATTTATAAAATTTTTATATAGTTATTATAATTTATAATTATTTTATTCAGGAAGATAAATTATAATTACTATATTCATTAAATTATTTAATTTTTATTTTAATTTTATTAATAATTTTATCCATTGAAATTATTTAATTAATTAGTTTTATATTTTATTCAATTATTATTAATTTATTAATATTATTTTTTTATATATTTTATCTTTTATATTTTTTAATTAATTATTAATTTTATAATTCTCCCCCCATTTTCTCATGTTATGCATGAGGAGGCGGTCTCTTCTTATTTGGAGCAGAAAACTCGCAGCGGAAAGGTTGACAGCGTCTCCACTGGCATCAACTCATCCATACTCAACGGTGCATCACAGTCGACTCTACTCCTCCAAAAATAGTGACTCAAGTTGTTTCTCCAGATGCAAGGCGGTGCGAAATCATCCTCCGGCGACCAAGTGACTCACGGTTCTCCCTTAGTGGAGTTGCAGTCCAGCATCATGGTGGCTCGGTCTCAGATCCTCTGCTCATGACGACACATGGGTCTTCGAACAAGACTCTTTCTCGGTGCAGCTTGCATCAGTAAGATGGCACCCTTTGAAACCAGGGAGGCTCGACACAATACCCCATAGTGTTGTAATTCCGACATCCGCCTCTACTTGAGAAATGACGGTGGTGCAAAACTAGTTCCTTCGAGCAGTTGCAAGGCTAAATTTGGCACATCTCGGCTTTCTCAGACTTCTGGCGGCATAATGGTTCCTCTCCCGACGGCGTTTCAGTCCAGTGATGTGTCACGACGTCGCTTCACTTCCTAGAAAACTCTTCCTCATGCAGATGGCAGTGTGAATTCCTCTTGTGGAATAGTGGTTTTTGTGGTGGTGCTGAGACAGAGTTGCGGTGAATGTGGTTTTGAGGATGCAGTATGGGTTCTACGTCATTGTTGTATCACTAGTATGTGATACAGTGAATCTATAGAATAAGGGGTGCAGGAGTTTGCGGTGACAGAGGAATCGGTGTCTGAGGATACGGTGTGTGGGGAGGTTACGGTGGCAGGGGCTGTGAGACAGTGAAATTGAATTCACGGAGGCACCGTGAATGAAAGAACTAGTGAGACAGTGAAAGATGTTTCACGGTGGCACTGTGAATGAAGCGGTGGCTAAAGTTACAATGACACCATAAACCTACATAATAAATAGAGAAAAATAAATTTAAACATAAATAAAAAATGAACAAAATACTAAATTAAAAATAATTATTAATTAAAACAAATTAAAATAAAATAAACATTTAAAAACATTTAAAAACTTAAATTATAATATTATTAATATTATTTTATAAAGCTTAAATTGTTACTAAACTAATACTAAATTGAAAATCAATTAAATTATTAATAGTTAATATAAAATTTAAACGTTTAAATTACAAAGTCAAATTATTACTGCTATAAAAAACTAAATTAATTAAAATAGACAATTAATTATCATCTTTTTGAATAATTGAATTGGATTAAGACTTTAAATTATAAATTTTTATTAAATTTAGTTCATTTCAAAACATAAATTAGTAATTGGTGAATTATTAAAAGTCATCTATTAATTAGGTTATATTATTTAATTTTTAATACATGCAATGTTAGATTAAGAGTAAATAATTTATGTGTGAAGGAAAACAAATTAATTCAAAAAATAAATGTTAAATCATTAAATATGCAGACAAAGATACCAAACTAAATGAAAAGTAATTATACTATAAAATTATTGTAAAAAATAAATTAATTATTTTAAAGCTTAAAATACATGATTAATTATAAAAAATGATCAATTATTAAATTTATTTATAAAATACAAAAGTGTTAGTATGTAGTGAAAAATGCACAAATTATTAATTAAAATTAATTAAAATTAATTAAAAATATTTGCCAAAACAAGTATTTTTAAGGCCACATAAGTTATAAAAACGGTTATTTTTTACTTTTTCACAAATCAAGTTCATAATGCTCTTATAATATTCTAGGTTTTTCTTTTATTTTCCTCTCAATAGAGATTTGGTTAAACTATTTTGTAAATATTCATATTTTTATGGGTTAACTTATAATTTTGTGATTATGATTTGAAAAGTATGTTTTTATGTGTTTTATGGTGTATTGAAAGCTCCTATGTGTTTTATTCACATGAAAGTTCTTGAACATTATATGTGATGTTTATTGGGTCCAATATATCCCTCTAATACATTGAGTAATTATTTATTATCCCGGGATATTATTTTGAAGATAAGTAAATATGTCAGTATGTTATAAGGGTAATTAAAAGTGTGATTATAAGATTGATTATGAATACGATGTCCCAAGTAACCTCTATGATTTCTCTATTTCCTTTGTGCTTTTATACAAGATTTTTTTATAAAACACTTCCAGAAAAATAAGTTAATTTCATGTTTAAAATTAAGTTTATGTTCTTTTAAAATCTAAATGTTTTTTTAAGAAAATAATTTTTCAAGTGTTTTCAAGTGTTTTCAAGTATTTTAATAGCCTAATATATGTCCTCTTTATTTTATACCTCTTAATGAGTTTTATGCTTGTCCCATGTTTTCAAAATGTTTTCATAGGCCTTAAGGATGATTAGGAACAACTGTGAATACTAGAATTGAATATAAGATATGGGTCTTTAATAAGGAAAGTATACCATTTAAATAGATTTCTTGGAAGAAACAATTTCCATATATCATAAAATTATGGTTTTTTATATGTGATGGATTTCCTAATTCTCTAAAAATATAAACCTAAAAGGTCATGGGAATGTATTTAATGAAATATGTTTTCTAAAAAATTATAATTATGGGTTGGTTAAGTATGGGTCTTTATAGTCGATTTCATATATGGGTTTAGATAACTTTATATATTGGGATGTTATAATTTTAAGAAAATTTAGGAGTGGTAGATATCATCATGGATTTATAATTTTATGGGTGATCATAATTTCAAAGTCTCAATACACTTTTGACGTTATATGTGATTGGATTTTAAGGAGATTGGTGATATTTTTGGAGACATTTATTGGGTTTTAAGAAGAATACATGATTGAGGTATATATAACCCCAAGGTATAACTTATTATTTGGTGAGAATGTTTTTTAAGAATATAGTTATTATATTTTTTCAGAAATAAGTTGAAAGGTATAGATAACATTTAGGGTTATTATATTTTTTTTTATATTGAGGTAATTATGTTTTATTGGGATAAACGGATATTTGATTTTGGAAAAATGGGTTTAGTATTATAGATAACCATGGTGACTAAAAATTATTTTTTTAAAAGATGACTAAAGTTGTTTTTAGGAAAAAAAATTATTTTTTTTAAAGAATTAAATGGTTATAGTTTATTTTTTAGCAAGTATATAATTTTATATTAAAGTGGTTGATATTATTTGAGGGATAACAATTGAGTTAATTTTTGAAATCATGTATAATATTGTTATAGTTTTATATCTTAGTGATCTAGGTTATTTTAAGAAAATATTATTATATTTTATGAGAAAATATTATTATGGTATATACATATTTGCTATGTGGAATTATGAGTGATTTTATGTTTCTTAGGGATAAATTTTTTATTTATTTTGGAAGAATGTGTTATTATGTTTTTTCTGATTTTTGAGTTTATAATTTGGTAATTAATGTGTTAAAGAGTTTTAGGGTTTAGTTATTTGTGGAATGATTTAAGTTAAACATGTGTTATTATTGTTTATGTTTAGGTTTTATATATTAAAATATTACTTCATTATATGATAATTTATTCATATATTATTGGAATCATCTTTACTCAAGATAAACATTTTGGTTTTTTTAGATGGTTGAAAATGGTAAAAAATAACTTATTATAAAATATCCTTTATATAATGAGGAACATAATACATTAGTGGATCTCGTGGTCAATTAATAAAATATTTTGATCTTTAATCATGAAAATTTCAAGTTTTATTTTCATTATTAGAAATATGAGATGAAATAGACGTGGAATCTGATAGAAACAAATAACAAAATGATGAAATTGTTCTAATATAATGGAAATAAATCAAGTAATTATGTTTTCTCATATACTCAATATAAATGGTAAAAGAATTCCCAAAATATTAAGATAAAGGAATAAACATATATCAAATATTATGTGGAAAAAATCAATTCACTGTCAAGGTATGCCTTAGAAACTCCTTAAAAAGTATGAATCTAGAAAAATTAAAATCATGGTTTTATAAAATATTTTTTATAAATTTCCTAGCCATGATCTATAAATTTAATTTATTGACATTTAGGATCTACATTACATAACTCCATTCTTTATATATATAGTTATTCTATTTTATATATTCTCTTATATTCCTAAAATAATATATATATATATATAAATTAAAATGTAACTCTTTTACAATAATTTTTTGATGAATTGATGATCACTTACCCTATATTATGGACTTATGGTTCACACTCCATGTTTTTATTAAAGTTTTTATACTCAATATCCTTTAATTGTGCCATGTACTCTCTACTTTTAATATGTTCTTATAATATTGGTTTACTCTACCTTGATATTTCATGATATTATAATTTATATTTATTTTCCTAGAATTTACATTTCTTTCTAATTATTCATAATGGGTTTTTTATTAATTTGGATTATCTAATAAATGTTTGTGATGGTGTATACACTGGTTTATTGACATCTCTTAGAATAATTTACACATAATTAAATTTATTTATAATTCCATTTTAGGTTTTATTATTCATTTTCTTCAGATTCATATATTAAAAAAGTCACAAGGGTTTTTTTACTTAATATTTTTTATTGAGTCATAATCACTCTTATTTGACCACATTTTTATATGATTTATATATTCCATCATTCTCTTTCTCAAATAGGATTTTATTTTTCTCTCTCAAAAATTACATTTTTATATCATGTTCTTTTTCTTTAATAAATTTTTATGATGTTGTTAAGAATAATTTCCCTTCTTTATGTTGACTATTTTTTCATCTATGTCCATGTTATTTCTTAACATATATTTTTTATTTATTTATTTTAGAATATATGTGTGTTTCTATGTTTATTATCTTATAAATAAATCATATTTCACATAATCTCTATTTATAAGGAATTGTTATATTTTATTTTTAGTGTGATTTTCTTTAAAAACATTCTAAAAAGGCTAAAAAATGTTTTTCCACTTATATATATTTATTTTATCTTCTACTGCAAATATATTATATTGACCTTTATTTCTTTTCAAAACTCCTTTATTAGTGCAAAAATTTAAAATTATGATTTTTGAAATACACTTTCACCCTTTGAAATGGATTTTTAAAATTTTTTACTTTATTTTAATACTTAATAAACCCTTAATCAATGGATATAAGATAAAATTTTGAGGACTTGGTTTCCTTAGGAGGAAATGTGATAACCAAGGTATTTTTAATAGTATGTATCTTTTACGGTTTGTTAATATTCATGATTATAAATCTAAATATACGTTTTAAAAATGTATATATGTCTATATAATGTATAAAATTATATTATATAATTAAATAGGTATCAATTATACATTTAAAATTATTTATTTATAGAAAAGGATTCTTATTTAAAAGTTAAAAATGATTTCTTATTATAATAAATTTATATAATTATTTAATAATTAGATATTTTATACATTTATATTTATATTAATTATATAAATTTATATTTATATTTGTTATTATGATAATATTACAAATAATTCTATCAATGTATGAGCAAAGAATATGGTTTTTCATTTGAAAAAGAAATTATTTTTATACTAAAATAAATTTTTTTCCCATGTATCATATGATATTATTTAAAAATGATATTCCTAAATTTTAAAATTTGAATTTTAAAAAATGGGATTTATTTTTTGTATCATCATGTCTAAATTATATTAAGTTGAATTATTTTTTTTTTATAAATAAGATTATTATTTTTTGAATAGATAAAAAAAAATATAGTTGTTACAATACCGTAACTTTTACGACATCATCTTGAAATAAATATGATTTATAATTTTATGAGGAATTTTTATCAGAATTAAGAGATAAATATAATTATAATAAAATCAAAAAAAATCCATGTAATATAAATTAAATTTTCTATTAAGATTAATATGAAAAAATTTATTAGTACTGACGTAGTGCTGACACATCGTTGGAAAAGTAAATTGGGTTCCTTTAAGATGATATTTAGAAATGGATAAGTATAATATCAACTTATTAGATAAATATGATTAATAATAAATTATTTTAAGTATATTTATCAGTTTTAGAGTTATATAAAATGCTATTTTTCCTAATGCTTACCCAATGCTTGGGCAAGGTACAAAAAGTCAAAATAAAAACTTAAATATGTTTTTATGATATTTATAAGAATAAAAATACACTATTAATGGTTATAAAAGATAATATTTATGAATAATAAATTATATTTATGCTATTATTTTCCTTTTGATTTTAAATAATAAGGTAATTATCTAAAATGTTTATGCAGTGTTGATAAAGTGCTTGTGCAAGATAGAGAAAACTCAAAGTAATGATTTTAAAAATAGTAAAGGTGATAATGTTTGGATAATTTATGGTATCACACAATTTTAATATAAGAATATAAAAGGTAAGGAATTATTTAAAATTTTAAATTCTAATCCCATAGTTATCGTGATAGTTTTAATGTCAAATTATGAAAATATTAAAAATGATTTAAAAGTTAATTAAAACAAAAAAAATATTATAATAACTCAATTTTGATGGTTAATGGTCGATAATATGATCCATTTTCTATTTTTTAACTACCTTCCACTTTAAAATTTCATTATTAACCCTTAAAATATTAATAATTATGAAACCTCCATTGAATTTTTCTTATAAAAGGGAACCCATTATAACCTTTTGAAAACACATCTTGATTTGAGTTTTCACTCCATATTATACCCAATACCCTATAAAAATCCATTTAAAAATTAAAAATACCCTTCCTTTTTAAAAAATTCTTTCTCTAAAGGCTTATACTCAATCTAAATTAGGCGATTCAAAGATAATGGTATGATTTTTCAACCCTCATTCTCATTTATTATCTATGATTATATTTCTAAAAAAACTTTTAAAAATTATTATATTTTAATTAAATTATTCTATTCCCATGGTATAAGAATAATTTGGATCCCTAAATGATGAAAAATTATCAATTATCCCTCACTAATCTCTTTTCAAAATTTATTACTACGTTAAAGTACATGTTTTTCTAAAAATGTGTCTTTTTATTTCAACTCATCCCTTACTCTTTTCAAAAATTTAAGTAATATTTAAAACTAAACCTAAAATAATAGTTTTATTATAATTTATTTTTTTAAAAAAACTCAAATATTTTTTGGGTTTTATTTCTTTTAAACTCTTTAGAAAAAAATATCGCTCACCATTGTGGTCTTACACTACCTAAGTGAATAGTGATGTTTCCTTAAACATACTAATTTCAATTATGTTCTTAAGAATATATTTTATCATTGAAAATAACCTTAATATTATATTATTATTATTATTATTATTATTCTATAATGGTTAAATATCATTCATAATATTGGAATTAAAATTAAACAATCATGGTTATTTTTAACTTCCAAAAACAATCTTATTAAAGAAGATTCATAGAAAAGTAAATATTTTATAAAAATTAGACTCCTTAGTATATATAATGATATTTAAGTAATAACTTGAAACTTATAGAGACAATTTAACCATTTTATAAGTAAAATGTACCACTAAAAATATCAAAGGTATTTTTGAGATTATGAGTCGAACAACCTTAAAACGACAGACATGAAAAATAACAATTTATTAATGTAATAAAATGTAATAATAATGAAATTATGTGGAATTATGATAAGAAAATTAATATGAATAAGGATCTTAATAAACAAGATTATTAATATAATTTTATTATTTAGTATGTTTGAGGATGTATGATGCGGGTCTAGACTCGAGGTAACGGGTGTTATTCATAACATTTACTTTACATGTTTTGAAGTCTTTATATCAACAATTTTTAATCCATATCCATATTATTTATATTTTTTCAAGAATTTTCTTCCCTACTGTTAAATTATTTATTTATGTTATTTTATATGATCATTTACTTTATTTTTAAATATTTTGAAATAAATATTTTTAATTATTTTTCGTATGGGTCATTTTTTACATTCTTTATAGAGGTGTAAAAAGAATATTTTATTTAATGTTTTCCATGTGAATTAAAATTTCCCATTGTTATATCCAATAATAATTATCAATAATCCATTATATTATTTCATGGTTTTCCAAAGAAATTTATACTCCCATTTTTTTCTAAATTTTTCTATTTTAAGGTTATAAAAATGGTTATTCCTTATTGTTTTACAATGAAATTTCCTAATTTTATTTTAATATACTAGGTTATGATTTAATTTTACTATAAATAGGTAATTGGTTAATATATTTTTAAAATCATAATATTTTAATAGGTTAACTTAATAATATGTGATTATGAGTTAAAAATTAATTTTTTATTATTTTTTGGTGAAATTAAAACTCATATGTGTTTTATTCATGTTATAGTTCTTGGAAATTATATATTTTGATAGTTGGGTCTAATATATCCCTTAAATGATTTATTTTTTTCATAGTTATTACTCAATAGGATTATTAATTGAGTATCCAATAAAAAAACTATTTAAAAAAATTCCCCAAATTTATAAAACCTCCCAATTAACTAAAATAGAATAAATATAAAATTTGATGTTTTAAAAATGTTTCTTAAAGGCTTGATCACAAACAAGTTAAAGAAATTATTTTCAAATCATCTTTATTTCTGAAAAAATTCTAATCATATCAAACACAATTTATAAAATTCTAATAAAATATAACTATCAATGTATTATTTTACTAAAGAGTTTTGAAAAGATGAGATAATTTTAAAATGTTATATGAAAAAACTAAATAACACACCGTATAAATAAATGAATGAGGTTTAGTCTAAAACTGATACTTAATCCTCTCCACTTGATAGTCACTACTTCCAAGCATGTTTATTAAACAATTATCTTATCCAGGACCTGGATCAGGTTTTATATTTAACATAATATATGCAATCCAGGATACACATATCCTCTTCCATAGTTATTAATTAGATAAAACTTGTAAAATAAATGTGAAAAGAATATTAGAGTAATCTCTAATATAGTACAAGTGAATATACTCAAGTAATAAATAAATTAATAAATCACAACTTGGATTTATATAAAATAGATAAGAAGAAAGAAAGAATATAAAAGTGTTTATATAGTAATTCATTACCTGATCAAGAAATAGATGATAATGAATGATATTATGCTTCTTTTATATTGTCTTTAATTCTTTCCTTGATGTTACTTAGAATGTTCTTCACAAGGTTTTTATTTTTTTGTGAAAAAAATTTTGTCGTATAAAGTATTTTACAATCATATTTATTTTCAATAAGAACACTTAATCACAAAAATCCAGTTAGTAGCATCAATTAATCATTAAATCAGTCATAATTTAAGCCTAATAGGTTCCTTAGAATTATATATTTTCAAAAACTCCAATTATCTATTGTATGATAATAATAAAATAAGTTAAATCTGATAACTAGAAAAAACTCTAGAAATTATATCTTTTTCTTCAATTCAACTTAGTATCCATTTTAATAATAATAATTCTTAAAGCATTGTACTTAAAAAACTATAACTTGAGTTAAATTCCATAAACTATCCATTTGAATAAATAATTTAGATTTGATTATATATAGTTATGGAATCGAAACTCGATTGGTGGTATTGGTTTCATCTCGTGAAAGAATATCTCTATTAGTCTAATCATATTTAAACTAATTGTATAAGAACTATCTTGGTGGTAGCATGCTTTATCTAACAGAAGAAGAATAATCCCAGTAGTATCAATTTTCTATTAAAGGAATAAATCTTCAATAAGTGGTGGAAAAATCAACCTGGTGGTAGAAACCATCAACTGATGTTAGCACACTTATTCTGGTGGTAGTAGATCTATACGAGCTGTAGATCTGTACTAGTGGTAGTATATTTTATACTAACTATAGAATAATTTTATTGGTAGTAGGACATCTATTCTAATAGTGTAATACTTTAACTAGTGGTAGAGAGCTATATGTAACAACAGCACGAGTATACTAGTGGTAGCATGTTCTAATTTTTCATGTATAATACATAATTTAAAATATTTTTATCATTAAACAAAAATATATTCATAAATAAATTAAATAAGATTTGTGAACACTAAAATAAGAAATTTCTATAATGAGCCAACAATCACCACCTTTTTAATGATCACAAATCATGGTGGAAAATTAAATTCAAGAAAGTGAGTTTCAAGGAAGTATAGATCTTAAATGACATATTAGAAATTTCAAAGTATTATAGAGCATAATAAAGAGCAGAAATAAAGATCCATCAAAATTTCCATCAAAATTTGGTAAAATAAGAAAATGGACATATCAGAGTATACCCATTGTATGAATTCTATACCTATGGGATTATCAAAAATATAAAAGAAATATAAAATATATCATATAAAATAGAAATGAATAAATAGTATTGATTTTTCATTAAAATTTAAGTAAAATAATTACACCAAAATGAAAAACAAAAATGCCCTATTAGATCCTAGTTAGACTCTAATCCATCCTCATCATCAATATAGGTAGTATCAACTAGGGTTTTTCTTTTTCTAGAAACAAATATAGGAGTAGGATAATGAGAAGGTGTAGGAGGCCTAAACACAATGATGGAGTAAACTGCCCTTATATAACTCATATCCTCAATGGGAGTAATTATAAAAGGAAAAAAAATTGCAATAGAGGTAGTCTGTAGATGTATTAAAATAATCATAGATACAGAGGGTGTGATAGAAATAGTAGTAGGATAATCGCTACAGTCCTATAAGTTTATAATAAAGGCTCCATCATATCTTAAAACTATGAGATGATTCTACCTCCACACCCCATAATCTGACTGAAATCATCCTTCTCTTCTATACAAACATTTAACAAGGGGTTAAATCCTTAAACTAACTCACTTTATCCTTAAATTCCTTTGTAACATGAGGAAAACATAGGTTCTTATCCAAAAACCTAAAATTATAATTGAGATCATTTTATGTAAAAAAAGTGAATGGTGATACTTTATGGATTTGGTTATAGTTTCCCTATCACTTATAGATAAATTCATACAATATATTTTATGTTTATAGATATGGTTACCATGATATTTGATCTATCAAAGCACATCCTAATGAGAATTATAAGAATCATACAACACACTCTACATCTTCTCCTTAACAAACTTCTGATCAAATCAACATCAACACTATAAGACATGAAAGGATGAGGATCTTTGGAAGAAGAAGCTCCAATAGAGAAATAACAAATCCACACAAGAACTAAAAGATCTATTTATGTTAGGGATGCCAACATTTCATCCAATGTATAATGGATAACATCAATCTTCTTAACTAACTTCTTATTCTCTACTTCCAAATTTTTCATTCTCAAAAACATATTAGGCTAAAGATGATCTATAAACTAAGAAAAAATCAGGGATATTTCACCTTTTTTTAGAGTCTTATCATGGAAGGAAAAAGACCTAATAAAAAACCAAGATCAGATAAAATATTTTCCTTAAAGGAATACAAATCATCTCAGATGAGGGAATCAGTTTGAGGGGAAGTATGAGGTGAAAACCTATCCTATCCAGGTAAAGGAACATATTCATGATAAGATTCCTCATTAGGAACTGGAGATACCACTTGTCCTTCCTCATCTTGAATAGGTGTTTCGGAAGGTAAAGGGTCAATAAGATCTATATAATCTATCTTTTTCCACCAAAGATCCCTTAATATTCCTATAAATAATAGAAATGGATGTTCCACCATGCTCTGGTAGACTTCCTTCATCATTATCACCATCAACATCTAAATCAAAATAATCTAGGCCAAGAATAACTGACCCTAGAGATTTCTCCACCTTAGATGGTTCATCCTCATCATCTTCATTTACTTCATCTACCTCTACTAAGCTTCCAACAACTTGACTCACTGAAAAATACTTGGAGTTAATATCCCAATATATACTAATAGTTCTAGTATAGTTATAAATAGCGAGGAAGGTATTAGCTTCTTAAACCTCGTCTTAAACATCCACATCATATAAAGAGTCATTAGATAATATAATGACATCCTATGGACTCTTTGAAGTGGAACCCTCAAAATCTGCACCATTATAAATATGAGTGTCTGAAACTTCATCATCTTCCAATATAATTTCTTTAGAGGATAAGGAAACAAGAGATTATAGGGTCCAGATGAAACATTTTGGCTTCTAACTCTGTCAAGGTCAGTCCCTGCTTCAACAGATAAGGAAAAAGATTTTTATAATGTAGCTACAACTTCCAACTAAAATTTATCACCATTCATAGTAACCTCTTTATCAGATGAATAAACCACCACCTCATATGGATCTAATCCATGATCAACAAAATCCTTTATTCTAGATGGATTCTTTATTGGATTTAAATTATTATATAATATCTCACTTTTTACCACCCACTTATTCAACCATAGATTCTAATTGAATTTTATCCTCATATAAGTGGCTTGTATTATAAAAAAATTACCACACTAATTAAATTATTCTTATCCCTGAAGGACAATCCCTATTTCTTCTAACATAGAAGAAATCATCTTAGGATAAATAAGAGAATTGGACCTAGAAGTGAGATTTCATAACTCTATCATATGAATCAAAATGTATCTATAAAGTATTATCTTGTACCCTCATTTCATAATAGATAGAAAGAAGAAATCTTGATACCTCATAACACAAAAATACCCCTTCCTAGAACACAACTTATGTTAGATACAATTAAAGAGAAGCTGACATTATCCATCAAGCTCTACGATATCTAGACTTCTTATAGTAGAATCCCCTATAATATCCTAAATGGAATATTCAAAAACAAAATTTTCATGATCAATGGGATAAGAACGTTGGTAGTCCTCATATATTCCATTGTGTGGAACTTTTAAGAACTTTTCCCACTACTTCAAAGTGAACACGTGTTCCTTTCCATATACCAACATCCTAAAGAAATATTTCTTATCCCAAAACTCAAACTCTATATATAGATAAAAGTCATGAATCAATATCAGATGGAATGGTTTCTTATTTTTAGAGAATCACTCCACCAACCCTTTCTATTGGATAACATTACAAGACATTGACTTACTTGAATCTATAAAAGAGTGTTTATTTAATTTTTAGAAACTAAGACTCATGGTGAAATAAGAGTATTTCATATATTGAGAGATTGAATTGACATGAATTTATATTTATTTTGAGGTCACGACTCATCTGGAGAACCAAAATAATGATTCATCCTCACCATTGCAACAAATATGTAATGGTTGAAGATATAGTTCAATAGTGAGGGTTTAAGAGAGAAAGGAAGAAGAGGTTTTAATGGGTACACACAAGAGAGGATTCAACTCAGACTTTTAATAGGTATTGTTATAATTTAGGGAATCATAAATAAATATAAATATAAAAATATTTTCAATATAATAAAATAAGTTATTTAATATTTAATATCAAAAATTAACAATGATAAAAAAAATTATATAAATGTGTCTATGGTAGTGGTATAATCCAAATGTAGTATCCTATTGTAGAAAGCACCGGTACCACATAATAGTATCATTTGATGGTTTTACCCGATGGAATTATTTAATGGTAGTAATCATGTGGTGGTACCTAATGTTATTACGTAATGGTATAACTAGATGTAATTTCCAAAAAATTAGCATAAAACAGTCATACCGACCAATAGCATATTACTTATGACTTAACTCTAACAAAAACTAGATAATTAAGGAAATAAATTACTAAAATTAATCAATTATTCCAAGATCATGTGTGTTATTTATTATTATATCAATATTAAAATTCTTTTTAAAAATATTAGTAATTTAATGTTCAGTGTCAGTGAATTCAAGATTTATATAACCCTTTTGAGGATGGTCACTCATAAAGTAATTTATTATATCAATGTTCTTTTTCCTAGAGTGAGACATGGGGTTCTTAGAAATTTTTATATCACTTATATTGTCACATTTTATAGGTATATATCAAAAATTTATATCTACAGTCTAGTAATATGTGTTTCATCCATATAATTTGTGCATAGTAACTTCCTAAAGTTATGTACTCAACCTAATAGTGGATAATGCAATAGAATTTAAATTTTTTACTATGTTATGATACTAGAATATTTCCTAAAAAGATACATGTTCCAAAGGTGATTTTATACCTATCTTATGGACACCAAAATATGTATCTAAGATACTAAATAATTGAAAGGTTTCACTTCTAGATTAAAACAATCCAAAATTAGTTGTATTATTGAGGTATTTAAAAATCATTTTGATAACATTCAAATGCAATTCCTTGGGATTCTCTTGAAAATGGGCACACATAATCACTCTAAACATAATATCTGGCTTGATGGTTGTTAAGTAAATTAAAACCCATATCATACCTCTATAAATGGTTTGGTTAACTGGATTTTCAATTTCATCATGATCCAATTCAAAGGTGGTACTCATTAGAGTACCACTTCCTTTTGAGATATCCATTAAAAAAACATTTCAAAAGATACTTTATGTATTTTATTTGATTTAAAATGATTCTTTACACATTTTTTAAAATATGAAAACTAAGGGGGGCTTTTAAATCACCCATTAAACTCATTTCAAACTAATTTTTCTCTATTTTTCAAAATTATATACACAAGGAGTTTTTGGGTGATCCAAAATTAATATCATCGATATATATTTGGACTACCAAAACATTGTTGGAAATAATTTTTACAAATATGGTTTTATTAGCTATCCCTTTTGAAAAAATATGTAGGAATCAAGAAAGAGATGAGCCTATCATACCAATCCCTAGGACCTTCTTTTAAACCATAATTTTCTTTTCTTAATTTGAAAACATGATTTAGAAAATGATGATTTTGAAATATAGGGGGTTTTCAGACAAAAATAACCAGAAGAATATAACCATTAAGAAAATTAATCTTGGAATCCCTTTTATATAGTTTAAAATTAAAATTTAGTTCATAAGATAGTATCATTATAATAGCCTCAAGTATAGATACTCGAGAAAAGGTTTCCTCATAGTAAATCTCTTTTTATTAACTATATACTTGTGCAACCAGTCTAGGTATTTTTCTTACTACAGGGCCAGACTCATCAGCCTTATTCCTAAACACCCTTTTTGTTCCAATGGTTAAGGTGTATTTAGGACTTACCACTAGTTCCCATGCTCAATTAATTTTAAATAATTTCAACTCTTTATTCATATCCATAACCTAAAATTCGTCGTCTATATACTTAATGATATTTTTAGTTTCAAGTTGTTTCAATAAGTCTTGATGTTTAACCATATTTCTGAGAGAACCTCTAGTGTGAGTACCTCTATCTAGATCTCCAACAAAAATATCTAAAATATTCTCTCTATGGGTTCTAATGGATCTAGGAATAGAAGTGCTTAGTATTTCATTTTCTTCTTCAGAGTCCAATTCAAAAACATTCTCAGTGCTAGGTGATTTTTCTATAACATGTTTTATAGGGTGATCCCAAGCCTTAGTTGAGGTATTGGTATCCAAGTTAGAAAAATCATCCTCAATATTTTCTATAGAATTTTTAGGCTCATATGAATATATTTCATCAAATTTTACATATATATATTCTTTCAAAAATTTGGTTCCATTATTAAACACCCTATATGATTTAATAGATATTTTAATAACCAATAAAAATTTATTCAATACTTTTGGATAGAAATTTATCTAAACTCTATTTTTTGTTGAGAATAAAGGACTTATAACCAAAACTTATAAAGTAATTAAACTTTGGTTTACTTTTCTTCCGTAACTCATATGGGTTCTTCTTTAAAAGTGGTATGATAAGAACCATATTGATGATATATAAGGATGTATTACTATATTATATCCAAAAATAGATAGGTAATTTATATTCACTGAGCATGGTCTGGGAAATTTCTTGAAGAGTCATATTGGTTCTTTAAACTTCTATATTTTACTGGGGATTCCTTATAGTAGAGAATTTTTTATTATTTCCACATTATGATTATAAAGTCTCAAAGTATTAATTTTAAAACTCATGTGCATGATCACTCCTTAATTTATTTATAGTAAATTCACTAAGTTTTTATATTTATTTCACATATTTTTAAAAATGGGAAGCATATTCACTTTTTTGATCAAAAAATAATACCCAAGTAAATATAAAAAATTAATTTATAAGAACATTGGAATAATGATTCTAATCTAGGATAGAAACTATAAAAGTTAAAAACATATCCATGTGAAACAAATCTAGGTTTTGGGAATTTGAAACTTATTTCTTTGGTTTAAAATAAATCTTATGATGTTTCCTTTTTTGATAGGGGTTACATACTTTATCTTTTAGTAAATCTAGTTTTGGAAGATCCTTAACTAAATCATTTCTAGTTGTATTTAAAAGATAATAAAGGTATAAGTTTTCTAGTCACCTATTCTATATCCAATATTTTTTATTAAAGGTATATAGACAAGAAACATTTTGAGAAAATATTGAATCTAATTAAAAATTATCATTGAGTAAATATTTAAAAACTAAATAATTATTTGAATAATATATTTTTCTAGAATAATTTTCAAACATTAAAACATAACCATCATCACATAATTGTGATATTATAAGAAATAAATATTTAAAACTATAAAAACTAAAACTTTAGAAATTAAAATATAATTAGAATTACTGATTTGACTAAGTGCAATTATTTTTCTTTTGGAATTGTTGCTAAATGTAACATGTCCACTATCCACCTTTATATGGATATTAGAGGTTGAGTAGTTTCCAATCATGATTCTAGAACTTCCAATATGTAGATACCATAAATTATTACCCTTACTCATCAATCATGTTTCCTCTAACAATTTTTAATAAGAAATTATTTTTGTACCCATAGTTTCTTCTGTCTAGAGAAGTTAGAAACATGATATTTTGCAATAAAAAGTTATTTAATAATTTTACCATAAAAATAATTATATTTTTTGGAAATAATCATCTTAATAGATCCATATTAATGTGAATTGTTTATATAATTATAATATATTTATCTAGAAATGAAGTTGTTTTTATAAATTATACTTTTACCCAACTGGTACCCACTCACAATTGTGCACTTCGGTGTGTTTTGCTTACCAATAACCTCAAGGTTTATCTTCCATTTTTTAATCTCTGAAAATCATTTTCAAGTTACACATTTAAAATTTTAAGTTCACTGTTCTCCTTTAACAAAGAATCATCCATTTCTTTTCTTTTAGGCATGGAATCTTTATTAATCACACATAAAAAATATGACCTTTATAGATTTTCATATTTATATTTCAATTAATTCATAATATCTTCAATCATTGAAAAATATTCCTTTAGTTATTCAATAGTAATTTTTGATTCATGAGATGTATTACTAAGAGGATTAGAAGCAGTTTCCTTATGTGTATTTTACAAAAAGAAATATTATCCCTTTCATTATTGTCTATCCTACTTGAATGGGATTCATAATAACTATCCTCAGAGGCACTCTAGGTTTCCTTTATAGTTATCTGGGTCCTTTTCCTCTATCCTAATACTTTTTCTTGTACTTTAATTTTTTACATTTATCTTTGATATTCACTTTTTCTTTGCACTCATAGTAGGTTACTTCTCCTGGTTTATATTCTTTTTTAATCTTCCACATTTTCATACCTTACTCCATAATTTTATTTCTTGAAGAATTTAATCGTACTATAGAATTTATTAAATATCCTTGTTCGATGAGTCATCTCTTCATCACTTTCAGAAGCAGAATCATCCTTACTTAATCTATTCTCATTGATTTTCCCTTTTATCCATGTAAGATCCTAGATTTTCTTAAAGTATATTTTTGTTTAATTTTTGGTTTGCCCTCTTAATTTTGGCTAGATAAGTGTTTCACCATGTTTATGTGAAATCTTGGGGGTATTCCAGGGGTTTGGGACACTAAAGAGGATGAAAAGGGAGTTCTTGTGCGTGTTTCATGATTTACGCACGGTTAATGAAAACCATTTAGAATCCCTAGAAAACCATGAGAAGGGGGTGATTTTCAAACAATAGATTCCATACTATTTGTTAATGGTTTGAAAAACCGTGTGGGTAAACCGTGTGGCCTAGAAACTTTGAGAAAATTAAAAAAATGTCATCCTGAGTTTTTAAACCCCAACTTATTTTTCTCCTCCATTTCACCCCCTACAATTATAGTGATGAACTTGGACAACCCAAGCTTCCAAGAGGATATTCTCCTTCAATTATAGGTTTTTGGGAGCATTGTTGGTTGCAAATTGAATCCCCAGGTAATTCTAATCTCCTCTTTACTTCCTCTTTTCTATTAGGGTTTTTATCTTTCTCCCCTCTCCTTATAAATATCTAAAACCCACTTTTTCCAGTGAGATCTAGGTTAGGGATTTAAGGGGTGTTTGAATCTGGATCAAAATATACGATTAAGAGTGTGTTCATCATCGGATTTTAGGTAGGTGGTCTACAAGTATTATCCCAAAGTTTTATTTTGGATTTGTGCATGGAAGCTTGTGTTATTCTTTTCCCTAATTGTGTGCTTGGTTCTATTGGAGTGTTTGATAAAAAGGGGAGTTTAAGTAACCAATTGAAACCCTCAGTATCCCCATGGAATGTGTATAGGATGACTTGACCATTTTAGGTCCACCCGTAGGGTGCTCCGGAAATCTCAAACCTAGAGAGTGGTAGGGTTAAGTGAAGGATTTTCGAGTAAAGTGTGAAGTCCATGTTGAACAAGTTTCAATGGTTGATTAAGTTGTAAATGGAATCATAATAGATATTCATAGGGTGAAAAGGCATAAGGGGTTGTTTTCACTACATGAAAAGGGAAAATTGGGTCGAATGGGATTATATCAATTGTTTAACTGAATTTTGTTAGAAATTTCTAAGAGGGATAGTGCATATTAAATGGTGAACTTAAAATGGGATGATGAAATGGAAAATGGGGAATATGGTAATGGGATGTAATTAGGAAATGGATGAATATGTTTAATGGGTTAATACATGGGAATTTGTGGTACACCTATTGGATTGAGTGTAATAAAGTGGGTATGTTATGAGATGTGAGAAATATACATGAAATGACAAATGGGCTAAATGGGTTAATGTATTCTCATTGGTTAATATTGAATAAGGTATAGGGATTGTTGAATAAACTTAAAGGGTTATGGAATGAGAATGGTAATTTGGATAAATAACTATGAATTTTAATTGGTAAATGTGTTAATGGTTCATCGCATAGTATTAATTACCATGTTGTTTGTTATGCATTTTGATTTCTAATGGCATTGGTTATGATGTGTTGTGTTATGGTATGTTGTGGTGATTTGATAAATAATCATGTTCACATGGCTTGGTAGAGTGTGGTATTCACTTGAGGATCTATTCCCATGGGTCGAGTAAGACTAAGGCTCTAAACTCCACCCCCAAAATGTATGGGTTAGGTAAGGGGACGGAGGCTTTATTCCCCTAATGGTTTCATTCCACCTAGACCAAGGCTTCAATTTGAGGATAATGTATTGATGTGAAATGTGTATCCCTAGTTATATAGGGACTTGATTTTTTTACCCTATGCATTTTGATTGATCCTTATACCCTTGTATAGATGAAATTTATGCCCAACCTATCATGACCCGACCCAACGGGGCTTGAGCCGTGACTCCCCAAGCCCGCCTCCAATAGGCCAGGGGATGGCATCCAGCGCCGAGTAGGCTATCACACACATGGGAGGCATTAGCCTAAGGTACCTATACACACACACCCACATACACCTCCATGAAATAGTGCAGAGATATATATAAAAACTGGAAAGAAAATGCATGCATACATCTATCCCAAACCAGAGTATAGAAAAATTACAAAATGGAAAAACAGGTCCCACCAAAAGAAAACTACAAACTGTCCAACCTTCTCAGAAGGAGGGAAAACACTGCCAAAACACCTGCTGGTAAGATCCTCGGCACAGCTCTGGTAAACACCCCGGTCAAACCTGCTCACTAAGCTCTGCCTGCTCCGGGTACTCTTGGGACTCTATCTAAAGGCTTGTGGTATGCACAAGACACAAACATGAGCAGGCAAAGCCCGTGCAGGGGTGAGTATAACAATACTCAGTAGGCACCCCAAAACCCCAAAACCCCAAAAAAAGAGCAACTGAAAGGAAACAGTCCGCTCATCCCAGCCAGAGGGAACCTAGATGAGAGAGAAACTCCATATCGTGAACATCCTCAGATAAACACCACTAGTCATCTCAAACCAAGTGTATTCCCATACATACACCTTGTTCATCCAGATATACTCAGCTCATGCACCCAGCCACATGAGATACCGACCTCATCACCATCAACGGTTCACAACAAAAAGTGAACACTCCACGGTCACTATCATCTCAGATGACACTCGTCTGATAGATACACTCCATCGGGTCCCACACAAACATCTCAGACACTCACTCGAGAGATCATGCTCCTCAGATATCGTCACTGAGGAAACCTCACTAAAACAACATAAACCCCAAACTCCTTGGATAGGGGATCGCTCCTAGGGTCTTCTAGGGGATTCCAGAACCCACACCAGTATACGAAGATCTCACAGATAATGGATCACTCCCAGGGTCTGCTGGGGGATACCACAACCTGATCTGGCATTCGTAGATCTCACAGATAGGGGATCACTCCCAAGATCCGCTGGGGGTTACCACAACCCGATATGGTGCTCGATAGAAACACGTCACTCAGATAGAAGATCATCACCCGTGTCACGATGGTCATGAAGATACCGAAACCCTATCTGGTACATATTGTGTTTTGGGGGTTCAAACTAATGATGTCGCAACCCTACAGAAACCACGCGCTGAGTAGGGGATCGTATAACCAATGATACTGCAACCCTACTATAAGCCTCCTGATGAGTAGGGGATCGTATACACGATGATTCCACAACCCTACTGAGCACAGCCCACCACATAGGGGATCATATTCCTGATTATGCCAAAAACCCTATGGGGTTAACCTGCTAGATAGGGGATCGCCGCTCGTGGATAAGCGGTCACAGCGATACCAAGAACCCGATATAGGGAAACGATGCTAGAGGATCCTCCTCCGGGACCATCAGAGGGATGCCACAAATCTAAAATATTAAACATCCCATAGAGAGGATCACAAACCTATACTAAGGTTGTGATTTCGTGCAAACCCTCGTAGAATATAACAAAGAGAGTACCCTCAACCACTGCTGGTCCAAACGTCGCTAACCCGAGCGACCCGCCACAACGCCACCCCATGCACCTTCATGGCCGATACCGAGTCCACCATTGCGATCCATGCAGAAAAACACACATGATAGGTTTTTTACTCACCCGAAACAGACAAACTATGAAAAAGTAACTATTCCCCATAGCTATCATGTTCGGGTCCCACCCAATGATCCCGAAACTCATCAAGCAGATCATACCACTACGATACCCTCGAAAAAACGCACAAGATCCACTACTCGATCGTCACAAACAGTCACCCAGTGAAAAAGGTACTATTCACCAAAACTGTTCTAGGTGGAGCCCACACCACAATCCCAAAACTCATCGAATGGATTGCACCATTGTTATCCTCTCAGAAAAACACACAGGATCGACTATTCATCTGCCAAAATCGGACTCCTGGTGAGAAATTTGTGTTTCTCCGTAAACGCCCAACCCGGCCTCATTGGGCCCACACACCAAACTCGGTCCCAACACCCGAAAACCATCAAGAAAATTCTATCGTATCATCATGGTCTCAACACCACTGACAGCACGTCAATCAGACGCTTCAGGTAGAAGATACAACGGCCCGAGTCGAATAATAATAAAAAATTATTATTTTATTCAATGTTTCAAGCTCTCATGCCACGGTCCCGAAACTAAAAACTCCCAAACCTACACCGAAGGGTTTTCCTTGTCGTTAGGGTCACGTCGCCGTAGAAGAAATGCAAAACGGACCCTTGTATTGCAAGAAACGTGGGTTTTAAAACCCCCTTGTACAAAAGAAGGTGGGACCGGCCTGAACCGGCCGGCCCGCGATGCCGTCGGCCGCTCCGACCGACGGACCGCGCCGCTGCTGTGCGGTACAGTGTGTGTGTGGGGGCATGGATGAGCCCCACTGTGGGGGTCGCCGTTAATTGGCACCAGACTGCCACTCCGGCGGCGGTCCCGATTGAAACTCACGGCCCGCCATTGCGCCGGCAGCCCTTCTGAGGGCCGCCAGGGACACCCCGGTAATCCGTTTTTCAATTCGAAGGTGCCTACGCAACCCTCGAGACCCGATCTTCCCTACTACGACAATAAAACGAAGCAATTTAAAACAAAAACTGGTTTGGATAATGAAAACTCAAAACTCCTACCTCACGGGCGAAACACCGAAGCTTCGGGTGCAGAACGACGCCTGCGATGCCCTGAAACTCGATCCGTTGACGATCGGCATAGAAAATGGATGGTTGTAGCTCGAATCGGTGAAGAACAGAGGGAGTGGGTGTTTGTAGTTTCCTTCTGCATGTGGAAGGGGATGGGGGATGAAGGCTTGATGTTTTTTTATGAACATTTCATTTCAGTTCCCTGCCAACTCGCCTCCGACCCTACACCTGGCACCGACATAGATTATGTCACACTTACGGTAAACACGGCGTTCTGAATGCAACGGCGCACTCAGAATTGTTATCTGAGACTCCTTTAAAGAGTTATTTGAGCTGGTACTCATAATTAAACTTTTCCATTTATTTATGAAAACACCCCTGGTGGCTTTTCTCACCGCAGGCCCGCGCCCGTAAAGTTTACACCCTGCCGAGGTTAAACGGCACGCTCTGGACGCAACCATACCCTCAGATTCCTGATTTGAGCTACTTTTTAGGATATAACACACCCCCACCATGTGCATAGTATAAAAATACTTAATATTTTTATAAAATTAATTCCGGGCACACCGGGCCTCGGAATCACACGCCGTCTTCGCGCCTAGATCTGGAATTATTCGTAGAAATATTCCAATGTCTGACATGGCCAAAACCTGAGACGCTACATCATCCCCCCCTTAGAACTTTTTGTCCCCGAAAATTCATAACCACAAGGAAAGAGACTGGACTCCCAACTGGGTCTCCCACATCAGTGAGTTCACCAACAAACACCCCTTCTCGAACACATAAGTCAGAGGGACTCATCAATCACACCTCCACACTATCCGCTTTGGGCAGCACTAACTCACCCACACAGTTTTAATCACGCCATAAAAATGTGTCTCGGTGGTGGTAGGATCACTCTTCCTTACGCATTCGAAGCATGCCAACAACACCCACACAGGGTCTTACCAACACCCTGAACAAAACTCAAGAAAGAAATGAAGAGGAAAGAGTACCG
This sequence comes from Viscum album, assembly GCA_963277665.1. Lineage (NCBI taxonomy): Eukaryota > Viridiplantae > Streptophyta > Magnoliopsida > Santalales > Viscaceae > Viscum > Viscum album. The sequence continues at coordinate 1,285,501,528 of OY728150.1, read as the reverse complement.
CTAAACAGTATCTATCAAACTACTGCAGAAAGTAGAAAGGACACAAGGTGTACCTTCATCCATCCATGGAGAATCTGGGTCAACAGCCTCTAGGGAATGCAGCTATCCTCGCCCTCAGCCACCAGCTCCCTGATCTTGGCATGGACCACCTGGGGGTGGGGTGGTGGAAACTGATAGTGCCTACCACCTCTTGTTGCTGCACCAGCTCCGCTGTCATGTCCACTGCCCTTAGAACCTCTTTGCTCAAGATGTTGCCTCTTCCAAGGTGGTCTGTCGACCATCTCCCTCTGAGCAGCACGACGAGTCGAACAATCTCTAGAAAGATGTCTCTGGCTGTCGCAAGCATAACACCGCCTCTCCTGCAGCTGACCAAAACTGGCCTGCGAGCCCTGTGTGCCCTGAGCCTCAGATCCTCTATCCGGAGGTCACCTCCTAAAACGTCACCCACGTCCGGGCCCCCTGAGTCTGTTGTCGGTTACCAGATGCCAATCTGACTGACGAAGTCTTATCTCTCGCATGCCCAACACTAACAGGCGGGATCTGCACGGCCAGAAATCTCTCCACCACTAGGGCCCGCTCTATCACTCTAGCATACGTGGAAAACACAAGGAAACCACACAAGCCCGGATGTCTTTGCATAGGCCATGCTCGAAGGTCCGAGACCTAAATAACGGGTCTCGAACCATATCCAGGGAGTAGTGCGATAGGATTATAAACCTTGATGAGTACTCCGACACAGTCATACCCTCTTGTCGAAGCTGCAGAAGCTCCTGAATCTGAACTGATCTCAGCGTCACCGGATAGAACTCTTACCTGAAGAGCCACTCAAACTCTGCCCACGTGAGCGTCTCCTCTTCATGGGACAGATTCACCAAACTCCACCATCATCCGACCGAACCATGCAGAAGGCTCCCCGCTAGGACCACCATATGATATGGGGTGTCCTCACCAGGCGGAAAACACGGGTGACTGCTTCAAGCCAGTCATCAGCTGCCTGAGGATCTGGATCACCCTGGAACCTCAGAGGTCGCTGCCTCTGGAACTTGTGCAGCACACTCAGCCTGTGCTCAACCTCATCCTGCACTCCCGGCACAACCAGCTGCTCGAAAGGTGGTGGCTCAACTGGAAGACCACCTGGAGGTGTAGCCTCAGAACCTGCGCCCTGGTCCACAACCTCTACACAGGGTGGATCATCACCACAATCCCACTACGGAACCCTCGTTGGCTATCATTGTGGGGGTATCCTGAAATAAAATCAAGACACACCATGTTCAAAGAGTATATCTGGAGAGATGACTCAAGAAGGACAAGGAAAAACCCAAAACCTAGTCCTATATGATGCATGTTGTAGCGACCCCCAAACCCAGGGTGCTAAATGAGACATGATATACTTAACAATACATCATTACAATTTAAATAACATGTCTCATTACTACAGAAGAACGCAAGGCTCAGGATTCTGGGAAACCAGCTGCTTCCGATTAACTTCATAGGTATCAACCATGCCTGAAAAATTTTAACAAAATGTAGGGTGAGCAAAAATGACCAGTAAGGGGTTTTAAAACATTTTTAGAAAAATCCTTTCTCAAAGAAGTTCTTTTGAAGAGAATAAAACACTTTTCTAACATGAAATCCATCTTTCTTTGAAAACCACTTACACAAAGAAGCACGTACTTGAAATGAGCTTTAATGTAAACATGATCAGAGTGCGCAAAATAGGAAGAATAAACAATGCATAATGTTAAAACAAGGTTACTTTAATTCTAAAAGAATTCTATGGCTAAGTAGGGAAAACATGCATATCATGGTTCATGAGTAAAATGCAGATCATATAACAGTTTACCATATGAAAAACAGTTCTTGTTACATAAATTACATTTTCATGATCTTGGGAGCTTTCAACTAGGGGTTGTCCTGTTAGTTGAACAAACCCCTGGTTAACCTTTATCATTACATGCAGAGGGAATGTATAATACTGGACTTTGTCAAGACCTTTCGTCAAGACCTTAAAACATACTTAACAGGTCAAGGCTCACTGCCCACCCTATTTCCTTAGCTCAAGCCAAGGCTAACTGCCAAGGTCGTCACACATAATCGTCTCAGGAGACTCCTGCTTTACCCAATGCATTGGAGTGCTGTATAATTCCGGGCGCACTCGTCACATCATTCTTGCTGCGCTATATAATTCTGGGTGCACCCGTCACATGTAAGTCCTATACATCCCTCACATATCTTGACATGGCCATTCGTTCATAGGGTTTCATGCATTCTTAATTAAACCCCATTTTCACATACTTATTCATTACATGAAGACAGTTTAATCATTAAAAACATGATGACATGCATGTTAAAACTCCGTGCACATAACAAGTTATCTTACATTTGAAAACATGGGTTTCAAGAAAATGAACATAACACTTAACCTTACATAACATCATAATACCCAATTAAAGCATGGTCGTTCATAACTTACACATATAATGATAAATGGTTATCATGGGTGTTTAATACAGGCAGTTGAGGTTACAATGTGCATAATCAAGTCCATCTTGGGGAAATCATGTATATAATTGTGTAAAATATTTTATTAGCACTTTAATTAAACATGAGTACATACCTATGAATACATGTATGCATTTTTAAAAGTTCAAGGAGTCCATACTAACCATTTTGACAAAATAAAAATCCTGATTTATCCAGAGCAGTGATAGATGAAAATTCTTAGTTTCAAGAATGATTTTGAAATCAAACCAACCCATAAACTTCATCATGCTATATTGTAATAAATTGAAAACATGGATACTAAGTTCATATTAATGAATATACACATACGAGTATGTATATACAACAACAATATACTTCATTCACTTGCATAATTTTACCATTCATTCAATTACTCAAAATCTCCATTTTTTTATAGGCGAAAAGAAAAAACAGGGGTATAAACATTGAGGAAAGTTTTTATACTTGCATTTATCATCTTATACATATGTTTATATATATATATGTATATATATATACATATATATAAACATAAGGTGTGAAAAGTAAGAACCTGCACCCAAATAAAAACAGAACCTTCGAACCCTTGCCCCAATTTTAGGTGTTCACAAAGGGGCTGACAAGATTGGTTCTAGGAATAGTTAAAACCGGTTTATATGGTCCTGTGTATACTTATACACAATTATGCAACATGATTATATAATTTTTCAAAGCTTGTAGAAATGGTAAGAAACGAAGGAGAGGGTTCCCCCTTACTGCTATTCGGTTCTCCAGGCTGAGAGGGAGATCCACCAGATCTGGGTTTGTACCAGATTCACACATACTGAAAATATATACACATATAACATGTATATATATATTTATATACACCAAAACTCAAACACAACTAAAAAAAATTAAACAAGCCTCTTCCCTGGTTCGGAGAGGAAGAAAGGAAATTATAAATGAGGCAAGTGGATCCAGTGGATCCGGTTGTACAAACACAGTATGAATACATATATACATAGCACATATATATATATATATAAAAACCGAAACTCAAACCGAAACCGCAACAAAGCTTCTCCCATACAAGTATTTTACATCTTAAAACATCAGCTTAACACTGATAATCATACTTAGAAAATAAAAAAAAAAGATTGGAAGATATATAAAATCATATATAAATATATATATAATCGTGAAACAAAAAGGGTTTGCATATTGACACAAAACAAGATTAACCCTTACCTCTGCTTGGAGAGGAGAAGGAGAACGGCGCAGCTACGGGAACCAGAATCTGGAGAGATCAAGGGAATCGGGTGAAAACGTCCCCGGCCCTTCGGTGCAACCGGGATTTTAAAAGAAAACAGGAGACAAAGAAGAGGCCCTTGGGTCAGCCCGAGGCATCCGAGGCGAGGGAAAGGAGGAGATAGCCGAGCTACATCGGCCTAGATGAAGAAAAACGGGGCCCTACGCTCTACTGGTTTTGATGACGCGAGGTAGGAGAAGAGCGGCGTCGGTGGAAGAAGAAGCCGCGGGGAGGAAGAAAACGCGAAAAAACAACGGACGGTCGGGATTAGAGGAAGCTGGATCGGGCGGCCCAGAATTGGCGGGGCACTTAAAGAACTCAACGGCTGCGATCAAGGGGAGAGGATCGGACGGCTGGGGTGCGACGCGGTGCAAAAAAAAAAGGAGGAAGAAACGCGAGTCTTCAACAGGTTTTAAAAAAAAACTTTGTTAATATTATTATTAATTTATTAATTCATTTATTTTCTTATTATTATTAATGAATTCAATTATTAAACCAGATTTATTATTTTAATAAAAAAAACATTGGTTAATAAAAATTATAAATTGATTTAATCAAAACATGTTATTATATAAACATATGTATATATATATATATTCTATTTTAAAATACGAATAATTTTTATTGGCCTTATTATATTAAGTATATTATTTTTAAACCATAATTATTATATTTTGGAAAATTAAAGGTTCATTTAATCAATTAAAGAAAGCATCGATTTATTCATCATAATATATATTTATTTATTTATTTATTTATTTATTTTTCCTTTTCTAAATTACATAATAATTACCTTAATTTATAATTTCATGCAAACATTTGGATACACTCCTTTAAGAAAATAAAAAAAAGAAATAGGTTGCTTAAAAGTATTTGTGTAAGCTTAAAGATGCGAAATTTGAAAATAAAACCATAATTTGACAAAGTTTCCAAAATAGTTAATAAAGGTCGAATTATAAGAGAAATAATATATCTAATTTGATGCAATATATATATAACTCATAAAAATCCATCAAGTTTGATATAAATAGAAAATAAAAGTTCAATTGTTCAAATTAATATGTATAATGGAAGAAAAACAATAATATTAATTTTCTCCGTTTAGAAACATAAAATAAAATCATCATTTTGGGAAAACGAGAGATAAATTAACTAAATTAACATTGATGGCACTTTAAAATGTTAAAGTAAAATACACAATTAGCATTCCGATCCCTTTTGGGGTAAATCATTTTATTTACAATGGTCAAAATAAAACTTAGAAGATAGGAGGAACCAACGGTCAAAATAAAACATTGGATTCTTGTGGAAACCAACAGTCGAATTTGTGACCGTTTGAGGTTCAATGGTCAGATTAGGGTGCTTATAAAAAGTTTCTAGTATCGGGGTGTCCCTTACTCCAAGTGACCGAAGGAGAAAAGGAAGGATGGTTCGTGTGATCCCCTTGGTGCTGAGCACGGTCGCGGTGGCTTCAGCCATCCTCAGGTTCCTTATGATGGACGCTCGAAACCCCTACCGCATTCTCGGGATCTTAGTAGTTTTAAGCGGTCTCCCCATCATTGTAATCGGGTTCTTAGTTGGGATTTTCGGTTAGTTTACCTTCTTGTTTGGTCAGTGGATGTTGTAGCCGAAAGGTTGCTTATTTGAATAAAAGGAATTTTTCATCCATTTGATGCATTTTATTATTAATACCTTATTAGTTGTTTGTTGGTTCACTTAACGAGTGACATTGAAAAGAAAACTTGTCAAAATCAAAACAAAACATGGTTTTCTCGGGTTGTTACATTACTTCCCCCTACAAAGAATTGCGCCCTCGAAATTCTATCATAAAAAAAACTGAAAACCCCATACGTACAACTCTACCGAAACAGCGGATCTGGCTCGGTTAACGGGACACCAAAGTTGGCACACAACTCTTCTGTTTCCCTAGTCCAGATGCACCTCGAACAGTGCTCCTTGAACTCCTGTTCGTGTGTACTGCACACGGGCTTCCAAAGGGAGGCTCGTGCGATGCAAAGCTCGGAAACATCCGAGTAGATAAACTCCTTGATGACTCTTCTGGCCACATCATGCTCGAGGTAGTCGAGAGGGATGATGCGGTTGAGGAGACTGAGGTTCAAGACTTGGAACATGAAGGCTTCACTGAGCTGGCCATCCTGGGTGGCCACGAGGAAGCATGCTCTGGCAGAAAAGTTCTGTGCCAGAGTGAAACACTGGAACAGGCCCTCAAAGTACATTCCCTTTCGCCTATAGCAGGGGAGTTGAGCAGTGGCGATGAGGTGAAAGACGCGATCATCCACTTGACATAAGCGAAGGATCTCTGGACCGTTTTCTAAATCGAGCAAATGCTGGCAGGACCCTCGTAGGTGGAGAAATGATGGATAATCCACCATGCATGCCGTGATCAAGATGACTTCTACTAGCTCATCGGGTAGGGATGAGAAGTTCGTTTGTCCAGCCATCTGAAAGCAAACATCGAAGGGAAACTCTTAACAACATAGATACGGTGAAGACATGAAAGGAAACAAGAAACTTCCATTTATAAAAAAGTTTACATGGAAAAGTCTGAGTTTACAAGACGTATGCCACAAAGAGTAGCAAAACTTCCTAACTCTTCAAACCACACACAAGATGAACAGACAGGACTAAACTCATGGGAACATTTATAACGCCTCCTGATTTTAGCATGAGGGGTGTGGAGTTGGGAAACATCAGTGTACACTTCTTTCCTAAGAGACGCACGGGTGGACTCATTTTCCAATGCTCCAAAGTCCATTAACTGGCCCTAGAAGCCATAGTGAAAAATCTGGCACAGGTAAGCCGCTCGGAGGTCTCCGGCAGCAACAGCTTCATAAAAAGGGTTATCAAGCATTGTGCCAAATTCCTCGCCAGTTGTAAACACTCGTAAGATTCCTTCATGATACCTTCCCCGACGTGCATAAGAGGGAAATTGGGTCATCATCATTAGGAGATAATCCATCCCCAATCCCCGGTGGAGACTAAGCACCCTAGATGAGTTTGACACATCATACAGGTGCTTACACGTCATGCGAATTTGGGCATAGTTTAGAAAGTTCTCGCGACTAGCTAGAGATATAATGTTCTCTAGAGCCTCAGTGGGAAGTGACAAAAGGTCGGTAGGTACATCAGCCATCTGAAAGTTATAACATTTTTACTTAGTTAGTCTTAGCAATATATTTATATCACCTAGTTTTCTAGAGTTTCCTGAACCCATCCTCTGATACCAACTGTAGCGACCCGGACTTTTCTTACATTACTATTACATCATTTCAAAGATAAGCAACATAATAGTATTATACATGGAGGATCCAGAGGTTTAGTGTCTTGGGAAAACTAGGACTACACATAACAAGTACAACGTCAAGCATAAAAATTCATTTAATCTCTTCTTCTATAGCTTCTTAGTAGCACTTGTCCTCTCCTTAGTACATGTAGCCACCTGAGGATATACATCAAAAGGGGTGAGCTAAAATCCCAGTAAAAGGATAGATAAGAACAATATAGCATGGGGTGAGCATAATCATGAAGAAGATCTTGAACATGAAGGGAGCATAAACAATAATCTTGAAATGTGTCAAAGAAAAAAAATGAAACATCATGTCTTAGTGGTTAACTACCACACATACTTGTGAACAAAGCTAGCATCATGTTCACGCATCATTTCACATTTACTCATGAGATTCATCACTTTACCCAATGCATTGGAGCGCTGTATAATTCTGGGCGCACCCGTCACATCATTCTTGTTGCGCTATATAATTCCGGGCGCACCCGTCACATGTAAGTCCTATACATCCCTCACATATCTTGACATGGCCATTCTTTCATAGGGTTTCATGCATTCTTAATTAAACCCCATTTTTACATACTTATTCATTACATGAAGACAGTTTAATCATTAAAAACATGATGACATGCATGCTAAAACTCCATGCATATAACAAGTTATCTTACATTTGAAAACATGGGTTTCAAGAAAATGGACATAACACTTAACCTTATATAACACCATAATACCCAATTAAAGCATGGTCGTTCATAACTTACACATATAATGATAAATGGTTATCATGGGTGTTTAATACAGGAAGTTGAGGTTACAATGTGCATAATCAAGTCCATCTTGGGGAAATCATGTATATAATTGTGTAAACTCTTTTATTAGCACTTTAAATAAACATGAGTACATACCTATGAATACATGTATGCATTTGTAAAAGTTCAAGGAGTCCATACTAACCATTTTCACAAAACAAAAATCCCGATTTATCTAGAGCAGTGATAAATGAAAATTCTCAGTTTCAAGAATGATTTTGAAATCAAACCAACCCATAAACTTCATCATGCTATATTGTAATAAATTGCAAACATGGATACTAAGTTCATATTAATGAATATACACATACGTGTATGTATATACAACAACAATATACTTCATTTACTTGCATAATTTTACCTATTCATTCAATTACTCAAAATCTCCATTTTTTATAGGCGAAAAGAAAAAACAGGGGTATAAACATTGAGGAAAGGTTTTATACTTGCATTTATCATCTTATACATATGTGTATATATATATGTATATATATACACACATATATAAACATAAGGTGTGAAAATTAAGAACCCGCACCCAAATAAAAACATAACCATCAAACCATTGCCCCAATTTTAGGTGTTCACAAAGGGGCTGACAAGATTGGTTCTAGGAATAGTTAAAACCGATTTATATGGTCCTGTGTATACTTATACACAATTATGAAACATGATTATATAATTTTTCAAAGCTTGTAGAAATGGTAAGAAATGAAGGAGAGGGTTCCCCCGTACTCATATTCGATTCTCCAGGCTGAGAGGGAGATCCACCAGATCTGGGTTTGCACCAGATTCACACATACCGAAAATATATACACATATAACATGTATATATATATTTATATACACCGAAACTCAAACACAACTAAAAAAAATTAAACAAGCCTCTTGCCTGGTTCGGAGAGGAGTAAAGGAAATTATAAACGAGGCAAGTGGATCCAGTGGATCCGGTTGTACAAACAAAGTATGAATACATATATACATTGCACATATATATATATATATATAAACCGAAACTCAAACTGAAACCACAACAAAGCTTCTCCCTTACAAGTATTTTACATCTTAAAACATCAGCTTAACACTGATAATCATACTTAGAAAATAAAAAAAAAGGATTGGAAGATATATAAAATCATATATAAATATATATATATAACCGTGAAACAAAAAGGGTTTTCATATTGACACAAAACAAGATTAACCCTTACCTCTGCTTGGAGAGGAGAAGGAGAACGGCGCAGCTACGGGAACCAGAAGCTGGAGAGATCAAGGGAACCGGGTGAAAACGTCTTCGGCCCTTCGGTGAAACCGGGTTTTTAAAAGAAAACAGGAGACAAAGAAGAGGACCTTGGGTCGGCCCGAGGCATCCGAGGAGAGGGAAAGGAGGAGACAGTCGAGCTACACTGGCCTAGACGAAGAAAAACGGGGCCCTACGCTCTACTGGTTTTGACGACGCGAGGCAAAAGAAGAGCGGCGTCGGTGGAAGAAGAAGCCGCAGGGAGGAAGAAAACGCGAAAAAACAATGGACGGCCGGGATTAGAGGAAGCTGGATCGGGTGGCCCATAATTGGCGGTGCACTTAAATAACTCAATGACTGCGATCAAGGGGAGAGGATCGGATGGCTGGGGTGCGACGCGGTGCAAAACAAAAAGGAGGAAGAAACGCGGGTCTTCAACAGGTTTTAAAAAAAACTTTGTTAATATTATTATTAATTTATTAATTCATTGATTTTCCTATTATTATTAATGAATTCAATTATTAAACCACCTTTATTATTTTAATAAAAAAAACATTGGTTAATAAAAATTATAAATTGATTTAATCAAAACATGTTATTATATAAACATATGTATATATATATATTCTATTTTAAAATACCAATAATTTTTATTGGCCTTATTATATTAAGTATATTATTTTTAAACCATAATTATTATATTTTTAAAAATTAAAGGTTCATTTAATCAATTAAAGAAAGCATCGATTTATTCATCATAATATATATTTATTTGTTTATTTATTTATTTATTTTTCCTTTCCTGAATTACATAATAATTACCTTAATTTATAATTTCATGCAAACATTTGGATACACTCTTTTAAGAAAAGAAAAAAAAGAAATAGGTTGCTTAAAAGTATTTGTGTAAGCTTAAAGATGCGAAATTTGTAAATAAAACCATAATTTGACAAGGTTTCCAAAATAGTTAATAAAGGTCGAATTATAAGAGAAATAATATATCTAATTTGATGCTATATATATATAACTCATAAAAATCCATCAAGTTTGATATAAATAGAAAATAAAAGTTCAATTGTTCAAATTAATATATATAATGGAAGAAAAACAATAATATTAATTTTCTCCGTTTAGAAACATAAAATAAAATCATCATTTTGGGAAAACAAGAGATAAATTAACTAAATTAACATTGATGACACCTTAAAATATTAAAGCAAAATACACAATTAGCATTCTGATCCCTTTTGGGGTAAATCATTTTATTTCCAACGGTAAAAATAAAACTTAAAAGATAGGAGGAACCAATGGTCAAAATAAAACATTGGATTCTTGTGGAAACCAACGGTTGAATTTGTGACTGTTTGAGGTTCAACGGTCAGATTAGGGTGCTTATAAAAAGGGTATAGTCTCGGGTGTCCCTTACTCCAAGTGACCGAAGGAGAAAAGGAAGGATGGTTCATGTGATCCCCTTGGTGCTAAGCACGATCGCAGTGGCTTCAGCCATCCTCATGTTCCTTATGATGGACGCTCGAAACCCCTACCGCATTCTCGGGCTCTTAATAGTTTTAAGCGGTCTCCCCATCATTGAAATCGGGTTCTTAGTTGGGATTTTTAGTTAGTTTACCTTCTTGTTTGGTCACTGGATGTTGTAGCTGAAAGGTTGCTTATTTGAATAAAAGGAATTTTTCATCCATTTGATGCATTTTATTATTAATACCTTATTAGTTGTTTGTTGGTTCACTTAACGAGTGACATTGTTAAGAAAAATTGTCAAAATCAAAACAAAACATGGTTTTCTCGGGTTGTTACACATGTCCCATTATTTTCCCCTAAGACCAGTGTACGAACATCCCGAGTCAAAAAGCGGGTTGTCAAAGTCCTGGTGAATGGATACTTCGGCCGCCGTACCAACAATGGAGTCCCTGGCCTGAAAGCCAAACTCAAAACATCTTAACAGTTCTGCAATGCAACCCAAACCAAACTCACAGCTAGAACACCTACACTCAACCTACACTCAAAGATCCCAAAGGTGGAACCTCCTTTGATACCACTCTGTCACGACCTGACCCAACGGGGCTCGAGCCGTGACTCCCCAAGCCCACCTCTAATAGGCCAGAGGGCTGGAATCCAGTGTTGAGTAGGCTATCACACACATTGGAGGCATTAGGCTAAGGTACCTACACACACACACACACATACCCCTCCATGCAACAGTGCAGAGATATATATAAAAACTAGAAAGAAAATTCATGCATGCATCTATCCCAAACCAGAGTATAGAAAAAGTACAAAAGAAAAAAACAGGGCCCACCAAAAGAAAACTGCAAAGTGTCCAACCTGCTTAGAAGGAGGGAAAACAATGCCAATACACCTTCCGGTAAGCTCCCCGGCACAGCTCTGGTAAAAACCCCAGTCAAACCCACTCACTAAGCTCTGCCTGCTCCGGGTCCTCCTGGGACTACATTGAAAGGCCTATGGTCTACACAAGACACAAACATGTGCGGGCAAATCCCATGCAAGGGTGAGTATAACAATACTCAGTAGGCACCCCAAAAACCCAAAACAAAAGAGATCAACTAAAAGGAAATAATCTGCTCATCCCAGCCAGAGGGAACCAAAACGAGAGAGAAACTCCATCTCGTGACCATCCTCGGATAAACACCCCTAGTCAACTCATACCAGGTGTATTCCTATACAAACACCTTGTTTATCCAGATATACTGACTGAAAATTAAAATTTTATTTCATAATCACTTTTGAGGAAAAAGTGGGAAACTGGAAAGACATCAAAGACTTAAAACACGACCATTCATCCATGGGCCAAGATCATCAAGACAAAAAAACATCTAGTTCACGACTAAATAAAATCTCTACCCTAGAAATAAGAACAATATGAATAGTGTCCTCCTTACCATCACTGCTTGGAAGCAGTCCCATGAAATGATGCACAGGCACGGTACCGATGGAAAATGTCTTACCCTCTCAAAATGTCCAATTCCGGATAGCGGAGATAAGAAGAATGATTCCTGCTCTAAACCTATTCTGAAGCAATCCCTATCAAGTAAACTATATGTAGTGTCTCGTGGACCAAGGCCACAGGGCCACAAGTGATTCAGACCAACAAAGACCAAAACCACCTTTCCACGTCATAAGAAATACATGTTTCAATCTTTGAAGACTGTAGGTTTGCTTCAAAAAATCATACGACTAGGTAATTAAAACCACACCACCCAAACCAAAGGCATCGCCGATTCCTCAACAAACATCTGAACAACTCTTTAGACAAACCCATAGCATCCATATTCAGGAATGAGTAAACTCGGTCTTGCACTCTCCAAATTTGGACATGGATGCACTGAAATCATCACCAACTAACACTGATTGAACCCTACGATCACCGCAACATAAAAAACTCAACCATGAAAGCCACTTGAACCAACTCCAAGAGGAAACATCACCAAAAACCTCCAGCATTCAGATTGCAAACCACACTTGAATTCCTCATCCCGGCTAAGCATGGAAACTGAATAAACCTCAAGCCCTCCATTGATCAAAAACCCACGAAACAACATGAACCTGAGATGAACTGAGCCATATCCCAGAACAGAAATCCCAAGAAAAATGCAGACCCAAAACCAATACATGAAGAGCAACAACCAAATCTGAAATCTAAAAACGAAGTAAAAAAATTAAAGGATCGAGAAACAATCACCCATTTAACAGACACTTGAGCGCCATATATCATCGAAAAAGAGCCCAAATCCTGTCGCCACCATCCAAATCGCCTCAGGGGTCATAATAGAATACCCAACGCAAACACTAGATGCAAGCTTCAATCCTCAGACCCGGAATCTGGAGCTCATCTGCTGAACCATCCCCGCATCACCATAAGAACCCTATCCATCGAAGGTGGAGTGAGGCGAAGAGGGCCAAAAGTGATTAAGAAAGATGAGGCAGCTGAGTCCACAAATTCGTGAAAGATGAACTACCGAAAGATACCAATCCATCACCAAGGGGAAGATCCGAGCTGACCTAAGGTGGAACAGTGGTAGGCAGTGATGAGGAAAAACCTCTTCTAGAAGAACCCTATACTCTGGTCATGCACCAAGCCACATGAGGTACCGACCTCATCACCATCAATGGTTCACAACCAAGAGAGAATACTCCATGATCACTGTCATCCCAGATGACACTCATCCAGGGGATACACTCCATCGGGTCCAACACAAACATCTCATATGCTCACTCGAGAGATCATGCTCCTTAGATATCGTCACTGAGGAAACCTTGCTGAAACAATATAAACACCAAACTCCTTGGATAAGGGATCGCTCCTAGGGTCTTCTAGGTGATACCAGAACCCACACCGGTATACGAAGATCTCATAGATAGGGGATCACTCCCAGGGTCCGCTAGGGGATACCACAACCTGATCTCGCATTCGTAGATCTCATAGATAGGGGATCACTCCCAGGATCCGCTGGGGGATACCACAACCCGACCTGGCGCTCGATAAAAACACATCACTCAGATAGAGGATCGTCACCCATGTCACGACGGTCACGATGATACCAAAACCCTATCTGGTACATCTCGTGTTGTGGGGGTTTGAACTGATGATGTCGCAACCCTACAGAAACCATGCGTTGAGTAGGGGATCGTATAACCAATGATACCACACCCCTATTATAAACCTCCTGCTGAGTAGGGGATCGTATACCTGATAATGCCACAACCCTAATGAGCATGACCCGCCACATAGGGGATCATATTCCCGATGATGCCACAAACCCTATGGATTTAACATGCTAGATAGGGGATCGTCGCCCGTGGATAAGCGGTCACAGCGATACCAAGAACCCGATCTAGAAAAATGATGCTAGAGGATCTCGCTCCAGGCCCACCAGAGGGTTTCCACAACTCTAACAGATTAAACATCCCATAGAGAGGATCACAAACCTATACTAAGGTTTTTAATTCATGCGAACCCTCGTAGGAACTAACCAAGGGAGTACACTCAACCACTGTTGGTCCAAATGTCACTAACCTGAGCGACCCACTACAACACCACCCTACGCACCTCCAAGGCTGATACTGAGGCCACCATCACAATCCACGTGGAAAAACACGCAGGATAGGTTGTTTACTCACCCGAAACAAACAACAGGTGAAAAAGGAAATATTCACCGTAGCTAGCATGTGCGGGGCCCACACAACGATCCCGAAACTCATTAAGTGAACCATACCACTGTGATCCCCTCAGAAAAACACACGTTATCCACTACTTGATTGTCCCAAACGGTCACCCGGTGAAAAAGGCACTATTCACCAAAACCAGCCTGGGTGGGGCCCACACCACAATCCCGAAACTCATTGAATGGATCACACTATTGCGATCCTCTTAGAAAAACACACAGGATTGACTATTCATCTGCAAAAATCAGACTCCTGGTGAGAAAGTTGTGTTTCTCCATAAACACCCAACCCGACCTCATGGGGCCCGCACCCCAAACTCGGTCCCAACACCTAGAAACCATCAAGAAAATTCCACCGTATCATCAGGGTCTCAACGCCACTAACGGCACATCAATCGGACGCTGCAGGTATAAGATACAACGGCCCAAAGTGGAATAATAATAAAATATTATTATTTTATTCGACGTTTCAATCTCCTGGGCCACGATCTCAAAACTTAAAACTCTCAAACCCAAACCGAAGGGTTTGCCTCATCGCCAGGGTCACGTCGTCGTAGACGGCACACGAAACGGACCCTTGGATTGTAAGAAACGGGGGTTTTAAAACCCCCGTGTACAAAAGATGGTCGGACCGGCCTGAACCGGCCGGCCGCTCCCGCCAGCGGACCGCACCGCCGCATCCTGGCGCAGTGTGTGCACGGGTGCCTCACCAACCCCCACTGCAAGGGTCTCCATTAATTGTCATCGGACCGCCACTCTGGCGGCGGTCCCGATTGAAACCTGCGGCCTGCCGCCGCGCCGGTGTCGCACCGGTAGACCTTCTGAGGACCGTCGGGGGCACCCCGGTTGTCCATTTATCGATATGAAGGTGCCTGCGTGACCCTCGGGACCTGATCTTCCCTGCTATGAAAACAAAATTAAGAAATTCGAAGAAAAAACGGGTTTAATAATTAAAACTCATACCGCCTACCTCGCGGGCGAAACCCCGAAGCTTCGGGTGTAGAACGATGCATGCGACGCCCTGAAGCTCGATCCGCTGATGATCGGCACAAAAAATGGACAGTTTCAGCTCTAATTGGAGAAGAACGGAGGGAGAGGGGGTTTTTTGTTTCCTCCTGCATGTGGAAGGGGTTGGGGGGATGAAGGCTTGATGTTTTTTTATAAACACTTTATTTCATTTCCCCGCCAACTCACCTCTGACCCTGCACCTGGCGCCAACACATATTATGTCGCACTTAGGGTAAAAATGGCGTTTTGAATGCAATGGTGCACTCAGAATTCCAATTGGAGACTCCGTTCAGCTGGCGCTTGTAATTAAACTTTTCCATTTATTTACGAAAACACCCCTGGTGGCTTTTCTCACCGCAGGCCTGCGCCCGCAAAGTTTACACCCGCCTAGGGTAAAAGGCATGCTCCAGATGCAATCATACCCTTAGATTCCTGATCTGAGATTCCATTAAGGAGATAACACACCCCAACCATGTGCATAGTATAAAAATACTTAATATTTTTATAAAATTAATTCTGGGCACATCCGGCCTCGGAATCGCACACCGTCTTCATGCCTAGCTCTGGAATTATTCGTAGAAATATTCCAAATTCTGACAGGGCTAAAACCTGAGTCTCTACATAACCCATGCAACTTGTAATCAAAATGGATTATGTAATGATGATGGTGTAATAAATGAAATTGGGATAAACTCTCAGAATTAATTGAGTGAACCTTGGTTATCTAATGGAACCTGAGTTTGACTTTATTTACCGACAATGTATTTTATTCTTTCATGCACTATCTATTAGACTAGATATTTTGTAGACATTGTTGGTGGTGGAATACTGATTTTTGTACTCACACCCTACTCAGGTCGGCGTTGGGTTCCTGAACAAACTTCTTGGTTGCAGGTAAGCACAAGGGCGAAGGCCCTACACAAAGATATTGAGTTGGGCTCAAGATGTACATGGAGAAGGATCCAGACTTAGAGTTGTAAACCATTTGTAGTTTTATCCATTTGTCTTATTTTAGGTTTCATTCACTTTGCAGTACCAGTATGGAAAGGAATGGTTGTATTTGATTTGTGGTTTGTACCCTTTTTGGGAAATGCTTGGTTATGCATATTTATTGGTTGTTCATATTGATTCCACTAATTATATTGTGTTCATATATGGATCACTCTGATAAAGAGTGTATGGTCTCCCCACATGACTTATGAGACCTTAACCACTAGTCGGTATCCTTCAGTGTACAGGGGAGGCACGCTTGAGGTCATGTGAGGACTCGGCTCGGGGCATCAGTTTAGTGGCTCCCGGATCAGGGACATTACAAAATGGTATCATATGAGTTATTTTATCCTTCTTACTATTTGGTTATGGTATATAGGAGATTAGAATGTGTTATTCCTTAGTAATGAGCTCATTCTTGGGATTAGTTAACCCATGTATGAGGGAAAACCCAAGTCACCCTGGGTGGGAATTGTTGTTTTTTATGTGTGTTGTTACAGTTGAATGATATTTCACTATTGGGTGATGTAAATTTTATGTGGTTTGACTAATTTATGATATTTTTCTCATTTTCAGAATGGAATGAGTTTGTGTATTCATACATGATTTTAGGCACCTTAGAATATAGGTGAAATGCATCATTATAGGCACACACATGGGATAGGTGTGCAGGGCATTGAGAGTATAATTCATTTTACTTCCTTGATAAATATGAAGAAAATGATGCCTAATAATGGTAATGAAAGTTGGTGAATGAAAATAATGAGAATGAATAGTTAAGGAATATCATGTATAAAGAAATGTTGTGACCGGGTTAAAATTTTTTGTTGTGATAAATTTTAAGGGTCGATTTGGTGTCTAAAATAGAAATATTTCATTATAATGATAAAATCATTAACTAGTTTTTTCCTAATGAAAGCTTTAAATGGGTTAAAATGATTATTGTAACAAGTTTTAAAATGGGAAATGTGCCAAAGAGTAAAGGATCGTGTTATAAAAGAATAATTGGTTTGAATATGTGTTGACAAAATACTTGTGACTAAATAAATTGGTTACCCCATGTTGACCATGAACCATGGTAGGTATGGTAGAGGGTAGTGTTCTAAGTATGATGAGGATCGTTTGGATAGATCATGAAGATTTATTTATTTAAGGTTGATATTGTGAGATATTTTCCATCTGTGGTTAAATCCTATCAGCCATTTTTTGAAGTTTCGGGTGAAAAATAAGTTTAAAATGTGAATGTTTGAGTTCAAAGGTGGGTATCCTTTGTGTTATCGGTTTGACCCTTTTATGTGAAGGTTGGGGAAGTGAGAGTTCTCTAGTTTTAGAATTTGGATTTGAATTACGAGGCCTTTATGGTTATTATATGGCCTCGTTGGTGTGTTTAGGGAACCATTGGTGGGGTTTTGGCCTTTGGGTTGTGAGGTGTTGTTCGGTAATGTGAATGAGGAAAATATCATGGTTTGTGACCGTACAGAGTGCATGTTGGACCCTAGAGATGGTTCCTGGGTCTTGGTGACCTTATGAGTAGAGACCTTACAATTTTTTTTTTGAATCCTAAAGAGAATGTTTGGGCTCGTAGTGTCAAACAATGTGTACACCTATGGTGTGAAACCTAGAGTAAATGGTTTTTAGTTGCGCTAGACATAGTGTACGGGGTGAGAGTTCCATGCACGAGCATTGCTTTGTTTGTGACATGATATGTATGTTTTGGAGAGAGGGTCGATGGTTTTTCTTGGTTGTGACTCCATTCTAGGGAGTTGGTATCATTCAACCTTCAAGGTGGCCTATGTGAGAGGTCGTATAGATTTCCTAGTGATTTTGGGTGTGTGTTTCACCTGTAGATGTTTTAGACCATGTTATTGGGACTCATAGTGTTTTATAGTGTAGTTTTGGCCTTGAGGGCTAAGTGGGAAGGTTAATGGTCGGTGGTTCCACTTGAGTTGTGGTTAAGTGATGATAGTTTTGGAAAAATCTAGGGTGACAACATGGGAGGTTAACCCGATGGTGCAGGTACCTCATAATATGAAGCATGGGAGATGCTTTAGAGGTAGTGTCAATACATACTAAGTACCCCAAGTTTTAGGTAATGGTATAGTTGTGCATGGTTGATTCATAAGGGAACCATATTGTTTGTGATAAGAGTTAAGGCTTGTTTTTAAGGGTTGTATCGCATGGATTCCCGACTCACCTATTTGAATGATGATTAATGGAGGACTCGAAGTTTTTTTGAGTGGAAAATACAAAGGTGGTTGAAGTGTGGTTATATTCCTTCGCTCGATGGTGACACTCGAGGTGAGGATGGTCATGCAGCTAAACATGTTTATTGGAATGGTTTGGGTTATTGGGTGAGGTGTAGAGGTCGCCTTAGGGATTATGAGGTGTACTAACTAAGATACACGGTTAGGTAATTAAGCGTGTGATGAGCTACACATAGATAAAGATCAATTTGTGAGAGACCATTGGTTTGATTGGTGTGGTAGACCATTTTGTTTCTGTTGTTAGCTGTTAGGGACACATCGTAAGAAAATTTTAGTGGTGTGGTGGAAGTATTGCCATATGGAATGTTAGATCACGGCTTCTTGGTGATTTGGTTATGGAGCGATGGTTAAACTTGGTTGTCAATCACACTTGAGTGGCGGTGGTTAAGTGTAGACGAGTTACGTTCGATGGGGGATCCTAAGATCCTTGGAAGGTCATGGTGACCCATAGTTTCATGACATAAATGGATAAGTGGGTGGTGGTGTTATTCAAAAACTTCTTAGTGTACCTCATCTAGTGATGATCTTACCTAATATCTTGATATCATCCCAAGTACATTGAGAAGATCTCGCTTTACGCCCAGATACTTGAAGATGTTTGGTTGAATTAGTGAAATTATGGAGTTTACACTCATGGAAATAGTATATTTAGAGCCTGATGATGGAATGTTCACCATCTATGGCTTGGGGTGATGTCCACCGGATATACTGAATGTCGATAAACGCCATGGGTGTCATTCACGGAAGCCAAAAACGGGCACCGGGTGATGTTTGTTTTCTTTTTTTGGTAAAAATCTTGATAACCATGTATATTTTTTGGGGTTTGTCTTGTGATCGAGTGTAAGAAATCTTGTTATAAACCCTCATGAGATCAGTGCTAACAACACTCCTACGGTGGGGAGTTATTAGTCAGTATTGGATATGGAGGAGGTAACTTTGAGTCGATGTAGTGGCACCGAGATGCTAATGAGGAACTTATAAGGTGTATGTTTGGTCCCTTAGGGAGGGAATGTGGGACTTGGATGTGGTGACTGATGAGACAAGTGTAATTTTTGATCCCATGGTGGTTCCAATTTAATCTTGCAATGTTTGTACTGAAGACGTAAAAGGGTGTGGTTAGATATGACATCATGTTGTGGAAAGAGGGATTGGGTCCTACAACTCCAGTGATGATCGGGGTTAAACTCGGGTAATTTTTCCATGGTTGGTTTTAGAACATATTTAAGTTGAGGGAAGCTTCTCCATGTTATGTGATGTCATACAGAGGGTGAAGCCCAATGAAGGTTTAGAAGGCAGTAATTCCATGATGATGGAATTCTTCTAGGATTCAGGGAATGACCTCATTTGGGTGTGTGGGATTATAATGATATGCTTCTAGTCAAGAATCACCTTGGGAAGGTGAGAAAGGGGTAGTGTACCATCAGTGGAAGGTGAGTGTTCTGGGACAAGCTAGTCGAGGGTGGTCTGACCTGAGATGGTAAACATGAATGGGTGTGGTAAGATTGACCCACCTCTGGGGTGATTTTGTGGCGATAAATGACTTTTTGAAATAAAGTTGTACCTAAGGGAGGTCATGTTAATATTTGTCCTTGAATGGATAGTGTTGGAATGTCCTCTCGAATGGTTTTGACGGTGCGACTGGATGCTGAAGTAGGGTAATTCTCTTATAGATGTTGGGGTGTAGTTAGTTGGAACATGATAGGTGATGGGAAGGTTGAGTTGAGTTTTGGTGGTCCCTCTTCGATGGGGGAGGTACCAAGTAACCGAAAATGGTGGAGATAACCATACCGTATAAATGGTTGTTTGATAACGTATTCAGAGTTTTGGGTTGGAAGGACTTGAGTGGTCACCATTCAGGAGACTTGGCCCTAGTAGAGATCTTGGGAAAGGGTTTAATTGGTCGAGTAAATGAGAGTTTTCGGTTTTATTTTGATGTATAGTAGTGGAATGAAACCTTCACAAAAAGTGGTTGGAAGGATCATGTGTTTTCCTCTAGGTGGTATCTGGTTTGGTCGCCATTAGAGTTTGGAAAATGGAATAAAATGACACCAAGTGATTTGGGTCTTGAGTTGTGCAGAGGATCAGACCAAGGGGGTGCTGATTGGTTCCTCTATAATGATAATATTGTGTGTTAAATTTCCATGTGTTTTGAGTTTGTCATCATTGCATATTTTTTCTCTCCAAAGTTCTCTTGGTTGGGTATGGTTGGAGATGATGCATCCTTGAGGAGTTTTCAATTCATGTTGTGGTTGTGGTGAGGAAGACTTGTGGGGAAATTATATGCCCTTGATTCGTGTTCAGTGGGAATTGTTATGTGCAACTAGAAAAATTATAAAGTGGGAATGGATAGGCATGCCTAGTGTAATAAACTATAGTTATAGAAGCTTAGTGATTCTTGGAAGAGTAGCTCAAGGATGAGCTATTATAAGGTGGGGAGGTTGTAAGATCCCCAATTTTCATAAAGTGTGTTTTTGTTTAATTTTTGGTTTGGCCACTTCTTTTTGTCTAGATAAGTGCTTCCCCATGTTTATGTGAAGGCTCGTGGGTGTTCTGGGGGTTCAGGACATGGAAGAGGAAGAAAATGGAGTTCTTTTGCATGTTGCCCATTTTGTGCACGGTTAGTGCAAACCATGAATAATCCCCCCAAAATCGTGCAAAGGAGGTGATTTTT
This sequence comes from Viscum album, assembly GCA_963277665.1. Classification (NCBI taxonomy): domain Eukaryota; kingdom Viridiplantae; phylum Streptophyta; class Magnoliopsida; order Santalales; family Viscaceae; genus Viscum; species Viscum album. The sequence goes on along the minus strand of OY728150.1, from coordinate 1,285,480,248 downwards.
GGGAAGTAGTTTTTGCACGGTTTGTGCGCGGTTTGAAAAATTGTGTGGGTAAACCGTGAAACCCAAAAACATTGAGAAAATTACCAAAATTTCATCCTAGGTTTTTAAACCATAACTTGGTTTTCTCCTCTATTTCACCCCTTACAACCCTAGTGATGGACTTGGATGACCCAAGCTTCCAATATGTGATTCTTCTTCAATTCTAGGCTGGTTGGAGCACCGTTGGTTGTGGATTGAAGCCTCAGGTAAGTCTAATATCCTCCTTGATTCCTCTTTTGGATTATAGTTTTAATTTTTTCCCATCTCCTTCTGAAGCTCTAAACCCCACTTTTTCTAGTGAGATCTAGGTTGGGGATTCAAGGGGTGTTTGAATCTTGATCAAAGGCTACGATTAAGAGTGTGTTCATCATCATATTTGAGGTAGGTGGTGTACAAGTATTATCCTATGGTTTTATTTTGGATTTGTGCATGGAATCTTGTGATCTTATTTTCCCAAATTGTGTTCTTGGTTCTATTAGAGTGTTTCATCAAAATGGGAGTCTAAATGACCAATTGAAACCCTCAAGATTCTTGTGGGATGTGTAGAGAATTACTTGACCATTTTAGGGCCACTCGTGGGGTGCGCTGGCAATCTCAGACCAAGAGAGTGGTAGGGTTAAGTGAAGGATTGCTGAGTAAAGTGTGAATCCCATGTATAACATGTTTCAATGGTTGATTAAGTTGTAAATGGAATGATAATAGAGATTCCTAGGGTGATATGTAATAAGGGGTTGTTAGGAATGACATGAAAATAGGAAAATTTGGTCTAATGGGATTTTATCAAATTTTTTACGAAATTTGGTTACAAATTCCTAAGAGGGATAGTGCATATTAAATGGTGAACTTATAATGGGATGATGAAATGGGAAATGGGTAATATGTTAATGGTATGTAATAAGAAAATGGATGAATATGTTGAAAGGGTTAATACATGGGAAGATGTGGTATACCAAATGGGTTGAATGTATTAAAGTGGTTATGTTATAAGATATGAGAAATGTACATGAAATGATAAATGGGCTAAATGGGTTAATGTATGGACATTGGTGAATATTAACAAAGGCATAGGGATTGTTGAATAAACTTAAAGGGTTAAGGCATAAGAATGGTAATTTTTCTATATAACTATGAATTATAATTGATAAATGTGTTAATGGGTTATGGAATAGTATTAATTCCCATGTTGTTTGTTATGCATTGTGATTTCCAATGGAATTGGTCAAGATGTGTTCTGTTATGGTATGTTCTGGTGATTTGATAAATAAGCATGTACACATGGCATGGTAGATTGGGGTATTGACTTGAGGTTCAACACCCACAGGTCAAGTTAGACTAAGGCTCTAAAATCCACCCCAAAATGCACTGGTTAGGGAAGGGGATGGAGGCTATATTCCCCTAATGGATTCATTACACCCAGACTGAGACTTCAAGGTGTGGATAATGTATTGATGTGAAATGGGTATCCCTAGTGAGATATGGAATAGATTTATTTCCCCTATGAATTGTTATTGATTTATTTATACCCTTGTGTGGATGAAATTTATGCCTAAACCATGGAACTTGTGATCAAAATGGATTAAGTAGTGATGATGTTATAAGAAATGAAATTGGGATAAATACTAGGAATTAATTAAGTAAACATTGGATATCTGATGGCACCCGAGTTGTCCTTTATTTACCTACCATTTATTTTATTCTTGCATGAACAATCTATTAGATTGGATATTTTGTATACATTATTGGTGGTGGAATACTGATCTTTGTACTCACACCGTGGTTGGGTCGTCGTTGGGTACCTGAGAAGACTTCTTGGTTAAAGGTCAGGACAAGGGAGATGGCCCTACACTAAGATTTTGAGTTAGGATCGGGATGTACATGGAGAAGGATCTAGAATTAGAGTCGGGATTCGTTTGGAGTTTTTGTCATTTGATTTATTTTGGGTTTCATTCACATTGCACTACTAGTATGGTGTGGCATGGTTGTATTTGATTTGTGGTTTTTACCCTATTTGGGAAGTGCTTGGTTATGCATGTTTATTGGTTGTTCATATTTTTTCTACTAATTATATTGTGTTCTAATCTGTTTCACTCTGATAAAGAGGGTATAGTCTCCCCATGGGACTTTTTAAACCCTCACCACTAGTCGGCAACCTCCATCGTATGGGGAGACACGCTTGAGGTCATGTGAAGACTCATCTCGGGGAACCAGTTTAGTGGCTCCCGAGTTGGGGATATTACAATCCATGACTATAATATTTTAAAAGAGACTTTTATTTTGGATTTTTGTCCCATTTATTCACTTTCAACTCTTCTTTATACATCTTGAGTTTTCCAATCAACTCCTATAATGGTAGTTTTCTTAAATCGCATGACTCTTGAACGGAGACAGAAGTTGATCTCTATCAGTCAGGTAAGGACCACATGATTATCATCACTTGATCCTTAAATTATAGTTTATTTATAAGTGCATGCATCATATTGATGATTTCATTGAACCAACGATATGTTTCAGAAATTTATTCATCATGATTCATTTTAAATTTATCATATTTAATAGTATAAGTTTTCAAATTAGTTTTTTATCAATTTATGATCCTTGATGATACAAAGTAATATTATCCCATATTTTATAATTATTTTTACATGTGGAAATTATATTAAATTCATCTTCACCCAAAGAATAGTTTAACTAATTAATAGCTTTTCAATTAAAATCACAAGCAGACATAGTGGAATCACTCCAATAAGATCTAAAATCTTTAGTGTTTTCATATTTATCTTCTATTATTGTTAATATTCCAAAACCCATGCTCTCAAGATGTATGTTCATTTTAAAATTGCATTCATCATAATTAGTACCATTAAAATAAGGAGGTTTTCTAGTATAATTCTACTCAATTATATTATTATCTATAAATATAAAAATTTATAATATACAGTAATTTAAATATTTTTGATAAAAACTTGATCATAGTTAAAGCTACATAAAAAATTAATAAAAAAACCCTCTAATACCAAATGTTGGTCATAGTGGAGTACTCAATAAGGGTGTGAATTTATTATCTAATAAAAATTTCCATTTATAAACTATTTAAAAAAATTCCCCCAATTTAGAAAAACATCCAAGTTAAAAAAATAGTTAAAATATATAATCTGATAATTTAAAAATGTTTCTCAAAGGCATGATCACAACCCAGTTAAAAATAATTTAAACCATTTTATCTTTTGAAATAATTTTAATCATATCAAACATAATATATAAAACACTAATTAAAGATAATTATAAAAGTATAGTTTTTCTAAATAGTATTAAAAAGATAATATAATTTTAAAACACTTTTTAGAAGAAAAAAACAAATTAACAAATAGAATAAATAAATACAATAGGTTCAGTCTCAAGACAATACTTAATCCTCTCCACCTGATAGTCACCCACTACTATGCATGTTTATTAAACAATAAACTGATCCACTACCTAGATCAAGTTTTATATACAAATGCACACAGGAAATCCATGCTATATATAACCTCTTCTATAGTTATTCATGGGATAGAAGTTATAAAAGAAACTTGAAGAGAGTATCATAATAACCTCCAATATGTTATTTTAGAATATTCTCAATAAATAAAAAATAAATAAATAAAAACTTGAATGTGAATAAAATAGAAAAGAAGAAATAAATAATATAAAATATTTGTGTAGTTCTTCTTTCTCTGGTCAGAAAAGAGATGTTCGAGAATGATATTCTTATTATTTTTTATTTTCCTTAAATTTTTCATTGACATTAAATAAAATTTCTTTATATGGTTTTTTTTGAAGAAAATGAGGTTTCATAAATAGAACTTGATAATACAATTTATTTTTATTAATAAAACATAAGAAAAGATAAAAAAAATTGTTAAGAAAACAATGAAATTGTTCAATGGTCATACTTTGTGCACAGGTGGTTTATAGGATTTATATATTTTATGAAAATTTAATTATTTTTTGTGTGATAATAATAAAATTAGGTAAATCCATGTACCATAAAAGACTCTAGAAAGTATGAATTTTTCTTCAATGTATCTATGTAGTGATTTTAAGAAAAGTCATTCATGAATCATATTACTTACTAAAACTATCAATTGCATTAAATTATATAAACTATCCATTGTAATAAATAATTTTAATTTAATTTAAAATAGGTATAGAAGCATAAATAAACTAGTGATAGTGGTTTTATCTGGGGGTATAATATATACACTAGTGGTATCAGAACTAGCCTGGTGGTAGCATGCTTCAATTAATGGAAGTAAACTAATCCTGGTGGTAGAAAATTTGTACTCATGGTAAAAAAAATCAACCAGTGATAATGAAATTAACCTAGTGGTAGGAATCTTCAGTTGATGGTAGAAAACTTGTTCTAATGGTATTAGATCTCTTCTAGCAGTAGTAGATCTGTACCCATGGTAGCACATTTTATACTAATGTTATCAAAAGTGTAATGATGTTAGGATATCTCTTCTAATAGTAAAATACTTTAACTACCATTAGTAGAATTGAACTGGTGGTAGCAGTATATAACTAATGGTGGTATAATTATATTGGCAATAGAATATTATACTTTGAGAAATTTCATGTAAATTACATAATTGTGAAGTTGCTATAATTCAATAAAAAGATAGTTAATAATATAGGAAACATGTTCTTTGAACATTAAAACAATGAATTTTTGTACAGATCCAACACATGGAGTAATGATTTATTTTAGGGAGAAATTATGTTATAAATAACTGAATAGTTTATTCCATTATAAGAGTTATTATAAAGGATATTGTAAGAGTGATTATGAATATAATGTCTCAAATAACCTTCATGGTTTCTCTATTGTTTTTATTCTTGCATATAATATTTTTTTATATAAATATTTAAGAAAACAGGTTTATTTATGGTTTCAAATTAATTTTAAATTATTTTAAAATTTCAATGTTTCTTGTTTTAAATGAAATAATTTTTCAAGTGTTTTCGAGCATCTTGATTTCCTAAAAGGTATTCTCTTTCTTTTATAACCCTTACTGAGTTTTATTCCCATACCACATCTTTTAAATATTTACACTAGGAGTAAGGGTGTATGGTAATGATTGTAAATTCCAGAATTGAAAATTATATGTTGGATTGAAGAAAGTGAGTTTATCATTTAAATATATTTTTTCAGTGGAAAATTTCCATATATTATAAATTATGGGTTTTGTTATGTAATGTATTTATTAATTCTATAAATATTATAAATTTAAAATTTCAGGGGAATATATTTAATGTGATATTTTCTACAAATCTTGTAATTATGGGATAGTTAAGTATGGTTATTTACAAACACATCTATAATAATGAAGAAGAAATTAGATTTCATCAATGGTGGTCACAAAAATGATGATCCAAGAATTCATGAGAAACTACGTGGAAGGTGAAAGCTATATGAACATATATGAAAAGATTGTATAATTATACTTCCAACATAAGAATATATCTCGAATAAAATAAATCTATCACCTAGAAGTTAAAGTTCTTTTATAGCTGAAGTTAAATTAATAATTCCACACAATGATTTATTCGAAAATAACAAGATGACTATGTTACCCATGGAATCCAATATATTGAAATATAAGGAACAAAACATGTATTGTTCGGTCATTATTATAGCTAAAATATAAGTATATCTTAAATTGAGAAATATTTATTATCCATATAGATCTCAAAATTAATTTTGATGATACCGCATTTTTTCCAAATATATATATATATATACATATATATGTATGTATATATTATATAGAGGGAATAAAATATAATTCATATAGGATAACTAGATTTCTGAAGTATCTTGCGAAGAATAATACATAACTTGGTATTTTCCATCATTTAAATGATCCTAAAAAATTATGACTTGGAGATTATTTGATAAAGATATCAGCCTTGATGTTGAAGTTATTTTTGAGTTCCCATTGAGGGGGGTTTCTCTTCATGCTTACAAAATTAGTTATTTTATGTGAATATTGAATTTTTTGAAAGTTCTTGAGAATTTCATTGAAAATATATGTTTATTACATTCTCACACGCTTGTTTTTATTGAATAAAATTTGATATAAAATGTGAAAATTTATTATGCTCAATGACTTGAAATATGAAGAGTTCTTGAGGAATATGTGACTTTGAAGAGACTATTAAGAAGCTGTTTTATCACACTTATTTTCTAAACCAATTGTTTCTCATGTATAATTAGGGTTGATTAATTATTAATATATATTTAATTTTATAATATGTATTTATTTTCAATGATGTGGGATAAGAAGATAATGATTAAGGATATATTGGAATTTATTTTCAATATAGGTATTGAAAATAAATCTAATGGGGGGTTTTGTTAAACCCATTGGTGATAGGCTATATTTGTAAAGACCCAGAATTTCCAGGTAATTTTTTTTTCAAATATATTGGAATTTTACGAGTCTATAAAAATTGACGGCGCGTGATTCCGAGGCCCGGAGTGCCCGGAATAAATTTCTGAACTTTTGTTCGGGTACGTTCAGTAAACGTGCGAGTGGGTTTTTATAACTTTTAAACTGGTGCTCAGAATTTAAATATGAGGGAACCATTGAACTCGCGGCGCCGGTATTCACTTAAGGATACTTTCATCTCGACGGTAGTGGGTCAATAGTGAAAGATAGTTTTTGGATTTTCGTGTAAGAATAAAATAAAAGTAAAAGTGTGTGACATTTTTATTTTTATTACAACACCCATGTGGGTGTTGGGAGGTGGGGTCCACCAGAACTAAACCTCCATGTGCAAGTTAGAAGTGGGGACCACTAGACCTTAACCTCCCATCAGATTTTATGGTGGTGGGGACTACCCAAACCATAACCTCCCATGAGAGGTAATGTTGGTGGGGACCACCCAGTATTATACCCCATGAAACCCCCCTTTAATTGGGAGAAACCCTAAACTCCTTAATAAATCTGGGGGGAGCCTCTTCAAAACCTCTACAATTTTAATTATGCCAACGCACCATATTAATTGTTCCAACTCCCCCTTAATCAATTAAACCATTTTGAATATTATTCCAATGACTTAAGAGATATTATAATCTATTATCTTGGGCTGCCTTTTCATTTTGGGTGGAATTGGGGAGAGGAGGAACTTGGGAGAAATCTCCCAACAAAGAACGCTCCATCGAAGAAGAACGCTCCACTGACGAGGGACACCGACGAGGAACGCCTTTGACTACAAAGAACGACTGCGACTTAGACCTTCTTCCTTGGAACTTACTTCGACGTAGGATGTGTTCATCTACAACGAATCGATATCCGCCTTCTCGTGCCAATGTCAACCAACAAAGAACAAGGTAGGGGTTTAATGCGATTTGATTATCACTTCACAAGTACATCCCTTCTTTTCTTTTACGGCTTGGAAAGAATCTTTGCGGGAGAGTTTGATGTGATTTGTTCTTGTGAACCCCTTGCTACTGCTCTAAGGCGGAGAGTGAGGGCCAAACTAACATGGCTCATCCTCTTTGTAACCCTTTGTGTTGATTTGCGGTGTTCTTCAAAATTAAGGGAGGCAACAAAGGCGACGAAGGCAACGGCGCAGCCACCCACGGCATTTGCGACCCGCGCTGCCCCTGCGGCGCCCCAGCCACTCGGCCAAACCGGCCCCACGCCCCCGCCAGTCGAACCGGCCCTGAGTCATGTCGCGCCTCAGTCGCGTCGTGCCCCGGCCGCCCGGGCCTCCCGGCCGAACCGGCCCCGAGTCATGTCGCGCCTCAGTCGCGTCGTGCCCCGGCCGCCCGGGCCTCCCGGCCGAACCGGCCCCACACCACGGCCGGCCGAATCGGCCCCGAGTCGCGCCGCACCCTGGCCACGCCACACCCCGACCACCCCAGCCTCCTGGTCGAGCCGCCCTAGCCATGCCATCTACCGGCCTAGCCACCCCGGCCGCTCCGGCCGAACCAACCCCGGTCATGCCATCCGCTGGCATAACCGGCCACGGCCGCGCCACCCCAGCACCTGGGCCGAGCCGCCCTAAGCCGTGCCCCGGCGGCCCTCTGAGCTAAACCGACCTCGCGCCCCGGGCTGAGATGCCCTCGCGGTGCCCTCCGGGCCGAGCCGCCCACGTGGCTCCCTCCAGGCCGAACCACCCTCGCACCGACCCGTGGCAGGTCTGCACCCTCACGGCTCTCTATGACCCCTCACGACCTACTGGGCTGAGCCCAGTGAGATGGGCCAGACCCAACGGGTCGGCCCAAACTGGGTCGGCCTAGACTGGTTCGGGCAGGGTCAGGCCGACCAGGTTGGGCCTGGTCGAACAGGACTCGGGCCCACTACGATCCACTTACGCTCTTTCGGGCATATTTTTGGCACCGGACGTCCGTTTTATGAACCGCCAGCGGTGCTGGAATTCTTGGAGTGGGATGGTCCTTTTGAGTATACCCTACTGGAGTTTTGGTTATAGTTGAGGTACGTTCAGGTTGGATCGAGCACGAATCCAACCGGGCCCCCGGAACTAAAAGGCTAATAACTCACAAACTGGGCGTCCATTTGATGTGTCGTCTGTTGCGTTGAGACCCCTATGACGTGGCGGACCTTTGAGTTACTTTGTCATGGGACTTTGTGATAGTTGGATTATCGACCAGTATCTTGTGGAGCGGATCCTCCCGGGGACGAGCGAGCTTAGTGCGGAGACCTAGTAGCTGGCTGAGACCTGACGACTGCTGACCGTTTTGACTTGGAGTGACTCTACTAGCCCAGTGGGGAGCGCCTTGGTGTCGCAGCAGACCCACAGTGGGGAGCGCCTTGGTGTTGTGGAATACCCACAGTACTCGATAGGAGGATTACTTCAGCAGGCTATGAGGGGGAGCACGCTTGGTGACGCGGCAAACCCACGGTGGGGAGATCGCTTGGTGATGTGGTAGATCCACAGTACTCGACAGGAGGAGTACCTCAGCATTCCAAGGTTAGTGGGAAGTGCACTTGGTTTCGCGGTAGGCCCACTGTACTCAATATAGGAGGAGTTCTCCAGCAACTGAGGTTTCGACAATGTGATTGGGGTTGTTAATTGATACTACCCCTATAATAAAATCTCGGTTGAGCTGAGTTAGTTTTTCTATGTTTTCCTCATGATTGAGATGGATCACTAGATAACTTAGGTATATGTATGGGCATATACCTAAGTAGGGTTATCTGTTTATTTCTTACTTTTTGGTTTATCCTTGGTAGATTTTTGTGAGACCATGAGGGTCTCGGGGTCCCTACTGAGTATCATTATACTCACCCCTACATGGGTTATACCCGCACCTTGTTGTGTTGGATGCAGATGACAGGCAGTACTAACTGACGCAGAGAGTACCAGGACTAGATGGTACTTGGAGGTGGACCATACAACGTGTTGATACGTGGTGGAGACGGACGGACATGGAGTTTTGAGGAGGTGATCTTTACCTACCCTTCATGTAGGATCCTTGGAGGACGATTCAGTAGCTGTCTTTTCTCTTTATTCAATTGTATTGTATCTCAGTTGTACTTGTACTTTCTAGTTGCGCTTCTATTCTGGACCCTTTTACTTTCAACACTCTTTTTTTATACAGTTTACTTGGTTTTTCATATCTTGTTGTGTGTTCAGACTACAGTATAAATTGTGTTTAGTAGCGGTTTTAGAAACCACCGCTAAACCTTTTTAAAAATGGTTTCGCGGTGGTTTATAATAAACCACCGCGAAAATTTTTTTTAACAATGCCAACCCTTCCCCCCACCCCAACACTCTTCTCACCCTGCTTCCCCCACTTCCCTAGGTCCACAGCTTCCTCCACGACCACGACCCCCCGCGACCCCGACAACCCCACGACCCCGACTACCCCGGCGACCCCGGCGACCCCGGCGACCCCGGACCCGGGCAACCGTGCGACCCCGCTTCCCCCGGCCCCCCGTGACCCCAGCGACCTTGGTATATTGATCCTTCACCTCTTTTTTATCCTTTTTTTTCTTCTCATTATTCATTTAGAGAATTCTCCATCAGTCTTAATGGTCTATATGTTTATGAGTTTATGATTATGTGTTTCCTTGTTTCATTTGGAGTCCTTGGTTAAGTAATGTGATTTGGGGACTTAAATTGAGGTTTTAATTTTTAAACCCTTCACAAACCATTTTTTGTTTGTTGATGATGTAAGACCAAACCTAGTGATACCCATGGAATATGCCAAAACCTTGAGAATGGTGAAATAAATTGGTGAACAATAAAATGGGGTAAATGTTAGAGTGAATGTGTTCTAAATTTGGATTGTGAATTTGGGTGTGGTTAAAGGGTAAAATTAAATGATTATATGTAATTATTTTTGAAATTCCCAAGGGTCTCTTGAAATGGTTTGAAATATGTGTTTGGTATTTTAATCTGGTTATGAATTTTATATGATGAAAATGATGCTTTAAAGGTTGGTTTTATTATGATATTTCAAATGATTATTTGAATTTGGGGTTTAAAAAATATCTTATGAAAACTCTAAATGGTTGGTTTGAATGGTTGATTTAGAAATTAAATCCTTTAAGAATTTTTTAGTTTTAAAAGTGGAATACCCATGTTTTAAGTGGTGGATTCGAAGTGATTTCAAATGAGTACTTGAATTGTGTTCATAACATTATTTATTTTTAAAGGTTTTTTGGGACCATAATAATTAATTCTATATATTTTTTAGTGAGATATAACCCATGGGGATTTTTTTATCATGTGAACATTGTTATGAAATGAACTAAATGATGAATGTTACTAGTTAACAAACCATGATAAGGTGGTGTATGGAATAATGGTATATGTGTAATGGGTTATGTATGTGAAAGATAAATGTGTTAAATGTTTATGGTTATAAATGGTAAATATGTTCAATGGTTGTGTTTTTTAGTTGATAGATTAGTTAGTGATAAATAAGCATGTTCACATGGATTAATAGTGGGTGGGGTATTGGATTGAGGCTCCTCCAACGGGTTGATCAGACTGATACTCTAGGACCACCAAAGTATTGCATGGGTTAGGGAGTAATACTGAGGCTCTACGTCCCTAATTAATGAAAGTGTAAATTCACTTAGATTGAGGCTATAGGGTGAGGTAATTCACATAGACATAGGCTCCAAGATGAGGTAATGTAACTGTAATAACTAGTATTCGCTCGTGCTATTGCACGACGCATTCAATTACTGGTTTTTCTTTAAATAAGAGATTAATATTTATAAAATTTGAGAAGAAAATGTATTGTTGAATAAATTATAATTCGAATGTAATGATGTATGATAATGGAATCCTACCTCTGATAAACAAATCACCATATCCAAAACCAACAAGACTGACCCAACCTAACCTGTTGGTAAACAAATCACCAGATCCAAGATGAGGGTATGCTTTTAGCCATCCTTCTATGGATATTTTCATAGATAAATATTGTGTCTTGTTGAATTTACACAGTGGTAAACTAATGGGATGTATCAATTTCAACTCTTTATTAACCCAAAACAATAAAAACTGAATGAAAAAATCACAAAATACAAACCTTAAAACCATCTTACCCCATCATCTTGAATGTATCTTCAACAATAGTTAGTTGCGACTGAAGAGAAAAGAAAATATATTATTAAAATAAAATAAAATTATCAACTTATACATGAAAAAGAATATGATAACTAATATAAAATAGAATAAACTGATCTAGTTATACACAAAGATGCAAATTCATTTTTGCTAACTTTCATCAATATGCCTTGAAAATCACTGGCCAACTAGTACCTGAAAATGGAAAATCATTTATGCTCAAAACAACTGCAAAATGCATATAGAAATGGATGCAAAAAATAGAGGAAAATCATGAATGTGAATTGTTTTGACCTATAAAATGTGATGTTTTGATTCAACCGAACATCAACTGTACCACAAATCTTCAGGGGTATACTCATGTACAAACATAAAACAATATGTAAAAACAGAATCAGATTAGTAGAATCAGATCAGTAAAATATATAAAAACTCATTACCAATCGGGGGTGGCATACAGTTAGTTACTTTCAAATAAGGGATGCATACTCTGCATGATTTAATATACATTTTTATACATACATAAATTCATAAAATAGATATGAAAACAAAGTAAACACAGCCAGCATGTATTAATACCATACATGTATTAACATGTGTTGTTAATTCCACCCTTGTCATGTGCAATGGGTCATGAAGGTCCTAGAAGCAGTAATCTATAGAGATAGTTATGTAATGTAATTTGGAATGTTTGTTTGAAAGTAAAAAAGAATTTTACCAGTACGGTAAGCTGACCTAGCACCAATATCTACAAGAACTGAGATGCAAATGCTGGGAGGAAAGTCGCGTAGTTTCTAGGACTATTTATATCACACTTTTCATACACATTCATGTGTGTGTGTAACTTCTATCTTTTCATTCTAATTCCAAGATTTTGATTTCTAGTTATTTGTTTCCTTTGTTCCATTAATGGACATCATAATGTTGTGACTTTTTGGGGATCACATGGAGATGTTTTGAGTTGTGAATGTGGTTGTGAATTTTTTTGGGAAATTTTATTGTGAGATAGTTCAACTAGGTTTATTTTGTATTTAAATTTTGTTTGTATTTTCTTTCTCTAAATGTTATCCAAACTAAATGATTTTTCATTAATATGTATAGGCTTGGATGAAAGTAATCACTTTAATTGAATATTATGTTTCTAAAATCTTACATTATAGTATATATGAATCTCTTTCTCTATTTTGTAGTAACTATGTGTTTTAATTTTTTTATTATTGTGTAGGCACATTGTGATATACATGGATAAAAGCTGGATCACATTACCGAGTAACACACCTCAGTATGTTAAGGGTTTGAATGAGTTTTTAGATTTTTCAATTTCTAATCGATCTGTTGAAGGGAGAATAAGATGTCCATGTCCTAAATGTAAATTTAGAACATGGTTGAATAGAGATTAAGTTTATTAAACTTTAATACTGAATCAATTCCCTGGTCAATATTTGTGTTGGGTTTGGCATGGAGAATAGAATGTTACAGAAAGATTGAGTACTGATGTTAATCCATAGAATGAGGTCCCAAGTTCTTCGACAATGGAAAATGAAATTCAAAACCTCATAAATGATGCATTTGGCACTGGAAGACACCACTATCAGCATCAAAACATATCAGAACCACCAGAAGAGGGTGCTACAAATTGCAACGTGAAAAGTGATGTTTTTGAGACTGTAACACAAGCAGATCAAGATTGTAACATATCATTGGATCCTCCTCTTGATTCTGTGGAGCCAAATGTAAGAGAAAACTTCACTGAGAAAAATGTGTTTCATGATTTAGTTGATGATGAAAATCAAGAGTAGTATAGTGGGTGTTTGAAATATTCAAATCTTTCATTTTTGTTGAAGTTGTACCATATCAAATGTCTATTTGGAATTATAAATAAGGAAATGTCTCTGATATTGGAATTGATTTGTGATGCATTTCCTGAAGCAAAAATCCCAGAATCTTTTTATGATATGAAAAAATTTGATAACAAGATTGGTCTGAATTATACAAAAATACATGTGTGTCTCAATGATTGTATGCTTTATTGGGGAGAGGATTCAAGTAGACAGAATTGCAATAAATGTTCTCCTTCTAGATGGCAGTCAAAGGGTGATGTTGGAAGTCTGAATAAACATAATTTCATAGAGAAGAAGAAAAGGAACACACCTGTAAAGGTTTTGCATTACTTTCCCTTGAAGCCTCGATTTCAAAGATTATTCATGTCATCAAAAAACGTTGAACACATGAAGTGGAATTCTGTAGATAAAAACAATGATGGGTTAATGAGACATTCACGAGATTCCCTATCGTGGAAGACATTTGATTCATTACATCTAGATTTCTCAGCTGATCCTAGGAATGTTTGATTGGGATTGGCAGCTGATAGATTCAACCCATTTGGGACTTTGAGTACCAATTATAGCATTTGGCTAGTTGTTTTGATCCCTTATAATATGTTGTTGTGGATGTGTATTCCACAAACATATTTTATCATTTCGATGATTATTCCTGGAAAACAAATGCCTAGAAATGATATTGATGTATACTTGAAGCCTTTGATTGACGAATTGCAGGAGTTATGGAGAAACTGTGTTGAGACATTTGATTCTTCTTCTAAAACAATGTTCAAAATGAATGCTGCTTTAATGTGGACTATTATTTACTTCCCTGGGCTTGGGAATTTATCTGGTTGGAACACTTACATGGGTTTGTCTTGTCCCATTTGTAACTTTGATTTTGATCCCAAATGGCTACCTCACAGTAGAAAATGGTTCTTCTTGTGCCATCAAAGATTTCTCGATGCATCTCATAGATTTCGGCTGAACAGATCAAAATTTAATGGTTCCATTGACCGTACACCACCTCCAAAGTTGTTAACTAGTTCTGAAATATTGACACAACTTGAAAATGTTGAAACAGAATTTGGGAAGGTTCATCATTTGAATGATAATAGAAAACGGGTCCGAAGTGCATCGTTAGGTGAAATCAGAACACAACAATGGATGAAAAAAATTATATTCTTAAAAATCCCATATTGGGAATTTAATTTGTTGCGGCACAATCTTGATGTGATGCATGTTGAGAAGAATGCCTGTGATAATTTGATTTTTACATTACCTAATGAGCATGGAAAGTCAAAGGATCATCTCAATGCTCGCAAAGACTTATAAGTAATGAACATAAAACGTGATCTCTGGACAGATGAGAATGAAAAGTATGCTCCTGCCATTTTTGCAATGAAAAATAGGGATAAAGATATATTCCTTCTAATTTTAAAGAATGTGAAGGTATTTGATGGGTATTTGAGTAACATCTCGAGGTGTGTTTACTTGAAGAATCGTAAGTTACATGGATTGAAAAGTCACGATTCACATATTTTGTTACAATAGTTACTACCATTGACATTGCGTACAATATTACCTGAAAAAGTTACTGGTGTTGTACTCCAATTCTACACATTTTTTAGGAAATTATGTGAGAAATATCTACATCCATTTCATCTTGAAAACCTCTAGGATAGGTTTTTATTGACCCTTTGTGCAATGGAGATGATATTTCCTCCATCATTTTTTACTATCATGATGCATTTAACTGTGCATTTGGTTAAGGAAGCTAAATTAGGAGGCCTCGTTCATTATCGATAGATGTATCCAATTGAGAGGTATTTTATTTATATATTTTTCATTTAAGTAAACAATTTTTGGCCTCTAAATAAATGCACAATATTATTATTTTATTTCACAGATATCTTGGCCATTTGAAAGCATACGTGAGAAATAAAGCTTAACCAGAAGGCTCTATTGCTGAAGGCTATTTGGATGAGGAGTGTCTTACCTTTTTTTACAGATATTTGGATGATATTGATACAAGATTTGATAGATTTGTACATGTTGACGACACATCAACTCAATCTCAAATGCATCATAAATCAAAAATATTTCCTGCTATTGGCCGATCAGTTGGGAGGACCTCAAATGTGACACTAACAGAATTAGAATTATTAGAGGTACATAGATATGTGTTGCTGAATAGTGAAATTGCATATCCATTTATTGAATATTTGAGGATACAAACAAAGAGATGAATGAGAGGACGAACACGAAATGAGAAATATATAACGAAATCTATGAGTAATGTGCTTGAAAAATGGTTTGCACGACGTGTAAGTTCATAAATATTGCAATAAATACAATTATTAGTTTGACACATACATTTTGTAAATCGATTAAATTATATTTCTTTTTTTAGATCATGAATACCGATACTCGAGCAGACTTGTCAAAATATTTTATGTTTCTTGCTAGAGGTCCTATAAAACAAGTTAGAAAGTTCGACGCTTATAATGTGAATGGATTTAGATTTCGTACAGTCGGTCGAGATGTGGGTTTGAAAACACAGAATAGTGGTATATTTACATTTGCTGAAGTGGGATAATATGGAATGCTGCATGATATTATTTAATTAAACTACCACAGACATTTTTTTGTTGTTTTATTCAAATGCAAATGGGTCGATATTATTAGAGGTGTTAAAAGAGATTCCTTGCAATTTACTTCTGTGAACTTCTCTCGCTTGATTGATGTTGGTGATTGTGAACTGCATGATCCATATATCTTAGCATCGCAATAAAAAATGGTATATTATTTGAATGATGTTGTGGATGAAGGGTGGAGTGTAGTTTTTCACATAATACAAAGTGATTTGTATGATATGGGTAATGAAGTGGAAGATTTGACCTCTGAAATTGAATTTCATCAACAACAGGAAGCAGAATTATTTGTCCATCATGATATTGAAAATATTAGTCTAGAAATGATGAATGAAGTGAATGAAGAAATGGAGTAGGAAACCGACATGATTGAAGGGGAAAATTATTATATGTACAATTATTTATTCATTCAACAACCACTAGTTTCATTTCTGCAGTCATTCATTATCATTTTTATATATATTTTTCCTATTAGTACCGGGCATCTATTATCATTTTTAATTTTTTTTCTACATAATTTTTTTAAAGTATATATTCTAAACTAAATTTTATTTGATTAAATGACAGGAATTCCAAGGAAAAAGTGGTACACTATTTCATCTAGTTCTGCAACAGATGACGATCTATCTGGCTCCCTCCCCACGGCATCTGAGGCACCAGCTGCCTACACCCCTGCACCATCTCCCCCTGCACCATCTGTGGGTGTCCCATTAGAGGTTGAGTCATCAACTCCCCCTTCAGAAGCCTCAGTAGTGGGGCGGAGACACACCCCTTCCAATTCATCATGGACATACTGGAGTGTCACCATCATTGGTACAAATTTTAATTAAATAAATTTATTGCATTTTGTTTATACTAATTGTTTGCTCATTGAATATGAAAACAATGCAACCGTGGAGAAAAACATAAAAATTTCAGATGTGTGGAATATGAATGGCGAGAAGATAGTCATGCCATTTGATTCCTATGGGGTCCCTACAAATGATGATGCGAGGTTACTTGGCCAGATTCTAGGCCAGCTGGCAGCGGAGCCCATTTACCTAACTATTTCTTATGATGATTGGAGACATCTGCCTTCTATCTTGAAAAATGAAGTTTTTGATTCCCAAATAAAGTTAATTTTATTACATTATGTTTTAATTCAATTTCATGTTTCTAATATGTTCAAAATGAATTTCTGTATATATATGTTCTTCCACTTTACAGTTGCTGATGTGATAGCACGGAAGTGGATGTTGAAAAATCTTGGTAAGAAATGGGAAGATTTCAAATAGATATTGTGGTGTGACGTCAACGATACTTTTTTGACCGTGCAAAAAATTTATGAGAAGCTACCCAGTGGGGTACCGAAATAACTGTGGAAAGTTTTTGTTGACAGACTTCGTGATGAGAAGCGGATGGTATTCAAAATATATATTATTATATGATCCTCATTTTACATTTATACATGTATATGAAGAGGATATGACATTGAATACATTACTGTTAAATTGCATTTTATTTACTTCAGGATCTCTCAAGATAGAATGCATCAAACCGGGCTAAGCGAGTCATCCCTCACACTGCGGGATCCAAAATATTTTCTAGAAGCCGAATGACATTGTTAATCTTTTAATAATTTTAAATATTTATAAGAAAATATTATCTGTTTAATATATTGATTTTTTTATTTATATTTTCTTAATGTAGTCACGGAGTTTAGGCCACGAAGCATCCTGAACTGAACTGTGGTTGGATGTTCACAAAAAATCAGATGGAAGTTTTATTAATGGGCCTACTAAAGAAGTTGGGGTATGAAGTCAATTTTTTATTATAATAACTTATTATCAGTTTTTACTATGTTAATATATATTGATATTTTATTTATAGGTAAAAATTAAAGAACTATGGGATGCCAATCCTGGGCAGTCTTACTCAGTCTCCCAAGATGGCCCAGTTGCTAAAGTCCTTGGGAAGGAGAATCCTGGTAGAGTGCACGGGATGGGTTTCGGACCCATACCATCTGAGGTCGTTGGAATGCCACTAGGGATTCCAGCTACATCTACTCCTGGTTATAGTCAGTCCATACCCAAATATGCTCAGAGGGAGATTGCTTCTCTACAAACCACAATTCAAGATCAGGGGGCTCAGATATCCTCTTTGCATAAAGCGATGACTGATATACATCAGTAGATGAGCAGATATGCCCCCAGTAGTAGTGCATCGACTGGTGGTCTGTAGGTAAATCACAAAAAATCAAAATCATTTAGTTTTCAAACCTTCATTGGTTTTATGTTTTAATATAAATATGCAACAGTATTTAATTTTCAATATAATGTTCTTACAGGTGACAGCAGAAAGTGGAGATGGAGGTGGAGAGGGTGACGATGTTGTAGAGGGTGACGATGCATCATCGGACAGTGAGAAGTTTTATTTTTGATGTGTTGAACAAATATGGGAACATTTGGTTTGTATATGTACCATGTGTGGCACATAGTTGCCACCAAACAATTTCTTGTCCTAAAATTTTATTGATTTCTCATGTTTCCTTTTATGCATTTTATTGATTTATGATGTTTCCTTTTATGTCTTGATTTCTCTAGTGTGGTATACATCATTCCATTTAGGACTGTGTTTGAATTGGTAGTCGAGATTTTGGATGACTAGAAGTTAAACCCATTGTTGATGTGTTGAATAAATTCTTGATGCCTAATATTATAATATGTAATTATTCAATATCATCATCCAAGAAGGAAAACCCTTCTGGAATTGGTATCCTATGACACTGTGAATCACAAAAACATGTGGATTGATAACTCTTTATTAGGAACTATTTTCTATGAAACCAATAATAAATTATTTTCATTTTCCATAACACAAACATAACCTTTTTTCTATTTGAGCCTAATATGATTCATGTTATATTAATCCTGATTTCCTAAAATTATTCATCAATATATAAAAAATTACATGTCATTCCTTGAAAGGTCCAACACATCATTGATTTGATGTTATTTTATAATATTGTGTCTAGTTTGATTTTTTTTTCAGGGCAGTGGTGCAGTAGAAGCAGAATTTTTTTTTCTGGTTAGATTTTCGCGGTGGTTTTAACCGCCGCTAATAGTATACAGGTAAGACAGTAGCGGCGGTTAAAACCACCATGAAACGTAGGTATTTTTATGTTTGGTAGTGGTTTTAACCATCGCTAAAGAGGTGCATCACCCGCATGCATTCTGCGGCAGTTCTCGTGACTTTAGCGGTTGTTTTACGGCCGCTGGATTTTATTTTATTAGCGGTGGTTATAACCGCCGCTAACAAAAAAAATCTCAGGCTCTTAAAAACCGCCACTAAAGTGACAAGAACCGCCGCAAAATGAGGCAGCTAAGACACTTTTCTTAAACCACCACTTATAGTTTTCCGACGACAAATTTAGCAGTGGTTTCTGTAAACTGTCGCCAACTCATGTAGCGTTGATTTTCCTGTAGTGTTAGTTGCGTGTGTTTACAGGTTATAAATTTAATGCATTCCCAATTATAAGGAATTATACCTTTGGTTCTAGTCTCTATCCTTAGGCCTATGGAAGGCGGGCTTGGGGTAGTCACGGCACGGGCCCCGGGGACGGGTCGTGACAAATTGGTATCAAAGGAGTCGGTTCTACCATAGAACTTAGGACTCTGATATTTTTTGTGAAGCAATAGTGTTAAGTGTAGTGAGTGTGGTTTTCAGTTTAGGGAGTCTAGTGTTAGTGCGGCGGCCTATGTATCCATACACTAGGACCCTGACTTCTGATTTTTTATTCAGTGCACGAAAACACTAATTGCATGTGTGTTTTCAAAAGTTTTCTTTAATTCATCTCACCAGGTATAAATTTTAACCATATTGCATCTGTTTCTTTTAAGGATGCCTCCACGTAGACAACTACTCAGGGTTCCAAGAGTTGTATGCACTGATAGCCCACCGAGTGACGAGGCCTCGGTGCAGGGCCCTTTACCAGTGGAGGCACCAGCCGTACCATTACCCGTTGGGCCACTGATGCCACTAGCCCCAGAAGCAGATGGTTAACACTTCTTGAGTGAGTTTCACAAGTTCTAGTGCCAGAGGCCACCCAGGTTTAGGGGAGAGACGGACCCACAGGTTGCTGAGGATTGGTTGGAGGCCGTGGTGAGAGTTTTTCGACATGTAGGGACACCAGTAGACCTCATGGTGATTCCTGCTGCCAGCCTTCTACAGGAAGTAGCAAGAAGATGGTGGATCTTGATGCTTCAGGTCAATGATGAGGTGACGCTTCTCTAGAAACACTTCGGGAGCCTGTTTCGGGCAGAGTTTTTTCTAACGACTCTTCGCGCAGTGTTCATTTAGGAGCTACTTCATCTGCAGCAGGGCAACATGATTGTAGCTCAGTACTCAACGAGGTTCAAAGACCTCTCACGCTACTCCACCGATATGGTGTGGGACCTATTCTTCAGGGCCCAGACCCTCAAGAAGGGACTAAGGAGGGTGATCAGGGCTTCGGTGATCCCACTCAGCATTCTGACGCAGGCGGTGGTGTTTGAGAGAGCTCTCCCAGTGGAGAGTTTCCTTGCTGAGTAGTCTCCAGCAACGAGATCCACTACCAGTCGTCAAGCAGTGAAGGCTTCTAAATATGGAAGAAAATAGATGTCACAAAGGTCTAAAAGGACCAGACCTAAAGGTGTACGACTGCATGACTTAGGATCGGTTGTGCGGGGCACCTGAAGCAGAGATAGACATGCCAGGAGCGGGCAGTGTTTCACATGTGGTGGGCAGGGCCACATGGCTCATGACTGTCTGAACCTCCATACGGATGATCAAAAGACGGTCGAAGGACCACCCAGGCAGAGACAGAGGTTCATCCGAAGAGGTTCGCAGGGAGCAGGAGGACGTGGCAGAGGAGATGGTCGTGCAAATGATAGTGGACGACAATTCGAGTTATTACCGCCACCACCACCAGGAGTTCCACCCCGACCGTAGGGAGCTGGTGGACAGGGGAGAGCTCAGCTCCAGGTAGCTAAGGCTTACGATCACGGCACTCCGGAGATGATACGAGGTACGTTCTATGTCTATTCTACCATAGTTGTAGTGCTTATAGACACAGGTTCCAGTCATTTTTTCATTTCCACTGCCCTCGTTTGGAGCTCAGAGATTCCAACGGAGCCATTGGCTCGATCCTTATAGCTAGAGACTCCTATGAGAGCATATTCGACGATTACACACTGGTGCTAGTAGTGCAAACTTACTCTAGGAGGCGAGATCTTTGGCTGGGATCTTCTAGTAGCGACGTCAAGGCCGTACAATGTCATATTGGGTATGGACTAGTTATCTATAGTCCATTATCATATTGACTGTATTAGGCGCAAAGTGCAGTGTGTTCGTACATATGGGACCAGGTTTACCTTCACCTATGAGAATGGATCCTTTGCAGCACAGGATGGAATAGCTCGGAGGAGAGTTCAGCCGATCACTAATCAGTTGGCTAGCCTTACCCTCAGAGATGTTGATGTAGAGAGTTTGAGTTATCATGTAGTGGTGGACAAATACAGGGATTCTTTCCCTGATGATGTCCCGGGTCTACCTCTTTACAGAGAGGTGGACTTTTACATTGACCTGTACACCGGGATGGCACCGATATCTACACCAACATATCGAATGGCTCCAGCAGAGCTTCACGAGCTATGGGTATAGCTAGAGGACCTGTAGGAGAAGGGATTCATCCAACCCAGTGTTTCTCCATGGGCAGCCCTGAATCTATTCGCCAAGAAGGCAGATGGGAGCTTGAGGCTTTGTGTTGATTATCGGTGCCTAAACCAGGTGACTGTGAAGAACAAGTACCCACTCCTGAGTATTGAAAACCTCTTTGATCAGCTGAAGGGATCACAGTGGTTCTCAAAGATAGACCTCAGATCAGGTTATCACTAGCTCAGAGTTCGAGACGAGGATGTGTAGAATATGTCTTTCAGATATTGGTACGGCCACTACGAGTTCTTATTTATGCCATTCAGCGTATCCAATGCTCCATCAGTGTTCATGGGAATCATGAATAGGGTCTTTCAGTCATACCTTGATCACTTCGTAGTAGTCTTCATCGATGACATTCTGATCTACTCGACTACTGAGGAGGAGCATGCCGACCATTTGTGGGTAGTACTGGACACACTCTGATAGCACCAAATTTATGGTAATCTATTGAAGTGCCAGTTCTGGATCTGAGAGGTTCACTTTCTAGGATATGTCATATCGGAGGCTGGAGTTTTAGTGGATCCAGCGAAGATTGAGGCGGTACTTTCTTGGGAGCCACCCAGGAGTGTGATGAAGGTATGGAGTTTCCTGGGTTGGGCCAGATATTACCGAAGGTTTGTTCCAGACTACTCCAGAGTTGCAGCACCACTATCAGCCTTGATGAAGAAGGGTTAACCCTTCATGTGGTCGTAAAGATGCCAGTGGAGCTTTTAGGATCTGAGGCAGAGGTTGACTAGTGCCCCCATCTTGAGGCTTCCATAGGAAGGCGTAGAGTACGTAGTTTACTGTAACGCCTCAAGGACTAGGCTTAGATATGTCTTGATGTAGGAGGGAGTAGTGATCACATATGGTTCTCTAAAGCTGAGAAAGAACGAGCAGAACTATGCTACCCATGACCTGGAGTTGGCAGTAGTGGTCTTCACCTTGAAGATGTAGTGACACTATCTGATGGGTGAGTGTTTTACCATGTACTCTGATCACAAGAGTCTCAGGTATATATTCTCTCAGAAGGACCTGAACCTAAGATAGTGATGTTGGCTTTATTTCCTCCAAGACTGTGACTTCAAGATATTCTATACTCCTGGGAAGAGGAACATTGTTGCAGATGCACTCAGCAGGAGATCTGGTATACAACTGCTAGGTGAGGTGACGGAGCAGCTGGCCGCTTTGCAGATATCCTTTGTAGATAAAGAAGGAGCATCTTTTCTACAGTCTCTTACAGTCACTCCCCCACTTCTTCAGCGAGTCAGGGAGGCTCAGTGTGGGGACGCTGATTGTGAGACACGATGTGCTCATATATCCACAGGACAGGCACATGATGGATTTTTTTAAGGTGGGGAGCATGTCGTCCTCTTCAGAGGGCGTACCATGGTACTAGTGTCACTTAAGGAGGAAGTGTTGAGTGAGTTCCACACATCCCATCTAGCGGTATATCCAAGAGTGTCTAAGATGTATCAGGATCTTAGATGATAGAATTAGTGGCCGAGAATGAAGAAAGTAGTTGCAGAGTTTGTTTCTCAGTGCATCACTTGTCAACAAGTGAAGGTAAAGCATCAGGTACCGGCATGATTAGTTCATCCTTTAGAGGTCCCAGAGTGGAAGTGGGATGGTATATCCATGGATTTCTTGACAGTACTTCCATATACATCTAGATTTCATGACTCGATTTGGGTGATCATCAACTGACTCACCAAGTCATCCCACTTCCTACCAATCAAGGAGCAGGGTTCAGTAGAGAGCTTGGGACGCCTCTATGTGTAGAAGATTGTGTGGCTACACGGAGTACCTTCAATTATTATATTAGATTGTGATGCATGATTTACTTCCCGGCTATGGAAGGTATTACAGGAGTCTTTCGAGACGTGGCTTTGTTTGAGCACCGCTTTCCATCCTTAGACGGATGGCCAGACTGAACAGACCATTCAGACCCTTGAGGACATGATGTGTGCTTGTGTCTTAGACTTCAGTCACAGCTGGGAGGATCACTTACCTTTGGTGGATTTTTCATACATCAAAATCTATGACTCCAACATTGGGATGGAACCTTTTGAGACATTGTACAGGAGTCCTTGAAGATCACCTTTGTGCTGGACTAACCCAGGGGAGTCAGTACTACTGAGTCAGAGATGGTATGGGCTACCACGGAGAATGTGCAGATCATCCAGGAGTGGATGAAGAACAGATCAGGAAAAATTATTATGCTAACAGGAGATAGATACCTCTGGAGTTCGAGGATGGTGACCATGTCTTTCTACGGGTCTCACCCCGACGGGGTCTATGGAGATTTGGCTGAGGCGGCAAGTTATCTCTGAGGTTCATCAGACCTTTTTAGGTCCTCAGCAGAGTTGGTGAGGTGGAATACCACTTAGCTCTTCCACCTCAGTTGCACCGGGTGCACGACGTCTTCCACGTATCCTAGCTGAGGAGATACGTGCATGATCCTTCTCACATCATTGACCATGGAGAGTTGGACATCGACGATGGGGAGACTTTTACGGAGGTTCTAGTAGGTATTGTGAATCGATAGGAATGGGTCCTTTGTGGATGGTCGATACCTTTGGTGCGCGTTCGCTGGTAGCACGGGAACCTCCAGGAGAGCACATGGGAGTATGAGGCTCAAATGCGTGCTCAGTACCCCCACTTGTTCCCTTAATTTTAGTTATATCTTACAAGGACGTAAAGCCCAGAGGTGGGTAGAATGTAAAGACCTATAATTTCCATGTAAAGTTTTCTAAAATATGTGGGAATTTTACGAGTCCGCGAAAATTGACGTCGCGTGATTCTGAGGCCCAGAGTGCTCGGAATGAATTTCTGAACTTTTTTTCGGGTATGTTCAGTAAAGGTGCGAGTGGGTTTTTCTAAATTTTAAACCGGTGCTTGGAATAGAAATTTGAGGGCACCGTTGAACTTGCAGCACTGGTATTTTCTAAAAGATACTTTCATATCGATGGTAGTGGGTCGAGAGTGAAAGATAATTTTTGGGTTTTTTGTGTAAGAATAAAATAAAAATAAAAGTGTGTGACATTTTTATTTTTATTTGAAACACCCATCTGGGTGTTGGGAGGTGGGATCCACTGGAACTAAACCTCCATGTGAAAGTTGGAAGTGGGGACCACCATACCTTAACTTCCCATGAGAGGTTATGGTTGTGGGGACCACCCGAACCATAACCTCCCATGAGAGGTTATGGTGGTGGGGACCACCCGGAATTAAACCCCTTGAACCCCCCCCCCCCCTTTCATTGGGAGAAACCCTCAACTCCCTAATAAATGTGGGGGGAGCCACTTCAACACCACCACAATTTTAATTGTGCCAACGCACCATATTAATTGTGCCAACTCCCCCTTACTCAATTAAACCATTTGGAATATTATGCCAATGACTTAATAGATATTATAATCTATTATCTTGGGTTGCCTTTTCATTTTGGGTGGAATTGGGGAGAGGAGGAACTTGGGAGAAAGATCCCAACAAAGAATGCTCCACCGACGAAGAACGCTCTACCGACGAAGAACGCCGACGAGGAACGTCTTCGACTATAAAGAACGACCTCAAATTTGAACTTCTTCCTTGGAACTTCCTTAGATATAGGACGTGTTCGTCTACAAAGAATTGATGTCCACCTTCTTGTGCCAACCTCAACCAACAACGAACATGGTAGGGTTTAATTTTGTTTGATTATCACTTGAAAAGTACACCCATTCTTTTTTTTTGCTGGTTGGGAAGAATCTTTGTTGGAGGGTTTGATGTTCTTTGTTCTTGTGAACCCCTTTCTATTGATCTAATGCAAAGAGTGTGGGCCAAACTAACATGGATTGTCCTCTCCGTAACCCTTGGGTTGATTTGCGGTGTTCTTCAAAATGGAGGGAGGCGACGAAGGCAACGGCGCCGCCACCCACGGCCTTCGTGACCCGCGCCGCCCCTGTGGTGCCCCGACCTCCCAGCCGAACCAGCCCCGCGCCATCTCCGGCCGAACAGGCCCCGAGCAACGCCGCGCCCTGGTCGTGCTGCACCCCGGCCACCCCGGCCTCCCGGAAGAACCGACCTCGCGCCGCCATCGGCCAAACCTCCCCAAGCTGTGCTACACACCAGCCGCGCCACACCCCGGACACCCTAGCCTCCCGGCCGAGCCACCCTATCCGTTCCATCCATTGGTCGAGCCACCCCGGCCACTCCGTCCTTACGGCCGAACTGGCCCCGTTCGCGCCACCCGCTGACCGAACCAGCCCCAGCCGTGCCACCTCGGCCCCCAAGCCGAGCCGCCCTGAGCCGCACCCCCGCGGCCCTCCGAGCCAAACCGGCCCCACGCTTTGGGATGATCCGCCCTCGCGACGCCCTCCGGGCCTAGCCACCCACGTGGCGACCTCTGGGCCGACCTACCCTCGCACCGACCCACGGCCGGTCCGCGCCCTCAGGGCTCTTTGCGGCCCCCCATGGCCTACTGGGCTGGGCCCAACAGGCCAGACCCAACAATTTGACTCGAACCGGGTCGGTCCAGACTAGGTTGGGCCAGGTCGGTCCAACTGGGTCGGACAAGACCTGGTCCCACTACGATCCACTTATGCTTCTTCGGCCATATCTTTAGCACCAGACATCCGTTTGATGAACCGCCAGTGGTGCTAGAATTATTGGAGTGGGACAGTCCTTTTGAGTATACCCTACTGTAGTTTTGGGTATAGTTGAGGTACAATCAGGTTGGATCGAGTATGAATCCAATCGGGACCCCGAAACTAAAAGGCTAATAACTCACAGACCGGGCGTCCGTTTGACGCACCGTTTGTTGCGTTGAGAACCCTATGAAGTGGAAGACCTTTGAGTTACTTATTCATGGGGCTTATTGACAGTTGGAGTATCGACCAGTAGATTGTGGAGAGGATCCTCCCAGAGTTGAGCGAGCGTAGTGCGGAGACCTAGTAGCTGGCTGATACCTGATGACTGCTGATTGTTTTGACTTGGAGTGACTCTACTAGCCTAGTGGGGAGCACCTTGGTGTCGTGGAAGACCCACAGTGTGGAGCGCCTTAGTGTCGTGGTAGACCCACGGTACTCGAAAGGAGGATTACCTCAGCAGGCTGTGAGAGGCAGCGCAATTGGTGATGTGGCAGACCCACGGTGGGGAGCACGCTTGGTGACACGACAGATCCACGGTACTCGATAGGAGGAGTACCTCAATAGTTCAAGGTTAGTGGGAAGCGCGCTTGGTGTCGCGGCAAGCCCACTGTACTCAATAGAGGAGGATTTCTCCTGTAGCTGAGGTTTCGACAATGTGATTGGGGTTGTTACTTGATAATACCCCTAGAATAAAATCCTAGTTGAGCTAAGTCAGTTTTTCTGTATTTTCCTCATGATTGAGATGGATCACCTGATAACTTAGGTATATGTATGGGCATATACCTAAGTGGGGTTATCTGTTGATTTCTTACTTTGTGGTTTATCCTTGGTGGATTTTTGTGAGAACTTGAGGGTCTTGGGGTCCCTACTAAGTATCATTATACTCACCCCTGCACGGGATATGCCTGCACCTTGTTGTGTTGGATGTAGATGACGAGAAGTGATGACTGAGGCTGAGAGTACTTGGATTGGAAGATACCCAGAGGTGGACCATACGATGTGTCGATACGCTGAGTAGACGGACGAATGTGGACTACTAAGGAGGTGATATGTACCTACCCTTTAGGTAGGATCCTCAGAGGATGATCTAGTAGCTCTCTTTTCTATTTCTTCAGTTGTATTGTATTTCAGTTGTACTTGTACTTTCCAGTTGGGCTTGTATTCTGGCCCCTTTTACTTTCATCACTCTTTTTTTGTACAGTTTACATGGTGTTTTATATCTTTTTGTGTGTTTAGTTGCATGTTTTTATAGGTTATAAAGGAAATGCCTTCCCAATTATAGGAAATTATGCCTTTGGTGCTAGTCTCCAGCCCCTGGCCTATGGAAGGCGAACTTGGGGTAGTCACATAACAGCCTCGAGGGACGGGTCGTGAAAATATTTGTTTTCAATAATCAATTACATATATGTGTGTTATTATTGGAATTAATAATATGGTGATTGATATACCCAAAAAAAGTGTCAATATATACTAATTTACATACATCGGATGAATATTGAAGAAAACCTTATTGATTGTAGGTTAGAGTTCTCTATAAACAGTGACTTATCTTGGAGCTTTATTTATATATATATCATGATATTGGATAATTATAAATAAGGGGAGGTTGATGTCTATCCAATAATCATGCTTCATGTATATTCTTAATCAATTGTATATTTGAAAAGTTTTTTGAATATTTAAGGTTTTTTATGCTTTATATTTAGAGATTAGAATCTAGATAGTATTTTTAAGTAATCTAATGATATGATTAAGAGTTATGGTTATCATGTAGTTTAAACATTTATATGATATTTAATTAGATAATGAATATTTTAGGTTGTCTGTACTTTGAAGAAGGAAACTGTACCAATTTAGTCGTTTTTATGAGTAGTTGAGAAGCTGGTTTTGAATATTAAAGAAAAAATCTAGATGTGAAGAAGTATCCTTATGTTTATCATGTATAAAGGATATTTTTTATATGGTATTCACAATTGGATTATGATGTGTTTAATAATTTGAGTTAAATATGAAATAGGTTTTATATTAATTAGAATGTGATTATAGTGCCATTAGTAAAGTACTGGTTGTGTTTCAAAAAATTTTTATTGATGTTTGAGGTAGTGGAAGATTATTTAATTTCTTAAAAAAGTATGAAAAAATTGTTTTTTTAGTGATTATAGATGGTATAAAATAACTTATTATATTCTAAATATGTTTTGAGATTAATTTATAATTATAAATTTTATATAATAGAATGAGTCGATAATTCATTAGAGAAGGCATAGATATTTAGAAACTATTTTTTGAAGTTATTTGTGGCCTTTTGAGATAAATTTATGTTTCTTGGGATGTTTGGAGTGATATTTATCATACCTAATTTTAGTTTTTTCATTATTAAGTAATATATTAGTTAAAATTTTACTATTAATTTTTTGTGTAAAAATTTATTTGGTTTTAAAAGATTATATAAGAGTAAATGACATGGAAATGGTCTATGTATGAATAAACTATACACTGCACAAGAATAATTCAGTGAGTCATGAACATCTCAAACAACAAGCGTTCACACAATAGAAATCAAAAGATAACCCAAAGAAAACATCAAACCAAATCCACATCAAGTCCATAATTTCCCTAAACTCATTGATCATGAATTACAAAAATAGACTATCACCCCTAAACTCAAGAATATTTACCCTCATTAATTCACTTTACCAACCAAGGATCCCTTGACTAATCCCACCAAAAAAACTAATAGATAATACTTTACTACACTACTGAAAGAGAAAAATAACACTTTCCACTCTATTTATATTTTAGACAATAACCGAGAAAAAGAGAAGAACCACCTATGAAGATGAATACCCAATTTTTACTCAATACCTTTTCAATAGGTGCATGTTAAACAAAATGAAACAATGGCCCAACTTGTCCATGTTTCCTAAAATAATATTAAACTATCCTAATATCAAAAAATGGACAAAACCCAGAACATATATTTTATTCATGACCCCTTGACAAGGAGTCCACAAAACTCATTTTAAAAAAAACATAATTTAAAATAAGTTAAAATACCAACTTCCTTATTTGAATACATTCACAAAAATTCACTCCCTATTCCAAAAAAAATAACCCATTTTTAAAACATTTAATAATAACTCAATTATTGATTTCTATTTTTAAAACTGACCAATTTTGAAATCATGCTCTGAGAGGTTCAAAAATCTTTTGAAATTAAACAAATAATTGATTTTAAAATAAAAACACTTCCTAATATTCATAAAAAAAGAACCCATTTCTGAAAAAATTCCCAGATTACTCCCAAAAAATCAATTTCAATACTCAAACAAGATATAAGTCTTTCTTTAAGACCAATAAATCTTTTCAGGAAGCCCTCCTTATTCATAAAAACTAATTTTTCACAATAATATCATAATAAAAACATACCACAATCCCAAAAAAAACCCAATCCACAACATCGACATGTCATAAGACCAACCTTGATTTTTTTTCCAGTACCAATAGAAACTTGAAATGTACTAAGAGTAAAGGGGTAGAACTAACATATACAAATAGGGATAGAAACCATGGTTGAATTGGTCATATGTTTTTTTGGGATATGGCCCCATTATACAAAAAATTACAAAATGGCTTTAAGACCTAGGTTTTGGTTTCTTCCCAGTTTATCAAGCTATGTAGGACAACCTCATGCCATTGATATGTTGTCCATTTTTAAACCTAAAATATAAAAAACCAAGAAGACTCATACCATTATATTTAGGATCAAACCATAAACAATAATTGAAATGAAATCCCAATTTCAAAATTAAATTTCAACTTCTGATGGTAACTTAGACATCTTCATGAAAGGTGGTGATCTAGAACCTCTTCAAGACCAACCTCTAGAGTCCCAAAAATAATTTAAAATCCATCCTAACTTCAAACAACAAGATAATATGAGAGTTACCTAACAAAAAATATTCCCCCATAGACCTAATCTTTAGTACCATTTATAACGAACCAACAATGGATGACTCAACAAATCACTTGGTTCGGTCTGTCACTAGTCCTAAAGGGCGTTCTTGATCCCTGTGGGATAGAAACTAGTGCTGGGTTAACAAGAACATTCACTAGGGAATTATTTTACCCACATATAAACTATAATCATGAAACAAATCCCACCAAAAGATCTAGTATCACCCATCTATATATTGGATATCCACACCATCAAAATAAATAGAATCAATAATAAATAAATAAATAATCAGAGTAACTCACATGATCAATAATAAAATAACCCAATTATAACATCCATGCATAAACTAAATATAATTAAACATCCCCATATACAATAAACCAAATAAAGGTTTATTCCATCGAGTCAAATAAATAAACATCCTAAAATAAATAAAATAATCCCAACCCACTGTCAAAAGTATCATCATGACCCATGGATACTCACTGAAATCATGATCTATAACCATCAGACTAACCCAATCAAACATCATAAGAAACCAAAACCAATTAAGAATAAAAACTAAGAACATGAAATAATAAAAATTAGTTGAATAAACCAAATGGTCTGTGTAGGGTGTGAGATAAACATGCCCTGTAGGATTTCACTAAATAGTTTTCACCATTTACTTTTAAAGTACATTTCATTAATTCTATTTTGAAATATAAATTGAAAATTTAGTTTTCACATGAAACTG
Organism: Viscum album; assembly: GCA_963277665.1. Classification (NCBI taxonomy): domain Eukaryota; kingdom Viridiplantae; phylum Streptophyta; class Magnoliopsida; order Santalales; family Viscaceae; genus Viscum; species Viscum album. Next base: position 1,285,449,097 of record OY728150.1, on the reverse strand, counting down.
AGATAAATCCAAATATTATGTCATCATTTCCTTTATAAAACTCCACACCACCCCTTCAGATAATAAGAAAGTACATATCCAAACCCTTTTAAATTAAAACACTTTAAAAATATAGTGGGATGATTCTTTATAAAATTCATTAAAATAATAAATAAAAATACTTTACCCTTTCCAAACATTTCTCAAACACCCATTTTAGAATATAAAAATTCCTTTATCTTTAAAACCAACTTTCAAAACCATTTTCAATTAAATTTTAAATTAAATCAAAAAACGTTACTGAAATAGTGAGTAAACAAACATGAAACCAAAATAATAATAAAGAATACCAAAAATAACAACTAAAAAATGCTTCCAAGAAACAATCAGAGGTATGGAATATAAAAAAACAATAATTATGAGGATACCCTAAATAATCCTAAAAATGATTTAAGAATCATGGAAAACTTGATAGGTTTTTATATTAATTATATTGAATGTGGTGTCTTTAGTACCGTCAACACATGTGTCCCCTGGTGAAACTAAAACATACCTCTCTGTACACCTTAGGGTCATCAAGTACAAAATAAAACGCTATGAGGGTGAAATTATCCTAGAGAACTTTCTATTGTGCACACACTGTACTAGTGTAACATGCATCTAAGCCTTCTATTAGCTACCCAGGTTCTCATGATAAAACTAAATAGAGAAATGAAATCAATAAATATAAAGAATTACCAAATTCTCAATAATAAAACATAATAAATTAATTGCACATATCACCACCAAATATATTTTAAGGAACATCCCCTTTTCACATGTATAAGATTTACAAAATATATATAAATATAAATATCTTCTAAGGGGTATCAACTCATTATAGAAAATAAAATACAAGGGGATCAACTGAGGGTCTCATACATTTTAGAAACTACCTATTCAAAAGTTCCGACTGGGCCTTTCTTTCAAAAAAAGGATATGTATGTTAAGACATTTCACACCATTTGAAATTCAATTCCAAAACATACCTAAAAACCCAATTAATTTTAAATCCACATTTTCAAAGATTTAAACCATATATTATCTTCCTTAAACCCCATAGAGAAATCCAAGAATTTCCTTTCATTTTTAAACAATTCCACAAAACCAAATTTTACACAATTCCAGACCCAAACAGGTTCAAACACCATTAAATATAACATTTCTTTTAAAACAATACTCTTAGGCATTTCAAAAACACTTGAAATTAAAAAAAATCCTTAAAAATCAATAAAAATCTAAAACGCCTTTATTCCCAGAGGTCCCAACCTTAAAATATTTTTGAAATCCAAAAAGTATTCCCCTTAAAAGATTAATTTAACAAAATAAAACATTATAAAGAAACAATCATTCAATGACATGTCAATTAATAGAAACAAAAAAAACAGCCACCTCTAATCAAGAGGAACCAAGATGAAACAATTAGCAGCCAGTCATCTTCAGTAATGAAGTCTCAAACAAGAAATAATACACCCTCCATAAGACATAAAAAACCAAAACCCTCAAGGTTAGACCACCACAAACCATAAATCCAACCATTGAAGCTCCAAGGGTTTGTATTAGGGAAGAAAAAACATGGGTAAATGGAAAAAAATGGGAGAGATGAGATAGAATGAGGCATTACCTTTGATGAAGACACTTGAAATCGAAGTACATAATCTAAAAAATAAAGGAGTTAGTTGAGGAGGTCCCCCTAATACACCTAGAGTGGGCTGAGTGAGATAGGGGAGATGGAGGGGAGTTAAAATAGAATGGGAAAATGAATAAATTTTATTTTTAGTGAATCTTGGAATCTTGAATGGTTTGACATAATGGTTTGGTAAATGGTGTGCCAATCATGTGGTAGACACTAGAAAAGTAAAACACGCTTGAACAACTTGGTCGCATGGTTATCAAACCATATTCCAACCATAAAAATACACTCTATTAAATTTGAGAATCCTCATAAATTATTTTCTCACAATTTCTTTTAATATTTTGCAAGTTGTTCTCTAGTAACCATACTTGCAAAGGACTCACATGGTTTCTTTTAGGTTTCACATTGTTTAGAACCAACCATGTGTTACCTTTTTAAGAAAACCATTAAAGAATGATATGAACTAAAAAACTCCATACATAAAGGTAACCTCATGGTTTCTATTAAATTGTGGGTGAAAATTGTACAAAGGTGGAAATTTTATATAATTATAAATTTTCAAACAAAAGTATTCTAATCTTTAAATTTCCCCAAGATAAGGTAAAATAATATAAAATATTAATCAATAGTGAAATTCATGTGTCACAGAATGTTGTACCAAAATGAATAATATGCTTCTATTATCGGAGAAGTAGACACATCATGGACTATTTCAAAAAATTCATGAGTGTAGGTATTAGCAGAGTCAATTTGAAGAAGTAAAGAAAATAATCGATCTAAGAATGAATTAAAATTATTTTTATAATAGAATATGTGATAACCTAGGTATTTTTAACAATACATCACTTTTATGGGTTATTGATATTCAGGATTAAAATTCTATATATATTATTTAAACATGTATGTAAGATTATATCGTGTCTTATATAATCAATTTGATACCAAATATACATTTTGATATTAATTTTAAAATAGAATATGCATTTTATTTAAAGGTTCAATATATTTTATTAAAATGGTTTCTTATTATGAATTATTTAAAGAATTGTTTAATTATTTTTATAATTTATAAATGAATATTTATGTTAATTATATTAATTTAAATTTAAATTTATTATTATTATAATCTTATAAATAATTCTCTCAAGGCATGAGGTAAGAATATGATTTTTCATTTGAAAAATAAATTTTTTTTATTCTAAAATAAATTGTTTTCATGTATTTTATGATTTTATTTAAAATTTTACTTTCAAAATTTTATAATTTTAATTTTATAAAAAGTAATTTATCTTTTGTTTCAACATATCAAAATTATCTTAGGGTGAGTTTTTTGGTTTTTCTGAACAAGTGGATTTTTTTATGAATAAATAAAATATATAGTTTTTATAAATATCTTAACTTTTATGACATAATTATGATATAAATATGACTTGAGATTTTATTAAACATATTTATAGACATTAAGATAAAAATATTATGAAAATATTCTATAAATATTATCAAATTAAATTAAATTAAATTGTATGTCAAGATAAATATGAAAACATTTATTAGTGATGATGTGGTGCTTATGCATCATTAAAAAAGTCAAATGGGTGCCTTTAAGATGATACCTATAATGGAATAACTCTTAGATTTTCTATAAAGATTAATATAATTAATAATAAATTATTTTTATGCATATTTAAAAATATTATAGTTATATAACAAGTTAATTATCCAAACTCTTACCCAGATCTTGTGTAAGGTAAGAAAAGTCAAAATAATAAATTAAATATTGTTTTAGGATAAGTATGGGTACAAAAATAATCTATTAAATGTTATATATAATAATATTTATGAATAATAAATTATAATTAAGTTATTAAATTATTATTAATTTAAATTTTTAATGTAAATATCCAAAACGTTTACACAATATAGTCATAGTGCTTGTGTAAGGAGGAGAAAATTAAACGTAATGAATTTAAAAATATTAAAGGTGATAAATTTTGGATAAGTTATGATATTTAAATATTTTTAGGGATTAATATGAAATTTAAGTAAATATTTAAATTTTTAAAAAAATATTTCATGTTTATCTAGATATTTTAAAGTCAAATTATGAAAATAGCCCTAAAAAGGACTTTAAAGGGTATTTAATATTAAAAATGTTTTATAAATTAATAAAAATCCTAAAAAACTTTTCATGACTCAATTTTTATGGTTAATAGTCTGTAATATGATCTATTTTCCATTTTATAACCACTTTACATTTTAAAATGTAATTATTTCCCCTTAAAAACATAATATTTATGAAAATTTCATTGAATTTTTCCAATAAAAGAGACTCATTCTAAACTTTTCAAAACCCATATCAAGATCATTTTAACTCAATATTATAGCCAATTAATTTAATAAAAATTCCTTTAAATGTTCAAAATCCTTTTTCTCAACCAAAAATCCTTTCTCTAAATGCTTTAGATTTAATCTGAAGGAGGCAATTATAAGGGTAAGGTAAGAGTTTCTAATTCTATTTATAATTTATCATTAATGATTAATTGTATTATAACTATTTTAAAAATTATTTTATTTTTAATCCATGATTATATTACCATTATATTATAATAATTATGATCCATCAATGATGAAATGTGATCCATTACCCCTCACCAAGCTCTTTTCAAAATCCATTACTACGCCAAAATATGGGTTATTCTAAAAATATGTCTTTTTCATTTCTAATCTTCCCTTAATATTTTAAAAAATATAATTAAACTTTATAAGTAAAAATAAAGTTATATTTTAATTATAATATATTTTTTTTACAAAACTAAAATATTTATTGGGTTTCCTATCTTGTAAATTATTTATAAAAAAACATCGCTCACCTTGGTGGTTTTATGCTACCAAAGTGAAGAGTGATGTTAATTCATAAAAATAATTCTTAAAAGTGTATTCTTAAAAACTTATTTTAATTTTTAATCTAACATTAATATTTAATTAATTTGATAATTATTATTCTGGAATATTTAAATATCCATCATAATAATGGAATTAAAAGTAAATAATTATGGTTATTTTTAACTCTTAAAAACAAGCTTGTCAAGAAATATTATTGGACAAGTAAATATTTTATGACATATTGAAATATGTTTCTTATAGAATGATATGGACATAATAAATTTATAATAATGGAGCTTATGTAACCATTTGACATGGAATTTTTACAATTACAAAAAAAATTAAATCAATTTTGTAGATTATGAACTAATTTACCTTAGAACAATTTACATGAACAAAAAAAATTAGTAAAGGAATAAAATATGATAATAAGTGAATTGTGTGGAATTATTATAAGTTTATTAACATGAATATGGTTCTCAATAAATTATATAATTTATATATTTTTATTATTCAGTAGGGTAGAGGATGTATGAAGAATGGAGGGACTCAATGTAAGGGGTTTTATTTTAAACATTTACTTTACATGTTTTGAAGTCTTTCTCTCAACACTTTATCTTCCATATTCATAATATTTATATTGTTTTAATAATGTTTATTTATACATTGTAATTATTTATTAATGTCATTTCATATTATCTTTAATATTCTCTATCGTATTTTTAAAATGAATCATTTTAATGTTTTCCAGACTAGTTATTTTTTACTTTCTTTAAAAACGTTTTAAAATAATCTATTTATAAATGTTTTTCATATAGAAAAAATTATTTTCATTATATAAATTATTCATTATCAATACTTTTTCCAAGTTTTCATGGTTTTCAAAATTAATTTCCTTTCCCATTTTTTTGTGAATTTTCAACTTTAAGGTTATAAAAAAGGTTATTTTTTATTTTATACAGATCAATTTCCTAATGAACTTAAATTATTCTAGGTATTTAATTTATTTTCCTCTCAAAATATAATTTTTTAACATGTTTTTTAAGTATTCTTATTTTTATTGGTTAACTTAAGAGTTTGTGATTACGAGTTGAAAAGTAAGTTTCTATGATTTTTATGGTGTAATGAAAGATCATATGTGTTTTATTAATGTTGTAGTTATTTGAAATTATATATGATTATGGTTGGGTCTTATATATCCCTCAAATAAATTGGGTAATGACATATTCTATAATGAAATTATGTTAGGTATAACTAAATAAGTTATTCTATTATAAGGGTAATTCTAAGGGTGATTGTAAGAGTGATTATGAATATGATGTCTCAAGTAACATGTATAATTTATCTATTTCCATTATTATTTCATAAAATATAGTTTTATATAAATCTTTGAGAAAAAAATAATTTCAAGTTTTAAAGTAACTTTATGTTCTTTTAAAAACTCAATATTCAATATTTTAAAGAAAATAAGTTTTCATTGGTTTTCAAGTATTTCTATGGCCTATTGGGTATTATATTTCTTTTATACCCCTTATTGAGTTTTATATTCTTCCTATATTTTCAAAATGTTTTCATAGGGAGTAAGGATGAGTAGGATTGATTTACAAATCTACTATTTAATATGAGATGTGGGTTTTTAACTAAGCAAGTATATAATTTAAAGAGTTTTTTTTAGTAGAAAAAATTTCCATATATCAGAAAATTGTGGGTTTTTATGTGAGGTATTTATTAATTATTTAAAAATAAAAACCTAAAAGTTCATGGGAATGTTTATAATGTAAAATTTTCTATAAATATTATAATTATGTGATTGTTAAGTATGGATCTTTATAGTTGGTATCATAATAGGGTTTAGATAACTTTAGAAATTGGGATGTTATCAGTAGAGGATGATTTAAGAGTTATAGATATCATCATGGATTTTTAATTTTATAGGTGATCATAAGTTCAAGAACATAAATACCCTATTTAGGTAATATATAATTATATTTTAATGATATTGATGATATTTTGGGATAAATTTATTGTGTTTTTGGAAGAATACATGATTGTGGTATATATATCCCCAAGGTTTAACTTGTAATTTAGTGTAAAGGTTATTTGTAAAGATTGTTATTATATTTTTTTAGATAATATGAAAGATGTAGATAACATTTAGGGTTAATATATTCATTGATATTGAGGTAATTTTGTTTAATTAGGATAAATGGGTATTTTACTTTTGGAAAATATGTTGAGTGGTATAGATAACCTTGGGGACAAAAAATTATTTTTTGACAAGATGACTAAAGTTATTTAGTAAATACTTGTTTTATTTTTGATATAATTAAATGGTTATAGTATTTTTTTCACACGTAATTTTATATTAAAGTGGTTAATATTATTTTAGGGATAACTATTGAGTTAATTTTTAAAATAATATATAATTTTTTATGGTTTTATATCTTTGTGATTCAAGTTATTTTGAGAAAATATTATTATATCTTATGAGAAAATATGATTATGGTACATACATATTTGGTATGTGACATTATGAGTGATGTTATATTTTTTGGGGATGAAATTTATATTTATTTTGGAATAATATGTTATTATGTTTTTTCTTATTTTTTAGTTTATTATTTGTTCATGCACGTGTTGAATATTTTTTGGTTTTAGTTATTTATGGAATGATTTAAGTTAAACATGGGTTTTTATTTTTTATATTGAGGTTTTAGATATTAAATTATTAATTTATTATCTAATGGTTTATTCATATTTCATTGTAATCATCTCTAATAAAGCTAACCATTTTTTTATAGTTAGTTAGAAATTGTAGGAGTGAATTGTTATAAAAAATCCTTCATATAATGAGGAGAGTTTTTCTTTAGTGAATATCTTGATCCATTGATATTATATTGTTGTTCTTCAACCATGAAAAATGTATCCTAGATATTCATCATTGGGAATGTGATCTGAAATATAGGTGGAATCTCATTGAAAAAATTAACCTAAGGATGAAATTTTTCATACAGAATGGAAATAAATCAATTAAGTATGTTTTCTCATATACTCAATATTAGTGGTAGAATAATTCATAAAATAATAAGATAAAGGAAGATAGATATATAAAATTTTATGTCCAAAAATCACCTAACTATCAAGTTTACCCTTATAAACTCATTCACAAGTATGAATCTTATTAAAGTAAAAACATGGTTTTATAAAATATTTGTTATAATTTCTCTATCCATGACCTAGAGATTTAAGTTATTAATATTTAGTATTTCTATTATAGAAACCCATTATTTCCATTTATTGTTATTATGTTTCATATATTCTCTTCTATGTCTAAAATAAAATATCTTAAAATTAAAATGTAACTCTTTTACCATCATTTTTGATGAATTGATGGTCACTTCCCCTCTTTTGCAAAGTTATGGTTCACACACCATGTTGTTCTTAAGGTTTCTTTACTCAATATCATTTCTTTGGATAAAGTTCTCTATTCATTGAATATGTTCTTATAATATTGTTTTATTATACCCTAAGATTGTATAATATTGTAATTATTCTTTTTTATGAGAATTTACATTTCTTTCTTATAATTGATAAGTGGTTTTGTCTTAATTTTTCTTCTGTGAGACATTTTTTGTATAGTGAATATACTAATCTATTGACATATATTAGCATAATTTATATATAATTCAATATATTTAAAATTCTATTTTAGGTTCAACTTTTTATTATCTTCGAATTTATATATTAAAAAAATCATAAAGGTTTTTCTTACCTTAATATTTTTTATTGAGTCATAATATTTCTTTTCTGGACAAATTTTTCTATGATTGATATATTATATAATTATATTTCTTCAATATAATTTTATTTTTCTCTCTCAAATATTCCACTTTTATATCATGTTATTTTTCATTGATAAATTTTTATGATGTTGTTAAGAATAATTTATATCATTTATGTTGAATTATTTTCCTATATGTCCATGTTCTTTATTACCATATATTTTTTCTTTAATTATTTTAGAATATATATATGCATATATTTATATATGTATTATCTTATGAATAAATAATATCTGACATCATCTCTGTTTAGAAGGAACTGTTATTTTTCCATTTCAATGAGAGTTTCCTTCAAAACCATTCAAAAAATCCTAAAAATATTTTTTCCCATTTCTATATATTTCTTTTATCTTCCGCTCCATATTTATTATATTTACTTTTATTTCCTTTCAAAGTTAATTTATTTAGGCTTTAATTTAAAATTATGGCTTTTAAAATCCTCTTCCACCCTTTTAAATGGATTTTTAAATTTTTTTTACTTTATTTCAACACTGTATAAACTCTTACTCATTGGAATTGTGATAAAATTTCAAGGATATGGTTTCTTTAGGGAGGATAATGTGACAGTCCATGTATTTTTAATAATATGTCACTTATATGGTTTATAATATTCATAATTATGAATTTATATATGTTCTTTAAACATGTATATATGTTTATGTCATGTCTAAAATGATATTTTATAATCAATTAGATAAAAAAATTACATTTAAAATTATTATGTGATAGAAATGACATTTTATTTGAAATTTAAATATATTTTCTTAAAATGGTTTCTTATTATGATCAATATAAAGAATTATTTCATAATTGGATATTTGATAAATTGATATTATTATTAATTATATAAATTCATATTTATTTTTTTTATTATGAAAAAACTTATAAATAATTCTATCAAGGTATGTGCTAAGAATATGATTTTTCATTTGAAAAAGAAATAGTCTTTATTCTAAAATAATTTTTTTTTCATATATCAAATGATTTTATTTAAAAGTGATATTCCTAAATTTTCTAATTTTAATTTAAGAAAAATGGGATTTATTTTGGTATCATCATTTATAAATTATCTTAGAGTGATTTTTTTGGATTTTTTCTATAAATGTTTTTTTAGAATGGATATGAAATATAGTTGTTATAATGCCATGAATTTTACAAAATCATCATGGAGTATAGACTATCTCAAATTCATAGTCCTATAGAAACTCCAACCAGAATCATTATCTCAAGTTTAGGTCTCTCTGTGTGAATACATACATGATACTCTTATAGTCTAAGTAAACTAAAAAGTGCTCCCCCAGAAGTGAGTGCCTCCACATCCTCAAGATTAAAATAACCGCTTCTAGATATAGTTCATGAGTCACGTAGTTCTTCTCATGGGTTCTCAAATGCCTCGACCCGTATGTGATAATTGTATGTTACTACATCAATACATAGTTGATCCCAACTTCTGAGGTATTTCAATTAATTATAAACTCCATGCCCACCTCTGGTAGTCTCAACACAGGAGAACTCATCAGCCTCAGCCTCAACACCTTGAAGGCCTTATCACAATACTCGGACCAGATAAATGACTTCCCATTTCAAATCAAGGAATTCAAAGAGGTTTTGATTCTAGAGAAGCCATCCACAAGCCTCCTCTAATGTAGATTAGATGAATATGTCATCGATGAAGAAAACCACAAACTAGTCTAAGTATAGATGGAAAATATAGTTCATCAAATCCATAAAAAATGTGAGGGAATTTTTCACACCAAAGGGAATTACTATGAACTCATAGTTTCCATAGAGACATTGGAATGTTAACTTTGTAATATCAGTCTCATTTACCCTCAACTAGTGGTAGCCAGACCTGAGATCGATCTTTGAGGACTATCTTGAAACTCACAAAAAAGTCAAAGAGGTCATAAATCCTTAGAAAAAGGTAATTTTTCTTTATCATGTTCTAGTTCAAGTGATGATAATCCATGAAAATCCGAAATCTCTCGCCCTCATTTTTCATGAACAATACCGGAGCTTCCTAGGGGGAAACACTGGGTCTAATAAAACAATTCTCTCAAAGGTCCTCTGACTAAAACTGAATATCCTGAATCATGGTAGAGGCCATATGATATTCCACAAAAGATATTGGAGTGTTTTCTGGATGCAAGTTAATTAAAAACCTGATATACCTCCTCATAGGTAGTCCTATAACATCCTCGAGTAATAAATCCATGTAATCCTTTGTAACTAAAGCAACCCATATGTATAAAGAGCCTAATTCACCAAGGGATACACTCTATGACTGATGGGTGATGGGTTTTAGCCTCCTTCTTATAGAACCCACTTTCCCTACCATGACATCTCTCTCACAAGAAAAGGAGAATCTTGTCCCATTAGTGCATACACATCTAACTAATCTGTGGTGACAGAAAGTTTGGGATTGGAAAATGGACAACCAATTCAAAACCTAGATGATTTCATAGAGTAACATTGTGATGACCAAAACGTCCCACATGAATCTCTACCAAGCTATTTCTCCCACTACCAGCAGATAAATGATATAAAATAAGTGTTCCCAATAAAAACCTCAAGATGAAGCTTCTGGGCTAGTAACTCTACTGAGAGATCCAGCACTCAAACTAGAATTAAAGAGATGAAGGAATGGTTGGAACCTATGTCTACTAATACTAAAGAAAGTGTAGAAAACACACAGATCATACCTCTTATCATCTTGTGTGTTGCAAGATCATAGACATCCAAAGCCTGCAGCTATTTGTAGCCCTGGTCGTCAGCTCCTTGAGCCTAATGTGGGCCACCTAGTGGTGGTGGTGTAAGGATCTCATAGATTTTTCCACCACACATGAATCCTCTTTATTCTCTTCCAACTCCGACTCCCAGGGGACCACCCTATCCATTCCTAGAAGATCTCTGATCACAATACTACCACTTTTGTGGCACTCCATTAGTTATCTGCCAACACTACTTAGAAAATATGGATGGGAAGTTTATCCCCATGTGACATCACTTATCACAAGTAAATAGCATACCCTATATAGTATTCCTTTTTCATTTATTCTACCACTAACCACATGCCTCATCCTAATCGTATGAAGGTCTCTTGCACCGAGATCCTGGTGCCTAGAATATGCTAGTTTCTACAGATGGCTCAGCTATGTGGTTCTCACATCTATATCTATCTGTCTAATGTACCTTTGTTAGTAAGATCTATATCACTAGTTCCCTCTCTATCACCCCACCATATTTTGGGATACAAAAGGGAACAATGTTGGCTTTCATCTCTCTGCAAAGTCACTGGTCAAACTTTTGTTCTCAGAATTATTCATCCTGGATCATATTAAAATAGTACCACATAAGGTCTATGAACCTCACTTTGTACTCAGAAACCATCATCCCTCCCTATTGCAGCTCTAGAAGCTCTAGGGTCCTGACTGAGTGTAAGAAGGAGGGGAAGTACTCCTCACATAACGGCTTCCGGAATTTGGTCCATGAGAGTATCGACTAATCGTGCATTTTATTAATAAGGTTCCACCAGCACCCAGGTTCTTTATCAAAAATTATATCTACCATTGCAACCACTTGATCCAATGGGGTCTGAACAAGATTGAATATATGGACCACTGACTCTATCCAATCATCTACTACCTGAGGATCTAGCTTGTCATGGAACCTCAACGGCCTCTAGCAATGGTACTTGTGGAGTGTTCTAAGCCCACATGCATCCTCATAATACTCTGCTAGAATGATATACTTCTCAAAAGGTGTAGGTGATACTACCTACCCATTTGGATGAATTGGATTGCAGGATAGACCATGAACTGAGGCATCGTCACTCATCATATCGTCTTCATGATCCGAAGCTAGTATCCTAGATGGCTAGCATCACGGAGGAATACTAAGATTTATAGAGACGTACCATTGGAAGATGATCACATATATATATCTATCAAAAATGGTGATCTGACTCAAGAATGATAGTCAAAGACTCAATACTATATGATTCATGTACCATTGATCCCTACAATAAATGTCTTTATATGTTGAGTCGAAAAGCAAGTAGTCAAGGTCCTAATAAATGGATACATCGGCCACCCACACACTAACTGGACTCCCTGTACTAAGATACACACTTGTGAATCTTTTACATTGTTCCCTAAACCCAACCAAATCTTCTTAGGGACTAGTCTAAATAATTTCTTAAGGATTGAACAACCTTTGATACCAATTTTTCACAACCTGACCCAAGCTGGGGCTCGATTTGAAACTACCACAATAATGCCTCTATAGTTTATAGGTTGGATACCAGCACCAAATTCATAACTAACATAGGTAGATATTTTATTAAGTACCTATATTCACACACACATCCATCTCAGTGAAAAATTGTAGAGGGAGTAAAATTAAAAGAAGTTTTAATCTAAGGGAACAACCATGCATGAAAAACCTCTAAATTGTACAAGAGTGTAGTAGTATAAAATAAAATGTAAAGTGTAAAAATACAATCCCAACTAGGAATAGGTACCAAACTGAAAAAATTGGAAAAGTAAGCTACTAAGAGAGACTTTCTTGATATCTCCAAGGTATGACCACCATAAATGGTCCCAAACACTCAGTATCCCTAAGCTCCTCTGAAGTCTCCACAAATCTATTTGTAATCTTCATAAGACATGAAAAGTGTGGGAAAATCCCATATAGGGGTAAGTATATACATACCTATTAGGGAACCCCAAAATCTAAAGGGGGGTATTAATAGATATAAGAGGAAAGGAAAGACAATAGATGAAAGATACAGTCACAAAAATTTCTCAACCCAACCAAAAGTGAAAGTAACCTCATCTAAAGATTAGAAGCTCAACATAGTGAGTAGATGAACTACCCATTGAGTATTTTCCACCTATAATAAGAGAGTATACTCATCCAACCATGATAATCTAAACACAGAAATAACATGGCATACCTCATGAATCTTCACCTCTCTTGGAAGGAGAGTAACCAAACCCAAGGTGTGGATATATAAGGAAATATATATACTCGTTCAAAAGAAGACCAAATGAAAGAGTAAGGGGATCTTCATCTCATATCTTAGCCTAATAACAAGATTATCCAATAGTTCTAAAATTACATCAATGATTCCCATCATCTCACAAATTTTCCAATAAGTAACCATCCAAGTCAAACCATGCCTCGTCATTGTGTTTCACAGTAGAGGGGCCACAAACTCAAAGTAGAGGACTATCACCCTAGTAAGTTAGGGTTTCTAGTTTGATAGTATATTTTGAGGGTATATATCCATTCTAATGGGGGTTCCACTCTTGTGGTCACAAAGACCCACGCCCTATGCTGATAGGGGATTCCACTCTGTTGGTACAGGACTCGTGAACATGCCGGTGGGGGGTTCCACTCTAAAGGTTGAGGACCCGTGCCCTGGTGTGATAGGGGGTTCCACTCTAGTCATAAAATAAATTCTCCATATCTGATAGGGGTTTCCACTCATAAGTTAAGGACCCACGTCGTGGTACAATAGGGGAGTTCCACTCTGGTCATTGAGGATCTACACCCTACCCGGTAGGGGGTTACACTCAAAAAGTAGTTGTAGAGGACTCATGCCCATGTTGATGGGGGCTTCCACTCTAAAGGTTAAGTAATACACTACTCAACTCTACTTGAGATTAAAAATCAGTAGTATCAAGTGATTCTACATGATCACTATATCATCGAGCGTTTTCTCAATAAGTGTCATGCTAAAAAAATCAACATCGTATCTAAAAATCCAAAATAGAGGGAACCATTACATTCTATATGAAAAAACAATCATGATTGGAAACTCATGATCTAAAATACAAGGTAAAATGAATGAAATATATAACCTTGGATTCCCCTAAAAAGAGTTCAAGGGATACACAGTGTGTGAGGGGACCCACATAGTGTGTGGTCCCACTCCATCGCCTAGTTGTGTCCCTGGCTGGCACATGGATCCTGGTTGTGTAAGAGTACATGTTGTTTAGGTGGACTACATGGAATGTACAAGCTAATTGGGACTGGGTTGTTTTATTCTAGTCGTGTCTATGTACCAGAATCTATGCCCGTGTACCGGGACCTGTGTTCTGGTACTCAGGTACACGTCAGTGTACCTATCCATTTACTTCCACATAGGTTCTCTTCCTTCTGATTTATCACTTGGGTTGTCCATCTAGGGAAGGGGTACACAGTGTATATAAGGGTTTCATGCCATGTCATCCTTAACTTCCCCAAATCCCTAGATGAAACCACTGAGGGGGGATACATGTCATGTTTTCATTCTTATACACAGCATGTAGTCGAGATTTCATAGAATCTTAAATCCAAAGTCTACATGTATGATCTGGCCATTTTTCTTTATTTCATTATTGATCTTACCTCAAATCCATCTGGGATGAGTTGATATAGTCATGATTTGTAGTTTTTGGTCTTCGTTTATTGGAAATTGGTCTCAGTTCAACCATGGGGGTTTGTCACACAAACTGCATGCCTTGGCACGTTATACACTTGATTACTTGATCCCAAAACATAGAAATGATTATCATCATCTTAAAAAAATCCTAGATATATTCTCAGTTCATCAATCTATTCCTCGGATGTTATTTTTTCATGATTTTGGGGCTCTGATCAGGCTCGGTACCGCCCAGAAATGTCAAACTAGGACAGAGGGGTCCAACCAGTGAAGAACGTCATGAAAACAAGGGGGACAGGAACAAGAAAAGATTTTTAAACAAAATTTTCCAAGTATTATTTTCTAATTATCAATAATAGGTGTCTAGAGTTAGAAACTAATGAAATAATAAAATTAAACACAGTATATAGGCACATGTTGAGGCCACAATTGGTGTAGATCCAAGAATAAGGATGGATCTGATCAAAAAAATATAATCAAAGTGCGTAAATCACCAATTTATGAGTCTTATCTCGATTATAGAATTTTATTTGATGTAGAATTCATCCTCTAATGATTGAGAGTAGTTTTTTTGTTTAATCATGATTTGATCTGATCTGGCCTTTTATCATCATCTAAAGAGATATGCCAATGAAAAAGGAAGGGAGAGCTCTGGAATTCTCCTAGGTTCTATGTGATTAACCCTAGATAATTCACCCTAGAATTGATCTTATAAATAATATCACTATGTCGAGAAGAATTAATTAATTAATTTAATAATTAATTAACTCATTGAACATACCGTCAATGGGTGAGGAGTCCAAACACCCCACACCGACCAATTTTTTTTCATGCCTAGGGTAAAAACAGTGTTCTGAACCCAATTGTGGTCTCAGATTTCTGATCTAAGATTTTGTTTAAGAGTTATCCTTTTTTCTTTAAAAATATGTGTGCAAGGAATATAAAATATATTTAAAATTTTTATAAAATTAATTTCGGGAATACTGGGCCTCAGAATCACATGTTGTCTTAGCGACTAACTCTGGAAATATAAATAGAAGTATTTCAATGTCTTAAAAGGAAAAAATAGAGTCTCTACAAGTAATAAAGCTACATAAAAATTTCCAAAAAATTTTCATAAAATAAAAAAACAGACATATCTGAGCATACCCATTATACACATTCTCCACCTATGGGATTATGTAAAAGATAGAAGAATGATAAAAATATATTAGAGAAAAGAGAAATGAATAAAGGGAGTTGATTTATCATTAAAATTAAATTCAAATAATTATTCCAAAATTAAAAAAAACCGTAATAGATCCTAGTCAAAGTCTGAGTCATACTCATTATGAATATAGGTAGGATCTGTTACGGATTTTCATTTTATAGTAATAGGTGAAGGAGTAGAAGGAGGAGGAGGTTCAAGAAGACTAAACACAATGCTGGATGCAACTGGCCATAAATGTCTCATGGACTCAATGGGAGATGCCTAAAAAGACTAACTGTAATGGAGGAAGTTTGTAAATCCACTGAAATAAGTGTAGAGACTATAGTTATCCTATGAATAGTAGTAGGAGCAATCATTACATTCCTAAAGTGTATAATAAAGGCTTCATTATCTCTTCAAACTAAGATATGATTCTAACACGATGCTTCATCATCTGAATGAAATCAGTCTTCTCTTCCATAAAAATATTTAACAAGGGGGATAACTCCTTCAACTAACTCACATGCTCCTTAAATTTCCTAGTAACATGAGGTAACCTTAGGTTCTCATCCAAAAACATAAAATGGGAATTGAGCACATTTTTTGTAAAAATCATAGAAAGGTGATACTTTATGTATTTGTTTATAGTTTCCCTATAACATCTAACTTCATTTTGACATTATATTACAATTTTATAGATATGTTCACCGTGAGATTTTATCTTTCTAAGTTGATCATGATGAGAAGTAAAATAATTATCCAACACACTCTATAGGTATTCCTGAAAAATACTTCTAATCGGATCAACATCAACACTAGAAGACATGAAAAGTGGAGGAGATCTAGAAGAAGAGGATCTAGTGGAGAAATACTCAAGACACTAAAGAACTAACAAATCTCTATGTGTTTATCTACCCTCATTTTTTCCAAAGTAGAATGTAAAACACCAATCTGCTCAACCAACTTCTTGTTCTTTACTTCCAAATTTATCATTCTGAAGAACATCTTGGTCTAAATATGTTCCATAAATAAAGAAAATCAAGGATATATCATCTTCTTTGAGAGTCTCATCCTAGAAATTATATGACCTGATAAAACTACCAATATTAAAAAAAAATATTTTCCTCAAAGGAATAAAGATTGGATAAGGTAAAGGAATTGGTTTTAGGGGGAGGAGGAGGTAAAGACCTATCTTATCTAGGGGAAGGAATATCTTCATGATAGGCTTCTTCATTAGGAACTAGATCTACAAATTATGCTTCCCCATATCTGGAAGGTATCACAAAAGGAAAAGGTTAAAGAATCTCTTACTGGTCTATCTTTTCCACCAAATATCGCTTAGGATCCCTCTGAATAATAGAAATGAAAGGTCCATCATGCTTTAGTGGAATTTCTTCATCATTATTAACATGATTATCTAAATGAGAATAATCTAGGATAATAACAAATAACCCAAGAGACTTCTCCCCCATAGATGATTCATCCTCATCATCTGCATTCATTTCATCTGCCTCTATTGGGCATATAGCAACATGACTCACTAAAAAACTCTGTGAGTTAATATCACAATCTTCATTTAAAGTTCTAGTAGACTCAAAAATAGTGAGGTATGGATTGGTTTCTTCATTCTCATCTTAAATATCCACATTATATAAATATTCATTAGATAACATAATGACATCCTCTAAACTCTTAGAATTAGAACCTTCAAACCGAGCACTATTCGAAATATTAGTATCTGGATTATCTTCTAGAAGTCATTCCCTATATGATAAGAAAACAGGAAGAGTCTATAGGTCCATATTAAACATTTTGGATTCTGACTATATCAATGTTACTCCCTAACTCAATATAGATGGAAATGGATTCTTCTTATTCAGCCACAGCTTACTCTTAAACTTTATCACTAGACTTATCTTCATCAAAAGAATAAACCACCAACACTTATAGATCTAAGGAGGGATCTACAAAATCTATGATTCAAGATGGGTTCTTCATTGGATTGAAATTATTATAAAATCTCTCACTATCCACCACCCACTTCTTCAACAATGGATTCAAATTTAATTTCATCCTTCTACAAGTGGCTTGGCTTATAAAAAAACTACCACACTAATTAACCGTTTCTTCTCCATTAGGGGAAACCCATCTTGAATCAAACATAGAAAAACTCATCTTTGGATAAATAAGATAATTTGACCTAGAATAAGGCTTTCATAAATCTATTATATGAACCATAAGGTATCTATGAAGTTTTATCTTGTCCCCTATTTCCATATTATATAGAAAGAATATATCTTGATACCTTATCACACTGAAATCTCCCTTCCTAGAAAACACTATATGATGGATAAATTTTTAGTGAAGCTTAAATTCCCCATAAAACTCTAATACAGTTAGACTTCATACAGTAGCATCCTTGATAATCTTCTGAAGGTCATATTCAATAAACAATCCATCATAAATGGGATAAATACCTTGGTAGTCCTTATATATTCCATTATGTGGAACTTTTAATAAATTTTCCCACTTATTCGAAGAGAACATGAGTTCCTTCCCATCTACCAACATCCTAATGAAATATTTATTATCCCAAAAATTGAACTCAGAATACAGATAAAATTCACAAACCAATCTCAGATAGAATGATCGCTTATTTTTTTAGAACCAATCAACCCACCCTTTCACTTGGATAACTTTCCAATCCCGTGATGCACTTGAATTCAGACAAGAAGCATCTATTTTCTCCTTATAAACTACTACTTATGATTAAAGATGAATATTTTGAGGCTTGAAAGATCATCATACCTTACCTTTTGATTTATTTTGAGTTTGTGACTCATTTGAAGAACCAAAAGCATGCTTCAACCTAATTATTCCAACATATACATGAATGTTGAAGATGAAGGTCAAATGTCAGGGTTCAAGAGAGAAATTAAGAAGAAGTTTTAATGGGATCACATGACAGACTATTTAACTTAGACTCTTAATATAGATTGTTACCATTTAGGGTATCAAAATAATTTTAAATATAAAATAATTTTAATTATAATGAAATAAAGAATTTAAGATTTTATAAAAAAAATTATCAATGACATAAAATAATTATAGAAGTGTGTCTATAGTAGTGGTATCATCCAAAGGTAGTATCCTATGGTAGCAACCATCAGTTGCACATAACAGTAGTATATGATGGTACTGCTCGATGGGATTATTCAATGGTAGTAACTGGGAGGTAGTACCTAACAATAATATGTAACAGTAGCATGCCAATGTTAGCACTAGATGGTATCACCTTAATGGTAGAATACAATAGTGGTAAGCACCACTAGAATATGACTTGTGACTCAACTATTAAGGAAATAAAATACTAAAATTAATTAATCATTCCAAGATCATGTTTGATATTTCTTATTCTATCATTATTCAAAGGATTTGTAAAAATGTCAAAAATTTGATGTTTAGTGTCCATGAATTCAAGAGTTATATCACCTTTTTATATATGGTCACTCAAAAAATGATTTCTTATGTCAATGTTCTTTGTCCTAAAATGAGACATAGGGTTATTAAAAAAATTTATAAAAATTGTATTATCACAGTTTATAGGTACACTTCTCAATTGATATCCATAGTCTACTAATTTTCATTTTATCAATAAAATCTATGCATAGAAACTTTCTGTATCTATATACACATCCTAAATAGTGTATAACGTAATATAATTTAGCTTTTTACTAATCTATGATACTAGAGACTTTCACAAAAATAGATATGTTCCAAAGGTGTGTTTTCTATTTAACTTATAGCCACCAAAATCTGTATCCAATAAACTAAATAATTCAAATATTATTTTTCTGGAGTAAAAAAATCCAAAAGTAGTTGTATCATTGAGGTATTTAAAAAAAATTGACATCATTCAAATGAGATTTCCTAGGATTATCTTGAAAATAAGTTCACAAACACACACTAAACATAATATCAGGATAGATAACTGTTGATTAAATTAAACTCCCTATCATACCTCTATAAATTCTTTGGTCAAATATTTTCCCTGTTTCATCAAGATCAAATTCAAAGGTGGTACTTAATGGAGTATCACTTCCTTTTGAGCTATCCATTAAAAAACATTAAAAAAGATACTTTATGTATTTTATTTTATTTAAAATGATTCCTTCCTTATTTTCAAAAATATTAAAACTAAAGAAATAATTTTAAATCACTAATTAAACTCATTTGAAACTCATTTTGCGTTATTTTTTAGAATTCTATACACAATGAATTTTTGGATGATCGAAAATTAATATCATTGATATATATTTGGACTACCAAAATATCCTTGGAAATCCTTTTTATAAATAAGGTTGGATTAGTTATCCATTTAGAAAAATCTTTAGAAAACAAGAAAGATATGATCCTATTATACCAATATCTTGGAGCTTGTTTTAAACCATAAATCTATTTTGTTAATTTGAAAACATGATTTGGAAAATAAGGATTTTGAAATCTAGGGGGTTTTCCAACAAAAAAACCTTAACAATATAACCATTAATAAAATCACTCTTAGCATCCATTTGATATGGTTTCAAATTAAAAAGTTATTCATAAGAAAGAAGCATTATAATATCCTAAATTATAGCAATTGGAGAAAATATTTCCTCAAATAAATCCTTTCTTCTTGACTATATACTTGTGTAACCAGTCTTACTTTATTTCTTACTATAATGCCAGACTCATCAACCTTGTTCCTAAACACCCTTTTAGTGATAATGTTTAGGCAATCTATAAATCTTTCCACTAGTTACCATAATCTATTCCTTTAAAATAGATTCAATTATTCTTTCATATACATAAATCAAAATTCATCATCGATAGCTTTAGTGATGTTTTTTTGGTTCAAGTTATGACAAGAAGTCGTGATGTTCAACTTGGTTTCTAAGATAATATCTAGTCTGATTACTTAAATCAGGATCACCAAAAAACTAATTTATAGGATGGTCTATATGGGTTTTAATGGATCTATGGATATAAGTACATGGTATTTCATTTTATTTTTCAGAGTCTGATTAAAAAACTTTCTCACCACTTGGTGATTTTTCTACAATATATTTTATAGGTTGATCACTAGGCTTGTTTGAGGTATTGATATCTATGTTAGAAAAATATTTCTCAAGATTTTCTAAAGGATATTTAGGATCATGTGGGTTTGTTTCAAAAAAAATTACATGTATCAATTCTTCTATTAGTTTGGCTATTTTATTAAACACCATATATGATTTATTGGTGGTGTAATAACCAAAGAAAATTTCTTTATCACTTTTGGATAAAATTTTATCTAAATACTCTTTTATGTTAAGAATAAAGACCATTAAACCAAAACCACTAAAGTAATTAACCTTTGGTTTCCCTCCATTCTATAACTCATAGGTGTCTTCTTTAAAAGTGGTCTGATAAGAACCCTATTGATGATATAGTAGGATGTATTAATATCTTTTATGAAAAAGGTAATTTATATTCATTGATAATGGTCTAGGAAATTTCTTGAAGTGTCATATTCCTTATTTCAACTACTAAATTTCTCTAGGGAGTCATAAGAGAATAGAAGTTGTGATTATAGCCATGTTGAGAGTATAATGTCTCAAAGTCTTGATTTTAAAAGTCATGTACATTTCACTCTTTATGGTCTTAATAGTAAGTCCACTATGGTTTTATATTGATTTCACAAATTTTTCAAAATGGTAACAAACCTAACTTTTTCAAGATAAAAATAATTCCCAAGTAAATATATAAAATTTATCTCTAAGAATATAGGCATAATGCATTCCACCTAGGGTAGAAACTATAAAATCTAAAAAAATATGCATGTGAACTGACTCTAAGGGTTGATAAGTTAAAACTTATTTCTTTGGTTTGAAATAAATCATAAGATGTTTCCTTTTTTAACAGTGGTAATATACTTTATATTTTGGGAAATCTAGTTTTGGATGATCCTTAACTAAAATTTTCCTAGTTATATTTCTAAGAGAGTGAAGGTTGAAGTTTCTAAGTCTCATATTCCATATCCAATGTTCTTTATGAAATTCATTTAGGAAATAAATATTTTTATAAATATAGAATCTAAATAAACTTTATAAATATTATAATTTTACAAATCATTAAAAACTAAATCATGCATAGAATCATAGGTTTTTTCAATAATTGTTTTCAAACCTGAAATGTGAACCATCATCACATAATTTTGAGATGAAAATAAATTAATATTTTACACCATCATCAAATAAAAATTTATAAATTAAAATAAAATTATAATTTTATATTTGACCAAGTCAAATTATTTTTACTTTAAAATTGTCACAAAATGTGACATGTCTACCATCCACCTTTATATGTCTCTTAAAGATTGATTATTTTCCATTCATGTGTCTAGATAATCCACTCTATAGATACCATAAATGTGTATTGGTACTCTTCAATCATGTATCCTATAAAAAGTTTAAATGAGGAATGATTTTGGTACCCACACTTTCTTATGTCTATAGAAGTTATTAACAATAGATTTTAGAATCCAAAGATATTTAATAGTTTTACCTTGAATATTATTATTATTTTTAGAAATAAACACATTACTAGGTCCATAAGAATATGAAATGTTTTCAAAACTATAATAGATTGAGCTAGAAATAAACTTATTTTTATAAATTCTTATTTTACCCAACTAGTACCCAATACTAGTTATGTACTATGGTGTGGTGTGCTTACCAAGAATCCAAGTTAGGGTTTCTATTCCATTGGTAAATATTTCAAGATACTTTTTAAGTTACTTATTTTACATTTTAAGTTCATTTTTCTCCTTTAATAAAAAATAATTCTTTTCTTTTCCTTTTGATAGGGAACCATTATCACTCACACATAAAACATATGACCTTTTAAAAATTTTATATTTATCTTTTAATTCATTCATTTTATCTTCAAGAGTAGCATAATATTCCTTAAATTCTTAAATACTCATTTATAATTAATGAGGTTTATTAGTAAGATAAGTGAAAGCAGGTGCCTCAGATGTGTTTTCCATACATTACATATTATCCCTTTCATTATTTTCTACATTTCTTGAATCAGATTCATTAGAACTATCCTCGTAGGAACTACATGTCTCCTTTATAGTTATATTGGGTATTTTTCCTCTATACTCATACTTTTTGTTGTACTTTAATTTTGTACATTCATCTTTGATATTCCATTTTCACTTGGACCCATAGTAGGTTACTACTCCTGGTTGATTTTTTTATTTAAGCTTCCAATTTTGTCATACCTTCCTCCATAATTATATTTCTTAAATAATTATTTATTATTTTATAATTTCTTAAATCTACTTATTAGATGATCCATCTCCTAATCACTTTCAGAAGCTGGATCATCCTCACTTGAGTTATTCATTTTGATTCTCTCTTTCATCATTAACTCTAATGTTTTAAAAATGACTATTTTTCTTTTGTTTTCATCATCCTCTTTATTCACTTTCAAATATTCATTATACATCATGAGTTTTCTAATTATAACCTTTATTGGAAGTTTTTTAAAATTTCATAACTCTCGAATGGAGACAGAAGTTCCTCTCCATGGGTTAGGTAAGAATCATAGGATTCTCATCACTTGATCTTTATATTTTATTTTCTTTCCAATTATATTCATAATATTGATGATTTCATTGAACTTGAGATAAATTTCATAAATTTATTCATCAGGCGTCATTTTAACTATATCATATTTAATTGTATGAGTATTTAGATTCATTTATTTAAAAAAATTCTCCCCTTAGGAGGTATAGAAATTGTATCCCATATTTGATAAACAGTTTCACATGAAAAAAATTATATTAAATTCATATTCACCCAAAGAACATTCTAAGGAATTCATATCTTTCTAATTAAAAGACTTAGTGGCATCCCTCCATTTATCTCTATCAGCTTTAGGTTTCTCATATTTATCGTTGGTTATGGTCAAGATGTAAAAACCCATGCTCTCATGATGTATTTTCATTTTAATCTTTCATTGAACATAATTAGTACCATCAAAATAATAAGGTTTTTTAGTATAATTCCCCTTAAGAGTGTTATTATCCATGAGGATACAAATTTATAATATATAGAAATTTATATATTTTAGGTAAAAACATGATCATAGTTAAAGCTAGTTAAGAAAGAAATAAAAAACCCCTCAAATAACAAATATTATTCAAACCCGAGTACTCAAGGAGGGGGTGAGTTGAGTATCCAATAAAAAATTATATTTTAAAACTATTTAAAAAATACCATCAATTTAGAAAAATATACCAAATAACAAAAATGGTAGAAATACAAAATTTTATATTTTTAAAATGTTACTTAAATATTCGATCACAACCCAGTTAAAATAATTTTTTAAATCTTTTTTATGTTTTGAAATAATTCAAGTCATATTAAACACGATTTATAAAACACTAATTAAAGCTAACTATAAAAGTGTTATTTTTTTAGATTATTAAAAAGATAATATAATTTTAAAAAACTATAATAAAACACTAATTGACACATAGTATAAATAAATTCAAGAGGTTCATCCTTAATATGAGACCTTATCAACTCCACTTTATAGTCACCCACTGTTAATCATATTGATAAACAATAAACTGATCCAAAACCTGGATCAAGTTTTACATACAACTACACATAGGCAATCTAAACTATGAAAAAACATCTTCCATAGTTATATGTGGTATAGAAGTTATAAAATAAATTTTAAGATAGTGTCATATTACTCTTCTTTATGGTATAGTAGAATAATCTCAAGGAAAAAACAAATAAAAAATCATAACTTGGATGTAAATAAAATAGAGAAGAATAAAGAAAGAATATAAAAGGTATTTATGTATTTATTATTTCTCTGATTGAGATATATATGACCATGAATTATCTTATTCTTATTTTATATTGTCTTTAATTTTTTTCATTGATGTTACTTCAAATGTTCTTCTTAAGGTTTCTATTTTTTAATGAAAATGGAGTGTCATATATAGCACTAGAAAATCCTATTTATTTTCAGTGATATCACTTAAGAAAAGATAAATAGTTTTCAATAACCCCAAGTAATTGTTAAATTAGTCATACTTTGTACATAATAGGTTCCTTGGATTTATATATTTTCAGAAAATCTAATTATTTTTTTATGATAATAATAAAATAAGTTAAATCCTCATAATAGAAGCAACTCTGGAAAGTATGACACTGTATTCAATGCATCTGAGTATCTATTTTAAGAATAATCATTCTTAAATAATTTTACATACCAAAACTCTCAATTATATTAAATTATATAAATTATATATTTGAATAACTAATTTTAATTTAATTTCAAAAGGATATGGAGGCAGAACTCAACTATTGGTAGTTGTTTTATCTCAAGGTAGAAGATCTCTACTAGTGATAAAATATTTAAATTGGTAGTAGAAGAACTTTCCTGTTGGTAGCATGTTTCAACTAATGAAATCATACTAATCCTGGTAGTATCAAGTCTTTACTCATGGTATAAAACTTTAACTAGAAATAGTGAATTCAACCCTGCATAACAACCTTAAACTAAAAGTATCACACTTGTTCTAATGGTGTCATATCTCTACTAGAGATAGTAGATATTTACCCAAGGTATAACAGTTTGTACTAATGGTATCAAATCTATACTAGTGATAGTAGATATATACCCATGGTATAACATTTTATACTAATGGTAGCATAAATTTACCGATGGTAGGATATCTCTTCTAACAGTAGAAGACTTTAACTAGCGATAACAGAAGTGAACTAGTGCTAGAAATCTATAACTGATGATATCATAACTATGCCGGTAGTAGCATATTGTAATTAGAGAAATTTCATGTAAATTATAGAATTTTAAATATTCTATCATTCAATAAAAATATAGTTAATAATAAAGGAAATATTATTTGTGAACATTAATAAAAGTAATTTTTGTATTGATTCAACAATTTAAGAAATGAATTATTTTATAAAGAATTTTTTTTGGAGATAACTGAATATGTTATTCAAATGTAATTTTTAATTTAAAGGTGATTATAAGAGTGATTATTAATTTATTCCACAATTAACCTTCATGATTTCTCTATTATTATTATTCTTTCATATAAGATTTTCTACTAGACTCATTGAGAAAAAACGTGACTTGAGGTTTGAAATTAATTTTATATTATTTTAAAATCTTAAAGTTATTTTTTAAATGATATAATTTTTTAAGTGTTTCATTTATTTTGGTATCATAAAAGGTTTTCTCTTTATTTATACCCTTTATTGAGTTTTATGTTGATTCCATATTTTCAAAAATGCTTTCAATGGGATTATGGAAGAGTGGTAACGATATTTGAAGTCAAGTGTTGAATATGATATATTGGTCTTGAGTAAATCAATTTAATCATTTAAATAGATTTTTTAGTGGAAAAAAATCTATATATAGGAAAATTATGGGTTTTTTATTTAATTTATTTCCTAGCTCTCTAAAAAATAGAATCCTAAAAGGTTATGGGAATGTATGTATTGTAATATTTTCTATAAATCTTGTAATTATAAGATAGTTAAGTATGGGTATTTACAAAATACATCTATAAGAATTAATAAGAAATCATATTTCAATAATGGGTGTCAAAAAATGATGATCCATGAATTAATGAGAAACTATGTGGAAGGTGCAAGAAACCTGGTCATATTTCAAAATATTTCAGGACTATAATTTCAACACAATAAGATATTTTGAAGAAAATGAAGCTGTCAAAAAGAAGTTAATGTTCTTTTATAGCTGAATTTAAATGAAAAATACCACACAATGATATATTTAAAAATAACAATATGAATTTTCTAGACATGGAAACCAATTTATGGAGATATAATGAAGAAATAATGTAGTTTTTAATCATTAATGGGGCTAAAATAGAAGTAGTTCTTATGATGAGAAAATTTTTATGTCCAAATGGATCACACAAATGAATTATGGTGATACCAATTTGTTCCAATATATATTATACGAAATAAAAGGTGTTACATGATGGATAACTATTTTAATGAATCATATTGTGAAGAATAATACACTAGTAGAAAGTATCCATATTTTAAATAATCCAAAAAAAATCATGGAGTTTATATGATAAAAAGATCATCCATGATAATGAAGTTATTGTTGTTCCCATTGAGGAGGGGAATGTTTTTTAATTCTTAAAAATATGTTTTTTATATGAATCTGTAATTATTTTAAAGTGATTTATAATTTCATTAAAAATGTATTTTTATTATATTCTCGCATCCTAGTTTTTGTTGAATTAATTCTGATATAAAATGGAAAATTTTGGTATGCTCAAAAATATGATATATGACGAGTTTTTGAGGAATATAAAACATTGAAGAGACTATTGGGAAGTTGTTTTATCAAAAAAAAATTTAAACTAAGTATTTCTCAAGTATAATTAGATTTGATTAATTAATAATATATATTTAGTTTTAGAATATGTATTTATTTTTAATGAGGGAGATAAAAAGAAAACAATTAAGGATATATTGGAATTTATTTTTAATATGGGTATTGATATAAAAATATAAAGGGGATATTGTTAAAACCATTAGTGATAGGTTATATTTGTTTTTAATAATATATTATTTCAATGAAAGTTGGTTTGGGATGATCATGAGATGATAATTTATGTTCCCAAATAATGTGTTAATATATACTAAGTTACCAATATTGTATGAATAATGAATAACACATTAGTGATTATAGGATGGAATTATCTATAGATAATGACTTAAAGTAAAGATTTAGTTTTTTATATATATTTATAAATGATGATTATCAATAATGGGGATGATGATGTGAAACCAATAATCTTTTTTCATGTATATTATTCACCAATTGTTAATTGAAAAAGTTGGGTGAATATTTAATTTTGTTGTTTCTTTATATTTCTAGAGTAAAATTTGATTAGTAGGTTTGAGTAAGATAAGGATATGATAAAGAGATATGGTTATTGAGGAAGTTCAACAACTATATGATATTTCACTGGATAAATAATATTTTAGGTTTTCCAAACTTAGAATAAGGGACTAGGACCAAATGAGTTGTTTCTTTGAGTAATTGAGAAACTGGTTTTGAATATTGAAGGAGAATTGTATTTGTGAAGATGTATAGTTGTGTTAATCATGCATGAAGGATATTTCTGATATAGTATCCATAATTTGACAATGATGTGTTTATAAATTTTAGTTGAAGGTAATATAGGAGATATATTAATTTGAATGTGGTGAAATCGCTATCAATAAATTATTGGTTATGTTTCAAAAATATATATTGATGTTTGAGGACGTGGAAGATTATTGAAGTTATCAAAGGAGTATGAAAAAATGAGTTTGTTTAGTGATTTTAGATGAATTAAAATAATATAATATATTCTAAATATATTTTTATATTAATTAAGAAGTTTTAATTTTATATAAGAGAATAATTTGATAATTCATTAGAGAAGGATGATATAATCGTAAATTATTTTTTGAAGTTATTTGGGGAATTTTTAAATAATTTTAAGTGCCTCAAAATTTTTAGAGTGATGTTTCTGAAACTAAATTTTAATTTTTGCATTATTAAGTATTATATCCGTTAAAATTTTTATAATTTATTATTGCGAAAAAAAATAATTTTGTTTTCTAAAGGATATAAAAGAGTAAATTGCATGGAAAATGGTCTATGTATGAATAAACTTTACACTACATAAGAATAATATAGAGAAACACTAAGAAAGTTAAGATTAATTAAGGCATGTAGAATATTAGTTTAAAGTCATTTAAAGGTAACTAGACTATATATAAGAATAAATAAATATTCCTAAAAGATAATTATTAGTTACCTAGACTCTGTGCATAAGTAACCCAATGTTTTTAAAGGTAGTGTTTGAGTAACCAAGACCAATCAAATGATTAACATAGATTTATTATTTCTATGTAAGAGTAATATGAGGATGTGTATGATTAATTGAGAGTTTCCGTAGGCTATGTAAAAGTAAACCATGCACAAGTCTGATGTTATGTTTCATTAAGAAATGATTTTTTTGAGGTTACATAAGATATATTTTGAATGTTTCATAAGACTAAAATGGTGACCTTAGGTGAATTCTAAGGTCTAATTCTGATGATGCTAGGCTATTATTCAATATTTAAACATCAAGATAATTTTTTTTAATAATTAATTTAGGATGAGTTATTATCAAGATGTGAACAATCCAATTGAATCATGAGATAATCTTTACACAACATTGATTTCTTATGTGTGTAATAATGGACACATATATTAAAAAAATTGGTTTTATGGAAATGTGAAGGAAAGAAGAACCTAAGATTCTAAGAGATTTAAAGCAGAATTTAATGAGATAAAGTGGGAAAAGAGATAAATATTGAGAGACCAGAACTAGTTATATTGAATGTTTTTTGGTGCATTTAATTCCTCGATATTTTATTATATATTTATCATCAAATAAATTTAATTTATTTGATAGATTTCATTACATGCAACACTAAGTTTAAATAAACTACGATATACTATTACATTATTATTATTATCCTATCCATTACATTGGAGAGTATGAATATGACTTACTCAATTATAAAAATTTATTTTCTACATAGGTATAAATGAAATCATTGGTTATCAATTGGTTTGAAAATAAAATAAAAATATTTAAAAGTAAAATAAGAGATATTTTTCTAAAAAACTGTTTTCATGCACACAATGTATTTTGATTTTAATAAATTAAATTAATAAATATTTATAAATTAATATAATGAAATTTGAAGATTTTATATTCAATTAAATTTTTTTACATTCATCTAATAGTTTTTATGTGGCATGGAATGACGGTAAACTCAATTTTTTGCTTAAAACTTATTTTGATAAAAATGGATTTGTTGCATTTTGTTCACTTATTTTAAAATGAATTTCTACTTATTATAGAAATTAAATCCTATAAAATGGATTAATATTTGGAATCATAAAAATTTATATTATTTAATATGTTCAACTTATTTTTTGTTCAAAATTAATAGTAAAAACAATAAAAATTTATCAGCATATTTGAAGTTAAAATGGATTTATTGGGGGTTATCCTAGGAGATAATGTTTAAAATATCACAAAAAACTGTATTTAATGTTATTTATTGATGGTAATTTTATGATAAACTTACTATATTATATTATTTTTTATTTTTGAGCCACTTTACTTTAGTAATAAATTAATAAATTTTAATCTCTTTAAAAATTCCAAGTGTGTCCTCTCCCAAACTTATAAAAGGATACCAACTCTCCTCTCTTATTCACACTTCATGAGACTTATAAATTAGATGATAAATACCATAATTACCTAATAAAATCATTCACTACACCTTATATTCCTTTTTTTCTAGAATATCAACCTTGTAAAGCTTAAGGTGTAAGTTAAATGAGGTTTCTCAACAAAGAGGTAAAACCCTTAACCAGGTACTTTCAATTTTATTTCTTCTTCCACCATCTCAAAAAAAGTTTTATCCATTATAAAATGATTAATATAGTATCCTTAATATAATTATATTTTATTATTTCAATTTTTAAACCTTTATTTATCTATTCCTCTATCATATGGGAAATTAAAATATCATTTGTGCGTACATGCGAACTATAGTCACACAAAGCGAAGTATTTTTTTAATCAAAATAATTCATGATTGGTTATTATTATGGATTTAATATTTATATATGATATTTATGACATAATTTTTATTCTATAATTATAATGTATTACCTACCTTATTAACTTTCTATTATTTTGAAATGATAACAGTGCTTGTGAATCCGTGTGGACTACCACGTCCACAAATTGATGTGATCCGTTTTTCATTTTTTTTTTATGTGGATTGAAATAAGGATATATTTGATGAATATATATGATATTTATGATATAATAATTATTATATAAAGTTAAATTATTATTTTCCTTTCTTCATTACATCCATAGAAAATTAGAAACATCACTATGCGTATGTACGAACTACTTTTTCCATGAAGTAATGTAATTAATTTTTCATCACCTCTTCATATGAATGATTATAAAAGTTTATATGATGAATAAATATTATATTTATGTAATTATTAAGATTTTTATATGATCAAATCGGGACCAAAGATTAATTACCTATACCATTGAACTAAAAAATTCATGGAAAATAGACTAGTTTTCACTATAATGTTCATTTTAATAAAGAAATTATTTATAAGTGGATAATTATAAATTTTAATGGAATAATACATAGTAAGTTATAAATGAATATTTTTGTATAATATGTTAATAATAAATTTATATTTATTAAATATAATATTTTAATATGTATGAATTTAGACATGAATTTAGGTAAGGATTTTATATTTCAATGTCATTTCTTTTTAAGATTGTTTATGCTAAATTTCTATTAAGTAAAATAAAATTTATATTATACTTTAAACCCCGTATATTTTCTTCTCCTATTTTTATTCATATAATTTTAAAGTAAAAGTACAATTTTCCCCTCTTTGGTACTTAAAATGATAAAATTGATAATTAAAATAAATTGACCTTATTTTCTCTTTGGTCGATGAAATTTTTCTTTCATGTCCATTATCCTAAAAATTATTTTAAATAAGTTTTTACCCATACTTGAAAAGTATTAAATTTTTTATTTTCATTACCTTTTATTACTCTTTCAAAATTTTAAAAGGAATCATCTTTAAATAAATGTTTTCTAAACATGTTGTTTTTGAATATTAACAATATGGTGAAAAGAATGATCTCTTTTAACATATCAGCATGAACAGATATTCCCATTGTCATGATCATTTTTTTCTTTGATGAATCACTAACAATTTTACATAGTTATTTTCAAATAAAATTTTTTTCCTAATATTTTGGAAATTTTATATTTTGAATAAGTGATTTCAAAATAATAAGTGTATATTTCTCAAGAATTGTTCTGATGGTATTTACAAGGTATTTTCATCTATTTTAATATCTATTAATTATTTTTCTGCTTTACCAGAGATATGATCTTATGATATCATCCACTTTATTTCTACATATTTCTTATGATGGTGATGATTTAAGGATGATTCTATGAAACCCTTTTCATTCACATGGGTTAATTCAATTATGATGAAACCTTTATGAAACTCATTTCTTTTCCATAGTTTATTCTAGGATAAAGTGATGATTTTTTTTCATTTCCACCAGTTATGATATGATGAAATAATGAATGTTTTAGGATCTTATAGAACACGTATTTATGGTTTTTATTGTGTTGTGGGTGGGTCCATTATATACCTATAATTTATTGGGTAAGGATGGATAACTCATGATATAATTTTGTTTTTCATGAACAAAATTTCATGTTCAAAATTTTATGTTTGGATCTAGTTTCGTGTCCATAAGTTAATGTGTGTACCTGGTTTAATGTTCATAAGTTAATTTGTTGAACTGGTTTCATGTCCATAAGTTTGTGTGAGGACCTAATTTCATGTCCTTGACTTAATGAGTGAACCTATTACTATTTATAATTGTTCACAATGTCATAGACTTATGTTTTTTACATATTTCTATGTTTATGATATTCTCTCATGAATCATTATTGATTATTTATGATTTTAAATTGTTATGAATTTTGTCTTTTATTATGATAGATCCTTATGACATCACTCGTGATTAAATATTTTTTTTATTAGGTATGAAGTTTTTATGGTATGATCATGTCCTCATACCCTTATGATCTTGTATGATCATTGATTGATATATCTTATTTTTACCATTACTGAGTATCTATGCTCGCCCTTTCTTATGTTTTACTTCCCTAGGTTTTTATAGAAGGTATTAAGTATGATATTTCTAGAAGGTTATTAATATTAAGAACTTTTTAGGAGAAGTTAAAGATCCTTTTATGAAATAAGATGTTTATGTATCTAGTCTCTAAAGAAACTAAACCTTTATAGTTTTGGGTCATATATAATTGTGTTATATATTATATATTCATCTAAAATGATATAATATTTATATATATTATGATTTTTTCTCTTCAGTTGGTATCAGAGTAGGGTTTAGTTATTTTTGGATATTATGATTATAGAACATTTCTTAAAACTGTGGGGATAAGTATAAGTATATGATAACATCATTAAGTTTTGGTAAAGTTGGGATTGTGTGGTTTTCCTAGAAAATACATCCCTGTAGAGATACTATAAAGTGGATGTCAATACAGCATAGTTACACATAGTGTTGCGAAAGTGTCAGGATTCGCAACGACAGAAATGATATAGGAAAGAAAATACAGAATAAAGGAAAACACACGGGACACACAAATTTATGTGGTTTGGGAATAATCCCTATATCCATAGAGAGGCAGAACTTCACTATTTTGGGAGCACAAATTACAGAGTTTTTCATGTAAGAAACCCTATCCCAAAATAGGCTACATATGGAGAAGACAATCCACTATTCCGAACAGGAAGTCTGAATCGCTACAGTGAAAGGTTTCCACCTTTGTCAAAAGTGATACAGTGGCTTCTGGATGGAATTCAAAATTGCTACAGTATAGTTGACTCTGAAGTCTTCACTTCCATTGTGCCAATCCAACACATATGCGTAATAACTATAAAATTGGATGATTATGTATTGACTCCATCATCATTGGGGCATGATGAGTGGGACTAAGACTACACACCAAGATCAACACTCAGGGAGCATATGGTTGGGTTAATTTTTATTTTATTTATAAACCATTATGATGGATTTGAATAAATAATGACCTTAAATGATTAGTTTGAACCTATGTTGTCATAGATTTATAATAAATTATCATAATTTAGGGAATCCCAAGAATTATTTTCATGAATATATAATTGTTCATTTCAGTTTTTATAGATTTATATTTATACTATGATTTTGGTTTTATTCAATGGATAGAACCAAATGTAATTTTTTGAACAATGAATGTGAAGGCCAATGAAAATACTATCCTCATGAGAAACCAAATTTATTAAGAGCTGGGATGCAATATCTTGTGACAATGATAACTTGCCTCTCTTAAGTTATTAGTGGTAATGTGGATTGTGTTGAACTTCTAAATTCACCGATGAGGGAGAATCATGTCATTGAATCATTTATAAAAAAATGTACACCCTATTTTTTGGGTCTTCTGATCCACTAGTTTGTAAGAAATTTATTAATGCTATGGAAAATATATTTCATTTTCTTCAATTATAATACCATGATAGATTTTTCTTATAAGTCTATAACATGGAAGAAAAATCTGGTCAATAGTGGAATCTTATCAAGAATACATGGAAAGAAGAAGAAGTAAACTTGGTAGATTGGTAGGATTTTAATAAGGTACTCCTCAATATGTTCTTTCCCTAAAATCTTCATATAAAAATAGAGAGGGACATTCTAAATTTAAAATATATGGATAATCAATTCATTAGTACCTACGAAGAAAACCTCACAAGACTTTCAAGGATATATTTTGGTTTAAGAATCGATCCATAAATAAAATTGATCAAATATTTAGTCGTTTAAAACCAAGTATTTTAAATTCATTAGCCATAAGGGAATTTAGACTCTATGAATAAATCATTAAATGTGCACTAAAATTGTAAATGGAATATAGAAACCCTCATGGTTTTGGTGATAAAAAAAGGAATATGGGGTTTCATGAAAGCTCTAATGGTATATCCCATGAAGGGAAGAATAAGTTTCAACCTCCTAAATACCAAAACTGTGGGAAATAGAACTCAGGTAATTTCATTAAAATAATTAGAAGATGTTTTAAGTGTATTAGTCCTACACATTGAGTAAAATAACATCAAAGTGATGTGAATATGCTAGTTAACGAAATAAATGGAGGGAAAGATAAATTGAATACACCACCCCCACTTCAATGATTTTCATGCAATGAGTTTGTGTATTATATGAATCCATACCCTAATCCAAGGTCTAATGAGGATAATAAGACTCAAAACCCTCTAAAGTAAAAGGATAAAGGGAAATCTCATGCGATCATGACTGTCGAAGTGGCTTATGAGAAAGGAATTGTGAAAGGTATACTTATCATTTACTCTATAATATCTAATGTTTTATTTGATTTTATATCGACCCACTTTTTTATATCAAAGTAATTTTATAATTGTATCACATCACCAACTCAATGATTATATATTGATTTAGTAGTGAAAAATCCTAGTGGTACATTTATTTCATCTCAAATATATAGCTCCTATCTGATAAAAGTGTGTGGGAATGTGCTTCTCAAAAATATTGTGATTATACCTCTAGTAGAATTTGATGTGATTTTGGGAATAGATTGTCTCTCTCTATATATATACCATATCAATAAGTGAATAACATAATTTAATTTTGATATTATGAATCAAACTATGATCATTTTTCAATGTAAGGATGAATATGAACTTTCGATGGAAGTTACTTTTGTTATATGGGTCTTACTACCTATTCATGAGGGATGATTATCTCAAATGGTTAGAGAGAAACTCGACATCGAAGATATTATTATTTGTCAAGATTATATTGATGTATTTCATGAAGAATTTCCTAGTCTTCCCCTAAATCATGAATTTTAGTTTTCAATAGAACTCAAACTAGGTGCTACACTTATTTCAAGGACTCCATATAGAATGGTCCCAATTAAGTTGTTAGAATTGAAGAAGAAGCTTGAGTGGAATCTTGATAAAGGATTCATATTACTTATTGAATCACTATGGGGTGAAATAATTATTTTTTATTAAGAATAAATATGGTTCAATGAATATTTTCATTACTTATTGGGAACATAATAGTATCTCTATTAAGAATAAGAATCCTCAATCCCATATCGATGGTAGTTTTGATCAATTAAGAGGATCTCAATATTTTTTCAAGAGCATGGAAGAGCATGAAGAAAATTTTAGGATTGTGTTAAATATCCTAAGGAAGGATAATTTGTGTATTAGATTTAAAAGGTGTAAATTTTGGCTGTAGAAAGTCGGATTCTTGGGTCATATAATCACAAGTGAGGGTATATTAGTGGATCCTTAAAAAATTAAAGTTATTGAAAAATATCCCAAAACAACCATGGTAACATAGATACATAGTTTTATTAGGTTTTCAGTATACTACCAACACTTTTTAAGATATTTATCATGGTTATCTAATATAATGACAAATTTTACTTGGAAGTGGTCTAAGTTTCTTTAGATAAATGAATGTGAGAAAAATTTCAAGGATCTGAAAAAAGGGTTAGTCAATTAAAATGTGCTTACACAACCCTATATTAGATAATTTTTTTGATATTTAATGATTCATAGAACACGGTACTAGGATATTCCTTCAAACAAAATGACATGGTGATATATTATGCATCATTCCAATTGAAATCTATGAGAAAAGTTACTTGAATTGTGATGTGAAGTTTACAATAGTAATTTTTTCATTAAAAATATGGAGGAATTATATTTATGGTGAATGGTGTAATTTATATACTAATCATAAAATATAATCATGTAGAATTAGTTTAATATGTTTCAAATGAAATGGTTTTAGTTGATTAAATATTATAAATACTCAATACACTTCCACCCTGGGAAGGTGAACAAGGTGACTGATGTGCTGAGTTGTAAAGACCATGCTATATTTTCCATGATAAAAGATGAAAAGGATATAATATTTATGGATTTTTAGAATATATATCTTGAAATAATGAGAAAATTGGATAGATCATATCTTTCTCATATGAATATTCAACCATCTATCCATGTGAGGATTAAAGAGGTGTAGAAGGAGGATGTGGAACTATAGAAGATGGTGAGAAATTTTCCTTAGTTAAACCATGTTTATGATTGAATGATTAGGTTCAGAAACTGAATATTTTTTCCTTCAATACCATAGTTAAAAAAGGATTTATTGGATGAATCTCATAGTTCATCATTCTTTATTCATCACGAATGTATAAATATGTATAGAGATATTAAAGATTATTTATAATGGGATAACATATAAAGGGTTAATTCATAGTATGTATCTCGATTCTTGGTAAATCAACAAGATAAGGCTGATAGATAGAAGTATAAGGGAATTTTATAACCATTAACCATACTATAATGGAAATGGGAATACAATACCATGATTTTCATCATCGAACTCCCTAAAATATATAAAGGGAATAATGTTATTTGGGTTGTATTCAATCACCTTTTGAAATTAGCACATTTCATTTCTATCAGGGAAGTTTTATCTCTTAATCATCTTTCTATTATATAAATTAAATAAGTGTTAATGTTTTTTAGAGTATAATACTCTATTGTATCTAATTAGGATCTGAAGTTTACCTTGAATTTATGGAGAATTATTCAACAATATTTGAATATAGAGTTGAACATTAGTACTTCAGATCATCCTCAGATAGATGGTTAATGTAAGAGGATCATTAAAACCATAAAGGATATATTGAGATCATTTTATATGTATTTCAAAGGTGGTTGGTATCATCACCTTCCTTTGGTAGAATTTTATTACAACAATAGATTTCAATCAAGAATTCATATGTCTCCTTATGAATCCCTATATGAAGGGAAGTGTAGAACTAAAATGTGTTGGGATAAATTTGAAGAAATAAAGTTCTTGGGACCTAAAAAAGATGATTAAATTTCATACAAGTTTATAGTTATTCAACAACATAATTAAGAAACTTAGATTTTATTGAAAAGTTATTCTAAAAAACATTGATGAGATCTAGAGTTAAAAGTTGGGGATAATGTATTCCTATGAATGTCACATTAAAATAAAGTTATGATATTTGTAAATAAGGTCAATTTCATCCCTTGATATATTGTCCCCTTTTAAATTCTTGATTATATTGGGACATTTATTTATCACTTAGAACTTCCACTGAATTTATCTCAAGTTCATGATGTGTTCCATGTATCTCTCCTAAGGAATTGAAGACATGATCCTTCACATTTACTAGACTTAAATTTCATACCACTATATCATGATCCTTATTATTAAGAATGACTAATATAGATTTA
Source organism: Viscum album (assembly GCA_963277665.1). Classification (NCBI taxonomy): domain Eukaryota; kingdom Viridiplantae; phylum Streptophyta; class Magnoliopsida; order Santalales; family Viscaceae; genus Viscum; species Viscum album. Next base: position 1,285,410,951 of record OY728150.1, on the reverse strand, counting down.
TAATCATAGATAAAATTTTCTTTTAAATAGGACCACTCACCTAGTCAATATTTTGTGGAAAAATCATAAATTTGATAAAAATATATGGGAAATAGGAAATGTGATGAGGTAGAAGTATCCTAATTTGTTTATATTATAGTGATAGAATATCAAGGGTGAAATTATTATAAGGTATATGATTTAACACCACAATAATTTATGATATATTTATATTTAAATAAATTTTATTTCTTTGAGAGATTTATTCACACACAGCACCAAGTTTAAAAGAATTGCGACAGTTGTCACCTAGATGTTGGATTTGAGGGTACGTATGGACTAACTAAATTATTAAAAATTAATTTTTACATAGGAATAAATTGAATTCATTGCTTATCAATTGGTTATAAATTAAAATAAAAATATTTGAAAGTAAAAAATAGATGTTTTCCTAAAAACTATTTTCATGCGTGCAATGTGTTTTTATTTTAATAAATGAAATTAATCACTATTGATGAATTATTTTAATTAAATTTATAAATTATATATTAAATAAAAAATTTTAACATTCATATAATATTCCTTACATGTAATATAATGAAGGTAACTCAATTTTATGCTTAAAAATGCATTCTACAAAAAAATGATTTTATTGCATTTTGCGCGCTTATTTTAAAATGAATTTCTATCACTTACAAAAATTTAATATTTTAAATTTTATTCAGTATTTTTAATTGTTATAATTAATATTATTTAATAAGTTAAACTTAATTTATACTCAAAATAAAGAGTAAAAATAATAAAAAAAATTGTTATTGTGGTTAAGGTTAAAATCGGTTTATCCGGGGTTAAACTAAGAGATAAGGTTTAAAATATCATAAAAAACCTAATTAATATTGAATGGTTTATGTTATTTTGACCATATACTTAGTATATTATAATATTTGTCATTTTTTATCCACTTTACATGAGTAATACATTAATATATTTTAATCTTTTGAAAAATTACAAGTGTATCCTCTCCCTCCATTATAAAAGGATATGACATATCCTCTCTTAATCATACTTAATGAGCCTTATATATCATAAATTACCTACCCTAAACCTGTAATAACATACCTACCCACTTCCTAGAGGTTTTTTTTTGTTATAATACCATCCTTTTAAGGATTAAGTTGTAATCTAAAGGATGTTTCTCAATAAAAATGTATAACTCTTAACCGAATACTTTCAATTTTATTTCTACTTTCAACTTCTAAGAAAATATTGTTATATTATAACATGATTAATCTAGTATAATAAATATACTAAGATTTTATTAATTCTATTTTTTAACTCTTATTCGTATCCTCCTCCACTAAATGAGAAATGAAAGCATCATTTGTGTGTATGTGAGGACTACCACATCATGAAGCGGTGTATTTTATCTTGCATCACCATTAATCATGGTTGGTTATTATGATGGATTTAATATTTATATATGATATTTATGACACAATTATTCTTTTAGAATTATAATATAATATCTTCCTTGTTACTTTTCCATCCTTTGGAAAATTATAATGTATCTTGTGTGTGCGTGTAGACTACCACCTCTATGTAGTGATATGATTAGTTTTTCATTTCCAATTTGCATGGATGGAAATAAAGATATATTTAATTAATTTATATGATATTTATAATATAATAAATATTCTATAAAGTTGAATTATTATTTAACTTTTTTTAGTCCCATTCATCAAAAATTCGACTCATCACTTGTGCATACATGCAGACTACTATCTCCACGAAGTGTTATAATTAACTTTTCATCATTGATTTATATGAATGACTATAAAATTTCATATAATGAATAAATATTATACTTATTTCATGATAAATTTTCTTGATATGATAAAACCATGACCAAGTTTCAAGTACTGGAACCAATGAATTGAAACATGCATAGAAAATAGACCATTTTTCACCTGAATGTTCATTTTAATGAATAAGTTGCTACTAAAATGATAATTATAAATTATAAAGAAGTTATGCATAGTATTTTATGTATTAATAAGGTTCCAAAATATATGTATCATAAATATATATTTATTATACATGATATTTGAACAATTATGAAGCAAGATAGGAATTGAGTTAAGAGTTTTATGTCACAATCTCATTTATTTTTAGGATTATCAATGTTAGATTTACATTAAGGGAAACTATATGGATTTTATCCTTTAAACCCCATAAATTTTATTTTCCTATGTTTATACATGTAATTTTCAAGTAATATTTGTTGTAATAGTGGGTTCCCTAGATCCAACTTTAATAATAATTTTCAATTACCATTTCATGTATACAGTTAGATATGCATGATGTACAATTACCATTATAGTGTATAAATTTCTATATCCACTATTTAATTGGTGATTTCCATAGATTAATTGTCGTATAAAAAGGTTATAGTATACTTTAGACTATAATTCGAACCTCAAGATACTATGACATTAATCATAAACTAATTTCATATGGTCTAGATACATCATACTGACTGGACACAATTGATGTTTGAATATCAGGTGTTGGGGGATCATAAACATTGATACTTATTCCCATTATGTTCACACTTGGTGGTCTATAATAGTTTATATCATTCAGACTAACACATTAATAGGAACACAACATGTTTTGGGTGTCATTGGTTGTTCCTATCTATAGACATGTGTATTCATCTCCTGACTTGATATCATTATCAATGTGTACCATTTGATCACATACTTTGATGCAAGTCAAAATCCAAGATAATGAAATCATTGAAAGATAGCATGTGTTGGGTGTATCATTAGTGGTATGAAATTGGTATAATGGTCAAGAAAGGATTTTTTTCTTCTGGGTTGAGGAAGTAATATATCACAGGTCTGGTTGATCGGGATGGTAGTACCTTTATAAATCCTTGGCCATGGTAGTTAGAGGTAAATCCATCAAGTTATATCAAAACAAATAATGCAAGAATGGATGATGACATAAGTGTGTGTCCTTCTTTATGAGTTATCTAAAGACAAAGAGATTATATTACATAGTACATTTTCATAGGTTTTTTGTCATTACTATGACTAATCCTAATCTCTTTAGGGGGCTTAATTGGTTTCTAGACTCTGCTCTTGGTCTGTGAATACTATTACTACTATCAAGATAAGGGCATATAGGGTCACATATAATAGAATATTCAAGAATATTCCTTATTCTTGTGAATAGGTATATCGAACATGGTGGGTCCCACTACGGGGTCTGAGGGTTGTCCAGGTACAAATGATCCCAGATAAATAAACATATTCATTATTATTCAAGTAAAGAATAATTAGGTTTAATTTATTTATTTAATGTATTTACAAGTGTTTAAGTAAATATAAAAAATAATATTAGTCGAACGAATATTATTTTAATATTCTAGAATTGTTTAATATTAGCAGGAATTACAAGTCGGGGTAAATGACTCAGTTTTATCATGTAATATATTAAAAATATATAATAGGTATGTGATAAAATATAAATAATATTTATGATCTATTTTAGTTTATCATATTTATTATTTATTACTTATTTGGTGGAAACTAAATATATAGGGTCCGGGAACCCTATCCAGGTATTTTGAGAAATCTACTATATAAGTAAGAGAGGAGCTTCATTCCATGAACTGTTCATGCATTTGGAATTGAGAGCTTCTCTCGCCTCCCAATTTCTATAGATAAAATGCTCCAACTGAGTGTAAGATACAAGATCGCCTTCACGAATCAAGGGTAGGGAACCGTGGTGATTGAAACGATATTGGGGGATTCGTCGGAGATTCATGCTAGCACCCAAAATTCATTGAATGGTGAGCGTACAATTTATGAAGTGTTTGTAGATGATCTAGAGGGGGTTTTCTTCAGATCCTTTGAGAAACAATCACTGGTGATGATCTACAGTCGTATGCGCTTTGATTCAGAACGAGGTACACATTGTATTTATTTTTCAGGATCTGTTTAATTCACATGAGATCTTTGAGACCGTACAGGGGCTCACATCACCAAAAATGTCAAGTTACATCATCCTAGAAATAAAAAATTTATAAAATTCCAAGACCACCAGGTTCCGCTATGAGCCCTGATACCTTCAATTAGTATCAGAGGAAGCACATGAATTTTCTAATCCAAGAAAAAAATATTTTTCTTTATATTTAATTAGATGTTATTCTTTCAGTCCCAATGGAATATAATGCGCATTAATCTGATTTCAAAAGAACAATTTATGGCCTTATAAAATTTTTTATAGATCTAAATCTATGTTTTTAGAGTATTAAAATTAGAAATACATATATTTTTTATATGTATTAAATTTACTCATTTCAGTTTTCTGATGTTGATTCCTAGAGGCTGTACATTTTTTTACCAAGTTCAGGCCCGATACCGGTCTGAGGAATAGTATCGGGAGGTGACCGATAATTTCACCTATCTAAAATAATATTATATTGTTTATAAATAAATAAATAATAAATTAAGGGAGTTTTGGTTCCTATGTCATTCAAAAATTGGTGTTTCTTTGAATTCCTATTGCATGGGAAAGAAGAATTTTTAAAAATGGGTTGTACCTTTGAAAAACGGGGCACTTTTGTCGAGAATAAGGCCAAAAAACTAAAAGTGGTGGTAGGAATTTTTTTCGGGTGGGTTGAATTTGATAATATTATAAAACTATTTTAAAAAAATGTCCCCATGTGGTTCTCCCTTCTCCCCCTACATGGAACCCCCTCTATAGGTGAAGCCATGGGACTAGTCGCATCCTCCTCTAGTCGCCAAAATCCCCTACCCGGTCCATCCTCCCTCCATTGACACCATCCAAAAAACCGACCACCATGTTAGTCCCATATCCAAGATGAGCCTCTTGGTAATGTTCCACTACGAGTCATCCAATCAGCCAGCGTCGACAGCCTCTTTGGATACATCAGTCGCAGTGTCTTACATAACCCCATTCATGGATCTAGATCTCAAGCCACTAAGAGACCATGCTACTGCAAAATCTGAAAGGACCACCCACACCTCTCCTAGAGAAGGACCCAGCTAACCCTCCACCTTCCAGATCAAAACTGAGTGCCAAACCTATTCTCCTTCAATATTTTCCACAATGGAGAGAACCAGTGCCATCGTGTCGTCTCTCCGACCTCACTGACTAGTTGGGTTGTGTTGTCCATGACCACCACTGTGGCCCTCCCTCAACTACCGGTTCCCATGGAAACAACTCTCATTAATAGTGTATGGATAAGATCTGGGGTTGGCCACCAACCAAATGACCATCAGAACCCTTGTCGAATGGTGTATGCATTGCCCTTGTATTGGGCCAAACCCTAGTATCCCCTTACAAAAATCACCTTGCAATAAGTTCAGGGCAGATATTTCTTACCTAAAAAAGGTCTGGGCGGATCTAGCTACCTAGAATAGGTCTGCATGGGCTTTTCATAGCCTGAAATGGGCATGCACGAGGTTACCCTATCCCGAACATGCATTGCACGGGGTTTCAGGACCCAGGTTAATAAAAATTAATTTATTAAATTAATTTAATTTTAGGATAAATTAAATTAATTAAAATATTAATTTGTGGTTTAAGATATATTTTTTATTACCTAGTGGAAAATTAATTTAATTTTGGTATTAAATTGTATTAATTAATTAATTTAATTTTTTTTAATTAAAATTAAATTAATTATGGGACCGAATAGAATTAAATAATTTTCATTTTATTAATTCATTTAATTTAATTAAAATACTCTATTAATTTAATTTATTGCAATTTAATTTTTATCATGTGTTTATATTTCCCACTATTTAGTCTTGAGAAAATGGTCAACCTATTTATATCTATTATATTTATTTAATTATTTATAATTGTATTCGATGATTGTAAATAATTAAGACGGTCTGTGTATCGTCGTTTTTCGATCAATATGTATAAGGGTCGACTAGTCCAAATTTTTCTATTGTATATTGTGTCACTAGTTCCTCTTTATTTCATTCGACTACATTTATATTTTGATGAAGGAAATGTACGACGTGGACCCCCCCCCCCCCCAAGATGAGGTGAAACTCAGATGAGCAGTGGACATGCTGGACATGGGACGAGATGAATCGTGAATCAAGCAACGAATCAGGTATGATACTTCTAGTTCGTGGTTGGGCCATTGAGTTTAAATGGATAAATAAATATTATATGTTCAAGACCATTTTGGTAGTTTATTTCCTTTATCAATTTGTTTATTATTTTATTCTTTTTCATGACTGTGGTAAAATACATAAAATAATAAAGGAAAAATGCATAAAGAATCGGTGAATGTTTCTCTATTAATGTTTAGTTCTGAGCACAAAAACATATATTGAACAAGATTAATATAAATATATTACATTTGTTGAAAAAATTATAAAAAAAATATTCAAGAAATATTAAGTCACAAAACGCCTTCCTTCATTTTAATTTGAACAAAACAAGGAGTTCGGGGTGCTCGGTCAGCCATAGTTGAGGGTACCTCCTACTACTGGGGAGTTATTATGAGAATGATGGTTTGAATTAACTAATGTTGTAGTATTAAGTATCTATAACTATCATGATATAACTTTAGATTCAAGCACTAAGTAAATTGTTTTTATGATTTTAGAAGATGAGACTTCACTCAATAGATTAAGGAGCTATGAGTTAATGTGGTTGGCTAGTCAAATGGATACCTTGAACTCTCTAAGTAGTGGCATAGCCATAGCTTGTAGACTATGAGGGTAAGTTCAAGGATCATTTCCACTATATTACTCATGTGACATATTATTATAATTTTTTTTACATATGGTTCCTAGAATTCAATAAAATAGTGGTATACATTTAATGATTAAACTAATCAGTAATGTCTAATTTAGTAATCAATAGAAAATTACAATCTGCTAGAATTTATTTTTTGTATAAAATGAAAATTAATACCACAAGACACACTATGATAATTTTTGAAAAATTAAATGTCTTATCCATCATGATTTTTCAAAGAGTAGTACAAGTGCTTGCGCACAATACTATGATAGAGTAAATTCAAGGTCTTGGTGTCCTTATACTTGTTTAGCAGCCTCATTAAGTGAGGGTGTAAACATTCATACAGGAGACCTGTGTATGATGCATATAATGGTTTTTCCATAATATTATCATATAAGTTTGATTTGAGTTGTGAATACAAACATCAAGACATCGATGATTTTACATGTTTTCTCGTCTTTGAGAAGCTTGAAAGGATAAAGTGAAGCATTGATATTAAAAGTGATGATTACACTGGATATATGTAAATTGAAATATGTATCACAATATTTCAATGGATCCCTTTTTAATATAATATTCACCCATTACTCTAGTTTTTTTAAGATTATAAAACAAACCAAATGGAGTAACTACTTCATTACCTATTGGGGTAAGGTTCCCCCAAGTAAATAATAACATCAAAGAAATATTACTATTTAGTTCTTATGGTGAACAAGTTGAAAGACAATATGAAAATTCCAATGTAAAGAGTGATTCCAAAGGCACCTTCGCAAAATCCTTCAAAAAATGAGGTTGGATATTAAACTGGAGGTTGTTTTCTTTTCATATCATGAAATAAATTAATGGGTGATAAATGCAATGAAATTAATTGAATAAGCAAGTAATCGCTTCTCCTTTAGTGAATATTCATCATTGTATCTAATTTTTCTATTATAATTTTTGGTATTAAATAAAATATTCCTATAACATGAGTTTATTAAAATATAGTAAGTGATTAAGTATAAAAACGTTACAAGGATTAAGTTGTGTTCTCCAAGTGGCTGAGAAAGGGTGGTTCCTAAGTCAGCAGTGAGAAGCACACAACTTCTACTTATCGAGTTAATGATTCAAGTAGAAAATTTATTTATTATAGATAAAAAAATTTATCTCATAATTGTTGTACCTCTCGTTCCCCTCGTTGTTTGATTTTCATGATCACAATCACCTTATTATTTGTCTAACCTTGTTTTTAAGTGTTGTGGATGATAGGCAAAAAATTGCCAAAGGTTTGGCCCAAGAAAGCTGGCAAATGGACTGAATTGCAGTCCACCGGCCAACCGGTGTGATAGCACCGGCCAGCCGGTGGAACTGGCAGAGGCATTGCCCACTGCCAGGTTCCACCGGTCGACCGGTGGCTCTGTCACCGGTCGACCGGTGGCACCCAGCCCAAACAGTGTGAGCTACTGTCTCCCCACCGGCCAGCCGGTGGCTCCTCCACCGGTCAGCCGGTGGAGCCTGGACCAAATTCTTCTCCTTTCCTCAAGCACCGGCCAGCCGGTGGAGCTGTACCAGCCAGCCGGTAGCCCAGTCAAACTAGCCGTTGGCTTTGACCAGTCAACTCCCTTTTGGCCTCCAACGGCTCCGAGGCCCTTTACAACGGCTCCGAAGACTCCCCAAGGGTTCCATGCCTATAAATAAAGGCCAAGGAAGCCTCAGACACTAACCGGATCACATACCAAGCGCTCGGACATATTGTTGAACATTTGGCGTACCTCCGGCGCTCCACCTTCAAGGATCCTCAAGTGCTCCAACCAATTTCCAATCCAAGGAGCACCTCAAGAAGCTTGGGAGAGCACGCTACATCAACTCCATCATACCTTGGCGCCCAAGTCTTCCTCACATACGGGTTTTATTGTTTTATTTATTTTGAGCTTTAAATTTGGGTTTGTGCCTACAAACCCCAACCTTTTCTCATCCTCCCTTTCTTTTGGGTTTCACATCACCACTAAGGTGTGAAGAGGTTTCTTCAAGCCTTTCCTTTTAAAAGGCTTGTGTCATAGGTGAGCTAGCCTTCACCTGTAAGAAGGCTAGTGGGTTCTTACTCAACCATTAAAAGTAAGTGGGTTCTTGCTCAACCAATAAAAGCAAGCTGTAATAGGTCCTAGTGCTACCTCAAAGCCTAGTGGGTTTCTTGCTAAAACCATTGAAAAGCAAGCGGTAGGAATCCCTCAATCAAGTTTTATGCCCCGAGCTATTTTGATAATCACAAAGGGGGAGAATTTCTTGATTGATTGGGGGAAAAATCTTTTAAAGCATGCCTCTATTTTTAAGTCTTTTACATTGATTGTTTTGGTGATTGTGATCATCAAAATAGGGGGAGATTGTTGTACCTCTCGTTCCCCTCGTTGTTTGATTTTCATGATCACAATCACCTTATTATTTGTCTAACCTTGTTTTTAAGTGTTGTGGATGATAGGCAAAAAGATTGCCAAAGGTTTGGCCCAAGAAAGCTGGCAAATGGACTGAATTGCAGTCCACCGGCCAACCGGTGTGATAGCACCGGCCAGCCGGTGGAACTGGCAGAGGCATTGCCCACTGCCAGGTTCCACCGGTCGACCGGTGGCTCTGTCACCGGTCGACCGGTGGCACCCATCCCAAACAGTGTGAGCTACTGTCTCCCCACCGGCCAGCCGGTGGCTCCTCCACCGGTCAGCCGGTGGAGCCTGGACCAAATTCTTCTCCTTTCCTCAAGCACCGGCCAGCCGGTGGAGCTGTACCGGCCAGCCGGTAGCCCAGTCAAACTAGCCGTTGGCTTTGACCAGTCAACTCCCTTTTGGCCTCCAACGGCTCCGAGGCCCTTTACAACGGCTCCGAAGACTCCCCAAGGGTTCCATGCCTATAAATAAAGGCCAAGGAAGCCCCGGACACTAACCGGATCACATACCAAGCGCTCGGACATATTGTTGAACATTTGGCGTACCTCCGGCGCTCCACCTTCAAGGATCCTCAAGTGCTCCAACCAATTTCCAATCCAAGGAGCACCTCAAGAAGCTTGGGAGAGCACGCTACATCAACTCCATCATACCTTGGCGCCCAAGTCTTCCTCACATGCGGGTTTTATTGTTTTATTTATTTTGAGCTTTAAATTTGGGTTTGTGCCTACAAACCCCAACCTTTTCTCATCCTCCCTTTCTTTTGGGTTTCACATCACCACTAAGGTGTGAAGAGGTTTCTTCAAGCCTTTCATTTTAAAAGGCTTGTGTCATAGGTGAGCTAGCCTTCACCTGTAAGAAGGCTAGTGGGTTCTTACTCAACCATTAAAAGTAAGTGGGTTCTTGCTCAACCAATAAAAGCAAGCTGTAATAGGTCCTAGTGCTACCTCAAAGCCTAGTGGGTTTCTTGCTAAAACCATTGAAAAGCAAGCGGTAGGAATCTCTCAACGGTTGAGTTGGGAGCGGAGACGTAGGCTGGGTTTTGGCCGAACTCCGTTAACAATTTCTTGTGTGATTGCCTCTTTATTTCCGCTGCATCTTAACTTTGATTTTAAATTGTTAATCATTTTTTAAAAGGCAATTCACCCCCCCTCTTGCCATCACTCCCTGCTTTCTCCGCCCAAAAATAATTATATTGGAAACTAGAATAAATTATTCCATTTTAGGAATGGTTGTTGGTTGTGGTGTTTTATACTCAACCAATAGTTCAATGATATATGAATCATAAGAAATATGTGATGAATATAAAATGTAAGACTTATATACCCATTTGTGGAAAGATAATTATGTATCAAGAAAAAATAAAAGTGTAAAAGAAGGATATACTTAGTATAGTATTTAGACTCTGTGGATCTAAACATATTAGGTATTATCAACATATATACTAATTTAGTTTGGATAAAGAAACCTTTGGAAATAAAGGTATCCCATAAATCTTTCAGAATTAGTTTAGTAAGAGATCGTAAACTGTTCCAAGGGTAAGCTAGTGGTAAATATACTACATTATATTCCTTTATGTGTTTATTAAGGAATGAGAAATTCTAGTATGATATATGCATGGTTATATTATATGAGTTTCTTTGGGATGTAATATAGAAGAATATTTTGATCAATAATTCATCAATCAATATTATTTAGCACAGAGTTATTCCTAAACACACATTACCTTACCCACAATAGGGTTATGATGTTAACAAAGAGTATAAATAAATAGTCTTACATATTAAAATTGATCAAAAAAATGTAGTGTTGATTGATTCCTAAATGAACATTTCCTTTTACACATAAAATTCATCATGTAAGTATTAGTAGCATCAATGTTGTGATATATATGCATTATAGAAACTTACATTATATTTAAACATGTGATTTGAAAATAATGGAAATATCCCATGACCACATGACAACTATCATGAAAAATAGATATCATGAGTTATAGTATATTGTAAATTTATTATGTTATAAGAACATGTGTTTATATTAAAAGAGTTTTTTAGGGTATAAACAAACTTACATCAAGTAAAACACAATGTGCATCTATAGTAATTATCCTAAAAGTTATTAGGGTATTATATAAATCCTTAAGATAGAAAGGTTTTAGTAAAGTGATAGACTATATTTCTATAAAAGGGTAAACATCTCTATTTGAGATATTGGGAGAAATATTTAATTGGGTTTAGTCAACGATAGAGATGCACAAATAGTTGGAATATGAAAAAGTTCCACAAAGATCTTTTGGAAAAGGAATATTCCAGAGATAGATACTGTGTGGGATGGATAAAACTATAGTAATGGTTTTTTACTCACCATAGTCGGTGAAACATTATTCATTGTGAATAATAATTCTTACAATTAGGTAGTATATGGTAATTAGATAATATTGACAAGATCAATGGAAATTCAATAATTGATTCTTTGTATAAAAGTATAGGGGATTATTATTTTGAATGTTATGGTAGGTATTCAAGTGAGATTATACATGGAAGGTACAAGAATGGTATCAATAAGGATCAATTGGTAATACCAAGTCATTATTCCAAAATCCATTAGAATTTTACTTATCATAGCCAGTGTCTATGATCATATTATTGAACATTGGATTTTAATACCACTAATCATGGAAGGTGTCTATACAATGCAAACGGAAAGGGATGGTCACATCACAAAATTCAAATAAAGGGTGCAAGTTACTAAAATCCAGTTTAAGATTGAAGTAATAAACAAGATCATATAATATTCATATGGAATGAATCTTTTCCATGTTTCCACCAAATGTTAGTAGGAGTGCTACAGTTTTCCAAGTAAAATATGTTTGGTAATATATGGAAAGCATCCATTGGTCTTCTAGTTATTTAAAACCATAATAAAGAAATACTTCATATATTGACTTAAAGTATAAACTGAAGTTATAGGGAATAAGATCTAATGAGGTAGATTTAATGGTTGATGATACCTATTTAATCATACATAAACAGACATGGTATTGAAAAAAATATAAGCCTGAACAATTTGAGAGAAAATTGTTACCAATGTCACATGGCTTGAATCTCTCCAAGAAGACATGCATGGGAATAGGAGTAAATTAAAGTGGTTAGTTGAGTTCCATAAGATTCTACGATGGATCAATAATATATTCCACAATATGTAAAAAATATTATATTTTCTACATAGAGATTATAGTAAGAATATATCAGTTATATCTAGTAGAAATTAAAGGGAAGTAGTCAGGACTATCAAATAGTACTAAAGAAAGTGAAAAGGATATATACTAGGCATGTGGACAAGAAGGGATACAAGTTTTGAGGGGATACAAACCAGTCTTCCTTAGATCAAAGTGATTAAATATAACGTTCATACTAAGGTAATGAGCAAGACAAGATTATATAATCCAGTGTTATCCATACCTATAAATATTGAGTACGATGTCGCTTTTGAGGCAGTTAATAAGCTATTATTAATCGCAATGATTTGTTCCAATTCTAAGAATATCACATATTTAGTCAAGTTTTATCATGATAATAAATTTTTTACTATTACTATCCTAGATTTCAAGTTATGATAGTGGAAAAAAGGAATATACTTAGGGATAAAATCTCTTGATAAGTTTTACTCAAGGATGTAGGGTCACACATAGCATACAACCACACAGTGGAAACATAGTAGACCTAGAAACTAAAGATGTGACTCAGTAGAAACATGATATTAATCATGTGAGAGATAACAATGATGGTTATCAAGTTGGATCTAGTGCAAGAGGTAATGTTGTAATAGTGGGTTCCCTAAACCCAACTTGAACATTAATTTTTTATTACCATTTCATGTATACAGTTAGATATGAATGATGTAAACTTACCATTATAGTGTAAACATTTCTGCATCCACTATTTAAATGGTATTTTCCAAGGTTTAATTATCATATCAAAATGTTAAAGAAGATACTAGGCTATAATGAGAACCTCGAGATACTATGACATTAATATTAAACTAATTTATTATGGTCTAGATACAACATACTGACTGGAAACAATTTATGTTTGACTATCATGTGTTGGGGGCTCATAAGCATTGATACTTATTCTCCTGAAGTTCTCAGTTTGTGATATCTATTAGTTGAGATCATGAGGGTAGACCCTATAATAGGAACACCATATGTTTTGGGTTTAATTGATTCTTCCTATCTAGGACATGTGTATTGGAATCCTAACCTAAGATCATTATCAATGTGTTCCATTTGATTGTGTACATTGATGTAAGGAAAAAACTATTATAATAAAATCATGGCATGGTAACTTGTGTTGGGTGCTTTATTGGTGGTATAACATTGGTTGAATGGTTAAGAAAGGATTTTTAAATTTTGTGTTGAAGAAGTAATATATCTCAGGCCTGGTTGATCAGGATGGTAGTACCTTCATAAATCCTTATCCAAGGTATTCAGAGGTAAATTCGTCCAGTTAGATCAAAAAATAATAAAGTAAGAATGGATGATGAAACAAGTGTGCCTCATGCATTATGAGATATCTAAAGGAAAAGATATTTTGTTACATAATACATGTTTGTAGGTTGGTTTTCATTTCTATTACTAGACCATATCTCTTTTGGGGCCTTTATGGGTTTCTAGACTCTGCTCTTGGTCTGTGAATAGTATTCACTGTTATATGAGATAAGGGTATAGAGGGTCACACAAAATAGAATATTAAAGAATCTTCCCTATTCTCGTAAATAGGTATATCAAACATGGTGGTCCCCACTACAGGGTCTGAGGGTTGTCCATGTATTGATGGTCATTGAAAAATAAATAGATTCCTTATTATACAAGTAAATAATAATTAGGTTGAATTTATTTATTAAAAGTATTTACAAGTGTTTAAGTAAATGTGGGGAATAATATTATTTGAATGAATATTATTTTAATATTCTAGGTTTGTTTAATATTATAGGGAATTATGAGTTGAGTTAAATGACTTGGTTTTATCATGTAATATATTTAATATATATTATAGGTATGTGATAAAATATAAATAATATTTATGATGTAGTTTAGTTAATCATAATTATTATTTATTTCTTATTTAGTGAACATTAAATATATGGGGGTAGGGAACCCTTTCTGGGTATTTTGAGAAATACACTATATAAGTAGGAGAGGAGCTTCATTCCATGCATTATTCATGCATTCGGAATTAAGAGGTTATCTCTCCTCTAAATTCCTAGAGATAAATTCTCCAATCGAGTGTATGATCTAAGATCACCTTCATGGATTGAAGGCCAGGGATCATGGTGATTGATGCGATGCAAAAGGATTCTTTATAGATCTATTCTAGCACTTGGAATTCAATGAATAGTGAGTGTTCATAATCTTGAAGCATTTTTATATGATATAGAGGGTTTCTACTTCAGATCCTTTGATCAAAGATCACAGATAATGAGCTATAGTCATGCGCACTTCGATTTGGAACAAGGTACATGTTCTCTTTTTTTATGCTTAGTTTAATTCCAATGAGACTCTAGAGATCGTACAAAGGCACGGATCGTTGGGGATGACAGTTTCCTTCATCATGGTAATGACTTTTTTTTAATTCCCAGCCCACTAGCTTCTTTTGTGATCCTTGGTACCTTCAATAGTACCATTTTACCCTCTTTAGTACTTAAAATGATCAATTAAATGTCTTTATAGAAAATTTGACTTTATTTCCATTTTGGTCAATGAACATTTTCTTCCATTTCCATTATCCTAAAAAAATTCTGGAAGTTTTTACCTATTCTTGAAATATTTTAAAAGGTAATTATAATTACCTTTTACTTTATTTTCAAAGGTTTAAAAGTAATATTTTTAAAGATTTTTTTACAAACAAATATTTATTTAATTTTAACAAAAGGGTGAAAAAATGTTCTATTTTAATGTATTGGAATTAATGGACATTCCCACCATCATTAGCATTATTTTATTTGAATATTCCTTTATAATTTTCCATGGTTATTTTAAAATAAAATGTTATTCCTAATATTTGAGAAATTTTTATATTTTATATAATTGATTAGAAACTAAGAAGGATATTTTCCTCAAGAAATGTTTTAGTGATCTTTTAATGTTATTTTCATCTATGTCAACATAACCTAAATATTATTATGGATTATTGGGGATATAATCATATGATACCATATAATTTATTTCTCTGGATGTCTTATGATGATAGTGATTTAAGGATGATTCTATAAAACCTACTTATTTCTCGTGGGTTAATTATAATATGAGGAAACCTTTATGAAACTCATTTCTTTTCCATTTTTTATGCTATGATTAAATGATGAAATTTTTTTAAAACCTCTTTCTCTTCTATGAGTTATGATATGATGAAATGATGACTGCTTTATGATCTTATGGCATGCATATGTATGGTTTTTATTATGTTATGGGTGGTCCTTTTTTATCCCTCCAATGCATTGGTAATGATGAATAACTCATGAAATAAGTATTTCATGTGGGAATCAAATTTCATGTTCATGAAATTATGTGTGGACCTAGTTTCATGTTAATAAGTAGATTAATAGACTTGGTTTCAGGTCCATATGTTAATGTGTGGACCTAGTTTCATGTTCATAAGTTTATGAAAGGATTTGATTTCATATTCTTAACTTAATGAGTGAACCTATTACTATTTATAAATTTTCACAATGTTATAATATTTTTTACCAAAATTCAAATTTTTATGATTCTCTCATGTATCATTATTTATTATTTATGATTCAACATTGTTATGAATTTTTTTATAAAAGTTACTTATGTAGTAACTCATGATTAAAGATATTTAACTGATGAGGTATGACTTTATTATGTTATAATCATTTTCTCAAACAATTATGTTCATGTATGATCATTGATTGACACCTCCTATGTTTACCCATACTGAGTAATTGTGGTCCCACTTTTTTATGTTTGCCTTCCTCAAGTTTTTATTGCAGTTTTAAAGTATGATATATCTAGAAGGGTATTAATATGAATAACTTTGTAGGAGATATTGAATATCTTTTATGAATTAATATTTTTATGCATCTAGACTCTAAATACACTAAACCTTTATAGTTCTAGGGCACGTATAATTATATTATGTCTTGTATATTCATCAAAAATTATGCAATATTTATGTATATTATACTTAGGACACCTCAATGAGATACCAACATAATACTAATTCAGATATTATATTATCATCAAAGAAATGGTGAATATTATTCTATGACTTTATAATTCTATAAGGGTCAAATAAGTGAGAAATATTGAGATCAAAACTACTATTATTGAAGATTCCATGCATTGATGTTTTTTAAGAAGAATAAGTGTGACATCCATGATGATATTGTTATGTAAGTTAATAAGAGAGGAAACCATTTTAGATTTATAAAACTAAGTAGGAATATATTATTTATTTAATCCAAATGATAGTCTCACTATATGGTTGATCTACATTAATAGAAATCCAGCTAAATCTGGTTTTAGAATAAGTATCAGTCAGTTAAAGTTTCTAAAGAGTAGTGAGTTAGTGTTTGTTATAAATAATTAGCATCTTTCATAAAACATGGTTAGTTATAGGTTTAAAGGGTTCAAGGAAATCCACTTACCCATGATTGATTTTGTAAATAAATGATCATTAATGTGTGTGTGGGATAATGACCATCATACTATGAGGACTAGTTCGCACATTATGAGTGAACCTCATAAAAATTTATATTCCTTTTTCTTGTAATTTTTTTAAATTATTCATTCATTCCAAGTTAGTTAAGATAGTGTGAGATTCATTAACGCTAATAAATAAAAATGTAAACTAGAAAATGGTTTTAATGCTTTAAATATGTATATAGTAATTTACCATGCTCTTATAGTAGTTTCAGCAATCCTAGTTGGAAAAATAGTTCCCCTCATTATTAAATTGATATTTTATTAAAATTTTAATCTTTTAGTGTCCCAGTTCAATGATAAAATGGGTTATATAAAGGGAGTACCATTTTATTTTTTTAATATGCTTGATACAAACTCAGTAAGCTTAATAAAATTGAATCATTTTACACTTCTTTAAAACCAATTACCCTAGGTAATCTAAGAGTTTAAATGTTTAATAGGACTCTTATAGATTACATATATAATTACTAAAACTTGTGGATTACATGTGGTGGTAATATTTATTTAGATAACATTAATTGGGATTTATCAAGAACATTATTGGAGAAGAATTTATAAACATGAAAATATGTGTAATATTGTTTTCATTTATTCATGTCGATTCCTTTATTTAACAATCTTGTGCCTTGGATTTTTTTTATTCTCATGATTTATTATAGCTACACTATGTATTTTAATAACTAATTATAAAACATTGATATGTAAATCATTAATACACCCACACATGGATAATGAAATTCAAACATGATAAGTAGCATGTGGCTATGAATTCAGAAATTATAACACAAAATCCAAGATAATTGAGAATAAAAAATTATCATATACTAAAAAATATTTCCATAAAAAAATCATATATGTCATGAACCATCCCAAAGGCGCCCGTTACATGACTACCCCTAGACCACCTCTAATAGGACATGGGCTGGTGACTAGCACTATGTAGGCATATCCCACAAATGGGAGGCATTTTCCTAAGTACTTGTACACATGCACACTTCTCCAAGCCCAAAATGCTGAAATGTAAAAAACTAAGTAAAAAAGGAATTTATAACACTAAGATAACAACAATAGATTATGAAAGTAGGAAACTGAAAGTAAATAGGGCCAGGATACAAGCCCACCAAAAGTAAGAGTTTGTAAAAAGGGAACACTCAAATTCCTAGAACTCATCCGTAGAAACCCATGCATAAAGGGTAGGTATAGGAACAACTTTCTGAAGTCGCAGAAGCACACCTCGACAATATGGTCTCTCTAAGAACCACCTGGTCATGGTATACCTAGGACTCCATCAAAGCGTTGATCGACTGCACAAGACATGACACATGTGGGCAAATCCCATGTAAGGGTGAGTAAAACAATACTTAGTATGACACCCTAAAACCTCGAAGGAATAAAACTAAGAAAATACATTAAGTATACCCAAAATAAATACATGAAGTATACCCAAAAGAAATACATGAAGTATACCTCAAATAAATACATGAAGTATAACACAAAGAAATACTCAAACTACAGCCATCTCACATAATTATGTGTCTACAACATAAATTCTAATAAATTCTTGATATAATAAATCCAATGAGACACAAAATATTCATAAGACACATAGTATCCATGAGACACACAGTATCTATAAGACACACAGTCTTGATAAGACACACAGACTTTCTAAGACATGTAGCCTATGTGAAACGCACAGTCTCTAAGTAATACACACATCTTCTAGGTCACACAGCTTCTAGGTCACATAGTTTCTAGGTCACAGAGCTTCTAGGTGTTAGGTCCACTAGGATAGATACACTAACAGGAGGGTGAATCAGGGTATTAAAATTTAACACAACTTCCCCTTTTGATCTTGTTTTGTTGTTAGACAAAACCCTCTTCTCTTTCTCCTTCCCATTGCAAAGTATGAATGAATCTTAAAGCATTCACAGGACACAACAATTTTACTTGGTCCACCCTCACGGGGCTACGTCCAAGGAGTATACACTAACGATGTGCTGATGTACCAAATCTACTATAAGTGTATTGTTTTTTACAAGTTAGAAGCAGACTCACTGTCCCTCATAGTTTACAACTATTCACAATTTTAGAACACACTACTCTCTCAACTGAAGTGAACTCACTACTTTTTCAGAAGATCCGCTCAGAGTTTATAAACCTGTAGGTCTCTTCATTATCACCAATGAATGCATCCTCCACTATATGTAGATGCTCTATTGAATTCCAAATTTCATCCATTAATGAATACCCCTTTTCCACTGATCTCTAGGAAACACACTTTTGAAATACCTTCACAAAGCACCCTACTTCATGAAGCTCCCAATTTCACAAAGCTCAAACAAGCCTTTGCGAAGTTCCTACCTCTTCACGAAGCACACACCTTCACAGATCTCACTACCTCGTGGAGAACATTGCTTTGTAGAGCTCAGACCTTTGAAAATCTCAAGACTTCCCAAATCTTAGGCTGTCACGGAGCTCAAGTTGTCGCAGAGTGACTTCCTTCACGAAGTTCACTGGGCCAAAATGGAACACACCAATTTCGCAGAGCTAAATTACCCATCGCGAAGCACCTTCTTTCGTGAAGCACACCACCTTCTCAAACCTCCTTCATGAGTTGAGAGAGAAAAAAAAATCTTGGAAAACTTTCTACTTCTCTCGAGTGGGTTGAGGTCTATTTATAGAAAATTCCACCGACCCTCGAACCTTCCACGCGAAGTCAGCACCACGTCATCTCAAATCATGAAGCTCTGAAAATTCCACCAAAATTATCTCTAAATTGTGATACACCACGTAAATTTTTAGATCATGGATCTCATCATAATCGCGGAGCATTCCATCAATTCCTTCACACCTTCGTCGTGAATCTCCGCTCGAAATTCCCTTCGTTGTCGTAATGATCTTCTACTCTACCGTTCGTGAAGCTTGTCGTAATCGCGAAGAACACCATAAAATTTCCTCATATCTTTGAAAAATACACATCAAGAATCCCATATTCGCAAAACTCATGCCTTTACCATGTTTTTATGACATCTTCAAGAAAATCCATATTTCACGATGCTCATCAAACTCCAAATTTTAGACCCCAAAAATTTGACAAACAGTGGAAAATGGCGCCACCTTGCATCTGATCTTTTGTACCACCGCCAGATCATTCATTACTTTTTCATGGTTCTTTTTTAACATGGATTATCAACACACATATCTAGAAATTTACAATTCAACATGGAAACCTACATTGTCAACAAACACAACCAACCCAAAAATGTTGCAATGTTACCTTAAGGGATTTTTTCCAAACAATCTCCTACTTTGGGTTTGTTGAGAACTCTTCTTAGAATGATTTTCTGCACTTTGATACCTCACTGAGTCTCCTTCCATCATCTACCACCATTCGTCTCTTGCGATTTAGATAGAAACCAAAGATTCACTCACCACATACTCTAAGCCCACATGAGCAATTCTCGGAGTGAGAAACAAGAGTAGTATGAAAATTTCATAAATGAATCCCTTCATTTCAGCCACCAATTGTTGACACCAAACTAATACAAATTTCTAAACTGATACTAATTTTTGATCACTGGAAACCTTATCACACCATCCCAACACCACTCTTATGCTTTTATCACAATACTTATTTGTCGTGATATCTATTCTTTAATCGATCACTTCTAGCATCGTTACGTTCAAAACTCTCCCCCTATCTCATTTATCTCCCCCTATCTCGCCGCTCCACCTGTCAAATTCTCCCCATGTCTTTGACAAGGACATTTTCTCCCTTTATTAGCCACAATTTCTCCCCCTTGAGGAGTCACTGTTTCTCCCCCTTTGTCAACAAACCCAAAGTTCCCTCCTCTATGGTCTGAGACATTGGAAAGAAGAAATATTATCACAGTAGATAAAAACACACCATACCTCAAGGAGAGGGGGGTACCATATCTACACTTTTTCAAGTAAGGGGAGTCAAATGGACTCCTAGAGCTAGTCTATGTCTTCCAAAAGCTGCCTGGGGTAAGGCCTTTTTCAGAATGTCTTCAAGCTGTAGTTATGTAGGCACATACTCTAACTTCACAATTCCCTACTCAACCTTCTCCTTGATAAAATGATAATTTATCTCAATTTTCTTTGTCCTAGAGTGATGGATGGGAATTTTTATGATATTTATAGCACTTGTGTTATCTCAATGAATTCCAATCGGAGACTTCACTTCAACTCCCATATCATCAAGCTATTGCTTCATCCATAATAATTATGTGAAAGCTTGAGTGGTATCAATATACTCAGCCTCTGTGGTGCTCAATGAAATTGAATCTTTATTCTTGATTAGACAAGAAATACACAAACCTATAAGATATAAAGCACCTCCCGATGTTGATTTCCTATCATCCGCTGAATCAGACCAATCTGCATCAGTATATCCTAATAACTCTGGATAAGATTTTTCACTATATATCAAGACGAAATCCATCATTACCTTGATATACCAAAGTATACTTTTTACTAAAAGCATTTGGATTTCCTTGGGATTACTTTTATATCACACTGTTTGGCATGTGGTGAAAAAAAATATCAGGTCTCATTGCTATCAGGTACAGTAAACTCCCAATAATCTGTCTGTATTCAGTGATATTAATTGTCTTTCCATTATCATCTTTTGATAATTTCATCTAGGTAGAAACTAGAGTATTTATATCCTTGGAATTTTCTATTTCAAATATTCTCATAACCTCCTTGGCATATTTGGATTGATAAATGAATGTGTCATTCCTTCCTTGTGTCTCTTGTAAACCAAGGAAAAATGTCAGCTCGCCAATCATAGACATTTCAAACTCATGTTTCATGAATTCGGAAAACTGTCTACATTGTGCTTCATCTGATCCGCCAAATATTATGTCATCAACATAAACCATCACCATCATCCTTTGATTACTGTTGTTATTTAAAATATATATTGTAATCAACTTCACCATGCTGGAAATCATGTTTCTTCAAATACTGATCAAGCCTTGAGTATCATGCTCTTGGTGCTTGTTTCATCCCATATAATGCCTTCTTCAGCCAACAAACCTTTTTATCATCCTCATGAATGTGAAAAACATATGGATGCTCGATATACACTTATTCCTCCAAAATTCCATTCAAGAATGTAGATTTGACATCCATCTGGAACACTTTGAACTTCTGTTTCACTATAATGGCTAGGAATAATCTAATTGTCTCCAACCTTGCAACCAGTGAAAATGTCTCATCGACATCAATTCCCTCTATCTGGGAGTATCCTTTTCACACTATTCATTCTTTGTTTTGAATCATTGTTCCATCTTCATTAATCTTGTTGTGAAATATCCATTTAGTCCTAATGACATTCTTATCAGCTGGCCTCGAAACAATATCTCGTGTCTGATTCTTCTCAATCTGATCTAGCTCTTCATTCATGGCATGAACCCAATTTTCATTTTCAAATGTGATTTCATTCTTCTTGTCTAAACTGGAGCTGATTGATCACCAATGATATTTTTCCTAACAATTTCAGCTTGATTCCTTGGCTTCTGTGTAGATACAGATTTTTCTTCTTCATGCTCATCATCAGTATCTTCTTTTGAATCAGCATCAGCCACTTTTTCTCTTCTTGTGTTACTTTCCTCCTCATTGCTTTCATTAGAAAATTGTTCACTATATTGTTGAATGTTCTCATCATTTTCCACAACTGTGACATCATTTCTCTCAACTACTTTTCCTAGCCTTTTATTAAATCATTTATATGCTTTACTTTTTCCTGAGTAGCCAAGGAATATTTTTGCATCTCTGCATGACTCAAATTTCATGTGTTTTTCTTTATTGATTATAAATAACTTAATCCCAAATATTTAAAAGTACTTAATTGTTAGATTTTTCCCATACCACATCTCATACAGAGTCTTTCCTTCTTTTAGACACAACATAGCCCTATTAGAAATGTAGATTGATGTCAATACTTCCTCCTAAAATTTCTCTAGTAGGTCTTTTTCTATGAGCATCATTCTGTCCATGTTTTTTATCATCAAATTTCTCCTTTCAACCACTCTATTCTGTTGGGGAGTTCTCAATGAGGAAACTTGATGCCTTATCCCGTGTTTCTTAAGATAGTCTTCCATCTGACTATTTATGAATTTCGTACCATTATCAGTATGAAACTTCAGAATTTTCTGTCCAAGCATCCTTTCTCACTCTCTCCAGTACTTTTTTAAGTAGCTGAACACATCAGACTTATGGGAAATAACAAATACCCATTCCATTATTCTATAGACATCAATAAAAAGAATTTAGTACCTCTTTTTGTCAATTTCTCATGGTGTGATAGGCCCACAAACATCAGCATGCACCAATTCAAGCACTCTTATTGACTTCTTTTCCTTTGACTTATACATCTTTCTGATGATTTTCCCTTGTTGTCATGCATTGAGCGTGTGAGTATGATCACGTGATAGCTTAGGGAGGTCTCTTATTGCATCACACTTTACCAAATCTTCCAGGGATGGTTGACATAGATGACCAAGTTGTTCATGCCACAACTTATTTGCTTCCTCTCTGGATAGAAAGCACGTATATTCTTCTCCACTTACCAGGTAGATATTTCCCTTTGCTCTTTTTCCCTGTAGAACCACTACCCCATATCTTCCTTTGAAGATACACATATTCTTATTAAACCTTATAGAAAGTCTGGAGTTACACAATTGATTGACACTGAGCAAATTGTGACTGAGGCCTTCTACTACTAAGACATCAACACATCTCATCTATTGGCCCCCAAACTTGGCCTTTTCTAAGCCAATAATCTTTAGGCCTTCATCATTTCCAAACATGAAAACCCCTTCTTTATCATATTTTATGCATATAACAAGATCCTTATTTCCTGTCATGTGAGATTTGGAACCGCTATCAAGGATCCACACACCAGAGTGATCTGATGCTTTAAGGGAAATTTCTACCACCACTTCCTTATCATCCATTTTCTTCTTGGTCCATATTTTTGACTTCACACTCGGTGTGGATTGAGAATTCTGATCTTTCTCAGAGTATGATGGACCAGCTTCATCTTGAAAAGATGCAAATCTATTTTGCATTCTCAACTCACTTGTTGGTTCATTTATCTTCTGCTTGTAAACATTTTGATTCTTCTTTGGAACATTCCTATGTATGGTCGAAGTACAGTACCTAGACATGTCCCCAAATCCTCCACACCAAAAACAGTTTCCTTCAAAATATGTTATAGAGAAGCATTATCTGTTTGGCTTCTACCTCTGTTCTTGTGCCCTTAGATATCTCTTGGCTATGGAATACACATACTGTGAATGTCCCATCTTTCCACAACAATAACACCTAATATAAGGTGTATTCCTTCATTTCACTTTATAACTTCTAGTTTTCCCTTGGGATCTCTAAATATTCTGATTTTTCTTTATGCCCAAATCAACCTTCAATCTTAGAATGGGTCGTTGCGGTCTAACTTCAAGTTTCACAGCTTTTTTTCGATCAAGCCCTTCATCAGCCCTAGAATCTTAACATAATTGATTCTTCCTTTCTACTAAACCACTATTCTCCACTTTCAGCTTCTTGGTTTTCTGAGTGATTTGCTTTCCTGATTTCCCAGTAGGATTCAGGAGTTTTTCTTGATCCTTAACCTTTTCTTGAAAACTAAAAACTTCTCCTTCAAGTTATTCAATATGCTTGATTTGATCTTTTCTTGTGTTATTCAAGCCATCAAAATCCTTTTTTTGGTATTCAATCTTGATTTTAAACTCACTAACCCATTCTGAGTCCTCTAGTGTTGAAGACTTGAGTTTCTCAATTTCTTCTATCAACTCAGACTTCTCTTCTTCCTACTACTTCATATATAGTTTGGATTCACGAACAACTTTTTTGGATTTCTTTGTTTTGGCTCTCCAAACATCTATCTTCTCAAGAGCAGCCTCTAACTCAGCTTGCATATCAACTCTTCCTTCAACTTCTTCTTCTTCATCAATGTTGGTTTCTTCCTTTTTCTGAGTACTCCTAACAACTGCCACCATATCATTTTCTCTATGATCTTTTTAGTTCTCTATCTCTTCAACCTCCTCAAACTCGGACTCATCTAAACCGCCACATTTTTTTGAAAGGAGATTCTTCTTCTTAAAGAAATTTCTTTTGAACTATTTCATGCCTTTCACATAGGCTGAATACTTCTTGGGAATATCAACTTCATACTCGTTGTCTTATTGGAACTTCTTGGGGAACCTTGTCACAAGGTGTCCAATATTTCCACATCGAAAGCATGCTAGTGGAAGTTTCCCTTTACAATTTCCTTTTCCTCTTTGAAGATTTGAGAAAAGGAATGACATCACCTCATCTGTCTCTTCTTCTTCCTGAGAATCTTCAATGGTGAGATTTTTCATGGCCTTGAATGCCACTTCTTTGGATTTACCCTTTTCCACAGCATCGTTATCATCATTTCTCATTTCATATGCAATAAGGGTGTTGTGTAGGTTATCCAATGTTAGCTCTTTCGGGTCTCTATCTTCCAAAACTGAAACTTTCGAATTGAATCGAGGTGGAAGTTTTCTCAAGATGTGCTTCACAATCTTTATGTATTCAATAACTTATCCAATATCTCGCATGTCTTCCACTATAACATTTACCTTATCAAATAATGCATCAACAGACTCATTCGGGTTCATTCTCAGATTTTCATACTTGTTCCACAATGCTTGCAACTTTTCCTCTCTGACCTTTGTATCTCCTTTATATATATTCAATAGATTTTCCCACATGGCATGTGGTGTTTTTCATGACATAAACTTCATATAAATAGCATTGGATAGGGATCCCCCTAAATCATTAATTCCCTTAGAATCAGTAACAAATTATCTACGCTCAACTTCTGATAATGCACTACTATTAATATCGGTTGTTATGCCATGCATTGCTGCTGTGAACATATCCATTCCCAATGATTTAAAGTAGTGTTGCATATGATTCTTCCATAGCTGAAAATTGTTCCTATCGAAGATCAGAATCCCTTTGTGATTGGTGACCTCCATTTGAGAGATAAACACCGATATCAACCTTTTTCTCTAATACCAATTGTTAGGTCCACTAGGATAGATACCTAAGATGGGGGGTGAACCAGGGTATGAAAAATTAAAACAACTTTCCCTTTTGATCTTGTTTTTTTGTTATACAAAACCCTCTTCTCTCTCTTCTTCTCGTTTCAGAGTATGAATGAATCTTAAACATGCATAGGATACAGAAATTTTACTTGGTTTACCCTCACTGGGCTACGTCCAAGGAGTATACACCGGTGATGTGCTGATGTACCAAATCTACTATAAGTACATTGTTGTTTACAAGTTTGAATCAGACTCATTGTCCCTCCTGGTTTATAACCATTCACAATTTTATAACACACTACTCTCTCAACTAAAGTGAGCTCACTGCTTCTTTAGAAGATCCACTCACAGTTTATAGACCTGTAGGTCTCTTCATTATTACTAATGAATGCATCCTCCAATGTATGTAGATGCTCTATTGAAGTCCAAATATCATCCACTAATGAATACCCCTTTTCACTGATCTCTAGGAAACCCACTTTGGAAATACCTTCACAAAGCACCCTACTTCGCGAAGCTCCCAATTTCACGAAGCTCAAACAAGCCTTCGTGAAGTTCCTACCTCTTTGCAAAGCACACACCTTCGCAGAGCTCACTGCCTCATGGAGCACACTGCTTCTTAGAGCTCAGACCTTCATAAAGCTCAAGCCTTCACAAATATTAGTCTATCGTGGAGCTCAAGTTGTCATAGAGATAATTCCTTCATGAAACTCACTGAGCCAACGCGGAACACACCAATTTCACGGAGCTAAATTACCCGCCGCAAAGATCCTTCTTTTATAGAGAACACCACCTTCACAAACCTCCTTCATGAGTTGATAGAAACGTTTTTTTCTCAGAAAACTCTCTACTTCTCTTGAGGGGGTTTAGGTCTATTTATAGGCGATTCCACTGACCCTCGAACCTTCCGTGCAAAGTCAGCGCCACGTCATCTCAAATCGCGAAAATCCGAAACTTCTGCTAAAATTCCCTCTAAATCGCAAAGCACAAAAGAAATTTTTATATCATGGAGCTCATCATAATCATAGATCATTCCATAAATTCCTTCACACCTTCGCTGTGAAGCTCCACTTGAAATGCCCTTTGTCACTGCAATGCTCTTTAACTCTGTCATTTGCGAAGCTCATCGTAATCGTGAAGGACATCGTCAACTTTTTTCATGTCTTTGAAAAATACACATCAAGAATCCCATATTTGTAAAACTCATGCCTTTTCCATGTTTTGATGAGATCTTCAAGGAAATCCATATTTTTTGAAGCTCACCAAACTCCAAATTTTGGACCACAAAAAAATTGGCAAACACTGGAAAACGACACCAACTTGCATCTGATCTTTTGTACCACCTCTAGATCATCCATTCCTTTATCATGGTTATTTTTCAACATGGATCGTTAACAAAATCTCTGGAACTTGAAAATTCACCATGAAAACCTTCATTTTCAACAAACACAACCAACTCAAAAATGTTGCATTGTTACCTTGAGGGATTTTTTCCCAACACTAGGTAATAGCCGGCCATAGGATTCTGCTCGTAGCACGCTCATTCAGGGATAACCTACTCCTCAAGCTATTAGTTAATATGTAAAATTCCAAAAAAAACTCCCGTAGATTATCTCAAAATTATTGTCTTGTCATAAGGGTCTCAACTCCATGAATAGATTGTTAAAAGGACACACGGTTTAAAAGTTACAAATATTTTTATAAAAAGGGATGACCCGGATCTGGTTCGGGTCCGACCCGATCCACCAGCCGATCTGACCCAGTCTAGCTAACTTGAACCAGTCTTGCCTAGTCCAGTCCAGTCCGGCCTGACACACTTGACCATTAGATCATCTCAGCTCCCTTGGTTTAGCCCGCATTGTGGGTCGGCTTACTACGCTGCACATGGTCTTCCCTGACCATGTGCTTCCCGTGTTGACGTGGTGTCATGTCACATTCCATGCCATCATCCCGCTACTCTACCTTTCCCTCGTTATTTCCACTGTGGGCTCCCCCAATGTGGCATCTAGAATCATTCCACCTCCCCACCACGTATTTGGCCTCCCCTTGCCTCATCCTCTGGTCAATGTTGTAGTCGCCTTCTGCGGCCCCCTACCATGTTTCGCCTTCACCAGTGGGCTCGTTGTCCACCTGAAATAGCCCCCTAAACCTGTGCCATCATTCTCCTAGACTGTTTGGAGCTGCCATCATGCAGCACTTCCTTTCACCATCGTGTGCTTCTATCCCATCCAAATCATTCAACGTATGCTTTCGCACCTATATTGTGTCTTCACGGGGTCAAATATTCAATCTCATATCATTGTGGCATGAATCAGTGGAGAAATGATTGATCATTCACATAGGGGTTTAAAATTGTGGGGATAAGATGAATAACACACAAAGAACATGAGATATTGATGGGATAGAATAAATGCACATTAATTCTTGAAGAATGGATCTTGTCCTTTATTCATGTCGGCCTCAATTTTTTCTTGTTATAAGGAAGAATGAAGAAGGATAATCACAAAGATATATCATCTGTTAAACCCCAAAATTTAACCATCCTGTAAGAATGACCAACCCACAGATCAATATATTCGTTGGTTGGTCCACGTTTGTCGTTGAATCTAAGAAGGGGGGAAAGAAATCACAAAGAGATCAAATGCTCTACCTGAAGTTTGGATCCTTTTTTGACAAAGAACAGTATGTTTTCATCATTGATGATATCTCCCAACTCTGTTGGCACGATGATCTTAAATCCATTCTCTGATTTGTCATCGTTCATCGAAGAGAGTTCCTTCTCCTTGCCTTAGAGGATTTACAAGGTTATGTCGTAACCTGGAATTCCTAACAATATGAAATATAAAAAGGGGAACCAATTTTGTCTCAAAAATAATTTTTATTAAATTATTTTAATGACGTTTACATATAAAAACTATTTTCACAGAAGGACAGCGTCATCAGATGTTAAGCATCGCCTAAGGTAAACTCGCTGCTCTGAATTCAATGGTTTCATTGTATTTCTGATATGGTCACCCATTTAATATTTATTCCACTTTTTCCAGAATACAGCTCGTGTGTGCTATTAAAAACATAACATCTTTCAATGAATTGTTCCAAGCACACCGGGCATCAAAATCACATGCTATCTCAGCGCCTGGTCTCATAATTTTTCCAATTAATTTATAAAAATAAATCTGTAGAAATCCAAATCATTACATTCTCCCAACCTTAGAGCTTCACGTAACTGAAAGCCAAAAAAACGGCTACTAAACAGAAATATGAGGGTACTAAGCATGAATCTGAGACTCCTGCTCCCAAGTGATATCCTGGAGATTCATGTGATGCCACAAAATTCATACCAAAGGAATTGACCACCCAAAAAGGATATTCTCATGTAGATTCTTGATCTACACCCAGTACTCCACAAAATTCACCCCATCATCAATGTACAGCTCGCCCCATTCTATGATGTGTGATGGATCATGCACGTACCTCCTCAGCTGCAACATGTGGAAGAAATCATGTACTCGATGCAACTATAGGGGTAGATCTGGGTGGTATGCCACCTTGAAAACTCTACATAGAATCTAAAAAGGGTCGATTTATCTCAGAGATAACTTGACACCTCATCCAAATACCTATAGTTCGCATAGAGGAAAGACCCGAATTAACACATGGTCTCCCTCCTCAAACTCTAGAGGCCTCCATATCCAGTCATCATAAGACTTCTGATGGTTCTTTGTAGTCCTCATATTCTCCTGGAATATTTTCACCTTCTTAGTGGTAGACCGCACCAACTATGGACTCATGAGTGCTGACTCTCCTGGATCAATCTAGAAAAGTGGTGACCTGTATGGTCACCCATACAAGGCCTCAAATTGTGCGATACAAATGGTAGAGTGGTAGCTATTTTTTATGAAAACTCCATCAGTGGTAGGTGATCCTCCCAGCTATGATCGAAGTCCAAAATTTAGGCCCGTAGCATATCCTCTAAAACCTAAATGGTCCTCTCCATCTGGCCCTTTGTTTGGTGATGAAAAATTATTCTTAAATATAGCTGAGTCACAAATGCCTCTTGTAATCCCTTCCACAACCAAGATGTAAATAGAGCATCACAATATGAGACTATAGTCGATGGAACTCTATGGAATCAAACTATCTACTACACATATAGGCATCCCAATATCTTTACTGAAATATGCTCCCAAATCAATGGGAAGTGGGTCGATTTGGTGAGTCATTCAACGATCACACGGATGGTATAATTCCCCCTAGACGTACGTGGTAATCTAGTCACGAAGTCCATCGATATCTCATCCCACTTCCACTATAGCACATCAAGGGGTTGAGTCAAACCCACTGGAACCTGGTTCTCATCCTTTACTTGCTGACAAGTGAGGCATCTAGAAACAGACTATTGCACTAACTTCTTCATCCCAATCCACCAGAACTAACATTAAAGGTCCTGGTACATCTTCACCTCACCTAGATGTACCACTAAAGGGGGTTTAAAAAAACTCCCTTGAGACCTCATCTTGTAATGCCATTGGTACCACTGTGCATCCTCTAAAAAGAACTAAGTGCTCTCCACCTTACGAATATCCATCAGAGGCATGCCTTGTGGACATCTGATCATGTAAAGTTTCATAGTTAGTATCTTCAAGTTGGGCCTCAATGAATCATTGTAAGATTAGAGTAGTGAAAACCATCTAATGGAGGTAAGCTACTCCATCTCTATCCAAAAAGGATATATGCAACACGACCAACTACTCTGAAGCCTCGCTCAGAAACTGCAAGCTGGATCTCCTACTGAGAACATCTGCCACCATGTTTCCCTTACCAAGAGTATAGATAATATCAAATTCATAATCCCAGAGGAACTCTATCCATAGCCTCTATATCAAGTTTTTATCTTTATGAGAGAATATATACTTGAGACTCTTGTGGTCATATTAGATGATAAATCACTTTCTTATCAGTTAGTGTCACCACATATTCAATGAAAATAATATTACTGCTAACTCAAGATCATGGGTCATGTAGTTCTGATTGTGTGGTCTCAATTATCGTGAACCATAGGAAATCACCACTTTCCCCTACATCAGGACACAACCAAGCCCAGTCCCTAATTCATCGAATAACACTAAAAACCCAATGCCCTCATTTGGTAATCTCAATATGGGACCACTCATCAACCTCTGTCTCATCTCCTGAAAACTCTCTTGGCACTTCTCCGTCCACATGAAAGGATTCCCCTTCCATGTTAAATTCATCAAGGGTGCTGCTACTCTAGAAAATTCAGGTACAAACCTCTGATAGTACCCATCTAAACCAAGGATAATCTGCACCTCAGTAACACTCTTGGGTGGATCCTAAGAAAGCACCATCTAAATATTCACTAGATCTACCGCAACTCCAGCCTCTGAAATGATGTGTCCCAGAAAATGGACCTCTCGTATCTAGAAATAACACATTGAGAGATTCCCGTAGAGTTGGTGCTCTCAGATTATATCTCATACCATCCTCAATTTTATCATGTGATCCTCCTCAGATGATGAGTACACTAGGATGTCATCATTGAAGACCACCATAAAATGGTCTATTTAAGGTTGTAGATCCTATTTATGAGTCCCATGAACACTTTTGGGGAATTTTTCACACCAAATGGAATCACCAAGTACTCGTAGTGGTTGTAACAACATCTAAAATATTTATTTAGTATATTCTCATCCCGTACTTGAAGTTAGTGATAGCCAAACCTGAGGTCTATCCTTGAGAACCATCGTTCTCCCTTCAACTGATCAAAGAGTTCATAGATCCTTGATAGTGGATACTTGTTCTTCATAGTCACCTGGTTCAGGCATTGGAAGTCCAAACATAACCTCAAGATTTCTTCTTCCTTCTTGGCAAACAAAAATAGGGCTACCCATGGTTAAACATTAGGTATCATTAAGCCATTCCTTTGTATGTCCTCCAAATGCACCCTTAGATCATGAAGCTCTATGGGAGACATCTGATATTTAGGTGTAGATATTAGTGTCTTCTCAGGGTATATATCAATGTAGAAATATACCCCCCCTGTAAGGAGGAAATCCTAGAACATCTTCAAGAAATATGTCCTCGTACACCTCCACCACTGTAGGAAACTGGGGACTCATCTCATCCACTACACTGAGGGTCGGGCTAGCTAACTAATTTATGATCATCTTCACCCTCCTATGTGTGAGTCTAACCTATACTACATGCATTTACATTTCGCCAGAAAAATAAAACTTGGTCCTATCATTGTGGATGCATCGCACTCTATGCCTAAAATAGTCAATATGAGCATGAACTATGGATAACCAGTCTATACCAATATTGTTGTCGTAAGGCCTTGACACTGCTACCAAGAGATCCCAACTAAAACTCTTGCATCCAAGAGTAAGGTCACACTGTCATCACCAGTTTTTGATCATCAAATACCCTCCTGTATAAGTCTCTATGTGTCAGGGTTGAGTCAACAGTTCAACCGGAATCTCTGAGTCTCAAACAAGGGTCGTACAAAGAAAAGAATGACAGACACCTATTTCTATAAAAACTATAGATAAGGTGTAAAAGAAACATATCATACCTCTAATAATCCTTGGAGCCTCATTTTCATAAGACTCCATCGCCTAAATCTAGCCTCATCCTTGTCCACCAGCTCCCTGAGCCTATTGTGGATCACCTGGGGGTGGTGGTGGTAATACGTCGAAACTCTTCCCACCTCATGCTTCCCTAACTGCTCCACCCATATATGTTGCCCTATGTACCACCCTTATCCTTACTGCATCTCTACCTCAGTGGTCCCTTGATCGTATCCTAATCATTCGTACAATGGGTCGGTCAATCTCATGCTAGATGTCCCTGACCACCACACAAATAGAACAACTTGTCCTTCGGCTGACTCGCTCTGCCCTTGGATCCCCACACCGCTGATCCTATGTCCTTATGTCATCCCTTGAATTTCTTTACCTACTTTGTTCCCTTTGAATATTTTTGAATACCTACTGCCGAAGACTCAACTACCTGGTGCCTGGTGGTAGCTCCCACTGCCGGTGTCTGCACCGTTAGAAATCTCTCCACTAGTAAAGCTAGCTCCAATATCCCAACATATATAGGAATTATAAGGGATATTATGGATTCCTAGATCTCCTGACATAATCTCTTATCAAATTTCCAAGACTTGAATAACGGGTCGTGTACCATATCTATGGAGTAGCAAGAAAAATCAGTAAATCTCATCGAGAACTTCTTCACAGTATGACTGCCCTACTATAGATGTAGAAAATCCTGAATATGCACTAAGCATAACATATCCAAAAATAACTCCTCTCTAAAGATATTCTCAAATTATTCCCAAGAGAGAGTCATCTCATCTTGTGTTTGGGTCACTAAGCTCTGCCATCACCCTGTTGAGCCCTGAAGAAGACTCACGGCTAGGAATACCATATGGTCAGAAGGTTTCCTCATAAGGTGGAAGACACGTGTAACTGCCTCCATCTAATGATCAGATACCTAGGGGTCTATCTCGCCATGAAAAATGTGGGTTATCTAGCTCTAGAACTCATGAAATACAATCATCTTGCATGTATCCTCTACTGGTAGCGCTGGTAGTAAATGCGGCTTAACGGGTGGTGGTATCGCTGGTACACCACCCGGAGGTTCTATCTCCAGTACAGACCCCTATACCAATGCCTCATTGCTAGGAGGGTCATCCTTGTGATCATGTAACAGAATCCTAGATGGTTATCTATGTGGAATCATCCTGAAATAGAACAAGATGCACCACAGTCAATAGAGTATACCTAGTGAGATGACTCAGACTCAAGAAGGACATGAGAACACACCCAAATCTTATATGATGCATATACCATTGTTTTCCCTATAGCTAGTGTTTTCATGTACTGAGTTGAAAATTAGAATTTAGGGTCCTAGTGTATGGATACATCAGTCGCTACACCAACATTGGATTCCTTGGCTTAAAAGCCAAACTCGAAACACTTAACAATATTTCCCCAAACCAACCTCATACTCCTTATCCTTAAGTAGAATCGACCATCTCTGATACCATTCTAAAATGACCCATACCATAGGGGCCTATGCTTTGACTACCCCAATCACACGTCTAATAGGCCAAGATCTGATGACTAGCATAGAGTAGGCATATCCTACAAATGGGATGCATTTTCCTAAGTACCAATACACATGCACATATCTCGAAGCCCAAAATTCTAAAATGTAAAACACTAAGTAAACAAGAATGTATACCACTAAGATACCAACAACAGATTAAGATAATAGGAAATTAAAAGTAAACAAGTCCAGGATACAAGTCCACCAAAATTAAGATTCTGTAAAAAGGGAACACAAAAGTTCTTGGAACTCATCCACAGAAAACCCTACCTGAAGGGTAGGTACAAGAATAGTTGTCTGAAGTCGAAGTAGCACACCTCGACTGTTTGGTCTCTCTAAGCACCACCTGGTCTTGGTCTACCTAGGACTTCATCAAAGCATCGATCGTCTACACAATACATGACATGTGCGGCAAAGTCTATGCAGGGGTGAGTAAAACAATACTTAGTAGAACACCCCGAAACCTCAAAGGAATACCACTAAGGAAATACATGAAGTACACCCCAAAATAAATACAAAAATTATACCTCAAATAAATACATGAAGTATTCCTCAAATAAATACATGAAGTATACCACAAATAAATACTCTTAGTACAGTCATCTCACACAAGTATATGTATATATTATATATTTTAATAAAGTCATGATATACTCAATCCAATGAGACACATAGTCTCCATGAGGCACATAGTCTCCATAATACACATAGTCTCAATAAGATTCATAGCCATAGTAAGACACATAGTATTTGTGAGACACACAATCTTTAAGTAATACACATATCTTCTATGTTACACAGCTTCTATTTCACATAGCTTCTAAGGAACAGAGCTTCTAGGTCACAGCCAGTCACAGGATTCCGCTCATAACATGCTCGTTCCTGGAGAACCTTCTAATTGAGCCATTATTTTATATTATAACTTCTAAAAAACTCAATTAGAGTATCTCAAAATGACCGACTAATTGCAAGGTTCCCAACTCCACAAACGGTACATCAACCGGACATAGAATTCGAAAGTTATGGTTATTTTTATAAAAAGGTCTCACCCAAGTTCGGTCGAGGTCCGACCCAACCCGCCAGACCTGGCCTGACCCGCTGGTTGACCCAACCTGGTCTGGAATGGTATAGTACCGTCTGACAAACCCGACCCGGTCTATCTAAGCCTGTTGGGACTCTCGATCCATCCCATTGGGCCGCTGTAGTGGCCTAACTCCCTTGGTCTAGCCCACATAGTAGGCTGGATTGTTTCACCACACATTGTTTTCCCCGAATGCATGCCTCCCTTATTGATGTGGTCTTATGCTACATTCCACATGGTTGTCTTGTCACTCTGCCTGCCTCCTAGACTCACCACCATATGTTCCTCCAATATGGTATCGAGCTGCATTCCACCTCCCAACAGTGTACGCGGCCTCCCCTCACTGAATCCCCTAGTCAACGCCATGACCGCCTGCTGTGGTCCCCTACTGTGTTCCACCTTTACTGGAAGCCTCACGCTACTGTCTCACCATCTGCCTGGACTGGCCCCCTGGACCCATGCCTCCACTCACCTGGTCTGGCCAAAGCTACCACCATGTGTCGTTTTCCTAGCTAAATCACACCAAGCCTATCGTCGTACCTCTATTGTGTCATCACAGGTTCAGATATTCGATCTTGGATCATTATGCCATAAATCAGGGGCACAATGATTGATTGTTTTCATAAGGGTTTCAAAGTGCTGGGAGAAGATTAAGAACACACAAAGAATGAAAAATATTAAGGGGAGAGAATAAATACACATGAAATCCCAAAGAACAGATATTATCCTTTGTTCGTGTCGGCCTCAATTCATTCTTATTAGAAGGAAGAACGAAGAAGGATAATCACAAAGATATATCACCTGTCAAACTCCACAATTTAACCATCCTACAAGAACGACTAAACTATGGATCAACCTATTTGTTGGTTGGTCCACATTAATCATTGAATCTATGAAGGGGGAAAATAAATAAAAAAGATATCAAACACCCTACCTGGAGTTTGGATCCTTTATTGATGAAGAACGGTATGTTGTCATAGTTGACGGGATCTCCCAACTCTATTAGCACGAAGATCTTCGATATGTTATTTGGTTCATCATCATTCATTATAGAGGGTTCCTTATCCTTTCCTTAGAGTATTTCTAAGGTTATTTCATAACCCTAGATTCCTAACAATATGAAATATAAAAAGGGAAACTAACACTGCTTAAAAAATAATTTTTATTGAATTATTTTAATGACATTTATATCCAAAAACTGTCTTTCACAGACATCTTATGTTGTAGATACCCAAAGCTTAAAGTACATAGACATTACATTACTTTTTTGGAATACTTAATACATGAAAAAAACAGATTCCCAAATACCGTATTAGTTTAGTGTCTTTGAAAACTTGGAACATGATCTTCTAATCATGGTGAAAGATCTTCAACATCTCCCATAAAGATCTTCCCCTTTGGTTTTCATACCTAAAACCTTTCTTTATATCCTGGGGAAAAGAAAACATAAAAAGGGTGAGCTCAAATGATCAGTAAGGGTAAACATGGATAACATAAAAATAATCAATAAACATTTGAACATAAAAACATGAACATAAAACATCCAAATCTTGAGCAATGACATAAATCTTGGCAGTACATAAGGCATAGATCATAAAGTAATATTAATCATGATAAAATAGCATGGTAATAAAACATTTAATTGTGGAAAAACATTAAGCACATGTTATGATTTCCATAATATCCAAGGAATTGTTTCCAAGACCATCATAGTGGACAAAATCCATTATTGAACTGGGTTAACTTGTCATTCCAGCTCTATATTACTGAACTGGATTCACTTACCATTCCAGCCATGTCTATCTCATGAGATATAAATCTTTACCTAATGCATTGGAGGGAGATATAGGTCCCACCCATCTAATATTGAAATCATTATTATGTGTGCCACAAAACAATCATAAATCATTCATCATAACCCAAAGAATAAAATGGGTTTCATAAACATCATTCCATCGTGACATAATCCATATAAAAAAATAGATATCATTTCATCATAATAAAAATAAAACAATGTAAATAATAGAGACATTATTCTTGAAAAATAAACATTCTAAATAATGTCATCTTAGATGGAAACAATTTTTGATAAAACACTTGAGATGAATTCTTGAGGAAAATATCCCTTCTTCTTCAAAATCATTTTCTTTTCACAAAATTCCATGCAATTTTAAAAGAAAATTATTTTATTGAAAATAATCATGAAATCTTGTAGAGTAAGATTCATGAAGAAAAGTTGTTATGAAACCATAAAAATATGTTCATTCCGTATAAGTTAAAAAAACATTCACCGCGTACTTTTAATGGAAAAGTCAAAAAGTACCACGTATGGTAAACAAAAGAAAGATTCCTTCCATAACACAAAGTAAAAAATCAAAGAGGGGTAACCATGACTTTAAAAATACATGTAATAATATTAAACACTTTATTAAAAACATTTTATGGACATGGATGAAAAATATAACCCCATTAAATACTTACGTATAAGCAATCTCAGATAAAAATGAGATTGCAAAATTATCCCTTAACTTAGATCCAATTTCTTCCGTATGTGTCTGAAACTCCTGTATAGTGGGTTTAAACATATTATTTACTGGTAACAGAACAATAATAAAATTTATGATATCATATATGATTCACTTAGGACTTTATATTACCCGTTCTTTTGTCAATTCCATGTTAAAGCAGCGTTTTGGGTAAAATTGTTTCATTTACCGTATGTGTTTCGACTTGTTGTTCTTGATATTATTACTTATATACTGATTTAATTAATTCCAGAATGTAAAACATTATTTATATATAATATATATTCAGCATATAAATATATATGATAGATCAATAAATGGAATGAAATGCACCGTTCATGGAGACGGTAGGCCATACATACGCATGAACATTGTTTTCATTTCCTTATTGAATTGAATGGAAGTAAGTAGATGAAATACATATATATATACATAAATCCAGTAGAATTATTATTTCATATATTTAATTATTATTCATTTTATATACTTTATAATCATTCATGAATGGTTAACATAGAGAATGAATCTCATCGCGTCGTGGAGACGGTAATCCGTACGTACGCACGAGCAATGATATCATTCCCATAATTATTGAATGGAATTGGAGTGGATGATATAATATCTAAGAATTAGTATCATGTTATAATAATAATATATAGTATTTTTTTCCACCATTATACCCATCCAAGTAAGGTGGTGTTTGAAAAACAGATTACACTGCGGCGTAGAGACGGTATTCCGTACGTACGCACGCGCGACAATTTCGTTTTACATAGGATGTATAGAAGGTGAAATAGGGTTGTTTCATATTTATAATAACATGTAATTATATGAGTGATACTGATTTTATTACTTAATAATGAAACAAATAAATAAGATGAAGTAGAAGAAGAAATAAATTTGAAAGAATCGGTAAAGGAAATTACATATTCTTCGATGCGCCTCTTCTAAACCTCCTCTTAGGGAACTAAAGTTGGTATTTTAAGAATACCAGGACATCTAGTATGTTTCTAGGTAAGTGGAGAAGATAAATAGTCAGGGATTGGCCGATATTTAAGGCTCAAAGTGGTGTGAGGAGTAGAGGTAGGAGGTGCCCTTTTATAAGGGAGGAGAGGGGCACCTTTGGAAACATAAGAAATATTAATTTATAATAAATTCAAACCCCACTTAAAAACCTCCAAAAATGACTCAATTAGAATATGAGATGATATATGGTTGTAATATCATCAACCAATAAAATTTATACATATTGTTAATTTATTTTAAACCTTATCAACTTGATTTATCCTTATTTAGTCTATTTAATTTTATTTTTGGAAATAATATTCTAAATTTTAAATTGTTATAAATAATTACTTATGTGTTTTGAATTGTCCATAATTGGATACTTTATGACATTTAAGACCATATAAATTTCAATTTATAATTTTTAAATATTTTTTTGATTTTTGAACCATTTTATAATATGTTATTTTTATAAAATAACAATAGTGTCAATTTTGACACTATTCATTTATTTGAATTTAAATAAAATCCACACAGATGATATATTCAAAAAAAATATTCAATAGACTACTAACATGTCATATTCATCTAGAAAATTTTTTGAGAACATTAGTTAGTCTATATAATATTTATTTTAATATTTTTAAAACCATTTATTTGATATTTCAATCAATAAAATAATTTCTACATCACTATTGTGTCATCAATAATGATAATTATTTAATCCCTAAAAATTATAAATAAATTCTCATTATTTAGATAATTTTATTATATTTATGGAGACTATTTATATTATATGTTTTATGAGTTTTATCACTAAATTAAAATTATTACACTTATAAGATATAAGAGAGTGACATGTTGTCACTTTCTTTTGTTTTAATAATAATTATATAATTTTCATGGTCAAAAGTACATGAAATTAATCTATTACGACCCTTAAATGATATTGGTCGACTTTTATTCATCCAATAGAATTTTGGAAGGTCTTAGGGTAATTTTATAATCTTATTTTTACCCTAAATTACCTGATTTACCTTTAACTGTAGTAAATAAAAATTATCGTAGTTACTATTCATAAAATCAAAAAAATAAAAGTAACCTATTAACATAATTTGGACGATCTAAATCCAAATATAAAATCCATTTTTCAAAATTCAAAACACAAAATTTGCAGTAATTAATTTAAAATTAATCTCGTTGTTAAGAAAAAGGGTTTTAAAAGTTAAAACATTGTCAAAGATTGAAATGTTTTTACCCATGAATTCAATGTAAAATAAATGATAATGACATATAATATATTAAATGGTAAAAATATATTCTATTTATACTTTAAAACAATTTACTATTATAATTTAACCATATAAATTATCTCGATGAAAAATGTTGTTTTTAAGTAAAATTTAGCGTGTTTTTACTATTCATCAAAATTAGAACGTTGTCAGAAAAATATCAAAACTTTATCCAATGTAAATTTTTATATATTGATTCAAAATAAGATTTTTATTTTGTAAAATTGAACTTATAAACTTGTCAAAAATTAGATTTAAAATGGGTGCGCCATCAAAAGGTGGAAAAACTGCATTTTTTGAAAAATACTTCTTTTATTCAAAAAATTGATTTTGTTCTCATACCTCATTCTAGAAAATGTGTAAGATGAATTATAATGTTATAAAATTTAAAATGCGGTTAATACTATCATAACGGCTAGTTCATAATATTATAACAATATATCGTTGTTTAGTGAAACTTGATATTGCGCACAACACACGATATTGAGGAAGGTCGCTCTTGCGTGTAATGCAAGCCAAATCAGGGTTGCGTGTAGGGAAATATTCCTTTGGTGTTGCATATAACATACTTAAAATACAGTTCAATTATAAATTGATCAAAATCTATACTTGGTGTTGTGTAAAATGAATTTTATTCGAAAGAACTTGAAACTTTGTGCATCACAAGCCAAGAATAGTGTTGCATATACCACAAGCTAATATGGTGTTGCGTATAGCGCAAGCTAATCTTGGTGAAGCGTACAACAAAAGACATCAAATAAATTAAAAAGAATAATTCTCATAAAATCTCAGGGTGTTACATATATCGACCAATGTTAGGCCTCGCCTAAGGTAAACCCACTACACTAAATGTAACGGTGCCCTTAGATTTATGATATGGGAACCCATTTAGGAGTTATTCTAATTTTTTAGGAAAATCAATCGCACATGATATTAAAAACTTAAAATCTTTCAATGAATTGTTTCAGGCACATTAGGCCTCGGAATCACACGCCGACTCAGCGTCTGGTCTTGGAATTTTCCTAATTAATTTACAATAATAAAACAAAAGAAATTTGAGTCATTACAATATATATTTTTTCAAATTAAATTATCTAAATATTAATATTTATGTTATATGTTGTTGAGATAATACTCTTGGATACCTTACACACTGAAATATCAATAAATAATCTTTAAAATACAAGGAGTGTAAGTTTATTACTCAATATTTCATAAATTTAAAATTAGTTTGTTGAAAATTTTCCACATTAAAAAATATTCAAAGGATGTAGTTCTCAATGATTAAAAATTCAAACATTTAAAGTCATAGTCAATATTATACTTCATGTTGAAACATTTTGACTTATTACCGAAAATTATATTCAAATTAGATTTCATATGCCTATTTAAAAATGAATAAAATAAACTTTATAAGATAAAGGTTGTAATAACCTATTATCTTATTTTTATAAACATATTATTTATTTAATATATATCTTTTTAGTCATTTAAAATTTTTGTTGTTCCTTTATGAGGATAGAGATTATTTGAAAAAATATAATGAGGTGATGAATTTAATGATAAACCATATGTTTTTGTTTTTGTTTTTCCATTTTGGGTTTTGTTTAATATGGTAAGTTGATTTAAATTTGATTATATGGTCTTTGAGATCAGTGTATGCATGGATTCGTAGAAGTTATGTATAAAATAAGAAGTTGATACGAGAATATGGGTTTAGATAATCAAATATATGATGTAAAAAATTATTAATGAACAAAATAGTGTTTTTAGTTTAGTAAATAATCTATACTTTTAAAATTTAAAAAAATAATAATAATAATTTTAGTTATGTTTTCTCCTTTTTTTTAAAATGGAAACCAGAATTATTATTTCCCCCCTCTCATACCCAATTTCTTATCCAAACCTCTTCTCTTGGACATATTTCATGCATAAAGGCTCTTTGTGTAATACCCCGAGATTTTAAAAATATGCTATGTTCAATAGCGTATCAGATATGCAACATAGAGCCTAAATGAAAGGTGAAATATTATTATTTAAATATGACCATTATAACCAATCCATTAAATTGATTTTTATAAATATCATTAACAAATATATAAAATATATAAAAACATCCTAATCAATATAAATGCATTGATTAATTCTTAGGAAATAAGAATTCAATTTTTATCAAAGTTATATTATACTAAAAAATGGATTTCCTTCCAAAAATGACTTTTATTGTTTTTTGTTAGAAAATATTATATTTAAATTTTGAATATTTTAATTTTTTTCATAATTTAACTACATCATATCAAAATTATTTTAAGCTTAATTTTTGAAAGATTGATTTTTTTAGTTAATAGTGAAAATATAGACTTTTATTGAGAATTATATTTTGTTTCAAGTATATAAAAAGTTCCATTTTATTTTAAAATGGTTTAAAATTAAAATTAGTTCTCTTAGATTTTAAATAATCTAATTAATTTTATAGTAATCAATTTTATTTTATAATTTTTTACAAAAACATTTTTATATGTAAGAATGAATTCTTCTGAAAAACTATGTTTATGCGTACAATATATTTTTATCTTAATAAAATAAATTATTAAATATTAGTTAATTATTTTAATTAAATTTGTATATTATATATTTAATCATGTTTTTTAACAATCATTTAATATTTTTATATGCATTGTATAAGAATAAATCAAGTTTTATGCTTAAAATGTATTTTTCTAAAAAGATATTTTTTCGCATGTTGTGCGCTTATTTGAAAATTAATTTATTCTAATTTATAAATTTAATTTTATATAATGTATTACATATTTGGAATCACGTGGTTCAAATTTAGTAAATAGTCCACTTTTATTTTTGATCAATATGAATAGTAACTGTGGTAAATTTATCATCTCGGTAAAGGGTAAATGGGGTTAATCTAGATTAAAAATTAACTTATAAATACAAAAAAAATCATCCTAGTTATTTTTTTATGAATTTAGTTAGACCATTATCACCTTAATCCCAAAATTTAGTTGTTTAGGGAACACTTATCCCAAAAAAATTACCTATATAATACTTAAATCAAAGAAATTTACAAAATGCACTCTCTTCGTTTTAAATATATATTATGTGTTCACATAGTAAAAAAAGAAATTTATGAACTAATATAAGTCACTATTTTTATATTAATTAAATTATTTATATAATATAAATTTATTTATAATTTTTTTAATTATATAATGACCTTAAATTCTTATGCAACACTTATGCAGTATTTCTCTAATTAATAAAAAAAATCAAATAAATGATTTTAGGAATATAAAAAGTAATATAATTTGAGTGATTTAATTTGTGATACAAATTTTTTTAGATGAATATGAAATATTTGAGTTATGGTAAATAATTATATTTGAATTCCATATTTTCCTTTATGTATTGAATATAGTATAAATCAGTAATGATGACATTGTATGAAAATAATATTTTATAACAATAATTAAAAACTATAAATTTTTAAAAGAGGTAAATTTTGATAATATGTGGTCTAAACTTCCATCCCTTACCCATTTATCAGCCATTTGGAACCATTTTTCTCGATAATTTCTATGAGATATTTTAATCTTTTAAGAAATTTCAAGAGTGACCCTACCCTCAATTATAAAATGGAACCCTTCATTTATCTTACTCACAACACTTTTTATCCTTATATATCAAAAAAAAACTCTACCAATTTCTCTTCTCTAATCTCATATAAACATTATAGAGGTTTTTTATTCTTAAAAGTCCAACCCTATAACCCTAAAGAGGATATCTAAATGAGTTATTTCAAAGAAGAGGTAATTGTCTTAACTGATCGATTTCTTTTTAATTATTATTTTACCTCCTATAAATATATTATATTTTTCATAAAATAATAAATTAAGTATCATAAATATAATAAATTTTTATTATTATTATTAAACTATATATATTCACCTTTTTTCCATCAAATGGGAAGTAAAAGTATTGCTTGTGTGTACG
Organism: Viscum album; assembly: GCA_963277665.1. Lineage (NCBI taxonomy): Eukaryota > Viridiplantae > Streptophyta > Magnoliopsida > Santalales > Viscaceae > Viscum > Viscum album. Next base: position 1,285,366,853 of record OY728150.1, on the reverse strand, counting down.
TACGTCTTACCGCCTCCACATAGCGATACAATTCATTTTTCATCACCATATTTTATGGATGGGTATTTTTTTGGTTTAATATTTATATATGATAATTATGAAATAATTATAGTAATAATATTATATCTAACTTCTTACCTTAAAATCCATTTGAAAATGATAACCTCCCTCATGTGTACGTGTGGACTATAACTTCTACGAAGTGGTGTGATCATTTTTTTCATTTTCATTTTACTTGGATGGTAATAAATATAGATTTAATGAATGTATATCATATATTTTAAATAATAATTATTCTATAAAGTTTATTTATTATTTAATTTTCATTTTTCCATCTATCAAAAAATGAAAATAGTGTTCACGCATACGTACGACCTTCCATCTCCCTAAATAGTGTAATTTATTTTTCTATCTATACTTTTATGAATGAATATAAAAATATATATAATAAATATATATTATATTTATATAATTATTTATATTCTTTATATGATTTAACCATGATCAAAATTCAAGGACCAAAACTACCAAACCAGAACATACATGAAAAATGATAGGGATATCACCCAAAACAATGATTTAATAAAGCATTGATAACAAATGAGGGATAAAAGGTTATAAGTAAATAATATATAGTATGATATATATGAGTATGGTTATATAATATATATATATATATATAATATTTATTATATGGTTGGTTCTAACATGTATGAAGTAAATCAGACCTAAGGTAAGGGATTTTCATCTCACATTTACTTTTGTGAGACACATGCCTTATACAACACTTTTTTATTTTGTGTAGTGTATGTACTACCCATGTATTTATTTTACGATTCCTATCATGAAAATTATGGGATATAAATATCCATATAAGTTTCTTTATTTAATGGGGATTGTTATTCAAAAGTTACCAAAGGGGTAAGGGTTTCATGTTGCAATCTCATTGTTTATCAGGATTATTTATTATTATGTTTCCAATGATGAAATATTATGATATAGCACTCAAAAAATCATTAATTTTATTATCCTATGTTTATTTCTTGATAATACAAGTTTTAATTTCATTTTACTCATCTTAAGTACTCAAGATATTGAAAATTTAATTTAATAAAAATTAACTTTATTTCTCTTTTTGGTCAAAAAACCATTTTCTTCCATATCAATATTTTTTAAAATTGTTTTAGAGAATGTTTTTAAAAATTATCCTAGGATTTTTTAAAGACATTTTTAACCATGTTTTAATTTTTTAAAAAAAATAAAAGGAATCTTCTTGTCATTTTATGAAAAAGGTTTTGTTTGGATTTTTACTAAAAATGTGAAAGGAATGTTTTCTTTTAACTTATATGGAAATAAAATAATTTCTAAAATCATAACCACTCAATGTTTTGAAGCTTAATTTAAAAGTTTCCATGGTTATTTTTAAAGAATTGTTTTTCCATAATATATTCAAAAAAATATATTTTAAAGAAGTGATTTAAAAATGGAAAGGATATTTTACTAAATAAAGTTTTAGTGATATTTGTATGATATTCCTATTCATAAAATAAAAAACTCTTTATTTAATATATTATTTACTAGGATATGATCCAAGGATACCATCCTTATTATTTTTCTGAATTTTTTATGTTTATGATGAAAATATGTGTATGATATTTTCTTCTTTTTCCATGGTATATTCTATGATGAAATGATTGAATGTTTATTAAACCTATTTCTTTTCCATGGGTTATGATATGATGAAATTTTTATGAAACTCATTTCTTTTCCATGCGTTATGTTGTGATAAAATGTTTATATAACCAATTTATTTTCATGGTTTCTAATATGATGAATGTTTTATGATCTGTCATCACACATATGTAGGGTTTTCATTATGTGACTATGGTATATTATAATCAAGGATGGTGGTCACATTATAAAAAATGATGGAAGGGACCTATATCTCCCTCAAATTCATTATGAAGATTTATATATCATGAAATATATAAGACTAGAATAGGTAATGAACCTCCTTCAATAAGTTACTTTATCTACTATTATAGTCTTGGGAGTGAACCTTGACTAATATGATGGTTTAGGGAGTGAACCCATTACACTATGATAGTCTTGTAAATGACCCTTGACTACTAAGGAAATGATTTTCTATGGTTATTTTTATGAAATAAAACGTGTGTATTATGCGAGTGTTTTTTTCTCATAGATCATGTTCTTTTATTACTTTATGATTTATTTATTATAAATAACAAATATTTATGCCATGAATCAATATTTTGATTTATTATATGAAATTTAAGATTTTAAAATGTTATGATCATGTTTTAATACCCTTATGTTCATATTATGCTCAAGTTTTCAATAATATCTCCCTTTTTTAACCTTACTGAGCATTTGATCTCACCATTTCTTATGTTTCCTTTCCCCAGGTTATGAATAAAGGTACTAAGAGTGATAGTTATGAAGAACATAGTGGGAGGTGATGTAGATATTTTATAAACCAGTTGTTTATGTGTCCATGTTTTTAAAGGCACTATACTTATACGATTATGGCACGGTTTTTTATGTTATATAATGAATATTCATCTACTAATATGTGATATCTATGTATGAAAATTATGGGCCATTATACTTTTCATCCTATTTCTTATCATATATTCATGCTTCATACTCTTTTAAACAAATAGTATTTCTCCTTGAAACACATTAACTTGAATTTATATAAGTAAAATAATCATAATAACTTGAATATTGAACCAAAATAGTAATACCTCAAATGTATTCCCTTAAATAATCAGATATGGATAGTAAGCAGTGAGGGTTAACAAAAATAGTAGAGGAATTATTTCCCTCGAGATACATGTCATAGTGTATGATGATATATTATATTGAAATTTTAGCATGAATAGCCTATATATAATACATTCTATAAATAATAACATTCAAATAAAACATAACTTATGAATCCATGATTGGGTTCACAAACCTCATAATATAAGAAATAATAAAGTGAATAAAAACAACACAATTAACTTTACCATATGAGATTCTTACATAATATATAAAATAGTTAAATCATTTAAAAACAAAAATATAATTGAAATAAATATATTTATATAAAAAACCATAATATTGAATTAAATTTAATATAGTATAAAATGATAAAGACCTAAATGGAAAACAATTATGCAAGAGTGTGTCCTCTAAACATATATTTTTTAATACTCTAAATCTAGGAGATATTTATGACTTAATACACTCTATGATAAAATTCTATCACCAAACCTGTAACTCAAGTTCAGTATTCTATATGTGAACACAACATAGACATGAAAGGGTTATCTTAATGGCTAGTAATATTTAAAAAATTTACCTTAATAACCCATCATTCATGATAATTGGGTGCATTGTTGGGACAAGTAAGTTTGGAGGTGTTTCGAAGGAGCTGGAAGATGTTTTGAGGAAGTTGGTTGTCTTAAAGAAGTTATGCTACATGTATTATCTTGTTTTCTCTTAACATAAAACATCTAAATTTTTTAAGCCTTACAACATTTATAGAATGGGTGGAGAATACCGGAATTAATTTCTAGACCAAGTCCATTGGAAAGATGATTTTGGAATGAGATTTTTGGACATATTTTTTGTGCTTAATTTTTATCTTATATTGATTACAAAGTAAATCGAATAGATATTTTAGTGAAGTATAAATATGGTGATTATTTTTTTTTCTTATGTTTCCAACGTAATGTGTTATGAAATATATCATTATCTAAGTGTAATTATAAAGGTGGATAAAATCGTTTTTATGCACAAGGTTTATACTACTATGTTTTGAGGAAGTTCAACAAATAGAGAAAATTAGATGGAGGTTTAGTTGGGTGAAGTTTTTAAAAGAACTATATAAGGGAATCTAAGGATGATATTAATAGTACATTCTATTCTATGAAGCTTTTGTTAAAAGTTTGTAAAGTTTTCCGGATAGAGAAATATTGTTTGAGTTCAAGGAAATGTTGATGAGAAATTTAATTAGACAAAGTCCAATCAAATGAAGTCCAGTCAGGAGAAGACCATCGGATTAACTCATTCAATTTCACTTGAAAAAGTCTAATTTGATGGATTCCATCAGATGAACCAAATATCATATGGAAGTATCCAAGTCAACAGATATATGGTTTTGTTTTAGAACATAAGATGAAATTTTTATATAAATATCATCAAACATAGGTTGGTGTATAAAGGAAATAGCTATATAATTCAAATAAAAGTCATTATATGAAGGAAATTTCTATGAAAAACTTTCATGAAGTTCCTATGAAGTTTATACAAGAACAACCAGATAGGGTTTCATCATATGGATATACTACTATAAAGTTTTATTGGATGAATGTTTGGTATAGAGTGGTACCAATTTGAAGTTATTTATGGAGTTTTTATAAAGAAATTTAAATGTTATGATGTTTATATAATCATTAAATGTTCAAAAAATATGAAGGAAGATCATGGTTCTTTCCAATTATTAATAAAGTTTGAGGAAGTTCCTTGATTCTGAGGTTAAGGAAGTTTGAGGAATGTTTTTGGTGAAGAGTTTGTAAGAAGATTATATAATTCTCTATAAGTGCTAAGATAAATACAATGAATTTTTATGAGTGGTATATATGAATTTTTTGTTTTAATGTAGTGGGAAAATAAATTGGAGTTCCCACCTTTGCTTCCTCAAGTGATACTATATAAAGGGGGTGTTCATACACACCTAATTTGACATTGTAGGCACATATATAAGTGAGTTAAATCATTATAGAATAAAAATGTAGTATCCAACCCCGAGTGCCACTTAACGGTGCCCCGTGATGGTGGGCCACAAGACCTTAAGCACATCTACCCAAATTCCAGAATCCTCTGACTTACTGTGAGGGCCTTGGGTGTGTCTTTGGAGATACTATTCCCTCATAGATCCAATTAAGCATATCGGTAAACAATAGATAATAAATATAAGAATCATAAACACAAATAGATAACATAAAAAATCACAAAAATAATATTAATAAACCATGAAAGAGATGTAAACAATTGGTGGAAGCTGAATATAAATAATATATATGAAAATTATGATCATGATGTTAATTGTCTATAAAAATATATGATTATGGGGATTGGGGTATAAAAGCATATACCACATGCTAGAAAAATATAAAAAAATAAAAAAAAATTAGTACAAGAATCTTAATTATAGTCTTGGTTCTCTACCCCATGATCCATCCTAAATATGTAAATCAATCAAGCCCCAGAAGTCACACGCTTCCCTTTATCCATACCTGTGATTATAAAATATACTTGGGTACCAAATGGTGCTCGATAAGGGTGTGAGATATAATCTCAGTAGGCCATAACCCATGGTGTCTAGGCTGATCCATTTTGTATAATAAATAAACAATAGTGTGACATAAAACATAAGTGCATGACAATAAATAAGTTAAATAATAAACACCTCAGTTTGGATTCCTAGGCGGACACCCAACTGATACCACCAACTTTGTCCTAATTTGGATGTCTGAAAAAGGTTCATGTGTAAGTCATAACATGTATATAAGGGCCGATAAAAAAGAAACAACCAAATTAGAAGAAACCCCCAAACTTGTGCTTTATATTGGAGGCCACACTGACAGGTCATCATATAAGTGAGAACATAATAATAACTAAGAATTCATTGCACGAAAAGAACAATCAATAAATTGGTAAAATCCATTAGTGGAGTCCTTATCTCATCCAAGGTGATCTAAAAAGAATCTAAAGGGTCACTATGAGTGTCTCCGACAAAACCAATACCTCTGAGTCTGTCCAAGGTGACCCATACGGCATCCCTTATATGACTCAAGGTATGATGAACTCTGAGTCCATACTAAGTATCTTGCATAGGGGACCAGGTATCACCCATGGCATGGATTATCCATATTTCTAATGGGTTCATCCTCGGTTTCTCCCCTAGGGAACCGGTGTCACTCATGAGTATAAGTAAACTTCCTGGAGATCTCGTACTTGGCAAGCCAAAGTATTTCTCCTGGCACGTAAAGTATATCCAACTGAGTATGGTGAGTCTATCCATAGTGTCCTTAAATTAGTACCCATGTTCTCTTCTAGCCCATAGAAAGTGATCCATAGTAACCAATCACATATCACAAGGCATAACATTTACATAATCGCATGCCATCAATGAAATGCCTCAATATCACATGCTCAAAATTAATCAAACTAAGAATTTCAAGCCAAAAAAACTTGTAATAATTTATATGCAAAGGTAAAAGTCATTGAAAATATATAATCACATTTCATCCAGAACATTTCAATATCACAATCTAACAAGCTTGACCAAGCATGGCATTTAATTCAAGCCACCCAAATGTAGCACAAATAATAAGCACATGGCATAATATAATAAGCTCAAGGTATAAGTCCCATAGCATGGAATAAATGGAAAGCAATGTCTTGAGTAAAAAAACAAAGGAATCCAACCACTGCTCATAAAAAATCATTTATGAATGGTGATTCATAAAGCTCAAGGTCCACTCTCATGGACAACTATTTATCTCAATTTCAATTATAATTTTATGGAATTTAATCAAAATAAACCTCACACCAACATGGTGGTCCACAAATCAAGGAATTATAAAATTGTATATTTTAAGGATTGTCATACCCAAAGGGGTGTCCAAAAAAAGGAAAACACCCCACATATGGGTTTCTTCATATGGTAGGGTCACAGTAGAAATGGAAACTTTTTAAATTAATTTATTTAAAAAATTTGAAGCCTCGCTGGAAGGGTCTTGTGAGAGGCACAATAGAGAATTATTTAAAGTGAAATGAAATGAGTGGGAAAGATCTAGACCACCTACCTCGATGTATTATCACCCCACTCATCCATTATTAAGGATTTATTCAGCCTAGAATGGAAGAAATCTAAGGATTTATTAAATTTCCCAAAATTAGGGAAAAATCCATGGCATCCAAATAGCAAAATGGATAGAAGAGTAACCTTAAAATAGAAGGGTGTAGAAGGAAGAGATTACCAAGGGCTTTCTATTTCTTTAACGGTGAAGTATTTCGACACCAGTGGAGGGAGATAGCTCAAACCCTATAAATAGGGGAGGAGGAGAGCCACACCCCAAGGGGGGAAGAGAAATCCTACTAGAATGGAGGAGGAAGGAAAGAAATGGGTTTAAAATCATTAAATATGAGTATTTTGGAGACTTTAGACAAAAATTCAATTCACATGGTTTGGCCAAACTATGAGCCAATCATCCTCCATTCACTGCTATAAGGGGGTACATCGCACAGTTAGGCACACGATTTGACCAACCGTGCACAAACCATGAGAAAATATTCTGTCCAAAAATTCAATGTGGTCACATGGTCATATACCCTAGGTTGCATAGTTGAAGACTACTCATGCAAACCTCAGGTTCCCACTATCAACTATCATATGGTTTAGGAAAAATATGCAGTATGGGCTGCATGGTTTTCTCTAACCATGTGTCATAGTCTGCCTCTTACCATTTTGAGGATCTAGGATTCAAACGAGTTCTAGACGCATCCAAGAACTCCTTCAACCCCTTATGCATCGTTATTAGGTACTTTTAAAATAATTTTAAAAAAATTAATGTTATGTACCTTTTTATAAAGTCAGGATATTAGAACCTCCCCTCCTTAAAATAAATCATCCTCGACTTTCCCTTCCAAGGGCGGTACAATGTCGTTTGGGAAGAGTTCTGGCCACCACACACATACATTAGCCTCCCGCTCCCAAGTCTCGTCATGTATGCGCCATTACTTCCATAGCACCTGAACAATGGGAATTGGTTTGTCTTTGAGATCCTTTGTACTATGATCAACGATATGGATTAGATTCTCCTCAAAGGGATAATCTGTTTCCATCTAAATATCCTTGGGATCAAATGAATGAGATGGGTTGTGATGATACTATTGAATCTGAGAAATGTGGAAGACATCATGTGTGCCATAGTACCTCTGAGGTTCCAGTAATCGATAGGATACCAGCCCAACCCTCTACACTATATCAAAAATCTTGACATAACAAGGATACAACTTTACCTATCTCCTAATTCATCTCAGACCCAATCTAGGTGATACATGTAGAAAGACTTGATGTATCACCTCAAAATCTAGTGGTCTTTGATGGTGATTGGTATAGGAATTATTCCTAGACTGAACTAAATCCATATGATTTTTAATCAGTTATACCTGCTCTGAAGTCTCCTGAATGATATGAGGACCCGATATATTTTTCTCACCATCCTCAAGCTAGTATAAAGTTGAATGGAATGGTCTACCATATAGGGCCTCATATAGATCCATTTGAATTATTTCCTGATAACTCTTGTTGTAGTAAAAATGAACCATAGGAATATAATGTTCTCATGAACCTCCAAAATCAAGGATACAAGCCCAAAGCATATCCTCTAACACCCATATGGTCCGCTTGGATAGCTCATCGGGATGAGGGTGATATACAGTACTCAAGATAACCTGTGAACCCATTTCCATTTTCAAACCTTTCCAAAACCATGATGTGAACTGAGAATATCATTTCGAAATGATAGAATGGGGCACACTAAGAAGTCTCACTATCTCTCGAATGTATAAACTTTCCAACTCATCAATAGAGAAGTTTTCTCAAATTGGTAGGAAGTGAGCAACCTAGTTCAGTCTGTCGACGATCACCAATGCTACATCATTGCCTCGAGGATAACTCAGAAATCCTATCATGAAATCTACGGTGACATCATTATATTTTCACTCAGTAATGGAGAGAGACTATAGAAGTCCATTAGGTTTTTAGAGCTATTCCTTCATCTGCTAATAGGTAGAGCACCAAGTAATGAACCCTACTATCTACCTCTTCATACTTGGCCGCCAGTATTGGCAACTTATATCTCTATACATCTTGGTAAGCCCAGGATGAACTTCCCATACCGAGGCATGTGATTCCATCATCAAATCTTCCCGTACATATGAAGTCACCCAGACAAATCCATGGAAGAGTAGTGTCTCACTACCATAAACACCCAACCAGGAGTTGAGTTCTCACCTATAATTCTCTCCCTCAAAACAAGTCCTTCATAATCCCATAACTGCCTCATCTAGACCCATTCTAAAAGGGAGGATTTCATTGATATAACTACTAGAAATGGTTTCTCGTGTTGTTTCGAAACCTCCTGGAACATCTCAGAAAATAGATCCATCAGCTACCACTCATTGTTGGCCACCTTGACAGCTTACATCTGAGTATTTCAACTCAAGGCATCAGCCACGACATTTCACTTTTTCGGGTGTGTAAGAAATCTCAAAGTTAAAATAATGATGGTATTACACCCACCTGTAATTCCTCATATTCAAGTCTCATTATGTGGAGATGTATTTGAGACTTTTATGGTTTTTTAAATGATGAACCACTCACCGAACTAGTAGTAACTCTAACAGAATAGAGAATAAACCAAGACCACTATCTCAAGGTATTGTATAGGGTAATTATTCTCATGTGGCCTCATCTGGAGGGACCCATATGCCATGACTCGATCTCCCAGCATCAGGACTACACTAATCTTGATTCCTAAAGCATCACAATATACTGTATAACTTCTTAATAGATCATAAATAATCAGGATCATTGTTGAGGTGAGTCTTCCCTTTAACTACAGAAAAGTTTCCTCATAAACTTTAGAACATAAGAATTGTATACCCTTCTTAGTCAAGGTTATAGGATGTTCTTATGAGTGGGATATCTCATGGATGAATCTCTTGTAATATCCATCTAGCCCTAATAATCTGCATATGTCAAACACATTCTTGGGATACTCCCAGGAAACCATGGAGCTCACCTTCTCTAGGTCCACTAATATTCTTACCTCAAATATGATATGACCTAAGAAGTGAATCTTATTGATCCAAAAGTGTAATTTACTGAGTTTTGAATATAGGTGGTTCTCTATTAGTGTAATCATCATGATTTCAAGATGACTTGCATGGTCATTTCTGGTGTGCGAGTACACTAAGATATCATCTATGAAGACTACCATAAAGGAATCAAGGTATGGGTGGAAAAATTAATTAATCAGATCCATGAAGACTATTGGCATGTTCTTCATACCTAACAATATAACTGAATACTTGTACAGTTCTTACTTGCTCTGGAACGCCATATGTGGTATGTCCGATGGCCTCACACAAACCTGATTGTATCCCAACCTCAAATCGATCTTGTATAAAATAGTTTCTCCATGGATCTGGTTGAAGAGGGCATCTATATGATGAAATGGATGTCGATTCTTCACAGTAAGTTGGTTGAATCAGTGGTAATCCATGCACAATCAAAGGATATCTTTTGGATTCTTATAAAAAGGACTAGTGATCCCCATTGTGATGTGTTGGGCCTAATAAAACCCTTATCCTCTAGATCATCAAGTTATTTCTTGGGTTTCTAGAGCTCTGCAGGTTCCATCCTATTCAGAGGAATAGACACTAGTATAGCACCTATCACTAGATCTAGGGTAAACTCAACCTATCTCCTAGTAGGTAATATAAATAAATAATTATGGGAGACATCTCAAAAATGATCCACAATAAGAGGGAACTCTACTTACTGCATTCCCTAATCACCCAAAAAGAGACTCACAAACTGAGCTATCACTCTTCCAAACCCAGTTCTCTTGGGTCCATCTCAATCTTCTTAGACATACCATTCATCCTTTTGGATGTAAAAATTTTCCATAGGTGATGTAAAAGACACTCAATGTCGATAGCAATCCACTTGGGAACAATAAGTCAAAAACTAGTCCATATCGAGAATGATGTCGAAGCTGGTCATCTCAAGGATATAGAAACTTCAGAAGAAATTAAATCCACCTATATCGAGGGGGAAATCCTAGAATTATAATATGACCTCTATTCTGACCCTTGATAGTGTGCCAAGAGACATGATGCCACATAAGTACTCGATTACATGACCAAGGCTTTCCAAAACTATAGTAGATATAAAAGTATGTGATTCACCTATATCAAAAAGGGAAGAAACTAAATTAGTGGTCACTATAATAGTACCTCTAACCATATATGTACCTAGACTCTACTCCACTATAACTAGAAATAATTCATGTATATATGGCCCAAATCGCGGCCTTGAGATGTTGTCTGACTAGCCTGAGCAGATCCACTCTGCTGACACTGAAGTTTTGAAGCCTAATTGCCTCATCCATAGCCACTACCACATCATCCTAATTTTCCAATCAAAGACCAACCCCCATATTGACATGGGATCATGGATCCTATTATTGATATAGGTTTTGGTACAGATCCCCTATCACTAGTCAATAGAGGAAAAGAACGGCAGAAGCGCTAAAGGTGACTCATCCTACCACAATCTCGGCACTCAATTGGGTATCTTATGCACTGGTGATTCTTCTTCCTAGCCTTCCACACTTGTTACACACAATAGAGTCATTTTGTGTCACCTGACTGGAACTTCCCCCACATGCACCCTCAAAACAGCACTTTCGACTACCATAAGAACCTTCACCCTACCACAGAATTGAACCTCCCTAGATCACGTTTCTAGCTTCTCTGAGATTTTGTTCCATAATTAGGTTTGGGTGCGCTATCTCTATAATGGTATTCAACTGAAATAATTTCACCTACAAGTAGACAACATAACCAAGATTTTCCTCAAAACACATCACAGTTGTCAATTTTTCACTATTATGAGAAGGAGAAAATTGATAAAGATCTATGAAATGAGAAGAATACTCAAGCACAATCATAGAGACATGTTGAAGATGCATGAAATCCTGGGAAAAATCCACTCTCATAATATATTGGAAGTAGTGTACAAATAAATTCATCTAGAAGTCTTCCCAGACCATACCTCAGTAACACTCAGAAGAAGATAGGACGTCCCACCAACACTTGGTGGAGTCACATAACATGTAGGAATAAAGCTTGACCCTTATCTCTAGAGGTGTCTCAAGATGGTCAAATATAGAAACCTTATCCTTCAACCATGATTATGTAGCATGAGGTATTCTATCCCCTGAGAAGGTGGGAGGATGTTGCTGCTGAAATTATTGAGTTAGCTCTTCCGTAGTATGGGTAGATCAGGGAGCACCCTAAACAGACTGCATAATCTTAAGAAATCTCTCATGTAATTAAACATCAATTCCCAGTGGAAGAATAGATTAAGGTGTATATAGAATCACTACATGAGGTACCACAGGTGGATTAGGGTCCACCACCTCCAGAGAGTTCTCATGACCACTTTTTTGGAATACCGGATGAGGAAGTTGGGGTGGCATAGCTCTACAATGCCATGAACACTCATCATATAGGATTTAAAAGGATAGGTAAAGAAATTAAGTAAAGAGACAATAAATGTTAGGTATAAAGCCTCCCTAAAACATGGAACAACCCTTAGCCTAATCTGAGAGCCAAACTTTGATAATAAGGAAAAGGTCACGGAAGGATTACTAAGACATGGCCTACTTCCCATAACTAGGGTCGAGTTAGGGTCAAGGTCTCACATTTTTTTATATTTATAAGGTGACCAATTCATTTTAAGAGGTGTAATTCATTTTTTCATTCATTTTTCAACTATTTTTAATGATTGAATTAGGTGGGTCACCATTCCAATTTATAAGGGCCCATAAACCTTATAAATTTAAATTGGGTGCCCATTTAATCTAATTTATAACATGCTTCTACAAGGTAAATTGGAACATTTATTTAATTATAACAAACTGGGAACCATGAGGCATAATAAAAAAGCTAAAACCAACAATCACATGCAGAAAAATAAATGTACACTGAAATTATATATGGTATGAAATAATTCATGACAATTTAATCCAATGGTTACTATTATGATGCATTTTATGTAATTCCCTCATTTCATTAGGATAAAATAATAAAAATCATTATTTAAATCATACCAATACAATAACACCATATAATAAGTGTTTCAACCAATAGTGAAGTTGTATCAACTATAAATTTCATAACCAATAACTGCAATTCCCATCCTAGGTAATTTGGGTTTCCCCTATACATGGGTTAGCTACATCCAAGCATAGTTTCAGTTCCAAATTCTAATTTCCTAGTCTTATATCTAAACCCAAATAGTAATATAGAAGAAAAATAAACTCTAATACAACTTTGTAGCATCCCACCCCAAGTTCCACTTAACTGTGCCTCGTGATAGTGGGCTATAAGACCTCAAGCACATCTCCCCAAATTTCAGAGGCTAACAACTAGCAGTGGGGGTCATGGGTGTGTCCATGGGGAGACTATTCCATCATAGATCAGAGTAAGAACAATAGTAAACAATAGATAATAAATATATAAATCATAAATAGAAATATACAGTAGTGGAAATAGTAAAATAATAATATTAATAAACCATGGAATATAAGTAAACAACTGGAAAAATATGAATAGAAATAATAGATACAAAAATGATGATCATGGTGTCAAATGTCTATAAAAAAATATGAGTATGGGGAACGGGGTATACAAGCATATACTACATGATAGAAAAATATAAAAAAGGTAAAAAACTGATACTACAAGAATATCAAGCATCGGCTCATTCCTCTACCCCATGCTCCATCCTAACGCTATAAATTAATCAAGAATCAGAGGTCGCACACTTCCCTTTATCCATACATGAGATCATAAAATATACTTGGGTACCAAAAAACACTTGAGAAAGGTGTGATATATAATCTCAGTAGGCCGATACCCATGGTTTCTAGGCCTATCCATTTCATTCAATAAATAAACAACAGTGTTCCATAAAACATAAGTTCAAGATAATAAAAAAGTTAAATAATAAACACCTCAGTCTGGGTTCCTAAGTGGACACCCGACCGATACAACCAGATTCGTCCTAAGTTAGATGTCTAAAAAAGGTAATTGTACAAGTTATAACATGTACACAAGGGATGATAAAAAATAAATAACCAAAGTATAAGAAAACCCCAAGCTTGTTCTTTAGCTTGGAGGCCACATTTTCAGGTCATCATATAAGTGATTTCATAACAATAACTAAAAATGAATAACATGAAATGAACAATCAATCAATCCCTAAAATCTATTCATGGGGTCTCGAGCCTACATAAGGTGATCTAAACAGAATCCCAAGGGTCTCTATGGGTGTATTTCATATAACCAATACCTCTAATTCCATCCAAGTAGGCCCATACAGCATCCCTTGTATCACTCAATGTATGGTGAACTCTAAGTCTGTTCCAAGTATCTCACATAGGGGATTGAGTATCACCTATGGCATGGTTTATCCATATTGAAAATGAGTTTTTCCTTGGTTTATCCCCTAGAGAATTGGTTTCACTCATGAGTATAATTAAACTGCCTTGATATCTTGTACCTGTAAAGTCAAAGTATCTCTCCCAGCGCATCAAGTAGATCCAAATGAAAATGATGTGCCCATCCATGGAATTCTTAAATCAGGATCCATGATCTCTCTTAGTCTATATAAATTGAGACATAGTAACCAAGTAAATATCATAAGTAATAACATTTATATAATCACATTCCATCAATGAAACTCCTCAATACAACATTCTCACAATTAATCAAACTAAAAAATTTTAATACAAACAAATATGGTGCAATTTATATGGAAAGGCACAAGTCATGGAAAATATGTAATCGCATATCATCCATGAAATTTCAATATCACAAGATAATAATCTTGAACAATCATGGCATTTAATTCAATCCATCCAAATATAGTGTAAGTAATAAGAAGATGGTATAATACAATAAGCTCATGGTATAGGTCGCATAACATGTCAGAAATGGAAAGAAATGTCATGAGGCCATAACCAAAGGCATCAAACCAATGTGTATAAACAATTAAATTATAAATTTTGAGGCATGAATCTCAAGTTTCACTCTCATGAACAACTATTTATCTCAATTATAATTATAATTTTAAGTCATTTGATCAAAATGAAACCTGCACCAAGTTGGTGGTCCACAACTCAAGGAATTGGGAAATTTGAAATGTTAAGGATGGAAACACCCAAAGAGGTGGCCAAAAACAAGTTGAAAATCCCATGGATGGGTTTCTACATATTTTAGGGTCACAATGTATATTGAAAACACTTTAAATTAATTTATTTAACAAATTTGAAGCCTCACTAGAAGGGTCCAGCGAGTGGCACAACGACGCATTATTCAAAGTGAGAAAAAATGTTCAGGAAAGACATAGACCACCTACCTCAATGTATTATCACTCAACTCATCCATTATCGAGGCTCAATTCAACCAAAAATGGAATAAATCAAAGGATTTGTTAAATGCCTTGAAAATAGGGAAAAATTTGTCGCACAAAAATAGCACAATGGATGGAATATAAACTTTAAAATAGAAGAGTGGGGAAGGAAGAGATTACTGAGGGATTTCCATTGCTTCTAATGGTGAAGGATCCAGACATCGGTGGAGGGATATATCTCAAACCCTATAAAAATTGGAGGAGATCTAGGCACTAAGGGGGGAGGTGAAATCCCACTAGAATGGAGGATGAAGGAAAGAAATGGATTTAAAATCATTAAAGAGGGGTATTTTGGATATTTAAAATAAAAAAAATGTGCATGGTTTGGTAACATGGTTTGGATAAATCATGCACCAATTGTGTGTCATTCATAGCTATAAGGGGGAACCTCACACAGTTAGGCACATGGTTTGACCAACCGTACACAAACCGTGAAAAACTACTCTGCCCAAAAATTGTAGGTGGTCGCAAATTAGTATACCATGGGCCGCATGGTTGTATATTAACCATGAATCTCCCATGTTCCCACTATCACCACACAGTTTGGTAAAATAGTGCAGGATGGGCTGCACGGTTTTCTCTAACTATGTGGCCCTGTTTTCCTCTTACCATTTTGGGGATCTAGGCTTAGAACGATCCCCAGACACACTTGGAACCTCCTTCAATCCCTTAGGTATCATTATTATGGTCATTTAACGGAATTTATACAAAAAAATAATGGTCTATACCTTTGGATAAATCTAAGACATTATGAAAAAAATCAATCAGATGGTCATTATAAAGAAACATTTCACAGCTAATTTCTAGATATAGAATTCAATTAGTTGGGATCAAATATATGGTGTGTAGTAAGAATCATAAGAAAAGGGTTATAAAAGAATTATATGAACAATTGTAAGAGGGATCAGTTGAATACCGGATAGATTTTTATATAATGTGTAATTGGACATACTATATTTAGAGGTGAACATATGGAAAAATAATAATAAAGTGGTATCAGTTTAAAGAAGGCATCAGATTAAGTTTTTCAGATGGATTATTGGACAAAAATTTTGGATGAATTTTTCCAAATAGATGATCATACATAGATAATAGATTAATAGTTTAATTGATGGAATTTTTATACATAAGTATAAGGAGTAATTTCTTTCCTACTGGTGGTCAAGAAATTAAAGAATAAGTACTTACAAGAAGATAAAGTGTTAATAAGTACAACCATCACAGTGAAAACATACTAAATCTAGGTGGTGAAAGTTTATAACAGTTGTTACAAAAATATTTATCGAATCTTTTGTCTATATTGAGAGAACATACACTATTTTTTTATCATGGTGAAATGAAAGTGTATAGATGTTCCCTGCCTTTTTTAACCACGTACAAAGTATTTGTTTCTTGTGGATTTTGTGTTATTGGATTATTCTAAAACCATTCCAATGACTAGCTTATTTTTTTGAGTAGTGAACCATGTAAATACTTGTAATCATATGGATTTTTCTTGTTTGATTATTTTTAGTAAAATCATAACTCTTTAATAAGAGGTGAATGTTGTTTCATAAGTAAGAAAATTTAAAAAAAAAGACCACCGACTCACCCCCTTCCAATATCGGTGATTAAAAAAAATCATGATTGGTCCTTTCAAGTTTTATCAAAGGCAAGGTTCCATTTGTTTCCTTTTTTATGAAGTTTTAATAAAATAGCAGTTTCCATAGAAGTTAATAATTCTATGAATAGTAAGTGGGTACCTATTTTCAATGGAAATAAATATCATATTTGGAATGATATAATGCTTATTTATCTTATATCCCTTGGTTATGAAGTTCTTAAAGTAGCAACAGATGGTTTCTCACCTAGTGTTAAGGGAGTTCCCCTAATAGCTACTGATAAGGAGAATGTAGAGAATGATGGATGAGCTAGAAATGTTATACTTTCCTCACTATCATAAAGTGAGTTTCTTAGAGTTAAAGGAGTTAAAATTACTAAAGACATTTGTGAAAATTTAAAGAATATCTATGAATGAAATAAGTAAGTAAATAAAGAAAAGTTGATAATCTATAGGCTGAAGTACAAAGATCTTAATATTGGTGATTATGAATCTATTGGAGACATATTTATAATAGTTAATGAAATTTTAAGCACCATAATATTTCATAGTGAGAAGTTACAATATTCAATTGTTATTGAAAAGATCTTATGAATTATTCCTGATAAATTTAATTCCAAGAAATACTCATTGGAAGATAGATATCCTGATACACTATCTCTATATGACTTGTATAGTACTCTCATCACCTATAAAATGAGAATAGAAAAGGCTATTAATAACAAAGAAAAGGATGATTGGAAAATTTCCTTCAAATCTACTAAGAAAGGAAATTCTAAGAAAGTTCTCAAGGAAGAATCTAGAGACTCTAACACCAAAAAATGAGTTGGTAAAAAATTTGGGGAATTTATGACTTTGTTTTCTAAAAATTTAAAAAAGATGCATAGAAAAGTACAAAGGAAAATTACCTCTAAAATACTCTTTTTGCAGATCTATTGGACATTTTTCTGTAAATTGTCCTCAATAAAAGGAAAATGAAGAAAATGAATAATATGATATAAATTCTAGATTACCCATAAAAAAGAAGGTAGATAAATACAAGTTTTATTTTAAGGGAAATTATATGAAGTTATTTAAATAAAAAAGGAGAATAATTTTGTAAAAGTGTGAGGAATATAATGATAGTGATGAAGAGGATGATAACTTCAGTAATGATGGTACTAAAAAATTATTAAAAAAGTTAATGATGAAATATTCACTAGTGATTAAAGTAGTAGTTTAGAAGAAGAATTAAATAAATTTTATTATTAATAGATAATTTAAATAATTCCTTGAAAATAATTTAATACTTGATATGGATAATAAGAAGTTGAAGAAATAAAGTCTTTCATAAAACAATCGTGAATATTTCCTTAAAGATAAATCCAATTTTTTAAAATAAATTAATGATCTAAAGAATTTTCTTGGTGAGAAAAAAATATCAACATAAATCTTGAATAAAATCTAAAAGTGAAGTAGGAAGAGTTAGAATGTTTTCAAGAAAACTTGTTAAATCTAATTAGATAATTAAAATTTTCTAAAACTTGGTTATAGAAATTGATCAAACACTACAAGAAAACTGTCACCTAGTGGTGGTTTTTTTTTTGCGTTTAGCGGCGGTTTACAGAAACCCCCGCTAAATTTGGTGTCGTCAAACTATTCACGGTGGTTTTTCCCATTTAGCGGGGGTTTTAAAAAAGCGTTGTAGCGGCCACATTTTGCGGAGACCACCGCTAATAAAATAAAATCCTAGTTTCGTAAAACCGCTGCTAAAGTGGAGAGAACCGCCGCGGTATGTAGGCGGGGGATGCGGCTCTGTAGAAGTGATTTTAATCACCGCTACAGTTTTACCTGTAGTCTATTCGCGGCAGTTAAAACTTCCGCTAAAAGATGAACAGAAAAAAAATTGATGCTTCCACTTCACCACTGTCCTGCAAAACAAATCAAGGTGGTGCCCAAATGTCAAGGTGAACAATTAATGATTTTTATCATATGTTAATGTCACAATGGTCACAAAGAACATTTTAAATTAATTTATTAAACCAATTTTAACATCTCCAAAAGAGGTTGGCAAGCATAACAATGACAAGTTATTTTAATTGGTATGAAACAAATGTTCATGCCCTAAACCACCTACCTCGATGTTGTATCCCTCCATTCATCCATTATCGAGGCTTGATTGGACCTAGAACGAATGAAAATTGAATGATTAACCAAAATACTCAAAAATAATGTGAATAGATTCTCACCTAAATTTCATAGCATTTGATATAGGAACATTGAAATATATTAGAGTGGAAGGAAGTGATTACTAAGTGCTTTTCATTGCTTCTGATGATGAAGGATTCTGACCCTAGTGGAGGAAGATTTCTCAAAACCTATGGTTAATAGAGGAGAATTTCCATGCATGAAGTGGAGAGGAGAAAACTATTTTATAAATAAGTAGGAAGAAAATTTGTTTAAAAACATTTAAGATGGGTTGTTTAGGAATTTCTTCCTCAAACACAACTACGCAAGGTTTGGTTGCACGGTTGTCCAAATTGGCCAATAATTGTGCAGTAGTCACTTCTATAAGGGGTGAACCCTCCTAATTAGGTGAATTGTTTATCTAACTGTGTGTATAACATTCTAAATTCTACTTTCCAAGACCTATATTTGGTTACATGGGTGATCTCCTGGGGTCGCACATTTTCAGACAAACCATGTGGCCACCTCTAGTCCACTGTCTACAGCCTCACGGTTCAGGGAAACTATGAAGGATGTGAATCATGGTTTCCTTAGATGGTGTGGCCCAGTATTTCCTTCCCATTTTATGTATATAGGATATAAACTAGTCCTAGATGCACTCGAGACCTCCTTGAACCATTTAGGCATCACATATGAGTCATTTTGAAGGAATCAGAACCAATAATCAATTGTGTGTACCTTTGGAAAAAAAATATAGGATGTTACAACCTCCCCTCCTTATGAAAATCACTCCACTAATTTCCCTTCATATTTTATTAGAACATCATCAGAGAATTGTCTTGGCCCCAATGCATTCACATATACTTCCCACTCTGATGTATTTTCATGTACGCATCTATGTATCCAAATCACTGAATCCAAAGGAACTGACATGCCTTGGAGAGCCTTCATGATTGTGACATCCAAGAACTGGGTGCCACCTAATGGGTACCCTGATCTCTGTGGTCCACGAGGCGTCAAGCCCAATTCCCTAAACTCTATAGGATTAAAATTAGAAACAAGGGACTATGGTGTGTTCTTGGGGAGATTATGCCTTCATTACTAAAGTGTAGCGCAGTGTATAAAAGTAAACATAGGTAAATAGTGGAATAAATAAGTAAACAGAAGGCACTATATAAAAATAGATACAATAGTACCAATAACTAAAATAACTTTAATAACATTCAAAAACTGATGATAATTTGTAATGTCACTTGAAAATTGGAAAACATGGATACAATACAGTAGGCCTAACATGTTCCATTAAAGTATAAATGAAATCAAAAGATTATCCCATGCATACTAAGTTCCAACTCAATCCTCTTCTCTCAAGCTCCTTACTAAATAGAAAGCAATCATGTTTTTGAAGTTTTATGCTTTCTGTTGTCAACACCTTCAACCATGTAATATATTTTTTGTACCAAACGACACCTGGATAGGGTGTGAGATAAATCTCAGTGGGCCACAACCAACAGTGTCTATAACATCTATCCAATGTAATGGAAATGTAACAGTATTGTGGCATGAATATATTAATTAAAGTAGAAAATTGTACCTAATTACCCCAGTACCAATTTCAGACCACAACTATTGTATGAACATGTAATAAATTTATTATTTTATTGTTTCCAGTTTATAACATATCACATTTTATGAATAGTGAAGTATGAAAGTTATAACAAGGAAACCTATAATGATGTTTAATAGTGAAGTCCCAAGGTAATAACCAAGGCGATGTTGACCTCAAGTGTCACCAAATTAGTAATAACTTTAGAATGGAATGGGGTAAGTGTGTAATCCAAGTATAATAGTCCAAGTAATTCCACAATGAGGCACCTACTTAGTCCAAGGAGTTCATCTAAGGTAAAATGAGGATAAGCAGTGACTAGGCCTTTTAGGATTTAACCATAGAACCTACTTATAAATTCTAGATCCAAGGAGTGTATCCAAGGAATCCTACAATGCTATTGAAGATGACCATAAAAAAATGGTTGCTTCCACTACACCACTGCCCTAAAAAACAAATCAAACCAGACACAATGTATTATTGTTATTATAATATTTATTTGTTTAGACATTATTGGTGGTTTCCTATTAACCTATACTCACACCCTTTTTAGGATGCCATTGATACCTGAGTAGATCTCATGGTTGTAGGGAAGTATAAGGGAAAAATCCTTTTGATAGATGGTTGGTTTGGGATATGGTATGGAGCATGTATGATGGAACTGGATGGACATCGAGACACATTTTAGGATTTTTATGGGTTTTTTTATTTTATATTTCCTTAACATATGACACTTGTATGAACTGACATGTTTATTATATTGGTTGCGGGGATTTACCCAATTTTGGGAATTGAATACATCATGCATGATTATTCTTATAACATATTTGGTTATCATTTAAATTGATTTATACTATTGTTTTACATTGTTAAAGATGGTATATTATCCCCACATACCTCATTGGACCCTCAATACTAGTAAGAAGCCTCTTGTATATGAGGAGGCACTCTTATGGTCATGTGGCACATTGGTTTGGGGAACTAGTTTAGTGGAACCTTGGTAATGTGTTTTTTGTGGGATTATCTAACCCATATATGGGGGAAAACCCAGGTTCTTGGTTTGGGATTGTTGTTCTTATTGTTTGATGTTATAGTTGGATGTTATTTCACCTTGGGTGATACGCTAGTTGTGATAAGGGTTTACCTTCTTGGATGATGATATTGAATAATTACATATTATAATATTAAGCATCGAAAATTTATTCAACACATAAACAATGGGTTTAACTCCTAGTCATCCAAAATCTCGACTACCTATTCAAACACATGCCTAACTGGAATTATGTATAACACACTTGATAAATCAAGACATAAAAGGAAACATCATAAATAAATAAAATGCATAAAAGGAAACATGAAAAATCAAGAAAATGTTAGGACATGAAAATGTGTGGTGGCAACTATGTGCCACACACGGTACATATACAAACAAACTGTTCCCATATTTGTTCAAAACATCAACAATACAACTCTACTCACGGTCTAATGATGCATCGTCACCCTCTCCACCTCCATCTCCACTTTCCGTTGTCACCTGTAAGAACATTATATTGAAAATTAAATATTGTTGCATATTTATATTAAAACTTAAAACCAATGAAAGTTTTAAAACTAAATTATTTTTGTTTTTTTGTGATTTACCTGCTGACCACCAGTCGATGCACTACCACCGAGGGAATATCTTCTCATCTGTTGATGTATAACAGTCATCGCTTGCTGCAAAGCGAATATATGTGCCCCCTGATCTTGAACTGTGGTTCGTAGAGAAGCAATATCCCTCTGAGAATCTTCAGGTATGGACTGACTATAACAAGGAGTAGATGAATCTGGAATCCCTGGTGGCATGCCAAATACCTCAGATGGTATGGGTCTGAAACCCATCTCGCGCACTCTACTAGGATGCTTCTTCCTAAGGACTTTAGAAATTGGGTCATCCTGGGAGACTGAGTAGGACTGCCTAGGATTGGCATCTCATAGTTCTTTAATTTTTACCTATAAATCAAATATCAATATATATTAACATAGTAAAAACTGATAATAAGTTATTATAATAAAAAATTGACTTCATACCCCAACTTCTTTGACAGGCTCATTAACAAAACTTCCATCTGATTTTTTGTGAACATCCAACCACAGTTCAGTCCGGGATGCTTCATGCCCTAAACTCTATGACTGCATTAAGAAAAGATAAATCAACAATTAAATATATTAAATAAATAATATTGTCTTATAAATATTTAAAATAATTAAAATATTACCAATGTCATTCGGCTTCTAGAAAAGCTTTTTGAGTCCGCAGTGTGAGGGATGACTTGCTTAGCCCAGTTTGATGCATTCATTCTTGAGAGATCCTGAAATAAATAAAATGAAATTTAAAATTAATGTATTCAATGTCATCTCCTCTTCATATACATGTATAAATGTAAAATGAGGATAATATAATAATATATATTTCAATACCATCTGCTTCTCATCACGATGTCTGTCAACAAAAACTTTCCACTGTTCTTTCGTTACCCCACTGGGTAGCTTCTCATACATTTGTTGCACGGTCAACGAAGTATCATTGACATCACACCACAATCTCCATTTAAAATCTTTCCATTTCTTACCAAGATTTTTCAAACTCCACTTACGTGCTATCACATCAGAAACTATAAAGTGGAAGAATATCTGTATATAGAAATTCATTTTGAACATATTAGTAACATGACATTCAATTAAACCATAATGTAATAAAATTACCTTTATTTGGGAATCAAAAACTTCATTTTCCAGCTTGGAGGCATATGTCTCCAATCATCATAAGAAATAGGAAGAGAAATGGGATCTGCTGCCAACTGGCCTAGAATCTGGCCAAGTAACCATGCGGTGTCATCCGTAGAGACCCCATAAGAATCAAATGGCATGACTATCTTCTCTCCATTCATATCCCAAACATCTGAAATTTTTATGTTTTTCTTCACGGTTGCATTTTTTTCATCTTCAATGAGCAAACAATTAGTATAAACAAAATGCAATAAATTTATTTAATTAAAATTTGTACCTATGACAGTGACACTCCAGTATGTCCATGATGAACTGGAAGGGGCGTGTTGCCGCCCCACTGCAGAGGCCTCTGAAGGGGGATTCGAAGACTCAGCCTCAAATGGGACACCCACAGATGGTGTGAGAGATGGTGCAGGGGGAGATGGTGTAGGGGTGTAGGCAGTTGGTGCCTCAGATACCGTGGGGAGGGAGCCAGATGAATCATCATCTATCGCAGAACTAGATGAAATAGTGTACCACTTTTTCCTTGGAATTCCTGTCATTTAATCAAATAAAATTGAGTTCAGAATATATATTTCAAAAAAATTATGCAGAAAAAAAAATTAAAAATGATAATAGATGTCCAGTACTAACAGACAAAATATATATAACAATGATAATGAATGACTGTATGAATGAAACAAGTGGTTTCTGAATGAATAAATAATTGTACATACAATCATTTTCCCATTCAATCATGTCGGTTTCCTACTCCATTGCTTCATCCACTTCATTCATCCTTGATAGACTAATATTTTCAATATCATGATGGACAAATAATTATGCTTCCTGTTGTTGATGAAATTCAATTTCAGAGGTCAAATATTCCACTTCATCACCCATACCATACAAATCTCTTTGTATTATATGAACAACTACACTCCACCCTTCATCCACAACATCATTCACATAATATACCATTTTTTCTTGCGATGCTAAGATATATGGATCATGCAGTTCATGATCACCAACATCCATCAAGCGAGAGAAGTTCACAGAAGTAAATTGTAAGGAATCTCTTTTAACACATCTGATAATATCGACCCATTTGCATTTGAATAAAAAAATGTATGTGGTAGTTTAATTACATAATATCATACAGCTTTCTATAGTATTTCACTTCTGCAAATGTAAATATACCACTATTATGTGTTTTCAAACCCACTTCTCGATCGACTGTACAAAATATAAATCCATTCACATTATAAGCGTCAAACTTTCTAACTTGTTTTATAGGACCTCTAGCAAGAAACTTCATATCTTCTGAAAAGTCTGCTCAAGTATCAGTATTCATGATCTGAAAAAAGAAATATAATTTAATAGATTTAAAAAATGTATGTGTTAAACTAATATTCATATTTCTTGAAATATTTATGAACTTACACGTTGTGCAAACAATTCTACAAGATCTTTATTCACAGATTTTGTTATATCTTTCTCATTTCGTGTTCGGCCTCTCATTCGTCTCTTTTTTTGTATCTTCAACTCTTCAATAAATGGATCTGCAATTTCACTATTTAGCAGCACATATCTATGTGCCTGTAATAATTCCAATTCTGTCAGTATCACATTTGAGGTCCTTCCAACTGATCGGCCAATAGCATGACATATTTTTGATTTCTGATGCATTTGAGATTGATTTGATGTGTCGTTAACACTTCCAACTCGATTAAATCTTATCTCAATATCATCCAAATATCTGGAACAAAAGGTAAGACACTCTTTATCCAAATAGCCTTCAGCAATAGAGCCTTCTGGTTGAGCTTTATTTCTCACGTATGCTTTCAAATGCCCAAGATATCTGTGAAATAAAATAATAATATTATGCATTTATTTAAATGCCAAAAATTGTTTACTTAAATGAAAAACATATAAATAAAATACCTCTCAATTGGATACATCCATTGATAATGAACGGGACCTCCTAATTTAGCTTCTTCAACCAAATGCACAGTTAAATGCATCATGACAGTAAAAAATAATGGAGGAAAGATCACCTCCATTGCACAAAGGATCAATACAAACCTATCCTGGAGGCTGTCAAGCTAAAATGGATGTAGATATTTCTCAAATAATTTCCTGAAAAATGTGCATAATTGGAGTACAACAGCAGTAACATTTTCAGGTAATAATATACGCAATGTCAATGGTAGTAAATGTTGTAACAAAATATGTGAATCGTGACTTTTCAATCCATGTAACTTATGATTCTTCAAGTCAACACACCTCGAGATGTTACTCGAATACCCATCAGATACCTTCACATTCTTTAAAATTTGAAGGAATGTATCTTTATCCCTATTTTTCATTGCAAAAATGGTTGGAGCATACTTTTCATTCTCATTTGGCCAGAGATCATGTTTTATGTTCATTACTTGTAAGTCTTTGCGAGCATTGAGATGATCCTTCGACTTTCCATTCTCATTAAGTAATGTGAAAATCAAATTATCACAGACATTCTTCTCAATATGCATCACATCAAGATTGTGCTGCAAAAAATTAAATTCCCAATACGGGAGTTTGAAGAATAAACTTTTTTTCTTCCATTGTTGCGTTCTGATTTCACCTGACGATGCACTTTGGACATGTTTTTTACTATAATTCAAATGATGAACCTACCCAAATTCTGTTTAAATATTTTCAAGCTGTGTTAATATTTCAGAACCAGTTAATAACTTTGGAGGTGGTCTATGATCAATGGAACCATTAAATTTTGATCTGTTCAGCCGAAATCTATGAGATGCATCGAGAAATCTTCGATGGCACAAGAAGCAACATTTTCTACTATGAGGTATCCATTTGGGCTCAAAATAAAAGTTACAAATGGGACAAGCCAAACTCGTGTAAGTGTTCCAACCAGATAAATTCCCAAGCCCAGGGAAGTCACTAATGGTCCACATTATAGCAGCACACATTTTGAACATTGTTTTAGAAGAAGCATCAAATGTCTCAACACTGTTGCTCCATAACTCCTGTAATTCATCAATCAAAGGCTGCAAGTATACATCAATATAATTTCCAGGCATATGTTTTCTAGTAATAATCATCAAAATGATAAAAGATGTTTTTTTCATACACATCCACAGAGGCATATTATAAGGGATCAAAACAACTGGCCAAATGCTATAACTGGTACTCAAAGTCCCAAATGGGTTGAATCCATTGGCAGCCAATCCCAATCGAACATTCCTAGGATCAGCTGAGAAATCTACATGTAATGAATCAAATGTCTTCCATGATTGGGAATCTTGTGGATGTCTCATTAACCCATAATTTTTTTATCTACAGAATGCCACTTCATGTGTTTGGCGGTTTTCGATGACATGAATAATCTTTGCAATCGAGGCTTCAACGGAAAGTGATGCAAACCCTTTTCAGGTGTGTTCTTTTTCTTCTTCTCCATGAAATTATGTTCATTCAGACTTCCAACATCACCCTTTGACTTCCATCTAGAAGAAGAACATTTATTTCAATTCTTTCTACTTGAATACTCTCCCCAATAAAGCATACAATCATTGGGACACGCATGTATTTTTGTATAATTCAAACCAAGCTTGTTAACAACTTTTTTCATATCATAAAAAGATTATGGGATTTTTGCTTCAGGAAATGCATCACGAATCAATTCCAAACTCATGGACATTGCCTTATTTGTAATTCCACATAGACATTTGATATGGTACAAATTTAGTAGAAATGAAATATTTGAATATTTCAAACACCCACTATACAACTCTTGATTTCTATCGTCAACTAAATCATGAAATGCATTTTTCTCAGTGAGTTTTTCTCTTACATTTGTCTCCACAGAATCAAGAGGAGGATCCAATGATATGTTACAATCTTGATCTTCTTGTGTTACAGTCTCAAAAACATCACTTGTCACGTTGAAATTTTTAGCACTCTCTTCTGTTTGTTCTGATATGTTTTGATGCTGATAGTGGTTTCTTGAAGTGTTGAACGCATTATTTATGAGGTTTTGCATTTCATTTTCCATTTTCGACAAATTTGGGACCTCATTCTGTGGATTAACATCAATACTCAATCTTTCTATAACGTTCGATTCTCCATGCCAAACCCAACACAAATATTGACCAGGGAACTACTTCAGTATTAAATGTTCATAAACTTCATCTCTCTTAAACCATGTTCTAAATTTACATTTAGGACATGGACATCTTATTCTCCCTTCAACGGATCGATTAGAAATTGAAAAATCTAAAAACTTATTCAAACCCTTAACATACTGAGGTGTGTTCCTCGGTAATGTGATCCAGCCTTTATCCATGTATATCACAATGTTCCTACACAATAATAAAAAATTTTAAAACACATATTTACTACTAAATAGAGAAATAGATTCATATATATGATAGTGTAAGATTACAGAAACATAATATAATATAGATGATCCCCTGGGTTAGATATGAACCCTCTAGTGTTTGGGATAAGGGAAGTTTCTTTGGTAAAGAGAAATAGTGTGCTAACAATACCATATTACTCAATTACCACATGGTCAATACTAAAAGTTATGCTAAACAACATTCCTATCATGTTTCTCCCAAATCTCCAAATTTTCAACCCTTGACTTTTGAAATACTTTATAGCATCAAAATATAATATTAGATAAAAAAAGTTACATAATCATAACTTGGTTGGAATCATAGTTCATGAGGAAAAAAATAATGTTTTTAAAAGATAGAGAAACTAAGAATGTAAATGCTCTAGGACAACAGGTAAACTAGGATATTGTTAAGAGAGTATAACATGATTTTGTGGAAGTTATTAAGGGACCTGTAAATTTGGAACTTAATTTATGTAAATCATTTAATATAACTTCTAAAATAGAATCCACTGACATTTTAAGGGGATTTTAGACCCAATAAAGTAGATGTGTTTTCGTATAGGAGGTCCAGTTTTTTTAACATTGATGGGAAACCAGATGAGATAAACGTCAAAGTTGGAATGAATATTCTTGAGTACCCAATGCTAGAATGATTAGACATAGTTGTTTTGGATATTTTGTTTCAATACCTCACTTGGAAAGGATTTGTATACTTTTAATGTAAAATAATTATTCTTCAAAACCATTGGGGTAATAAATGTAGAAGAATTTGTTAAATTTGAACATGTATGTGTATAAGAGATTAAATATACTTCAAAATTCACTCACTTTTTTCACTGTTCATGAGAGTCAACACCTAGAAAAGGAATGAATGAATAGATCATTATTTAAGGTATCCAAACTAAGGATCTATCAATATTTTTAATGTTCTATATTACATGTCACCTAGAAATTGATAATAGGGAGTTGGTTGGAGGAAGAGACTTTGGATGTAATATTAGTGTAGGAGACACCATTTTTCAGCTATGTGAAACTAGGAGAATCAACATGAGATTTAAAAAAATATGTAGAGTCAATCCTATGATAGTAATGTAAGAGAAAATCAATCAATGGGATGAGTTTCTTATAATCCATATCACATCAATTGACCAGGTTTTTTTACAGTGCATATTGAATTTACACATGAATAATTAATTCATATCACCACTATAGAATTTACACCATTGTTCCATGAATGGGAATCTTAAAAAATATTTTCATAAAATTCTATGACCAGTTGGTGGAACAAGATCAACTCTACCTATGGTTTCGTATGCTCGGATGGAATAGTCCTATTAGACTAGTTCTTAACAAAAGACTTAGGAAAACTAAGAGGAATCTAGTAATAATTGATTTTATTAGTATGGGTCTTATTAGAGAAGAAATAACTATCTTGTGACATTTGAGAAGTATTTTTATACATAAGTGAAGGATATCATGAACAAGAAACATAATTCCTATATGGTTTGGGGTGCCATTTGTCTAAATATGAAAATTATGGATATCATATATGATATTTTTGTATTAGATACATCCATCGTTATTATATTGTTAATCAACATGTGGAAACTATTCCTCATACCAGCAGTGTCAACACACCTCATAGATAGTGGTAGTGAGGAGGATTGAAATTGATAGAATTAAACATGACTATTATTACAGTATAATTTATCTAGTTTATTCAGATCATATACATGTATTTCATTGATTTAATCTTTTTTATGAACTACATGGTGGGATTTAAAGTTGGTATATTCCACCAATATTATTAGGTAGTGTTCACATCTCTATTGAAAAAATATAGGAGAAAAACAAATATAATTAGACCATGTTTATAACCAAAACAAGTTGAGTTGATAAACCTAAAGTTTTTAAGGTTTCTAAGACTCAACCAAAAGTTTTAATAACTAGATTAATTTTTTTGGTAAGAATAAAATTTCAAATGGTAACCAAAACTTTTGTGCACAATGAAATTCCAAAGTGAAAGGAGATAAATTTGATTAAAAGAAGAAACACAACTCTGATCAGTATGTAATTTATAAATGTAAATATGATTTATATGGTAACTACTAGTATTGTAGAGTATTTGAGTATACATCAAATATGTTCTGATTTAATCACCAATGTTATAGTTAATCTAGGAGAAACTCGAGGAAAATTTTGAGTGGGAGTCAACCCACTCAAAGAAGGAAACCTAAGAAAGTTAGTTTGAAGGTTTAAAATAGATTCCAACCTTTGGAAACTATTTTATTAATATGTGATAAACCTGGAAATCTTGAAAAATTATGTTTTATCATGATTCTGACACAACAAGGTTTATAAAAAATCTCAAAATCCACCATAGAATAACAGAAAATCCAAGAAACAAATCCTTAGTTTTTGAAACTACTCTTGAAGATAAAAAAGGATAATGAATTTGGATATTATATTGTTGGTTTTATCCACATATGATAAGATATTTGATGTTTTTTAATAATGAAAAATATTATAAGGAAATTTTAGTGACTTGATGAAAAATATAGTCATTTAGAATCAAAGGAATTATTCTTCTATCATTGGGGAAGAAAAGTTAAAATCTAAAAGATCCTTGTTTTTTAATGGGATGAAATTCACTTTTTTAAGTGTGTCACAACTTTTTGATGAAGGTAAAAAACTTATTTTTAGAAAATATGTTTTTTTATTAAGAGGATAGAAAATGGAAAGTTTGTAACAAGAGGCCAACAAAAAAAGTGAAACTTGTTTCAAGTTGGTGATTCAAAAATTTCATTATATCTGGTCATGATAGAATAAAACTAGATATATCACAAAAGGATAGGGAATATGTTTAATAGAAATATGAGAAAACTAACAAAGAGAGAAATTATTCATGATATTCCTAACATAACAAGAATAAGATATTGGTGTTACTCTATTTTTCAAAAATGGAATATTATAAACTCAGTATATAAGAAAGTTGAGATACATTCAACTCATCCCTTGGAGCTAATACATTATGATATTTTTCGAACCATGATTAAATATTCAATAAAAATATATAAGTAAGTTATTTGTTTTATTGATAACTTTACTCACCATACATGTATTATGTTTTTGAAACATAAATTAGAGGCTCTAAAATTATTTAAGAGTTTCAGGAGAAATGAAAAAAATGAATGTGGATATTCTGTGAAGAATGTTCATATTAGTACTGGTGAAAAATATACAATTGAGAAGTTTAGAGACTATCTTGAAAATTATGTAATTATTCATGTGTTTAGTGCCTAATACACACCACAGCAGGATGGTGGTTCTAAAAGAAGAAATATATGTTTAGTGGAGATTGAAATGAAAATGTTGATCAAACATGATACTTCTCAATATTTTGCTAGAAAATATATAAAAGCAGTAGTTTATGTTAAAAATTGATGTTTCTATAGACTAAACTTTTATATGAATCCATATGAGATGTATTACAAAGAAACCCCATATTTTAATCACATTAGTCTATTTAGTAGTCCTTGAATTATAAAATTCAAGGGTGAGAACTTGGAAAGTTTGATCAGATAGGTGTTGATGGAATCATTCATAGATACCCTCCTAATGGTAGAGGTTATAGGTGTTATAATAAAGAAAAATAAAAGATATTTAACTCATAATATGTGAAATATCTTGAATAGTTTGATAAGAAATTTTCACAAAGAGTTGTGGATATGGAAGAAAGGGAAGATGAGGTCGTTTTAGTTGAACAATATGAAAAAATTCTTGATGATAATAAAAATGTTAAAGATTATTGGGATGAATATTCAAACTTATGTATTTCAAGTGATGAGGAATATTTACATAAATATCATCCTAAGTTGAGGAAGAAAGTTTAAGTTCATGACATAATTAGAGATAAAAAATAAAAGGTCCAAACTAAGACAGAATCAAAGTCAATTTCACATACTTTATTATACTCATTGGTTAAAAAAAATATTGATTAGGTTTTAGATCATCAAGAGTGAATTTATTCCATGAATGAAGAGATGGATCATTTTGAGAATAATTATACTTAGGAAGTTGAACCCAACCAAAAAAATAAGAATGTGATTGGTACAAAGTGGGTGTTATGAAATAAGTTGAATAAAAAAGGTAAAGTTGTAAGAAACAAGTCGTGAATAGTTACAAAGGATACTCAAAAATTGAATTCATTAACTTTGAGGAGACTTTTTCTATAGTTTCGAGATTAGAAAATATCAGAATATTTCTTTCTATTACTACATAATGAATATACAAAATATTTCATATGGTTTTCAAGTCAAGTTTTCTTAATGGAGATCTCAATGAAGAATTTTAAATTGAAAAACTATGTGTCCTCATGCTTGGGAAAGAAGAAAGTTATGTGTGAAAGTTAAATAAGGATTTTTATGGGTTGAATCATGCTATGAGATCCTAGTATTCTAAATTGGATACTTGTCTAAGTATTTTTAACTTCGAGAAAGGAAGAGTTAATAGAAACCTCCATTTAAAATAAAATCAATTGGTTTCTATTATTGTGATTTTTTATATTGAAGACTTCATATTTGTTTGTAATAATGAAAAAATATGTGAAAAGTTTAATGAGGTGATAAAGAAGTTGTTTGAAATGACCATGCTAGGAAAAATGAAATACTTTCTTGGATTACAAATCTCAAAAAATAATAAATGTATTTTCCTATATCAAGAGAAGTATATTAAGGAAATTTTAATGAATCTTGGTATAGAAGATTCAAAGATATTTTCAACACATATTTCTGTTAGAATGAAATTAGAAAAAGATGGGGAATGAAAAGAGGTAGATCCTAAAGAGTTTAGAAATTTTGTTTGATGTTTATTATATCTAACATCTATAAGATCATATATAGTGTATGTTGCTACACATTGTGTTAGGTATCAAAGTGCTCTGAAATAATCTCATATCATGGATAGAAAAATAATTATCATATATATTAAAGGAATATCTAATTTTCTATTGAAATATGATATCATAGGAAATATTGATTTGTTTAGTTATACAGATTTATATTGGGTGATAAGTGTAAATGATAAAGAATCTATATCTAGAAGAGTATTTTTCTTGGGAAAAATATGTGTTATCTATCATAAAAATAAGTATAATTCATTGAATCTCAGTGAAGTATAATATTAGTATTTTTCTACCACTCAAGATACAACAAAACTTATGTAAATGAAGGCATAGTTAGAAAACATGTTTATTAATATGAAATTTCCCCTTCACTTTTATTATGATAATAAAAGTGCTATAAATATCACTAAAAATATAGTGAATCATTCTTGTTCCAAGAACATTGATATAAAATATCACTTCAGAAAAAAGAATATGGAAAATAATGAACTGAAGCTAGGGTTTGTTCCTATAGTGGAGAAAGTTTTTGGTATCTCCAAAAAACAATTCTTGAAGGAATCATTTTATAAGTTAAGGTTGATTGGGGGTGTTTAACCTCCCTCTCTTCAAGGATAAGTTATGTGATATCCATCTCCTCTCTATCCTTTCACTTGATAGTGTTTTCAAGGGGAAGAAAATTTTGTAATACAAATCTATCATTTTTATGTGTTTTACCTTTTCAGGGAAAGCATGTATTTAGGGGGATTTTATGAAAGGGGTAAGCTATGATTTCAGAATATGTGAACTATTTTAATAGTTTTTTGATGTGTCCATAGTAAATTTTTTTATTTCAGGATAAATTTGTTTTTGTGATGAAAGTTCCAAGTGAAAGAAAAAGTTTCTTATGAGGAGTTTAAAAAAATAAGTTTTTATTTATGGATATCATGGTATTTTTATTCAGTTATTCTTATTTCATACACCAATTTTACCCACATAAGCTCAGATGTAGCGACCCTAACCCTAATGACCTGAAGTTAGTGTCTGATTTATTACATTGTCATAAGGTACAAGGAATCACATCTTGAAGAACTGAATAGTTTATTTGTCTTGGTAAACTAGATACATGCTTGAAATTCATATTACATTTTAAAACAAAAAATATAAAAATAATTTTCTTTTAGAATGCCATTGTCCCCCTTAGTGTATCTATAATGACCCATTATTTATTAGTAATATTTGTATCTTGAATAAATGTGCGTTGTATTATATTATACACATAAAAAATATAGAGAAAATAATAAAAACATTATTAATAATTATTTTTCAAATAATCAGCAATGAAACCAATTCAAATTCCAAACATTACAACTGGTCAAAAAATATAAAATAGAAGAACTAAAATGTGAAAATTTGGATCACCCTAATATATAAGAATCATCGCCCCCACTGCCAACACTATAGAGAAAAAGAAAAATATTAGTAAACCAATCAGAATTATAGAAAATAGAAATATAGAAACTTGAGAGGAATTAATTTGAAAATTGAGTAAAAGAATTAAGTGATATTTATAGGAGGTAAACTGACTGTTGGAACAGTAATTTGACCATTGTAATACTAATGTTACTGTTGGGAATAGAAATCTCGCTATTGGTGATAGTAACCTGACTGTTGGAATAATAATTTTCCCAAAAACAATAATTTGTGACATAAATAATATTCATTATTATTAATTTATGTAAATATAAAATTTATAATTTCAAATGAATAAATATAATGATTAAAAACTTAAAGAAAATATAAGCATATTTTTAATAAAGTGTATTTTAAAGTATTGCATAAAAACCACAATTTTTGTATTAAAATTTAAAATTATCTATTTTATAAATTTATTTTCATAAAATTAATATCACTTTTTAAATCAAAACATTTAAATTATCCTAGGGTGATTTTTTTCTAATTTTTTGAATTACTTCAATTTTTTGATGAATAGTAATAATATAGTTTTTCACATAACTGGTGTATCTTAAATTACATAATTCATGATGTAATTATGAAATGATAATTTATAGAAATTTAGGTTCTTCCATGGTATATTTTATTTCATAAATGATTCATTAAAATAAAATAAATGTAATTTCCAAACCTAAAAATGACTTTCCAAAACCTAAAGTCAAAAGTGACTCCTTAAAATAAAATTTTTTACTTCTTTTCACTTTCCTTTTTAATAAATTAATTAAATATAATTATAAAGGATATTTAAAGTCTTAAAACAAATATATTATATTGATATATGATTTATATTTTCAAAAAAAAATTATTTCAAGGTTTACCTTTGATATAATATCTTATTTAGTATTTTATTCTAAAAATACCCCTTACCTCAAGTATAAATAACCCTTCTCCCTTCCCTTGGAAAACCACTACTCCAACCCATTAAAAAGTAAAATATATTCTCAAATACTCTCTATAAATTCCCTTGTAATACTTAGTGATATTCGGGAGTAATGAAACTCCAATACCCAAGGGATTTATTGTGTCATACAAGAGAAACTACACTAAGGAGAGAGCAAGTCTCTATTAACTCTTCCCTATTTTATTCTTATCTTTATTCTTTTTCCCAATTATATTCAAAACCATGTACTATAAAATTAATTATTCAATAGTTTAACATTATATTGATTATTTTATCCAACTTTAATTATCATATTTATGACAAATATAAATGAGATGCTTCCCTTTCCTGCTATTTTTTACAACATCCCATTAAAGATTGGTTAACCACCTACAGAGACATTGAAATGTAAACACATATAACCATAATAATTTATAGATATTATAAACTATATATAATATATAAAAATTTAATTATATGTATTATAAGCTTCTTTAATTAATTACACTAATGTATAAATTACATTGAACAAAAATAGATAAATCAAAGTGAAATAGGAAATTTGTAAGAAAAAAATGATATCAAAATGATTCAATTTCATAAAATAAAATTAATAAATATAATACAATAATTATAATTTATAAATATTTGTATAAATTACTATAATTAACTTCTAGATAAATGTTTTAATATATATAAGTTTATTATTTAGGAGGTGTAAAATATGGAATTAAGGTAAGGGGATTCTTGAACTCAACTCCTTTTCTTTGGGTTATCCATATTTCATGAAATATTTGATATGAATACTCCTATAAATTTCTTTAAATATAATTTCACTATTCTTACCATTTATTTCAGGTATATACATGTTTCCTACTTGATTTTATGATAAATAAAAATATTTTCCAAAAGAACTCTTCCTTCTAAAACACATATTTTACTTTTATCAAGTTATTTGTACTCCAATAAATAATGATGATGAATATAATAAATATGTTTTCCATTATTCATTTGGTAACCCCAAGTTTATTCATGAAATTATTTCTCATGAAATCCTTCTGAAAATAATCCTTTTCCCTGGGTTATATCATGATTATGATTTTTATATGTTCTATGTGGCATTCATGATTATGAAAATATTATGATGTGATAGGTGTTCCTATAATTATATATCCCTATAATGTATTGTATAATGTGATTTATCTCATGATATAATTTGAATTATTCATGAACATGATGTTGGATTTTCTTTATAAGATGATGTTATGATTATGAACATACATGAACATGATGCTAGTTTTGTTCAAAACCATGTGTGGTATTTGACAATTATGACATGATATTTTATTTTTATGCATTACCAAATTCCATTCCCTTATCAAATGTTTTCCTTGTTATTTTTATGATGATTTTATGCTTATGGTTTGATGATGATGATTATTTTCACCCATGTTATATTGATTCGTGTCCCTTATTTATCTTCTTACTGGTCTTTTAGCTCACCCCATGCATTGATTTATATCCTCAGGTGATTACTTGTACTAAATCTAATATTAGGGACACTAAGAAGATAGAGAATAAGTAATTAAATAATTTTTATGTTTTATTTTGTAAAATATATGTATTATTCTAGATTTCCCAAGACACTAAACCTTTGGATCCTAGATTTGTAATGATATTATGTTTTTTGTCTTTAAAATGATGTAATAGTCATGTAAAAAAGTAGGGTTGTTATAGTTGGTATCAGATAATGGTTTAGTTAATTTGGGAATTAGGATTAGAAAACAAGATCTAAAACCATAAGTATAATCTTATTTATAGTTAAAACAACCTAGATGACTCTTTTTATAAAAGGATAAACATAGGGATACCATAAGATATGCCTTTAGTGTTAATTTCATAAAATAATAAATAATTCCTGCTTTATTAACTTATGTTTTGTTCAAACCTTTTATGTTTTATAAAATGGTGGGAACTAAGAAAACTAGGCCAACAATCCATGTGAGGGACAATGCAGTGATTTTCCGAACGACATCCCCAATTCTATGGGAAGTGGAGTTCAAAACTTCATGGAAATGATTACCCAATTGTCTCAAGCTATGAATAATAACCTAAACCATGTGGAACTTCTTCCTTCACCCAATAAGGATCAACTATCCAATGAATCTTTTATACACCAATGACCACCGTTGTTTAGTGGAACTTATGATCCACTTGTTGTGGAATAGTGGGTTAACTAAATGGAGAAGATGTTTTCTATAATCCATTATTTTGAGAAGGAGAAGGAAAATTTAGCCATATATCATTTATATGGAGAGTTCAATCAATGGTGGGAATTGATTAAGAACAACAAGATAAAGGATTAAATAAAAGATATGGATTTGCAAAAACATTAATAAAATATTTCTTACTAAGTATTCCCCAAGAACTATTTGAACAAAGATAGAGAGGGGATTCATAGAACTAAATAAAAATGAAGGTGAATCTATCATGACTTATGAGGAAAAATCTTCAAGGCTTTCAAGATATGCCTAGTTTTTTTATTAATAATTATATAAAAATATATAGATTCTTTTTTTGTTTAATATCACACCTTCAAAAGGTTCTATCTATATGATAATTTGGGAGTTATGAAGAAGTGGTTCGATGCGCTATGAAAGTAGAGATTGAGTTCGAATAATTTTCCCATGGTTATGAATAAAAGAAGATAATAATCAAGTTTCAAACTAGTGGATCAAGTGGAAAAGGAGGAAAGAGGTTCTAACTACCCATATGTCAAAAATGTGGGAAGAAGCATTGTGGGAATTTCCTCAAAGGGGTGGGTAAATGATTCAATTGTGGGAGAGAAGGCCACAAATATCATAAATATTGAAGATACGTAAAGAATATGACCAATCTGATGGAGTAAAAAAAGTAACATCCTAATAAACTACCCATGGTTAAATGCTTCAATTATAGGGATAAATTTCATTATTTAAGCCAGTGCACTAAAACATGACTCCTTAAGGGTAATCAGTGTCAAAAACCACCAAATACAAAGGATAAAGGGAAAGTTTATTCCATCACTACTATTGAAGTGGATCATGAAAATTAATTTTTACATTGTACACTTCCTATTCAATTAATAATGGAAAAGGTTTTATTTTATTTGGGTTCTAAATATTTCTTTATATCCTGGAATTTTTCTAGAACTGTTGAATCGATGCCCTAATACCTTGAGTAGATATATCTGTAAAAATACCTAGTGGTGAAATCATTGAAACC
This sequence comes from Viscum album, assembly GCA_963277665.1. Classification (NCBI taxonomy): domain Eukaryota; kingdom Viridiplantae; phylum Streptophyta; class Magnoliopsida; order Santalales; family Viscaceae; genus Viscum; species Viscum album. The sequence goes on along the minus strand of OY728150.1, from coordinate 1,285,328,438 downwards.
CAAGTATTGGACTATTCTCCTATATTCATTTTTGGGAAGATTCTTCCAGTGAATATTATAATTCTTCCCTTGGTGGAATTCAATGCTATATTGGGTATGGATTGACTCTCATTATATAGATCACACATCAACTATCAGAAAAAGTAAATATATTTTCATATTATGAACTATCCAATGCTCTTATATAAATTAAAGGAATATCATTAATCTTCTTGGAAAATACCTCAATAGTATGGGTGCTGATACCCTATAAAGAAGAATACCTTGAACAAACAGTTGAGTCAAAGGAAGGTATCAACCCAGAGGAAATTCCCATTTTTAGAGAATACACTGATGTATTTCACAAATTGTTTCATGGAAACCCCCATATCATAAGGTAGGGTTCTTAATATAACTCATATCTAGAGCCACTCATATATCAAAATTCCCCTAAAAGATGGCCCTGGTCGAATTGGATGAGTTAAAGAAGTAGTTGTAAGAGCATTTGGACAAAGGGTTCATATGCCCAAGTACATTACCTTTGGTTGCACCAGTTCTCTTTATTAAGAAGAAGGATGGATCAATGCACATGTGTATCGATTATTATGAGATAAAAAAGATCACCCTAAAGAAAAGGTATCATTTTCCAAGGATTGGTGACTTGTTAAATCAATTACAAAGAGCTCAGTACTTCTCAAAGCTAGATATTTATTCTAGATATCATCAAATGAAGGTGAAGAAGGAAGATATTTTGAAGACTTATTTCCATAAAAGGTATGGGATCTATGATTTTATAGTGATTCCCTTTGGACTAAATAATTACCCTGCAATCTTTATGGATTTGATGAATATAGTCTTTAGAAACTTCCTTGAAAAATTTTTGGTAGTATTTATCGATGATATTCTCATTTACTCCAAGATAAAGTAGGAATATGAAGAGTATCTAAGGATTTTTCTAGAGACATTAAGGAATGAGAAAATTTATGCTAAGTTTAGTAAGTGTGGATTTTGGATGCATAAAGTCACATTGTTAGGGAACGTGATCACGAGTGAGGGAATTTTTGTGGACCCTTCAAAGACAAAGGCAATTGAGGAATAGACCAGACCCACTAGTTTCATGAAAATCCACAGTTTTCTTATATTGGTTGATATTACCAACATTTTGTGAGGAATTTATCAGGATTTTATAGCTTTATAACTAAGTTAATACAGAAAGGAGTAAGGTATGTCTGAACAGAGGAATGTGAGTAAAGCATCGTGGATCTCAAGAAGAGGCTAATAACTACACATATACTCACACTACCAACAAGTATAGAAGGTTTTATGATATACATTGATGATTTAAAGAAAGGATTGGGTTTTTTACTCATGAAAAATGATAATGTGATAGTCTATGCCTCACAAAAGTTGAAGATCCATGAGCAGAATTACTCAATGCATGATCTGGAGTTAGTAGTTGTGATCTTCACTATAATGATTTGGTGACAATAACTATATGGTGAAAATTGTGACATATATACTGATCAAATGATTATAAATTATATATTCACACAAAATTATCTCAACATGAGTCAAATAAAATGTTTAGATCTAATTAAGGACTATTATTTTTCTATTCACTACTATCTAGAAAAGGCGAACAAGGTTGATGATGATCCAAGTATAAAATAACCTACTACTCTATCCATGATGTGGATTGATAATGAAACTATATTCTTGGATATGAAAAGGTTTTATTTTTAAATAATAATTATAGGGAATATATCATGCATTTACCAAATTATTTCCCAACCATATATCCAAGAAAAGATCAAGGTGGTGCAAAGCGATGATCTAGAGCTATAAAAGAAGGTGAAAGTAGTAAAGGAAGGGAAGTTACATGAGTTCCATATCAACGGTGATAGTGTGATTCAGTTTGGAATGAGAATTTTTGTTCCTTAAATACTTGAGATAAAGAATTATATATTAGAAAATGCACATATATTTCCTTTCTCCATCCATAATATAAGTACCAAGATGTATTGTGATATTTGAGAACACTTCTGGTGGGATAACATGAAGAAGAAGATTACAAAGTATATCTCAAGGTGTCTGGTATATCATCAAGTTAAATAAGAGTGATATAAGTCCAAAGGGATGATTCAACAATTGCCTATACCCACATGGAAATGGGATAATTTCACTATGAAATTTTTCATGGGTATCCCTAAGACATACAAAGGAAACAATAAAATATGGGTTGTGGTGGATCAACTCCCCAAGACTACCCACTTTATCTCTAATAGGGAAGATATCTCACTTGAACAAATTTCCAAGATATATGTGAAGGAAGTGGTGAGGTTGTATGGTGTTCCACTTTCAATCATCTCCGATCATGATCCAATATTCACATCTAAATTATGTATAATTCTTCAACATGCTTTGAGTACTAAATTGAATTTCAGCATGGCCTATCACACTCAAACTGATGTCTAATCTGAAAGGACTATTCAAACACTTTAGGATATTCTAAGATCCTTTAAAATAGAATTAAAAGTTATGTGGGATAAATATATCCCATTGGTTGAGTTCACATATAAGAACATCTTCCACTTAAGTATTCAAATGGTTCCATATGAAGCTCTGTATGGGAAGCGATGTAGAACTATAAATTGTTGGGATGATTTTGGAAAACGAAATCCACTTGGAGCTGACCTGTGTGAAAGAGATGATAGAGAAGGTTCAATCAATTAAACAACATATAAAAGTTGTTCAAAGTAGGAAAAAGATCTATGCTGACAACTGTCAAAGAGACTTCAATTTCGATGTTGGATACAAATTTTTCCTTCAAATATCAACATGGAAGAGATTCATTCAGTTTCGAAAGAATGGGAAGCACATCCCAAGCTACATTATCCCCTTTTAGATCCTTTATCACATAGGATTAGTGGCCTATCAGCTTTCACTTCCACAAAGTATGGATAAAGTTCATGATGTGTTCTGTGTATCACTCTTGAGGAAGTACATACCTGATCCCTCACACATACTGAATCCAAAGGTGGTATAATTGGAGAGTGATCTCTTGTATAAAGAGAAGTTGGTGAAAATATTAGACCATAGAGATAAATTTCTATGCAATAAGACAACTCACCTTGTCAAAGTGTTGTGGAGGAACTATAAGTTTAAAGAGGTGACATGGAAACCAGAGAAAACAATGAAACATAAGTACCCTCAACTATTCTCAACAAAGAATATGAGTTGAAATTTTTGAGGTGAATTTTCAAAATGTGGGAGAATCTAATGACCATGTGTTTATTAGTACTATTTGTTTCTTGAATAAATATGTGTTGTATTATATTATAAACATAAAAATATATATAAACCAACACAAACTTTATTAATAAATATTGTTACAATAATTAGCAATGAAACCAATTAAAATTACAAAAATTAAAACTAGGAAAAAAATATAAAATATAAAGGCTAAAATGGTAAAATATGGATTTCCCCAATCTACTAGAATCAAGACCCCACTCCCAACACTGTAGAGAAGGAGAAAAATTTTAGTAAACCAAACAAAAATTATAGAAAATGGAAATATAGAAATTGATATGAATTAATTTTAAAATTGAGTGAAATAGTTAAGTGGTATTTATAGGAGGTAAAGTGACTATTGGAATATTAATGTTATCATTGTAATAGTAATATGATCATTGGGAATAGTAACCTAACTGTTGAGAATAATAACCTAATCATTGGAATAGTAGTTTTATCCAAAAACAATAAATTTTGATATAAATTGTATTCATTATGATTAATTTATATAAATATAAAATTTATAATTCTAAAAAAAAAATCATGTTTAAAAAACTCAAATAAAATATAAGCACATTTTTAATAAACTGTATTTTAAAGTATTTCATAAAAATATTGATTTTTGTATTTGAAATTAAAATTACCTATTTTAGAAATTTATTTTGATAAAATGAATATATTTTTTTTAAATCATTATATCAAAATTATCCTAGATTTATTTTTTGGTAATTTCCTGATATACTTCAATTTTTAGGTGAATAGTAAAAATACAGTTTTTTACATAACCAGTGTATCTAAAATTATATAATTCGTGATATAATAATTAAATAATCCTTTCTATAACTTTAGGTTTTGAAATGGTATATTTCATTTCATAAATGAATCATTAAAATAAAATAAACTTAATTTCAAAACCTAAAAAGAGCTATCAAAAACCTAAAGTAAAAAAATGACACCTTAAAATAACGATTTTTCTTTTCTTCCACTTTCCTTTTTAATAAACTAATGAATTTAAATTATAAAGTTTGTTTTAAGTATTAAACCCATTATATTATATTTATATATAATTTTTATTATTAATAAAATAATATTACATGGTTTACCTTTGATATAATATTTTATTCAATATTTTATTCTAAAAAAACCTCTTTCCTCAAGTATAAATAACCCCTCTACCTTCCCTTGGAAAAACACTCCTTCCATCCCTTAAAAATCCCAATATCTTCCCAAATACTACCTCTCAATACCCTTATAATACTTAAGTATATTTTGTATCAATTTAACTCCAATCACCAAGTGATTTATAGTGTTGTACAAGAGAAGCTACACTGAGGAGAGAGTAAGTCTCTGTTAACTCTTCCCTCGTTTATTCTTCTCTTTCTTCTTTTTATAAATTCCTTTCAAAACCATATAATATAAAATTAATTATGGAGTAATTTAAAATTATATTAATGATGTTAACCTACTTTAATTATCATATTTATGACAAATATAAATGAAATACTTCCCTTTCCCTCTCTTTTTGACAATGTCCCATTAAAGGTTAGTTAACCACCTACAGAGACATTGTCATGTCAACAAATATAACCATCATCATGGGTAGATATTATAAACTATATATAATATATAAAAATTTAGGAAACTGATGAAATATTTTCAGAGATAAGAGGTCTCAAGGATTCGACGGTGAAAAAAGGGCGGTGTGGGCATGCGCTGATTTGGGTTGAGGTCGATTTGTGCAGTTCTATTGACAGATGTGGTGACTTGGGGGTTCGTGGGTCCAGTGGTCGACCGACACAAGAGGAGAGGAAACGGAGAGGGAATGCATGAGAGGCAATTCCTGGCAGAGACACGGGGGTTTGTGAGTCTGGTGACTGATGAAGTGGTGAGGGACGGCGCTGGAGAGGCGAGGTCTGGCAGAGGCTTGGCGGAGTGGCAAGGCCTGGAGGAGTTTATGGGTATGGCCGCTGATGGAGAGGTGAGGCCTGGTGGATCTTGCAGTGGTGGAATGTGAGGGTTTCATCCAGTAGAGGTTGGAGTAGTGCTTTGGTGTGAGCAGGAGAAGGGTTGTGGAGGCATGAGCGGTCAGGCGGGTCTGGCTTGTTTACATCACAGGTTCCTGGTGGTGAGCGGATCTGGGATCCCGGTGGCGGGATCTTTCTGTTCGCTAGCTTCTAGGGAGAGATGAGTTATGCTTTCTTCCAGGGAGGAGTTTTGGAGACGACCTCGGACTGTGGTGACTCTATAGCACTTGCGGGGAGGACCTCACGATATGGGGGAGCGATGGCGTCAACCAATGACCGGTGATGATCTCAACCTGGAATCTCCTGTCTGATAGCAACTGTACTGGATTTGGATGTCTTTGACATCATGAGTGGGATGGTATTTTAATGATGGATATCTTGGGATAATGTGAGTTGACTTTGGCTGGAAACAGGCTGTTTCATGTTGTATCGGATTGGGACCACTGTAGATGGTGTTCTGGCCTGTTATTTGCTGTTTAAATTTTGGGTGGATTTGTGATGTGAGAGTCATGGTAGGGGCTTTCATATTTTATGGCGTTGGCATCATTTTATGTTGCGTTGCGGGTTTATCATTTAGTGTCTTTGGGGTCTTTGGTTTTTGGGTGACATTTTGTCACTTTTGTGGTGTGATGGTGCTTGTGTCACGTTTATGTATTGTTGCTTTTATATTTCATTAAATAAATTTTTAGAACCAATCTCGCTCGAGTCATGAAATTTCCTGGTATATAAAAATTTAATTATTTGTATTATAATCTTCTATAATAAAAAATACTAATTTATAAATTACATTAAATGAAAATCGAGAAATTTAAGTGAAACAAGAAATTTTTAAGAAAAACATGATATCAAAACACTTCAATTTCCTCAACGGAAATTAAGAAATATAATACAATAATTATAACTCATAAATATTTTTATAAATTACTATAATTTACTTCAGGATAAATGTTTTAATAAATATAATTTTATTATTTAGGAGGCGCAAAAGTGACGAAATAAAATGAGAATTTAGGTCAGGGGATTCTCGAACCCAACTCCTTTTCTTTGAGATATCCATATTTCACAGCATCTTGGATATGAATACTCCTATAAATTACCTTAAATATCATTTAGTTATTCTTCTCATTTATTTTGGGTATATACATGTTTCCTACTTTATTTTATGACAAATATAAATATTTTCCAAATGAACTCTTCTTTACATAACACATCTTTTACTCCTATTGATTTGTCTCTCCTCCAATAAATAATGAGGATGATTATGCCAAATATGTTTTCCCTTATTCATTTTGGAACCCCAATTTTATTCATAAAATTACGTTTTATGAAATTTTTATGAAACCCATTCCTTTCAATGGGTCAATTCATGATTATGATTGTTATACATTCTATGTGGAAATCATGATTATGTAAATATTATGATGTGATGGGTGGCCCAGAATTATATATCCCTCCAATGAATTTGGTAATGTTATGTATCTCATAAGATAATGTGTATTATGTGTGAACATGATGATATATTTTTTCATAAGATGATGTTATGATTATACACATATTTTATGTGTGAACATGATGCTAGCTTTGTTCAAAACTATGTGTGGTATTTAACCACTATGACATGATGTTTAATTTTTATGAAGTGAAACATTCCATGCCTTTATCATATGTTTTCTTAATTATGTTTATGATGATCCTATTATTATGGTTTTATGATGATGTTTATTCTCACCCATGTTACATTGATTCATGTCCCTTATTTATCATATTACTATGAATTTAGTTCACCCATTTCATTGATGTATATCCTTATGTGATTACTTATAATAAGGAAAACATGAGGTACACTAAGAAGATATATAATAAGAAATTAAATAATTTTTATGTTTTATCATGTAAAATTTATGTATGATCTAAATTTTCCTAAGACACTAATCTGTGGGATCCTTGATTTGTAATGATATTATGTTGTTTATCTTTAAAATAATGTAATAGTCATATAAGAAAAAGTAGGTTTGCTATATTATCTATGTATATCAATCAAAAAACACTTCCTTATATCCTAGGGAAAATAAAATATAAGAAAGGGGTGATCGCAGATGCCTAGTAAGGGTAAGCATGTACCAGAAGCTATGAAAAAATAAGTCATAATCAATATAGAACGGTAAATAAATGAAACACATTCCATGTAATCAATAACTTGAGAATAATATTGAATGAATGGATGATGATCAAATAATTCCATATAAATAATCACATGAGCATAAAACATAGCCATAGATATTCTAACTAATCAAATAATCACATGAAATATCAATAACTGAATTCATAATGATAGAATACAGAATTTTTTACATATAAATCATACCATCGGGGCCTTATGTCTATAAAGCTAATACCATCGAGGCCTTGTGCCAAAAAATCTATATAATCAGGGAAGGCCTCGGCCAAAACCCAATCTATTTTTCCTTATGAGACCTAATGATACATCAAGGGGATATAGTGGGTCATGCTCGTCACTTACTAATTCCAATGAATTCCTTGTATGAAAGGGGGAATCATAATCTACATAATCATTAGTATTCAAAAACTAACATACTAAATGTTAATACTTTCCCCAATAAATAAACATAATCATAAACCATCTAGAGTAATATAGTGAATGGAAATAAAATTGTACATACTTAGTCAAAATGATTATAAACCATACAAATAAAAAATAATGATGATATCAATACAAAATATCCTCATTGGATCACAAGTATAATAAATGGTTAATGTCATTTATAAACATAAATACCATATAATGTCATTAAAAACATTTTTGAAGAAAATAAACTTTTCTATTTGAATATATCCTTTTTAAAAATAAAGTACACAAAACATTTTAAAATATATTTCATTAAAAATAACCTATGAAAACTTGTAAAATAATATTTAAAACATTTATTGGTCATTATGAGGGATAATTTTGTTCATTTTTTATACATTAAAACAAATATTATGTTCAAATTTTTATCAAAATCCAAACAGGGATTGTTTTGAAAATGAAATGAAGATTCTTTTAAAAACATTTTTTAGAAAGTAAAAAATGAGTAAAAATATCTTTAATAAATCATTTTTAAAAGTTTAAAAACATTTTTGAAAACATTTTTAGAAAACAATGGTTTTGATGAAAAAGTATTTCCAACCAAATAGAGAAATAAAGTCATATTTTCTTTAAAAAATCCATAATCATTTTAAGTAACAAAGAGACGAAAATGGTAATATTACTTGAAAATTTTCATGATTAACTAATGGAGAAGAAAATAGATTTATTTTAAGATAAAAATATCAAATAATCCCCCCAAGGGGTACTTAAACAAAAAAATCCCAAATAATCACAACTAAAAAACATGTTTTTAACGGCACTAGAATCGGATTTTATCAGCGCAAGAGAAGAATTGATGACCTTATCATGGTTAAAAGTACATGACTTTTATCAGCACATATAAAAACACTAATAATGGTACTATTTATCAATGATTTAATTTAGTTCTGATAAAAGTATGATTTATAATTTCTTTTGAATGTGATGATATGTATAGACTTTATCAGCACATTTATAATCACTGATAAAGGATCCCTTTATAACTGCTTATAAGGTCAGATTTATAAGCACAGTTAATAGCACTGATAAAGGTGAAAACTATAATGTGATGTATCAACACACTACATCACCCGAAATAGGTGTAATGTGCTTCAACACACTGCATCAGCCGAAATAGAAACAAAAATTACCAAAATAAGATAAAAATATTGAATTTAAATGAAATAAAATTTATAAAACAAATACAAGAAAAATAAAACACTATTATAGAGTATGTTAGTTGTTTACTAATTAAAATGAATGTCACTTTTGAATAAAAAAGAAAAACTTGGAGTCATTTCGGTGACACCATGTGTCTGATTGAGATTTGGTTGATCCCTACATGTCACAAATGACATATGGATCATTTTCCTAAAGTACCAAAACAATCTGAATGCATTTTCTCAGTTTTGAGGATGTCAGTTGTTTTTTTAACATTAATGTTAGTTTTGAATAAAAAAGACACACTTGGAGTTATACCAGTCATAATGTGCATTGGATTGAGGTGCGTATGAATGATAAACGTCTCAAATGACTCATGGATCATTTTTCTAAAGTATCAAAACAATAAAAAAATTCTTGGTTTTGAGTATGTCAGTTATTTTTTTTATTAAAATGAATGTCACTTTTTGAATAAGAAAGAAGTAATGGGGTCATACCGATCACACTGTGTGTCAGATTGAGGTGAGGTTGATCTCTACACATAAAAAATGATGTATGGATCATTTTAATAAATTACCAAAACAATATGAATGTGTTTTATTAGTTTTGAGCATGTCAGTTTTTTTATTAACATTAATGTTAGTTTTGAATAAAAAAGATGCACTTTGAGTCATACCGGTCACACAATGTGTTGGATTGAGGTACGACTAAATGATACACATCCCAAATGACTCATGGATAATTTTCCTAAAGTATTAAAATAATTGAAATTAATTTTATTGTTTTTGAGTACGTCGGTTATTTTTTTTTTGATTAAAATGAATGTAACTTTTAAATAAAAAAGTTGCACTTGGAGTCATAATAGTCAAACCATGTGTCGGATTGAGGTGAGGTTGATCCCTATACATAAAAAATGAAAAATGGATCATTTTCCTAATGTAAAAAAATAATATGAATGTGTTTTACTGGTTTTGAGTATGTCAGTTGTTATTTTTTTATTAACATTAATGTCATTTTTGAATAAAAAATATGCACTTAGAGTCATACCGATCACACCATGCATCGTATTGAGGTGAGGCTGAATGATATACAATCAAAATGGCTCATGGACTATTTTATTAAAGTATCAAAATAATCGTAATGAGTTTTATTAGTTTTGAGTATGTTGGTTGATTTTTTTATTAAAATGAATGTCACTTTTGAATAAAAAAGATGCACTTGGAATCATACCAGTCACACTGTGTGTCGAATTGAGGTGACGCTAATCCCTACATGTCACAAATTATATATGGATCATTTTCCTAAAGTGCCAAAACAATATGAATCTGTTTTCTCAATTTTGAGTATGTTAGTTGTTTTTTTGATTAAAATGAATGTCACTTCTAAATAAAAAAGATGCACTTGCAGTCATACCGGTCACACCATGCGTCATATTAAGGTGTGGATAATCCCTATACATCACAAATGACATATGGATAATTATACTAAAGTACCAAAACAATATGAATGTTTTTTCTCAGTTTTGAGCATGTCAGGTTTTTTATTAACATTAATGTCAGTTTTGAATAAAAAAGACGCACTTGGAGTCATACCGGTCACACCGTGCGTCGAATTGAGGTGAAACTGAATGATTCACATCCCAAATTACTCATGGATCATTTTCCTAAAGTATCAAAACAATCAGAATGTGTTTTCTTGATTTTGATTATGTCAGTTGTTTTTTTATTAAAATGAATGTCACTTTTGAATAAAAAAGATGCAATTGGATTCATACTGGTCACACTGTGTGTCGGATTAAGGTGTGGTTGATACCTACACATCAAAAATGAAATATGGATCATTTTAATAAAGTATAAAAATAATATGAATGCATTTTCTCAGTTTTGAGTATGTTAGTTGTTTTATTTTGATTAAAATAAATGTCACTTTTGAATAAAAAAGGATGCACTTGGAGTTATATCAGTAACACCATGCATTGGATTGAGGTGGTGCTGATCCCTACACATCAAAAATGAAATATGGATCATTTTCCTAAAGTACCAAAATAATATGAATGTGTATTCTTGATTTTGAGTATGACAGTTCTTTTTTTATTAACATTAATGTCAGTTTTGAGTAAAAATGATTCACTTGGAGTTATACTGGTCACACCATGCATCGGATTGAGGTGAGGATGAATTATATAAGTCCCAAATGACTCATGTATCATTTTCCTAAAGTATAAAAATAATCATAATTCATTTTCTTGGTTTTGAGTTTGTCTATTTTTTTATTAAAATGAATATCACTTTTGAATAAAAAAATATGCACTTTGATTCATACCAGTCACATTGTGCATCATATTTAGGTTTAGTTGATCCCTACATGTCACAAATGACATATGGATAATTGTCCCAAAGTACCAAAACAATCTGAATTCATTTTCTCATTTTGGAGTACGCGACATGTTTTTTTTACTAAAATACCATTTTAAACTGGAAATACACACAATGGATCTTATCTTAAGTGACAAGTGTTGTGTGTACTTTTAAAAAAATCTCAAACACAATCATGGTATGATCCTTATTCTACTTTATTTCCAAAAAAATTTATTGTTTACAAGTCAGCGCTTCTTATCCTCCTCTACCTCGGTCTTCACCTTTGCCTCCTCGTCCACGTTGGTCTCTAACTCTGACTTTTCCTTCATCTTCACATCTTCCTTTGCCTATGCCTTCGCCTCCACCTCCACCTACATTGTAACGTCCCGAATCTGGAGCCCCTCCACTGGTGCCCCATACCCGGTTCTCCACATAACCTCAAGCGTGTTTCCCCAAACGCCAGAGGCTTCCGACTAGCAGTGAGGGCCTTAGTGAGTCGGTGGGGAAACTATGCCCTCATTCGGTAAGGTATATAGTGGAAAAACAATAGTCAACAGTGGAAGCAGTAACAACATGCATAACAGCAGAAACCAAACAACAGAAGCAAAGAATATATATAGCAATGATGATAATGATGCAGCAGGTACAAGTAGCTATGGAAAGTAGAAAACACAACAACGTGCTGAAGTACAACTGAAAAACAAAGTTCAAAGGAAAACAAGATAAACTCCTCAGCATCGCGAGCCCTGGCTCAGTCCCATGCTCTCTAGCTCCAGCAAAATCAAGATCCTGAAGTAGAAGGGTGCTTGCCCTTATCTATACCTGCAGCAACATAGTCTGCTTGGGCCCAAAAGCATGGCCCAAATAGGGTGTGAGATACAATCCTAGTAGGCAATCACCCAAAAATTTGTGCCTAACAGTCAATGAATACATGGTAGTAATATAACAAGAAGTAGTAAACAGGATAACACAAACAGCCACAATCCACAGTTCTAACAACTAGAGTACACAAGTAAGAAGCCAGCAACAAGAAGAAAACAGGTAACCCTCTGGGTAGCTCACACAGCCTAACCCCTATGGTTCAACCTATAAGTACTAGCAACCCTCTAGGAGTCACACACAATCTCACCCCTCTGGTTTAGCTATGAAAATAAGAAGACTCTCTGGGGAAGAACTCACCGTCAATTCCCCCTATAGTCTGGTATCGTGCTAAAGGCTCTCTGGGGAAGCACTCAACGTCAATTCCCCTTGTGGCTTGTGTCGTGGAACTACAGACTCTCTGAGGAAGCACTCAACGTCAATTCCCCCTATAGACTCGCATCGTAATTAAAAGACACTCTGGAGAATCCCTTCTGTCAATTCTCCCTTTGGTCTACTACTCTAGGTTCTCATAGTCTTGAGTGAAACTAAGCATGATCAGCATGTGTGTATCGTCCAAGTAAACCTCAAGAACTACTTGGATATCATTCTACGGCTCAACAGCAATAATAAAACAACAGTTCCACTATCCTACAACTAGGCATGGTAACTGGAAAAATTCCCAACAGGGAAAACAATCATGGAAAAGCAACCTGAGCACAAATAAATCACTCTACTCACAAGAAATAACCTCTACTAAAGAAAACAAGAAAAAGTTGGCAAACAGTAGGGGAAAAACAAGAAACACGCAATACCCCATTCAAGGGAATTGGTGTAATTTTCACATAATATTCATCAACTTCCAACGGAAAGGCACAAACCACCTACCTCGATACTAGGTGATCGATATACGTGAACCACGACGACAGATTCCCCTTGGAACGATGTAGATCTGAGAAAATGCACAAAACTCTCAACCTACGATAACTTGGAAACCAGGAGGAATCAAGAAACAAGACTCAAGAAGAAGTAAGAACTCACTGTTGTGCTTCCAATGCAATCGACCGTGCTCGAATCGGAGAACGGATGGCGAGGTGGGAGCTTGGGGAAGATTTGGTCGTACAGGTTGCTTCAAACGGACAAAAACTGGAGAAGAAGATGAAAATGGGGGTTAGGAGGAACCCCGGTCCATTTAATCAAAAAAAGAAAGTACACGGCATGTACTTTTAGAGTACACGGCGTGTACTGGGTCTTTTCCGTACTCTTCCAAAATCGGCCTCCACGTCACCCTTACACACCGTGTGTGTGGCTCAGGAACGGCCAGCACACGGATTCGAGCCAGATCAGAGTACACGGCGTGTACTCAGAAAGTACACGGTGTGTACTTTGAAAATTTCCAAAAAAATCATTTTTCTTAAAAACTCTAGAAAAAAGGAAAAACATACCTGAACGAAAATCCGGGTTCTTACAAACTTCCCCCTTAAAGAAATTCGTCCCCGAATTTCTCTAACGGGGCGTAGAAGAAGAATCCCCGAACAGTTCCGGCCACTGTGATCATACATCGGCCTCCCTCTCCCAGGTCTCATCCTGTACTCGCCCATGCTGCCATACCACTTGTACCAGAGGAACAGACCACCCATAGAGAATCTCTGTACTGTGATCGATAATCTGGATAGAATGATCCTCGAACGACGCATCCACTTCAAGCTCGACTTCCTTGGGCTGAAAGGCGTGAGACGGGTCTGAAAATTAACGTCGGAGATGAGAGACGTGGAAGACTTCGTGCATGGCCCGATACCTCTGAGGTAGTTGTAACCGATAGGAGACCGGCCCCACTCTCTCTAAGACCTCAAACGGCCAGACGTATCGCGGTGAAAGCTTACCTTGTCTCTGGATCCTCTTGTGTACCAACCTCGGTGCGACGTGCAGGAAAACCTGATCCCCAACCTCGAACTCCAGAGGTCGTCTCCACTGATCAGCATAAGACTTCTGTCGAGACTGCACTGTAGCCATCCTCTTCAAAATCAGCTCTATCTACTCTGAAGTCTCCTAAACAAGACGAGGTCCCAGTAGAGCTGCCTCTCCTGCCTCCAGCCAGCATAAGGGCGATAGGCATGGCCTACCGTACAAAACCTCATATGATTCCATTTGAATGGTTTCCTGGAAACTGTTGTTGTAGGCGAACTCCACCAGAGGGATATGCTTCTCCCAAGAACGACCAAAGTCTAGGATGCAATCTCAGATCATATCCTCAAGCACCTAGATCATGTGCTCGGACTGGCCATCAGTTTGGGGATGGTATGCTGTACTCAAAAGTACCTGTGTACCCAAGGCCTTCTGAATTCCCTGCCAGAACCAAGAGGTAAAGTGCGTATCCCTGTCTGAAACAATGGAGTGTGGAACTCCATGTAGACGAACGATCTCTCGGATGTAAAGTTGTCCCAGAACATCAACACTGAAGGTCTCCTTAATCAGCAAGAAGTGTGCAACCTTTGTAAGCATGTCGACGACAACCCAAACAGCATCGTTCCCTCAAGGTTTCCTTGGCAACCCAGTCATGAATTCCATTGCGACATCGTTCCACTTCCACTTCGGAATGGGTAACTGCTGCAAAAGTCCTACTAGTCATTGATGCTCTGCCTTCACCTACTAACAAGTAGAACATCTCATGACGAAACCAGCAACATCCTTCTTCATAATTGGCCACCAGTACTGGCGATGAAGATCCCGATACATCTTGGTGATGCAAGGATAAACTGCCCAAACTGAGGAATGAAAATCCCGCATTAGCTCCACGCGTATGTCTGCTGGCACCCATACACGTCTCTGGAAATGCAAGATCTCATCCTTGCCCACTGCCCATCTGGGAAGAGGGTCCTCTCCTGACACACTCTCCCGCAGGACTAAGCCTTCAGAGTCTGATAGTTGCCTCATCCGTACCCGATCAAGAAGTGTAGAGGTAACAGCTACAAAAGATAGAAAGGTCTGTCCCTGTCTGTCGTGAACCTCTAGATGCATCTCAGAGAATATAGACATTAGCTTCCACTCACTGTTGGCCTCCTGAATTGCCTGAATCTGAGTTCTCCTACTCAACGCATCTTCCACTACGTCTCCTTTCCCCGGCTTATAGGCAAGCTCGAAATCAAAAGACTGTAGGTACTCGACCCACCTGCGCTGTCTCGGGTTCAGATCCCGCTGAGTGAAAATATACTTGAGACTCTTGTGGTCAGTGAAGACCACAAAGTTCTCTCCCAGCAGATAGTGTCTCCAATAGCGTAAGGCATGAACAATAGCTTCCAACTCCAGATCGTGCATAGGGTAGTTCCTCTCATGTGGCCTCAACTTCCGAGACCTGTACGCAACGACTCCATCCCCCTGCATAAGCACAGCTCCCAGCCCGATACCTGAAGCATCATAGTAAACAGTGTAGTTCTTGCCTGGCTCCAGCAAGACTAGTATCAGTGTTGAAATCAACCTCCCTTTCAGCTCCTGAAAGGCTGACTCGCAAGAATCTGACCATAAGAACTTCACCCCCTTCTTGGTCAGACCTGTCAAAGGTGCTGCTAGATGAGAAAAGTCCTGAATGATGCGTCTGTAGTATCCAGCCAGCCCTAGGAAACTCCGTACCTCAAATACGTTCTTCGGATGCTCCTAGGAAACTACATCTCTCACTTTCTCTGGGTCCACTGATACTCCTGCCTCTGAGATGACATGACCCAAGAAGTGAATCTGATCCATCCAGAAGTGGCACTTTGAGAGTTTAGCATAAATCTGATTCTCTCTCAGTGTACTCAAAACGATCTCAAGATGTGTGGCATGGTCGTGTCGAGTGTGAGAGTACACCAAGATATCATCCACGAATACCACGATGAAGGAGTCCAAATAAGGATGGAACACTCGGTTCATCAGTTCCATGAAAACTTTAGGCGCGTTCGTGAGACCGAACGGCATGAATATATACTCGTATAGACCATACCTTCTCTTGAAGGCTGTCAGAGGTATATCTGATGGTCTAACACGCAACTGATGATAACCGGACCTCAAGTCGATCTTCGAGAACACCCGGGCTCCTCAAAGTTGATCGAAAAGGTCGTCAATTCTCGGAAAAGGATATCGGTTCTTGACCGTCAACTGGTTCAGCTTCCGATAATCCACACAAAGCTGAAGGGTACCGTCTGCCTTCTTTGCAAACAGGACAGGCGAACCCCAATGAGAAGTACTGGGTCGGATGAAGCCCTTATCCTGTAGCTCCTCCAACTGCTTCTTGAGCTCCTGCAACTCAAGTGTATCCATCCTATAAGGAGGAATGGACACCGGTACCGCTCCTGGCACGAGCTCAATAGAGAAGTCTACCTCATGCTCCGGAGGTAAACCTGAAAAGTCCTCTAGAAAGATGTCCCTGAAGCGATCCACCACTGGAGGAAAATCCAACTGTGGAGTCCCCTGATCATCCAGATAAAGACTAGCAATCTGGGTTGTCACCCTTCCTAGCCCAAGATGCTCAAGTCCTACCCGACTCGCCCGAACGTCCCACTCGCCCTTATGAAGAAAAGACTCGCCCTCTGGTGAAACGAAACTCACTCTGTGGTGATAACAGTCAACAACTGCATGAAAGGGAATCAACCAATCCATGCCAAGGATGATATCATAGCATGTAATATCTAGGACATAGAGATCCTATAAGAAGCGATGCCCTGCAACCTCGAGAGGTCACTCTCTACACTGGCGTACACAAGATGTCCTCGTCCCCAAAGGTGTGTCTAGTGTCAACGAGTCGGCATAAAAAAAAGACGTAGAGTCCAAGGCTCTCCACAACAGCAAAAGAGATAAAGCTATGTGTAGCACCAGTATCGAAAAGGGCTGAAGATAACACTGAGGCTACTAAGATCGTACCTCGAACAGTAGAAGGGTCGGGATCCTGCTCCTGATAAGTCTGCTCCACGATGAAAGACTGGCCTATACCGTGGCCCTGTGCCCCTGGCTGACCACTCTAAGCTGAACCTCCCTACTGGTGCTGAGGAACTGGTGGTTGACCTCCACGGCCTTGACCTCCACCTCGGACCGAACGGCCAGAAGAACTCCAGTTCCCCGACTGGTGAGAAACTGGTGGTGCTGCTTTTGAATGAGGAGTCATGGAAGAACCCCGGTCACCAGTTGCTGGTGAGAAGACCTGGCAGAAATGCTGAAGGTGACCCATCTTGCCGCAATATCGGCACTCCACAGGGTCCCTCTAGCACTGCAGCCTCGTATGCCCTGACTGGCCACACTGGTAGCATGTCACCTGGCTGCCTGACGATGCATATTGCTTCCTCGGATCATCACGTGTAGGCTCTCTACGGTGCTTCTTGCTGTCATCTAGAGGAAGACTAGCTCTGGAAGTAGAACCGCCTTGGCTCGCAGCTCCAGAGTCTCTCAGATTGCGCTCCGCAATCAGTGCCTGGTTTACGATGGAAGTAATGGAAGTCAACTGGAAGATGTTCACCTGTGAGCGGATCTCCCGCCTGAGACCATCCTCGAACTTCCTTGCTAAGAACACCCCACTCCCATCCTGGAGGGGTGTGAAGCACTACAGCTCGGTGAAATGAGTAGAATACTCCATGACAGAAAGAGTACCCTGCTCTAAGCTCATGAACTCCCGGGCTCAGTCGCCCCTCAGGGTCTCCGGGTAGAAGTAGTCATAGAAAATGCACTGGAACTCCTCCCAAACCATAGCATGTTGCTGACCTGACCGTGAGATCACATCCCACCACCTCTTGGTGGAGTCTCGGAGCATGTAGGTGGCGAGCTTGACCTGCCTCTCTAGAGGCGTCTCCAGATGCTCTAATATAGTCAGCATGGCTTCTATCCATGACTCTGCAGCCTAAGGTCCTCCTTCTCTCGAGAACGTAAGAGGATGCTGCTGCTGGAAAACTCACGTCAAGTCTGCCATAGACGTCGCAGGAGGCGGCGCTCCCTGGAAGGCCTGCATCATCCTCATTAAACATTCCCTGAACTACGCATCAGCACCTGCAACCATTATAAAAGTCGGTTCCAAGGCTGGCCTGACTGGAGGATCGGCAGAAAGTCCCTGATCATCCATATCTGGCGTCTGATCACTGCTCAATGATAGACGTATGACCGGAGGACGTCTCGGAGGCATAGCTCTGAAAGATCAAAAGCACACCTTAGATCAGAAAAACAAGGATAGAGAACACAAGGGTACAAAATGGAAATAGGGGAAGAAAAACACACAAGTTTGCAAAACATGACTACACGGCGTGTATAAAACTACATGGCATGTCTTCTTAAACCACTGACATGGGCGTGTAATCCTACCCTACAAGCCGTGTACACTTCAAACTACACAGCGTGTTGCACCCACACACGGCGTGTACTTGAAAACTGTTCCCCTACCCGAGTCTCCTTACATGGCTAACCCACACGGTCCGACTTAACCTGAGACTACACGGCGTGTTCTTAACACACACAAAGTGTACTAGAAAAGGTTTCGGTGGCCCGTGTTTGTGAAACACATGGTCGTCTACATGGATGAACCTTACACAGTGTCCTCCGAACAAACATGGCATGCATAGGCAAGGTGACCCCGTCCCGTGTTGTTCGTGACACGGCCGGGTACCTGGACAAGACTACACAGCGTGTGGAAAAGAAGGTAACGTCGGCCCGTGTTTTTCGTGACACGGCTGAGTACCTGGACAGGACTACACGGCATGTTCCCTAAGGACACGGTGTGTTCTACCCGAGCTTCCCCGGCCCGTTTGTTAGTGACACGGCCGGGTACACGGCTCCAAACTTACACGGCGTATACCAATCGTACACGGCGTGTTCCCGAAGTTACTCCCACGACACCGTGTTCTGCTCACACGTTCAGTGACATGGCCTGAAAACTACACGGCATGTATCCAGAAAGTACACGCCGTGTATTCTGGGTTTTTCTGGGCAGTAGCTCAGAAGCTGCACAGAATTCTAGAAACACTAAAAACCAGGCGAAAAAGTTCCAAATTCCGATCCGTGAGGGCCCATAACACCTCAAGAACCAAAATTTGGTTATATTCACTTTAAGAAAAGAGAAAAACGAACAGTTTTCTAACATAACAACATAGAATCTATCAAGCAACTATCACAACAACATGAATAATCTACACAAATTTTATCACAACAGCATGCAATCGCTAATGCACCCTAGATCGCATGGCAAGAATGCATGGAATGTGATTTTTAAAAGTGTCTATATGATGCATGAGACGGAAAACCCTCATCTCATCGGGTTGTGACAGAAATAGAACCGAATTATTAAAACAATCACCGCACAAGTCATGCGAATCACTCTAGGTGAAAACATATCAACCATAAAACTCAAAAACAGCAAAAACTGCAATTAACAAGGTAGTATGGCTTTTCCCTGTACACAGGTTAGCTACTCCCGAGCACAGATTAATGCCAAGTACCAAATCCGTCCTATCCCTGGATAAAGTCTCCAAACAGTAAAGCAAGAGAAAATAACTCCTCTGATACCACTTTGTAATGTCCCGAATCTGAAGCCCCTCCACTAGTGCCCCGTACCCGGTTCACCACATAACCTCAAGCGCGTTTCACTGAACGCCAGAGGCTGCCGACTAGCAGCGAGGGCCTTGGTGAGTCGGTGGGAAAACTATGCCCTCATTCGGTAAGGTATACAGCAGAAAAACAATAGTCAACTGCGGAAGCAGTAACAACATGCATAACAGCATAAACCAAACAGCGGAAGAAAAGAATATATATAGCAATGATGATAATGATGCAGCAGGTACAAGTAGCTATGGAAAGCAGAAAACACAACAACGTGCTGAAGTACAACTGAAAAACAAATTGAAAAGGAAAACAAGATAAACTCCTCATCATCGCGAGCCCTGGCTCAGTCCCATGCTCTCCAGCTCCAGCGCAATCAAGATCTTGAAGTAGAAGGGCGCTTGCCCTTATCTATACCTGCAGCAACATAGTCTGCTTGGGCCCAAAAGCATGGCCCAAACAGGGTGTGAGATACAATCCTAGTAGGCAATCACCCAAAGATTTGTGCCTAACAGTCAATGAATACATGACAATAATATAACAAGAAGTAGTAAACAGGATAACACAAACAGCCACAATCCACAGTTCTAACAAGTAGAGTACACAAGTAAGAAGCCAGCAACAAGAATAAAATAGGTAACCCTCTGGGTATCTCACACAGCCTAACCCCTATGGTTCAACCTATAAGTACTATCAACCCTCTAGGAGGCACACACAGTTTCACCCCTCTGGTTCAGCTATTAAAATAATAAGACTCTCTGGGGAAGCACTCACCGTCAATTCCCCCAGTAGTCTCGTATCGTGCTAAAGGCTCTCTGGGGAATCACTCAAAGTCAATTCCCCCTGTGGCCCATGTCTTGGAACTACAGACTCTCTGAGGAAGCACTCAACGTCAATTCCCCCTATAGTCTCTCATCATAATTAAAAGACACTCTGGAGAAGCCCTTCCGTCAATTCTCCCATTGGTCTACTACTCTAGGTTCTCACAGTCCTGAGTGAAACTAAGCATGATCAGCGTGCGTGTATCGTCCAAGTAAACCTCAAGAACTACTTTGCTATCATTCTACAGCTCAACAGTAATAATAAAACAATAGTTCCACTATCCTACAACTAGGAATGGCAACTGGCAAAACACCCAACAGGAAAAAAAAGCATGGAAAAGCAACCTGAGCACAAATAAATTACTCTACTCACAAGCAATAACCTCTACTAAAGCAAACAAGAAAAAGAAAGAAAACAGCATGGGAAAAACAGGAAACACGCAATACCCAGTTCAAGGGAATTGGGGGAATTTGCACATAATATTCATCAACTTCCTATGGAAAGGCACAAACCACCTACCTCGATCCTAGGTGATCGATATATGTGAACCACGATGAAAGATTCCCCTTGGAACGATGTAGATCTGATAAAACGCACAAAACTCTCAACCTACAATAACTTGGAAACCAGGAGGAATCAAGAAACAAGAATCAATCAGAAGGAAGAAATCACCGTTGTGCTTCCAACGCAATCAACCGTGCTCGAATCGGAGAACGGACGGCGAGGCGGGAGCTCGGAAGAGATTCGGTCGTACGGGTCACTTCAGACGGATGAAAACTGGAGAAGAAGATGAAAATGGGGGTTAGGCATGACCCTGGTCCATTTAATGAAAAAAATAAAGTACACGGCATGTACTTTTAGAGTACACGGTGTGTACTGGGTCCTTTCCATACTCCGCCAAAATCGGCCTCCACGTCACCCTTACACATTGTGTGTGTGGCCCGGGCATGGCCAGCACATGGCTTCGAGCCGGATCAGAGTACACGGTGTGTACTCAGAAAGTACACGGTGTGTACTTTGAAAATTTCCAGAAAAATCATTTTTCTTAAAAACTCCGGAAAAAAGGAAAAACATACCTGAACGAAAATCCGGGTTCTTACATACACCTTCATGTTTTCCCAGAAAAATTATTTTTTGCAGATCAGTGCTTCTAAACAAATTGATTTCCTCCATTAATCTTCTCCTTGAGAAAGAGATGAAGAATAATATATAAGCATTCTGACCCTAATTCTTCACACCCCAAATATTTTTTGATGGTCATAACTCATACTAGATCACAAAAATAACATGTAATCATTTAAATTTTTTGTTGGCATGAATTCTGACAAAAAGTATGCTTCCCATTCATCTCTAAACAAATTGATTTCTTCTTTTGAATATTTTCTTTATTGGTAATATTAATAGTACTGAGAAAATATAAACAAACAAATTATTATGAAATATATTTAATGAAATTGTAATTAACTTTGAAAATTAACTATAGGTGGATGCTGGTTTTTTTATATTGTATGATTTCTATCATAAATTTTCAAACATAATATCCATAATCAATTTCATTATCTTGTTTCAGACACTTCAGAAACATTGATCAAAATAAGTAAATTGTTTTGAAATGTTTTGATAGTTAAATATTTCTATATATACCTTAATTTTTTTCCATTTTTAGTAATCAATGGGCTTTATCTTTTCAGATGTCGGCCTCATGCCATGATTTAGCTTGTATTTAGAGACTTTTCTATCATAAAAAATTCTCATTAAAACACATACTGAACATATAATTTGAAGTTTATCTATAAAATTTTGATTGTGGTGTATTTAATATTCACAATACACATCAGTTGTGGTTAGTTGGTTGGAATTCCATTCATTGAATCCAAAAAATAAATAGTTGGGGTGTCTATGATGACTTCTATCAGCATCCAGTGCTTCCTAAAAAAATAAAAACAATTAAGTAATGAAAAAATTAAAAATATATTTGATGTGATTAGATTTTAGAGTTTTACCCTTGTATTGTAGGCATAAAAAAGATACTATAGTTGTAACGCCCCGACCCTAGTTACCCAGAGTCGGTGCATTATTACATAACATTGGCATGATCACAAGAAAGATCAAATCTCGAAAGACCGATTGGTTTAGTAGCCTTGGAAACACTAGATATATTCATAAGTTTTACATTACATCATTAAACGAAAAACTACTACAACAACATATTGTCTCCATAATCCACACTCATATCCCCACATAATATCCCTGCAGGTCATTCATAAATTACTTCTTCACTTCCTGGGAAAAATAAAACATAGAAAAGGGGTGAGCTCAAATGCCCAGTAAGGATAACAATATAGCGGAACATTCAAAATAAGCATAAACATTTAAGGCAATGAATTACTAAAACAAAAGCCTTTTAAAATTGAATTTCAACATAGTATGGCAAAAGTAAAATGAAATAATGCCATTTACTTGTTCACATGGATATTCTACTAATCGAATAATCACATGCAATATCAATAACCACTTTCATAATGTTGGAATGCATAATGCCAGACTATCATAACCACATAGCCAAGGCCTCGTTCCAAGACTACAAATAAGATTTTGTCAAGGCCTTGTGCCAAGACACTAGTTTGTCTCATGAGACCTACCGATGCATCGAGGAGCTATAGCGGGCTCCACCCGTCACTTATTAAGTCCAATGCATTCCCATATGAAAAGGTTTAAACATAACATAAACATTCGTATTAAAACTAGCATACGAAATGTCAATAATTTCACCATAAACTATGAATGGTATAAAAATAGCACATCCATAGTCAAACATATCACAAAACCTTCAATACAATATAGAAGTTTTGTATCATAATAAATCAACTTCAAATAATCTTAAAATCCATCAAAGGATGTTGACATAGATGAAATCAAAATTCTTTTTAAAGAAGTATCTCCTTTTATTTTGAAATCATTTAAGATCCATATAAAATAAAACATTTTCTTTGAAAATATTCTTATAATATTGTATGGAAAGCTTCGACGATTTTATAACGGCGGAAAATAACCGCACCCGCCGTATAAGTTAAAAAAACATTCTTACCTCAATTCTGTCGAAAAGGTTAAAAAGGACCTTGTTTTGAAAACGACGGAAAGATTCCTTTATAAACCTCTTATAAAAAGTCAAACAAGGGTATAAATGACTTTAACCCATATTCTTGTAAATAGTAAAAATGTTTTGAAATACATTTCGAAGAAACATGGATGTGGATGATAAAGAGGTCCCAGTAGATTATTACGTATAATACAACCTCGGATAATGAAGAGATTGTGAAATAACCCTTACCTTGTACTTTTCCTTGGTTGGGGTAGGTTAACCTCCTGTATAATAGTGAAATAATTGTTACTAAATTATACAAGAATCATATACATTAATATGATATCATATATGATCTTTTAATATTGATTTGATAATAATATCTTAGTATTTATCGCCGTTTCGGGTGTTAACTTACTCATTTTCTTTATATGTTTTGTTACATAAGTCATGTTTGTTGTATCTTATTCATATCCAGAATGATATCAAGTCCTTAAACATCATTTTTAAATCATTAAATGATAATTATACTTGAATGGTTACGATGGAAAATGAATCTCATCGCGTTCGTGGAGACGGTAGTCCGTACGTACGCACGAACGCTACTTCCATTTAATTTTTATTTTAAAAGAATCGAATACAAATGATACATAGGTATATTACTATTCCAGTATAATATAATATTTTATATATGTTACTTAAGTTCATTAACACCATCCTTTATACGTTCCATGTGTGGTATGAACGAGTCATATCATTTTAAGGGGGCGGTAGTCCGCACTTCCTCAAATGAAATTATCGTATGTATATACAACATGAAACGAATAATGGAATGAAATAAAATGGAATTACAGAAGCTTATATATAAAATATATATCATTAATATCATATTTAATTACAGTGCCATCATAATGGCCACCATGAGAGGCGGTAAGATGTATTTGAACAATCATCGTTTCGTGAGGCGTTAGTTTGCCATCCACAGAAACATTATGTTCATCATCCATTAGATGGGGTTGTGTGTATGTGTAGTTTGAATCCTTCTTATAACAACATCCTAGTATATTGAGGATACTGGTGTTGTTACAAAAGAAAGGAAATAAAAAGATTTTTGGGGGTTGGAGAAGCAAAATAAATGAAAATACTTTAAGAGAAATTGTTACCTTTAATTTAGGTAACTCACTTTGGTTGGAACCAAAGGACTTCTTGAAATGCTTTCTGCCTAAGGGGAAGCTTCAAGGAGGAGGAGAGGGTTGTGGGGAGCTTAGTTGGGCAGAGTTTGGACGAGCCAAGTGGCTTGAGAGGTGTGAAGTAATGAGAAGGAGGAGTGCCCTTTTATAAGAGGGGTGAGGGGCACCTTTGGAAAAGCTAGAAATATTAATTTATAATAAATTCATATTCGGTTTCTAATGGCTCCAAAGTTGACTATTAAAAGGTTGAGGTGGGGATGGGTCTAAAACTACTCATCCAATAGAATTTAGACAGGTTTGGGTACTTATATTAACCTTATCTTTAATTATTAACTCTAAGTTAATTAGTTTCACTTTTACAATGTCTCTTTGTATTTTTATATTATATGGTTAATAAACTTACCATATACATCCAAGCGACCCCCAAGTGGTCCATTAATTATTAACCTATCATGATATAAGTCTCTTGGCCGAACCTTAGATTTTTAGGAATTTAATATCAATTAATAATATAATATTTGTTTTAAGAACTCTTTTATGTCAATTTTGACACTATTCATTAGTTGATTTTTGTGAAACTCATAACAGATTGATTACTTCGAAAAAAGTCAATTAAATCAATCCTAATATATCATATTATCCTAGAAAATTAGTTTAATTCATTAAAAGTTTCATATTATATTTATTTGGGTATTTATAATATCACTTATTTTAATTTTTCACTATTATAGTAATTACTGCATCATCATTGTGTCATAAATAAAATAAATTATTTAATGTCTAAAAATTATAAATAAAACATAATTATGTAGGAAATCTTTTTATATTTCTAATGAATATTTATAATTGAAAATCCAACATGTATAACCCTATGTAAAAATTGTTCTTCTAAAAGATGTAAGCTTATGCCATTTTTATTTTTATTTTAACTTTATTAATATAATGTGTCCCTACCACATACAAGTGGCTCCAAGGGGTCCCCAAATTGACCCAAGGATGCCCATGGTCGGGTATGTGTCCACCAATAAGGTTAGGACACGTTTTAGGGTAATCTTGTATTATTATAATATTATTTTTTAACCCTTATTTACCGGATTTACCCTTTAACCATGGTAAATAAAATATTTACCGCAGTAATTATTCAAAATGTCTAAAAATAAAAGTTACCTATTTACACAATTTGAACATCCTGATTCCAAATATGGAATCCATTTTTCTAAATTCAAAACACAGAAGTGGCAGAAATTAATTTAAAATTAATTCCCGCTGTCAAAACAAAAAGCGTGTTTTTAAGAGATAATAACTATCAAAAGATTGACACTTGTTTATGTTTGGTTTAATTGTAAAATTATGTCCAATGACCAACATTATATTAAATGGTAAAAATATATTCTAAATATACTTTAAAACCACTCAAATTCATAATTTATCACTATTAATTATTTTGATTAAAAAAGTTGTTTTTAATTAAAATTTAGTAGTTTTCACTATTCATCAAAATATGAAAGTTATCCGAAAAGTACCAAAATTTCACCCTAGACTAATTTCGATATTCCGAATCCAAAAATGAAGTCCATTTTGAAATATAAAATATATATGATTTCAAAAAGTAGGTATTACTATTTACAACGGCTAGTTTAATTAGTTGTGGTGTGTGTTAGAACTCGAGGTTGCGTACAACACACGCTATCGCATTATTCGAAGGGAAACGTACCGTAGAAGCTTGGGGTGTTACATTCTCCCCTCCTTCAAATAATTGCGTCCTCGCAATTTCTAGGGTATTACTGCATAAAAAGACTCGGGTGGTTCTTCATCATAAGTTCCTCGGGTTCCCACGTTGCCTCTTCCATCTTATGATTTCTCCACAAAACTTTTACCAGACGCGTCGTCCGGTTTCTCAGTACTTGTTCTCTCGTATCAAGAATCTTGACGGGCTCTTCGCAATAAGACAGATCGGGTTCCAGTTCTAATTCCTCATAGGTGAGTACATGCGTCGGATCAGGCATGTATTTCCTCAACAGAGATACGTGGAACACATCGTGAACTTTGGAGAGACTTGGCGGCATTGCCAATCGGTAAGCTACAGCCCCAATTCGTTCTAGAATTTCGAAAGGTCCGATGTACCTGGGACTCAATTTACCTTTCTTTCCAAAACGTATGACTCCCTTCCATGGAGATACCTTTAGGAAAACATGATTACCGACTTGAAATTCCAAATCTTTCCTTCGATTATCGGCATAGCTCTTCTGCCTACTTTGAGCTGCTTTGATGTGATTTTGGATTACCTTCACCTTTTCCACCGTTTCCTCCACCAGTTCTGGGCCTACAAGTTTTCTTTCACCAACATCATCCCAACAGGTTGGTGTACGACATCTCTTTCCGTATAACGCTTCATATGGTGCCATTTGTATACTCGAATGGAAGCTATTGTTATAGGAAAATTCTACCAGTGGTAAATATTGATCCCACATACCCTGAAAGTCAAGTGAGCAAGATCTCAACATGTCTTCTAAGGTTTGAATAGTCCGTTCTGATTGTCCGTCTGTCTGAGGGTGGTAAGCAGTGCTCAAATGAAGTTCAGTATCCAGGGATTTCTGAAGACTTTTCCAGAATCTTGAAGTAAAACGGGGATCACGATCAGAAACAATCGATAGGGGTACTCCATGAAGTCTCACAACTTCATTAATATATAATCTTGCTAGACGTTCCAGAGGTAGATCTTCTCTTATAGCAAGAAAATGTGCTGACTTGGTAAGACGATCAACAATAACCCATATTGCATCGTTCCTTCTAGGAGTCTTTGGTAGCCCCATGACAAAGTCCATCGTAATATTGTCCCATTTCCACTCCGGTATGGGAAGAGGTTGCATGACTCCTCCAGGCTGTTGCCTTCCAGCTTTCACTTGTTGACAAACCATACATCTTGACACAAAATCAGCAATCTCCCTCTTCATGTTGTCCCACCAAAAATGTTCCTTCAAATCTCTATACATTTTGGTGCTCCCAGGGTGTATAGAGAAATTGGAACTATGAGCATCATCCAGCAATTCCCTTTTTAGATCAGGTATATTGGGAACACAAAGTCTCTTCCCGAATTTCAAAATTCCACCTTCATACGCAAAGTCTCTCAATCTCCCATCATTCACAGCTTTAATATTCTTTTGGAATTCTTCATCATCAGTCTGAGAACTCTTAATCCTTTCTAGTAAAGATGGTTTGGCAATCATTTGAAAAATCATTGATGTTTCACCTTCCCTGGTTATTCCCATGTCCATCTTCACTAGATCCATGAAAATTGGATCCCTTTCAATTCTCATATTGTTCAAAACTCCATGGTCTTTTCTACTCAAAGCATCTGCCACCTTGTTTTCCTTCCCCGGGTGGTAGTGTATCGTACAATCATAATCCCTGAGTAATTCAAGCCATCTCCTTTGCCTCATGTTGAGTTCTTTTTGTGAGAAAATATACTTCAAACTCTTGTGATCAGTATAAATCTCACATTTTTCACCATAGAGGTAGTGCCTCCATATCTTCAAAGCAAAGATCACAGCTGCTAACTCAATATCATGAGTAGGATAGTTTTGTTCATGAATTTTCAACTGTCGTGATGCATAGGCAATAACTCTATCATTCTGCATAAGGACACAACCAAGTCCTTTCTTCGATGAATCACTATAAATAACGAACCCATCATTCCCCGATGGTAGAGTCAATATAGGAGAATTGACTAATCTTTTCTTCAGTTCTTCGAAACATTCTTCACACTCTTTTGTCCAAACAAATTTAACCCCTTTACGTGTGAGCTTCGTTAATGGGTTAGCCAATCGGGCAAAATTCTGGACGAAACGTCGATAATAACCTGCCAAACCAATAAAACTACGTACCTCAGTTATACTCGTAGGTGCTGGCCATTCTTGGATTGCTTTGGTCTTAGAAGGATCAACAGAGATTCCATCTTTAGAGACAATATGGCCAAGAAAAGAAATCTCCTGAAGCCAGAATTCACACTTGCTAAACTTCCCATATAATTCATGCCTCCTCAGAGTCTTCAAGATAATGCGCAAGTGATTTTCATGATCTTCATAGGTTTTGGAGTATACCAAGATATCATCAATAAATACCACCACAAATTCATCCAGATACTCCTTGAAAACTCTATTCATTAGATCCATGAATACAGAGGGTGCATTAGTCAATCCAAATGGCATTACAGTAAACTCGTAATGCCCGTACCTGGTTCGAAATGCTGTCTTCGGAATGTCTTCCTTCTTTACACACAACTGATGGTATCCAGATCGAAGGTCAATCTTTGAAAAGTATTGAGCTCCATGCAGTTGGTCAAATAAATCATCAATACGAGGTAGGGGATACTTGTTCTTTATCGTTATAGCATTGATCTCCCTGTAGTCGATACATAACCTCATAGATCCATCTTTCTTTTTAACAAAAAGAACAGGGGCTCCCCATGGAGAAACACTAGGGCGAATAAATCCCTTATTACTCAATTCCTCTAGTTGTTTCTTTAGTTCGACTAACTCTACAGTGGCCATTCTATAAGGGGTCTTCGATATAGGCCTTGATCCAGGAATCAAATCAATGGAAAACTCAACTTCTCGTTCTGGAGGATGTCCAGGTAAATCTTCCGGAAATACATCTGCAAATTCTTTCACAACAGGTACATCCTCTATTTGAACATTCCTTTCCTCACCGACAGTTATTTCATTCTCTTCCTCCCCAATAATTGAATTAAGTTGAGCTACTGGGGGTGGATCTAAATAAGAATTAGGTGGTGACGATTCCGCTCTAAAAATAAGGTGCTCCTTATCATTATCATCAAGAATCGTAACCTCTTTCTTCTTACAATAAATCTTCGCATCATAGTCCGAAAGCCAGTCCATACCGAGGATTATATCAAACTCAATCATAGGTATGACGATGAGATCAGCAGATAAAGAAAATTTATGTGCTCTAATGGGGACTGATTCACAAAACTTTGTTGCAACGATACTTCCCTTAGGAGTTTTAACTGACAACTCCCTTATTAAATCAAATTGGAAATATCTAATTTTCTTAGAAAACTGGGAAGATATGAAACAATGCGATGATCCAGAATCAAATAATGCATTTGCTAAACTTGAGGAAACCATTAAATTACCTGCCACCACGTCTTTCGGAGCTTCTACCTCAGCAGTAGTGATAGCATAAGCCTGGCCTTGATCCCTTGGCCTTTTCTGAGGTAAGTTCTCCTGACGCTTAGGACATGCATTTGCATAATGCCCCATCTCCCTGCAATTGTAGCACTGAACGTTGGTAGCTTCCTTCTTCCCCTTGCAATCATGAGCTTGGTGGCCTTTTTCACCACACTTGTAACAGACTCCCATTCCCTTCAGGCAAGCACCGGGGTGTTTCTTTCCACACTTACCACAAGATGGATATTCA
This sequence comes from Viscum album, assembly GCA_963277665.1. Taxonomy (NCBI): domain Eukaryota; kingdom Viridiplantae; phylum Streptophyta; class Magnoliopsida; order Santalales; family Viscaceae; genus Viscum; species Viscum album. The sequence continues at coordinate 1,285,298,061 of OY728150.1, read as the reverse complement.
ACCTTTCCCTTCTTCCCCTTATTTCCATTCCCAGATTGATCAGCAGGTCTCTTCTTCTCTTGCTTTGCTTTAAAGTCATAAGACTTAGAGAATTCCTTTTCGGTCTTGATAGCACATGAGACAATGTCTTCGTACGATGAAAAGGATTGTGAGACTAATGCTCGACGGAGAAATGGTTTTAACCCATCAAATAAACGATCAATCTTACTTCTTGGGTTGCGAATATAATCACCAGCGTACCTTGCTAACCTTGTAAAGTTAGCCTCATACTTTGTGACATTCTCATCCTCCTTTTGTCTCAGACTCAGAAATTGTCTTTCCATATCTGCTCGATGGTCGCGAGGAAAGTATTTTTCTAAAAACAGATCTTTGAACTCCCTCCATTCCATATTTGATACTTCATCATCTTCTTTCGTATTTTGAATCAATGACCACCATTGATCAGCATCTCCAGTGAGGCGGTAAACTGCCATGATAACTTTTTCCCTTTCACTGCTCCCCAAAGCCTGAAATATTTTCTCTAGGGAAAATATCCATTGCTTAGCTACTAAGGGATTTGTATTCCCATTGAACGTTGGTGGTTGTTGCCTCATGAATCGATCTAACATTGATCCTCCACGCTGCGGATCAGGGTGCTCCATATGGGTAAGGTTATTATTCATAACCTGAGTAAGTTGTCCCAGTATGGTGATTAGCTGATCAGCACCAGTTGCATCACCAGCCCCACTATAATTATCTTGAGCAGGAGGGAAATCCCTACATGGAGTGCGTGCATTGATACGGTTTCCATTTCTTCCACTAGGCGCCATTTCTAAACAATGGCATAAACTAGATCAGTTTATGAATCAAAATACATAATCCCATACTTATAAAACACTTAGCATAAATTGAACTATTTATGGATATAATCCATAATCATAAAAATGTTTTCTTTGAGGAATTATATACTCATAAACCCTTCATAATGATTTGTAAAGATAGTGAGAGTTATCCTAAGCATATCCCCCGGGAGTGTCGTAACCAAGAGTGCAGAAAGGCCCGTTGTCGTGCACCAGTTCCCGTTCGAGTCTAGCTCAAAGCGGTGTTTTCGGGTTTTACCCCTAGGTACATCTGTGCCAGAGCCGCCTCTACCTGCTCGTATCCAGACAGGGATGTATTTCTCGAAAAACTCACAAAATCTCTACAATACCAAAATTCTAGGAAGTTCTTCTATACTAATCCTCAAAGTTCATCTTAGGTCTACGTGCTCTAATCAGAGTTTATCTAAATCTAGCTTCCAAGGTTTGTACTAAACTTCCTCTGATACCAACTGTAACGCCCCGACCCTAGTTACCCAGAGTCGGTGCATTATTACATAACATTGGCATGATCACAAGAAAGATCAAATCTCGAAAGACCGATTGGTTTAGTAGCCTTGGAAACACTAGATATATTCATAAGTTTTACATTACATCATTAAACGAAAAACTACTACAACAACATATTGTCTCCATAATCCACACTCATATCCCCACATAATATCCCTGCAGGTCATTCATAAATTACTTCTTCACTTCCTGGGAAAAATAAAACATAGAAAAGGGGTGAGCTCAAATGCCCAGTAAGGATAACAATATAGCGGAACATTCAAAATAAGCATAAACATTTAAGGCAATGAATTACTAAAACAAAAGCCTTTTAAAATTGAATTTCAACATAGTATGGCAAAAGTAAAATGAAATAATGCCATTTACTTGTTCACATGGATATTCTACTAATCGAATAATCACATGCAATATCAATAACCACTTTCATAATGTTGGAATGCATAATGCCAGACTATCATAACCACATAGCCAAGGCCTCGTGCCAAGACTACAAATAAGATTTTGTCAAGGCCTTGTGCCAAGACACTAGTTTGTCTCATGAGACCTACCGATGCATCGAGGAGCTATAGCGGGCTCCACCCGTCACTTATTAAGTCCAATGCATTCCCATATGAAAAGGTTTAAACATAACATAAACATTCGTATTAAAACTAGCATACGAAATGTCAATAATTTCACCATAAACTATGAATGGTATAAAAATAGCACATCCACAGTCAAACATATCACAAAACCTTCAATACAATATAGAAGTTTTGTATCATAATAAATCAACTTCAAATAATCTTAAAATCCATCAAAGGATGTTGACATAGATGAAATCAAAATTCTTTTTAAAGAAGTATCTCCTTTTATTTTGAAATCATTTAAGATCCATATAAAATAAAACATTTTCTTTGAAAATATTCTTATAATATTGTATGGAAAGCTTCGACGATTTTATAACGGCGGAAAATAACCGCACCCGCCGTATAAGTTAAAAAAACATTCTTACCTCAATTCTGTCGAAAAGGTTAAAAAGGACCTTGTTTTGAAAACGACGGAAAGATTCCTTTATAAACCTCTTATAAAAAGTCAAACAAGGGTATAAATGACTTTAACCCATATTCTTGTAAATAGTAAAAATGTTTTGAAATACATTTCGAAGAAACATGGATGTGGATGATAAAGAGGTCCCAGTAGATTATTACGTATAATACAACCTCGGATAATGAAGAGATTGTGAAATAACCCTTACCTTGTACTTTTCCTTGGTTGGGGTAGGTTAACCTCCTGTATAATAGTGAAATAATTGTTACTAAATTATACAAGAATCATATACATTAATATGATATCATATATGATCTTTTAATATTGATTTGATAATAATATCTTAGTATTTATCGCCGTTTCGGGTGTTAACTTACTCATTTTCTTTATATGTTTTGTTACATAAGTCATGTTTGTTGTATCTTATTCATATCCAGAATGATATCAAGTCCTTAAACATCATTTTTAAATCATTAAATGATAATTATACTTGAATGGTTACGATGGAAAATGAATCTCATCGCGTTCGTGGAGACGGTAGTCCGTACGTACGCACGAACGCTACTTCCATTTAATTTTTATTTTAAAAGAATCGAATACAAATGATACATAGGTATATTACTATTCCAGTATAATATAATATTTTATATATGTTACTTAAGTTCATTAACACCATCCTTTATACGTTCCATGTGTGGTATGAACGAGTCATATCATTTTAAGGGGGCGGTAGTCCGCACTTCCTCAAATGAAATTATCGTATGTATATACAACATGAAACGAATAATGGAATGAAATAAAATGGAATTACAGAAGCTTATATATAAAATATATATCATTAATATCATATTTAATTACAGTGCCATCATAATGGCCACCATGAGAGGCGGTAAGATGTATTTGAACAATCATCGTTTCGTGAGGCGTTAGTTTGCCATCCACAGAAACATTATGTTCATCATCCATTAGATGGGGTTGTGTGTATGTGTAGTTTGAATCCTTCTTATAACAACATCCTAGTATATTGAGGATACTGGTGTTGTTACAAAAGAAAGGAAATAAAAAGATTTTTGGGGGTTGGAGAAGCAAAATAAATGAAAATACTTTAAGAGAAATTGTTACCTTTAATTTAGGTAACTCACTTTGGTTGGAACCAAAGGACTTCTTGAAATGCTTTCTGCCTAAGGGGAAGCTTCAAGGAGGAGGAGAGGGTTGTGGGGAGCTTAGTTGGGCAGAGTTTGGACGAGCCAAGTGGCTTGAGAGGTGTGAAGTAATGAGAAGGAGGAGTGCCCTTTTATAAGAGGGGTGAGGGGCACCTTTGGAAAAGCTAGAAATATTAATTTATAATAAATTCATATTCGGTTTCTAATGGCTCCAAAGTTGACTATTAAAAGGTTGAGGTGGGGATGGGTCTAAAACTACTCATCCAATAGAATTTAGACAGGTTTGGGTACTTATATTAACCTTATCTTTAATTATTAACTCTAAGTTAATTAGTTTCACTTTTACAATGTCTCTTTGTATTTTTATATTATATGGTTAATAAACTTACCATATACATCCAAGCGACCCCCAAGTGGTCCATTAATTATTAACCTATCATGATATAAGTCTCTTGGCCGAACCTTAGATTTTTAGGAATTTAATATCAATTAATAATATAATATTTGTTTTAAGAACTCTTTTATGTCAATTTTGACACTATTCATTAGTTGATTTTTGTGAAACTCATAACAGATTGATTACTTCGAAAAAAGTCAATTAAATCAATCCTAATATATCATATTATCCTAGAAAATTAGTTTAATTCATTAAAAGTTTCATATTATATTTATTTGGGTATTTATAATATCACTTATTTTAATTTTTCACTATTATAGTAATTACTGCATCATCATTGTGTCATAAATAAAATAAATTATTTAATGTCTAAAAATTATAAATAAAACATCATTATGTAGGAAATCTTTTTATATTTCTAATGAATATTTATAATCGAAAATCCAACATGTATAACCCTATGTAAAAATTGTTCTTCTAAAAGATGTAAGCTTATGCCATTTTTATTTTTATTTTAACTTTATTAATATAATGTGTCCCTACCACATACAAGTGGCTCCAAGGGGTCCCCAAATTGACCCAAGGATGCCCATGGTCGGGTATGTGTCCACCAATAAGGTTAGGACACGTTTTAGGGTAATTTTGTATTATTATAATATTATTTTTTAACCCTTATTTACCGGATTTACCCTTTAACCATGGTAAATAAAATATTTACCGCAGTAATTATTCAAAATGTCTAAAAATAAAAGTTACCTATTTACAGAATTTGAACATCCTGATTCCAAATATGGAATCCATTTTTCTAAATTCAAAACACAGAATTGGCAGAAATTAATTTAAAATTAATTCCCGCTGTCAAAACAAAAAGCGTGTTTTTAAGAGATAATAACTATCAAAAGATTGACACTTGTTTATGTTTGGTTTAATTGTAAAATTATGTCCAATGACCAACATTATATTAAATGGTAAAAATATATTCTAAATATACTTTAAAACCACTCAAATTCATAATTTATCACTATTAATTATTTTGATTAAAAAAGTTGTTTTTAATTAAAATTTAGTAGTTTTCACTATTCATCAAAATATGAAAGTTATCCGAAAAGTACCAAAATTTCACCCTAGACTAATTTCGATATTCCGAATCCAAAAATGAAGTCCATTTTGAAATATAAAATATATATGATTTCAAAAAGTAGGTATTACTATTTACAACGGCTAGTTTAATTAGTTGTGGTGTGTGTTAGAACTCGAGGTTGCGTACAACACACGCTATCGCATTATTCGAAGGGAAACGTACCGTAGAAGCTTGGGGTGTTACAATAGTCTAATAATTTTTTATTAGATTCTTGGAGTAACTTGTCTCTTTTCTTATCTATTTCTTCCTTATCCAAATTAATTTCTTCTGTAGAAATGATATTGGGATTAATGAATCCAAATCATGCTTCAGGCGATCTTCCCTTTATATTTTTGTAATATAAACACCTATACAAAATATGAATAGTTATTAACTTTAATAAACATATTTAGCTAAATTTTTGGATAGATGTATTATGAAAATGTACCTTATTTGTGCATTCACAACTAAGACGCCCAACCATTCATGCTTGAGAATCTCATTTAGAGTCTCAAGACTAATTCCATACATAATGGAAACTCCAAATATTTCTTATTCATAGTAAATATAAGACATAGTTTTATCTTTAAATATGGTCTCTACATGAAGTTGTAATGTTAATAAATGTTGATTTAGAACTGGCAGAGAGAAGGTACTCTCGGAAGTTCATTTTGTTTTTTTTGATCGATTCAGTAGATTTTCTTGGTTCGACCTTTTGTTTCTCCACTGATTTATCCATATGTAATATCATACCTAACTTAAGACCTTTTATCATCAACTATCACATGATTTTAATATGAAACAATTTGTTAAATATATACCTCATTTATCTTTATAATATTAGATGGTCATGCTATGAAAGCTCCAATAGCAGTTTAGACCATTGTAATATCTGGATCATCAATTGGAACAGGAAACTTAGTAGTTGTCTCATAAGCTACCTCTATCCCCAGTCTCATGTGATATTTTGGGAGGGGTTTATTGTGTATCTGGTCTCCTAGGATATTATACATTTTACCCCTCACAACATTGTGGTATGTGGGTGTTGATAGATAAAAATCACATACAACTACACCCTGTATAATTTTAGTAATATAAAGTTATTAGAAGTTGTTTGGTTCACATTTAGGGAAAAGAGTAATGAAAAAATTGATTACCCTGGGTAAGTTTTGGGGGGAATTAATAGCCTCAAAGATAATGGGATCATTTGGATCATGTGTAGATCTTTACACCACCGCTGGTTCGCTTTTATCTTTTCTTATACATAGGTCTGCCAAACCAGACTGAAAAATAATATCTTCCAGTGAGTCTATTTGTGTCTGCATTTGTCTCATTATAATATATGTATCTTCATGTGGTTTTGCCTTCTCAAAATATGTTTGAGGAGAGAATCCAAAACCTAATCATCTAACATGACCATATTGTTCAAGCCGCTTCAAAGATACTTAAAGTTTCTTTTCTTCTGGTACGGTCATTGCCGATTCTTATGTCTAAACCATATAAAAAATATGAAAATATTTATTTTATGTAATATTGTTATAAATCATAATGAATTAAAATTATTTCATACTAAAACATGCTTCCCATACTAATTTTTTGTATTCATCAACTAATATACCATCCTTATTTACATGATCCACCTTCCATATCACATGATGTGGGATGGAAGTGGCTTCAAATTTTGATTCATAAATATATATATAAAGAAAGGAACATATGTTGTTTCATATCACATAATTAAAATTTTATTTTTGATTTAAAATACATACCAATTTCTTCTCTAATGAAGCGTACATCATCCTTATTTTGCAATAGGGGTACGCTGGTTTTGATGCACACTCTTTATTTTTAGCACTCTTTTACTGTTTCATAAATTAATAATTTTGAATAAAGTTGGATAAAATAAATAATATCAAATAATATATTATCGATCTCAATGCACATGAAATGATTTCTCATTGTGATAATTGTTGAAAGTGGTCCATGTTTCCTGCTTTATAATATGTTCATAACAAAGTGGTGGGTGGGGCTTTATTTTCCCATCAGCATCCCTAAGATGTAACTTCATCAGAGGAGTCTAGAATCTTCTATGGACTTTTCTAGTGGTCATTAAGTCAAATTTCTTATAGAAATATTCTAAAATAAATTAAGTCTACAAGGAATAAGGAAAAATAAATCAACGTTTCATTATATAATTTTTCAGTAAAATAAAGAAATTATATTCTAACATAACCATTATATCTTTCCAAAGGATTTCCTTCATTATAGGTAAGACATGGAATCATAAGTCAATATCAATTGGTACATTCATCCTTATTTTGACCCCAAGATAACTGATGAATGTTTACTTTTTGGGGTTAATATTTTGGCCACATTGATTCCAACCAACCTCAAATTTTACACCATAACTTCTTGCTTTGATAATTTTATTCAAAAATATGATGCTACATTGTTCTTGTTTTTATTCTTTTCTTTTCATCAATATGTTGTTGATACCCTAATAATTCAATAGTTTCTTCATCAATAGTTTGTTATTTATTAGGATTGGAAACATCATCATGTTCAGAAGACGTTGTATGCATGAGTAGTCAAACATTTAATTTATCTTGAATAATAACAACACAATGCACTCCATGCATAAAATTCCACAATTGAATCCATAATGCATGAAAATTGTTACTGTCTTAAACAGAGATATAATACTTCAATACTACTATAAAACTAACCTTCACTTCATTTATTTAATCCATCCTCAGATTCTTGATTGTCTTCCATCTCTTAATGATGGATTTGAGGCTACTCATTCCCTCTTTCAAACTAGCCTTCCTGCCATCACGGTTTGGGAGGTATGTCATCAATGAACTTTGGAACCACAATGATGGTATGAAATCTAGTTTAAAAGAGGGAGTACAATCAATCATCAAGAGATGGAATAAAATAAATCATATAAGGATTAAAGTTTCCTTGGAACCTAAACTAATGAATTCACTCAAAAATTATCCTCAATTGAAGAGGAATTGGAATACCTCCATTCTGATGGTCTTGTAGAAATGAATCTCACCTCACCTACATTGGACATAACTTCTATCTACTCAAGGATTCATCACCTTCCAATTTAGGATATTTTTTTAATCCACCATAAGATCCCTCCAATAATGTTCATCCCTTTAAAGGGTGATTTTTTTAACTTATGCTTAGTATTGATCTAGAATTTTTTACTCTTATAAATTAAATGAATCTATTCAATTGAATCCTAAATTTATTATTATGATATATTTCCATAAAATCTTAGAGAGGAACCATAGATACTTCCCATCATTGAAAATTATACCACATAGATTGAATTAGATCTACAATTACTCTAAGAACTTCTTACTTTATGACTGATAATGATATTATCAGTTTTAAAATATAATATTGGAGAGAGGTATGCTCGCAAATCAATCATATTCTATGATGAAACTTTAATCATACACCATGACTAGTTAAATTTTAATAATAATCTTGAATTAATTAAAAAAACTAAAACTCTCACAACATGCATCACTAAAATAATTTTTGGAATGTGACTAATTAATTCAATATTTTTTTGAATTCAATAAAAATTTATTCAGAAAAATCATAAATATAAATAACCCATTTCAAGGTTTAGCAATTTACATGAATAACCAAAATCCAAAAAACATGTTTTAATGATTTTTATACTTACCTTGGTCCATATATGTTCATCACCCATAAATGAGGGCCACAACTTGGTATCCCTTAATCCTTAAAAACCCTCATAATTAAGCCATTCGAATCTATAATCTAGTATATGAGATGAATTAAATTTGAGAAACTACCTAGATTTTGGAACCCTATATTATTCAAATGAAGAGAAAATGAGGGGGGGTGAGAGGTTTACTTGTTAATGTCGAGAGTAGAGTAAACCATATATGTGTGTCTCTATGGAAAAATGGGTTGGACACTCAAATACATATGAAATGATAATAAGAAATAAAACCACACATGTTGTCTTTCAGTAGCTACGAGAAGAGATATAGGGTTCATCATGTTTAAGAACAGTGAAAAAACACAAAATGTGGAAGCCAAAACATCAAACAATGATAGAGGAAAATTAGAAAATAACATACAATGGATTCTAGCATTGATTAATCTGAGGGAACGTAGAGGAGTCACACTGGCAGTAGAAAAGTTTCGTGAGAGCTTGAGAATTGAAAGTGACTGAGTCATGGTCATGGTTTTCTTAAATAGATTTGGGACACTTTTAACAGCACTTTCCAAAAAAGTGATGACAAATATCCCTTTAATCAACACTAAATTTATAAGCGCTAATAAAATGAGTATTTATCAATGCTTTTTTAATGCTGATAAATATAGAACTTTATCAGCGCTAACATTTTAGTGCTGATAAATATGTCTTTTAACAGCGCTACAAAATCACTATTAAAATTTTTGTAATTATAATTATTTAAATAAATTTATTATAATTTTATAAATATTTAAATATATATAATTATTTATTTGTAATTATATAAATAATTATTCAAAAATAATTATTATTTATTTATTATAATTATTTATTTATAATTATTATTATTATAGTAAATATACATTTATAGATATATTTATTTCTAAATATTTATTTAAAAATATATTTTTAGCATTATTAATGGATATATAACCTTAAATACATGCATTTTAAAAATGAGTGAAATTGAATAATTCAAAATGAGTACACTTTAAAAATATTGAAAAAATGTATAAGTTTTATTAATTAAATATAAGTTATTAAAAAATATATGTATATATATATATATTGAATTGGATGAATACACATGTAAAATATTAAAACATAGTAAATAAATATATATAAATAAATAATAAAAAATGATCAAATTTAAAAATAAAATAAAAAATAAAAAAAGTTAAAAATGAATACCCTAAGTGTAGTATATTAAAAACAAATAAATAAAATAGACTTATTAAAAACATAATATATATTAAATGTATCATGTTATAATTACATTCTAAAATATACTAAAATTTAAATAAATTGTATAAATATTAGGTGTATGTGTTTCTATATATTGTGTAATATATTAGTGTGTGTGTTTGTGTATAAAAATGCATTAACATATATATATATATATATATTTTTGTGTGTGTATGTGAAATAAATGCAACACGCGATGATTAATACAGGTTAAATTGAAAATCAAACAACATTAAAAATGAATAAGACATTAATATGTCTTTAATTAACATTTTATATATATTATACTCATTAATTTTGTATATCTATATTTAATATATAATATTTATTAATATTTATAATATATATATATGTATATGAAATTTATTCATTTTTATCAATAATTATTTAATTAATAAAATGTTTCATATTTTTCTTAATTTACTCATTTTATTTTTATTTGTTTAATTTTTCATTTTATTCTGGACCTTTATCGGCACTAAAAAAGCATTGATGAATGAAAACTATTATCAGTGATAAAGAAATGCTGATAAAGGATACCTTTTATCAGTGCCATAAATAAAGTGTTGATACATGTTTCCTTTTTCAGTGTTAAAATAAAGCACTGATTAAGGTTACCTTTTATCAGTGCTAAATAAGAAGCACTAATAAATGGTGAATTTTATCAACACTTTTTTTAGCACTAATAAAGGTATTACTTTATCAGTTATTAATTTAGAACTGATAAATATGAACTTTATCAGTAAATTTTTTCAACACTGGTAAATGTCAGCACGACTATAGGCGGGTTTTGTAGTAGTGAATGATGAGATTGTGAAATAAACTCTTACTATTTTGGTAACTTTTTAATCATAGACCCAAAGAAATAAATAAATTTAAATGAAACATTAAATACCATGAATATAAATGAATTAATGATTTAGCATATAAAATATGGTATTATATACACTACATAAAAGAAATAAGTGGTGAATATGGCATATGTCTCGTGGAAGTAAAAGTTAGATGAGAAACCCTTACCTTAAGTCTTACTTGTCAAATACATTATTTATCTTACTAAATAATAAACTTATGTTAATTATTTAATTTATCAATAACCTTTTCAAAATTTTATTATCACTTTTATTTCACTTATTACCAGGTTATATAGGATTACTAAATCAATTATGTTTATGTTGGATGTTTCGATGATATTCGTCTTATATGTCAAAAATGACATTTGTAGGTTGACTAAAATCAAAGAAGTAATTATTTAAACATATACATAGTAATAATCATAAAATAATTATTATATTTATATATAAATTATACTTTTAAAACCAATCATGAAATATAGTTATGAAAAAATAACTATGTTACAATCTTGGAGATGATAGGTTGTATGTACGCATGAGTAACGTTTCCATTTTTCAATGATCATTATGGAAAGAAGTTAAGTAATATTTTATCTTTCCATAATCATAATAATATTATATATAACATATTATTTCTTTATATATACTTATATATCATCCATTTTGTATGTTGATTAAAATATATTCACATCTCTTTGTGAAGGTGGTAGTCTACACATGCACGAATGACGTTATCATTTTTCAGTGTAAGAAAGAAAATGATATATTATCTTTTTATAATGGTAAATATTTCATTAATATAATAATTATGTAATTTATATTTTATATATTAATTAAAAATAACCTTATTACATTCCATGTAAAGCATTATCAAAAGACGAATCACATCGCTTCGTGAGGTGGTAGTCCGCCGTACACACAAGCGACATTATCTTATCCTCTATGGAATGGAAATTAAAAATTTTATATATGATATAATGACTAAAAATGTATATTTATGTTATAAATATCATTTATATACTTTATATATATCATCATACCCAACCTTTAGAGTTGTTAATGAAAAAACAAATGACATCAGTTCACGAAGTGGTAGTCAGTCGTACACACGAATGATGATTTTGTAACCCATTTGATGGAAGTGGGAATAGTTTTAGGTCATGAAATTAACATAAAAAAATATTATTATATGTAATATAATTATTTTATTATAAAATTATGTTTTAATAATAATTTAATTAGGTTTGGAAAGAAATAAAACAAAAACTCTCATTGAAGAACATTACCTCTTCTTCGGGTAACCTCCTTAGGTTTTCACCAAAAGCCTTGTGAGGTTTAATTTTTTACCAAAATAAGGATTCTAGGATGATGTTGTTTGATTCTGGAATTTATTTGTATAGTTATTTTCTAAAAAAATGTTTTAATTTGTCAATAAGAGATAATAGGGGTGTCCTTTTATAGGAGAGGTGAGTGGCACACTTGTAATTTTTGGAACAAAAAAGGTTTACCCACATTTTCACATTCAAAAAGGGTCCAAAATGGAGTATTATTGAGACCTAAAAATTATTGGGTATAAATATTAACATAAAATACATTTTATGCAATTTTTTAGGCCATTTTAACCCTTATATTTTTAATTTAACCCCCTAGAAAATCCATTTTTATCTTAACTGTGGTAAATAATTTTTACTATTTTTACTATTCAATATGGTAAAAATTAATTTGACCTTATTAGATAATATAAATTATTCTGATTACAAATATTGAATCTATTTTTACAAATTTCATTCACATAATTAGAAAATTTTAATTTAAAATTAATCTCATAGGCGTGATGAGAAAGCGGGTTTTTAAAGAGAAATTGTTCAAAAGTTTACAGTCTTTATATCAAAATTCAATATGAAAATGATTCCAAGGAAATAAATTAGATTAATATATATATATAATTGAACTAATTTTACTTTAAACCCCATTAAAAATATAATTTAAATATATAAATAATTTAAATGAAAATTCATTTTTTAATTAAAATTCAGTATTTTTCACTATTCATCAAAAAAATGAAAATTTTCAGAAAAATCCCCAAAATTCACTCTAAGGTAATTTTGATACGATAATTTCATAAATTAAGTTTACTTTTTAAAATAAATTTTCTAATATTAGTTAAAATTAATTTTAAATTATGTGCACAAAGCGTGACTTAACCATCTTTTAGAAAAAATACAGTATTTTAGAAAATATATATTTTTCTTTTAAATGATTCTTATTTTGTTTCTAATCAATAGATAACCACAATTTTCATAATTTAGTTACCCACCAATTTAATGGTTAAGTTGTAACTATATTATGGTTCATTTTTACTCAGAGTTTCATGGTCAACAAGCTATCGGAGAGATTAAATTTAAAGAAATATATTTCGTGAGTTGTTTATGCTCGGTATTACACATCACATACTCTATCAAAAAAATGTTCTTATTTTAAAATCTCAAGGTGTTACATTATCTACACCTTAAATAAATTGTGTCCTCATATTTTAAACTAGATCTTTGTAACACTACTAAAAATAAGGCCTTTAATATCACTAAAATAGGACTTTTTCAATGAAAAAAATCACTCACAATTAGAGCATGATTGAAAGCCCTGGGCTTTTATAAGTGCTAGAAAAGCACTAATAAAGGGACACTTTATCAATTCTACAAAAATAACTGATAAAGAAAACTTTTTTCAATGATTCTTTAATCACTGATAAAGGATCTCCTTTATCAAAGATTTTATTTAGAACTATAAAGATATATTTTATTATTACTAGAAAAACAATGATAAAGGATTCATTTATCAATGCTTTTAATAGCACTAATAAAAGGTACCTTTATCATTAATATTAATAATGCTGATAAAGGATTACTTTATCAATTATTTTAGTAACCTAGATAAAGGATACCTTTATTAGTGCTTTTACTAGCACTGATAAAGTGGCATTCTATTGTAGTGTGCTATTAAAATTATAGCACACTACAGCAGCAAAAATAGTAGAAAAAATCAGAAAGAATAGTAGCAAAAATAGGTTGTAAATATAAAACTTAATTGAAAAAAAACTATGACACAAATAAAAGAAAAAAACATTATATTGTAAACATTTCAAACATTGGTTTGTGAAATTACATGAGTAAATAAAAATTATCACATACATTCCAAAACATCTATGTTCCTTCATCTTTGGCCCCTAACCCCTAATCATGCTATTGTTGAAAAAACACCCCATCTCTAAAAAATAATGCACATGTATAAGAAAACAATAATTATGTTAGTAATACTATAAATGAAATAAATTAAATTCAAAGTGTCAATTTTAAACTAAAAACAAATACTCTGAGTCATACCAGACCCATTGTGTATCGGATTGAGTTGTGGTTGATTTTTAAAAATAAAAACATTTATTTTTATTATCAAAAGTAGGTACTCTTGAATTGGATATAATATATGGTGATAAAAACTCATTATGGATGGGAGCCAATTCAAGAGGACTTTCTTTTTTAGAACAAGCATTCAACTATCACACCATTTCTTGTTCATTCTCTAGAATTATCTCTATTAAAATTAACTAAATAAGTATAATATAAAAATGATTAGAAAATTAATTAAGTAATTGGGGATAAAGTGATGATAAAAAATCTAATATTGTTTTCTTGGATTTTGTGATTTGATGCATGTTTTAAACTAAAATGGAACTTATATATTGAAAACATGAACTTCAATTCATACCGACCACAACATGTTTTGGATTGATGTGTTGTTAATTTATATATGTCATAAATTAATTATGTATTTTTTTTCCTAAATTTTTAAAACCATACAAGCTCGTTTTCATAGTTTTGGATAGTGACGTTCATTTTAAACTAAAATGACACCTTCATATTGAAAAAACACACTTTGATTCATATCGGTCACATCGTATATCAGATTAATGTGTTGTCAATTCTTACATGTCAAAAATAAATTATGGAACATTTTCTAAAATTTTGAAATTAATATGAGTGTTTTTTCTAGGTTTTGGATATTTTATGTGTGTTAAACAAAAATGGAACTTTTTCAATGAAAACCCATACTTTGAATAATATTGACCACATTGTGTGTAGTATTGATGTGAGGTCAATTCTTACATGCGAAAAATGAATTGTTGATTTGTTTACTATAGTTTGAAAAAAAAATCTGATCTTATTTTATCAGTTTTGGATATTTGATATGTGTTTTAAACTAAAAAGGTTCCTTTATACTGAAAACACACACTTCAAGTTATATCGACTACATCATTTGTCAGATTGATGTACGGAGAATTCCTACATGTGAAAACTGAATTATGGATCATTTTCATAATGTTTAAAAACAATATGATCTTATTTGTTCTGTTTTTTCTATTTGATTTGTGTTTTAAACTAAAATGCACTTTTGTATTGAAAATGTGCACTTTAAGTCATATCGACCACATTGTGTGTCAAATTGTTGTAAGTTCAATTCTTATATGTGAAAAGTAAATTATGGACTGTTTTCCTAAAGTTTAAAAATTATCTAAAATTTTTTTCATGGTTTTGGATATTTTTTGTGTGTTTTAAACTAAAATTACACTTTTGTATTGAAAACATACACTTCAAGTCATACCAACCACATCAGGTGTAATATTGACATGTGGTCAATTTTTATAGGTCACAAATAAATTAGGGTTTGTTGTTCTTGTTGGATCTTAATTTACATGCAGATGACACAATACAAGAGGGGGTGAATTGTAGGTTTAAAAGCTTTAGTTTTTATCCCTTAAACGGATTTTGTTTAAAATAATTTAAACTAGTTAAATTCACAAAACCTCTTAAAATATTTAAAATAATTAATCATATTGGGCCCTGGTTACGATGAAAAAGAATATCATAATCATTTTGGTTATGATAATTATTCCACGTGTTATAATTTAAATTAATCATATTCATGGTTGAAATGATTTGAATAGAGTAAGCGTGTAAAAGATTGTAATCACAATGGTTACAATATGCAAAGTAAAACAAAACAAAGATCCTATCATAAAGTATATAGAATTGTAAAGAATAATTTAAATGATCATAATCACAAAAGATAATAATCAGAGTATTACTAAAGTGTCATAATCAAATCGATTATGATAAAAAAAAGTATAGAATAGAAAGATGAATAACTAATATAATTATATTTCTATTACAATGCAATGGAAATCTAAAAGAATACAATTCTTTTAACCCAAAGAGAAGGTTATACAATAACCTTGGATAGAGGTCCCTTGATTTATACTTTTAATCAATTCTATCTTACCCACACCAGGGTAATCCCTCAATAAGATGATTGGCTTCTATATTGTTATTCCCATAAGCCCTAGATTAAGAAATTAATTGGCACCTCTATCTTCCTAGCCTCAAAATCCCTTGATCTGAAAATGATCGGCATGTTTGTCTTCCTATCCCTAGAATCCCTCGATCATAATCACCAATGATCAGCGTTGCACTAAGAAAAAAACTCTTGAAAGTCACAAGTATGTAGAATGAACAGTTCACAACTTGACTTTGGGGTTATTCACACGAATCAAAGATTTGACAGAGCTCTCTCATGATGTCTCAAATTCTTCAAAAGTTATGAGCTCATTCAAATGACATGGTATTTATAGGCCTCATCCCAATGGCTATATTTTGGATCCAACGGTCATATTTCTTCCTAAAATTTCAGAGGGACTAAGACACATGGCACTCAATGGTTATCTTGTAACTAAAACAACCACATAATTTTATCATGCATATCAAAACAAAATACACAACATCATTTTTATTAAAAGGTTTCCTTTTCGATACAGCACTATTTTTTGGTTATGATAAAGTGGGAACAAAAAGAATATGGATCTTCTGATAAAATACAAAAGTGAACAGTAAATGAGTACGATGATTTATGTTAAGATAGTGGGTATAATTTATCTATTTAGTACAATATTTCTCGGTATGTACAATGGAAATAATAATCGTCATGACTAATATAAATCGTGTTTGGTGAGTATGATATAAATCATATTCATCCTCATTACGATAAACATAGAAATAGTCAAAATTATATTTCTTTGTGTGTATAATATTTAACGTACATGGTATGAAAAATGTAATGACATATTTTTCAAATAAAATCCTTAAAGTAAATACAATAAAACAACATATGAATTCATTTGAAAAGTAAGTTTGTGATTTCCAAAACAAAAAGGAATAAAAAATTAAAAAGAGGAATTTTGACTCAACAATCTCTCCCTTTTGGGAATAAAAAACCAAAAGTTAAAAACAAGTATAATATTAAAAAAAGTATATAGATTTCATATTTAGAAATGAAACACTTATAATTATATCCCTTTTATTTTTAAAACTCTTCTAAATAGAATTTGAATATGACTAACCTCCCCCTTAGGATATCAAAATCCCTAAGGATTGTATTAAAAAATAATCCCCCTTACTAAAAGTATTCTCTTTTTGATAATTTAACTCATTGTCAAAAACATTCTCCCAAATTATCCCCCTTTATAAAATATTCTCCCCCTTTGTGATTTAAAAAAAGGAATAGTAGAGATCTTATAAGACCTGTAAAAGGGTTAGAGAAATAAACAATGCAAAAAGATAAAGTATTTAATAATATAAAAAAAGTGAAAGAATATTCATCCAAATAATAGAAAACATTCAATTGAAAAAAATATAGATGTCAAATACTTTCATTAATGTTTCAAAAATATAAGAAGAGTTCAAATAATTCTTTTCCTTTCCTTTTATTTATCCTTCTTCATAAGATCCAAAATGAATATTTTCATCTTCTTGAACTCTTTTCTATCCTCCATGAGATTATTAAGAGATTATTTCTAAGATCGTATATATTCCTCCTAATCTAAAAACAACTAGTCTTGGGTATGATTCAAATATTCTTGAGATTTTAGTTTCTCTTATAGATACTGAATTATTTCTTCCTAAGCCTTAATCTTTTCTTCTTGAGCTTAATACTTTTCTTCCTGAACTCTGGTTACCTTTTCTAGGATTTCAACTATGTTTCACAAAAAAGAATTTTGATTATTCAAGTTAATGGTCTCATCTTGATAAATCAATATCTTTGATTGAATGACATCTAGCCTCTTCTCAATTACTTTGAAATCACCAAACTGACTTTCATCTGGGCCTCTGGACATTTTCAATTTTTGAGTAGTATTTCTTTGTAAATTCATGAAATCATTCGAGATTTCATTCAAAATCTTTATGAGATATTATATTTTGTCTTCATGACACTTTATATTCTCATCAGTCTTGTGTGACAACTTTACCAATTTATTACATGATTTCATGCTCTCCTTAGAGATTTCATCAAACACCTTAAAGTCAGCCTTGATATTCAACATTCTTTTTCTTTGGAGCTTGATTGAGTTTGATCTCTTGTTTTGATTATTAGCCAAAAAATAAATTTTACCTTCTATTCTTGGTAATAAAGGAATATATTTTTCAATTACTCTAATATCTTGAACAAGATATTGATCTCTTTTTAAAGTGATAGTTTGATCTGAATCTGTATCTTCTTTATAACTGGGAATTCTGACACTATGGCTTCCAGTATCTTCATCATCTGAATTATAATTCCAATTGATATCAAATATGGTTTGTTCCTCCTTATCAAAAAAATGAATAAATTTTTTAGCTTTAGATCCCTAAAAATATTTCTTTGAAGTTTTAATTCCTATGGATATAAATTTTCTATATGTTTCTTAAGAGGATTTGATAAGAATTGTATCCAACTCGGACTTTTAATCCTGACTATTTTGTTTTTCACCTTCATCCTTTTCTCTTTTTTCTTATTATTCACTCTTCTATTCAGTTTTCTCTTCTTCATTGATATATTCATCTATCTAATGCAACTTGGTATCATCTCCTGAGTCTTCAGGTGGTGTTAATTCTTCTCCAATTTTCTATTTCTTCTTTCCCTTGTCTTGGAAAAAGGGAGTGATAGTGATTCTGGAACTTTCTTTTTCTACTCCTTTCACCAACTTATCAATGTCAAAGGTATTTTCCTTTCTCTTCATCAGTTTCTTTTTCTTCTTAATTTATTTTAGAATTTTATCAGCCCTAATATTTTCAGCAATGGATTCAGTAAGATTGAGACTGAATTACGGGTCTCATTCTTTCCTTTCTATTTGTTCCTTTCTCTACTAGGTTTATATTTCTGCACTATAAGTACTTTTATTCTTCAGATTTATAATAGAATCGAACTTTGATTTCTTTTTTTTCTAAAATAATCGGTATAGATTATTTTGGTATTCCTTGGCTTCCACCAACTTTCTCTTTTGGAGTTTCAACTATCACATATTTAACAAACTTTTTTTATTCTAACTCAAAATTAATTTTCATTCTTCTTACAGTATCATCACTAATATAAATAACTCTTAAATTTATCAAAATTGACTTAAGAGGAATATAGATTTGTTGTATATTGGATGATAATCGATGTGGGATGAGGAGGGGGTCCGTTTATATAGGCAAGGAGAAGTGACCATTGGGATTCTATGATCTAGATTAGATCAAGGAGATCTAACGGTTGAAAAATTTTGAACTCTTAATGTTTTTTTTTAAAAACAATTTTATCATATTCAGAATGAATCCAATAAAGGTTTTAAAAACAAATACCAACAAACATAAATGTAAAAAAATGAAAAGGTAAAAGGAATTGTACCTTTCGGAATCTCAAGATATATGTGTTGGTTTCAATAAAAAAATAAAATAAAAATAAAACTTTGAAAACACGGATAAAATTGAGTGCTAAAATTTTGAGTATTGAAAATTTGGATATTGATTAATTTTTTGGTGTCGATAAAAAAAATTGGTGTTGAAAAATTTGTGGTGCCAAAAATAATTTTCTTAAATGAAATATTAAAAAATCAAAACATATGTACTCTCCCTTATAAAAAGATTAGTTTAATGTAAATAGATGGTTTAAACAAAAATTATATATGAATAATTACTTTACAAATATAATTCCTAGATTCTTTTTAATTTATTAAAATCTATTGAAAGGTAATGGTTTTTTAAATATATCATTAAGTTGTTATTACATTCCAATGAATTGTATAATGATATCTCCTTTAAGTGTGTGATCCCTAATAAAGTGATGCCTAAGAAAGTGATGCCTAATATCTATGTGTTTTTCACATGAGTGATATGTAGGGTTTTTACTTAGAGATATGGAACTAGTGTTATCACAT
This sequence comes from Viscum album, assembly GCA_963277665.1. Lineage (NCBI taxonomy): Eukaryota > Viridiplantae > Streptophyta > Magnoliopsida > Santalales > Viscaceae > Viscum > Viscum album. Next base: position 1,285,277,855 of record OY728150.1, on the reverse strand, counting down.
AGTATTTGAGTTTTTTTTAAACTCATTCCATAATCAGTGAGTGTGTGTTGCATCAATAACACTTGAGCACAATAACTTCCAGCTACCACATATTCAGCTTTAGCAGTGGAAAGTGCTACTGAGTGTTGTTTCTTACAAGACCAAGAAACTAATGAATTACATAAGAAATGACAAGTTTCGGATGTTCTTTTTCTATCCATTCTACATCCTACAAAATCATTATCCAAAAAACTTTTCAATTCAAAATCATTTCTAAAGGAATAAAAAAATCCCAATTCCATAGTTTCTTTTAAATAAAAAACAATTATTTTCATAGATTTTAAATGAGATTATTTTTGATTTTATTGATATCTTACACATAAGTATACTGAAAACATCAAGTTTGGACGACTAGATATTAAGTATAGTTTACTTACTATCATCCCTCTAAAAGTTGTTTGATCTATTGGTTGTCCATCTTCATCAATTTCAAGAGTATTTGAGGTACTTATTGGAGTACTAATACTTTTAGTATTGTCATATCCATACTTTTTAATAAGATATTTAATATACTTATGTTGGGATATATAATTCCCTTTTGGTTTTTGAGAAATTTTAAAAACAAGAAAGAATGTTAACTCACCCATCATACTCATCTCAAAATCATATTTCATGAAATTCACAAAATAATATGTTAAAGATTGTTGATTGTATCCGAATATAATGTCATCAACATAAATTTTAATGATAAAATTTTTTTGTTTTCTTTATTTATAAGAAGTTTTGGATCAGCAGTTCCCTTAAAAAAATTGTTTTGAAGAAAAAATCATATTAATATATCATAGTAAGCTCGAGGGGATTGTTTAAGGCCATATAAAGCTTTGGTATGTTTGAAAACAGATTCAGGATGTTTTGTATCTTCAAAACAAAGAGGTTTTTCAACAAAAATTTCCTATTGAACATATCCATTAAGAAAAGCACACTTCACATCCATTTTAAATAGTTTTAAATTAAATAATTCTATAAAGGCTAATAGTATCCAAATAGATTCAATTATAGCTACTGAAGCATAGTTTTCTTCATAATTTATTCCCACTTATTGATTATAAAATTTACCAACTAATCTTTCTTTATTTCTAATGATTATTCCATTTTCATCACATTTGTTTTTGGAAACCCATTTTACTCCAATTACAAAAGTTTCTTTAGGTATTTCAACCAAGGTCTATAATTTATTCCTTTAAAATTCATTTAATTTATCTTGAATTTCTTTAATCCAATCTTCATCGCCTAAAGCCTCACCAGGAATTTTTGGTTCAAATTTTGAAAGTAATGCTAGATGTTCAACTTCATTTCTCAATGAACATCTAGTTCTTATAGGTTTATTTACATCACCAATGATATTATCACTGGAATGATTCTTAATAAACAACTGATTTGGGTTTTTTAAAACCTGTTCATCAACATAAGATTGAAAATATTTTAGAGTAAATACTTCAAAAAAAATTCTTGAGTATTTTCATTATTAGAAGAATCTTTTATCAAAGGTTGATAATTAGTTTTGGAAAACACATCATAATATGTAGGTTGAGGTTGTTTGAAAAAAGGATTAGTTTCATCAAATTTAAATGTATTATTTCCTAAATAGTATAAGAATTTTTATTGAAAACTCTATAAGCCTTAGAAGTAGTTGAATAGCCTAAGAAAATATCTTCACTGTATTTGGGTGTGAATTTATGTAAATTGTCTTTTTTATTAAAACTGAATACTTTACATCAAAATACTTTAAAGTATGAGACTTTTGGTTTTTTGTCTTTTCCATAATTCATAAGGTGTTTTATTAAGAAATGGCCTGATTAAAACTCGATTTATAGAATAACAAGTAGTACTCACATCTTCATCCTAAAATTTTTTTGCAATAGAACATTCACTCAACATGGTTTTTATTATCTCTTGAAGAATATTATTTCTTATTTCAACAACACCATTTTATTGAGGATTTTTAGGTGCTGAAAAGTTATGTGCAATGCATTTCTTACTATAAAAAGTTTCAAAATTATAAGTTTTAAATTATCCACCATGTTCACTATGAATAGTTATCAATGGAAGTTTTTTATCATTTTTAACTTTGTATACAAATGTTATAAATAACAATAGGCTTTAGATTTATTTTCTAGAAAATAGACCCATGTATATCTAGTGTAGTCATCAACTAAAACAAACACATAATACTTTCCTCTAATACTTCCAGTTTGTGTAGGACCAAAAAAGATCCATGTGCACCAACTATAAAGCATCAAAAGTTAAAACTTCACTAATTGATTTAAAGCTTGACTTATGTTGGTTTCCATATTAACTAGGGTCACATACTTTATAAGAATAAAATATTAGTTCTGTTAGATCCTTAACAAATATTTTCTTAGAAAGTTTATATGTGTTTATAAGGTTACAATTTTCTAACATTCTATTCCATAACCAAGATTGATCTTCCATTTCACTAATTCAAGGTAAGTCTTGGATTCTAAGGTCTTCTACGTTTATTGTATAAACATTCTCATTCAGATGGGCAGAAATAATGAATTCATCTGTGGAATTGTGTACTATATATTTATCATTTCTAAAATTCCCAAGGTAACCTTAATTGTATAATTGAATTATTATTATAAGGTTTTTCTTAAGACCCTTAACAAATAAAATATTTTAAATTAAAGCTTTTCCAAGAATAACAGTATTACTTATACTAAAAATATTTCCTTGAGCATTGTCTCTGATGGTAACTCTTCCACCTTTTATTTCAATAATATTTTCAAATAAGTTTTTGTTACCAATCAAATACTGGGAACATCCACTATCCATGTACCATATATTTTTGTTGTTGGTAATTCCTTTGTTTTCCTAAAAATAAAACAATTAGTTTTACGAAATCTAAACTTTCTTGGATCCATAAATATTATAAATAAATATTTTAGGAATCCATATTTGTTTTGAAAAATGGGATTTGTGAAATCCTAAATATTTAATTTTATTTAAGGAATAATTTTTATTCCAATGACCTCCATTTTGGCACTTAGTAAAAAGGGGGTCATTTTTTAGGAACAAAATAATTGTTACTAAAAATGGTTTTGAATGAGTATATCCCATTCCCAAACTATTACCATGTCGATGAAGTTGTTTATACATTTTTGCAAAACCTTATTTACCAGTAGTAAATTTTATCAAAAGTTTATTTAAAGAAAATATTTAAAACTTTAGTCTTATGATTAAACTATTATCCACATTAGTATTAGATTCAGAAGTGATTTTTGAATCTAAAACACTTTTCTCTAAAATAATTTTTTCAAAATCCTTTGAATACTTGTCCTTCTTATAATTATATTACCCAAGGTTTTTTGAAATAGAGTTAATTTCAAAACTTTTCTTATTAAAATCTTTATAAAGATCTAATACTACTTTTGTTAAAACATTTATTATACAATTCTCCTTCTCAAGTTTATTACTAACTTTGAAATTTTCATTTTTAAGAAATTTAGAAAATATAGAGACTTATTCATATGAGGGTAAATAATTATCTTCTAGTATATAATTATCTTCATCATAATAAATATAACCATTCTCATCAGGATAATTTTTATTTAAATACATATTAGTCAAAGATTCAGCAGTGTGTACCTTTTCTATGAAACAATGATTTTTAATAGGTATTCTGGAAAGAAGACCAATATTCTTTTGTTTGGAGTTTTCATTGTCTGAGGATTCTTCTGAATAATCTCAACCACTGGCACTCTAGGAGTCATTATCCTTTAGTAATTTATTACTTTTTGACTTAGAGTACTTTTTTAATCCCCTCATAATTTATTTCCTTTCTACCCTTTCTTTTCATCTTTGGAAAATTTTGTATGATGTGTCCATCTTTCTTTCATTCATTACAAGTAACTTCAATATCATTATTATCTTTATTTATTTTCTTATATTTGTACTGAAAATACTTTTTTTCAAAAATCTTATACATCCTTCTAGAAATATTGGATAACTCATTATCTAAATGTTCTAATTCACTTGAATCTAATTGAATCACAACATTATTTTCCTTTGAAGACATAACAATATTCTCAGGATTTTTGGCTTTGTTCTAATTTTTGGTAGTAGTAAAAGCAACTCCAACATTATTTTACTTGGATTTTTCTACATCTATTTTTAATCTATTTTCGTGTTCCAAAAGATTTACAAATAATTAATCAAGAGTAATACTTGTAACCTTTCTTGATTCATTAATAGAAGTTCTTTTTTATTCCCACTCATTAGGCATGATGTATATGATATTTTCAACAAGGGTTTCATCATATAGTCTTTTCTCTCCCATGGATTGTAAACTATTCAAAATTTTCATAAATCTTTATTGTACCTTACAAATAGGTTCTTCATAAGAAAACTTAAAATCTTGATAATCTACTCTTAGCCTATCTATTCTAGTCTCAACCAATTTAGATGTACCAAAATGAGTAATTTCTAGTTTCTTCCAAATACCATTGGATGCTTCATAAGAAGAAATATGGATATATATATTTATAGTCATAGAAAAAAGTAAAGTATTTCATACATTTTAATTCAATTGATACTCTTTCTTATCTTTATTGGTAAAAGTTCTGACTTCCTTGTCATGAATTTTGTAATCTTTAGTAATCATAACAAAATTGTTAACACTGGTATTGATAAAAAAAATTCTTCATTATATATCTCCAGTATTCATAGTCATTACCATATAAAATAGGTGGTCTTACAGGATTAAAATTTTCAATGGATCTGGCATTTAGACCTACCATCTTTAAAATAATACCAAATTTGTTTTTCCACAATACACATTAGTGTAACGAATATTTCTAAACAAAAATTTAATAAAAGAAATATAACTAACTTTCAAAAGTAAAGATACAAAAATATGAGCAGTGGAAACCTGCTCTGTTACCAATTGGTAGATAGTAATGTATATTAAGATGACACAACACAAGAGGGGAGTAAATTTTAGGTTTAAAAACTTTCATTTTTATCCCTTAAAAGGATTTAGTTTAAAATAATATAAACTAATTCAATTAAAAAAACCTCTTAATGTATTTAAAACAATTAATCAGATTGGCTCCTAGTTCTGATGAAAAAGAATATCGTAATCAGGTTGGTTACAATAAGTATTCCACGGGTCGTAATTGAAATTAATCATATTCGTAGTTGAAACAATTTGAATAGAGTAAGCATGTAAAATATTTCAATCACAATGGTTACGATAGGTAGAGTAAAAAAACTATGATTCTATTGTAAAGTGTATAAAATCGTAAAGAGTAATTAAAATGACCGTAATCACAAAAGATAATGATCAAAGTATTACTAAATTATCATAATCATATTGTTTATGATAAACATATTATAGAATAGAAAGATGAATAACTAATATAATTCTCTTTATATTAAAACACAGTGGAGATGTACAAGAATACAATTCTTTTAACCTAAAGAGAAGGGTATCCAGTAACCTTGGATAGAGGTCCCTTGATTTATACTTTCAAGCAATTATTTCTTACCCACGCCGGGGTAAGCCCTCAATATGATGATTAGCTTCTATATTGTTATTCCTAGAAGCCGTCGATTAAGAAGGTAATCAGTACCTATGTCTTCCTAGCCAGAGAAGTCCTTGATCCATAAATTTTGGGCATGTCTGTCATCCTATTCCCAAAATCCCTCAATCTTAATCATCAACAATTGGTATCGACTAATCAAAACAAAAACTCTTGAAAGCCACAAGTATGTAGAATGAGCAGTTCACAACTTGACTTAAGTGTTTTTTGCATGAAGTAAATATTTGACAAAGCTCTCACAGGATGTCTTGAATTCGTTAAAAGTTATGAGCTTGTCCAAATGACCTGGTATTTATAAGTCTCATACCAATGGTCATATTTTGGCTCCAACATTTAGATTTATTCCTAAAATCTAAAAGGTACTTGGAAACCTACCACTCCAATGGTCATCTTGTAACTAAAAAAAAGACATCGTTTTATCATGCATATCAAAATAGAATACACGATGTCATTTTGATTAAAAGTTTTTCTTTTTGATACAATACTATTTTATAGTTATGATAAAGTGGGTATGAAAACAATATGGCTCTTCTAAAAAAATAAAAAATTGAACAATAAATGAATACGATGATTTATTTTAAGATAGTGATTACGATTTATCTAGTCAGTACAATACTGCTCAGTGTGTATGATGGAAATCATAATAAACATGAATAATAAAAATCATGTTTGGTGAGTATGATATAAATTGTATTCATCCTCATTACGATAAACATGGAAATAGTCAAAACTGTATTTCTTTGTGTGTATGATATTTAACATACACATTATGAAAAACATAATGACGGATTTTTAAAATAAAATCCTTAAAGTAAATATAATAAAACAATGTATGAATTACTTTGAAAATTAAGTTTGTGATTTACAAAACAAAAATTAATTTAAAATTCAAAATAGGACTTTTGACTCAACAATCCTAAATTTTTAAAACAATCCAAACTCATTTTTCAATTTTAGTTATGTTATTTGTTTTAAAGTAAAATGACAGTTTTATACTAAAAACATGCACTTCCTATCATATTGACCACATAATATGTTAGATTGGTATGTGATCAATTAATATATATCATAATTGAAATATGGATCATTTTCCTAAAGTTTGAAAAAAAATCCGATTTATTTTTCATGATTTTGATCATCTGACATGCATTTCAAACTAAAATGACAGTTTTATATTAAAAGCATGTACTTAGAGTCATACCGAGCACATCGGTTGTCGTATTGGTGTGAAGTAAAATCCTACACATAAAAAATATATTATGGATCATTTTACTAAATTTTGAAAACAATACAATCTCGTTTTCTTGGTTTTGGCTATGTGATGCATGTTTTAAACTAAAATGGCACTTTTATATTGAAAACATGCACTTGGATTCATAACGACCACATCGTGTGTCAAATTGATGTACAATTGATTAATACACATCAAAAATGAATTATGGATCATTTTAATAAATTTTAAAAACAATACAATCTCATTTTCCCAATTTTGTCTATGTGAGATACGTTTTAAACTAAAATGACACTTATATTGAAGACACACACTTTGATTAATATCGGCTATATAATGTGTCAGATTGATGTGTGGTCAATTCCTAGACATAAAAAAATATATTATGGATCATTTTAATAAATTTTGAAAATAATAAAAACTCTTTTCCTTATTTTGGATATGTGATATTCATTTTAAACTTAAATGAAACTTCTATACTAAAAACACGCACTTCGAGTCATACCGACCGCATCATATTTCAAAATGATGCACGGTCAATTTCTATACATAAAAAATGAATTATGTATCTATATTATAAATTTTGAAAATAATAAAAGACCATTTTTTTGGTTTTGGTTATGTGATGGACATTTTAAAATGAAATGGAACTTTTATATTATAAACACACACTTCGAGTCATGCCAACCATATCGTGTCTCAGATTGATGTGCGATAAATTCTTATATGTGAAAAATGTATTATGAATCATTTTCTTAAAGTTTTAAAATAATAAAATATTTTTTTCTCAGTTTTTTCTATGTGATATATGTTATAAACTAAAATGATGCTTATATTAAAAACACTCACTTCGAGTCATACCAAACACATCATTTGTTGGATTAACATGCGGTCAATTTCTATATGTGAAAAATGAATTATGGATCATTTTAATAAATTTTAAAAACAATACAAGATCTTTTTATAAGTTTTAGAAATAGGATAGGTGTTTTAAACTAAAATGACACCTTTGTATTAAAAACAAGCACATAGAGTCATACCGACCACATTGTGTTTCAGATTGATGTGAGGTCAATTTGTACATGTCACAAATAAATTATGGATCATTTTACTAATGTTTGAAAACAATCCTAGATTGTTTGATCATTTTTGGCTATTTGATGCATGTTTTAAACTAAAATTGCACTTTTGTATTGAAAACACGTACTTCGAGTCATACCGACCACATTAGTTGTCGGATTGATGTGCGGTTGATTCCTATATATGAAAAATTAATTATATATTTTTTTACTAAATTTTTAAAACAATTAGAGATCTTTTTATTGGTTTTCATTATGTGACACATGTTTTAAACTAAAATGAAACTTTTATATTGAAAACACACACTTCGGGTTATACTGACCACATCGTGTGTTGTATTAGAATTTGGTTGATTCCTACACATGAAAAATGGATTATGGATCTTATTCCTAAATTTTGAAAACAATCTGATCTTGTTTTCTCAATTTTGGATATGTGAAACATGTTTCAAACTAAAATAACACTTTTGTATTGAAAACACACAATTTGATTCATACCGATCACATCGTGTGTCAAATTGGTGTGAAGTCAATTACTATATGTCAAAAATGACTTATAGATCACTTTCCTAAAGTACCAAAATAATATGAATTTTTTTTCTTGGTTTTGATCATGTGACATGTGCTTTGAACTAATGTGTAAATTAAACAAAATAAGTATTAGATAAAAATGATAGGGAAATTAACTATAAAATTTTTATAAAGTTATGATAAAATTAACTAAATAAGTAATCGTAAGTCAAATGTTCATGATGTGTGTATACATTCCAACACCATGTATTATACTCATTAGTTTCTAAACAAATCAATTTATTCCACTATACTTCTCCTTGAGAAATAGATCAAAAATAATATATAAGTATTCTAATATTAATGCTTCTCACCCCTAATATATTTCTAAGTTCATATAACATAATAGATCAAAAACATAGTAGGTATTCAACTAAATTTGATGTTGTCAAGCATTCTAACATCATGTGCGCTACCCACTCATCTCTAAAAAATTTACTTCTTCTTTTGAGTGTGTATATTATTGGAAATCTTGGTATTAATGAGAAAATATATACAATAAAACAATTAAAAATATTTTTAATGAAATTTTAATTATATTTATAAATTACCTATTTTGGGATGCTAATCTTTTTATGGTATATGATATATTTCATAAATTTTTAAACATAATATCCATAATTATTGTTGTTATCTTGCTTCAAATACTACAAAAACATTGACCAAAATAAGTAAAAAAAATTAACTATGTTTTGATAGTTAAATATTTTTATATACAACTTAATATTTTTCCATTTCAAGTAATATGTAGGATTCTTATTTTCATTCATTGACCTCATACAATGATTTATCCCATATTTAGTGGTTTCCTTATTATAAAAAATTTCTTGTTAAAACAAAAACTGAAACATATAATTTGAATTTTACCTATCAAATTTTGATTATAGTGCATTAAAAATTCACAATACACATCATGTGTGGTTAGTTTGTTGGAAATCAATTCATTGGATTCAAAAAATAAATATTTAGTGTATTCAGGTTGATTGTGATCAGCATCCGGTACTTCCTAAATAAAAAAAACAAATAAGTAATAAAAAAATAAAAATATAATTTGTATGATTAGATTACAGAGCTTTACCCTGTATTATAAGCATCAAAAAGAGTCAATCATTTATTATTTTCTTCTTAGATGCCTCATTTAGCTCATCTTTTTTCTTATCAGTTTATTTCAAATCCAATGAAATTTTATCTATAGAAATGATACATGGATTAATGAATCCATACCATAATTTGAAAGGTTTTACATTTATATAATTTTAATATAAAAACCTAAAAAAATATGAATAGTTATTAACTTTAATAGACATATTAGATCATTTTTTGGATAGGCGTATTATGAAAATATACCTTATGTATGTATTCACAACTGACACTCCCAACCATTCAAACTTGAGAATCTCATTTGTACTCTTGAGACCAACCACGTTTGTAATTACAGTTCTAAATATTTGTTTATTATATGGAATTTAGGACACATATCTATCTTTTAATGGGGTGTCTGCATGAATTTGTAATGATGATATATGTTGCAGTGGAACTGGTTGGGAGAAGGTTATCTTAGAAGGTATTTTTGTTTTCTTGGTCGAATCACCAGATTTTCTTGATCCAACCTTCCATTTCCCCATCATTTTATCCATATGTAATGTCATACCTCACTTCAGATCTTTTTTTATCAACATTTACGGGTTTTTCATTTGAAAAAATTTGTTAAGGACATACATCATGTATCTTTATAAGATTAGATAGTCATGCTACAAAAGTTATAATAGCATCATTGACCATTGTAATATTTGGACCATTGGATTGAATAGGCAACTCAGCAATAAACTCTTGTACTACTTCAATATCTACTCTCATGTGATCTTTTGGGAGTTATTTGTTGTGTATCATGTCTCCTAGGATAATACACATTGTACCCCTCATAACAAGGCAGTGCATGGGTGTTGATAAATAGAAATCATATACAACTTTACCCTATAGGATTCTAGAAATATAAAGTTATAAAAATTTGTTTAATTCACATTTATGAGAAAGAGTAATTAAAAAATTGATTACCTCATGTAATTTATATAGTTTATGGGAATTAATATCCTTAAATCTAGCAGCATCATTTTTTTCATGTATTGATCTTTTTTTCACTGCCAGTTCTCTTTGATCCTTTAGCATATATTGGTATTCCAAACCAAAACAAACAATAATATCTTGAAAAGAATCTATTTTCACCTAAAATACTTTGATCATATGATATGAATATTCTTGTGGTTTATTATTCTCAAAATATTTTTAAAGAGACACTCCAAAACCTACACCTCTAACACGACCATATGGTTTTGTCCACTTCAAAGCTACTAAAATTGGTTTTTATTCTAGTATGGTTGATGCTAATTCTTATTTCAAAACATTATAAAAAAAATATGAAAATAAATAGATATTTTTATGTAATACTTCTATAAATATTAACAAATTACTATTGTAGCATCTCGTTACCTTGGTAGGGTACTTTTTTCCCTCTCTCCGAGTTCCCTTTTAAGCGTGAAGGTTTTAGGTGTTGCTTTCTGGATTTTCTATAGGCTACAGTGGAATTTTACATTGTGTAACTAGGTTACACTATGTGTAATGGTTTCTTGGTGTATTCTATGAGAAGGGTTCACACCGTGAAAGGTTACATGATGTGATAAAAAAAATTCACGTCATGAGTTAATTTAAGACTGTATTTTAATCTAACGAGGCAAGTTTTTAGAGTATTTGGACATCATAGATTTAATTAAATATAAAGGAATTACATGTCATGTAATTCCCTAAGTAGGGATTTTTTAGGTTTCCATTCATGTTTTGATTTTCCATTCATCCACCATTTCTCCTTTTCTCTCGACTAAGGGTTCCTCTCTTGTGATTTTTGGAGACATCATTCCTTGTTGATCGATCTATTTGGTGTTTGATCTTCATTGAGGTTGCGGTGAATTTATTTGGGTGAGTGACCTTTTGTATTCTTAATTACCATTGATCAGGGTAGGGCCCTTGATTTTCATTATCAGATTCATTGTTCTGAATTGGTGTTTCTTCATGTCTTCTTCCAAATATGTTGTGCAATCTCATTCCAGAGGCTTTTTCTTTGTTGGTTGTGGTGTGTAGGGTGTTCGTTATTGAGATATGTGGGTTTCCTCATTTCTACTTACCCCTTGTTTCTAAATTTAATCTATATTGATATATAGATTAGATTATAGGGCCTTTGTAGATGTCGTTGGGTTTTCATTGTTTGTGGATCCTGTTGCGGGCCTGTGCGACCTGATTTTCAAGGAAGGTGATTCTATATCTAGCCTATGTTGATGAAACTTATTTTTCATATTTTATAAACTAATTTATAAAAGTAATTTTCATGATTTATTTTGTGTGTGTTGAAAATAATTTTTAAAGAAATATGGTTTTTCCCCGGTTGTTGATAAATGGAAAGAAAAGGGGTATTTTCAAAGAATTGAAATAGATTTGTGAAATGGTTTTGAAATGGTTTTTTAAATCATTAGAATGAATTTTAAAAATGATAACATGGGTTACCTTGGGTACTTAGGTGGAAGGTTTATCTTGAGGCCATCATCTGTATTTTTAGTGATTTATCAAGAGGTTTTCTCATGGATCCTTCCTCTATTTACTAGACCCATTGTTCTAGGGGACTGATGTTGAAATTATTGGGGGGTTACTCATGGGGTATTCCTCTACATCCTAGGCCTATGTCCTAGGAACAAAATTGTTCACTTGATTGATTTCGGTATGAGTATTATAATAGTTTTTTCTATAGTGATCCTTGGTGCTGATACCTATGCTTCTATATTTTTTTGCTTGGATTTTTTGTTTTAGCCTTGATATGAATTTTTATTCTAGTGAAAGATTATATGGAAAATGTGATTTGAAATTGATATACCTGATTTTGTTTTAGAACAATGAAAAAGGGAAATGTTTACCATGTTTTCTATAAAACTTCTTTGCTTCTTATCATGCCATGTTTTATTTGAAACGAGTATATTGGAATTATTAAACAGAGAATTTTTATAGAACTCTTGGGTGGGATCCTATTGATCCTATTAGCTCACACCATGTGCACCTATTTGATGTTATGCATACCTATGTATGTCTTCCAAATTAGGGAAAGGAAATGTGTTGTAGTGTGGTGGCGATGTTTCATGTCAGCTAAGTTGGGTAGCTTGTGGTGAGATGGTGGGAGTTTGTCTACACTATCAATTGGAGTAGCTATTTAGTTTTGATCCTTTTTCTTTAGACTTGTCTCTTGGAGATTTTGGATACTTTTACAGTAATTTTTTTCCACTATTTTCTTACATTTATGGAATATATTTATTTTATTTTAACTATTTCTTCTTACTCTGTGTATATATATGCCATGTGTTTATTTAGGTTGATAGAAATTATTATTTTTTGTTTTTTTTTCGATGCCCGAGAGATTATCACCAGCCCGTGGGGATCAAGAATTCCCTTTGGGTATGTGATGGGATAGTATAGTTTCCAGGTTTGAGGGTAACTTGGGTTGGGTTTTTACATAGTGGTTTTAGAGGAGGTCTGTCCCTAAGATTCCTTGTCTTGGGATATCTATTAGACTATAGATAGGATTTTCAGGACTTGAGAGGTACATTGCGATAAGTTCCTTGCCAGCTATTTTCATGATGAGACTCAAGTTTCCATGGGAATTTGGGATATGTGTATCTAGTATTGGGTTTTTTTTTAAATATTAGTTTCTGCTTATGAATTTTTTGGTTTGAAATAAGATTAATCTATTTTATGATCATTCCTTTTATTTTGGTGTGCATTAATATGCCTCTGAGACATCTTTCATGAGTTCCTCAGGAAGGTGTAGCTGATACTCCTTAAGGGAATCTTTCAATAGATCATAATCTCATCAATATTATCATATGGGCAGTTTTTGTTGTTGATCAGAATGTGCCATGATTTTAGAATGCAATTGTTTAAAGTACAAATATGATATTTAGAAGAGAGAGAGAGATCATGGTAATTCTTGCGCGAGAAACCGCCATCCTTCAAAGGAATGAATGAACCTCAAGAGGAAGAGGATTGCCTAAATAGGATTGATCAAATATTTGACTTTCTAGATACACCTAATAATATCAAGGTGAAGTGTGCAGTGTTTAGGCTCGAGGGTCTCGGTAAGCGATAGTGAGATTCCAAAGTCAAGGCAGACAGACATGTGGACTTGGATTAGAAGGGTTTCAAGGCCATATTCTTCCAACATTTTTGTCCAGAGTTTCTCATGTTGGAAAAGTCTCTAGATTTATTGTCTTTATAGCAGGGATAGCATTCGGTGTCGGTGTATACCAACTAGTTTGTTGATCATGTCCTTTTTTCTTTGGACATGACAAATAATGACCAGTTAAAGGTTCAGAAGTACCTATAGGGTTTGCAAACAAATATCTGATCACAAGTGTTTATATTAAATATTTGTACATATGTAGAGATAGTAGATAGAGCTATGATGGAAGAGATAAATATGGAAGGCAAGGTTGGATTTTTCACCTCTTTTATTCCATCCAATGGTAGCTTTAGTGGAATACATGGGAAGAAGATGAATTGGAAGGATCGTCATAGGAGTGGTGGAGGTGGGTCTTAGAAACGAGCCTCCTCTGCACCATCTAATATAGTTAGAAATGTACCTATAAATTGCTATTATTGTGGCAAGATTAGACACACAAGTCATTCTTTTACTATGACTGCGAAGATGTGCAATAGTTGTGGATTCAATGGTCACTTATAGTACTTCTTTCAGTCTATGACTATGCCTTGTTATGATCAGGGTTCATTAGCTCCAAAGGCTACTACGGGGTAGTCGGATGCTTCAAGAACTAAAGGGATCTAGCTATAGGCCTCAAGAGTGAATCACTTTCATGAAGTATATCAGTTTCTAGAAGAGGTCGATGTAGGTTTAGCAATAGTAAGAGGTACTATATTTATTGCATCTTCTATAGCAATTGCTTTATTTGATATTGGTTCCTCCCACACATTTATATCTTCATGTTTTGTTGATATTATTAAACATACAATAGAACTTATTCCATTTTTAATGTATTTAGCATCACCTCTTGATAAGAGGAAAGAACAGGGGTTTCGGTATCATTCTTGTTCATTAGAAATAGATGATATGAAGTTGGTCTAGGATTTTATCATTCTTGATCTATATTTATTTTACCTTGTCATCGGTATGGATTGGCTAGTCACTCATCAAGATAAGGTTAATTTTTATCATTTGTGTGTTTCATTTATTACTGTCGATTGGAGATCTCATATGTTTCAGGGGTAGTGGGACCTGAGGTCTGGTCATGAAGGACCTTCCCCCCCAGAGATCAGAAGTTTTTTGTCTATTGTTGTGATTCAGGACGATGAATTTTCTTCTATTTTTGATCCTCCCTTTGTTGTTTGGGACTTTTCTAACATTTTCCCATCTGAATTCTCTGATCTTACTCTATAGAGAGAGGTAGAGTTTAAGATTGACCTGGTTCTAGGTACACAGTCGATAACAATACCTTCTTATCATATGGAACTAGTAGATATGAAATAGCTCAAGATTTAGTTGGATGATCTATTGGAAAAAGGTTTCATTCTCCCTAGTGTTTTGCCTTGGGTAGCCTTTATTCTATTTTCCAAGAAGGCAGATGGTTCACTTAGATTGTGTGTGGACTATTGGAAGTTGAACAGGGTAACAGTGAATAAAAAGTATCATTTTCCATGTGTGGATGATTTTTTTGATCATATAAAGGGGGAAAAGTGGTTTTCAAAGATTGATCTTTGGTCAGGTTATCATTAGCTCAGAGTTTGGGAGTTTTATATACCGAATACAGCTTTCAAAAGTCATTATAGCCATTATGAATATCTTGTGATGCCTTTTGGTTTGAAAAATGCTCCTGTAGTTTTTATAGATTTGATGAATCGGATATTCCATCAATATTTTGACACTTGTTTTGTAGTATTCATGGATGATGTTTTGGTTTACTCGAAATCTGAACATGTGTTCAAGCATCATCTAATTTTGGTTCTAGAAATTTTGAGAAGTCTTCATTTTTATGGAAATCTTTCAAAATATAGTTTTTGGATTTAAGAAGTAAAGTTCTCAAGACACGTAATTTCTATACATGGCTTATCAGTTGATCCTAAAAAAGTTGAATGTTTTTTTTCATGGAAAGAACCACAATATTTCTTTTTGATATAGAGCTTCCTTAGTCTTTCTAGATATTACCAACAGTTTTTTAAGGATTTCTATAAGATGTCATCACCTTTGACAGTTCTTACTAAGAAACCAATGAAATTCACATGGGATACAAAGTTTTGATCTTTATTCAATAAACTGAAATGACTTCTGACATCAGCTTCTATTCTGATCTTACCTGATCCCGATAAGGGGTACATGGTATTTTTTTATGATTATGGTGTTGTTTTAGGATGTGTGCTTATACAGGATGACTATTTGGTAGCTTATGGCTCTCTTCAACTTTTTCCGCATGAGAATAATTACCCCACTCATGATTTTGAGCTTGCTGCAGTTATGAATGCACTTAAATGTTGGAAACACTATATTTTTGTGGAAAGTATCATTGTATTTTCTGATCATAAGAGTTTGAGTTATATATTTTCTCATAAAGAATTAAATCTCATATAGATATGATTGGTATAATACCTTCATATGTTTGACTTCAATATCGCTTACACCCCGGGGAAGGTGAATGTTGTTACAGAGACTCTTAGTAGGATTGTACTATCTCAGGATGTTCTGGAATTGAAGGAGGAGTGGAACCTTGTGAGTATTTTCAATCAGTTACACTTGGATGCTCAAGAGTATGTTTCAAGTATTGTTATGACCATTGTTCAGTTATCATCATCTTTCCTGGAGTATATTTTTCAGATTCATCAGTAGGATGATGAGTTCGGTGAAGTTATAGAAATCCTTTATGGTGGGGATACCATTTCTAGTTGGTCTCTCTCTTTAGATGGTATGCTCCACTTTGGGAATTAGTTTGTCATCCCAGCATCTTCGAGGAGTTTAGTCTTGTTTAATTTTTATAGTTCTTCATGGTTCGTTCATCCAAGCACTACAAAGATGTATTATGACATGATATGATAATTCTTGTGGTCATGTATGAAGTGTGACATTTCAAATTATGTGTCCCACTATTACACCTTCCAATGGATTAAGGAAGAGCACTTGAAACCCTCTGGGTTGCTTTAGCCTCTTTCAGTGCCAATTTGGAAATGGGATAAGGTATCCATGGATTTTTTTTGGATTACCATGGACTCACCATAAGATAAATTCTATCTTGATAGTTGTTGATAGGTTGAAAAATTATACTCATTTCATTCCGATCAAGCATACCACTAAGGTTGAAGATCTGGGTAAGTTGTATGTGTAGGATATTGTGAGGTTGCATGGGAGTCATTCTTCCTTTGTTATGGATAGGTATCCTAGGTTTACCTCGAGGTTCTGGAGGAGTATCCAAGAGGTGATGGGAACTCATGTCAAGTTTAGTACAGCTTACCATCCATAGACAAATAGTTAGATAGATCATGTGATTCAGATCCTAGAGGATATGATTCATGAATGTGTCTTGGATTTTAGTGGATCATGGGTTTACCATCTGGTACTGTTTGAGTTTTTTTACAAAAAAAAAAGTTATCATTCATCGATCAGAATGGATCCCTTTAAGGTATTGTATGGCCCCCCATGAATATCACATATTTTTTGGGATGAGGTGGGTGAAGTATCTTTGGTTGGAACAAGTTTGGTTTAGGAGATATTAGTGAATATTTAGGATGTACATCAATGTCTGGTTATAACCCATAGTTGAAAAAAATCGTATGTGGATCAGTGGAATTTTCCTTTGGAGTTTTCTTTTGGTGTCTGGGTTTTCTTGAAATTTTCTCCTCGGTTGGGTCACCGTCGTCTTGGAAAATAGGGAAATTTAGCTCCAAGATATGTTGGGTTGTTTGAGATCACTGAGTGTCTTGGTCATGTTGTTTATTTGTTATCATTTTTAGTTCAGTTGATAGTTATTCATGATTTTTTCCACATATCTCAACTCATAAAGTACCATCATAATCCCTCTCGCATTCTAAGTTATGAAGATTAAGTTAGAGCTAGATGTTTCTATTTTGGAGAAGCCAGTTGAGATCATTGACTCTCAAGTGAAAGTCTTCCATGGGAATTCAATTATTTTGGTCATATTTTTATGGAAACATGGATCAGATTCTCAAGATACTTGGGAACATGATTCATTGATGAGTGATTAGTGGCCTCATTTTCTAGGAGTTACATCTTCCACATTACTTACCTAGGATGTAAATTCTTTATGGTGGGGGGTTTGTAACATCTTGTTACCCTAATTGGGTATGTTTTCCCTCTTTATGAGTTCTCCTTTTAGCATGGAGTTTTTATTTATTGCTTTCTATATTTTATACAGGCTGTAGGGGAATTTTTCACCATGTAATTAGGTTACATGACATGTAATGGTTGTTGGGTGTATGCCATGAGAAGGGTTCATGTCGTGAAAGGTTACACGATGTGATGAATTTTTACACATCGTGAGTTAATTTAAGAACATATTTTAATCCTTGGAGATGGGTTTTTTGGTGTATTTGGACATCACTGATTTCATGACATGTAAAGAAATTATACTTCATGTAATTCCCTAAGTAGGGTTTTTTAGGGTTTCATTCAGGTTTTGAGTGTCCATTCGGTCTCATGTTCTCCTTTACTCTCAACCAAGGGTCCCTCTTCGATGATTTTTGGAGACATTGTTCCTTACCAATTGATATGTTTGAAATTTGATCTTCATTGAAGTTTTAGTGTGTCTCTCTAGGTGAGTGAAATTTCCACTTCTTAATTTCCATTAATTTCGGTAGCACACTTGAGTTTCATTATCAAATTCATTGGTCTGGATTTTTGTTTCTTTGTGTCTTCCTCTGGATCTATTATGTGATCTCATTCAGAAGTTTTTTTTTTGGTTGTGGTGTGGTGGGTGTTTTTTCTTAAGGTATGTGAGTTTCCTCATTTCCATCAACCCATTGTTTCTAAATTGAATCTATCTTGAGGTGTGGATTGGATTTTATGGAATTTATAGATTTCATTGGGTTTTTATTATTGGTGGATCCCATTGCGGGCATATGAGGCCCGAGTTTTGAGGTAGGTGGTTCCATCTCTAGCCTATGTTGATGAACCTTATTGTTCCTATTTTATAACATGATTTATAAAAGGAATTAGCATAATATTTTTTTGTGTGTTGAAAATAGTTTTTAAAGAAAGATGGATTTTCCCTGGTTGTTGATAAATGGAAAGAAAATGAGTATTTTCAAAACATTGAAATCGATTTGTGAGATGGTTTTAAAATTGTTTTTTAAAGAATTGGAATGAATTGTAAAAAAATAACATGGGTTACCTTTGGTACTTAGGTGGAAGGTTTATCTTGAGGCCATTTTCTATATTTTTGGTGATTTATTGGGAGGTTTTCTCATGGGGCCTTCCTCTATTTCCTAGACTCATTGTTCTAGGGGACTGATATTAGAATTGTTTGGGGTTTACTCATGGGGTATTCCTATACTTCCTAGAAATGTGTTTTAGGAACTGGATTGTGCACTTGATTGACTTTGATATGAGTAGTATACTAGTACAGCCTATAGTGATCATTGATGTTGATACTTGTGCTTCTATATTGTGTTTCTTGGATTTTTTGTTTTAGCCTTAATATGCATGTTTATACTTGTGAAATATGATATGGAAAATGTGATTTGAAATTGATATACCTTCTTTTGTTTTAGAACTTTGAAAAAGGGAAATTTTTACCATGTTTTCTATAAAAATACTTTACTACTTATCATGTGATGTTTTATTTGAATAGAGCATACAAGAATTGTTATACAGAGACTTGTTATGGAACACCTAGGTGGGATCCTATTGAGCCTATTATCTCACACCCTTCACACCTCTTCTGTGGTGTGCAGACCTATGTATGTTTTATAATGTAGGGAAAGGTAAGGAACCATAGTGAGGTGTTGAGGTTTCGTGTTAGCTGAGTTGGGTAGCTGGTGGTGAGATGGTATGAGTTCATACATACTATCACTTGGAGTAGCTATTTGTTTTTTTTTCTTTATCATTGGACTTATTTCTTGGAGATTTTGGATAATTTTATAGTAATTTTTCTTCTACTATTTTATTTAAGTTATGGAATATATTTATTAGCTTTTCATTTTTTTCTTCTTGATCTGTGTATATATATGTCATGTGTTTATTCATGTTGGGTGAAATCATTCCCTCTGGTTTTTTGTTTGATACATGGGTGCTTGTCACCAACCCATGGGATCGGGAACGCCCTTTGGGTATATGACAGAATGGGTCAGGTTTTAGGCTTGAGGGTAACCTAGGTCGGGTTATTACAACTATTATGTGATAATTACACATTTTTCTCATACTAATTTTCTATTTTCACCAACTAGTTTATCCTCCTTAATTATGAAGCCCACCTTCCATAACACATGATATGGGATGGGAGTGGCTTATCATTTTGATTCATCAATTTGCATATAAACAAAGGAACATATGTTGTTTCATATCACATAAAACTTTTATTGTTTATTTAAAATATATGTAATATTATTCTCTAGTGAAGCATACCCCATCCTTGCTTTTTGATAGGGATATATTGGTTTTGATGCACATTATTTATTTTTAGCACTCCTTTTTGTTTCAAAAATTAACAATTTTGAATCAAATTGGATAAAATAAATAATGTCATGTAATATGTTATTAACTATAATGCACCTAAAATGATTTATCATCATGAAGACTAATGAAATCATTCCATGTTTCCTTATTTATAATGTATTCATAAGTATCTAGTGGGTGGGGATTTACTTTCCCCTCAGAATCCCTAATATGAAACATATTAAGAATAGTCTATAAGCCTCTATGGTATTTTATAGTATCTATTACAACATATTTCTTACAAAAATTATCTAAAATAAATGAACACTACAAGGAATAATGAAAATTAAGTCATTATTTTATTATATAATTTTTTGATAAAATAGAGAAAGTATATCATAACATTACCTTAATATCTTCCCAAAGGGTTTCCTTCATTATAGGTTATACATGGTGCCATAAATCTATATCAATCAGCACATTCATCCTTATTCTAACCCCAACATAACTAATGAACATTGACTTGTTGGGGTCAATAGGTTTATCATGTTGATTCTATCCAACCACAAATTTTATACCCTTACTTCTTGCCTTTATAATTTTATTCAAAATAGTGATGCTACATCGTTCTTTCTTTTTTTATCAACATGGTAGTGATCCTCTAATAATTCTATAGTTCCAGCATCAATTACCTATTCTTAACCAAGATTTTTAACTTCATCATTATCTTCATGAGTAGTCAAACATTTAATTTAGATTATATAAATAAAGTAGAGAACACATAATATTATGAGAAAAATCATATTATATTAAAAAAAATTAAACTGATCAATGAAATATTTTTATTTTATTTAAAGTTTGAAGGGATTTGGATCCTCTGTCAAGAATCCAAATACCCTCATTGTGGTTTACTTTAATTTATAATACATTATCTATATTGGGACCTCCGTGAAATGAGTATGATCTCTCAATAAAAGGTTCAACATCGATTGAATTTTCATCTAACCCTGCAGTTGTTTTAGTTTCTAGTAGGAAAATTGATCGATTCTTGTTTTCTGAATCTAATACATAAAATAACTACACTGCTTGTGATGCCATTATGAATGGATCATCCTTTTCCCCTTCCACATTTAAACTCACCTTCATGAAGCTAATTTCATTAAATTTCACTACACTTTTGTTGTCATTCCATTTTTAGTGGAAAATATGCGCTTGAAATATTGTATAATCCAACTCGTATATATGTTTGATGATGCCTAAATATGGCATATTTTTATAAATTATATTTTTATCCTTGGAACTAGATATGTGTATCACTTCCACCATAAGTGTAACTCCACTATTTTTCATCATACTACATTCATCATGTTCTTTTTTATAGAACGTATAACTATTAATTACAAAAGTAGGGTAATATATAATATTTTCATTTGTCTCATGGCTATCCATCAAATCTATTCAGTAATTGAATTTAGGTTTCCAAATAAATCCTTGTAAATATGATCTTAGAACCATCCTATAAACTATTGATTATGTGTATTCAATATTCATATGTCATCCCTTTATGGATTCAAATGTCCAATAATTGCTTTTTGGGCTTCAACCTATGGATAAACATCTTCACTATTATGTAAAATGTAAAGGTTATATTTTTCCCACTCTGTGATGGTTTTTATAACAACATCTCTTCCAAAAATCCCTTCA
The DNA here is from genome assembly GCA_963277665.1 of Viscum album. Taxonomy (NCBI): domain Eukaryota; kingdom Viridiplantae; phylum Streptophyta; class Magnoliopsida; order Santalales; family Viscaceae; genus Viscum; species Viscum album. Next base: position 1,285,255,967 of record OY728150.1, on the reverse strand, counting down.
CCCATAAGGCTTCCACTATAACAAGAATTTGAGAGACTGGTGCAATCAACATCTGATAGGTAATTGGTATATAATGCAATAGCTTCTTCAATAATATATCATTCTACAAGAAAACTTTATGGATGAATTTTATTCATGGTGCACCCTTTCAAAATCATCATATACCATTCAATGGGGTACATCCATCTATAATGGATAGGACCACATAGTTGAACCTCTCTAACCAAGTGAACCATCTGGTGGAATATTATATCAAAGAATGGTGGTGATAAGAACATCTATAATTCATGTAATATGACTGAAATCTCCTTATTCATGATTGGAAAATTTATCGGGTCAATAAATTTACTGCATTTGGCTTTGAAAAAGAAGAATAGTATGGTTAATTTATTTCATATGTTATTAGAAAAAATGAAATATAAATTAATAGGAATCAAATATTGCATCAAAACATAAAAATGGTGTGATTTTAGTCCATCTAACTTCAAATTATTCATTAACATGACATTATTGATATTTCATGAATAGCCCTCTAGAACTTTTAAATCAATAAAGAAAATAAAAAATTGTGATTTTTATTTCCTAGATAGAGTTTAAACTACTAGACAAAGAAAACTACAACTTTTACCCTTCACTAGTGTCAACTCTTCCCTTATACCCATGTCAATCATGTACAACCCAGCCTTGATTCCATCTTTTGTTTTTTTAGGAAATTTGAGTAATGTGCTAATAACACTATCAAATAAATTTTTTTCTATATGCATGACATAAATAAAATTTCTGAAGTGAAAATAATTATAGTATTGTAATTATAATAAAATTGTCTTCTTTTTCCAACCTGATTTCAAAAGGCTTTTTGAAAATGGTTTTCCAAGAATAGTGTCAATTTCTTTTACTTTATCGTAAAAAAAATTGATTTCCTAAAAATACAATAATTGAAGAATGTTTCAAGAAAACTAAGTGTGTGTATTATTCACAAATGGGACTCCCCAACATTCCTTTAATGCTATAGAATGAAAATTTTCTATAAGTAAGAAATTAATTTATCATCTTATACAACATATCCCTTAATGTGAATTCTTCACTTCTATGAGCAACATGAATTGTAAAACTTGTATCCCATATCAATTTTAGATCTTCAATCAATGGATCCAAAAAGACATAAATATCATTACCAAGTTGTTTTGGTCCAAATATAATCAAATAAAACATAATGTATTTTTGTTTCATACATAATCATGGCGGTAAGTTATAATTTACCAACATAACTGGAAAAGTACTATAAGTAATACTTTATACAACAAAAGTATTTATCCCATCTACATATAATGCAAGTCATAAGTTTCTCATATAATTTCTAAATCTAGGATACTCATAATCAATTTATTCAACCAAGGAGAGTTTGTTGTATGACATAGTTTCTCATCTTTAATTCTTGTATTTTCATGCCATATCAATTGTCTCATGGTTTCCAAACATCAATATAGTATTCTAAACCATGTAATGATATTAAAGTGATATACATATTTTGAAGGACTTGATTCATATTTCTTGTATCGATTTGAACCACACTTAGTGCATTTTATGAGTTATTCATGGTCATTGTGAAACAATATGCAATCATTTAGACAAGCATGTATTTTTTTTAGAAATCATTACCATTTAATGTAGAATTCATTTAGAGTCATATGTTTGAAAAGGAGGTTCATTTTATTATAGCAGTATATCATTTAGGAGACCAAGTAGATCTATAAAGTTGGTGTCACTCCATCTTATGTCTGCTTTCAAATTATATACCTTCAATACAGTTGACAATGTTTTGTATTTAGTATAACTGGTATAAAATTGTCTCTTAGAATAGCTATTTAAATTCTCAAACAAATTTGGAAAATCATGAAGGTAATATTCAATTTTCATTCTCATTTATTCCATACGATATCCATCAAAATTTACACTGTTATTTATATCAAATGATTAATAAACTGCAGTGTAATCCTAACTGGTGTGCATGTTTAGTTTTTTACTGTGTTTATTCCAAAATTTATAGCTCTAATCTATTACAGGAAAAATAAAATTTTCTTAGAACTTTTCCAGACTAATTTTTCTTAAATAAAAACAACGTAAACATGAATGGATGATTTGACAAGGGTCATGGACATGCTCTATTGAAAACTTGATGAAATATTTAACTCTATATATATACTCTTTTTCATATGATTAGAGTTCATCCATTTTTTATTCATATTCATATTATTAGGTTTATAAAATATTCATTTTGTACAGAAAATAAAAAAATATACATAAGATGTTCATAATAAAAAGGGAAATTTATAGATAATTATAATAAGGTGAACTCAACATATGAAAATTATCAGTTATAATTATAAAAAAGTTGTCATTTTACACAAGCGTGACATGAAAAGAAATAACCTAGGGTAAACATATTGTTATTGGTCCAGGTTCTTGAATTTATGTTGTGTGGGAAAAAAGGTGGTAATAAATATATAGGTAAAAAAAATTATTTATAATTAGATGTTAGACTTCCCTTGGAAATTATTATTTTTTCTTGTCATTTAATTGTGACCTATATTTTAATTTGTGTAAAAATCTATTTTCTTAGAACATAAAAGGTCATGTGTTCACAAAATCTTGACATAGGATCAAGGATCTTGGAATTTCATGAAATGAATGGATTAAACTGTTATTGATGAAAGAAGTGAAGTTAGATTCCATGTTATTCTATTTTTTTATAGATTATTTAAGACCGTGTATTATAGGAATACCAACAAATATTTTTTTAATATAACCCATTGACTGACCCCTATTTCAAAAATAGTAGAGTTATCAATATTAGGTATATTTCACATATTATACAATATCCAAAACCTCTATTCAATTTCCTTATAAACACCATAAATACTTTCCATTAATAAAAATTATAAAAAATTAAGTGATCATGGATTTCACATCATTAAGATCTAAAACATTCTGATTCCACCACTATCAATAACACATATCGCTATATGTTATCTCCCACATCTAGTAATCAAAACCTTAACAGGTACATCCAAAAGGTAATGACATGTTTTAAAAATACATTTTGGTTTTAATCCATGGGAGTAGTAGGGATACTTGGAAGAAAATGGGAAGAATTGTATGATTTAAATCCATGGGAGTAGGAGGGATACTTGAAACTTGGAGTTGATTACTATATTTACACCTCAAAAACATTTCCTACATATCATTTATAGTCACCAAATTACATGATAAGTGGGTAGTGTTTTTATAGTGCACATCTAGGAGCTCCATACAATCGGAGTGATAAATAATGATAAATAAGTGAAAATGAACATGACAGCAAGGGAGATTGTGAACAAATAATGGATTAAGGAAAGAGATATTTGGTGGAGATCAGTAAGGTAGATCGAGGATAAATAAGATCACTTTTATACGTGTTTTTCAAACCATTTGGGAAAATTAAAAACAAAGATGTTAAATAGGGAGAAATGGATCATAATTGATCACATGCCATGGTTTTAATATATGATTATAATTTCATGAAAACAATATTAGATGATATTTAAACTAAGTCAAATATAATGAAACTAATTTATTTTCAATAAATCATTTGAAACCAAAGAAACAAATAAATTTTCATCTTTAAAAGACTTAAAACATTTTTATTCCAAATAAAACTTCCCAAATAAGAAATTCAGCCATAAATTTTATTCATTAACACTTTAAAATCATTCAAATATACCATTAGATAAAAAATTATGTATATATGAAAGTAATAATCAATTTAATATATGAAAATGAGTCTGTTGAATAATAATTACTTTATCTCACTTTAAAAATCCAATTTATAATTTAACTCAAGAAACAACCAACTTCAATACTTTCTTTAAAACATTGTATTTCATAATAAGAATCATTTAGTAAATAATTTAAGTATCCTTTATACTAAAAAGTAATGGTTTTAAAATTCACTATACATGGAAATAATAAAATTTAGATATATACATGAAAACTATAAATATAAGTTTATCAAACATTTATAAAATTTAAAAGAAAAAAAACATGAGAATCACTTAAAGTTTATTGAATCCATTTGAACATATAATATTCTAAAAACAAAATCAACTAAAATTGAGTTATATTTTCAATAAATTAATTAAAAAAATCATATAAAATGATAAAAATAGATATTTTCACCTTTATATATAAAATGATATGATTTGAAATTCTCAAAATAAATTTGGAAATTTGAATATATTTAAAACTAAATTCCCCTACAAGAGGGTTTTGGAAATTTAGAATGATAATTTTTTAAAAAAAATACCTTCCATAAAATAAATATTTGAAAATAAAAATATTATATAAATAAAATTTTAATTTTGAAATGAGACTCCAATAAATCCTTAATGAAATGAATATTAATTTTTAATTTTGTTGAGGTTTTCTAAAACAAATAAATGTAATCATCATTACATCTTACCATTGTTCACTATTTAAATTGAATTAAAGTATTAATATTTATTTATACTAACTATATAAGTTCTAAAAATATACCCATACTTGTGTTAATGTCTAGTTCTTTAACACAGTTCATAAATTCATATAATGATTGAATAAATTGTTTTTTTTCTATTCGCATCCTTTAGAATCATTAACATATATCATATTAATTATTCATTTAGTAATATCAATGAAATCTCATTTTCCACTAATTATAAAATTTATAGGAAGATAAAATTTTCCATTCCATTCACACATTAGTCATCCATTTTATAAATTTATAATTTTGAGGTATTGGCAATGCTCTACCATAGAAATCCTAGGCAATGGATAAGTGGATGAGAACTAGTATAGGATAGTTCTAGAGATCTACTAGAATGGGTTGACACTAAGACTGGGAGGAAACCAATAGTCATGGAGTGGGTTGGAAACACAAAAACCCAAACACAACACTGTGAACTAGATGTCATCAGAGTAGGGCCTATGAAAGTCAAAGTTGTGTAAAATCAGGAATATAGATAACCACAAATAAGGAACCATAAGAGGAGTATGAATGATGGTGGGGACTTCATCAACATATCTCTTAAATATGAAACCATGATACCATTGATCCAAGATAAATTTTCACTATCACACACTGATAAACCCAAACAAGAAAGAAACGATAAAGGAGAAGAAAGAATAGCATACCTTAGATTTGAGAGTTGATTATTCCAAGATATGATTGAGGGGAGAGGTGATATAGATAAAATTATATAGGATATTGAATGGTGTGGAGTAAATTGATTAGGTTAGGGTTCTTTTAAAAGACTGTGTAAGTACCTTACCTTAACGATTGTATATTCTAGTGTTTTTGAAATAGAATTCACATTCTTAAAATTCCAAAGATATTTTTAGTTTAGAGTTTTAGAGAATTAAGATAAACTCTTACAAACTAAACTCATACATTATCGGTGTACACCTATACATAATATCTATTTTTCCTATAAAAATAATTAAAATAAAACATGGGTTCTCTTTATGAAAAATCATCACAATTTTACCTTAATATCATTCTAGTCCCAAATCTTCCCTAAACCTTACAAAAAAAATTTAAAACATGGGATGAGAAAACAAATATCAGTAAGGGACATAAAATAAATTAAATTATTATTCTATTGAAAACCCATAAAAACATTTTCTTAAAAACATACCTTTTTACTCTTAAAAATGAATCATATTTTCAAAAAGGTCATTGTATTAACTTTTAAAAATCAAAAAAAATCCATGAAAACTCATTAAAAAGTATATAAAAGTCATTTAGGTGTCTTGGTACATCATTATCCATATCACACTTATAAATGGAATAACCAATATGATCAAATTTCATCTCTGGAGTATATAATGCTTTGGAGGGATATCTGGTTACACCCATCATATAAGCTATAACAGGATCACACAGCACTATCTGGGTGTACCCATCGTATAAGATATAATGGGATCACCTGACACTATCTTGGAAGGACCATCATAATTTCCAAGGAAAATATCATGAATAAAACCCTTGAAAACTCTTTTAAACTCATGTGTAAAACTCTTTCAGATATCAAAATTCCATTTTCTTGTAAAAATCACTTTTAAAATATAAAAACCATGGACATAATAATGAAAATATTTTTTTAAATAATTGTGAAAACTTATAAAGCAAACATTAAATAATTAAATATTTATGAAAGTGGGAAATTCTTTTCATGCCATATATGTTAAAAAACATTTCTTTTGACATTTATAAAAATAGATTAAAGAGGAACTTTAAAATATGATTTTAAAAAAATCCTTCAGATAAAACCTTAAAAATATTCCTTTTGGAAAAATTTGAGAGAAATTTTAAAATTAACTTTTTAAAAAATTTATTTATATATAAATACATTCATAAAAATCATTTTAAAATCATGAAGATGAAAGTGAAATATTTTGAAAATAAATCTTTAGAACATTTCAAATAAGGTTTTTTAGTTAAAGAGTCACTTACCTTGAGTTTAATTCTTCACATATGTTATTTATCTTCCTGAATTATAAACTTATGTTAATTATTTAATATCTTGAGAAAAAATTTCATTTATATTATTTCTTTTATTTCACTTATTAACATGTTATAAAAATTACTTAATTATTTAAGTTCACGTCAGACATTTTGACGCTATTAGATACTAGAGTCGAAAATGACTTTGGTATTATGTCTCTAGTAAAAGTGGTTATTATTCCATCATATCAATAATAATATTCAAGAAATAATCATCATTATTATACATAAATTATTATTATAAATCCATCCATTAATTATGGTTATGAAAAATAAAGTATGTTACAATCATAGAGACGGTAGGTCATACGTGCACATGAGTAACGTTTCCATTTTTCAATGATCATTATTGAAATAAGATAAGTATAATTTTATCTTTAAATAATGATTATAATATCATTAATATAATATTAATCATTTAAATATACTTATATATATCATTTATGTGATGTGGTGATGAAAAATGAATCACATCGCTTTGTGGAGGTAATAATTCACACGTACACGTGAACAATGTTATCATTTTTTTGTGCATGGAAAAATAAGAAATTAAATGTTATATTATATTTTCATAATGATAAATATTTCATTAATATAATATATAAACATTAATTCCATCATTATAAATATTCTTGAGATATGTTTATGGAAAATTAATTATATCAGTTCGTGAGGCGGTAGTCCATCGTACACATGAATGATAAATTCTTTTCTCATTTGATGGAAGTGTGGATGGATATAGATAGTTTCACTGAAATAATAACATATAAGTATATTTAGGATAATTGGTTTTTTATTTTAAAATGTTTTAAGAAGGTTCTAGGGATGTTTTATAATAAAAAAACAGAAACACTTGATTAAAATGATACCTCTTCTTCAGAAAAACTCTTTTGTTTAACACCTTAAGACCACTAAGGTTGGTGTTTTGCCTAAAATAAGGCCTCTATAATGAGGTGAGGTATTATAGTAATATACTTGGGAAGATATTGGCTGAAAAAAAATGGTTTTTTAAGTGTGATATATTTATAAGAATAGGTTCCCTTCTATAAGAGAGGGGAGGGGCACTCTTAGAATTTCTCAAAAGATTAAAATATATTAAGACCATTCTAGAGAAAGAGATTTAAAATAGAATCACTACTTGAAAAATACCCTATACCAACAGTTTGGAACCGTTGGTATAGGCCCTCAAACCATTGGTATAGGCTATACCAACGGTTTGGAGGACCGCAGGAAAGTAAGTCGTGACAATAGGTCTATACCAATGGTTTTGGGAAAACCGTTGGTATAGACCTATACCAACGGTTTTGAAAACCGTTGGTATAAGTAATATGAAAACCTATACCAACGGTTCTCAAAACCGTTGGTATATGTATTTCAAAAAAATTTATTCGGTGGGATTTGATACTAGGACCTCTATTTTATAATTGAATGACTTAACCACTAACCTAACATGACTTTTGTGAACATAATTTCATAAATATATATATGTATTGTTTTAATAATTTTAAATTTTGATTTATATAATGTTCTCGGTAAGAAGATTCGATTAAAAATCAAAGGACCTATACCAACGGTTCTCAAAACCGTTGGTATAGACCTATACCAATGGTTTTGAGAACCGTTGGTATAGGTCCTTCGATTTTAGTACCTATACCAACGGTTTTGGACAAACCGTTGGTATAGGGGGGACCTATACCAACGGTTTGGCCAAACCGTTGGTATAGGGTCTATATAATGGACCTATACCAACGGTTTGGCCAAAACCGTTGGTATAGGTCCTATAGGTCCCCCCCTATACCAACGGTTTGTCCAAAACCGTTGGTATAGGTCCATATAAGTGACCTATACCAGCGGTTTTGGCAAAACCGTTGGTATAGGTCCAAATTAATGAACTATACCAACGGTTTGGCCAAAACCATTGGTAAAAGTCATATTTCCAGTAGTGAATATAAATGCATAGGGTATGAAATTTTAGAGAATATATTATCCCATTTTTCTTATTTAATGTTTTTAATATTTTTAAATAATTATTAAAATATTAGTTCTATAAAATACTGTTATTATCAAATTTGATACTATTCACTACTTTGATATTAAAGACATCATTAAAAAAGTAAAATTTAAAAAAAATATTTTATTATATCATAAAAATGTCAATTTAATATAAAAAATTCATTTATTTAATTAATTATCTCAAATTATATTTATTTTAATATTTTTAATATCATTTATTTTATTTTTTTATTAATTTAATAAATATTGCATCAGCATTATGAAATCCATTAAGCTAATTATTTCTTTCCTAAAAATTAAAATAAAATACCATGATTAAGATAAATATTTTATATTTTAAAATAATATTTATGGTTTAACATAGCTTATGGATGACCACATATTAAAAAAAGTATACTTATTAAAAAACATTGTGTGACAAGTCTGACTTTTCTTAAAATAAAATACTATAAGGGACTTGATGTCAACCAAGTGGCTCCAAAAGCTCATAAATTTGACACATGGATAATTTTTGTTGAAAAATACTCATAAAATAAAATTTTTACAAGTGTTAGGGTAATTTACTAATTCTTATCGTATTATTTTTACCCTTAATTACCCGATTTACCATTAACTATGTTAATAAAAATTACTAAGTTTACTATTCATATTGTCCAAAAATAAAAGGGACCTATTTAATAAATTTTGAAATTATAATTATAAATATTTAATCTATTTTTCAAAATTAAAATAATATAATTAGAGTAATTTAATTTAAAATTAAATCAAAAAAAATGCGACGAAAACTAGTTTTTCAGAAGAAAAAAATGCCATTTTTTAATATAAAATGTTTTTATACTAAATTTAAGTATAAAATCCATTTAAAACCCATAATTGGGTTATTTTAAATTAAAATGAACTAATTAAATTTAAAAAAATCAAAAAAATAATTTTATCATATATATAAAATACAGTTTTCAAAATAAAACTAGTATTTTCCTTATTCAATGAAAAAATAATATTTTCATAAAATTCTAAAAAATTCATCCTAAGATAATTTTGAAATGAAAAAACAAAAAATTAATTTAATTTTTTCAAATAAATTTTATAAAATATCTATAAATTAATTCTAATATTCATTCATGAAAAGAAAGAAAACCCATTTTTGAAGAAAATGTATTTATAAAGATTAAAATTACTTTATTATATGATTATTTTATAATCGTTTACCAATACATTAATTAGGGGTGTCCATACATTAACTAACTTTACTGACCCAACCCAACCGAACTTGGTTAAGTTGGGTTCGAGAATCTATATGCATGGGTCGGGTTCTTTCGGGTTGACCCATGTTTGGGTTGGGTCGGGTCACAGGTTGGAATAAAAATGATATAACTTGACCCAATGAACCTGAAAACTACTCCACTCGTGATCCAATATGTGATGAAGTTCATAAAGACCACTATCTCACTAAAAACATCTCTTCCACCACCTTCTCATGCAGCACCCCCACCGTTGGTCGCCTCCAACTAGTCGAACACTATGGAGTAGCAATACAGTACCTGAGTGAACTGTTTGTGGAACTCCAGTTGGTTATGGTATGCCTGCATCCTACTCCATCATTGATGATCCCTGAGATCTGATCCCAAACCCACCCTAGAACCTCCATGATCAGGGGGAGGGGACGTCTGCAGAGCATAGTAGCTAGTGGAGTAGCTTCACGATAAATTTCACAGCCATCGTGTCCTCCTCTTCGGGCCTCACCTACAGCATCCACAGAATAATGTCCTAAAACCAGGCAGCTATGATGAAAAACTTCATAAACCACATTAAAATTTTCAAGCTTGTTAAATACAATAGAGCTACCCAATATGGGACTAATAATCACCGCCTGAATCCACCACGGACCATCGAGCTCTACTGGTGCATAACACTAATTACAACCACCCTCACCAACCACTATGTGCCCAATGAATCTCACTAATGATGTTGAAACCAAATATAAACCCTTTAATTGACTGTTGAAGCATGCATGATCTGAGGATGAACATCCCCATCAACCCCTCCCTCTGTGTCGTTCGTCGATCTCCACCACTAATGACAATCTATAGCTGCCTTTTCTCTTAACCCTAAGACACATCCACTATGGTTGACTGGAGATCGGGCACATCCGCCTTACAGAATAAATTGTGCCTTCACTACAGATCCTCTAAGCCAAAGTTGAGATCCAACAGCTGCCAAAAGTGAGAAGGAGGATGCATTATCGAGCTCGCCTATGAATTTTGAAGAACATTGATAGAGTGTACCATCTGGCTGAGCTGGAGAGTTTATTCATCACTAGGTGGTGTGTTCATGGCATGGTGAGGAAGACAAAGTGGGAGGAAGAGGCATTGTATAGTGTGGGATGTTTTTTATTGGGATATACGGACGATTTTTTTTTCAAAACCCGTTTGACCCAACCCAACCTAACCTGATTTGATACAGGTTGGGTCAGTTTGGGTTTGAACTAAAAATCATATCTAACCCAACCTGACCCGAACCAACCTCTTTTGATTGGGTTAGGTCAAAAAAAATTCCTAACCTGACCCAACCCAACCCATGGACACCCCTAACATTAATATTGAGTTATACCTTTATATTTATTTTATAAATCAGTTATTCTTATTCATACCTTCCAATTTAATTTCTAGGTTATAATAGTCACATTTAAATACTAATATTTAGTTTTCATTTAAGCTCAATGTGGCGTGTCTTTAATACTATTGAAAATAGTGTTTCCTTTTAAAAACTAGGGATGTTATACACCCCCCCTAAATAAATTGTGACCTCTCAATTTTAACTTGGTATTGAGAACTAGGGGTTTTAATTTTCAAAAAACCTTTTTTTAATTACACATCATAAAAATGATTAATAGAACTTCCTCTTGAAAAGAGAGAAAATGAAGTATGAAGGTTACCTGAGATAATACATACTAGGTTTCCATGTAGGAAAACATGGACATGGAAGATAAAACTAACTCTAAAGGACTGATATATAGTGATAGAGAACATGGTCATGAGAAAGTTAACCATCACAAAAATGTAAATATGTGATAGGTTAAAAGGACATCGATTTCTAAGTAAGAAAAGTAGACAGATAACATTTATTATTTCAAGATTAATTTAATGCATAGTCTAAGAACATAAGGAAATATACTTACTTGATTAGAATAAACTCATCCATTAATCAATTTCCACCATGAACTCATATTTTTATCCAAATGATGAATATGAATTTTTTATACATGAATCACTAAAATAAACTTTTATGGATCACAAAATCCATAAAAGAAAAAAAAATTATTCTTCCTATCTTTAGAAATTAACCAAAACCAAAATGGTTAAGATAAGATAAGATAATTACCAAAAATAATTAATCTCCAAAATTCAGCAGTAATACCCAAAATTCAACAAATAACTATCCTTAAAATTCCTCAAAAAATATTCTAGACTAAGATTGAAACTAATAAATGAGAAGGATTTGATCACATAGTCTTCCAAGATAAATTTATCTCCAAATAACATCAATAACTCTTAATGTGTCATACCAAAAATATAATTCCTAAATCACATAACCACGAAGATATGATAATCATTTTTATAAATTACCTGAATCACCATAATCCAAAATAAATACCTCCTAAATATAATTCAACCATTATTACTCAAATAAAATCTCACAGTATTCTATTTACCTTAATCATATAGAGTTCCCAAAATAGTGAACATATTCTGAAATAACATCAACCACTTAGTCTCCAAATCATTTTCCAATCTCATGATTATCTCTATGGTAAAACATATGTTCCCCAAATCAACTTATTATTTATCTACCAAATTTTTTAACTAAAAATAAAAAAATCATACTAATCATGACTTCACATAGGCCAGTGGTAGGAGATACACCCTTTTCACCCTTTGGTTGTGGTTTCAAAACTCGTACCTTTTCCGAACACGATGGGTTTTCACCTATCATGTGGGTTATCATTTTTTTAAAACTATATTAATATAATCCTTATAAAATTTTATAAAAAAATCCTCAAAAATAACCCTAATATATTCAACATTAAATAAAAGTTTTAACCTTAAATATTATCTCATACTTTTGATTTTTCATCCCATAATTACCTAAAAAATAAATGTCTCCAAAAATATCATTAGTAGCCTTAAAAATTGATAATATAATGCCTCGAAGGGGCTTCTAATACATTTATATTGTGATCAAACTTAAAATTATAAACCTATAATGATATTTATACTTATTAAGAAGACATTAGCATCTCCAAAGTTTTCTAAAACCTCCTCTGATACCAATTATAAGGACATGGCTTTAATTATTACATATTATAGTGTTTTTGAACTAGAATTCACATTCTTAAAATTCTGAGGATATTTTTAGTTTATATTTTTATAGAAATAGGAAAAGATCTTACAAATTAAACCCATAGATTACAAGTGTACACTTATACTTAGTATCCATTTTCCTATAAAACAAAATTCATTAAAATAAAGCATGGTTTCTCTTTATGAAAAACCAACACAATTTTCCCTTGATCTCATCCTTGTCCCAAATCTTCCTTAAACCCTCTGAAAAATATTTTAAAACTTTGGATGAACACAAAAATCTTAGTAAGGGGCATAAAATAAAGGAAACAATTAGTCCAGTAAAAATCCATTAAAACATTTTCTTACAAAAATACCAATTAAACTCAGAAAAATGAATCATATTTTCAAAAAGATCAATAGATTACCTTTTGAAAATAAAATTATTTCCATGAAAACTCATTAGAAAGAAAATAAAATTCATTTCGATAACTTGGGACATCATTATCAATATCACACTTACAAATAAAATAACTAATATGATCAACATTCATCTCTAAAGTATCCAAAAATTCAATCTAAGATAATTTTGATATGATGATTTAAAAAATGATTTTTTTTTCAATTAAATTTTCTAAAATTAGTCAAATTGAATTTTAAATTATATGTACAAAGCATGACTAAATCATCTTTTAGAAAAAAAAATGGTTTGTTAGAAAACATTTATTTTTGTTTTTAAATGATTCTTATCTTATTTATAATCAATAGATAATCATAATTTTCATAATTTTGTTAGTATTATTAATACTTTCTAATTTAACAGTTAGGTTATAACATTATTATGGTTCAATTAGAATTGGTATTTTATGTTTTACAAACTATCAAATAGATTAAATTTAAATAAATGTATGTCATGGGTTGTTTAAGATTGGTGTTGTGTGTCACATACACTATCAAAAACAATGTTATTGGTTTAAAATCTCAAGGTGTTACTTTAGAATTATTAGATAATTAATCCATTTATTATGTTACAAAATTTAGTGATTTATGTTCTTTGGTTTAAAACAAAATCCAAAGGGAGAGATTGTTGGGATGAGGAAGTTTGGAGGTGTTTTGAAGGATTAGGAAGATGTTTTGGGGATTTTGGTTAGGCTTATAGAGCGTTTACGCCATGTATTGTCATTTATTGTATTCATATAAAACACTAAACTTTGTCAATCCTTCCAAAATTTGGTGAACATATAGATAAGACTATACTAAGTTTTCCAGACTAGGTCTATTAGAATGACAATTCTAGAGTGAGTTGTTCAAATAGAGTTTTTTGTGTCTAATTTTTATCATATATTTCTTAGAAAGTTCATTAGGAAGATATTTTAATGAAGTGTAAATCTATATATGATTTACTATTCTTATTTTTCCAACATCACGAGTTATGAAAGATCTCATTATCCAAGCATAAGTAGAAATGGGGATAAAATCATATATATTTACAAGGTTCATACTATGATGTTCTAAAGAAGGTCACCAGATAGAGGAAATCAAATAGAGGTTTTTCTGGGTGATGTTTTTAGAAGATCTATGTAACGGATACATATAATTCTATGTAAGGTTAAATATGATTCTATGAAGTTTATGTTTTATATTTTTGAATTTTATCGAATAGTGGAATGTTGTGGAAGTTTGAAGAGAAGTTTCTAAGGAATTTCAATGAAAAAAGTACAATCAAATGAAGTCTACTCAGATAAAGTCCAATTGTATTAATTCTAATTATATAAAGACCATACAAAGAACGTGTTCAATTTCATCAAAAAATGTCTAATCAGATGGAGTCTATTATATAAACCAAAATATGATATAAGACTCTAAGTCATTAGATAGATTGTTTTGGTTGAGAACATCATATGGATTTTTTGTATAAAGATCATCAAACATAGTTTGGCGTATTAAGGAAAAATTCGAATAATTCTGATACAATTAATTGCATGAAGGAAGTTTCAAGTAAAGACTTCTAAGAAGTTCTAACAAAGTTTTTATAAGAATAATCGGATAAAGACTCATCAGAAAAAACATACTTCTGCAAAGTTTTACTCAATTAATGTTTGGTATAGAGTGGTACTAGTTTGAAGTTATTTAAAAAAAATCATAAAGTTATTTAAATTTTATGATGATGAGATAATTTTTCAATGTTTATAAAATCATGAAGGAAGACCTTGGTTCTTTCCAAGTGTTAAGAAAATTTTATGAAGTTACTTAACACTATGGTTAAGGAAGTTTGAAGGAATTTTTTAGTTACAAGTCTGCAAGAATATTTTAGAATTCTCAAGAAGTGTTAAGATAAATATAGTGAATTTTTATGAGTAGTAGATTCAATTTTTTGAGTTTTCATTAAGCTGGAAAATAAATTAGAGTTTCTACATTTTATTCTTCAAGTGCTACTATATAAAGGGGTATTTTTACACACCTAATTTGACACTTTTCACACATATAGAAGTGGGGTGAATACTTAAGAAGAAGTACGTAGATCAGATAATAATTGTGAATAAACAATGGATAATTGATTTAAATACAAAGTTTTCCATCAATTGGGATTGGACAGATGGTGTATAGAAATGATTTGAAGAATAGGGTTAGAAATGTAGTAGATGAATAATTGTAAGTGACATTAATTAGACACCAGATATAGTTTCATATCATATAGAATCTGATAGAACATATGTAGAGGTGAATGGATGGATAGAGGATAATAATGTTATATTGGTTTAAATAATTCATCAGACAGACAATCAAATGGATATTTTGAATAAGTTTTTCCCAATGGAAAATTGGATGGAGATATTAGATAAAAAGGTGAATGGATGTAAGTTTTTATAAATAAGTCCAAGGAGGAAGCTATTTAAAAATGTTGTGCCAGAAAGTGAAGAAGTACTTTCAAGAAGAGGAAATGTGAAGAAGTAAAACAAGTATAGTGATAACATAATGAATCCTATTTATGAAGTTTTCTAATAATCGTTATGAAAAAATTTGTTATATATTTTATATATGTGGAGAGAACATTCACTATTTTTTGATCTTAGTGTAACACAAGTGTATGAATATTACTTTCTCTATGTAACCACATATAAAGGATTTTTTTTTAGTATAATTTTTGGTATTAAATTATTTACAAACCATGCCAAAGACTAGATACTCTTGTTGAGTAGTGAACCTTATAAATACTTGTGTTCTAGTGGATTTTTCTTGTGCGCTTGTTTTCAGAAAATTCAAAACTCTTTAACAAGAGGTGAACATTGTTTCATAAGTAAGAAAATATAAAAATAAAAGATCATTGATTCACCCCCCCCCCCTCGCAATGATCACATAGATCCAGATTGGTCCTTTCATCTATATTTATACTACAATTCATGATATATTCCATGATTATCCTTTAAAAATATAAAAATATCAATAACCCATTCCATTTAATAAATCATAATAATAAAATACATGACATAAAATTTACCTCTATCGTTCATCATCTCAATTACATGATATACCATACCAGTAGATATATACATAATATCCTATTATACCTTTAAAAAATAGGGAAATAAATAAATAATATTCCACCAAGTATCAATTAAAATAAATATTGGGAAATAAGGGCAATAGAGTAAAATTTTAAATATTTGAAATGATAAATAGGAATAATCTCAATCATCAAGAAATCACCTAGCTAGGAATAAATAAAATAGAACTCTTATTTTTGTAAGGACCCCATTATGTTCATTCAACATGATTAATGATATGTATTACCACCAACCACTGGGACTGGTTTATCTTATGAATATATTACTAGATTAATCATCTTAAAACCAAGGTGAACCCTAAAAGAAGGTACTTTGGTATGAATTAACCTAGAATTTCATCTATAAATCATGTAACAATAAATAATAATAGGATCCATCATCTTAGAAAACATAAAATAAGGAAATTAATTAGTTATTATTGAATATATATTTGACATGTGAAGATGGTAGAGCATGGGGGTCTTCGCTGTGAGGAAAAAAACGGTGCGTCTGGTGATGATGTTCCTTGTAGCAAAGAATATATAGTCTCAAAAATCCCTGATATTCCTGGGCATAAGGATTTATTATCTCTTTGTGTGTCACACGGGATGATTGTTACGGACCTGCACCCACCGGAGGATTTTGGTTTTAGAAAAAACTTTACCGTGGTTGTAGGATCTGTGTCGAATATCACTTTCTCTGATTCTGGGGCTCCCTCTCCTGGAAAGGTCATTAAGAAAGGGATAAATTCCCATGTCTCATCCAATTATAAGGCTGTAGAAGAAAGATTAAGGATCTAAAAATTCTCAATAATAGCACGTTTTTTGACACCAAAGGGTGAGTGAATGTGGCGCTTCAATGAATTGTTTAATCGGATTGCCATGGTTTGGGGTTTTGGTGACTGAAATATGACCTCAATGGGGAGAGGATACTTTCACATCTTGTTCCCCTCTGATGAACATAAGATGAGGGCATGGATATTTAGATCTATATCTCTAAATCCAAGAATCTTAAGAGTTCAAGAATGGGACCAGCATTTTGATCCCTTCAGTGTTAAGAACACACATACTCAGGTGTGTATTCATATATTCAAGCTCAATTAGCTCTATTGGAATCCCCGGATTCTTTGGTACATTGCATATTTGGTTTTCAATCTGATAAGAAATGATAAAAAAACTAAAAATACAAGGTATGGTCACTTTGTAAGGGTTCTTGTTGAAGTTGATATGGCTAGTACCCTAGTGGAGGAGGTGGTTCTTACCACAAGGGATGAAAGGTTTAATATGTACATTATTTATGAAAGAAAGCCAAAATTATGTGGTAGTTTCTTGGTATTTGGCCACCTCATCTCTAAATGAAATAGATCCAAGGTCTATGCAATATGAAACCTTAAAGGACATGATGAAACATCATGTCGAAGACATCTGGATAGTGTTCATGAGAATGCAGACCCCATCTCTAGTGTAGATGTTCAACCTGTTAAGCAATCCTCTCAAGATCCACCATCTTTTGGAAAGGTCACTAAGGAGGCTATTGGAATGGATCCTAATCTAGATAATTTGATTGACATTGTTGAGATGTAAATGGCTAATAATGATATTCTCCTTCAACATGCTACTAATTATTTCACTATGGTTGACATGTAGAATATATGTAATGACACAATAGTTTTAGACCAGAGGCTGAATGATGATGGTTTTTCTCATGAAGGCGATGTTAATGAGGAGTTGCAATCTCCACAAGTTTTTGTGTCAAATGTGCAGTCCTGTCCTGCCCCAGTAAAATACTTCATTTCCTCTGACTTGATCATTGAAGATTAGTAGGAGGATCTGGATGTTATTTATCCACGGATGTTGTATTCTATCCCAGACTCCTAGTTGTATGAGACTACTCCGAGGAAGGTGTAAATGATGCAGGGTAATCAGGAGTCCTTGGTCCCTTTGCAGGTGTCTCCTAGCTCTATTCCTGAGGAAGGGGCTATTATCATCCTGGAGAAACCTTTTCTTCAAGTCCCCTATGGGAATATAGCTAAGATAAGAATACCTAAAGATCCATGCATGGGTATTGATTCATCTCCCAACATGTTTATACCTCTCAGTGGAAAGCTTTGGTCTGATGATAATTCAGAGGAACCCTCTCTTCCCCCTAAGAAGAATGATGAGCATCCTCATGATCAGGCTGCTAAAGGAAAAGTCAAGGGAAAGGGTAAGGCATCTCCGCACAACTCTATGAATATGGGAGGGCCTCAAACTATAGGAAAGTCTACTCTTTTTAAATGAAGATACACTTTTTTAATTTCCATGGGCTTGGGAACCCTCCCATTGTCAAATCCCTTCGACACTTTCTTATGACCAATAAACCTTTATTCTTTGTAAATGTTGAGCCAAGGATGCAGATTTCAGATTAGAAATCTTTTAAATAGTTCTCGATTGGATACTCTCTAGTCTCATAGCATGTGAACAAAAAGGGGGCTGAATATCTCTTGGTTTTTAAGCATGAGAGTGTTCATATTTGGTCTTTCATTTATCATCATCAAGGTGTTATGGTTGAGATGGTCATGCAAGGGGTTTCCCTATATGTTTCCTTTGTTTATGCATCTAATTCATACCTCAAAAGAATAGAGTTATGGTAGGACTTGGTTTATTTTTCTAGTAAAATCTCTCATAGCTGGATGGCATTGGGTGATTTTAATTTTGTCCTTAGGGTGGAGGAAAAAACTAGTGAGAGTTTTAATAGGTTGGCTGCATCTGACTTTTCTTCCTGCATTGACCAGTGCAACCTGGTTGAAGTGCCTATTGTGCGTGGTGACTATACCTGGAGTAGGTACTCCATCAATGGGAGGCAAGCTAGTAAACTTGATTAATGATTGGTCCGTATTGATGAAGGGTACAAACCTTTGATAATATCTGGCCTCATTTTACCAAAATACCACTCAGATCATAATCCCATTCTGATTGACATATGTGATGGAAACTTGAGGACCTCTCCTTTGCCGTTCAAATTTAACAATGCATAGACGGTTTTTCCGAGATGCATAGAGGTGGTCCTTGATGCTTGGAAGGTTGTTCTCTATGGCATCCCATTATTTTTTTTGGCCAGCAAGCTTAATATTGTCAATAGAATGGTTAGGGAATGGGGAAAGTCTTCTTTCTCTAGTCTGGAAAATGATATTAAAGTAGCTGAGTAGGCTCTACTCTAATGACAAAATGATTATCAGCAGTATAATGTTCCCTCCAGGGATGAGGTTCAGGCTCATTCTAATCTTGAGGTTCTGTTGAACCTTCAGGAAAGGATTGTTAAGAATCATTATAATGTGAGATGGTTACAAGAGGGGGATAGTAACTCCAAGTTCTTTTAATGTCTTCATATAGAAATAAGGATTTGTATAGGTATAACCTCACTTGAATTTGATGGAAGTTTATACAACTCTGAGCTATAAATATCAAATGTCGTGGTCAAATACTTTGAAGGTCTTAATTTAGGTGATAATGGGGATCTTTTTCACAAATTACTTGATAACATTTCTCTAATTGTTGATGATAAACAGAACAAGATACTGATTGTGGTTCCCCTAGAGTGTAAAATCAAGGCTGGTCTCTTCTCCCTTAATATTGATAGTGTGGCAGGTCCGGATGGTTTCACCAATAAATTTTTTATGTTAAATTGAGATATTGTTCGACAAGATGTTATTGGTGTTTTCAAAGATTTATTCACTAATGCCTCAATGCCACATGGTGTGAATGACTAACTTATTGCCTTAATACCAAAGAAGGATAATGCTCTGAATATCAAGGAATCTAGACTGGTTTCCATTGGGAATATCATTCCCAAAATCATTAGAAAAATCATTGCATATAGATTGGGGATATTTCAAGGAGGGTTATTACCCCCAACCAGTTTGGTTTTGTCCTAGGAAGAAGCATTCAAAATTGTCTTTGTACTGCTTATGAATAATTTAACATCATGAGGAAGTGGGTCAGGGATGGGTGTTTTGCTCTTAAGCTGGATATTTCGAAATCCTTTGATACTATAAAATGGGATTTCATTTTTTCTATACTGAAGAGACATGTCATATCTAATCCATTCATCAAGATTGTCAATGTTATTTTCACGAGTGATCGTCTTTCTGTGCTTATTAATGGATCCCCAAGGGGGTATTTTCCATGTTCTATAGGTGTTAGACAAGGTGATCCTCTCTCTCGGTTTCTTTTTGCTATGGCTGAAGACTACTTGAGTGTTTGTATTAATGATTTGGTTCAGGATGGTCTTTATAAGAAGCTAAACACTAGAAGTAATGTATTCTCTCCGTCGTATCTTTTCTATGATGATGATATCCTCATGTTTGGACAGGCTGATAGAGGCACCGTTTCTTTTGTTCAAAGGATTTTTATTCACTATGAAGAAGTATCAAGTCAAGTGATAAGCTGGAATAATTCCTTTGTGTTTTTTGGGAATGGTATGACTCTTCATAAGCAAAAAAAAAATTCCAGAATGCTTGGAGTCAAAAAAAGGAACTTTTCCTTTCACCTATCTGGGGGTAACCTTATTTTGGGGTAGGGTGAAAATAATTCATCTTGAGATCATATCCTCTAAAATTACTACTCATATTTCCACATGGAAAGGAAAGAATATGTCCCTAGTTGGGAGGGTTTTCCTTGTTAATTTGGTTACCACATCGATGTTTTTCTATGCCTTCTCCATTTATAGATGGCCTAGAAATCAAATTAAGGAGTTACAAGTGCTAATCAAGAACTTTATATGGATAGGATCCATCTATGAACGGAATTTGATCACTCTGTCTTAAAAAGAGTGTACAAAACCCATTGATATGGGAGGCTTGGGAATTAAGGATCTTAAGACTTTTAATTATGCCCTGCTATGTAAATTCACTTGGAACCTTTTGAGTTCCGATGACATGTCTCTGGAATTTCTCAATCATAGGTTTCTTTACAAGATGCAAAGTGGTTATTCATTACACATCTTCTCATAAACTTGGCCTACTCTCAAGAATTCATATCATCATATTATGACCTGATCACAATGGATGGTTTGTAAACAGTCCAAGTTGAATGTTTGTTCCAATCTGTGTCTTGGTGGACCCTTAAATACTGTGATGAATGTGCCCCTTACCATGCAGTAGCTTACTGTTGCTGATGCACTTGTATCGGATGAGTTAAATGGTTGTCTTATTGTGGATAACAAACTGAAAATATATCATTATGTCTTTACTGATTATGACATTTTATTCTGGACCCCCAACTCCAATGGATTATTCTCTTCAAGGGAGTTTTACAGGAATTTGTGTGATGGAACTTCCAGCACTCCTTTTTGGATGAAAATTTTTAGCACTACCATTATTCCCCCTTCCTGTTACATGTTGCTATAGAGTCTATGGAAGGGCTGATTTCCAACATAAGTGATGCTTCAGAAATTGGGAATAAATCTTGATTTAGTTTTCAACCTATGCTTGTGGGAGGAAGAATCTGTTACTCACACCTTTATATCGTGTAGTTTTTCCTGTAGGTTTTGGTTACATCTACAGGATGTGTTTGGAATTCATATGGCCATGAACAGCTATGAGGATCTTCTAAATTCTATCTAGAGTGCTCAGCTGAGTGAGAAATTTGGCACTATGCTTCTCACCGCCACTGCTAATGATTTCTTGGTTATATGGAAGGCATGAAATGGTGCTGCCTTTGAAATCCAGCGCCCCTCTTTTCAGGCTGGATTGCATCCTATATATAGGGTTGTTTTGACAGTATCTAAGATTCACCATGGTACAATGAAAAATGAGCTGTTTGATTTGCTTATTATGAAAGCATTTGGTATTACATGGAAAGCCAGGAAACCTCTTGTCCTAAAGTCAATCCGATGGATCCCACTAATTCCAAGCTGGATGAAGGTGAATGTGGATGGGGCAGCATCCGGTGCACCTGGTCCCTCAGGATGTAGTGGCATCTTCCGCACTTACCGAGGCTTTGTTAAGGGTTGTTTCTTCCATTACATTGGATATGGTACAAGAATTGAGGCTGAGTTGTGGGCTATGATTAAAGTGATCAGGTATTCCACTCATTATGGCTGGAGACATCTTTGGGTGGAATCCAACTCCACCACTATGGTACACATACTCAAGGAGAATTCTAGATCTATTCCATGTAAAATCCTTCCCTTATATATTTAATGCCTTTAGATGATAGAGCACATCCACATAGATGTCACTCATGTTTACAGAGAGGCCAATCAGGTTGTGGATGCTCTGTCAAAGAGGGCAGTTTTAGAGGTCTCCTCGGGATGGTCCTTTGTTATTCCTAAGTTATGTTCTCATCTTGTTGATTTGGATGCACATAGTGCTTATTATTCATATCTTTGTAAACCCCCTACTCTACCACTTTCTTTGTTTTTTAATAAAAAATTTTAGGATTGGGCTCGCTCGGATCCTGAACCTGTTTTCACTATATTTGACACGCCTCATTTAATACCTAATAAAAAACTCTAATCAACCCTCTATAATCTATATAGGCATCAAACATTGAAACCTATACTAATGAGACATCTGAAATTTTGTTTATTAAACATATAATTTCATTAAATTCTATTAACTAGAATTAAAACCTATAAAATTCTAAAATAACTATTTTTTAATTAATTATTGTCACATATATAATCTAATTAATTTATTCATTTATATATATCAGTTTACTTACATCCATCACTATTTTTCTCTTGAATAAATACATTAGTTATGACATAAATCAACATTAATTACTAAATGAGATTTAATTAAATTTATAAACCATTAATGAAATTTTATATCCCATTTTTTACACCCATTAATCAACCTAGTTCATTATATTACAAATCCATCACATATAACATTAGATAATCTCACATAATTAATTTAAAGAGCTTAAATAAATTAAATGGATTACTTAAACATTTTTAAAAACTTATAAGATATATATAAGTGTATTTAATGGTATAACTATCTCATTGACAACCCACATAACACCAATTGAATCAAAAAAATATTCATGATTGAGTTCACCTACCTTTACAAGGATTTTATTTTATTTTCTAGATATATTGAAAAACATCTTGTATCTTATAGTGATCATAAAAGAAAAATTCATAAACCCTTATTTTTTAGATCCACAGTTACATTATATATCATGACTCAATGAAAGAATAGATAATATAGAATAATGAAGAGAGGAAGCCCAAAACCTTAACTTAGATAAGAAACATAATCAAAGGAGGATCGTCTGCCCATTTATGTTGTGAAAGGGAAAGGGAAAAAACAGATCCCCTTTCCTTTCTATACACTTCCCACGTTAATAGTTAATTGTAATATATTAATATTTTATTATCTTTTAGTTGTTTTATAATTAGAAAATCACTCATACCAATTATCTACCAACATGATCCCTTTTATGTATAAAACATAATATTATAACATTAATAATTAATTATAATAAGGAATTATATGATCTGATGTGAAATATATATGTTCAAGTAGTTTTAAATGAAAATAGATTTTACATATTTGGTTAATCCAAAAAAATATATGTTTTATTTTTTATAGTATAAAATAAGTAGCTAAAACATCCCAAGTTTTAGGAAAAATTTCTTTCCTTAAATTATATGTCTATTATACATAAATAGATCTTTATATTATATTAAAATATATGAACTTGAGTGGGAAGTAAATCAAATAATATATCATTCAAAATAACATCACTTTATTCAATAATAATATAACATTACAAAAAATGTACATGATATCAATTATTTCGCACCATATAATATTACATCCATGGATGATAAGATCACTTAAAAGTATATCTATTAATATGGGATAATAAATAGAAAACAATAATATCTTTATAACTAGAAAATCTCATGGATTATCTCCACACCTAAGAATCACCATTAGAAGAACTAAATATAAAATGATAATAAAATAACATGAAAGGAGAAATAATTTTGTAAAATCAAAAATAAAATACATTATATGATAGGATGATATAAGCATGTGTATAATAAATGATATATATTATTATTATTATCTATATTTATATTTATAATTTTTTAAATTTTAATTTTAAATAATGAAAAAAATAAGTTGATTTTTATATGAATGTATTGATAAAATTAAATTAATTTTTATTAATAAAAAAATTTAAATAAGTAGGAATAAAATCATTTAATTTTAAAGGAAATATTTTTCAAATAATTATTTTATGTGTTTAATATATTTTTTTCTTAATAAATTAAATTAATCACTACTAAAGAATTATTTTAATGAAATTTATTGATAATATATATAATCAAATAAATTAACATTCATATAATATTTATTATATGGTATAGAATAAGAATAAATTCATTTAATGCTTAAAAAAATTTCAAAAAAATATTTTCCTATGTTATGTGTTTTTATACTAAAATTTTTTTTATCACTTTTAGAAATTGAATCTTATAAAATGGATTTCATATTTAGAATTAGAATTCCAAAATTAGGTAATAAGGATAATTTTATTTTTCGAAATAAAAAACATTTACTAGAATGAAAATTGAGATACCACAGTATAGGAAAAATGAGGGTAAAGTGTTTAACTAAGGGGTAAAGTCCTAAAATATCATGAAATATTATCCCTAAATAATTGTGTGAGATAATTCTATAAATCCAGTTACCTTATACCAATTGTTTTTCCACTTTGGATACAGATTTTATGAGAAATTTCATTCGTTGCTCAATAAGGAAAGGATATTTATAAAAAATATCACTTAGATTTACCTTTAAAAGGATCCTTCCACTACCAACATCATCTCACACCATTCTTATGGTTTCCTCAAATTTGGTAAAATATGTTTATAATAATAAGTCCCAAATCCATCATTTCATTGGCTCTCTCTAAGAAAAGATTCATGCCTTTAAAATAAGTATTATCTACTCTCTAATCATTTATTATTTTTCATTTTCATCCACTTATTCCCAAATATAATTTATTAATTTAATAAAATGTTTTTGGGATCATTAATATTATTTAAAAGTGATATTATTAAAATATAAAACATTTTAACTTATTCTTTCATTGTAATGTGTTCTTTTTTGGGTCGGTTATACCACCTAGATAAATGATGTTATAATAGTTGTATCATGAATTATTAAGAGTGCATAAATACTAGTAATATGATATAATAATGAGGAATTTAATATTTTTTCCATAATTATATAATTAATATATATATATATATATAAGTATATTCATTAATAAAATCAATTATTTTTATAGAAATTAAATTCACAAAAAAATGATATTTTAATCCATATTTAAAAACTATTACTATAACTTTCATAAACTATCCATTGGACATCATAACTACATCAAAAACACCTATGTAACCTTCATAGACATTATAGATGTTGTTAATACCATGATATGTTTTGGGTGTTGTTGGAGTTGGTGGTGATATTGCTAAAACAATGTGATGTGGATATGGTAGTGTGTTAGATTTTGGTTTTAATTTCTTATACTATTAGAATAAGTTTTCAATTGATTTTAAAAATATCATAGAAAATGTGTATGAGTAAAATTTTATTTTTATACTTTCTATAAAGGTTATATTGACCTACATAAAGGCCTTCATCTAATTGTGTAAATTTCATCTGAAATATATTGTTGATAAAAGTAGCATGAATTCTATGTAATGGTCATGATGGTCATCAGCCAGTTGTAGAAGGTTCACCACCGTTAGGCTAGGCACTGTGTAAAGTTTATTTGATCCATGCATAAAGGTTATCTATTTAAGGGTCTCCATAATAGTAAAATACATTTTCATAAAGGTCGTGAAACTAATTTAAGGGATATCAATATCCAAATAAGGTTTATCTTCATTGGACATGGTGTTTTATAAAGAATATCTTCCAACTACGTAAAAGTACACTAGAAGAAGAAGAGAGGAGACTTTAAAGGGATGATATTATATATACATAAGACTATGTCCCCATAATATGTTTCATTGTAAGACTTGATGGTTGTAAGACATTTTTTATACAACTTTTGACGAATTCATGTATGAATTTCACTTAGAGATATACTTAAAGTTATACCAAATTTGAGAAATCTAGAATTTGAGTATTCTGAGGAAATTGAAATCAAGAAATGTTAAGCTAGTTGTTTATTAATATAAATATCACAATAAATTGTGATGCGGGATTTTTTAGGATTTAAAGTTGTAAGAGTATTTTCTATGATATGAGATGTATGAATCTCATGAATATGTCAATAATCTTTAATAAAGTGGATTTCATGAAAGTTTTATAAAGGATAATGTGCTTAGAATGATGGAAGGTTTGAAAGAAGAATGAATTTAATATTTTTCAATTCCGACTCTTCATAATCATCATATTTATTTATTTAAAAGTTGAATAGGTATAAGAAAAAAAGGAAAAAATAGATATGACAATAGAGGATGGTCCCTTAAGGTGGGCGGTAGTGGTGAAGCCTAAGAGCATCAACTCTAACCAAATTCACCCCTTAGGGAGGCAAAAACATCTTAGATGGATAAAATATAATACCATCCACGTGATTAGATAAAGAAGTGAGAAAATTTGTTACCTTGTTTCCTTCGCGCCAAGTGTGAGTAATTCCAATATAGTTGAAAATGGGGCCCCTACACCTTCTAGATATGTAGGAAATAGACCACAGAGAATCACGGATGTTATTTAAGAAATTTAATAGGATTAAAGAGTTTGTTTCCACCACCATTAAACTCACATTTCAATGTCTTCATATAATCAGTCATGTGAGCATTGTCATAGCTTTAGCTTTGAGGGAATGACCATACCCAAAAAAAACTAAGAAATTCAAGATAATGTTTCCCCTAGGGTCACGGACCACCCCTCCACCATGCATGAGACCTGATGAACAAGAAACATCAGTGTTAATTTTGTTACCTATATCATGGGGGTTCTAGCTAACCAATTTCCCATATAAGGGGCCGCAAACTGAGTGGGGGAAGGATGTGCATTCCTGGAGGGGATGGAGGGTGGGGGTATCTTTCAAATTCTTCACAAGATGAATCATATCCAATAAAATATTTTTCATTCTGATTATTAGGGTCTTTCTCATAAAGGTTCCCCCTTTAAAGAAGATGATGTTCCTTGATTTCCATAAGCACCATCATCCAGTAATCAAAACAACAACTCGAGTCATCCTTTTAGGACTTGTCTTCTCCAGACCTTAAAACCATCTTCTAAATAAATTTGTTGTTGGTTTTTATTCACATTAAAACCTATAAAATCTATAAAGTATTACCATATCAACCAAGACCAATCGATTTTAAAAAAATAAGTGATCTATGTTTTCCTCCCACCTATCTTTATAGCAAGCACAACTAGAAGCTAAGATTATACCAATTCACCTGATATTATCAATGGTGGGTAGAGATCAATTCCTTATTATCCATAATATGAAATTATAATTTTTTAGAACCTCTATACACAAAATAAAATCATTCCATAGATCTCGTTTATTCGAAGAGGTAAGTGTTCTGTGATAATCCCTTACCAAAAAGGTACCTGAGGTGGAGTCTATAAACACACACTTGTCTGGGTCATCATTGATGTCAATGAAATCAAAGGCTTCATGTTGGTCTTTTTTCAAAGCCATGTTGATGAAGTCTAGTTGATTACTCACCTTCTTAAAGGTGATATCTGTTGTTATACAACCTAGGAAGCCAAACACTGAACCAGCCTAATTATGGTGCCAAAATAGGATATCACATCTCCCTATAATCCATCGTACGTGACCCATGATATCCAAGTAGTGGGGTTGGATCATGGACCAAAAAGATATTCCCACTTTCTCTCTTTCCCCTCAACTATAAAACCCCATAGTGAGGACCCAAAGAGTTCTACCTTCAGCCACATCCCATGAAAGTTTCTCTTGCATTCCCTGTAGGGTATCCTGAATATTTTTCTTTTTCCCATGAAAGCCAGGATCTTATCAATATTATGGATGACAATCTTTGGGACTTTGATTATCGACAGAGCATGGATTGGAATTGTTGCGAGCACACTATTAACCAGCGTAATCTATCCTCTAAAGGAGAGATAAATATTATTATAATTAATTAAAGAACTCATGATCCTTTCCATAATATGATAAAATTACTTAACTCTCAATCTGCACAAGAAAATGGGATCCCCTAGGTAAACCATCGGAAGGCTCCTTAGCTGAATGCTCGTACTATTGCTTATCATACTTACCCTCATGCCCAGACAGTGTTGTAAATGATTCTCTTGGATCAATTGATGATATGGTTTCTCCAGTTACAATAAATCTCAATAACCCCATTCATACCAATGACCGATCTCCTTATATAATTCATGAAAATAATAGTAACACCTGCAAACATTATATGAGAAATGATATTGGATAGGGCCTTATATTGAAAGGGAATAATTTTTCCACTAGATATGATCTTATTTGTATTATTTTTAAGCACATCTTAAGATATAATGAATATAGTTGGGGGTAAGAGGATCACCTTGCCTCATTCCCTACATTTCTTTAAATAATTCACAGGTCTTAACCAAGAAGGAGATGGCCAACCAAGAGGAGCACATGCACCTGAATATGAGATTAATAGCCCATGTAGATAATCCCATACTCATTAAGACTTTGATAATAAATTTATATTCCATGTGATCATAATCCTTATCCATGTCTATCTTGAAAATCATTTTTTATCTAATAGGCTTAGTATTGATGTTATTTACTAGTTCCTAAGTTTTAGAAATTTCTCCCTATATCAGCCTACCTTCCACAAACCCGTGTTGTTATTCATAAATCCAACCATGGAGGTGGGCCGAAATTCTTTGATTGATGATGATGGAAATAACCTTGTATGGAAATTTACACATGATAATAGTTCTATAGTGATGTAGGGAGGTGGGGTCTTTAATCTTGGGGATGATAATAAGGGAAATAACATGAGAAATGCGAGGCAGGTGGCCACCCTAGAAAAAATATGGAATATCCCTCAACAATTCATACCCTACCACATCCCAAGAAGCTTTCTAGAAGGCACCCAGGAATCCATCAGGTCCTGAAGTGCTCTCCAGGTTAAGGCCCTTCACAGCCTTGCTAACTTCCTCCATATCCAGAATTATTTCTAGAATAGCATTAACTTCATTAGAGACCATGTGAGGAACAACTTCAAGGAGATCCAAGCATCCCCCTGGACCTAATGTGAAATTTTATCACATATGTTAGTGAAAGATTTTTATATAACTTTTATCTACCATTTATGATATATTGGAATCCACAACTGATGGATTACCCCCAATGTTTTGAAGGTGCTACCATAATTGTAGCTGACAAGAAGAACATGGAGAATTGTGGTTATACTAGAAATGTTATTTTTTTTCAACTTTTTGATACTAAAATTATGAAATTAAAATGAATCAAAATAGAAAAGGGTATTGGGTAAAAAGTTGAGAATATCTATATATGAAATACCAAAGTGAAGTAGAAAAAGTTACAAATTTAGAGACTTGAGTATGAAGATCTATGGGTGTTTTATGATGATGGTATTGATAGATTTTTTACAAGGTTAAATTAAATTGTGAGCATGGTCAAAGGATATAGTAATAAGTCTGAAGACTCTATTATTACAAAAAAAAATTATGTATCTTACCTAAAAAATTTGATGTGAAAGTATATTATTTAGAAGAAAAAAATATAGGTTAAATCCATCTTGATAACTCACATGTTATTTTGATATCCTATAAAATGAGAAAAGATCATGTTTTTAAAATAAAGGGAGGATTTAAAAGGAGATTACTTTTAAAGCCTCAAAATATGATAAGTCCAAAAATATTGTTGTTGAAGAAAAAGATACAAGAAGTTAATATTCTAATGAATATTTAAATGAGAATTTTTATGAGTTAATATCCCTTATTTCACTATAAAATAAAATAGGGAAAGTAAATTATAAGGAAAATATCTTTTTAAAATTATATAGTTTTGGAGGTATTGGGAATTTTACTACAAACTTCCTAAGATAAAAAACCGAAGAAGGTAGTGATGAGGAAGAGATTAAACCTAGAAAATTATAAAAGAATAAATCCAATAAATTTCAAGGTCTATTATAGTGATAAGGGTAATATTTTCTCTAAATTTTAAATGCGAAACTTTTTTTAAATAAAGTGAATCTAGTGAAGATGAAGATGAAGTTGGATCTTCCTATGATAAAGATGGTGAAAACTGTTTATTGTAAAATTTAATGATAAAGATGTAACAAATGATTAAAGTGGTTATAAAATTGAATAATAAGAGACCAATATGGAGATAATTATAAATAAATAATTAAAAAAATATCTCTCAAAGATATCTAAATGGGAAAAAGAAATTAGGAGTTTGAAGAAAATTTATCAGAATGAAAACAGTAAGGAATATTTTCTCATATAAGAAAACTCTAAATTAAATAATATATTGATTATTTAAATAATTTTTTGTTGAATTTAAGACTCATAACATAAATATAGAAGAAATAGTGAATTAGAATGATAAGTATTTTGACCATATTCAATAGAAGTTGGTTAAAACTAAAGAAGAGTTTAACAAATTCAAATATGACTTTCAAATTTCCATTTTAGAAGTTGGAGAATGTTCAAAGAATTATAATACACAATATGACCAAAAAAATAATCTATAAAATGATCAAATAATTTAAAGATTCAATGAATAAGAACTAAGTCATGAAGGATAAATTTATAGAAAAATCAGGTGACACTAAAAAATATTGAAATTATGAAAACACCAACTTGAAGTTAAAAACTACTAAAAATGGTGATTATGAAAAGGATGAGAAAAATTGGGATATAAAGAAAAATATTTCATGAGTTCAAAATAATTTTTCTTTACAAAAAGGATCCAATATTGATGACTCAATGTTATAAGAAAGACAAGTATCGTATTCTAGAAAACATGTTAATTACAATGGTAAGAATGATTTTTATGGATTATGTTGGAACTATAGAGGCTTTGGGAATATAGAAGAGATGTTTTAGTTAAAATATAAAAATAATAACATGAATATGATGCTTGGGAAGAAATTTTTTATAGATATTAAAATCTCTCAAAGAAATAAAGTTTAGAAATAGGTTAAGAATTCTGAATATAAATCTTAGAAAAGGTTTTAAGTTCTTGATAATGTTTGTGGAAGGTGTGACCAGCTTGATCACCATGAAAATGAATTTATTATCCTTATATTATTTCGGAAAATATGATTTTTTATATTCAACATATTCAAAATAAGAAGATCAAATCGAATGATAAAGCTTTAGTTTTGGAAGTTTCACTCAAAGTATCTAAAGGGGGTTCCATAGATCTTGGATAGCATATGAGTATCTCATATGATAGAATATTTAAAAATCCTAAAATATGTTGAAAAATAAAAATATGGCTCAGGGGGCTTTGGAAATGATAGGTAACTTAATATTAAAGGAGTTGAATTTGTAGTGTTTGGGAAAGAAAAGTTGGAATCTAAAAATACATTGTTTGTTAATGGATTGAAACACAATATGTTAAGTGTTTTATAGATTTATGATAAATTAAATGTAGTTTTATTCAATAAATATGGGTTATTGGTCAAGAACCATGAATATGGAAGAGTGTTTATAAGAGGATAGTGGACAAAAGGTAGTTTGTTTTGAGTGGGTGATGCTGAAAACTCATGGTATCTAAGCATGAAAGAAGAGAATTTGTTGTGACATCAAAGGATTGGATATATTATCCAAAAGAGTATGAATAAAATCACACCAATGAGAAAATGTTTTTGATGTTACTATGATTAAGAGGGAAGGATATTTGATTTTACCAACATTTAAAAAGGGTAAAATTACTAGTTCTTCATACAAGAAGGTAGATATTCAATCTAACCACCCATTGGAGCTCATTCATTCAGATATATATGGTTTAGTGAGGAATTAATAAAACAATGGAGATATATATTTTATTAACTTTATTTATTAATTCACTTTCATTGCTTGTGAAATTTTTTTAAAGCATAAGTTAGAGTCTCTGATAATGTTTAAAACTTTTTAAAGAATTGCAGAAAATTAGTATATATTTTCTTTTAAAAAATCAGAAAAATAAAAATACTGAGTTTACAAATGGAAAATTTAAATAATTTATTGAGAGGAGTGGAATTCACCAAGAACATATTACACTATACACACCACAAAAAATGGTTTGGTAGAACAAAATAACAAAATCTTGGTGGATATGGATTATAAAATACTAATCGAGCATAATATTTTTCGATACTTTTGGAGGAAATATATTATAGTAGTGGTTTATATTCAAAATATTTTTTTGTAGGAAAAATAAGATATGTATCTATATGAGATTTAATATAAAATAATATCTAATTTTAATATCTTCATGTGTTTTGTGTCCCTTTTTTGTCAAGGTAAAAGGTAAAAATATTGGGAAATTTGAAAAGAGTGGTGTTGATGGAATTTTCATAGAATATCAACCAAATAAAAGATGATTCCACTAATAAAACAAATATTATATAAGTATAGCCCATAATTATGTTTCTAAGGTGATGGAACACTAAAATAAATATGTTTCACATGTTGAATCAAGTTTTATAAGTGATGATGATGATATTTTTGTTAAACAGCCTAAATAATTTTTAGAAGGAGATAAAAATAATGAATATGTACATGTTTTATATTAATATTATGTCATTTTAAGTGATAAAGAACAATCTTATTCATCTCATACAAGGATAAGAAAGAAATTTTATTCCCAAAACATCATTGGAGATCAAGGGAAGTATATAAAAACTAGGATAACATTGAGGATAGTAACACATACCTCATTGTTTTCTCAAGATAAATTGAGATATGTTGAATAATAATTTAATAATAAAGAGTGGTTTGATTATATGAATGAATAATTATACTAGATAGAGAAAAATGACACTTAAGAGTTAGTACCCAAGCCTAAAGAAAAGAATGTCCTTGGGACAAAATGGTTGTTCCAAAATAAATTGAATAAAAAAGGTGAAATTGAGAGAAATAAAGTAATATTAGTGTGTAAATTATATTAATAGGTTTAAGGAGTGTACTTTTATGAGACCTTTTCACTAGTTTTAAGTCTTAAGATCATAATAATATTTCTTGTTATTGCAGCCTAAAGGCAATAAAATATTTTTCAAATAGATGTCAATTATGACTCTTTCAATGTAGAGTTGGAATATGAGGTATTGACTGATAAACCATGTGGTTTTTTTCTTAAAAAATATGTGAATTGTGTTTTCAAGTTAATTAATGCTTTATATGTTTTGAAACAAGCACCAAGATCTTAGTATTATAAGATGGAAACCTACTTGAAGGAGTTAAATTTCAAGAAGGGGAGAGTGGGAAGAAATATTTACATGAATGATCACAAAGTGGTGTCTCTCATTGTTATTTTTTATATAGATGATATCATATTCAATATAAATAAGGAAGAATATTGTGATAAGTTTTCCAAGTAGTGGAAGAAGTTATTTTAAATCTATAGTCTTGGAATGATGAGGTACTGTCTTGGCCTATTAATTTCTCAAAAGAAATATCACATTTTTATTTCTTAAGATAAGTATGCTAAGAAATTTTTAAAAAGTTTTAGCTTATAGTATTAAAAGACTATTTCAAAACCAATTGTAACATCCCAAACTGGGTTCCACAAAACTGGTTCCCCGAGCCAGTTTTCCATAAGACCACAAGTACGCCTCCCCGTATGTCAAAGGCTATTGACTAGCAACAAAGGTCTAAAGGTGGTACGGTGGGGAGACTATAATCTCATATCAGAGTAAAAAACAATAGAAATAACCAGATATCATCCATATTAATAATAAATAGAGTTCATAAGTAGAAAATAACTAAAATAGAAGAATATTGTAATAGTAAATGGAATTCTATAAAATCCCAAACATCTATGTCATACATAAAACACTGGTCATCTTCTGGGATAACCATACATGCATGAGTACATAAAATAAACAAAAATGAAAGTATAATTCTCTATAACTAACTCCAATATAGACCACATACTGAGTCTCTAATACACTATCAATTTTCTCTATCCCAATCATGCCACCCTAGGCCTCAGCTCTATCCATCATGCAATATGTGATCAACCTAAAAATAAGACAAAAAATTTGTGCATGCATTGAGTTTCATGTATAGAGATGAGAAATAATCTTAGTAGGCTACCCTAATGATGAACCAATAAATCATATTTTATAATTGCATGCTCATGCAATATTCTCAACCTAGAAGAGACACAACTGAAGTGATAAATCAAATATATCAAGTGAAACAACAGTTGATCCATGGGTATGTGATCCTGACCAACTAGGAAATGTTTCATCATGTATATATATATTTATATGTGTATATATATATTCCCATAAATATATATGTGTATGTGTGTATACATGAGTAAGGTGAAATAAAGAACATAAATCAATAGTAGTCAATCCTCAGGTATGAAATCTCAATCATATAAATATCATATAAAAAGGGAATTAATCTAGATATTGTACCACTCAAATCATGTATGATTAAGTAAATCCCTAGGTCTATAACCTTGATCGACAATATCTACTTTAGACAGTATTAGAAATTTCTCTGATCAAGTTATATCACCTCTAGAGGATACATCTCCTAACCCTGGGTTCACCCGTACTCACCTCCAATCACTATAATGAATTATTATAAGTAATAATTGTACATCCTATAAAAATAAAACTTCATTTATATAAATAAAACTAGAACCCAAGGTACATAACCAAGGAATCCATGTAAGATGATGATAAACAAGTATTAAATAATCTGTATGTCATACGAGAACATCCAAGGATTTCCTACATGGGAATCCAGTATCACTCCTAGAATAATATAATTCATCTTCCTTATGAGTTCATCCATGGAATTCCTATATGGGAATCCAGTGTCACTCCTAGCATAATATAATTTATCTACCCTATGATTCTATCTATGGAATTCCTATATGGGAATCCAGTATCACTCCTAGCATAATATAATTCATCTACCCTACGATTTCGTCCATGTAATTCCTACATGGGAATCCAATATCACTCCTGGAATAATATAATTCATCTTATCTATGATTCTATCCATATAATTCCTACATGGTAATCCAGTATCACTCCTGTAATAATCTAATTCATCTTCTCTATGAGTTTATCCATATAATTCCTACAAAGGAATCTAGTATCACTCTTGGAATAATATAATTCATCTTCCCTGTGAGTTTTTCCATGTAATTCCTATATGGGAATCCAGTTTCTCTATTGGAATAATATAATTCATCTTCTCTATGAGTCTGTCTATGAAATTCCTACATGGGAATCTAGTATCACTCCTAGAATAATATATATTGAACCCCAGGAAGTATGTTTGGAAATCCCAATAATAATATATGATAAAAAGGCTCAAAACCAGAAACCAGGAAGTACATATGGGAATCCCAATAATAACAAAATACCGTATCATGTATGGAACATTAGCCACAAACTAGGAAGAACCTTTGGTAATCATCACTACATCATCAGTAATCAAGTGAATGTATAAATACAAGAGTGAGGGGGGATGCCTAAACCCACCACTACTATCATAGTCACTTGGTCTCACATGTTCAGACTGGGTTCTAAGGTGACACATACCTCCATCACTACCTAAACCCACATTACACTAGATCAGGTTTAGTTAAACACTGAGGCACCCATTGGGTCCCATAAGTCATAACACTGGAGATTCATCCTACTTGGGATCCTCGAGGTATACATATAAGTAAGGGAATCAAGCTCAAGGTCCTCAACTGTGAAGGGAAAAGAAGGAATCCTACTTGGGATCCTTGATGGTAAGTAAATAGAGGCATCTTACATGGGTCCTTAGAATGGTACATAGGAAGTGGAATCTTATATGGGACCCTAAATAATAGTGTAAGTAGGTAGAGGCATCCTGTATGGGATCCTTAGAAAGAATAAATAGGTAGAGGGGTCCTACGTGGGATTCCCTAGATTGGTATGTAATCAAAGGAATTCCATAGGGGACCCTCAATAATATTAATACAATAGAGGCATCCAACATGATATACTTTATGTCAAAAGATAATATAGCCTCTTGGTCTAAAAGGAAGACTCCTTCAACATCATACTGGAAAGATAGCTCATAGATAACCTCAGGTCAAGGATCTCATTCTCAAAATATAATTGAATATAATTACTAAAGGACCTATCTATTTAGAAAAATGCCCAAAATTATTCTTATTAGTGCTCAAATCACCCCAATGGTAGTACCATCATGATCTATATGGGAAAAAATTCAAAATGGACTACTCATGTGTCCAATTACAACT
Source organism: Viscum album (assembly GCA_963277665.1). NCBI lineage: Eukaryota > Viridiplantae > Streptophyta > Magnoliopsida > Santalales > Viscaceae > Viscum > Viscum album. The sequence continues at coordinate 1,285,219,039 of OY728150.1, read as the reverse complement.
CATGGGAATAAAGATATGAAAAACCCTCAAAAAGGTAGCATGGGAGGAGTATGTGGCGTGTATACCCTAGTACACAGTGTATACCCTCAATGATCCACCTTGTCATGTACTTCAACCAAACATGGCATGTAAAATCCCATGTACACAATTTATAAGATAGGTACACAGTGTGTACCCTACGCGGGGTATCTACTCATGTACCACACATGGCCTTACCATGTATATAGCCTAGTTTTGTGCTTCTACGTGGGGTGTAACCCACATGGGTTCTGGTCATGTACCCTACATAGGGTACCTTTCTATGTATTTATCTATTCATGTACCTCTATACAACATGTGACCCACACAAGGCCTGGTCATGTACTCTACACAACCATGTGCCCCATACACGGGTTGTCTGGTCGGGTACTCAGCTACATGGTTGAGTCCTAATACACGGCGTTTATACCTCATACAAGGTTTTTGATTCTAAAAGATCATATTCTGTGAACAGGAAGAACACAAAGCATGTTTTCCTGAATTACATGTTGTGTAATCAGAATTTTTGAATGGGAAACGCTCAAATCAGCCTAAAACCCCTTTTTTCTCCTCAAAAGGTACAGATTGACCCTTAAGGGGTCCTAAGAAATAATAATAGGAGTTTAAAACATGAAAATGTTAAATTGATGGGGAATTTTTTTAGAACTTAAAAATGGCCTAATTTTGGGTGGAATCTTCAAAATCTTCACCCATTTTTATGGTCCACAACTACCGCACGACGATCTGGCTTCTCCCCAAGCTTTGTGGTGGTACCTCCCTTCTCATTCCTCTATATCTCTCTCTATATCTCTCCATTTATCTCTCAGTTTCACAACACAATAGGAACTCATGGGTGTACACAAGAATCCAAGGAAGGGAAAATAAAAGAAAAGAAAGAAAAGGGAGAAAAGAAAATAAAAAGAAAAGGGGGATCAGCCCCGATGCCCGACATGAGTTTATGCCCCACCTAGAAAAAACTCTCCATTACAGACTCAATGGAGGAGATTGAATCTTAATATTAAACTCCATTAAAAATATATATCCAAATGAACGTTTCCAAATAAATTAATATTTAATTAATTAAATATTAATTATTAATTATTGTAACAAAAATAAAATGGTTCAAAATTCCACAAAACTCATTCCCTAGGGTAAAAATCCTATTCTAATACCAAAGGAGTGATCAAAAAAATTATCTGAGGTCTTATTCTAGTGTAAAATGACTATTTTACACCTTAAAAGTATCTAAAATCAAAAATTCAAATTTCTAATCAAATTTCTAGTTCGGAAAACATAGGTTCTTATAGTATTCCCACCATAAACCTTCTCATCCTCGAGAATCCTTGGTGATAAAACTAGAATACATGGTATCATCTTGATCATTTGTGCAACTATAATATCTCGACCATCCAATGACCAATCTTTTAGCATTAGTAACTCTTCCATCATGGAAGAAATTTAACCATGATAGGTCTGGTACTCCCCACATAGGAATACCCTTATCATCACCTCACAACTAAACTTTGAGCTCAAAGTCCCACACTCTATCCATCACTAAACATGATGAATAGAATGGACAAAAAACTCATACCATAGAACCAACACATAATCATTAAAACATCACTTATTCCCACTTCTCAAGAACGGTTTGCACAACAATGCTGAATTTCAACTAAAAATGAGATTCACCACCCTCAAACAGCCAATGATTCACTCCCAATTATATGGATTACCTTATTATGCTCCTCTAGTGAAACCTTAATAGGTTACTTTATCAAACCAAGAAAGATATATAAAATAAAATAATCTCAATGTAGATTTGATGCTCTCTCAGCATACTCAAGACGATTTCAATGTAGGGAATGATCGTCTCAAACTAAGAGTATACTAAGATTCCATCAAGAGGAACATATAGATATCTCTGAGACATGCTCGCATCAAAATAGGTTATACTTTCCTTTATCCAACTCTTGAAACCACATCTCCTGAAAATGTGTGCTCAGGTCTAAACGCAGTCAATCATCTTATGGTACACGATTCATTCTTGATGTCTCCTCTATTATAGAGGTACATTTATCCTTTTACCCAAAAAAGGAAACTATGACTGAAATATTACTTTAAACTATCAGTCCTTAGCTTTCACATAGCTACCCGACAATTTAAGATTTAAATAGTTCCACATGAAACTGATGCATACCATCATCACCCAACTCATGCTCATGCAAGTCATCCATCACAAGGCTAAGATGATTGTTCTAAATGGTATGTCAATCCAAACAATCTATAAGCTATCTTGGAACTCATATTCAAAACTAAGTACCTCACATGTACCACAATTTATTCCACAACTGCCCATCCCCCTGATTTCATTCCAGTCATGAGTGTCTACCCACACTCTAACTATATTAGAAACAGCTAAAACACTAGTCAATAGGGCTAGGAACCTGAACAGTCATTCTTATCAAATTCAACCTTGATACCAAATCACCCTATGTGATTCGTCAAAATCCAAAGGCATCAACATGCATATATCAAAAAGCCTGATCACTAACCATGCATCAGTCTCAAAATGAGCATACAAACAAGATCATTGCCTGAAAAGGCATCCATAAACCCAGGACAACCCTACTCACGGGTTTCTCCTAATCAACTAAACATTAACCTATAAGGGTAAGAGTCAAAACTAATGGCCTCTAGGTTTAACCACCTATCCAAAAAGATCAGCACTCTCTAAGTGAGGTAAAGATAACACTAACCTATGAGGTTCAAAACTATCAGCATCAACCTACGAGGGCCCAAATCCTCTCTAAGATTCCTCATAAGGAATTTCTCCCTATAGGTCATTATATAATGTGGAAGAGATACCCAACTGACACTCATCAGGAATCCATATATGGTAATACCCCCTCTAGATCCAGTTCACTAGAAATTCCCTGGTACCTATCGGCATCATACTTAGTGACCTGACTAGATAACTACAAAGAAGGTCGGTTAAGCAGAATTTTATTCCAATATATGTAAGAAAACATAGTATAGGTTGTTATTGACACTTTAAATAACTGAACCTAATTAAAAACACTCTATGAAGGGTTAAACACATGGGAATCATGTTCCTTATTGACCTAAGAGGGTCATTGAACATCTAATTCATGAGGAATGAGTCATAAGCATCAACATCAAATGTATCAACATAGATCCACATGGCATGTCATCATAATTAAATATGCATATAAGTTATCCAAATTAAGTATAATTCCATCAAAACCCTATATGGGAAAACACAATTTAGTTTTTTTTTACATTTTAAAAAAAAATTCCCTAATGTTAATAAAATCACACACTAGAAATCCTATAGCATGTGAATCCTATGTGCCAAATATGATGTATGAGAGCCTCTTACCTTTGTCATCTAAGAGTAAAAATCAATCACTAGACTCTTTCCAATGGGCCAAGATCCATAAATCTATAATAAATCATAACATCCAAATAGAATGTACATTGATCAAGGAGAAAATCATATATAACTGTAACATCATAGATCAAGAATAAGAATCCCATATCCTTAGAAACCAGCACTTCTCACCGAAATAGGTATTCTTGATGCCTGATTCTCATAAGAATCAAAAGTTCTAACGCTTTTTTAATGCTCATATCTAGCATATCCTAAATATCAAATCAAAATTAAAGGAAAACCTCTAATACCACTTTGTAATGTCCCAACCTAGGTTCCACTAAACCAGTTCCCTGAGCTAGTTCACCACAAGGCCTCAAGCGTGCCTCCCCATATGCCAGAAGTTGTTGACCAGTAACGAGGGTCTAAAGGTGGTACAATGGGGAGACTATACCCTCATATAATAGTAACAACAATGTAAATAACCAGATATCATCCATATAATTAATAAATTTAGTGTAGAAGTAGTAAATAACTGAAATAGAATCTTGTTTTAATAATAAATGGAATTATATAAAATCTTGAACATCCATGTAATACATACAACACCGGTAACCCATTGGGATGACCATACATGAAGAGGTACATAAAATAAACTAAAATTAATGTATAAGGCTCTACAAATAACTCTGAGCCAGATGACATACCCAGTCTCTAAGACATTGTCGAGATGCTCCAGCCCGATCATGAAACCCTAGGCCTCAACCCTATCCATCATGCAATATGTGCTCAACCTAAAAAGTAGACATAAGGTATGTATACACATAAAGGTTCACATATAGGGGTGAGAAATAATCTTAGTAGGCCACCCCAATGATTAACTAATAAATCTACTATCATAAGTGCATGATCATGTAATATGATCAGACTAGCTGAGACATAACTGAAGTGATAAATAAAATATATCAAGTGAAACCATAGTTGATCCTTGGGTTCGTGATCCCAATCAACTGGAAAATGTGTCATCATGCATACATATATATTTATTTATATATTTATATATATATATATATATTCTCATAAATATATATGTATGTATGTATGTATGTATGTATATACATGAGTAAGGTGAAAGAAAGAACATAAATCAGCAGCACTTGATCCTGAGGTTTGAAATCCCGATCATCTGAACATCATAAAAAAGGGAATTGAGTTAGATGTCATACCACTCAATCCATGTATGATTAATTCATTCCCTAGGTCCATAAACCCTATTGAAAATATCTACTTCATCCAACACCAATAGTCTCTTTAATCAACCTATGTCACATCATGGGGATACAAGTCCTAGCCCTAAGTTCACTCATAATCGCCTCTAATAACTATAGTGATGGGTTTAAGGTAATAACTAGACATCTTGTAAAAATGGAACTTTACTTATATAAATAAAATCAGGACCTGAGGTACATAACCAAGGCATCCATGTAATACATTGATAAAAAAATTAAATAATTCATATGCCCTGCGATTTTGTCCAAGTAATTCCTACATGGGAATCTAGTATCAGTCCTGGAATAATATAATTTAGCTTCCTTATGATTACATCCATGGAATTCCAATATGAGAATCTAGTATCACTCCTGGTATAATATAATTCATCCGCCCTATGATTCCACCCATGTAATTCCAACATGGGAATCCATTATCACTCCAAGCATAATATAATTAATTTTCCCTATGAGTTTGTCCATATAATTCCTACAAGGTAATCCATTATTACTCCCAACATAATATATTTTATCTGTCTTATGAGTCCATCCATTTAATTCCTACATGGGAATATAGTATCACTCTTGGAATATTATAATTTGACTACCCTATGAGTTCATATATGGAATTTCTAAATGGGAATCTAGTATCACTCCTGAAATAATATAATTCATCTTAACTATGATTCCATCCATGGAATTACTATTTGGTAATCTATTATCAATCCTAGCATAATATAATTCATATTACCTATGATAACTTCCATGGAATTCCTACATGGGAATCTAGTATCACTTCTAGCATAATATATACTAGATGTCAGGAAGTACATCCAGGAATCCCAATAATAATATATGAAAAAATGATCAAAATATAGACCCCAAGAAGTATATCTAGGCATCCCAACAATAATAAAATACTGCATTGCATCTGGAACATCTTCCATAATCCAGGAAGCACCTCTAGTAATCATCTCTACATCAGTAATAAACAAGTGAATACATAAATACAAGAGTAAGGGTGGATGAACACCTAAACGTACCACTATTGTCACAACCACTTGGGCACACAAGTTCTTTATGGGTTCTAAAGTGACACATGATACATTCACTACACAAACCCAAATCACACTAGATCAGGTTCAGTCAAACATCAGGGCACCCAACCTTCTATTTTAACGCATGTCGTGTGGTTGAGTTTTATTTCTAACTTGCATATAAATTTCTCCTCTCGACCCTAGGGCACCTTCTAGGAAATTTTGGAGTGTCAACCAACCTTCCGGACATCCCATTTGTGCAATCATTCCCCAAGTAAGTGGTTATGATTTGGTTCCCTATTCTCTCCCTTGTTTCTCTAAACTTTGTGGTATAATATCTTGACCGGGTGAATTTTTGGATTTGATTTTGATCATTGTTTATATAGGATACTTATTTCAATCATCCACACCTTCTTCCACATGGGTTTTTTCCATTGGAAGCGTTGTTTGATCGGAAATTAAAGTTAAGGGCTAAACCTCAATGTTATTCTTTGATATTTGTTAAGTGTGTGAAATATTGAAATCATGTCAACATTTTTTATGGTGAATAAATTGAAATAATGAATTAAATTATTCCTTAGAGTCCCTTTGGATCCAATTGGTATTGACCTAGATTGTGGGTACTATTTGGGTGAGCAAACCCATGAATATAAATGAATTGTATAATGGCTTAAAGTGTGTTTATCATGACATGGATTGTGGTTGACTTCTTGATATAGATTCACCTTATCTTGGCTTGTTTATTGTGATAACTAGCATGTTATTGGTTTTGACCAATTGATATATGAACTGTGTAAATGAAAGTTAAATAGTAATTTTCATAATTAACCATTAAGCCATATGATGTGATATTGTGATATCCTTATTGTTATGAATTTTTTTGTGATTAAATGATGAAATTTTTATGGGTAATCGGCCCAGTGACACATGATGAAATGCTTATATAGAGGACTTGTCTTAGTGACACATGTTGAAATGCTGATATAGAGGTATTGGCCCAAATCACATGCTAAAATGCTTATATAGAGGGCCAGGTATAGTGACACATGTTGAAATGCTGATATAGTAGGATTGGCCCATTTGACTTGCTGAAATGCTTATATAGAGGGTTTTGAGTCAATTTTGTGTGATTTTTACCATGTTTATATGGTTATGGATTTATTTTCATGGTTATGAGACATGCTCAGAGACATTCTAGCATGGTGTCGAGGTAGGTTATGTTATACCTTGGTTATAAGGTTGTGGTTGACATGGTCGTGAGGAATTCTCATAGACATTCCATCATGGTGAAGAAGTAGGTTTATGTGGTATTAAGTTAATTGTTTAATTAATTAATACTCTTGTTTATTGCATTGTTTCATACACTTATTATTAGACCGGTTATGTTTAGACATTGTGGTTTCGACCTACTGATTTATACTCACATCCTATTCGGGTCATCGTATGGTACCCAAGAAGATTACATGGATGAAGGTTTGGATAATGGAAAAGGACCATCCTATTGGTTTTTTGGTTTCTAAATGGGATGGAGGTTGAGATGGGACCGACATGGGGTTTGGGATTGGGAAATTTTGAGTCTTTTATAGAGTATTATAGTCTTTTATTTTGTATTACTTCTAGCATGACATTTAGTTGCATTCCATCATGTCATTACATTATTCCTTTATTATTTATTGAATTGTTTAGTTGGATTTATTGTTGTTATTCCACTATATTAGATTGTTTCTTCACTTTGATGCTTATTTACTATTATGGTTATTGGATTATTTCATTATCTTGTAAATCTGTAATCAGAGGGTATAGTCTCCCCATTATACATATCACATCCCCACTGCTAGTTGATATCCTCTAACATACGGGGAGGCATGCTTCAATTATCATAACCATCCTTTTTTGGCCATGTGATAGAGTGTCAGATTGGGGGATGTTACATATAGAGCATGTCTGACCAAGTGGAAATCTGATGTAAGGGTTCTTCATCTCAATTTCCCTTCATCGAGGAATGTTTCATATTATATACTAAATTATTTTCTATATATTGAACTTCCTTACCCATTAATTTATATTATCATTATTTAAGATTCATTTATGTGATTTATAAGTCTTCTTCATAATGCCTCCTTTATATTCTTTTGAATCAAAGTTACCAAAGTTGTATGGGTTTTTGTTAACTCAATTTTTATTCATTGAGTTATAATAATTTTTTAATGATTTATACATGATCATATTTTTCAGTCATCCACTTAATTTTTCTCTATAAATATTTATATCTAAGTTCTCATGGTTATCAAAAGTAATATCTATTATCATTATTTTGTAAATTATTTCCTTTGAAATATTTTTTTTAAAGAACAAGGGGTTTGTTGACTGAATATATGTGTTGTTGGGTCATAATCTTTCACCTTTGACTATGCTCTATAAATTTTTTATATTCTACCATTTTTATATTTTATATGGTATTTTATCTTTCTATCTAGGTAAATTTCATTTTCATGTCATAATATCCTTATTTGATGGATATATTTCTTCATAAAAATATATTTTTTTAATAATAACTCCCATCATCTCTATTATATCTTTATCCCTCATATCTATATTCTTTTTTACTAAAAAGAATTATTTTATTATTTTGAAACCCAAATATGTATCATCTTTTGTACTCTTCATATTTCTCTTTATCTCTTTATAAAAATAAATTTTATAACTTTTCCATCAATGTGGGATTTCTCAAAAATTTCCTAAAAAGATTAAAAAGGAATACCCTTCTACATTCATATTATGTGTATCTTCCACTATAAATTTCATTACTTAGCCTTTATTTTATGTTAAGGGTCTATTATTGGAGTTTCCTATTATAATAATTTTTTAAAAATTCTTCTTTCCACCTTCCCAAAAATTATTTTTAAAAGTGTTTCATAATTTTAATCTTTATGACAATGTTAAAAATGTTTTATGAGAAATATTATTAAGATTTCACTTTTATTTTCATCTCTATCTCAAAAATAATTTCCTCCTATGGATATATGTTCATGATCACCCTATAAATGATTTTTTGGTATACCTTCTTAGGAGATTGAATTTTTGGTATCAAATGATCTAATTCTTGATGTCATTTTATGTGAAACCAGTGGAAAATGATATGTAACCCATTTTATTTCCATGGTTTTTTCATGATAAGATGAATGATTGATTTTATGTGGCACACATATATATGGTATATCATTATGTGATAGGTGAGTCCTATATATCTCTCAAATGATTTTGGTAAAGATTTATATCTCATGAGATAAGGCATGTAAATGATTGTGATTAGATAGGATCACAACATAATTCATCAGTATTATTGAAATTATCTAGGTTCACAATATAACGGACATACATTATTGTGATTATCCAATTTCACAACATAATGTGTGGATATTATTATGATTATTTAGGTTCACAACATAATTTTTAGACATGATTATGATTATCTAAGTTTACAACATAATGCATGGACATTATTTTTCTTAGATCTACTCACATATGAATTCATAGACATGATTACGATTATCCAGGTCTGAATTGGAGCACCATATGAATTTAGGGGATCCTCCTTGTACACCAGAGTTTTACAAATAGTATCAAGGGTCTCAAGTGGAACCATGGAGAGACTATACCCTCAATCAAAGTGCATAAAAACAATAAATAACCCAACATGTAAATAGTATATAATCAAATTAAGAAAAAACCAATTATATACCAATTATATCAATGTATGTGGAAACAACACGCTAAAACTTGAGTAAAAGGCATTGATTTCCCACCAGAAAGATCACATGTAAAAATAATAAAGAACAAAGTACAAGTGGATATTCTCCCACTACAAGATATATCTCATCCCATTCCCTAAACTCGTAGCAATCTATCCTAATAGATAATTAACCTAGGCCTCAGACCATCCTATACTAGAAAAAAAATTGAGGGTTCATTGGGCACCCAAGTGCTATGGACACCTGAGTAGTGTGTGATTAAAACTCATAATGACACCACCAATGTGGTCCAATACCCAACTAGTAATATGTATTATATATGTATGTGATAATATAATAAAAAGGAAAAAAGGAAATACATATATGTGCAAATAACATAACATCACCATACACACACAATCAATAAAAACCTTGTTCCAAGTAGTCATGTTCTTATCAAGCCTCCATGAACCTTGGTTATACCTACTTTAGATCTATCTGAAACGATAACCATAGCAGATGCCAAGGGTAACTATAAGGTCTTGACCTTTTCTAGAGATGTTTCAGGCTCATTTTTATGTACTCTTTTGCCTTATTGAGTATTTTTCTTTGGGGGGGTTACCTTGGGTGTGTTTGGGTGAAAATTGGAGAAAATTGGAAGTAGGAGAGGCAGTGCATGGTTGGCACACAGCTTTCTCAAACCGTGCGCACAACCCATCAAAATTTATGAACCCAAAAAGAGGGGATTTGCACGGATGGAACATATTTTTTCAAACGTATTCCATCTTAAGAGTAACTGTTCACCCCCCCCCCCCCCCACCCCCCAAAAAAGGTGCATGGTTTAGGCACACGGTTTGTAAAACCATGTACCCCTTCCCAAGAAACCATGTTCTCATTTTTAATTAACTTTAAAATTATATTTTAAAATCCTGACCCCCCCCCCCCCCGAACTTCACCCCAATTCAACCCAAGTCATCCCTAACCTATTCCTCTCATTTTTGGAGGTTCTAGAATGGATTCATAGGGATTCCAACCTCTTTTCTTGATGATTTGAATCCTGGATTGAATATATGCACCCCTCCTAGTAAGATAATCTCATCCTGATTGGTTTCTCATTCTTCTCCTCTCTTCCCCTCATCCTTTAAAGGGGAATTTTCCTATGTTTTTGTGGACTGAGATCTAGGGTTGTTGGATATTGATCTTTTTGATCTTGTTTCTAGGATTTTATTCAAGATATCATTCTTCATCGTGGGTTTGAACTTTCTATTTCAATTTGGGGAATTTCCATTGGGTGATTGCTTTTCAACGATTTGAGGTAGGTGGTCTAAATTCAATTCCCATAGTCTTGATTCTAATCGTGTGTATGTGTTGTTAGATTTAAATTGGCATCATTGAAAATTGAATCCTAAATTTGAAGAAATAAATTGATTAATTAATTTATAGAAACACATAATTGGATTAATTAATTGTTGAATTAATTAATGGGATATTGGGATTGTGGAATTTGGATTAATTAATTATTGAATTAATTAATGGGATATTGGGATTATGGAATTTGGATTAATTAATTGTTGAATTAATTAATGGGATATTGGGATTGTGTAATTTGGATTAATTAATTATTGAATTATTTAATGGGATATTGGGATTGTGGAATTATATTAATTAATTGTTGATTTAATTATTGGTATATTGAGGTTGTGAATTGAATTAATTAATTTGTGAATTAATTAATTAGAACTGTTATGATTATTCAATTGGTTAAATTGGATTAATTAATTATTGAATTAATTAATGGGAAATATTGTGATTATTTAATTATTTTAATTGGATTAGTTAATTTTTTAATTAATTAATGAGAATTGTTTTGATTATGCAATTGATTGAATTGTATTAATTAGTTATTGAATTAAATAATAGATATTGTGATTATAAAATGTGTTAAGACAGTTAATGTTGATTAACCTTGATTGATGTGATATATGTGATATACGTGTGTGGGACATGGTATGCTGCATCAAAATATCATAGTGATAAATTGATATTTGTGTGTGGGACATGGTCTGCTACATTAAAATCCTACAGTGATAAATGAGTGTGGGACATGGATTACTGCTTCAAAAGACCACTTGTGTGATTGTCTAATAAATGAGTGTGGGACATGGACTATTGATTTAAAATCCCACTTATGTGATTGATTAATAAATGAGTTTTGGTTCATGGATTGTTGCTTTAGATACCCACAGGGTCCTAGGCATGGTGATCTAGGCCCAAAATATTAGCATTGGATTATGGTTCTAATTGACCATTATAATGAATTAAAATGAATGGATAATGAAATCCCATGTGTTATAATGAATTTTGAATTGAGTATTTGGTATGGTTCATACTTTGGCATGGGTCAAAGTAAGTATTGAGAGTTTGGGTGTCCTTAGGAACTCGGGTGTTATGTGGTTAAATAAAGAGTAATTGAATAAATGTAAACTATTTAATTTATTGCTTGTATTTTATTATTTATACAATTGTATACATTTTTATTGACTGGATATTGTTTTAGATGTCATTGGTGGTGGCCTACTAAGTTGTACTCACACCCTACTCAGGTTTCTTGATCGGTACTCGAATAGAATTCATGATTGCAGGATAGAATAAAGGAGAGGGCCCTGTATTAGATTGATGAGTTGGGATGGCGCATGGAAGAGGGAATTGGACTTGGTGTCAGGACCCTCTTGTTAGTTGTTAGTGAATTTATTTATTTTGGTTTTTTCATATTTACACTTGACAAGTATTTGGAATGAAATATCTACTATTTAGTTTTTCGATATTGTATTTCCTATTTTGGTCATCATTTGATTTTGGTTTGGTTTGGTTTGGTTATTCTTATTTATTTACACTATTGAGCTACTTTGATAAAGAGAATAAAGTCTCCCATGTTGATATATCAGAACCTCGCTACTAGTTGGAAGTCTCTGGCATATGGGGAGGAATGCTTTAGGTTATGTGACCTACTGGCTCGGGGCACCAGTGTTTGGAACCCAGGTCAAGACATTACAGTAACCAAGAACAATCAACTAGTCTTGTAACACATATCTCATGAGCCTCAAGGTGTTGATTCATATCAAGACCCTAGAAAATATTATCCCAACTCACATGCCTCCTAATGTTCATAAGGCATTAATTTGGATCGGGACCTCAAACTATCATATCTCAGCTCCATCACGGGTCAGGCCTCTAGGTCGTTATACCCCATCTATACCTTGATTCAGGCCCCTAAGCTTTAAAGACCCTAATGTGTTGCCTCATATCAGGCCCCTAGTCCATCATTAGGGGTTTCTATACCCAACACAACCTGATCCACCCAACCCAACCTAACTAGGTTGGGTCAGGTCTGGTCTGGTTCACAAATCTATATGCATGGGTGGGGTTCTTTCAGGTTGACCCATGGTTAGGTTGGGTCAGGTCACGGATTGGAATAAAAATTATTCAACCTGAACTAATAAACCTGACGACTACCCTGCCCATGATCACCTACATGATGAAGTTGACAATGACCATTATCTCACTACAAACATCTCTTCCATCACCTTCTCCAGTAGCAAACCCACCACTGTCTGCCTCCAACTAGTTGAACATCGTGGAGTGTTAATACAGAACCCGGGTGAACTTTTCTTGGAACTCTAACTGGTTGTGATCTGCTCGCCTCATACTATAGCATCGACGATCCTCAAGCTTAGATCCCAGACCCACCCTAGCACCTCCTTGGTCAGGGGGAGGGGACGTTTGCGGATATTAGTATTTGGTGGAGGAGCTTCATGATGAAATTCACAACCATTGTGTCCTCTTCTATGGGTCTCACCTATAGCATCCACGACATGATGTCCTGAAACCAGGAAGAAGAAATGCTAACCTTCATGAACCACACTAAAAATCACAAGCTTGTTAAATATAATAGTGCTCATTGAGTTGGGTCTGAGCGGCACCACTTGAAGCCACCATGGGCCATCGAGCTCTACTGGTGAAGAACACTGATTGGAACCACCATCACCAGCCACCGCATTCCCAATGAAGCTCACTACTACAACTAAACCCAAATCCAAACCCCTGAATCTCCTATTGAAGCATTCACAATACAAGGATGAACATTCCTATTACCTCCCCTCTCATTTTTGTTCTCTAACCTCCACTAGTGAAGACAATATGTAGTCACCCCTCTTATCTAAACCTTAAGACATATCCATTGTGGTTGACTAGAGATTGAGCATGTTAACCTTGAATAAGAATTCATTCCCTCACTAAAGATCTATCAAGCTGAAGTCGAGAGTCGACAGCCACCGCAAGGGAGAAGGAGGATACACCACCAATCTCACCTATGCATTTTAAAAAACATTGATAGAGTGGGATATCTTGCCAATCTGGAGTGTTGATTCATTGTGGCGTGGTGAGGAGGATGAAGTAGGAGGAAGATGTGTTGTGTGGAGTGGGATATTTTTTATTAGGAGGAGTGGCTGGGTTTTTTTTCATAACTCATTCAAACCAACCCAACCCAACCTAATCTGATACTGGTTGGGTCTAGTTGGGTCCAAACTAAAAACCATATCTGACCCAACCCGACCTCTTTTAATTAGGTCAGGTCAAAAAAAATTCCTAACTTAACCCATGGACACCCCTATCCATCATGCCCTTACCCTATTCTTAGGTCTGTCTTCATCATCATCAAAATACATGTGTAATCTCCCTCTAAAGGATACACATCACATGATGGTACACCTATCTCAAGTACCAATAACAACCTCCAAGGCATGTAACTAACATAACATGGTAGAACATACACGGTAAGAATAGTATAGAATAACATCATGAGTATTAGTATCATCACATAACAATATGTGATCATAAGTAAACATGGAAACAAGCTACCCAAGAAATACTCATGGAATTAAATATCATAATGGGTCTCACAAGTTACACACGCACCCACATGTGATCACAATCAATCATGGACAACAAATTATGCCAATATAGATATCTCATCAAGGAAACAATATTGGATATATAAATTAATCATGAAAATTCATCATAAGTTATAGAAACTACACATGTGATCAAAATAAAACATGGTATATCATGATATCTAAGAATACTCATGGAATAAACAAAATACATGGTCTCACGGGGCTACACACACCATAAAAACATGAACTAGGAATAAAACATGGTATAATGGGATTTAGGTCTCATGTATCATAGCAACACACCTCAAGGTGCCCATGTAGTCTAAGGCAATCATATGTGATCAAACCTCATCCATCGGTGTCCAGTATCAAGCCAGGGCACATGGGTCCTCCAAGTCTCTTAATACTTTGTCCAATTACATTATGCAAGGTTTGTTTAATTAATTAATACTCAATACTCATTAATTAATTAAGCACTATTATTATTCATAACTCATTATGAAAAATCAGGGTCATTCACCCATGGTGAAGAACCTCATACCACATGCCAATAAACAGGCATAAATACCAAAGGATAGATTATATAATACCATCTACCTCAAAGTTTTCATGTCAATATAAAGGTTTGTCAAGGAAACATCATCTGAAACATGTATGTGTATCAATTGGTTCCAAATGATCATTAAGGATTCCTAGAACTGATTCCAAATATTTTATTTATAAAATAAATAAAATACCACATGTGATAATAGATTTATCCCTCCAAAATAATTCCCAAATTATTCATTTAATCCACACCATGTGATTACATAATATTCCATAAATAATAATTACAAATCCACAAGTGATGATTGAAACACTCTCTATAATGATTCTAGATAAACAAGAATAATTCTTATTATTATTTTCCATAATTCCATATTATTGTTGTTTCAAGAATTTTCTATCATTTTTCTCAAGAAGGATTCATAAGGATTAACATGTCTGACTATAAAAGGAATTAAGGAAATATTACCAAAGTTTTATCTTTTGAAAACACATTTTTTGGAACAAAGGAGATAGATATGGTCTTTTCTACACTTAGAAATTCATAAGAAGAACTCATATTTATTGAATAAAACCTCGCCTATTTTGAAAGAGAGAATTTTGGACTGCTCTAACTTGATAGGATCTCCAAAATAAAAGGTAGAAGGGTTTGGTTATTTTTCAATAAGGAAACTTTATACAAGTTCATAACATTAAACCCCATAATTAAATTAACCATTTAATTTTTTATTACTCAAATATTAAATGTGAGGTATTTAAAAAAATTATCAAGGGTTTATAGCCTTTCAATGAGTCCAAAGAATCAATTTACATGATTTAAGAAATTTAAAATCATCAAAGGAGGTTACAAGTGTAAATAGGGAATAAATTCCAAAAAAAAACTATGTAAAAACATTACCCATACATGAGTGTAGGCCACTGCATAAAGGTAAATTAATTTACCTTTATGTAGCGTGTTTCATCCCTGGTTACCCTTACATGATAGGTAAGACCTACATAAAGGTAACTATGTTTATCTTTACATAGTGAACATTTACCCTTATATGAGTAGAGAATACCCTTACTTACTCCTCCAATGGCCCGAAGGCCTTCATTTTTATTGATTTTTGATAATCCACCTTTCAATGGGTGAGGTGGAACCCTTACAAGGCTCATGGGTGTAAGTATTACATGGCCCGTAGGCCTTAGAGGAATTCATTTCCCGTAGGCTTCATACATTACATACAACCCAGAATAACTACTTGGAACTGCTCCTCCCCAGGATAGTGGATTACCCTTATGCAGGATACTGGATTACCCTTATGCACATCTCTTAACCTTATGAAGTGTATGGTATTACCCTTATACAAGTTCTGATATACCCTTATGTAGCACTAGAATTTAACCATACCCTTAGGTGAAGCTTTAAGACCTTTATACAATGAATTAAAACTTACTTTTACCCTCACATAGAACCTAGTTCTTCCACCTATGCTTAAACACACTATATAAATCATGAGTTACCCTTACACAACTCATAGAACCTACGTAATTGTAAAAATTACATTGATTTTTTTTTATTTTTTTCACAAAAAGATGTAGGAATTTAAAACCAAAAATGGTTATAAAAACAAGGATGTTACAATTCACCCCCTCTAATGAATTATCATCCCCAATAAGTGTCTCCAATAGTCCTTCTCAAAAACTTATTTGTACTCGATATGATAAGATCAATGTAGTTCTGACCCGCCACATTAAGGTTCTCACAAAAATACCAGTCAGAATATTTCCAGTAATATTCCTCTATAGTATTGGCCTAAACAACTGACATTAAAAGAACCAAAAAACATGATTCATTAAATATCAAAGGAATTATTTAAATTTTCTAATATCCTAACTAAAGTCTAAACTGAATTTGTAGTATTTTTTTCTCTGGATTGGTTCACCAACTTCTTTCACCACCCATAAGGCTCACAACCATGCATCAATGCACCAATGATGTGACTCCTTCTTAGATTGTGCTAATTTTTATCTTGATTCCAAAGACCAAGTATGATTTCCATCAAGCGTTATATCTAAATCAAACATCATACATTCAACGTGAACCAGTTTCCCTCAGGTCCACTATACATTGGTCTCTAAAGTCCCATGATTTTCAAACAATTGTTCTTACATAGAATAAGACCCTTCCATAAGAGAGGTCATTTCATTAGTTATTAGGTTGATACACCCACAATAGGATTATCCTTCTTTTCTCCTCATAATGTTTACATCAGTATACATATCCCCCGAATAGTCCTTTTTTGAATGAAATGACTAAATGTGATTGTCCGTTAAACTGATTATTAAGCAAGCACCAAGCAATGCTCACACCTGGATCACTCCAAATGCAATCCACTGCATTAAAAAATATATTCTTGAAGTGAAAAAATTTCTCTAGAAGCCTAAATGTCGGTTACAACCCCTCAACAAGATATATCTCATCCCCTTACACAAACCACTACTTTGAGTATTGGCATCTCCATCAACAAAAAACCTAGGTTGACTGCACAATGTTACCCCAATACATTATAAATTTTGTCTTCCACTATAAAGAAAACTCCATAGGTACTAACCACTGTTCTATCAAACCATTTGAACTTCACACCTAACATGCTAGTTGGTAATAGCAATGGTGATCCCAAACTGAATTAATTTGTATATAACCATAAATTTTCCATCTAAGTTCATCTACATAATAAGGAACATACTCAACGATCATCTCACCACCCCTCTTCCAATGATTCAACCAAATCCACATGTAACCACATAATACATTCTCATGCATTAAGTTTTTCTAGAAAATCAAAACAACATCACTCGTTAATCCTAGCAAAGTTATTACCCATGATTCATAGAATCCAATACAGACTCGCTTACCTTTATAGTTATCTTCACTCAAAATTTGATGAGAGTTGTATTCTAAACTAATGGGCCAAGAAACTCTAGATCCTACTCTTGATGAAACAAGTTTCAAGCACTCAGGAACCCAAACTTGTATCATGAGTAATAGAAATCAGGATTCTCTATATACTTGGGTTGAATGTCAACTTGCAAGACATTCTACTAGAACTTAAAAATGTTACTCACATGCTTAGAGAATTTTTATCTATGAAAAAATCCACTTATAATTAACCTTGACTATTTATTCCCAAGTAATATCCTCACTCATGTTACTTCCAAGAAGTATGAGACACCAAATTTCTAGTAACCAAAGTTGAATTAAGGCCATAAGGACTTTCATAAACTCACATAAGGTTTCACTAAGGGTTGTAACTCATGGGATTTCATCAAGGTAAATATCCATAGATGTGTCATGATGAATTCACCCTTAGACTAACCAGATAGAGATACATAGATGTCGAGTTTAGTTAAAAAAATATGTTAATGGGTGCTATATGGATAACCTAACATAGACTATAGTAGGAACATTAATTAAACAGAACTATCAAGTGGATACTCATACAAGGTTATTACTAAGTCATTTAACACCCGACAATGATCCAACAAGGTACACTACACCACCCATGCATAAAGGGAGACTGCATCCTCACAACCATCATCATCATCATCACTTTTATTTCTAGTCTTACATGATCTTCTATTAGAAGTACAAGCACAATACAATTTGTTAACACCAAGAATCTAAGTCCTAAATTGTTAGTATAAACACACAAAAGTAAAATTCATGTCATGAGAAACCTATAATACAAATATGATGTATGTGAAGCCTCTTTATTACATGGTCAATATTTGAATCATATGAAATCATAACCTAAAAATTCATGTGCATTGTAAGGACCCGTGTTTTTTTAGACTGGAAATTTGAGTGGAAATTTGAATTTTTTATTTTGTATACTTATAAGGGGTAAAATGGTCATTTTCCCCTAGCAGATGACCTTAGGTAAAAAAAATTACCACTATATTGGTCCCAGAATAGGGCTTTTACCCTATTAAAGGGGTTTGGTGTAATTATGAACAATTTGAATTTATGTGGAATAATTAATATTTAATATATACTTAATTAAATATTAATTTTTTCACACATGTTCATTTGGTTATATATTTTGAATAGAGAATTGGATTGAGATTATGTATCCTCCATTAATTCCAAAATAGGGGGTTTTTCCTTGGTGAGGCATAAACTCGTGTAGGGCACTGGGGCTAGGACCGGACCCCTTTTTCTTTTTCTTTTCTTTTTCTTCTTTTCTTTTTCCCTTTTTATTTTCATTCCTCCCTTATCATTTAACATACACACCTGTGGTATTTACTTTATTGTGATTGATAGAGGATAGGTAGAATAAGATGGATAAAGAGGGGTAGAAGAATATAGGTTCCACTATAGAGCTCAGGAGGAGTCGAATCATTGTGCGGTAGTGATAGAATGCGAATATGGGCGAAGCTTTGGTGGATTTCGCCCAAAGGTGGGTCATTTTTAGGTCTTTTCCATAAATACTTGTATATTTACTATTTTATAGTTTTATATACCTATTATCACTGCTTAGGACCCCTTGAGGGTTGATCTATAGCTTTTGGGGAGGAAAATGGAGTTTCTGGCCAATTTGAGGGGTTTCTCATTCAGAAATCCTGATCACAAGATGTGTAGTTCGGGAACACATGTTGTATGTTATTTATATTTGAAGAATATGATATTTTGGGAGTAAAATACATATATAGGTTATACAATTCATATACCGATACTTGAATATGTAGCCCAGTACCTGGCTAGACAACCCATATAGGGGCACTTGGTCATGTAAAGTACACGACCAGACCTCGAGTGGGTTGCACACCATGAATAATTACACGGAAAATAAGAATACATGGATAGACCATGTTACATACATGGGTAGTTACCCCATGTAGGGTAAACACTGTGTACATGGTATACACACTGTGTACATGGTACAAATGTCATGTTCACGGGTTTTACATGCCATGTCCGACTGAAGTACATGCCCAGGTGGGGCTTCAAGGGTAAACCATGTGTACCATGGTATACACACCATGTACTCATCCCTTGCTATCCTTTTTGGGGGGTTTCTTAACTTCATGCCCCAGAGTCTGAATTGGACACATTAATAGTCTATTTTGAGTATCCTTTCACATAGATCACAAAGGTTAAACCCTTGAGGTGATTTGAGGACTTCTAGAAGGAATTTTGGGATTTTACTAAATGGAGAGGTACTTCCTATGGTAAATTAATCTAGATATCTCTTGATAGTGAGAACCTTAATCTAAGGTGGGAAACGAGTCATATCTATATATTGGAATTAAAAAAAATCTTTTGTGATAAGAGGAAGTCTTATATTTTTACCTATAGGATCCTGTGTAGGATGTCTCTAACTTAATCATGTTACTCAGGGTCACGTGTGGTATGTCTCCACTTATATATTGACCTAGGTAATCCCTTATAGGATCCCTCTACATATCTACTATTTCTGAGGATCTCATGTAGGATGCATCTACCTACCTATATCATTCCAAGGATCCTGCATAGGATGACTCTACTTATGTTTCAACCTAGAGGATCTTGTGCAGGATGCTTCTATTTACTTACTCCTAAGGATCCCATATAGGATGCCTTCGGTAACTTACTATTTTATAGGACCCCATGATGGATTCATCTATATATTTTTTGTATCTGAGGATTCTATATAGAATTACTCTACCTGTGATTTAACCCTAAGGATCCCATGTAGGATACCTCTACTGGATTACACCTTATGAGGATCCCATGTAGGATACCTTAATCTATGTATTTACCTAGAGGATCCTGAGTAGGATACCTCGCATGTGTTATAATTAGGGGAACCAATGGGTTCCTTAGTGTTATACCAACCCTAATCTAGTGTGTTGGGGGTTGGGTAGAGATGGTAGCATATATCACCTTAGAACCTGCACTGAACATGTAATCCAATGAGGTTGAGGCAGTGGTGGTGGTTTTAGGCATTTGACTACCCTAACTCTTTTATTTATGAATTAACATGATTATTATTGATAAAACTATGATTTACAAAGGTGATTCATGGTTTTTGGATGATATTCTTAACATGGCGTGATGTTTTATTGGGGTTCCAAGACATACTTCTTGGGACCCAACTGATGATACCTTTTTATTGATCGTTATTTTATCATAATTCCTAGATGTACTTATTAGGATATAGATATTTAACCTTACTATATTGGGATTTTCAAACATACTACCTTGAATCTGGATTTTGTTCCTTATTCTATTGGTGTTTCCAGACGTACTTCCTAAGGTCTGGCTCACAAGACTTACTTGGTTGAATTTTACTTCTACTATTACTAAAAGTCCCATTTTTCACTGGGATTCATACTTTCTCAAAGATATAGATGTGTGTTTTTTAGAGTGTCCTAGAAACCCTCTTATACTAGGTCGTTCAAGGAATGGCTAGTCCTCTAGAATTCTAGGGGATGTTAATGGTTTTTGGGTGGGCACATTTCCCCTAAGCAACAGGATTATGATGAACTACCTGATGATGGACTTGATCTCCACATTTGATGACTAGGATACTCCTTGGGATTGGTGGATACACCATTATAGTACTGCCTGGACTTGTTTGGGGATGAGGTTGTTGAGTTAGTTGTTGAATTATTCTATGTCGTTATACCGAATCAGTAGATTATTCCTTACATATCACCTAGGGGTCATCCCCCTTAGGTATTATCTGAGTTGAAATGTTAGGATTTCCAATGGGATGGGACTTAAATATCAGACATCAGACTGAATTACACATGGATTGAGTAGTGTAATATCTATCTCAATGCCACATTTGCAAGATTTCTAGCTGATACCTGGAATCCTTTATCTTAGTTATTAGAGATGAGTATGGGTGAACCCAAGTCTAGTACATGCATCCCCCTATGGAGATGTATCTTGCTCAAATACATTTCATCACTAGAAAAAATGGGTATTTTAGATTGGGATTATAGACCCAAGGATCAATTTAATGATACATAACTTGAGTAGTATGGCATTCAGCTTAGAGCCTTAGTCACAGGATTTTCCATTTGATCATATCAAGGATCCTAGGATCGACTATGGGTTGAGTTTATTATGATGTTTTTCATGAACACCTTTGTCTGATGTCTCGGGTCAATTTCATTTTTATTATATACATATACATATATGTGTGTGTGTGTTTGTGTGTGTGTGTGTGGGCATATTTGTGGGCATATGTATGTGTGTAATGGCATAGGCCCAGGGAAATTCTGACTTTATTAGAATCATATATGGTCAATAAGGATTATAGACCCAAGGATTGATTATGTTTGTATTTTATGTTATTATTATGTTTACTATTCTAGTGGTGTCTCGGCTAGGTTGACTATATTTCATGAACATTCACTTATGATAGTATATTTATATGTTCATTATTGGTGTGTCCTACTAAGATTATTTCTCACCCATGTACGTGCACCTTGGTGTGTGTCCAGACCTTATGATTTCCTTTTAGGTGGAGAACATATTGCATTATGGATAGGTTTGATGCTTAGGGTTTCATGATCGAGTGGTGCTGCTCATGTGGATTCTTTTGATCAGGTTAGAGCATCTTGGTAGTGTGTTGGAGACCAGTTATGTGGTCTGGATCAAAGTTAGTAGTAGAGACCTATACTTTTTTTTCAATTTCCTTTATGTACTCTTGCATGTATGGTCATCCCATTAGGTGACCAATGATTTATTTATGACATGGTTTTTCATTATTTTATAGCATTTCATTTATTATTATAGTATGATTCTATTTCAGTTTATTTACTGCTTTTTTACTCTATTTGTTTACTACTTTGGATGATATCTAGTTATTTTCACTATTATTTACACTGATATGAGAAGATAGTCTCTCCATGGAAACACCTTAGGACCTTGTTTCTAGTCGGAAGCCTCTAGAATATGGAGAGGCACACTTGAGGCCTTGTGTTGAACCATCTCAAAGAACCACTTTAGTGGAATTCAGGTCGGGACATTACAAATTGGTATCAAAAGTGTTCTTTTCCTATTGATTTACTATTTTGGATATTGTAGATAGGAGTATTAGGAATGTGTTAGAAATTGTTATAGATATCATACCGGTGCATTAAGAAAACTTGTTCCAATAATAATTTATGGTTTCTAGGGAAACATGATTGTTTTTTTTGACATGCGATGTTATAGTGTTGTATGATTTTCTCTTTAAGTGATGCACATATTGTGTGGATTTTACGACTTAATATAGATCTATGTATCTCATCCCATTGGTGAGAGACCATTTATGGATTTATGGCTCTTGGACAATTGGGAAGAGGCTAGTGATTGATTTTGACTCTTGGCCGACAAAAGTAAGAGGCGTCTCATGCATCATATGTAGCACATAGGATTCACATGTTTTAGGCCTAATAGTGTGTGTTTATCACTTAAGATAGAGTATAATTGTTTAAAGTTTCCACAACCTAAATGGTGTTTTACTATATAGTTTCTTGGTGGAATTCTACTCAATTGGCCTGACTTGCATATATTTCTTTCTGATGGCAGGCTATGTGGATCTATGGGGAGACATTTGATGGTGAGGTTAATGAATCATTCCTCATGCACAAGAGGTGTAGTGGCACTAGTAGTTAAATAGGTATATGATTCCCATATTTTGAACCCCTAATAAGGTTTTGGTACTTAGGTTCAGTTATTTAAAGTTTTAGTAACAACCTATATAGTTTTTTTCCTACATATCTTGGAATAAAATTCTACTTAACTGAATTACATGCTTATAATACAACACATATCATTGAGATGATGTTTTTCATATATATTTTACCCTCATAGTTCATCCTTGGCAGTTGATTCCTTCATTTATGGTTATCTAATTGAATCATTGTGTGCGATATTGATTGGTACCAGGATATTTCTAGTGAACTAGACCTAGAGGGGGTATTACCATATATGGATGCCTGGTGAGTGTCAGTTCATTATATTTTCTACATTCATATCACAATGATTCAGGGGGAAGTACCTTATGAGGATTCTCAGATAGTATTAGGGCCCTTGTAGGACAATGCTTGATGGTTTTGACCCTTATATGTCTATGTTTACCTTGCATCCCTTAAATAGGGTTGATAGGTGTGTTAGATTCTTTATTTCAAGATGGGTGTGTAGATGATGCCCCGTGAGATGTGACCTTGTTGATAGGTTTGATTTTTGATCTAGGTGGTCAGATCTAGTTACCTTGTTATGATACTTGATTGATAGGGCTAGGTGGGAGACCTAGAGACCCTTAGTTGTGACTTGGAGCCTTGTAGATCAATGTTATATTTGATCAAGGGAAACCTATAAGTAGAGTTGTCCTGGGTGTATGGATTCCTTTTTAAGTAGTGAGCTTGGTTATATGCTCGTTTGAGTTGATGCATGGTAGGTTATCATGTTTTTGTGATATAATTTGGTCGATTCCTTTAGTTTATAATAAAGGACCTAGGGTGCTTGTGTTTTGAGACTAGATTTAATGGGAAGAACTGTTTGGGTGCCTAGCCTAGTCAACTAGTAGTTTCATGGTTGACACTTAAATTTTAGAGAAATATGTCATGTGATGGGATATATCATAATAAAATTTGGCATAAGATAGGTGCTCTATTTTGAAGAGGAGTTCTAAGGGATATTATGGATTAATGAGATTGGAATGCAGTGTAGCATGGCCATCTTGGCTTTAGTAACATATGAATCATGGGAGTATGATTCAAGTTATGACCAAGTGGTATGGGTTATACACTCGTTTTTCTATGTGATATAGAAAAGGTACACATTAGTTGTGTGTGGTACTATTTAAATCTTAAATTGGTGGGTGGTCGTGTGTGAGACGAGGACCAATAGTTTAAAGAAATATTGTGGGCATGGTTTCCTGGGTTTTGTGATAAATGGATAAATGACCCTCTATAGTAGAGGATACATCGATGATAATTCGGGTTCCCTGATGTGATTTACCCATGGTTAAATCTAGACACTCATTGTTAGGAGACGTGGTGTCAGGTGTTGTTTAAAGGCAAGTGTGGCCTATTTTTATGTGAGTGTAGAATAGGTGCATCCATACACCCCTATCAATGAAATATTTGCATACACCTAGTTTGGAGGTGATCATTCCCTATTTCTTGAAATCATCCGGAGTACACTAAGATAGAATCGATTATACATTGATCTTCTTTTTTTAAATATATTTCCTAGTTTGATGATGGAACCTATTGAGTTTGTTCTCAAGGATCAGTATAAGGTAATCCATGTGGTGGGGAGTGAACCTTTGTCCATTTGAAGGTGGTGACCCTCATTTTCAATTGAATTTTTTCATTTTTTTGTAAATCGTTCTTGATAAGTGGTAACGGGAAATGTTATGAGGTGACGATAAGGATACACCTATGGTGGGGAGTGTCAGATCAATCATGGTTAAACATATTACTTTATGGAAGAGTTATTAATGTTGTGAGACTGGTCATTGGATGGTCAAGATAGCATAGTTGTGTATATGATTGGGATGGTAGAATGGTTGTGCTTGACAACAAAGGCTTCTTAGGGATGAGAAGGGTTGTGGTGGGGAGACTGTAAGGACACGTGTTTTTTTCAACTGGAAATTTGAGTAGAAATTTTAATTTTGGATTTAAGATACTTAAAAGGGGTAAAATTTTAATTTTCCCTTAATAGATTACCTCAGATAATTTTTTAGACCACTTCATTGGTCCCAAAAATGGAGTAAAAAACTTCATAGAAATTAAATCTTTGGTTATGAATAGTTACTTAAACCATGTTTATCTCTTGAACATACCAATGAAGGAGCAACACGCTATTGAGTCTTTTATGCATCAACAACCATTATCATTTAGTGGGCCTTTAGATCCACTAATTATTGAGAAATGGATCAAAACAACTTAAAATATATTTCCCATTATCTAGAGCTTAGATTATAAAAAATTTGATTTAGTTATTTATTATTTGGAAGGTGAAGCTGATCAATGGTGGACCCTAAACAAGAATATGAGGCAAGAAGAAAAAATTGAGTTCATGAAATTGGAGGTGTTTAAGGAGGTGTTTTTTGATAAATATTTTACTGAAACTCTTCACACTAAAATAGTGAGAGAATTCATTGATCTAAATTAAAATTAGTATAAATCCATTGGTACCTATGAAAAAAACTTCATAACACTTGTAAGGTATGAAAATGGTTTTATCATTGATCCTGAAAGAAAAATCTATCATTTCTATAGTGTATTAAAACCATGTCCCTAAAAACTGTTAGCTATAAGAGAATTTGGTAGCTAGGAAGAAATTGTTTGATGTGATCTTCAAGTGGAAATGAAAATTGAAGACTCCCATTATCCTTATGGATTTGAAAATAGGAAAAATTAAATTGTGTTTTATGGAAACTCAAATGATAAATCACATGGGGAAAGGAAAATTCAAATGCCTACATGATAAAAGTATGGGAGAAATCACCTGAGAAATTTTCTAAAAGGAATGAGAAAATGGTTTAAGTATAGAATGGTGTCCATCAAACACATGAATATTTAATTGATATGAAGAGGAAAACTAATAGAATGGATGGAAAGAAAGTTGATCCTAATGCACCACCCAAAATTCAATGCTTTACAGAAAATAAGTTTGGTAATTATGAAAATCAATGGCCTAACCTAAGGGATAATAAGGATAATAAATATCAGCAAAATCATAAGACAAGGGACAAAGAGAAGGCTTATTCCATCATAACTACTTAAGTGGTACATAAAACAAAGGATGAAGGGTATACTCATCATCTACTCAATATTTGAAAATCTATAATTTGATTTTGGTTCTACCCATTCCTTTATATCTATAATTCTTTCTAAGAGCATCGAATCACCACCCCAACTATTAGATATTGAGTTATTAGTGAAAACTTCTTAGTGGTATGATTATTAAATCCTGATCCTATAACTCCTCTCTGATAGATGTTTGTGGGAATATTCTTCCTAAAAATATTATGATTCTCCCTTGAGTCAAATTTGATGTGATTTTGGGCATATATTAGATCTCTCTACATAGAGTTCATATTAATTATCAGGAATGGGAAATCAAATTTCATATATTAAATCAACCTATGATCATTTATCAATAAAATACTGACTATAAAATCTCAATGGGAATTACTTCACTTATATGTGTCTTAATACCCAATATTGATGGGTATTTTTCTCATATGGTTGGGTAGAAACTCAATATTGAGGATATGTGGATTTTGAATAAAAACATTGATGTTTTTCTTGAATATTTTTTTGGTCTTCCCTAGACAATAAGGTTTATTTATCCATAGAAATTATATCTTATGTCATGTTTGTCTTATTGACAGCGTCCTTGTTGCAAGGACAGCCAAGTTTACATTTATAAGACCCAAGATATAGCATAGTGGCTAACCTTGGGGTCTCTCTCAAGGAAGTAGTGTCGAGAGCCTCAATGGTATTTCCAAAAATATTTTTATATTTTTAATATTTTGAATATAGCCAAAGAAAACAACAAATAGTGATTAAAATAAAAGTGAGGGTGGTGAAGCAGTGATGAAACAAAATACCAACTGAAATAACACAACCAGAAAAGAACAAGAAAATACAAAAGACAAATACGAATGTTTAGTGAGAACAAGTCTAATTACATGTGGATCCACCCTCAACTACCTATCATAGATCTACTAAAAAATCAACGGGTCTCAACCTCACTCGATGCATGACCAACATCTCAGACCACACACCTCTCTCACCTAAACATTGAACAATCAAAAATCGAAGTTCTTCAGTGCTCGATCATTCCTCCAAATTGCAAAACAATTCCCTCAACTAACTCATTTTGGTCAGGATGTCACTAACTAGAATGATCTAGTTGAGTTTGTCAGATCGCACAATCCAACTCAATTGTTCAGTTTGAGAAATTGGGAAAGGAAATGGAGAAATAGGTGAGACAAGAGAGTAGAAACCTGATTTTGTGCAGGGTTTCTCTCTCACACACCCAAATTTACAGTCACAGTTTGTTGAGGTGAAGAAAAAAAATGATGATCATAGTGAAGATCAGATCTCCAAGTAGCTTCAGGTTTTACTACCTGAAACTAGACCCAAAATTAGATATCCATTTCTGGAGATACGAGATCATGAAACACATATGTGGAGAAACAAACAGACATCACAATTCTATTCACAAAACAGAACAGTGCATTGATATTTACAGAAAATAGAAATGAAAACATAAACCAAAGAAAATGAAGAAGAAGAAGGAAGAGCAGGGTTCCATCTCCAGATTTTGGAGGCAATTCCCATGTTTGGGGTTAATGTTCCTTAATATAGAGTAGAGGCTCCTCTTATTCGAAAAAATAAAAAAAATTGTGAAAACAAGGAAAACCTAAGAGGCGGTAGTGACATTCCACGTGGCGCTCCTTGAAGTGCACGTGACCAGTATTTGGTGAACTCCAAGTGGGTGCACCCAATCTCTTTCAATGACCCACACCTCCATTGTAATTTCTCCATGATCCCGCGATGATCAACTCCCAACCCTACCAGAAAAATATAGAGGAAAAGAAAAGGCATCACACAGCTTTATTTAAACTGCTAAAAACATAAAAAATACTGAATTTTATTAAATAACTATTAAATATAAAATAAATATGTAAATATACATACATATAAATACATATGTTATAACTACTTGTCACGACCCGTCCTCTGGGGCTCGTGTCGTGACTACCCCAAGCCCACCTCCCAAAGGCCAGGGGTTAGCGACTAGCGCCAAAGGCAGTATTCAAGTGGGAGTAATTTGTCTGAGTACATGTATGCATGCACACACACATCTTATCCCACAATGCCGAAAAGTAAACATGAATTCCACTAAGACAACCACTGAGAGTAACAGTACAAAACTAAAGTAAAGGGGCCAGAATACAAGCCCAAAAAAAGATAAGTACAAGCTCCTGAAGTCCATCTGTGGTAAACCCTACTTGATGGGTAGGTGAAGGGGGTACCTCATAAAGTCGTAGAAGTATTCCTTGTCTGTCGGATCTCACTAGGCACTGCCTGGTCCTGGACCACCTAGACCCACTTGTCACTTGGGCCTACAAGGGAACCTAGACCCGCTCGTCACAGTTTTCTCATCACAGCCAGCCGTAGGATTCTCACTCATAGTGTGCTTGATTCAAGAAGAATCTACTACTCAAGCCATCGTTCGTATCTCAAATTTCATTAAAACCCACTTAGAGTATATCAAAAGTACTGCCTCGTCATGAGGGTACCAACATTGCAAACGGCTCGTCAATCGGATGTGTGGTTTGGAAGTTATGAGTCTTTTTGTAAAAAGGGACTGGTTAGGTTTGGGCCCGGTCCGATGTGGTCGGGTCTGGGCCGACCCGGTCAGGTCTTGGCCGACCCGGTCCATCCTTCTGGACCCGGGCCATTGGGTCGTGGGTCCAGCCTGCCAGACCACCTAGCGACTCGGTCTTCATTCGTCTTAGCCCATGCTGGCGGGCCGATTTTTTCCCAGCTGGGCCGCTTGATGACCCAATCCTCCCCTTCGGTCTGGTTCTGTCCGGCTAGGACATGGCGCTCACCATGTCTGTTCGAGCCCCACAGACCGCCACGTAACCGCCCCACGACTTTGTCACAGGGCCCCTATCGTGGTCCAGCTGGACTGTGGTCCTCCGTCATGAGATTCGGCTCCCAGTTTCATTCGGTTGAGCCGTCGTCGGCCGCCTGCTGGCGGCCCTGATCCACCACCTGTCGCGGCCCCTCTGCCACCGCTGGCCTTCCATGTCGGCGGTCGTTCACCTGACACCATCATCTCCGTCATCCCCCTGCCCAGGTTGATCCACCTTTGCGGTCTTTCCTGGGTTGTGGTTGTTGTCACATCAAGAAGAACTGAAAGGAGTGGGCGGAGTAGAAGAACGCGCAAAGAACACACAAAGGACGGACCATGACCTTTGTTCATGTCGGCGTGATTCGTCATTATTAGGAGGTTTAACTAAGGATAATCAAAATGTGAATCCAACTTCCTTTAATTCTCTGCATGAAAATTCTCATTTCCCGTAAGGATGACCGGTTCACGGGTCAATCTGTTAGTGGATTGACCCGCATTTGTTATTTAGAAAGAAGAACGGGGGAAGGGAGACCACACAAAAAATCAAAACCCCTTACTTAGAATCAGATCACACGTCGATGAAGAACAGTGTCGCTCCACCATCGTTCATCAACTCTTGATCCGCAACTCTAGTCGATGACGAGATCCTTCGAAGGGGAAGGAAAGAACTTGTGGCAATTCATCATTTGTTGTCATTCACCGCTCGCCAACGCCACTCCTCCAGAGTCTCAGAGCAATTCCAGGATCGTGTTAACGATCCCGTATCTTTGTTAAACAATTAAATGGAGGAAACACATTTCAGCGTTTCAGTTATGCTGAGTCGCTGCGTCGTTACGTTGTTTCATTTATGAAATGAAACAGTTGACTTGATGTTGCATTGCAGCGCAATAATTTCTTTTGAATAAAATAAACTTTTTAAGTTTATTTTATTTTTTTCCTTAAAATGCCTGAAATTTAACTTTTTCCTTAGACCCGTGTCGGTCGAGGTTAGGTCCCTCCTTAGGTAAATTCATCGTTCCAGATGCAACGATGCCATCATATTTTTAATGCGAACACCCGTTTAGAAGTTTCCAAAACTACGCACGCACACTATTTTAAACAACTGAAAAAGTTCAAACATTTATTTCGGGCTCACCGAGCCTCGAAATCACGTGTCATCTAAACACCTAGTCTCGAAATAATCCCATAAATTTTTCAAAAATATTATATATATATATATATATATAACTTGTTATATTAATTAAGTCCTCTCCTGCTCATGAGAGTTTTCCTCCTAGGGTTTTCCTAGGTTCGTCCTCTTCTTGGTTCTTCCAATGTCCGGTGTTTCCTTCGGAGGCGGTTCACGTCTTCTCCGACCATCCATCGTAGACTGAGGCTCTTCTTCTCCAATCATTCCTCTTGAAATAATTTCTGCTGACGTGCCTCATCAATCCAATATATTTCTGGCACGTTTGCGTTTTTTCTGGCGATGGTGCGGAGGTTGAGAACTCGATCTCTTCCGAGCGACTTCAGATCAGCTTCATCTGGTTTCTTTCGAAGGATTGACCGGATTTGGAGGCATCTGGTTTCTCACCCCCATCAGATCGGCTTCTGTCCGACTCCCGTGGGTTCACCGTGCGTCGGACCGACAACAGATCATCTATTGAGGGCCAGACTCGTGGAGGAGAGTGCTCGTGCAGGGAGTGCTCACGAAGGGAGAGTTCGTGAAGTAGGTGGTTTGCGAAGTGCACGGTGGGCAAAGATTCCAGTTCACGAGGGGGTGTCTTTGAGTTGATTTCTTTTTGCGGTGGAGTGGGTGCAAGGTGTGCACACGAAGGGCTGGTTCGCGAAGTGCACTGTGGACAATGAACCCAGCTCGCAAGGGGGGTGTCTTCGCGTAGCATTTCCTTTGCGGTCAAGTGGGATACATAAAGGAGGCAAAGGGGTGCACCTGCTTAGGTTGGGCTGCTCCATGGATGCATTTGCTTAAGGGTGGGTTGTACCACGGAAGCGAGTGTTAGGGGGTTTTGCTTGCAAAGGAGCTCTAATTTTCAAAAAAAAGTTTCCTGTGGCATCCCTTTTTCCTAGTTTGCGGTGGATTTGACCTACGGTGGGAGTGGGATTTGAAGGATTTTGAGGAGGTTTGGGTGGGAGCACGGTGTGTGTCAAGCTAGTTCGTGACTTGGTGTTGGTTCGCCGAAGGTGTTGGTTTGCGATCCGAAGGTGGTTCGCGTTCTGGCGTGGGTCCGCGAAGGCACTTGTCCGTGAAGGTACAGGTGTGCGACAGCTCAAAGTGCGGTGAATATTAAGGGGAGCCTGGGGAGGAGTGTGACTATGCAGCCCGGGGACGAAGGGGTTTGTGGTGACGAGGGAAGCTCTCAGTTTCAGTTAAATGGAGTCGGACCTAATGAATCGCTGGCGGAACCTCTCCTTAACTGATAAAGAAAAATCGGTAATTTCTACACGGAAGAGTGAAGATGTGTTTCTCTCACAGCGAATATCCTTGATTATTGTTGGAAAATTTCTAGCAAAAAGGTCCTTCAATCAGGGAGCACTGAAAAATACTCTGCAAAATATCTGGCGATTGGAGAACGGTGTTTCTATAAGAGAAGGGGAAGCAGGACTCCTAGTCTTTGAATTCTTTAACGAAGGAGATAAATTAAAAGTCCTCAAAGGTTGAACATGGTCCTTTAAAAACCAAATCATTCTCATGGAGGATCTTAAAGCTGAAGAAAATTTTCAGTCAGTTAATCTGTCTTACTCACCTTACTGGATTCGAATTAGAGGAATCCCCTTTCATGGTAGAACAGAATGTGTTATGCGTGATATTGGAGGATGCATCGGTTCATTTCTAGAATGGGACCAGTCTGGTCCAATTCCCTAGGGACCTTTTGTGCGAATCAGATCTTTGATGGATGTTGCACATCCTTTTATGAGGGGCATGTTTTTGACAATTGAGGACTCTGACGTCTGGATTTCTTTTGAGTTTGAAAAGATTCCTATCTTCTGTTTCTTTTGTGGGTCCCTTGGACACTTAGAAAAGGCATGTGAGGTGAAGAAGGAGGATGGACAGGGCAATGTTATTTTGCAATACGGCCCCTGGCTCTGTGAAAAAACCTTTGGGGTGGGTTTTATTTCCGAAGTTTAAAAACAATAGGACCATGACAAACTAGCGAAGGCTCTTAATACGCGGGCTGAATCAACTCATACTAATATAATCATGCTTGGGCCACCAAATATTTCTGTTGATAGTCATGTGGTTCAACGGGCGGAAGGAAGGAATCTGGGCTGGCCACGGATCTTGGTCAAGCCGAGGGAACAACACATGAGTCAGGGGCAGGGGCCGACTGCCCCCCCCCCAAGCCAGACCACAACTATTTTGAAGTCCATTTCCTCCCCATCTGCTAGGCTGAAACCAAACTGCAAGGAACCACCAGACCCAGGCTCATGGGTAAAACATCTATGAAATGACCCACTAGACTCGGTTTTCAGTTCAGATGATGTTTCTCCCAGTGCTACCCCTCAGGCAATAGATGACATGACGGGGATCACGTTGATAGGTACTATAAAACATCAGACGTGTAAAAGAATGATTAGTGGGGATAAGGGTGTGGATTCCCCCAGTTCACAGCCCAGGGACCATAAACGACGCTTGGAGGCATCTCAGATGACTGAGAGCCTGCCAAAGAGGTGGAAAGTGGCAGATATCGGGCGGGTAGTCGAATTTTCAGAGGCGGCGGTGGGTGTTTCCCAGCCCCGCCTAGGGAAATGAAAATCTTATGCTGGAACTGTCGGTGGCTTAGCAATCCCCGAACGGTTTGCGTTCTCCATCACTGGAGTTCCAAATTTCACCCTGACATAGTTTTTGTATCCAAAACTATGTTGGATAGCAGGGATGTGGGCCTTATGGGCTTGAAGATTGGGTTCAAAAACGTCTTACCCATTGGAATACAAGAACACTCAAGTGGACTTTGCCTCTTGTGGAAGGAGGACCTTGGGGTCAAGATCTCTAATTACTTAAGTAACCACATTTTTGTGATGTTTGCTGGCCCAGGGGTTCCTCCTTGGTCGTTTGTTGGGTTTTATGGGTGGACAGGTGGGCAGGATAAACACAGATCATAGTCCCTGTTGAAGCGACTGCGGGACTCCCTCCCTGGCCCTCTTCTGATGGGGGGGGATTTTAACGAGGTCTTATCTCCCCATGAAAAAGAAGGGGGACGTGTGAGGAGTGGTGCTGCGATGAATGATTTTAGGATGTCTCTTGTTTCAAACTCTCTTCATGACCTTGGGTTTTCTGGATTGCCGTTTACCTATCATTGGGGTAGGTCAATGGAGAACCACTTGGCAGAAAGGTTAGACAGATTTTTTGGGAATGATGAGTGGACCTCTCTTTTCCATGCCTTCTCTATCGTCCACATGCCCCCCGTCTCCTCTGATCACCGACCAATCATGTTGTCAACAGTCTCACAAGGGCAGCAGAGGGGACCTAAGCGAACCTTTCGCTTTGAAAGTATGTGGCTCCAAGATAGTGACTGTAAAAAGGTGGTTCGAGCGGCTTGGGAAGGATCGAATCGGTGCATCATGTCCAACTTCTGCACTGTTGCGTCTCGCCTTCAGAAGTGGAGCTCAGCTAGGTTTGGTAACTTTGACCGACGTATTAAGGAGGCGGAGAATCAATTAAAGTGACGCCACTCATATCCTTGTTGTGAATTTGTCCTTAGAAACATCTCTGTGGCAGAAAAGAATCTTAATGCAGCTCTGAGGGAGAAAGAGAGTTTTTGGTTCATTCGGGCACGGGAGTCCCATATCAGAGATGGTGATCAGAACACCAACTTTTTTCACCAATGAGCGTCTGTGAGGAGAAGGAAGAATCATATTGCTCATCTGGAGGACCCCACTAGAAGAGTTGTGCATAACATAAATGGAATTCACTCCATTATCCTGGACTTTTTCAACAACCTCTATTCAGCAGAAAGTATTAGCACTCCCTCATACCTGATTGGATGCATCCCGAAGTTGGTTACAAAAGATATGAATCGGTACCTGGAAAGTGATTTTTCTGAGGAGGAAGTTCTTGGGGCCCTACATCTTATTCACTCTACCAAGGCTCTAGGGCCTGATGGGTTTAATGCTCTGTTCTTTAAACGTTTTTGGCATATTGTGGGGCCCGATGTGGTGGCCCTAATGAAGGAGGTGTGGGTTGGCAGAGCCTCTCTTGAATACCTGAATGAAACTCTTATTACTCTTATCCCCAAATCCCAGTGCCCTCATAAAATCTCGGAGTTTTGGCCAATCAGCTTGTGTAATGTGATTTACAAAATTTTCTCCAAAATCATGGTGGCCAGACTGAAGAATTCTCTACCACTGCTTGTCTCAGATAACCAAAGTGCTTTCGTTCCAAAGAGATCTATTACAGAAAATGCTATCATTGCCTTCGAATTATTCCACTCTATGAAAACTCGCTCCTCATCCAAGCGTGGCACCATGGCAATGAAATTAGATATGATGAAAGCTTATGACAGAGTTGAATTGCCTTTTCTCGAACTTGTTCTATCTAGGTTGGGATTTGGGATGAAATGGATCTCTAATGTCATGAATTGTGTTACGTCTGTCACCTACAGAATCAATATTAATGGGGTCCCTTCAGCGAGCTTTAAACCGTCAAGAGGCTTGAGACAAGGGGACCCTCTATCACCTTACCTCTTCATTCTGGTGGCAGATGTCTTTTCTCATCTCATCATGAAGGCGGCGGATCAAGGAGTTATCCATGGTGCTACGGTATGTAGAAATGCCCCCCTATCTCTCATCTCTTCTTTGCAGATGATATCCTCCTTTCCGCGCGTGCTGCACTGCAAGAATGCAATGCAGTGCTGAATATCATCAATCTATACAAAAAGGCCTCTGGGCAACGTCTTAATGCTTCGAAATCAGAGTTATCTTTCTGTAAAGGCGTCCCACAAGCTAAGAGAGAGGATTTGCAGCGAATGTGTGGGTTTTCGCTGGTTGATAAGCATCCTAAGTACCTTGGCCTCCCGACCCTGGTGGGTAGGTCGAAGAAACAAGTTTTTGGCGCGATTGTGGATAGGGTGGATAATCTGATTTGTCTTTGGTCTAGTAGGCAGATTTCCAAGGCAGGAAAGGAAGTTCTCGTGAAGTCAGTGGCCCAAGCAATCCCTTCTTATGCTATGTCGCTGTTTAAATTCCCAGAAACTCTCATTGATCAAATCCACTCCCGGTTGGCCAATTTTTGGTGGGGCTCCCATGAGGGCAAACATAATTCTCATTGGATGTCTTGGGAGAAGTTGTGTGTTTCTAAATTCCGTGGCGGCCTCAGCTTCCGAAATCTCAAATGGTTTAACAAGGCTCTTTTATCAAAGCAATGATGGCGCCTTCCATCCCACCCAAATGCCTTGTTCTTAAAGGTGATGCGAGCTAACTACTTCCCTCATTCTGACTTCTTGCATGCCCAGCTGGGGTCACGACCGAGTTTTATGTGGAGAAGCATTTGGGGAGCAAAATCTCTCATTGATTTGGGCTGCGTGTGGAGAATTGCTGACGGGCATAATATTAACATTTGGAATGATCCATGCCTGGCAGATGGCGTCGATCATAAGGTTTCCTCACCGTTTGTTCCTGGTTTCGAAGATGCAAGGGTACGTGACCTGCTTGATGACTCGCTTGAGGAGTGGGATCGGGAGAAGCTTTGTTGTTGGTTTAACGAGGTGGATCGTCAGTTCATCCTGGGTATCCCTCTCACAACAGAAAATGGGTATTGACCAGATTTGCTGGACTGGGGAACCTCATGGGAGATATTCTGTTCGTTTGGGTTACAAAATGAGGGTTCAAGGTTTGACCCAGGTCTTTACCGATAATTGGTGGAAGTGCCTCTGGTCCCTCACCGCTCCCCCTAAAGTGAAATTTTTTTGGTGGAAGGTATGTGTTGGGGTTCTTCCAACCCGCAACTTTCTGGTGCAGCGACATTTGACGGAGGACGACACTTGTCCTTTGTGCCTCCATGAACTGGAATTCCCTTTGCATGCAATTCTTTCCTGTAAGGGGGTGGAAGGGGTGTGGAAGGTTTGGAGGCCGAATTTTGATATTTTCTTTGATCTTTCAATTGGGTTGGTCCCAAACCTTACTAAATGAGTGTCTTCTCTGAAACCAAGAGTGGTATGGCTGATATGCACAATTGCTTGGTTGGTTTGGACTAGACGGAATGAATGCATTTTCCAGATGAAGGTGACCCATGATCATCTATGGGTGGATAGAGCTTTGGAGTGGATGAATGGTTGGAAGAAAAGTGATGCGGGGCATTCTTTGAGCCACACTCGACGAGCGGCTCCTTTTTGGTCTCCCCCCCCTTGAGGGTTTCTTCAAGATAAATACAGATGCTACTGTCTTTGCTCATTCAAGGGTCGGTATTGGGCTCATTGCCCATAACAGTTTTGGCCAGATTGTGGAAACTCAGTGTAGGGCAGTGCCTAACTCATGGAGCACTGTGGTGGTAGAGGCCTCGACCATCCTTCAAGGGCTTCTTTTTGCCCGTTCAAAATTTTGGCCCAAGATTCTGGTGGAATCTGACTGCCTCGAAGTGGTGAACGCGCTCTCAACAAAAGATGGGGATTCCCAGCTTTATATGGCCTCATCTTGAGGAAGATCTAGTCTATGACCGATGGATTCGATGCATGCAAATTTTCTTTCATCAAAAGATATGGTAATTCGAAATCTCATCGTTTGGCTCGTTTTGGGAAATATTGGGGTGATTATTGTTGGATGAACTCGTTCCTTGATTGGTTTTGTAATCCTAGTTTCCTTGATCAGTAATTTATCTTTTCCTTCAAAAAAAATTTGTTATATTAATTTATTTATATTAACTATTATAAAATTTACTTATATTATCATAGACATAAATACATGTATTAAAATATATAAGTATATACTTAAAATAATTAATCTTTCTAAATTTATTTTATTACTATTATTATTATTATATTAGATTAATTATATTTATTATTGTATATATTATAAAAGGGAAACACTCGGGATGCTGGGGTGTGCAGGGGGATTCGGCAAGGGTAAGGGGGGATCGGCTCGGCGGAGAGGGTGAGGTCCCGCGGCTCGGTCTACAAGCAGCGGCGAGGCACTTTGGATATGTGCGGAAGTGGGTTCATGGTGGCGTGGCGGTAAGGAAGTTTCTTCGCGGCGGCCGGTCCTCGAAGTAGTGAGCGTTCTGCGGCGGCGGGTCGCATCGGCTTCCAGATCCGGCGGTGGGTTCGATTTGGATCTGGTTCTGATTTGAGTATTTTGATTTGTATTGATTCCATTTGGTTCGAATGGAGTTATGTGCCGCTGATTTGTTTGTGCTACTGCTGTTCAATTTCGATTTTGGTCTGCTGTTGATTTGGTTCTGGTATTGATGTTGAATTTCTGCTGCCATTGTGTTTTTCTTTTCTTTTGTGATTCTGGTTTGTGCTGGCGGAAGGTCAGATGGCCAACGGTGACTCAATGGAGTCACCGTTGTGGGGTGCCAGGGTGATGGCGGTGACTTGCAGTGGAGCGGGAGTGCAGAAAATGGTGCAGGCGGTGAGAGCGGTGAGTGGGTTGGGTTGTTGGAGGTGACTCATTGAGTCATCGTTGGAGTGTATAGAACAGTGGAGCGGCAGTGAGATATCTGGGGGTGACTGCTGTACTCACCGCAGAGACAATGACGGCCCGGTTGACCCAGACCCACGTTAAAATTTTTGCCCTAAATACATTGAGAGGTACAGTAAACTAATAAAATTGATGCCCCTTCTTTGTATTTTTTTTTTCTTTATTGTGTGTTGCCCTAGCCAATGGGCTCTTTGGGGTTGCCCTAGGGCCGGCTCTGTGTAGAGAAGCTGGCGGAAGGTAGGGAAAAAAGGTGGGAAAAATGGTAAAGGGAGGGATGATTACGGTGAGAGATTGCGGTGAGAGATTTCGGCCTAGGGTTTCCTCTCGAAACCCTCCTCTTCAAAGTCTGCGGTGCGTCGGTCCGACATTCCCTCTCCTTCCCTTCCTCTCTTCCTTTCCTCTCTTCGTGGCGTCGATCTCTTCTTTCAGGTGGTGCGGACTTTTGGTGGTTTTCTCACAGG
The DNA here is from genome assembly GCA_963277665.1 of Viscum album. Taxonomy (NCBI): domain Eukaryota; kingdom Viridiplantae; phylum Streptophyta; class Magnoliopsida; order Santalales; family Viscaceae; genus Viscum; species Viscum album. The sequence goes on along the minus strand of OY728150.1, from coordinate 1,285,180,372 downwards.
GACGACGGTGGTTGCTGAAGCCCCCGACCGCTTCTTCCCCTTTCCGACCTCGTGTTCCTTCGCGCCTCTCCAGGTCGGATTTGGAGCGAAGGCTACTCTATGGTTTTGGGATTTGTGGGTTGGTGGTCGAGGGTTTTTCTAGCGCTCCCGTGTCGGCTTGTTCTTGGTTTGGCTTCAGGTTTTAGTCCTGGTGTGATGCTGTTGCAGAGGCATCGGCTGCTCTTTTCCCTGCCCTGACCTTGAGACCCTCTGCTCCTCTCCGAGTCGGTTCTGGAGCAACGTTTCATCGAGGTTCTGGGAGGTGGGTTTTGGCGGCCGAAGATGCTTATTGCGCGACATGATTTGGATCTGTATTATGAGGTTTGTATAGTGAAGTTTTAGATCTGTTTTGTTCTAGTTTTGTTATGGTGGTGGTTGTCGGTTGTTCACAACATTGGTGTTTCAATGCGATTGGTCTAAAACGGTATTCGGCGATTAGCGTAGTGTTTAGCGTAGTGTTCAGTTAGTGACGTCGTCGGGTTATGTCTTGCTAATGATTGGTATTTGGGACTTCGATAAAGCAGTTGATAATGACAGAGACGATGAAGGTTTTATATCGGCGACGACGAACTCCGATGGAAGGGTTCGCCAACGATTTGGAAATGGATCGGGGACGACGACAGTGACGACGACGACGTGGACTCCTGTGAGAAGGCGGCGAAGATGTCTCGCCGACGTTGTGATGATGGGAGGCGTAAGGTCCGGACATTCGACGCGATGGGTGTACGACTCGAGGCAGGCACTTGACTTGAGATGACAGATAGGCGATGATGAATTTTGAATTTTGAAATTTGAATATCGTGGACCCACTATTTTTTTTTGTTCAATCTTTTTGAAGTGTTTGGTTACGACTAATCCTTAAAGCTACTTTTTAGAAAATGGGAAAAATGGATTTGCAGGAATAAAATAAAAGAACCAATAAATTAAACTTAATTGTTTTAAATACAAAAAATAAAATGATATTTATTTATTAACAAATTAAAACGATTACATAATTGAGTTTATGAATTAATTTAAAAATAAATAAAACATAGGAAAGAACAAACCTAATTACATAAAAAATAAAAAAAATTAAAAGAATGAAAGATGAAAAAAAATATTATTGAAACAAAAACACAAGAATAAAAAATGAAATAGAATAAATTAATTAAATTTAAATTATTCAAAATAAAAAAAAATCAATAAAATACATATTTTCACAAAATATGATTATTTTAGCAATTTAAAACAAAATAGACGACATTTGATAATTATTAATTAAAATACAATGTTTTGATATTAAAAAGAGAATAAAAAGTACAAAATGATGTGGGAAAGTGCAAACAAAATCACCACATCACTTATAGATACCCTCAACTATATATATATATTTGTATTCTATTAAATGATTTGAACTTGAGTAGGAAGTAAGTCATTCAAGATATGAATCAAAATAATAATAATTTATTAAATCATAATGGAACATGACAACAAAATTACATGATATATAGTATTTCATACCATGGATTATTACATGTCATGAATGATTACATCCCTTAAAAGTGCATAAATTAATATGGTATAATGAATAAAAAATAATAATATCATCACATCAGGAAATCCAATGGATCATCTCCACCCCTGAGAATTACCATTTGTATAACTAAAGCTACGATGGCAAAAAACATCATGAAAGGATAAAACATTTTTTTAAATCCTAAATTAAATACATTTCAAGGTGGGATGATATAAACATGTCTATAATAAATTATATATATTCCCATTATTGTATATATATTTTTATATAGCATTTTTATAAAATTTACTTTTAATGAATGACCATAAATAGTTTTTTATACAAATGTATTAATAAAATTAAATTAATTTTTATTAATAATCAATTATAAAGAAGTAAGTATAAAATCATTTAATATTAAGGGACATATTTTTCAAAGAATTATTTTTACGCGTTTAATGTAATTTTATCTTAATAAATTAATTTAATCGCCACTAAAGAATGATTTTAATGAAATTTATTGATAATTTATAAAATGAAATAAATTAAGATTCATCTAATATTTATTAAATTAAATGGAATCATAATAAGTTTATTTCATGCTTAAAAATACATTTTTTCCAAAAAATTGTTTTCTAATGTTATGTGTTATTATATTAAAAGTATTTTTTTTATCACTTTTAGAAATTGAATCCAATAAAATAGTTTTCATATTTAGAATTAGAATTTCCAAATTAGGTAATAAAAACATTTTTAGTTTTATTCATAAAAATAACTAAACAAATTAAAAATAGAGTTACCTTGATGAATATAATATGAGATGAAAGGGTTTAACTAAGGGGTAATGACCTAAAATATCATGAAACATTGTCCATAAATGAGTGTATGATGTAATTATATACCTCCCCTTATCTTATCTCAGTTGTTTTTCCACTTTGGATTCACTTTCCATGAGAAAATACATTCCATACTCGTTAAGAAATGAGTATTTACAAAAAAAATGCTACTCAAGTTCACCTATAAAAGGACTCTTTCTTTGCCCAATTCATCACAAACCTTTCCTTAGGTTTACTCTTGAATCCCTACCCAAATTTTATCCCTAACAATCCTCTCTCACTATTTGTGACTTGTCATCATAAGGAGTCCCTAATAATTTATTTCAAAGAGTCTCTCTAAGAGAAGACTCAATCCACTCTCTAATGATTTATTCTTTATCTGTTTCATCAACTCCAGTATGATTTATCACTTTAATAATAAAATTTTTAAATCATTAATCTTTTGTAAAAGTGATATTACTACTATACAATAACACATTCTTACTCATTCAATTTTTATACACGTTCTTTTTTGGGTCAGCTCTACGACCTACATGAACGATGTTATAGTGGTTGTATCATGAATGATTAAGAAAACATAAGTACTGGTAATATGATATAATAATGAAGAATTTAATATATTTTCATAATTATGGAATTGATATATATATATAATTATATTAATTAATAAAATCGAATATTTTTATTGTATCGAAATTCACAAAAAAAAGATATTTTAATGGCTCTTTACAAACCATCACCATAATTTTTATAAAATGTCCATTAGACTTTAGAACTATAAAAAAGCACACCTATGTTACCCTAATGTACATTCTATTTTTGATGAACACATGTCAAAGGATCAAGGGTTGGAACCATCATACCAAAGCTAACTCGGAACAAATAGGAAAACTAACACTCGAATATTAATTTTAACAAAGAATGTTCAATATGTGGATAATAAGAAATTATAAACAAATGGTATAAAGTAAAATAAATATAAAAAAAAAATTGTAATATATATGAATAATAATCCTAAATTGATTATATTGGTGGTTAGAGTGCATCTGACCAAGCGGGAATCCAAGGTAAGAGTTTTTCATCTTAATTTCCCTTTATTGAGGCATGTTTCATGTCCCTCCTCCATATTATTTTGATTCAAAAGTTACCAGATTCATAAGGATTTTTGTTAACTTAATTTCATTTTGTTCATTAATATCATTTTTTAATGATTTCCACATGATCTCATTTTCAATCCATCCACTTATTTTTAATCTATGAAGCTTGCTATCCATGATCTAATGGTTTTCCAGAGTAATTTATACTCCCACTGTTTTATAAATATTTCCTTTGAAATAAAAGTTGTCAAAAAACATGAGGGTTTTATTGGATGAGTTTCCTTTTTTTTGTCATAATCTCTCGTATTTGGTGATTCTATTATAAGTTTGTTATATTATTCCATTTCTCTATTTCATAAGTTATTTTTTATTTCTATCTTGGTAAATTAAATTTTCTTTTCATAATCTCATTCTTTGAGGGATTTCTTTCTTCATAAAAATATGAGATTGTTAAGAATAATTTATATCCTCTCTATTAGATCTTTCCCACCCATATCCATATTTTTTTTACCAAATATGATTTCTTTTGTTATTTTGAAATCCAAATATGTATTATCTCCTCTAGTCTTCATATTTATATTTATCTCTCTACAAAAGGAAATTTTATAACATTTTCATTGATGAAAGATTTCTCAAAAATTTCCTTAAAAATATTAAAAAATAATTTCTTTCTACTTTTTATATTTTGTATCTTCCACTACACATTTCATTACTTAAACTTTATTTCATTTCAAAGTTTCATTATTGGAGTTTACCGTTAAAATAATTCTTTAATTTTGTTTGTTTCACCTTCTCAAAAATGATTTTTAAAAGTGACTCATAGTTTCAGCTTTTACGACAATGTTACAAATGTTTTATAAGAAAAATTCATAAGGTTTCAATTCTATTTTTCTCTATATATCCAAAATATTTTCCTCCTATGTAGTTATGTTAATGGACACCCTCTAAATGATCTTATCATATACATCTTTTAGAGATCAAATTTTTAGTAACAACTAATCTAATTCTTGATGTCATTTTACGTGATACTATTTGAAAATTTTATGTAAGCCATTTTCTTTCAATGGGTTTTTTCATAATAATATGAATGATTGATATCATGTGGAACACATATGTATGGTATATCATTATATGATAGGTGAATCATATAATTCCCTCCAATTCATTGTGTAAACATTTACATATCATCTGATAATGCGTGAACATGATTGGGATTAACCAGGTTCACAACATAATGTGCGGACATGACTGAGATAAGCTAGCTTCAAAACATAATGTATGTACATTATTATGGTTATCAAGGTTCACAACATAATGTGTGGACATGATTGCAATTATCCATGTTCACAACATAATGCATGGACATGGTTACGATTAGCTGAGTTCACAACATAATTCTTGGACATGATTATGATTAGTTATATTCACAATCTAATGCATGTACATGATTGTGATAAGATATGTTCACAAACTAATGTATGGATTTGATTGTGATAAGTTATGTTCATAACCTAATGAATAGACGTGATTGGGATAATCTATGTCCACAACATAATGTGTGGATGTGATTGAGATAAGTTATTTTCAAAACCTAATGCATGGATGTGATTGTGATAAGTTATGTTCACAACCTAATGCATGGATATGAAATTGATAAGAAATGTTGATAACCTTATGCATGGACATGATGGTAATATGTTATGTTCAAAACATAATGTTTGTACATGATTGTGATTAATTATGTTCACAACCTAATGCATGGACATGATTATGATTAACTATGTTCAAAATGTTATGATTTTATATGTTTATGTTTATACCACATGCATATGTTATGCATCAGGGCACATGATTATAGTCTTGTGTTTCCACATTCTTTTCCATGGTGTTTGTTGTTCTTTCATGATGATCTTTTTGAGGTTATATATCCTTTTATCATGCCCTATAGACAACTCTTATGATTCCATGTACTTTTTAATTAGATATTTCTCTCATGTTCATATTTTCTCACATGTTTATGATCTGACCCATTTATAACTCATTAATAAGTTTTCTCCCCTTATTAAACATTTTATACCACTCTTTCTTATGTTTTATGTAACACCCTAAGATTTTTTGAAAAAAAAAATCAAATCAATTACATTTGATATTTTTCATTTCATGCAACACTGAGTTAGCTTACGTTACACGTAAGACTAAGTTTTACCGCCTTTTGGTGGCACACCTATTTTAAAACTAAATTTTGATTCTTTTATAAATTTTATTTTTCAAAATAAAGCTTCATTTTTGAATATGGAATGTCAAAATTATCATATGATGTTTTTTTTTGTATTTTTTAAAGAAGTTTCATTTTTTGATAAATAGTGAAAAATACTGTATTTTAGTTAAAAATTTCCTTTTCATTTAAATAATTATTTGTTGGGAAAAAATCCCTCAAGGTATCATTGAAGCATTTTTGTGGTGATTGTGTTTGTTGACAAAGTGGACATCTGAGTAGTGACTGTTGACAAAGCAAAACAATGACATACAAATTTGTTGACAAAGAGGATTTCATGGTGGAATGTCGAGTTCAAGAGTTGAGGTCAATGATCCATGTTTGATTCAAGAACGTCGATAAAAGGAATGGATGATCTGGAGGCGGTACAAAAGAACAGATACAAGGTGGCGCCGTTTTCCAGTGTTTGCCAAATTTTTGGGCCTGAAAATCGGCAAATGAAGAAAAGTGTTTTTGGCAAAGGGACTTGTGCGCCGCGGACTTGGAGTACAAGAAACTTGCGCGCCATATGTTTTTCAAGATCAGAAGATCAAAATATGGCTAAGGAAATAGGTTCGTGCAAGTTTGGGAGATGGTCGCGCAAGTGTCTAAAAGGAGAGAAGACTTGCGCGCCGGGACTGGGTCGCGCAGGTGACTTGTGCGCCGTCGCACAGGGTGGTCAATTTGCCTATAAATACTGGACTACCCCCTCTTCATTCTCAACGGAGTTCAACACTTTGAGAAATCAGAGCTCTCGTCGCGCAGGTGTGGTGGTCGTGCAAGTGGTGTGTGTGGTCGCGTAGGTGGGACTTGCGCGCCAGAGGTTGAAGTTGTGCGCCGGTGTTAGAAGTTGCGCGCCGGTTGGCAGTTGCGCGCCAATATTGGTTTGGGCATAAAAGGAAGAGAGTCGCGCAAGTTTGGAGTTGAGGAAGCTTGTGTCGCGCAAGTGTCAGAGGAGGACTTGCGCGCCCGTTGTTACTTGCGCGCCGATACTTGCGCGTCGAGGTAGACTTGCGCGCCAAGTAAGGTTTGTTCCAGCAGTGTTTTTCGGACTGCGTGGAAGCTGGAAGTTTGCCCGATACCTTCGGTGCAAAGAGATATTCATCTTTGGGTGAAAGTTGTACTTCAACAGAGCATCTACACACAGAGAAAGATGCATTCATTCATGCAAATGAAGAGACCTACAGGTCTATAAACTGTGAGTGGATTCCTTCCAAGAGCAGTGAGCTTAGGAAGAGGAAGAAGATGATCCTCTCCACCGGCAGTGAGCCAGAGAGAGAGAGACAAGGAGTGACCCTTGGGAAAGCAGTGAGCTGACCCTAAATTTGTAAAGGAAGTGAGCCTGGGTATAGAAGTGATATAGCCCAAACCTTGTAATCCACAGCTAGTGAAGATTAGTGGAATTTGGTACGACCGGCAACCTGTCGGCGTATTCTCCTTGGACGTAGCCCTTAGCGGTGAACCAAGTAAAATTGATCTGTCCTTCACTTGCTTTACTTTATGTTTATATTGTGTAGCAGGAAAGAGAGAGAAGAGTGTTTTGCTTAACAGCGAAACAAGATCAGAACGGGCATTAATTTTTAATTAGTCATACCCTGATTCACCCCCCCTCTCAGGGTATTCAGCCTAGTGGACCTAACATTATTAATTTTAAATTATATTTTAAATTTGTTTTTAAAGTCACAATAGATCAATTATAAATCTATTAATTCAATTTAGTTCATTGGAATCTTTTTTATATTGAATTTAGATATAAAAACTTATTGAACTTTTTAATATTTTCACTTTAAAAGCTCGCTTTCTTGCCACGTTTGCGGGATTAAATTTAAATTTAATTTCATCACTTCTATGAATTAAATTTGAAAAAACAGACATACATGGTTTTAATAAGTATAATATTTATAGTCTAATAAGATCAAATTAATTTTTTATGAAAAATATTAGTGGAATTAATTAAAATTAATTATATCAATTAAGGTAAAATTAAGCTTAATAAGGGACTAAACCTAAAACTTAAGGGCCAAAATGACCTAGATACTTGTCCAAAATCCATTGGATGCCAATAGTTTGACCATATACCATCTTGGTTCTAATTTTATGAGTTATTGAGATAATATTCCCTGAAAGTGACCTACATAATAAGTTAAGTAAGGAAAAAGAAAAAAGGGAACCTTCATTACATTTAACATTAATAAAGCTTTAGAGTATGGAAGAAGATACATAATTTTGATTATAAACATTATTTTGAAAGTTAAACAAGTTTTTTTATCATGGTAGTTTAACTTTAATTTTTAGAGATGATATAATTACATTAAAATCTTAACAAATTCTAATACATGGATTATTTAGTTAATAATAAAATAAAATAAATGATGCTAAAAAATTAAAAGTAAAGTAAATTTAATGAACTATTGTGTTCTATTATTTTTGTAGATGAATATATCATGTTACATATATTTTAACTTAATATATTTGAATTACACCATTTTTTTGGATATTTTTAAATTTAAATTAAATAAATAATGTCAAAATTGACATTAATGTTATTTTATAATAAATGGTATTTTATTAAAATAATTAAAATTAACAAAAAACCTATATTATACCAATTTATTTGTAAATGTTAATAAATATAAACATGTTCCAAACATGGACTAATTTATCTTATATAATTAATATATTGACCTTTAAATAAAAAAAACATTGTTAGCATAGATCGAGTTAAAATAGTGTTTTTGCACGTTACACACGCTTGTCTTAAAATTAATTTCCAACACACATGAGATTTAATTTTTGTAAATTATATATAATATTTAAAATTAATTGGGTATATATTTTATAATAAATATCACTTTAATTTAATCTTTATGGTTAAATCACTTAGGGTAGAAAACTAGTTTTCATAATAAAACCCAAAATGATAAAAGTAGAGAAACTTAGAAGTTAGGGGAAAATGTTATAAAAATACACGTATTTTTGTGTTTTGGAGGTTTGGATAGGCAATAATTCTCATTTAATATATATTTTTTCCATTTTAGAATCTCATGAGATAAGGGAGACCTCCCAATAGTGTTTACCTTTTGATATTTACAAGAATGTCACTCCTTCTCCTCTATTAAAAGGCATTCAATATTTCCCCTCCTTACACCTATCAAGACAATTTATCTCTTCAAAACCCTAACCAAATAATCTCCCCAAATCCCTACTATAAATCTATAATCCTCACTTTGGGAATAAATCCAACCAAGGAAGCCTTTTGGTGCAAACCAAAAGGAGTTACTGAAAGAAGAGGTAACATCCTTCCACAAGCTCTTTTGTTTTATTTCCATTCTCCACCACCTCAATTATTTTTATTTCATTCTTATATAATAAACTCAGTATCCTCAATATACTAATATTTTTTTATTATAAGGGTTTGACCTACACTTATACACACTTCCATATAATAGGTAACGAACTTACCATTCATGTGTACGACAAACTATTGCCACACGAAACATTATTGTTCGTTTTTTCTTTACAACATCTCATGCTTGGGAATTATGGTGGAAAATATATTTTTATATTATATATATTATATTTATGATGACTTTATTATTATGTAATTATAACATAAAACATACCTTTATGCTTTCCATTTTATCTAAATACGATAACTTCGTTTGTGGACGTGTGGACTATCGCCTCCTCAAAGTGATGTGATTCGTTCACACTTTTCATGGAATCACTAATGGAATTAGATGTATTTGCGATGGGATCCCATCACAAATAAGCTTTAACGACGGGGCCTCGTTGCAAATAGCCTGTTGCAGAAAACGGCGTCGCATATATTATTTTTTTACGACAGGCTTATCACAAAAAACAGTATTTGCGGCGGGAAAAGTCTTCGTCGCAAATAAGCCTCCGATTATATACATTATATATAAATAAAACTTTTTCGATGGGCCCATCGCAAATAGTATTTGTGATGGGGAACTGCCCCATCGCAAATAAATATCCGATTATATACATTATATATATAAAAACCTTTTGTGATGGGCCCGTCGCAAATACTATTTGCGACGGGCCCGTCATCCCGTCGCAAATGCTATTAATAAAAAATTATATTTAAATTATTTGTGATGGGAGCCCATCGCAAAAGGTCCCATCGCAAATACTAAACATAATAAAAAAATATTTAATAAAATTATGATTAATGAAAAAGTTATATTAATATTATTAAGATAATAAAAAAATAAAAAATATTATTATTAGTAAAATAAAAAAACATTAAAAAATATAATACTAAAAAATATATTTAATAAAATTATGATTAATAAAAAATTAATATTAATTTTATTAAAAAAATAAAAAAATAAAAAATTACTACAATTCTCCATATTTACAAAAAAAATATAAAAAACATAAAATGTTATTATTATTAGTAAAATAAACAAATATTAAAAAATATAATACTAATAATAAATAATAAAATATTAAAAAATAAATGAATAAATTATGCAATATTTGCACTAATATAAAAGACAGAAACTGTAAATAGTTCATATTATAATAAATCTTCAATTCAAATGTTTTTAACATAAAAAACAAATCACTTGGGGGTTGTCTTCTGGAGGAGGTGGAGGAGTTGTAGGAGATGATGGAGGAAACTCCATCCCTAAACTATGAGTTAGAGGACGCATGTATTCCATCTGCCCGTGATGCTGATGCTACTGCCATCAACGCATCTCCTCCTCGTGCTGCTGCTGCTGCTGACACATCTCTTTATGCTGCTTCTACAAACTCTCTATAAGCTCAGACTGAGTTCGTAACTGCTCCTGATATTGTGAGGCATAAGATGACGCCTCTCCACGAGCTCCTCTTGAGCTGGACGCCGACATCGCAACAGTACCATAATAAGTACCAGGAGTCAAATGAGAGTCACTACCAACTACTCAGCCCTTCTCAAAGCCATACTTATTCGCCTGCATCCATGTTGTCTCATCGAAATGGTGGGCACTGGTCTGTTCAGTCGTCTCGTCCTGACTCTCAACCTATGTCTGAGAGGTCGTAGCCTCATATGACTCCTTCAATTCCAATTTAAAATTAAAATGGTAACAATATTATATGCAGTTAATTATCAAACTGAAAAAATAATACTAACCACAATCCGACGCTGGTGATCACCTCTAATATCTCTAGTGGCTGGATCACTATACATCCTCTGATAAACGTCGAACTCCGTAATATCGGGATTCTCTACTGCCTACAGAAATATAAAATAAACTGTCTATATTTAAAGTTATATAAAATATTTAAAAAATATACTTACCAGATGCTCTCTATGCGTACTGAATGTACGGCTACCAGCTCGATGTGTCACCTCCTGTCTCCCCCAGTTTATCCATCCCACTGAAGATCTCCTCTGAAATCCACCACCTAACCAGTGTAAACATTAGGGGTGTCCAGACCCAACCCAACCCGACGGGTCCGAACCGACCCGATCCGGTCGGGTCGGGTCGGGTCGGGTTATGCTAAAAATACCCGGGTTGGGTTTCTCATGGGTCGACCCGTGTATGGGTTGGGTCGGGCCTCGGGTTGGATTTATATTGACCCAAACCGACCCTTTGACCCAACAACACGGCTATCACTCACGTGTAAGGGAAAAAAACTTGGCTCATCGGGCTGTTCTCACCTCCCTCCCCTCTCTCGCTTCACACTCGCGCTCGGCGACTCCTCCCCCCTGACCCCGACCTTCTACGTGGCGGTGAAACCCTCATCTTCCTCATCTTTTCCCTCCATCCCTCATGATCTACAGGTGACAAATCCTTTATTCACCTCCTCCTTCACACCCTCCTCTTTCGAGCTCCTCCCCGAAAACCCTAACTCACCTCTTCTCCTTCTTTTGTGAAACCCTACTCCTCCATCCTCATTTCCTACCTCCTTTCAATCGCTTCTTTGGTGGTGGTACGTAGCTAGATTTTTTTGCCATATATTCACAATACACATTGGATTGCAACTCATTTTGTTTTAAAAGTTGAAATTTCATGCTACGTTGGGGTTAAATTTCGATAATCACGGTCCATCTTCAAGCAGTTGGCTACTGATTTTGTTTTATGTTGATGTATGTTTACAAAACATTGGATTGGAACTCATTTTGTTTTATGTTGATGTATGTTTATATTTTTTTTGCATTCTTTGGAATTCTGAAGCTTTTATTCTTTATTCATCATAGTACGGATTGCCTGCCATATGAGAATTTAACCTTGGGTTAAGAAGTGAGGGAGGAGAATGTATTAGTTGTTAACTTCACTGTTATAATGCAGTCAAATTTACAATTTCTTCCACTGATATTGGATGTAGCTAGCAATTCATTCATATGGAAGGTGATACAACAACAAGTGGTTCTAATCCCCCAGTTGCCGCAGCAGTAGGAACTCAGAGTCAAATGAGGTCTACACCAACTACACATTCAATTACGGAAATAGGAGGGGGGATTTGTAGCAAAACAGTTGAAGAAACTGAAGGTAATAAGTCTCCTAAAAAGGTAATAATTCCTAAAGCTTCTACTAGTTATAGAGTTTCTCAAGCTTGAGATCATTTTCAAAAGAAAAATGGAAGAGCTGTTTGTAATTATTGTGGTAAAGATTATGCTTGCACGTCTGGTCAGCATGGAACTAGTAATTTGAATAGGCATTTGACAAAGTGCAACAAAAATCCTCACAAAAAAATTGGGAAAAGTCAAACCACTCTTGGTCTTATAAGAAAGTGTGAATATGAGGATGATGGAACGATTAAAATTTCAGTAGCTCATTTTAATCAAGAAGAGTGTAGAATTGCTCTTGCAAAAATGATAATCATTGATGAGTTATCATTTAAATATGTTGAGAATCAAGGATTTAGGGAATTTATTGAAGTTTTTCAACCTCAATTTCAAGTTCCGTCTAGACAAACAGTTGCTAGAGATTGCTTGCAGTTATATTTGAATGAGAAAGATAAATTTAAGTCCATGTTTGATACGTTTTCTCATATGGTATGTCTTACCACCAACACATGGACTTCAATTCAGAATCTGAATTATATGTGTGTGACTGCACATTTTATTGATGATGATTGGATCTTGAATAAAAAAATAATCAGGTTTTGTCTTGTTGCGGATCATAAAGGGGAAACAATTGGTCGGGTATTAGAACAGACATTGAAACAATGGGGGATTGAAAGGATTAATACTATTACCGTGGACAATGCAAGTTCTAATAATACAGCGATCAGTTATTTGGTGAGGAGAGTTAATTATTGGAATGAGTCTATTCTTAAAGGAGAGTATATGCATATGTGATGTTGTGCACATATTTTAAACCTTGTTGTTAGTGATGGGCTAAAGGAAATATCAACATCAATTGGTAGAATTAGAGTTTCTTGTAAATTTGTGAGAAGTTCACCTTCTAGGTTGGCTCTTTTTAAGAGCATTGCTGAGGAGTTAAAAATTCCTAGTAAACAGGCTATAATTCTTGATGTGCCTACTAGGTGGAATTCTTGTTATTTTATGTTGGATGTTGCTGAAAAATATGAGAAGGTATTTATTTGTCTTGAGGAGGATTCAATCTTTAGGAGTGCTCTTGTCTGTGAAGGTGGGGCTCCAACAACATATGATTGGGAGTGTGCTCATGTATTTGTCAAGTTTTTAAGGATATTTTATGACAACACTATTGAATTTTCTGGTTCTATGCATGTGAGATGTCACATGTTCTTTCACACTCTTTGTGACATATATAGAAAAATCAAGAAATGGATGAAGAGTACTGATATGACTATTAGTGCAATGGCTATTGCAATGAAGGTGAAGTTGGACAAATATTGGGGTATTTGTTCGAATTTTAATTCGCTCTTACTTGTCGCAGTTGTTCTTGATCCCCGATATAAATTAGAATATGTTCGGGATAGTTTGAAATGATATTTGATGATGGAGACAAGAATGAGTTGATCAGTAAATTAACAGAGGTTATGAATAATCTCTTTGAGGCTTATAAATGAAAATATCTCATTCCGGTTGATCAATGCGAGTCAAGTTCTTATCAAGATGCACATATTCATGATGCCACTATCAGTAGTGAGGATGATGAAAAATGGAAAGATGCTTATAGATCATAGAAAAGGAAAAGACAATTGACACAACAAAGAAATGAATTAGAAAGATATCTAGAGATTGATCATTTTGAGGATGATTTCGATGGATTTGATATTTTAAGCTAGTGGAAAGGAAAGGAAAGTAATTATCATGTTCTCTCGTGCATTTCTAGAGATATTCTAGAAATTCCTTTAACTACAGTATCTTCAGAGTTTTCATTTAGTACAGGAGGACGAGTCCTTGATCCATTTCGCAGTTGTTTGAATCCCAATACCGTTGAGGCATTAATTTGCTCCCAAAATTGGTTTAGAAAGTCTAAACCAATTGACATTTGAAAGGAACTAGAAGAAGTTTAATTGATTGAATCAGGTATCATTAAAAATATTATGTTTTTTATCAGTTCACATTTATTAATTATAAACCTCTGTTTGAAAAATAAAAATACTGACTTGTTATTTCTTCTGTTGTGCTTTTCAGATATGCCATCATCCACCACAACTCATGATCAAAATGTCACTATCTAAAAATAATGACTGGTGTTGCTTTGCTAAGGTGGTTTCCCTTCCACACTACATTTCACTTTAGTTTCCCCTGCTTTGTTGTGTTTCAAATTGGATGTTTCTGTTGTTTGGTTTTTGAATATTTTATGCTTGATAGTGCTAAATGGTTATTAATTGATCTTGTAATGTTTGAAAAATTTTGATATTTGTACAGTGGTTTATTCATGTCTAAGTAAAGTGATGATAGGGTTTGCACTATTTAAGGAATGTTGTGCATGTTGGACATTCAGATAGAGTTTCCTTACAAAATTGTTTAAATATTTTTAACCAAAGCCTGCAAACCCTCACTTGACTTAGCCAAATGAAAGTTCAATATATGTGCCTGGAAAAAAATTTGTATTGGATTAATTTGAGCACTTTAGTTATTATCCCAACATACCTACTTGAATCAGTGTAGTTACAAGGTCATCCTTTATGCTATTGAATGTAGAGAAATAATGAAAAAATAACTCTACTACATGACTATTTTGTTTTTGGAATTCATGCCTTTGTCAATTATTTCACTTCCTATCCTGAAAATTGGTGAACTTTGACATTCCAGGTTGGTACTCATGCTTTGCATGTCAAAAAAGCTCAAAATTTTATTGTTACTGTTGTCCAAAAGGTGTTTGTGGATGGTGAATTAATGTTGCTGAGTTCGCTCATGTTAGAGGGGATAAAGGATTCTGAAGTCAATGTTTGAAGCTTTCATTTCTTATAGAAGAAAATAATGATGTTGAATCCGATGGGGTATGCGTTTAATTTTTTTAATAAATCCTCTGAAATTATGCTTTAATTTTTTGTACTATTTTGTTCTTCAATGGTCCTGTGGTCTCACTTGAGTTTTACATATTTTCCCAAGATTTTATTGTTAATGCTGATTCAGAGAGAGTAATGCCTTCAATGCCAAAAGGTTGATCATGTTTGTTAGAATAACTATGAATCTGATTTTTAGGCATGCCTAAGCGCGTCTTGCTTGACTGGGTCAATCTTATCCCATTATCCGGACAATTTGTAGGCATCCAACTTTGCCTACTTCTGCAATCGATGACTTTTTCTTCTCTGTTTGACTGGATTGCAGCTGTACTGTTTGGAGCTGCTCTAAGACCTGAGCTCTGTTTTTTCTGATTTCTTTGACATGCTATATTGTTTCTTTTTAAGACTTTCTACTTTCTGATCCAAACTGGAGGCTCTGGAGTCTTGTTTTGTTTTGTTAGCAGACCTCCCCTCTTCCCAGAATTGAAGAATGTATTGGCTGGATTGGATGTTCTATGGATAGCTGGTCTTGTGGAATGTTCCTTTTCCCTTTTGTAGAAGCTGATGATATGCTACAAAGTTGGATCATTTCCTTTAAGCTTCTGTTTTGATGATCCCTAATGGATGGACATGGAATATCAAATGGCTTTTATGGAAGGATGTTTCCACTGCATTTATGAAGAGGACATGTAGGCTGCCTTTTGCTCTAGGTTTTTGACTGAGTTGTTTACCTTTCTTTGTTCTCCCATTGTTTCCCTACTGGTGTAAGCACTTTACACCTCATGTTTTTATTGAAACATTTTGAATTTAATAAGTTCCTTTGATGACATGAATTGGTAAACCAGTTCATGTCATCAATTTTTTAAAAAAAGAGATCCAACTTCATTTAGAGTCATGGTTTCCTGGTCCATTGTTTCATCATGCTATAAGAGCCTGAGAAATATCTCTCACGCATTGACCCAACCCTTCTTCATGCCCAAATCTATCCAACCCCCTCCTTGCTACATCTCCACTGCTGCATTTTTTTATTTTCATCTGATCTATTTTTTCATGCATTCTTTCCTGCATTTTGAACTGCTGTATTTTTTTCCTGTATTCTTTCCGAACTACTGCATTTTTTTCTGGAATTCTTTCCTGTATCAGTAGGGGTATGGGTTGGGTTGGTTTGGGCTATGGGTAGGGTCTAGGTCGGGTAGGTCTATAATCCTTGGGTTGGGTCGGGTCTGGTTGTGCGTCCCTCGGGTTGGGTCGGTTCTGACCACTCAACCTGAGCTGATTGACCCAACCCACAAATTGTTGGGTTGGGTCGAGTCCTTTTGTCCATGCATCACCCAACCTGGACCCTACGAGTCGGGTTGGGTCGGGTCATCTGGTCATCCAGTGTGTGACCCGACCCGACCCGACCCGAAATTTTTCTTCTGGGTCGGGTCCAAAACCCCCTACGACCCGACCCAACCTGACCCATGGACACCCCTAGTAAACATAATCCATCCCAAACGTGAGATGAAATGTACTTTGGTCGGTGGGCTCTACACGACTCATCAAATTCTGTCACTCCTACTTTCTTAATGGTTGTTCTTCTCAAATTGTGTAAAAACTGACAGAAATGGTCACGCATAGACACCTGCCATGCCGCGTGGATAACGTCATGCATGCTATCATCAATGGGATACCATAAACCCTACAAATAATTTATAATATCAAGTTATTAATAAAATAAATTTCAAAATAAATATTCTTTATTTACGTACCAGCCAATGATCGAACATGTCGCGCCGCACATCAATGAGAATTTATTCCCATGTGATCCATGGCTGAGAAAAATAATCGTGCAAGATAGCGTTCCCTTGTCCAATAGCTACATGCGCAAAACTGTGAAAAATAAATAAATAATCAAATAATTAGTATACATATAAATAAATTAATGAAAGCTAACTAAAATATACAGGTTACCATACCTCCGTGTGCATGGATCAAAGCCAAGATGTGGACATTGCTCAGGGATAGGGTCAGGATTCATCAGTCGCGCAAGACTGTGCCCCCTTCGTGTACCCCCTGAACCATTAGTAGGCTGAGGGTCAGATGGTCCACAATCCCCCTCATCCAAAGGTAGATCAGCCTCCTGCAACTCGCGAAATAGATCATGATCCATCTGAAACACAAAATGATTATTGTTAACAGATAGTGGAAAATAACTATTATATATAGATATATATTAGTTATGATTATAACCAGTATTTAACTGTGTCAATGTCCATCTTCATCCTCATCTCCATAACTGTCAATGTCAATGTCTTCATCTTCCTCCTCAGCATCATCAATATCCATATGAGTTTTAGTTTCATCATCTCTTGTCATTTCAAATTCATTTGTAACATCATTAACATCTTCGTCATCATCGATCCTTAATTGTGGAGTGTCATCATCAATATTCACATATCTTTTTGAAAAAAGATGGATTTTGATCAATCTCTTGAAAAAATTCAATTCCTTCCACTTCAGCGGAACCACATTCAGTTTGAGTAAACTGATTTTCCCAAGATTTCATTTTTATTATGCTCCACCAATCACTCAAGTCTCTTGAAGTAGCACAATACTTTGCATAATAAATTTGATGTGCCTGTTGAGCTAGTAAAAATGGTTCATTTACTGCAAGAAGACTTTTATATTTAATATCGACGATTCCATGAGTCAGATGAACACACAAGCCTCTCTTAGCATCCAACCACCGACATTTAAACATTGTTATGTAATTCTATCCTAGATAACAAAGCTCAATAATTTCATCTATAATGCCATAAAAGTCAACTTAAGTTTCTCTATGATGCGATCCTCTCAAGAAAACTCCATTATTCATTGTTTTTTTGATTCCCCATATGCACGTGTATGAAATCAAAAACCATTAACCACATATGCATTATAATATTTAACCATTTTGGATGGTGGGTTACTCAATATATGCAGTCGCTTATCAATTTTATCATCATGTTGAGACACATGAAATTTTTTAAAACAATTATCAATATGATAAATAATAAACGGAATTGATATTAAAGTATAAATAATTTATGTTACCAGTTTTTGAAACCATTGAGAAATTTTTTTTGTCTGCATTCTTCAAGAGAAACTGCTGTAATTTATGGAAGTTGTTTCTTGATATTATTATCATATAACCAACAAATAAAATAAGTTTACACACTATAACATAAATTATAGAATAAGTGATAGAAGCACTCACAGTATAAATGATGTCATTTCTTCATAGTTTAGCAGAACATATGTATGAGCTCTGTGATGTTCATCATCTTAAATCCATCATTCATGAACTCCACCGAAACCAAAATTTGGCTGATTAAAAAATAATAATTGATTTTCCATTTTGTCATTAACATTCCCCTCGTTTCTTCCCATGAGATTTTGTTTTAAGGGATATTGAGATTCAAAATAATGAGAGCAGAAAAAAGCAATTTCCTCTTGCAAATAAGCTTCAGCAATTGAGCCTTCAACTGATGTTTTGTTACATACTTTTTTCTTAAATTTTTGCATGCATCTCTCGAATGAGTATATCAATAGAACCTGTATTGGACCTCCACATTTAGCTTTATATAGAAAATGTAATATCATATGTTCCATTGAGTCAAAGAAAGCTGGTGGAAGGATTTTTTCCAGTTTACATATAATTACAGCAACATATTCTTCCAGTTTTCTTAGCGTATCGTAGTCTGTTGTCACTGCACAAATGTATCGAAAAAAATATGATATGTCTATTATCTAATCTCAAATCATAGAATTCAAAAAACCTCTTAATCCAATCGACATAAGTCTTTCCATTATAACATGACAATCATGGCTTTTTAATCCGGTAATATAACCATTCTTAACACATCTGCCCAAATTGGAAGCATAACCATCTGGAAGTCTCAAATCTGCAATCCACTGAAAAAATAGTAAGTGGATCTCTTTGGATAGTGTATAAGATGCTTTTGTCTTCATTAACCTCTGTGATCTGACATTTTCAAATAGTTCAAGTTCTAGTCGCCTGCAAATTTGGGCAAGATCTAATCGTGCCTTTACAATATCTTTGGTCTTACCTGGTGTATCCAAAACTGTATAAAATAAATTATCAAAACAGTTATTCTCAATATGTATGACATTCAATATGTGGCGGACCAAAAAATCAGACCAATATGGAAGATCCCAAAAAATACTTTGTTTTATCCAATTATGTTCTTTCCCAAATCCATGAATTTTCTATTGATTTAATATTGGCCCAAATGTGATGGGAGGTAATGAAAATACAACCGATTTTAACTCTATACCTGATATCATTTTTGGAGGTTCATCCCTTTCAATTGTACCTTTTCTGAAATGATATTTTTTCCTTTGAAAAGGATGATCAGTTGGAAGAAATCTGCGGTGACAGTCAAAATAGAAAGGTTTTTCCATTGACGAGCATAAATGATTTGTTTCCTTTCATACAGTAAGGACATGATTTCGGACCAAGTGTACTCCAGCCAGATAACATGACATATGCCGAAAAGTCACTAATCGTCCACATAAATGCAACTTTTAATATAAAATTTCATTTCACAACAACATCATATGTACTAACACCATCACTCCACAATGCATTTAACTCATCAATCAATGGTTTCAAATAAACATCAATATTCTTTTTCGGATGTCCTGAGATTAATAAGGTCAAAAATATATAGGGCTCCTTCATCAACATCCATGAAGGTAAATTGTACGGAGTTATAAAAATAGGCCAAATTGAATACTAACTACCATAAGAACCAAATAGACAGAAACCATCAGTATAAAGACCCAATCGCATGTTTCGGGCTTCTAAAGCAAAAGATGGATGAAGACGGTCAAAATGTTTCCATGAATCACCATCAGATAGATGATTCAATCTTTTATCAATTGAAATCTTGTTTTTGTGTCATGACATCATTGATGTTGTGTTTTGAGACATAAATAAATGTTGCAACCTAGGTGTAAAGGGGAAATATCTCAACTGTTTTACTGGAATTGATCCAGACTTCCCTGGTTGAGCTTCTTTATACCTCGATTGTCCACATGTGGGACAACTATCCAAAAAATCATTTTCACCAGAATATAATATGCAATCATTTGGACATGCTTGAATATTCTAATAACTAAGGCCCATATTATGAACCAGTCTCTTTCTCTCATAGTAATTTGCAGGCAACACCTTTCCTTCAGGTAACAGTGTTTTAACAAAAGAAAATATCTGGTCAAAATAGTTGTTTGACATTGTATTATTTGATTTAATATCCATAAATTTTGCAACCGCTTCTAATTTTCTTATCTTGAAACCAGGATATAATGCATCCTCAACAGACCGCAACAACTCATAAAATTCGGATGGTGCCAACTTAGGAGTTAAATCAATATCATCTTGAGTTTTAGTTTGTTGAACAGATGGACCTGTAACATCATTTACTAAATTTTGAAACCGTGATGGATCTGGAATCAAGTTATTAGTATCTTCTCTGGAACTACATTCACCGTGTTGATACCAAAAAACATAATCTGGTTGAAAACCAAACCACAAGAGATGTCCCTCAACCTTGTCAAATGTTTCAAAAATTCTGAGAGCACATTTTTTACAAGGAAAATTTATTATGCCTTCTAAAACATATTTTGGTTTTAATGATGCAAATGATAAGAAAGCTTCAACACCCTCAATATATACATGATTTAAACCAGAACAGTTTGGATTTCTACGCTGATTTATCCAAGCGCGATCATCTAATAATGATTGTTGTCGACTTCCTTGTTCCATATTTTTCTACAAAATATAAAATAATTACTATTTTTGAATAATTTGAATTTATAAAAACACTATCTGAAAAAAAGATAAATCATTACAACTACTTCTTAATAATTATCATTACTTACGGGCGGCACAATTTCCAGTGGATTGACGGCTCCTTTTTTGTCCGACGGCTCATTTACTTGCAACTTTATCATATAGAAATCACAATGAAGAATCTACTCAGAGGTACGCATTTTTGGGAAAAAATCCCTCAAGGCATCATTAAATTATTTTCGAGGTGATTGTGTTTGTTTAAAAAGTGGACATATGTGTTGTGATTTTTGAAAAAACAAACCGTGACATACAAATTTGTTGTCAAAGGGGATTTCATGGTGGAATGTCGAGTTCAAGAGATATGGTTAACGATCAATGTTTGATTCAAGAACTTCGACAAAGGAATGGATGATCTGGAGGCAGTACAAAAAGAACAGATACAAGGTGGAATCATTTTCCAGTGTTTGCCAAATTTTTGGGCCTGAATTTAATCAAATAAAGAAAAGTGGTTTTTGGAAAAAGTAATTGCACACCGTGTACTTGAAGGAAAGGTAACTTGAGTGCCTAGTGTTTTTCAAGATCAGAACATGGAAAAATGGCAAAGGGATAAGGGCCGCACAAGTTTTGGGTTGGTCGTGCAAGTGACCAGCGCACCAAGAAAGGACTTGCGCGTCGGTGCCTAGGAGGATTGGAAACTTACGTGCCTATTGTTTTTCAAGATCAGAACTTTAAAATATGGAAAAGGAAAGAGGGTCGTGCAAGTACTGGTTTGGTCATGCAAGTGAGTAGCGCGACAAAGGCTTGGGTGGTTGGACTTGCACGCCGAAACCTACATGCCGAGGGGAGACTTGTGCGCTGTCGTGCAGGGTGTCAAAATGCCTATAAATACAGGTCGACCCCTCCTCATTGTGTAGGAGTTCAACACTTAGAGAAAATCAGAGCTCCCTTCACGCAGGTGTGGTGGTCGCGCAAGGGGTGGTGCGCCGCACAAGTATAAGTTTTGCGACAGGTGTTAGTTGCGTGCCAATATTGGTTTGGGCGTAAAAGGAGTTTTGTTGCACAAGTTTGGAGTAGCATAGGCTTGTGTCGTGCAGGTAGTTGAGGTGGACCTGTGCGCCAGAGTTGACTTGTGTGCCGAGACTTGTGCGCCGACTTAGAGAAGGGCGCCAAGAAAGGTTGATTTACGGCAGAGATTTAGGGTTACGTGAAAGCTGGAAGATTGCCCGATACCTTCGGTGCAAAGTGAAATTCATTTACAGGTGAAAGTTGGACTTCAACAGAGCATCCACATACAATAGAGGAGGTATTCATTAGTGATAATGAAGATACCGACAAGTCTATAAACTGTGAGTGGATCCTTTCCAGAGTAGTGATCAAAGGAAGAGGAAGAAGGTGATCCTCTCCACCATCAGTGAGCCAGAGAGAGAGAAATAGGGAGTGACCCTTGGGAAAGCAGTGAACTGACCCTAAACCTTGTAAAGGCAGTGATCTTAGGATATAGTGACTGTTCCCGAACCCTTGTATCCACATCTAGTGAATAATAGTGGAATTTGGTACGACTGACAACTTGCCGGCGTATGCTCCTTGGACGTAGCCTAGTGAGGGTGAACCAAGTAAAAATCTATGTGTCTTCCTGCTTACTTCCTTGCATTGAATTTAAAGCATCATCATCAGATAAAGAAGAAAATAAGTGATCATAATAAACACACAAGTGCAAACAAAGTGACCCTTGTAATTAATAGGTCAAGATCTAGTGGGGTAGGAAGAATTTTGAAAATGAATATCCATACCCTGATTCACCCCCCCCCCCTCTCAGAGTATATAGGACCCTATTGGTCCTAACAATTGGTATCAAAGGAAATGTTTATTTTATCAGATTTGTTTTCTCTGACTTGGTTCAGTCGAGTTCTTAAGTTAAAGATCCAGCCTGCTCTTATCATATTGTTCCATAGAAAAGGGAAGAACATCAAAGAAGAAGCAGAAAGCTGGTGGAATTACCCACTATGGAAGTGTCAATGGAAAGAGTGTGATTCAGTTCAAGGAATCATGTAGTGAACAGAAAAATGGTTTGGATGAATCATACTATGATAATACTTACTCATTCAATGATGCTAAAGGAATGCGTGAAGAACCTAATTTTCCAAGTGATGTTGGAACCGCTGATGATGAAGAAACACCAAGAAGTCGAAAAGTGGAAGTTGTCCACAAGGCAAAGGAATTGGATCAGAAATTGGATGAACATATAAAATCTAAAGAAATCAAGATCCAAACAATGGAAATTGAGGTTAACAAGCTAAGAGGATTAAATCAAAGGCTTATTGATGTGGCCACTGATCTAAGGGAGAAGAATGATTCTCAAGCCGAAGAACTGCAAAAACTGTCTATAAAGAGAGAAAAGCTCAAAGCTGATGTTAAGGGAAAGAATCTGGACACAGATGAAATTGAGATTTTGAAATCCAGAAATGTTGATCTTTCTACACAGCTATCAG
Organism: Viscum album; assembly: GCA_963277665.1. Classification (NCBI taxonomy): domain Eukaryota; kingdom Viridiplantae; phylum Streptophyta; class Magnoliopsida; order Santalales; family Viscaceae; genus Viscum; species Viscum album. The sequence continues at coordinate 1,285,156,921 of OY728150.1, read as the reverse complement.
AGCTAGTTCATAAGAATCAAAGGCTACAACAAGAGAATGCGTTCGTCTCTGAATCTGTTTCTCAGGAAAAATTGAAATTAAAGGAGCAAGGTGGCATAGTGGATAATATGACACATGAATTGGAATATGAAATGAGAAGAGGAAATATTCTCAAGAGAGAACTTGATTCTCAATTTGAAGCAAGAGATAAAAAGATTCAGCAACTGGAGGAAGAAATAGAATCAGTCAATAAAGATATGAAGAAATCTAAATCTGAAGATAAGCCCAAGTTGAAGGATGCACTGCACTTATTATTTGATTATCCTTCGGCAGGTGATGATAAAATGAAAGAAAAATATGATACATCAGTGGAGAAGCATGAAAGGATTGTATTATCCCAAAGGCCATCCATTTTGGGAAAATATGGAATTGGATATGATGATCCCACTCCTATGTGTGATAAGAAAAATGCAGTGAAAATCTCCAGAGGTAAGAAAAATATTGTAGGTGCTAGAGATAAACCTAACAAGGATTTTACAGGAAGAAATGATAGCATGTGCTATTTCTGCGGGATTCATGGCCACACATCAAGCTTCTGTTTAGAGGCACATGAATACATCTCAGGCTGTGAAAATAGAAACATTACTAGATCTGAGAAGAAGAAGATGTGTCATGAGAAATCAGAAAGAAGAATATCTTAGAGGAAAGAATCTGTTAGATGCTATTACTGTGGAAGAATGGGACACACCATGAGTATGTGTCAGGAAACTCAAGAGCCCCGTGTCAGAAGAAGAACTCAAGGTGTATCAGCATCTCAAAATAGAAATGATGAAACGAGGTATGAGTTTGATGAAAGATGTTTTATAGGTTCATATTATGGCCATTTGGAAAGAAATTGCTGCAAGAAGAATGCAAGAAAGGAAAAGGAGCTCGAAAGGAGATTCTCGACTCCAATGATGCATAATGAGAAATTTTACACTGGGAGACAACGTAGTAAGGAGAAGAATAGGCTTAGAGCCTCAGGGGAATCACATGGAGCTGAACAAAAGGTGTATCAGTCACCTCCTCGGTCATACTCACAACATCTCTCAAGGAGAGAATGTAAACAAACCTGGAAGATTAAGGGGAGATCTACTCTAGCTGTGATAAAGAAGAATGAACATTCAATGGAGGAATCACCACTAGTGAAAAAGATTGTGGTGACTCAGACATCTGATAAAAGAAAGATGAACAAAGAATGTATTAAAAAAATTTCATGTCGTGTTCTACATTGAAAAGTGGAGGAAGGTACAAGATCCTTGTAATGGTGGAAGATGCAAGGGAAGATGGAAAGAAAAGATATTCCTGCTCAGAAAAAAATCAAGGGAAATGGAATTTTGGTGGAACATCAAAGATGGAAATGTGTATTAGTGGGTTTAAACCCCAAATGGGGAGAAAGGATAGGCCTGTAGAATCTTCATATCAGAAGAAGACTCATCATGTGAGTAATGAATGCTTAGTCATATGGCCAGAGCAGTTGAATTTGGATAGGTAGATAGAAGAAGCAAGGAAAGATTGTGATTCTATGCAAGAAAGAATCAAAGGGTTGACCCATTAGGATCAACCACAATCCTCTTCTTGAGGATTCCAAAAGTACCCCTCTCCCTATGTATATAAATGCTATTAACTGATGATTCATGTGTTTCAGGTTTTAGGGAGATACGATCCAAGGGGAAGTGGCATCTAAGGATGCGAAGTGGATAAGTGATATGCTATAGAGTTTCAATTGATCCAAATCAGGTACCTGAATTGAAAAGGAAAGGGAGAAACTAAGCACAATAGGAAGTGATTGTGTTATTAACTTTATCTCTTGTTTCCTACACTGAGTTCCAACTTAGTAGGCTTAGAGATTTTGTTAATGGATCAATTCCAAGCAGAAGATGAATGTAAATGGGTCTAAACACAGGAAGTGTTGCATAACATAGGGGTAGATCTCTATCTCCTAATCAGATAAAAGATATCAATGGGATATAAAGGATGAGTGTTTCTGATCAAGAAGACATATTGTGGGAGAGGCAGAAAAATTCATGTATTTCATAATTGTCAATTCTGTTCTAACAATATGGTATCAGCTGACTATTTTCAGGATACCAAGAAGCTGTGAGAGAAAATCAAAGGTGTGTCAACAAAAATATGAGAGAAGATGTTCAAATAAATGACATCATTGAACAATGACTCAGTGACAAGTTTTCTGTCAAAAGTGAGGAAGTGGTAAGAGACTCAGGGAGAGCATAAGTGGCTAAAGTTGATTTATAAGAAGATATAGATGGTGAGTATGAAGAAGTAAAATCCTTATCTGTACAAAAGCCAAAGAGTCGAGCTAAAATTGATAGGAAGAATATTATTGGTGATCAGTCAGCTCCAGTTCAGATAAGAAGAATGAAATCACTGCAGCAGACATCATTACTATTATAGGTTGAGATGAAATGCTTTGCTGATGCAGCTGAAGATGAAAACTGGGTTCAGGCCATGAATGAAGAGCTAGATTGGATTGAGAAGAATCAGACGTGAGAGATTGTTTCGAGGCCAGCAGATAAGAACATCATCAAGACTAAATGGGTCTTTCGTAACAAGATGAATGAAGATGACACAGTGATTCGAAACAAAGCATGAATAGTGTGCAAAGGATACTCCCAAATAGAGGTTATTGATGTTTATGAGACATTTTCACCAGTTGAAAGGCTGGATACAATCAGATTATTTTTAGCCATAGCAGTGCAAAGAAAGTTCAAAGTGTTCTAGATGGACGTCAAATCTGCATTTATGAATAAGTTTCTAGAAGAAGAGGTGTACATTGAGCAGCCATATAGTTTTCTCATTCATTAGGATGAGAAAAAGGTTTGTTGGCTGAATAAGGCATTATATGGGCTGAAACAAGAAATGAGAGAATGGTATTCAATGCTGAATCAATATTTGAAGAATCTTTGTTTCAAATGAAGCATAATAAAGGTGGTTTTTAGAAATATTAAAAGAAGGTTCTGATGATATTTGGAATTGAAAATTCCAAGAAGATGATGACTCTAGTTTCTACCCAGATGAAATCATCAAAATATGACAGTGCCAGGGCAGTTAATATCACATAATATAGGTAAATTATTAGAAGTTTGTTGTACTTGACTGCAACAAGGCCTGACATTGTTTTCGCCACATGCCAAGCAGCGAGATATCATAGTAATACCAAGTAAAGCCACATGATTGCAGTGAAAAGAATACTTTGGTATATCAAAGGCATCATGGATTTCGGTCTGATGTATAATGACAAATCTCAATCAGTGTTATTGGGTTACACAAATGCATATTGGGCCGGATTAGCAGATGACAGAAAATCAACGTCAGGAGGTGCATTATATCTTGGTGGATTGTGTATTTCTTGGTTAATAAATAAGCAAGATTGCATTTCATTAAGCACCGCAGAAGTTGAGTATATTGCGGCCACTCAAACTTGCACACAGTTATTATGGATGAAGCAGCAGCTTGAAGATATGGGAGTTGAAGTAAAGTCTCTGATCAGAATCCAGTGTGATAACTCAAGTTCTATAAATCTTAGCAAAAATCATACCCATCATTCAAGGATAAATCACATAGAGATAAAGTATCATTTTATCAAGGAGAAGGTTGAGCAGGGAATCATGAAGTTGGAGTATGTGTCTACAGAGCTACATGTTGCAGAAATTCTGACAAAGGCCTTATCTAAGGAAGATTTTGAGAGGCATCGACTGGCTCTGGGAGTTCAGTCGACTCCCCACACTTAAAAGAGATGTGGGACTCCCCCCCTCTCCCCGAGGAATGATGTGTTTTCCCTAATGTGCTGATATGTGTTCTCTACTCTGTTACAGACTACAAAGGAGTGACCTTTGGGTTCGTTGACAAAGGGGGAGAAAATAGTGATTGTTCAAGGGGGAGAAAGTGTGGTTATTTGATAAATCATGACAGATAGGGGTAGAATCTAACAGGTGGAGCAGCCAGATAGGGGGAGCGTATTAAATCTGACAATGCTAGAAGTGATCGATCAAAGAATAGATATCACGATAGCTGAGGATCGTGATAAAAGCAGAAGAGTGATGTTGGAATGTGGTAAGAATATTTCCAACAAATTGGTATCAGTTTGGTGTCAAAAGTGGGTGTCAGATTTGAAGTGATTCATTGATGAACTTTTCATTTACTCTTATTTCTCACGCTGAGCATTGCTCATGTGGGATTAGAGTATGTGTTGAGTAAATCCTTGATCGCTATCAGAATCGAAATAGGCGAATGGTGACTGAAGAATTAACAGTGTATCTTTTTATGGAAGCATTGTCAACAAAACCAAAGGGGGATATTGTAGGGAAAAAATCCCTCACGACATCATTGAAGCATTTTTGAGGTGATTGTGTTTATTAACAAAGTGGACATCTGTGTTGTGATTGTTGACAAAGAAAACCATGACATAAAATTTTGTTGTCAAAGGGGATTTCATGGTGGCATGTAGAGTTCAAGAGCTGTGGTTAACGATCAATGTTTGATTCAAGAACTTCGACAAAGGAATGAATGATCTGGAGGTGGTATAAAAAGAATAGATACAAGGTGGCGCCGTTTTCCAGTGTTTGCCAAATTTTTGGGCCTGAATATCATCAAATGAAGAAAAGTGGTTTTTGGAAAAGTGAATTGAGCGCCATGTAATTGAAGGAAAGGGAACTTACATGCCTAGTGTTTTTCAAGATTATAACATGGAAAAATGGAAAATGGATAAGGGTCGTGCAAGTTTTGGGTTGGTCACGCAAGTGACCTGCGCGCCAAGAAAGGACTTGCGCGCCGGTGCCTAGGAGGATTGGAAACTTGTGTGCCTATTTTTTTTCAAGATCAGAACTTCAAAATATGGCAAAGGAAAGAGGGTCGTGCAAGTATTGGTGTGTTCATGCAAGTGAGCAGCACAACAGAGGCTTGGGCGGTTGGACCTACATGCCGAAACCTACGCGTTGAGGGGAGACTTGTGCGCCATCGCGTAGGGTGTCAAAATGCCTATAAATATAGGTCGACCCATCCTCATTATGCAGGAGTTCAACACTTAGAGAAAATCAGAGCTCCCTTTGCATAGGTGTGGTGGTCGTGCAAGTGGTGGTGCGCCGCGCAAGTATAAGTTGCGTGACAGGTGTTAGTTGTGCGCCAATATTGGTTTGGGTGTAAAAGGAGTTGTGTCGCGCAAGTTTGGAGTAGCAGAGGCTTGTGTCACGTAGGTAGTTGAGGTGGACCTGCGCGCCAGAGTTGACTTGCGCGCCGAGACTTGCGCGCCGGCTTAAAGAAGGGTGCCAAGCAAGGTTGATTCACGGTAGAGATTCAGGGATGCGTGAAAGCTGTAAGATTGTCCGATACCTTCGGTGCAAAGTGAAATTGATCTACCGGTGAAAGTTGGACTTCAACAGAGCATCCACATACAACATAAGATGTATTAATTAGTGATAATGAAGAGACAAACAAGTCTATAAACTGTGAGTGGATCCTTTCCTGAGTAGTGAGTAAAGGAAGAGGAAGAAGGTGATCCTCTCCACCGGTAGTGAGCCAGAGAGAGAGAAATAGGGAGTGACCCTTGGGAAAGTAGTGAGCTGACCCTAAACCTTGTAAAGGCAGTGAACCTGGGACAAAGTGACTATTCCTGAAACCTTATATCCACATCTAGTGAAGAATAGTGGAATTTGGTACGACCGACAACTTTTCGGTGTATGCTCCTTGGACGTAGCCCAGTGAGGTTGAACCAAGTAAAAATATTTGTGTCTGCCTGATTACTTCCCTACATTGCATTTAAAGCATCATCATCAGATAAACAAGAAGAAAATTGATCATAATAAACATACAAGTGCAAACAAAGTGACCCTTGTAATAAAGAGGTCAAGATCCGGTGAGGTAAGAATATTTTTGAAAATGAATATCCACACCCTGATTCACCCCCCCTCTCAGGGTATATAGGCCCCTATTGGTCCTAACATGCATATTCATTCTTGTATGCACGAGAATGAATATACATACCTCTGATAAGATTCTTTATTGTGATTTCTGTGTGATAAAGTTGCAAGTAAATGAGTCGTTGGACAAAAGAGCCCCCTTTTTGTCGATGAATTGTCTTCTTGCAACTATCACCACCCGAACACACTATGAAAAATGTGGTCCTACGAATGCATATTCAAACTCGTGCATACGAAATTGGATATGCATACGTAGAATCATACATTTTAAAATGTTTTGAGTCGGTGAAAGTTGAAAGGAGAAGATTCATCGAGCAAAAGGAGTTCCATCAATCCACTGGAAATTGTGCCAAGTTATTACAAGTTATTACAATTTATTACAATTGATTTTCTTCCTAATTGTTCCTATTTATTACTAATTTTTCCTATTTATTACTAATTATTCCTATTTATTACTAATTATTCCTATTTATTACTAATTATTCCAATTTATTACTAATTGTTCCTATTTATTACTAATTATTCCTATTTATTACTAATTATTCCTATTTATTACTAATTATTCCTAATTATTCCTAATTATTCCTAATTATTCCTAATTATTCCTAATTATTCCTAATTATTCCTATTTATTCCTATTTATTCTTAATTATTCCTAATTATTCCTAATTATTCCTAATTATTCCTAATTATTCCTAATTATTCTTAATTATTCCTATTTATTCCTAATTATTCCTAATTATTCCTATTTATTTTCATTTATTCCCATTTATTCCCAGTTATTCCTAATTATTACTAATTATTCCTAGTTATTCCTAATTATTCCTAATTATTCCTAATTATTTCTATTTATTCCTATTTATTCCTATTTATTCCTATTTATTCCTATTTATTCCTAATTATTCCTAATTATTACTAACTATTACTAATTATTACTAATTATTACTGATTATTACTAATTATTACTAATTATGACTAATTATTACTAATCATCACTAATTATTCCTAATTATCACTAATTATTCCTAATTATTACTAAATATTCCTAATTATTCCTAATTATTCCTAATTATTCCTAATTATTCCTAATTATTCCTATTTATTCCTAATTATTCCTAATTATTCATATTTATTCCTATTTATTCCTATTTATTCCTAATTATTCCTAATTATTACTAATTATTCTTAATTATTCCTAATTATTCCTATTGATTCCTATTTATTCCTAATTATCTCTATTTATTCCTATTTATTCTAATTTATTCTTAATTATTCCTACTTATTCCTAATTATTCCTAATTATTCCTAATTATTCCTAATTATTCCTATTTATTCCTACTTATTCCTACTTATTCCTAATCATTCCTACTTATTACTAATTATTACCAATTATTACTAATTATTCCTATTTAATACTAATTATTACTAATTATTACTAATTATTACTAATTATTATTAATTATTACTAATTATTACTAATTATTACTAATTATTACTAATTATTACTAATTATTCCTAATTATTCCTAATTATTCCTAATTATTCCTATTTATTACTGATTATTCCTATATTACTAATTATTCCTATTTATTACTATTTATTCCTATTTATTACTAATTATTCATAATTATTCCTATTTATTCCAATTTATTACTAATTATTTTTAATTATTACAAATTATTACAAATTATTACTAATTATTATTATTTATTACTATTTATTACTATTTATTACTAATTATTCCCATTTATTAATAATTATTACTAATTATTACTAATTATTACTAATTATTACTATTTATTACTATTTATTACTAATTATTCCTATTTATTACTAATTATTCATATTTATTACTAATTACTCGTAATTATTACTAATTAAACATAACTATTACTAATTAGCGTTAATTGGTATTAATAACTACAATTTACAAATACTAATTACTGATTACTAATTACAAGTAATTATTTGTAGACAATACTAATTTGCGTTAATAATTATTAATTATTACTAATTATTAATTATTAATAATTATAAAGAATTAATATTAATAATTTCAATTTATTATTACAAATAAATACAAATAACAAAACAATTTAAATCTAATTTAATTACAACTAATCAACAATAATTAAAATTAACATAAAAATGAAATAAATAATAAATAAAATAAAATATAAATACCTTTAAACTTGATCTCATATTGATGTAAGCGACTTCACAACTTTTCCGTAAAAAAAAATAACTCAGAGAAATTTTCACTCTAAAAATAGAGTTTAGAGAGAGAGGAAGTGAGAAATGAGAGGAAGAGAAAGAAAAACGGAGGGGGTATATATATGTTAGATTAGTTGCGACGGGATGACCGTCGCAAAAGGTACTTTTTACGACGAGGCCCGTCGCAAATACCTTTGCCCCCATTAATTGTTGTCGGTGGTTAAAAGGGTATTTGCGACGGGCCCCGTCGCAAAAAGTGACATACCGACACGCCTTTTGCAACGAGACAACATCCCGTCACAAAAATTCATTTACTGCCGCCGGTATTTGCGACGGGACCCGTTGCAAATACCCTCCGACCGACACACTATTTGCGATGGGGGGATCCCTCTGTCGCAAATAACCTTCCCACACTTTGTTGCACATCCCACACCAAACCACACATTACTTTTTGTGACAGGACCCCAAAGCCCGTTGCAAATAACAAGTTATTTGTGACGGGACGAACCCCCCATCACAAATAACCTCTAGGATGGACTATTTGCGATGAGAATTAATCCTGTCACAAATAACCCGTCACAAAGGCCTATTTTTCCCATAGTGAATGTATTAAGGATGAGTTTAGTAATAGAATGTGATATATATGAAATAATAATTCTACTGTAATGATAATATATATATACCTATATGTAATTTACTTTCTTTCTTTCAATATGATAATAAAATGAAAACATCGTTCATGTGTACGTACAACCTACCGTCTCCATGAATGATGTATTCCATTTCATACTTCTATATTTAATTGATTATTATAAATATATATATGATGAATATATATGATATTTATATCATGTTTTACATTTTTGAAACAAGTAAATCATGATCTAAGTAACATGATAAAAAATAATAAGTAAAAACATATATGAAAAATAAAGCGGATATTACCCGAAACGTAACATTAACTTATCATTGTTAATAAATGGGTAATATAAAGTCATAAAAAATCATATACGGTATTATATATAAGAATATTATTATATGGTAGATTTATAATAAACTTATATCAATTATATAAGAGGTTTAAACATGTACACATAAATTCAAGACTTAAGGTAAGGTTTTTTTCATCTCACTTTTAATTCTGTGAGAGTTACGCCTTATTCACCACTCATTTATTTTGTGTGGTTTTTATACTAACCAAGAATATTTTATATTATTATTATACTTAAATTTATGGGTATTTACATATCCATTTGATGATCTTTCTTTCACGAGGTTTATGGTTTAAAAGTTACCAAATTGGTAGAGTAATTTTGTATCAATTTGTCTTCTTTAAGATACATGCCATGTTATGCACCTATATTTTTCTATGGGGTGTATATAATGTCCTTTGACATGTTATACCATGAATATAATTCCTTTAATAATATTTTAAGCTTCATGTAATGTTATTATTTCATAGGTATTATGATTTAAAGATACCAAAGTGGTAAGAGTTTATTGCTAGAATCTCATCGTTTATCAGTATTGTTTACGATTATGCTTACATTGATGAAATATCGTAATCCATATCTTAATAAATCACATGAATTTTATTATCCTTCATTTATCCATGTTATACCCAAGTAATGGTACCATTTTCCCACTCTTTGGTACTTAATATAACTAAGAAAATATTTTTAAGAAGATCTGACTTTATTTCTCCTTTCGATCAGAAATATGTGTTCTTTCAAAACCATGTTTTCTAAAAATATTTTCAAAAATGTTTTAATATTACCATATTATGTTTAATGTAAAATTTTACCCATGTGTTACCTTTTAAAAAAATGGTTTTAAAAGGAATCTTCTTTCCATTTTCTGATCAAGTCGCTTTTCTAAACTTTTTAAGGTGCAAAAAAGAATGTTCGGCATGTACAGACATACTCGCCATCATGACCACCATTTCCTTGAAGATCACTTTGTAAGTTTACAAGTTTATTTTTAAATAATTGTTTTCTAATATTCTGGATTTTTTTTGATTTTAATGTTGTTTTCAAAGAAAATGGTTTTCAAAAATGTTTTATGTTTAAAAAGAGTTTTGAATAATTTTCAAAGATTACTTTATATGTTTTCAAAAAGTAATTTTAAAAGAAAAGGATTTCAATGATTTCAATATTTCTTTATATGTTTTCAAATCCATTTTCAAAGAAAAGGGTTTGCAAAATGATTTCAGCCCTTCTTTTTAAATGAACCATCATATCGAAAAATATCGGCGAGAAGAACATTTTCAATTCACATAATATGACAGAAATTTCTCTTTCCATAATTGGAAATTTCGCCGGGTCTATAACTTTGCTGCATATAGCTTTGAAGAAGAAACAGAGCTTTGTTAATATATGACAGACATTCTTGGAAAAAATGCAACATAAATCTATAGGAATTAGATCTTGCATCAAAACATGGCAGTCATGTGATTTCAGACCCTTTAATTTTAAATCTCCTATTGACACAATGTTCTTGATATTTGATGAATACCCCTCTGGAACCTTTACGTCATTCAAGAAGTTGCAAAACTGATATCTCTCCTGCCTGGAAAGAGTGTAAGCAGCAGGAGGAAGAAATGTTTTCTTTTCACCCTTCACTAGTGCCAACTCTTCTCGTATTACCATCTCAACCATGTCCAATATATCCTTAATTCCATCCTTTGTTTTGCCGGATGCATTTAGCAATGTGCTGATGACACTATCACATACATTTTTTTTAACATGCATAACATCAAGAAAATGTCTGACATACAGACAATTCCAGTATGGTAATTCAAAAAAAACTGATCTCTTTTTCCAACCAGTTTTCATAAGGCTTTTTGAAAATGGTTTACCAAAAGTAGTGTCCAAATATTTTACTTTCTCAAACAATTGATCACCTGTTAGTGGAGACAGTGTTGTACATTCCTTTGAACTTCCGTTGAATGATGTCGTCCAAGATCGGTACTTATGTTGTCAGGGTAGAAATCTGCGATGTCCTAGAAACATGATTTTCGATGAATGTTTCAACCTAATTGACTGTGTACCTTGTTCGCAAATGGGAAACCCTTGAGTTCCTTTAATGCTATATCCTGACAAATTTCCATAAGCAGGAAAGTCATTTATCGTCCCGTACAACATGGCTTTCAAAGTGAATTGTTCATTTTTGTAAGCATCATACATCGTAACACCTGAATCCCACAATATTTTCAAATCCTCGATCAATGGGGCCAAATAAACATCAATATCATTACCCGGTTGTTTTGGTCCTCATATAAGCATAGATAACATGATGTATTTTCGTTTCATGCATAACCACGGTGGTAAGTTATAATTTACCAACATAACCAGCCATGTACTATGACTGCTACTTTGAAAACCAAAAGGATTCACCCCATCTATAGATAACGTCAGACAAAGGTTTCTCGGCTCTTTCCCAAATTCAGGATACTCATGATCAATTCTCTTCCACTGAGGAGAGTCTGTCGGGTGACGTAGTTTCCCATCTTTAATTCTTGTATCTACATGCCATGTTAATTTTCCTACAGTCTCCTCACTTCCATATAGGCGTCTAAACCTCGGAATGATTGGAAAGTACCATAAAACTTTTATAGGACTAGAATCATCTTTCTTGTATCGGGAAGCACCACACTTTGGGCATTATTTAAGTGATTTGTAGTCCTTGAGAAACAATATATAGTCATTCAGGCAATCATGTATTCTTTCAGAGATCATACCCATCGATCGTATCATTCGTTTGGAATCGTATGTTCGGCTTGGGAGTTCATTATCTTCTGGGAGCATGTCATTCAAAAGAGAAAGTAGTTCCGTAAAACTGGCGTCACTCCACCCATTGTCTGCTTTCAAATTATACAGCTTCAATACAGCTGACAATGCTGTATATTTAGTGCAACCAGCATACAATGGCGTTTTTTCACAACTCTTTAACTTCTCAAACAATTTTGGGCAATCACGAAGTTCATCTTCAACTGTCCTTGTCATTTCCTCAATACAATCTTCATCATCATTCACATCTGTAATCACACCCTCCATACGATCGTCTTCACTGTTCACACTTCTAATCATATCATATGATCTATAAAATGTCGTGTTCTCTGAGTAACTACCTACATTGGTTTTTCCCCGTGTTTATTCCAACATGTATAACTTCGATCTATTCTGTGATAGATTAGGTGTTCTTCCAACTCCTCTGGACTAATTTGTCTTGAATAACAACAACATAAACACGGACAAAGGATTTGAGAAGGGTCACATGCACGATCTTCTGCAAACTTGATAAACTCTTTCACGCTATCTTCATACACTTTTGTCAACCGATTGGCATTCATCCATTCTTTATTCATATTCATCATCTTTATGGGTTTGATCTTGAGAACTTGACTAATATTATGTTTTAATTAATCAGGTAGCATTGTTAGGGTTTTATAAAAACAAATCATGGTAAAAATGCCTTTAATCACATGTGAAATCCATATACATGGTGTGTCCAGTCGGGTGAACATCGTGTATGTATAAGATACCTGATTTAATCTGACATATATCAAATTTATTCCAAGTTAGTCTTACAAAGACTGAATGATGCCTTTGAAAATACATGAAATTTAGAACAACTTGAGCTAAAGGCGTGTACTTTAAATACATATTGAGTCACCTCACCAGCTATGCATCACATTTTTGTGGAATACACGGTGTGTAGTCCTTACATGACCACTAGGGTTGTATAGTCTATACACATCAAGTCTCTATGGTATCTATACATGGTGTGAGTGAAGTAAAACACATGTCATCCTGGGGTGTTCATTCATAAGTCAAGTATACGTAAATTACCAATTTATATATTCCAATGTTCAACAAGAACCAACCAACATTCAATTCATTTAGTGCACAAACAAGGACCACCAACGACCATGATTTTCAGCAGGGCGTTTAGCCCGTACATTTCACATTATAACCATAAATATCAAACAGTAATAACATGAAAACAAGAGGAAACCAATGAGTAACAGGAGAAAATAGTAATAAATATGATGCTATCTCAATGTACTCAAGGTGATGATAAGATGTTGGTCAAGATCAACTATGGGTTGGGAGTACACTAATATTTAATTGAAAAAAAACTACTAAAAACTGATCCAGAAAAGGATGAAATATCCTATTCATCAAGTCCATTAATACAACCAATGCATTAGTTAAACCAAATATCATCGCTAAAAATTCATACAGGCCATAACTACTCCTAAAAGCAGTCCATGGTAGGTCCATCGATGCCCAACTCATCTAATGGTATCTTAATGTCAAATCTATCTTGGAGAAGATCATAGAACCTCATAGATGATCAATGTGACTATCAATGCGTGGATGAGGATACATATTCATGACTCTCATCAGGTTCAATCTCCAATAGTCCAACAAAAGAATAAATACCAATCAACCGTCTATTTTAGAGAACTATAAAACCCCATGGTAAAGTACTATGCCATATGAAACCATTATATTCTATATTATCAAATTGTAATTCAAACAACTGATGATCTTTTGGTGTTATTTTAGAAATTGTGATAGAAACTGAATTTTCTCCCAAAACTAACTAGATTATAAAGTTTATCTCTTTATTAAGAAGTAAATTTTATACCTCATCAGTGAAAACATCCTAAAAATGTACTACCATTAGGGAAAAAGAATCCTATAACATTATAGTAACATCTACAATATGCCTTACTATTTGAGCCATGAGAAAATACAATATAGATTGAATTGGTTCTACATGACTAGATAGAAGATTCCTCTCATCCAAGTGAAAATAACTCTGTCTATTTTGGAGATAAAAAGGTAACTCTCATCTGGGAACAAATGATTTTGGATTGTTATAAAACAAACTAATCCATAACAAAACTAAAATAAAATATTATCATTTAAAGCATGGGTGGTTCACAAAATAAATGATAACCACCAATATCTAGAGATCATTCCTTGAAACATGTTATATTCTTGGACTATAATACCAATAGTGTGTCGATGGTGATAACACTATCCAATATTTACACCTCCAAGCCTAAAACATTTTCAAAAAGAGTAAAAAAAAGGAATGTGATTCTCTTTTATAAAAAATAAAACAAAGGGTAGATGATATAGGAATTGTACCATTGACAATAGATGATCAAGAATCCACAATATCCATAGTAGACTACATAACATGCATATGACCAGCCCCTAAACCCTAGGCTGGAGCCAGACTCCCTATGTTATATACTCTTTCTTATACTGTCATTCCGACATGGTGGTACAATATCCCCTCCCTTGACCAAAACATCCAATGGGACTCTAGCTACCTATTATCAGAGGAGTGTTTGAGTCCTTCCCAATATCTGGTTCCATTCATGTTCCCATACAAAGGCTCTATTGTTGCATGCCCCTAGAAAACCACATTAGGTGGACGAATCTTTTATAAGCATGACACCTCAATCGCAACACCATACAAACCAAACAATCAAAATTTTAGATTTTACAAAGCATCCCTTTTTCAAATTTGTTTGTTAATTCAGGGGTTATCACAGAAGTTTTATCATCCTGGGGTGTTCATTCATAAGTCAAGTATATGTATATTACCAATTTATATATTCCAATGTTCAACAAGAACCAACCAACATTCAATTCATTTAGTGCACAAACAAGGACCACCAATGGCCACAATTTTCAGCGGGGCGTTTAGCCCGTACATTTCACATTATAACCATCAATATCAAACAGTAATAACATGCGAACAAGAGGAAACCAATGAGTAACAGGAGAAAACTCACCACGAAGGTGTTGTTAAGCACACGACAGAGGTGCGTACGTGGTAGAGGAGAGGCGCACAACAGAGGAGATTTCCAACTGAAAATAAAACATTAAATAGGGGAAACCCATGAGAATAAAATAATCTAAAACCGACTACACCATTTACAACATCCCACAAACCCCAAAAGACAATGCATGAAAATAAATTTAAATTTATTGATATAAATCACTATCTGATCACTAATTTTTATTCAAACCATAGGTGCAAACAAATCTAAATAGGAATCAGAAGGATCACATACCTCGAGAAAAGAAATCCAACCATAATAGTGATCAAGCATAGAACAATGTGAACTAGATGGAAATCCGGATGGGGAGTAATCCATCATGTAATAACTCTAAGAAATTGGTGTGGTGAAAAAATCCCAACATTCTATTAGGGGTGTCCATGGGTCGGGTCGGGTCGGGTTATATTCATTTTTTTTGGACCCGACCCGACCCAACCCGTATCACATTGGGTTGGGTTGATCGGGTCGACGGGTCGATCAGGTTATGTAAAAAAAAATCGTCGCCGCTGATTATTATCCCACCGCACACGCCTCCTTCCCATTATCCTCCCTGCGACTCTATTTCTTCCTCACTGACAGCCATCAAGGGTTCAAGATGGGTGATCTGCTTCATCAAGGGAGTCTACATCCGCAATGGGGCCAACCCCCAGTTCCAGCCTTGAGCCGGCCACCACTTATTTGACGGCGACGGGATGATCCACGCGGTCCGCTTTCACGGCGACGGCTCCGTCGGCTACTGCTGCCGGTTCACACAGACCCGGCGGCTGGTCCAGGAGAAATCACTGGGCCGCCCTGTCTTCCCCAAGGCCATCGGCGAGCTCCACGGCCACTCCGGCATCGCCCGCCTCCTCCTCTTCTACGCTCGCGGCCTCCTCGGTCTCCTCGACCACCGCCACGGCACCGGAGTCGCCAATGCCGGCCTCACCTTCTTCAACCGCCGCCTCCTCGCCCTGTCGGAGGACGATCTCCCATACCACGTCCACGTCTCGCCCTCCGGCGAGCTGTTCTCGCTCACCTACGATGTTCTCCGGAAGCCGCACCTCAGGTACTTCTGATTCTCCCGCGACGGCGAAATCCCCAGACGTCGAGGTCCCCCTGGCCGATCCCACAATGGTGCATGACTTCGCCATCACCGAGAACTTCGTCGTGATTCTGGACCAGCAGGTGGTGTTCCGGATACGGGAGATGATTCGCGGCGGATCTCCGGTGGTGTACGACGGAAACAAGGCATCACGGTTTGGGATCTTGAGCAAGAACGCGACGGACGGCAGCGGAATCAGGTGGATCGAGGTTCCGGATTGCTTCTGTTTCCATTTCTGGAACGCGTGGGAGGAGGCCGGCTCCGACGAGGTGGTCGTGATCGGATCCTGCATGACGCCGGCGGACTCCATCTTCAACGAGCACGAGGAGAGTCTCCGCAGCGTGCTCTCAGAGATCCGGCTCAACCTCCGCACCGTGGAATCCCGTCGGCGTCCCGTGCTCCCGGATCACTCCGGCGTGTGGGTCTGCGGTGGTCGCAGACGACGGTGGAGCGAGGAGGTAGCGCGCGGGTCCAAAAGATGCGCAGGGGTAGTGACGGGTTGGTTGGGTCGGGTTGGGTAATTTTTCTCCCAACCCGTGACCCGACCCAACCCGATCACGGGTCAACCCGAAATGACCTGACCCGTGAATATGAAATCTTGAACCCGACCCAACCCGACCCAACCCGGTCGGGTCGGGTCGGGTCAGTCGGGTCGGGCTGGGTCTGGACACCCCTACATTCTATTAGTATTTGTGGTGCGATATGTTATACTGAACACCCTATGTAAGGGAGTGTGATTTTCCTATATTCTCAACAATTACCTTACCATCTTATGTTATCCTCTATAAAGGTGTATTTTAATTTTAACTAGAATGGAGAATTACCTCCCATCCATCAATTTAATTAGTACCATTTGTATAAGTAAGGCATTATTAACATTCATATTTATATTACAAAACATGAAGAAAAACATCTCATATGTCCCATTATCCATGTATAATTTCATTCAACGAAATGAAACACACAATTATCATTCTATATAACATGCAGTATATGGTGTTCCCTTTCAACCCATTATAGATCATTTAAATTAATTTAATTAATTCTTTAAATTAAAATAAATCCATCATGTAAAATTCACTCCTCATTATTATTACACATTCAATTTTACCAAGAATGGAAAATTCACTAATAAGGCTCAAAGGGTCTTCAAAATGGGCCATAATCAACATGGAAATTTCCTACATGGTAAATTCCATTAAGAATCTAGGCCAAACACCTATAATGTGTCTTCAATTCCATTTATATACCCTTGTATCAAGGGAAACATCATTTAAAATCTTTGACATAATCTAAATAGGTGTTCAGGGTAGTTAATAATTTGACATTAAAGGGATAATTTTACTTGGCACACTCAAGGGGTGTCCATAAAAGAGTTCAAGAACATCTAACCCATGAAACAAGATTCAATAGGTGTTTATTGAGGTGAAAGGAATAAATAAAGAACTCAATAATATCAACAATCCATTAACTCTTTCAATAACACCTTAAATCAGGATTTCACACGTTCAATTCAAGCGGTAGAAAAAAAAAATTACCTGAAAATGAATATCAATAATGGTAGCAGCGGTGGCGGAGGCAGCACCGGAGGTGGAGGCGGCAGTGGCGGTGGCAGTCGCGGTAGAGGCAGCAGCAGTTGTGGTAGCGGGGGTGGGGGCAGCGGCGGTAGAGAAGGAGGAGGATGAGGAGGATGACGAGGAGGAGGACGAGGTCGCGGCGGCGAGGGGCCTGGTTCAGCTTCCGTGAGAGCTTGACCACGTGCAAACGAGGATGGCCTATTAGGGTTATTAAATAAAAACCGACAGAACCTTTATCAGCGCTCGTTAAAAGCGCTGATAAAGGTATGTTTTTTATCAGCGCTAAAATAAAAGCGCTGATAAAACATTCATTTATCAGTGCTTTTTTAGCACTGATAAAGAGATACCTTTATCAGCGCTTTTAGATAGCGCTGATAAAGGCATACCCCTTTATCAGCGCTTTCTATTTAGTGCTGATAAAGGGCATCACTTCCCTTGCCCTGTTTTGTGGTAGTGTTTATAATAAAAGGATTTTTAAATAGTTTTATGAAAAAAGACTTTCAAAAAAAGGATATTTTCTTTAAGAAATGTTCCACGTGATCTTTCAAAATCCTTCTCCATATAAGATGGCATACTTTGTTATAGTTTATACTTTACTGGGGATATAATCCTAGTTTACCATTCATAATCTTTCTTTAATGGTTTATGTTTTGGTGGAATTATGTTTATGACACCCGTTTCTCTTCCATGGGTTATATGCTTTTGAAACCTTCTTCTTTTCACAAGTTATGTTTTGATGAAATGATTGTGAGACCTATCTATTTTCCATAGGTAATGGTATGATGAAATGTTTATGACAACCATTTCATTTCATGGGTTATTATATGATGTTTATGAAACCTATCTCTTTTTACGGGCCATGATATGATGAAAGTTTTGTTATCTTGTGACACATGTATGTATGATTTTATTCTCTGATGAGTGGAACCTATATATCCCTCCAATGCCTTGGGTAAATATTTATATCTCATGATATAATGATGAGAATCAAGTTGATAGACTTTGTCCACTATGGAATATGGAGAAACCCAATCTACTATGGGAAGATAGGGAAACCCGATCCACTATGGGAAGATGGGGAAACCCAATCCACTATGGAAAGATGGGGAAACCTAATCACTTGTAAGTAAATGACTACAACCAGGGATGGTGGTGTGTCCCACCCAGTAAGTGTAGTCCTCATGAAGTGACCTGATAAGTTTTTTTCAATGAGACTTGGCTTATAGGGAATGATATTACATGTTTATGTGACTACCACAATTCCATGTCTTATTCCTATGTTATGATTTCCTGGATTATGATCTTGATTCCCTTATGATTGATGTCTTACGAACTTCTAATATTTACGTTATGACTCTTGATTATTATCTTTTATATGCAAGGTATGACCTTATAATGTTATGATCATGTTATAATACCCTTATGATCATGTTATGCTTACATATATCTCTTATTTACCCTTACCGAGAACATGAGAGCATCCCTTTCTTATGTTTCCTTTCCTCAGGTAATAAAGAAAGGTTTTAAGTAGGATTACTAAAGGGAAATACCTTTAAGGGATATGTTGAATATTTTTCACCATGTTAGAAGATCATGTTTCAAAGTTTCCAAAGACACTAAACTATTACGGTCCCCAGGCATGTATTTTTGTAATGTGCTGAATATTCATTTAAAATGATGTAATATCCATATATGTTAAGCTTGGGTCATTATAGTTGGTATCAAAGGGAAGGTTTAGTCAACCTTTGGAAACTAGGATGAGAAAACTTTAGTGAGATCCCTAGGGATATTTCTAAGGATATGTTTAGGGATATCTTTAGTGATATAAGCTTAAGGTGCCTTATATTTAAAAGTAGGTGTCATAATTTAGACTCCTATATGTGATTTTTCATGATTATGTGGTTTTCCACTATGATTTCTCACACTATGTTTTTTGGTTTTATTCAATGGTGAGAACCGGAAAGAACTGGGTTAATTTTGAATGTGACAAACAATTTATTGATGAGCAGACAAATGGGATGGTTACTGGAGTGAAGGATGTTTTGATCATGATTAGTTAGTTTTCATGAAACATGATTAATAATATATACCTTAACCAACTCTCAGACTCACCAAATAAGAGAAGAAATGAGTTCACTGAGATTTCGAGTAATGGATACCATGTAGGAAAGAATATTCAGTTTCCCTTGTGTAAAAAATATGGAAATAACCACCCAAGTGAATGTCTTAAAGGAACAAGAAGATGTTTTGACTGTGGAAAATAAAGAAACAAAGCAAGTAATTACAAAGGGAAAAAATGAAGGGTCCAGTTAACGTAATGGATGGGAATATTAGACTCCCTAAGAAATCATAAAAGGTTAAATGATTTAAGTACATAATGAATGGTCATTATGAAAATCAATGTCCCAAGTGGAAAGCTCACAAATAGAATCAGAAAGGTGGTATGAGTAATGGTTATATTGCTGATGATGAGGATGATACAAGTGAAATGTGAAAGGAAAGAGGTACTAAGTAATAGGATGAGGTAGCCTTGTTAATGGATTAAGGATGAAGTAGAATAATTGAAGTGTTTATGTATTTGGATTCAAGAATTATGAATTGATAAATATATAAGGATTTTTTATTTTATGTTTTTCTCTAATACTTTATAAGAATATGTTGAATGGTTCTAATGGACTAGAAAAGTGATTTAATGGCAAGGTGATATTCATGGGAAACACATGATTAAGGGAAATATAACCTTTAATATGTTCCTAATTTCGAGATAATTATGTTTTAATAAAGATATGTTAGATATAAATAAGTAAATTGGATGGCACTAATTTCCTTAGAACTGATTAAGGTTTTGATTAAAAAGTGGTCTATGTTATCATGTATGAAGTTTACAACATTTTTTGGATTTAAGGAATATATCCAATAAAAATTGTAATAAGCAAACATTCATGTTTTTAATAAGGATTTATGGTAATTTAGGTTATTACCATGTTTCAAGAGAATACATGATGAAGTTATGTAAGGACTTGGCCTTAAAACATTACATAATCTTGAGTTAATTTAAGAATTTTACTTTCTTTCACATTGAGGATCTTTTCAGGTTTAGAGATTTAGAGAATTAGGCCATAAATCATACATAACAAAACCATAAAAATACAAAGTGGAAACTTCCAAATAGTATCCATTTTTCACATAATCTCAAATATTTAAAATAAATCATGATCATTATTATAAAAACTATTCACGACATTCACCGTGAAAATCCAAATCCTTACTGATCCTTAAGTCCTTTGAACAAAATTAAAAAACATAGGATGAGCATAAAAATATCAATAAGGGATATAAAAATAATGAAACCATTATTCCATTTATAAATATTAAAACCTATGAAAACTTTATCATAAAGTAATACTTTTCACCCTTATTAAGTAGTAAATACTTTCCTTTTAAAATAAGCTCATTTCATACCTTTTTTTAATCACAAGATTACCATAAAAACCATAAAATCATATAAAATACATAAAAGTACCTTAGGACATAATTATACTTATCACTCATATAAATGGAATAACCATGAAACTACCTTCTATACATATCACTCTTTCAAATGGAATATCCATATGGTCGACTTTCATACCCAATGCATTGGAGGTTATAACATAACCAAATGACCTTGGTTTATCATGTGACCAACCATCCTTGGTTTATTATGTAACCACCTCTCAAATTTACAAGTACTATTATATGATCATAACACATAAAATCTTGCAATTTTCAACATATCACTCTGAAAATTTCATTTTCACTGATAAGAAAACATTTCATGTTATAAAAATAATCAATCCATTTTAAAAACCAATTTATAATAACAAAATACCCAAAAAAGGGAAATAGGGGTTTCTTTTTCTTTAAAAAACATGATGGTTTGTATAGGAAGAAAAATATAAAATAATGGTCATGGCAACGGAGAAGTTGTTTCCTCCGTACATGTTAAAAAGAACATTATTTTTGTATTTTTTAAAGGAATTCAAACGTTCCGTACATAAAACATAAAAAAATAATTTTTTAAAAAATTTTAATTAAATTAAAAATAAAAAGAAAATTTACTTTATAATCCTTTTATTAAATAAAAATATAAAATAATATCAAGAACATTTACATGAAGAAAAAGATTTGATAATTAAATATTTACACTGTCAAGGTGTCCTATACCACTTTGAACATTTAAATCATAATCCCCATGAAATAATATCATTTAAAAAAACATTAAATAACATGATAATAAATAAATTCATGATATAATATGTCAATGTGGATATATATACACCTCATAAAAGAAGGTGGGTGTATCACATCAAGATATACCTTAATGAAAGGAGATTGAGACTAAGTCCCTTACCTTGAGTCTGATTTGTCATGTATATTCTTTATATTCCTGAATAATAAACTTATGTTAATTATTTACCTTATTTATAACCTTTTTCAAGTTTATTATTCCTTTTATATCACTTAATATCATGTTATTATATAAGTTTACATTGGACGTTTTGACAATACTCGATACACAAGTCCAAAATGAATTTAGTATGATATCAATAGTCAAAGAGGTCATAAGTCCATAATATCCATAATAATATTCATAAAATAATAATAAATTTTATACATAAATTATAATTTTAAATCCATCCATTACATATGGATATAAAAAATGAACTACGTTACAATCATGAAGACGGTAAGTCGTACGTACGCATGAGTAACGTTTTCATTTTTAAATGATCATTATGAAAAGAGGGTAAGTATTATTTTATCTTTCCATAATGATCATAATATAATATTAATAATTTAAATATACTTATATATATCATCCATGTGATGTAGTGATGAAAATTGAATCACATTGCTCCGTGGAGGTGATAGTTTATACGTACACATAAACAACGTTATCATTTTCATGTTCATGGAAAGGTAAGAACATACATGATATATTATATTTTAACAATGATAAATATTTCATGAATATCATATATAAACTTTAATTCCATCATTAAAACCAGTCTTGAGAGTCGATGATGAAAAACGAATTATATCAGTTCATGAGGCGGTAGTTCACCGTACACACGAATGATAATTCTTTTCCCATTTGACTGAAATGGAGATGGATTTAGGTGATGATATTAACATAATAATATCTTAGTATATTGAGGATACTGTAGTTATTATTTCATCATGGTGGAAGAATATTTTAAGGAATTGTAAGAAGAAATTAAATAGAAACACTTAATTAAAAATGACACCTCTTCTTCAGATGATCTCCTTTGATTAACACCTTAACACCTTTAAAGAGGGTGTTTTGCCTAAACTAAGGCCTCCATAATATGGGTAGGGATTACATGAATGTATTTGGGTAGATCTTGTACAATCCAAATGGGTTTTAAAGTGTATTGAAATGAGAAGAATATGTACCCTTTATAGGAGAGGGGAGGGACACTCTTGGAAATCTTCAAATTATTAAATTAATATAAATTAATTTTATATTTAAAATGTCTCCAAACTGATTTATTTATAATACATGATTATTTCGTGTTATAATCCCTTCATAAAATAAAAATTAGATAAGTTTTTACTATTTTTTAATCCCTATCTTTTAGTTTTAACCCTTATTTAACCTTTCTAATTATTATCGCGATATCATGTAATTTACACTTTGAGGGTTAATATAATTACTATAAAATGTAAAATGATAAATAAATGAAACTATTAATTACTTTAAAATGTCCCTTATATAAACCCAAATTAAAAATATTTATATTTTTAAAAACAAAAGTATGAAAAAATTGACTTTCCTTTGAATATAAAATTATAAAGGTTATATTCTCATCCAAAAGGTCATAAATAGACTCATAATCGATCCTTTAATGCTTAGGGGTGAAAAATACTCATCTAATAAAATAATTACATGTGTTAGGGTAATTTTACAATATTTATAATATTATTTTTACCTCTAATTACCCTATTTACCTTTAACTGTGTTAATAAAAAATTTACTAAATTTACTATTCATAATGTCCAAAAATAAAAGGGAACTATTTACTAAATTTATATATTATGATTACAAATATATAATACATATTTAAAAATTACAAATATAGAAATTACATAAATTTATTAAAAATTAATCCTGTTGACAAAACAAGAAAGCAGGTTTTTAAAGTAAAAACCTTCAAAAGATTAAAATGTTTTTATATCTAAATTCAATGTGAAATTGATTTCAATGACCTAAATTGGTTTAAACGATAAAAACATGATCCAATTATACTTAAAAAACATTCAAATATATAATTTAACATTAAAAATAAATTTTATTAAAATGTAGTTTTCAATTGAAATACAGTTTTTTTACTATTTGTCAAAACATAAAACTTATCAAAAAAATACCAAAAATTTAAACAAAGTAAATTTTGATATTCCTATTTCAAATAAGAAGTTTATTTTTACAAATATAATTCATAAAAGTGTCAAAAAACTAGATTTAAAATAGGTGTTCCATCAAAAGACGACAAATATGCCTTTTTAGAAAAATACTTCTTTTATACGTAAAATTGGATTTATTATTATATCATCTCTAGAAAACATATAAAATGAATGTTAAACATTATATTAAATAAATATATATATATATTATATATATATATATATATTTCATTAATATAATCCAAGAAGAGTGATTTTATTACTTATTGGTATAAAAAACACTTGTGCACATTTAAATAGTTTTTTAGAAAAATATTTCCTTTTATTTTAAAAAAGGGTTTTACATTCATTTATAATTAATTTTTCAAATAATTATTTATATATACATGTGTAAACCATATTTTCATAATTTAGTTAATATTGTTCATTCCCACCATTCTAATGACTATGTTATAATGATAACATAATAATATTTAGTTGTTTGTTTAAGCTTGAGTTGTGTATCATGTACGCTATTGAACATAGTTTTTATTTTTTTTTAAAAACTTAGGATGTTACATTATCCCCCCCCCATTAATAAATTTTATCCTCATAATTTTAAATCAGGATCAGAAACTCAGGGTTTTACTTTTAAAAACACATTTTTTGAAATCTCACATCAGAAAAAAAAAGGATTAATGAAACTTCCACTTTAAAATAAAGGTATGTATGAAGGTTACCTGAGATAACACATACCAGGTTTCCATATGGGAAAACATAGATATGGAAGATAAAACTAACTATCAAGTTCTGATGGATACTAATAGAGAACATGGTCATGAGAAATTTAAAAATCACAAAACCATAAATACGCGATAGGTTAAAAGGTCATTGATTTCTTAGTAAGAAAAGTAAAAGAATAACATTTTTGTTTTAAAATACTTTTCTTAGATTTGAGGAATTATTTTACTACCTAGACTAAGAAAACAAGGAAATATACTTACTTGAAAAGTATAGTTTCATCCTTTAGTCAATTTCCACCATAAACTTATCTTTTTCTCCAAACGATGAGTATTTAAGATGAATTTTTTTATGCCTGAAGCATTAAAATAAACTTCTAAAGAATCACATAATCCAAAAAAGATTAACTATCTATTTATACTCTCTTGAAACATTAGCCAAAACCAAAATGGTTAGGATAATATAAAAAAATCTCAAAAAATAATAAACCATTGTATTATGAAAAACTACTTTTAATATCCAAAATTCAACAATAATACCTAAAGTTCAACATAGACCATTCAAAAAATAATTATCCTTAAAATTCCTCAAAAATTTTATAGACTAATATCGAAACCCAAAAATCAGAAAGATTTTATCACATAGTCTTCCAAGATAAATTTTAATATTCATATCCAAATAACATCATTCACACTTAATGTCTCATACAAAAAATGCAATTTCCAAAATCACATAATCTCCAAGATATGATAATTATTTACATAAATAACCAAAATCACCATAAATACACTATAAAATCATATATTCTTCCAAAATATAATTGAACCTTTATTCCTCAAAATATTCTATTTACCTTAATATTATTAGATTCCTAAAATAGTGAATGTCTTCCAAAAAACATTAATCGCTTAATCACCAAATTATTTTCCAATAAAACACATGTTCCCAAATTGTAACAACCCATAATTACCTCAAAATCATAGATCATATAAACCATAAAGGATAACAATATCTTTAAGCCTATGTCCACCAAAAGTAAAGGAAATTTTCCCCAAATAACTTTTTTTTTCAAATCATAAACTTAAGGGTTATATATACCCCAAACATTTATCAAAAATC
This sequence comes from Viscum album, assembly GCA_963277665.1. NCBI lineage: Eukaryota > Viridiplantae > Streptophyta > Magnoliopsida > Santalales > Viscaceae > Viscum > Viscum album. The sequence goes on along the minus strand of OY728150.1, from coordinate 1,285,130,920 downwards.
AATAAATGTATCCCAAAAATATTATCAAATTTTTACTACTTTTAAAGGGTATCGATTCCATATAATATTTGTTTCCATATTTTTGAAAAAAAAAACCAACTATAGAATAATACTTAGGTGTTCCATGATTCCCATAATATTTATAAAACGCCACTATATCATAAATTCGAAAACTCAATACATAAACACATCCTTCATTGAAATTCCTTCTTAAACCATTAACCATGATTCATCATCTTATTCCTTAATACTTTATACCTATAATCAAAGATATGAATTATATCCTTATGATTCATCAATATCAACCCAAAAATGTTTCATAATTATAATATAAGAAAAAAATTTGTACATTAAATTAAGAAATTAGTATTTATTTGATATCCATTTATCTTATAACATGATTCAAAATTTGATAATTTCAAATCAAATGAAAAATATACCATGACCCATAAAATTTTTGGAGAAAAGAAAACATGTTAGATAAGTAAGACAGTTTCTGGAAGGCAATTTGAATACTTAGAAAGCTGTCAAAATCATTTGAATAATATTTTGTAATAATAATGATAATAAAATCATCCAGAAGGGATAATAAGGTTTTGAAAGATCACTTTCCTTCCATCTTGATAAATTATCCTTACTCTATAGAAAATAACATCATTAAAACATGAAATGAATTATTACATGTTAAAATGAAAATTTCCATTTTAAAGATAATATCTATAAAAAATATATAATAATTTAACCTTTGAATCTTTTATACCTATATCGATTAACTTTCTAAATCCAATCTCCAAAAATACCATTAGTCACCTTAAAATTTTATAACTTAAAGCCTCGAAAAAGATTCTAAGACATTAAGCTTGTAAACTCATGATGATATCCCTAACTCTTAAGAAAAAATCCTAATCTATAAAGTTGTCTAAACCATCCTTTCATACCAACTGTAAGGACCTGACCTTAAAACATTACATAATCTTGAGTTAAGTCTATAATTTTAATTTCTTTCACATTGAGGATCTTTTCAAGTTTATAACTTTAGAGAATTAATCCATAACTCATACATAACAAAACCATAATAATACAAAGTGGACACTTCTTAATAGTGTCCATTTTTCCATAATATAAAATATTTAAAATAAATCATGATCACTATTATGGAAACTCTTCACGAAATTTAACATGGAATCTCCAAATCCTCACTTATCCTTAAGTCTTGTGAATAACATTAAAAAATGTGGGATAATCATAAAAAACTCAATAAGGGATATAAAAATAAGGAAACTATTATTCCATTGATAAATAATAAATCCTATGTAAACTTTATCATAAAGTAATAATTTTCACCCTTATTAAGTAGTAAATAATTTTCTTTGAAAATAAGCTCATTTCATACCTTTTTTGTAATCAAAAGATTACCATAAAACCCATAGCAAGTGTAGAAAATACATAAAAGTACCTTGGGAAATAATTATACTTGTCACTCCTATAAATGGAATAAGTATTTGGTCGACTTCCATACATGTCACTCTTACAAATGGAACAACCATATGGTCGACTTCTATCATGACCCAACCCTCCAGGGTCTGACCCGTGACTACCCAAAGCCCGCCTCCGATATGCCAGGGGATGGCGACCAGCACTGAGTAGGCATATCCCACAAATGGGAGGCATTATCCTAAAGTAAATACACACACACACATCTCCAAGCCACATAATGATTAAATATAAAACAACTGAAATAATGGATGCATGCATCTAAGATCCCACAACCAAAGTAAAACATGAAGTAAAGAAAAGTAAAAAGGGACAAATATAAGCCCACCATAAAGAGTCAGTAAAAAAGACTAACTGAAACCATAGATGTCCAACCTACTCTAAGGGTGATGACTAAGTCAAAGGTACACTCCCAGAAAACACCTCGATCTGCCTAGCTCTAATTATGATCCACCCACTCCTGGTCCTCCTAAGATACTGTCAAAAGGGTCGATGTCTGCATAATACACGACATGTGCGGACAAAGCCCGTGCAGGGGTGAGTATAAAAATACTCAGTAGGATACCCCAAAAACACTAAATATGAATCACCAAGTGTAGCCATATCAATACAATATGTAACAATGTATCATAGATACAAGTAGTACAAAAAGAACCCAGATATACTTAGGAGATACACCACACCATCAGGCGGTCATAACCAACTGCCAACCACAATATTCTGATTGAAGCACGCTCGTTCTAGGAGAACTCACTCCTCAAGCCATGATATCATCAGAGACACTCGATGAAGATGTATATCTCATTTGGGCCTCACCCAAAGAGAATTCATTGGTCAAAGAAGACTATGATACACATAGAGGGGGTCATGCCTAGAACCACTGGGGAACACCACAAACCCAATCTAGATCAACTAGCTATGTAGGGGATCATATTCTAACAATTTAACACACCCTACTAATGTGGACCACTATATAGAGGATCAAATTTAGACTTAGGGAGGTCATTTTTATTCCACAAACTCTACTAGAGATGATAAAGGATTTCACTCCAGTCTCACAGAGGGACACCACAACTCTATATGAGGCTCTTTCTTCAGAGAGGATTAAAATCCAGTAATGTGGATGTAATGCCACACTATACCCTCGAGGAAAGGGCCAAGATAAAACACTCAACCTATACTAGTACAAACTAAGAAAATTAAGAGCCTCAACCACTCTTGATGGGAGTACACAACGTGTCTCGGGGGGTACACGATGTGTTCTGTTATCCCAAGTCTGGTCCATGTGGATGAACCTCACACGACATATAGTCTCTATATAAACAGAATGTAGTATGAGTAAATGGTGTGTAGAGACACACGGTTCCATACCCGTGTCTCTTATCCATGTTCGTGTACTGGAGCCATGTCTGTGTACCAGTCTGTGTATGCCAATCTGTGTCCATGTGGGAGTACACAGTGTATCCATGCCCATGTACTCCAACATGTATCTGTGTACTTACTAAGTACACGTTGAGTCATCTGGGGAGGGTCACACACCCTGTGAAAAGGGTCACATTCCATGTGGTCCTTAACTCTGACCAAAACCCTAGAGATGCATCCAGGCCCCCCTGCACATCATGTAATCTCGGATTACATGCCATGTTCTACAGGATTTTCCAGAATCCCAGATTCTTCCTCCCGCACCCTGACTAATGCTCCAACCCTCGATTCAGTGGTTGCCTTACCGTGAAACTAAAGATCTGAGGTATTCTTTCCATGCCAACACCAAATCAACATTTTTCTTCATCAGATATACTCGAAAAACAGATCAAAATCAATGTTCTTGGTTTTTTACCGAAGAATTCTAAAGAACACAAAATCGAGAATCATCCATCATTTGATTCATCACCGTAACCACCTTTGCATCATGATGATCCCAAATTTTTTATATTAGATCGTCGCACCAAGAATCAGGTGCACAGCGATCGATTGATCGGGATGTGTCAAACCATGGGCCAATGAAGAACGCCTGTAGTGAAATGCGAAATTGAGGGAGAAAAGAACAATCAATCAGGAAGAATGAACCTTGATCCATTGTTCATGTTGATCTTGGTTCGTTTTCATTATAACGGTAAACAAATCCATCACCAAAATTAAACCAAAGAATTTTTCTCATAAATCCCTAAAATATAAATCTCATCCTGCAATACGCATGATCTGTCAATCAATCCATTCATTGATTGATTCACATTCCTCATAGAAATGAAGAATGGGGAAGAATCCATATAAAATAAACATCCTACCACAATTCGGTTTGATTGCTGATGAGGAACGATGCATCGTTGCATTCATTGTTAAGATTTTTCAAATCTAAGGTTACGTCGATTGATTGATCCATAATTCATCGTCATTTGGATGAGAGGATTCTCCAAGGCACTCTCAAATAATCCTCTGTAGATTCCAGGGTTATGCAGCTAACCCTGGAATTATGACATAAGGATCTATTTAAAAATACATTAAACATCGCATCAAGGAAATGTATAAAACTAATTTTATTAAATAATTTTATTCATTTTAATGCCTGCGACAACTTTTTCACAAATGACCCATGCTGACCAAAGTTAGGTCGCACCTATGGTAAAACCTCCATTCTAAACTCAACTGTGCCCTTCAATTTCTGATCTAGGCACCCATTTAGTATTTATTCCACTATTTCAAGAAAACCATGCGTATGTGCTATTAAATATTTTTAATATTTTTCAAACATTTGTTTTGGGAACTCCGAGCCTCAAAATCGCATGTCATCTCAGTGCCTGGTCTCAAAATAAATCCATATAATATTTAAAAATAATAAATGAAAAATCTGAGATATTACATTCTCCCCACCTTGGGGATTTACGTCCCTGAAATCCAAAACAAGGGCTACTCAAACAGATGATGGTACTGATCATGAATCTGAGCCTCCTACTCCCATGTTCTCTCCTGGAGATTATCATGCTGCCACCAAACACGTACTAAAGGAATCGATTGCCCATGAAGGATCATCTCCCACCGATCCTCGATCTCCACTGGGTACATAGAAACAGTTTCTCCATCCTCGTTGTCCAGCTCGCCCCGGTCGATGACATGCGATGGGTCATGCACATACCTCCTTAGCTGCGACATGTGGAAGATGTCATGTACCTGATATAATTGTGAAGGTAGAACCAAGTGGTGCACTACCTCACCAACTCTACGTAGTATCTGGAAAGGGTTGATAAACCTCATAGATAGCTTGATGCCCCATCCAAATCTCTATAATCCCCATTGAGGTGAAACCTAAAGGAACACATGGTCTCCTTCCTCAAACTCCAAAGGACTCTATCTCATATCAGCATAAGTCTTTTGATGACTTTGTGCAGTCTTGATATGCTCTTGGATGATCTAAACTTTCTCTATAGTAGCTCACACGAACTCTAGGCCCATGAGCGATGACTCTCTTGGGTCAGTCTAACAAAGTGGTGACCTATAAGGTCACCCGTACAGAGCCTCGAAATGTTATCATAACAGTGGTGGAATGATAGCTATTTTTGTATGCAAACTCCACCAATGGTAGGTGATCCTTTCAAATACAACTAAAGTATAACATGAAAGCCTGCAATATTTCCTCTAGAACCTGAATGGTCTGCTCTGTCTGGTTGTCCGTTTGTGGTTGAAATGTTATGCTCAAGATCAACTGGGTTCCAAATTCCTCTTATAATCTGTTCTACAACTGGGATGTAAAATGAGCACCATGATCCAAAACAATCGTCAATGGGACTCCATGGAGTCGAAAAATCTCCTGGACATAGAGGCATCCCAAGATCCCTATTGAAATCTTCTCTCAGATAGCTAACAAGTGGACTGACTTGGTAATTCATTCAATGACCACCCAGATGTCATTGTGTCCCATGGATGTACGTGGTAAACCCGTAAAAAATCCATCTATATCTTATCCTAATTCCATTATGGAACCTCAAGGGGTTGAGTTAAACCCACCAGAACTTGGTGATCAACCTTTACTTGCTGATAAGTAAGGTATCAAGAAACAAACTCTGTAACTCCTTTCTTTATCCCTAACCACCAATAATGATATCGGAGGTCATGGTATATCTTTTCCACACCTAGATGTACTTCCAAATGGGATGTATGAAACTCCCTCAGAACCTCCTCCCGTAATTCCACTGGTAATTCTGTGTGTCCTATGAAAAGAATGACATGCTCCCCACCTTTTGAATATCCACTAGGAGCATGCCCTGTGGACATCCGAGCACGTAATGTTTCACAGTTTTTATCCCTAAGTTATGACTCCATGACTTGCTATAAGAGTGGAGGGGTGACAATGATTAACTGAAGGTAAGTTATTCTATCTCCATCCAAAAAGGATAACTATAACGAGGCTAACTACTTTGATGCCTTGTTCAACAACTATGAACTAGATCTCCTGATGAGAGCATTTTCCACCACGTTATCCTTCCCATAAGTATAGACAATCTCAAATTCATATTTCTAGAGGAACTCTAGTCATCGCCTCTGTCACAAGTTTAGATCCTTATGATAGAAGATATACTTGAGACTCTTGTGGTCAGAGTAGACGAAAAATGGCTCTTCCATCAAGTAGTGTCACCACATCTTCAAAGTGAAGACTATTGTTGCTAACTCAAGATCATGGGTCTCATAATTCTACTCATGTGGACTCAACTAGAATTAACCATAGGCAATCACCAATTTACACTGTATCAGGAAACAACCAAGACCAGTTCCTGATGCATTGCATAATACCACGTACTCAACACCTTTCTCCAACAACCTCAATATGGGAGAACTTGTCAACCTCTACCTTAGCTCTAGAAATCACCACTGGCACTTTTTCATCCACATGAAAGGCTACCCCTTTCATGTCAAATCTTTCAAGGGTGCTACCACTCTAGATAATTTGGGTACAAACCTCTGATAATACCTTGTCAATCCAAGGAAACTCCGCACCTCGGTAACACTCTTAGGTGGTTCCCAAGTAAGCAATGCCTCAACCTTCACTGGATCCACTATAAATCCAGCCTCTAAGATGATGTTCCATAGAAAATGGACCTCTCGAATCCAAAACTGAAACTTAGAGAGATTCCCATAAAGTTAGTTCTCTCAGAGTGTGTTCAGGACTATCCTTAAGTGTCTTGCATGCTCTTCCTCAGATGCCAAATGTATTAGGATGTCATCGACGAAGACTACCACGAACTGGTCTAAGTAAGGTTGAAAGATACTATTCATGAGTCCCATGAACACTATTGGGGAATTCTTCATTTCAAATGACATCACAAAGTACTCATAGTGACCATGACGACATTTGAAGTCTGTCTTTGGTATATCCTCATCCCATACTCACAGTTGGTGGTAGCCTAATCGGGGGTAAATCTTTGAGAACCATCGGGCCCATTTCAAATGATCAAGGAGGTCATCAATCCTTGGTAGTAGATACTAGTTCTTCATGGTCACCTGGTTTAATACACATAACCCCAAGCTCCCATAAACCTTCTTGTAAAACAAAACTGGGGCTACCCAAGGTGAAACACTGGGTCTCACGAAGCCCTTCTTCTTACAAGTCCTCCAACTGTACCCTCAGATCATGAAGTTCTATAGGATCCATTCGATATGAATGTGTAGATATCAGTGTCATCCTGGGGTGTAGATAAATGCAGAAGTCTATCTCCATATGGGGAGGTAAACCTGGAATATCTTCAGGAAAGACATCCTCATACTCCACCGCCACTGCAGGAAACCGTGGACTCATATCATCCATTGCATCGAGGGTCAGGCTAGAAAACTGAAGAGTAATCGATTGCACCCTCCTATGCGTGAGTCCATCCTGTGCTACCTATATTTACTTTTCACCAAAAAAGGAAAACTTGATCCCATCACTACAGACACACCACACTCCTCTCCTAAAATAGTCAATCTGAGCATGAACTGTGGATAACTAGTATATACCAAGAATGAAATCATAAGGCCTCAACACCGCTACCAAGATATCTCAACTAAAACTCTCACCTCTAAGAGTTAGGTCATAATGTCATCACTAGTGTGTGATCATTGAATCTCCTCCTGTAGGAGTCTCCAAGTGTAAGGGTTGAGTCAATGGTTCAACTGGAATCTCTGAGTCTCGAACAAGATTTGTGGTAAGAAAAGAATAATTAGCACCTGTGTCTATCAAAATTATAGCTAAGGTGGAAAAAACACATATCATACCTCATATAATCCCTGGATACTTAGGGTCATAAGTCTCCATAGCATGCAGCTGGCCTCATCCTTTTCCACCAACTCCCTAGGCCTAGCGTGGACCACATAGGGGTGGTGGTGGTAATAGGTCAAACCTCCTACCACCTCCTACTACCCTGCCTGCCCCTATTCCACATCCTCTGACCTACAGACCACCCTGGTCATATCTCTATATTTGTATAGATGGTCCCTCGACCATCTCCTGATCAGCAGTATGACGGGTAAGGCAGTCTTGTGGTAGATGTACCTAACCATCATAAGAGAAACACCACTTGTCCCTTGGATAATTTGAGCTGCCCTGGGATCCCTACACTGCTATCCCTGAGTCTTGGGATCACCTCCTGAAGCACCTAACCCTCTTGGATCCCTATGACTGTAATTTGTTACTGTTGTCGAGGTCTTAACTACCAGTTTCCCACTACTATCTCTCATGATTGGTGTCTGCTCTGCCATAAAACTTTCCACTAACAGGTCTCGCTTAAGTAATCCAACATAGCTAGAAATGATAAAGGACACCACTGATGCCTTGATCTCCCAACGCAAGCCTTGATCAAAGGTCTGATCCCAGAAGAACTAGTCCCAAACCATATCTAAAGAGTAGCATGATAGATATGTAAACTTCACTGAATACTCTTCCACGATAATACCGCCCTGCTATAGATGCAAAATCTTCTATATGTGTACTGATCACAACATGGCCAGATAGAACTCCTCTCTGAAGATACACTTGATGTCTGTCTAGGAGAGAGCTATCTCGTCATGTTACTAAGTCACCAAGCTCCACCATCACCCTGCAGATCCATGAATAAGACTCGTGGAAAATAATTCAATATGATCGGAAGACATCCTCACAAGGCGGAAAACACAGGTGATTGCCTCTAGCCAATCCTCATCCATCTGGGGGTATAGATCACCCTGAAACTTGGGAGGTTTCTTCCTCTGACACTCGTGTAATGCAATCAGCCTGCGTGCATCCTCGGTTGGTAGTGATGGTAGTAGTTTCTACTCGATGGGGTGGTGGTATAACTAATAAACCACCCAGAGGTTATATCTCTGGTACAAGCCCATGTACCGATGCTCTTCACTGGGTAGATCATCCTCATGATCATGTGGTATAATAATAGATGGTTGTCTACATGGAGTCATCCTAAAATAAAATAAAATGTACCACAGTCAAAAGAGTATATCTAAGGAGATAACTCAAGAAGGACATGGAAAACAAAACCATTCCTATATGATGCATGTACCATTGTTTTTTTTCCTATAACTAGTGTTCTCATGTACTAAGTCAAAAAGTAGGTAATTAGATTCTGGGTGTATGGATATGTCGGTCACTGCGCCAACACTAGAGTCTTTGGCCTGGAATCCAAACACGAAACACTTAACACTATTTCCCCAAACCAATCTCATAGACTCTTGGCCCTAAAGTAGAACATACATTCTCTGATACCACTCTGTAATGACCTGACCCTCTAGGGCCCAACCCGTGACTACCCCAAGCCCACCTCTGATAGGCCAGGGGATAACAACCAACGTCGAGTAGGTATATCCCACAAATTGAAGGCATTAACCTAAAATAAATGCACACACACACACACACACATCTCCAATCCACACAATGCTAAAATGTAAAACAATTGAAAGAATTCATGCATACATATAAGATCCCACAACCAGAGTACAACGGGAAGTAAAGAAAAGTAAACAGGGCCAAATACAAGATCACCACAAAGAGTCTATAACACAAGTCTAACTAAAACTGTATAATTAAAACCTACTCCAAGGGAGAGGACTAAGTAAAAGGTATGCTCCCTAAAAACAACTCAGTCTGCCTAGCCCCAACTATGCTCCACCTGCTCCTATTCCTTCTAGGATATCATCAAATGGGTCATCGTCTGCACAAGAAACAATACGTGCAAGTAAAGCCCATGCAGAGGTGAGTATAATAATACTCAGTAGGATACCTCGAGAACACTAAAAATGAAGCACCAAGTATAGTCAGATCAATAAAATATGTAACAATGTATCACAAGCAGTACAAAAAGAACCCAGATATACTCATGAGAGACACCACGCCATATGGAAGTCATAACTAACTGCCAGCCATAGGATTCAACTCGAAGCATTCTCGTTCCACTAGAACTCACTCCTCGAACCATGATATCATCGAAGACACTCGACGAATAGGTTTATCTCATTTGGGTCTTTCCCAAAGAGAACGAATTGGTCAAAGAAGACTATGATACACAAAGAGGGGGTCACGCCCAGAACCACTAGGGGACACCATAAACTCAATTTGGATGAACCTGCTACGTAGGGGATCATGTGATAATGATTCCAAAAACCCTACTAAAACAGAACTCTAAATAGAGGATCAACATCATACTCAGGGAGGTCACAATAATTCCAAAAACTCTATTAGGGGTGATAAAGGATCGCACTCCAGTCTCATGGAGGGACACCACAACTCTAATTAAGACTCGACCTCTAGAGTGGATTACAATCTAGTGATGCGAATGTAATACCACATTGTAACCTCAAGGAAAGGACCAAGGGAATGAAATCAACCTATACTGGTCCAAACTAGGAAAACAAAGAGCCTAAAGCACTTTTGATGGGAGTACACGACATGTCCTAGGGGGTACACAGTGTGTTCTGCTATCCCAAGTATTTCTCGTGTGTAGAAACCTCACACAACATGTAGTCTCCACATACACAGTGTATAGTATGAGTACACGGAGTGTATATACACATGGTTCCCTACTCGTGTCACCTGACCGTATCTGTGTACTGGAGCCGTGTCCATGTATTAGTCTGTGTATGCCAATCCATGTCTATATGGGACTACACAGCATGTCCAAGACCATGTACTCCAACCTGTGTCTGTGTACTGTCGAAATACATGTCGAGTCGTCAAGGGAGGGTCACATGCCGCGTGACAATGGTCACATGCCGTGTGGTCCTTAACTCCTTCCAAAACCCTAGCACCGTAGCCAGGGGCCCCACACGCCATGTAATCCCAGATTACATGCCGTGTTATATGGGGTTTTCCAGAATCCCATATTCTTCCTCCTGCACCTTAGCCAATGCTCTGGCCCTCGATCCGATGGTCACCATGCTGTGAAACTGAAGATCTGAGGTCATGTTTCCATGCCATCACCAAATATACATGTTTCTTCACTAGATTTACTCGCAAAATGGATTAAAATCAACATTCTTGGTTTTATTCTAAATAACACTGAAGAACATGAAATTGGGAATCATCAATCATCCAATTTGTTTCTGCAACCACTGTTGCACCTCCGTCGCGTCATGCCGATCCTAGATCTATGATATCGGATCGTTGCGCCAAGAATCAGGTGCACAACGATCAATTGATCAGGATGTGTTGAACCTCGGGCTAACTAAGAATGCCTAGAGTGAAACACGAAATTGGAGGAGAAAAGCACAATCAATCAGGAGGAATGAACCTCGATCGGTTTTTCTGTGTCAATCTTGGTTCGTTGCCGTTATAATAGTAAATGAATCCATCACCAAAATTAAACCAAAGATTTTTTATCATAAATCCCCACAATATAAATCTCATCCTATAATACACACGATCTTTGAATCAATCTGTTTGTCAATTGATTCACATTCATCATAGAAATGAAGAATGGGGAAGAATCCACATAAAATAAGCATCCTACCTTGATTTGGTTTGATTACTAATCAAGAATGATGTGTCATTGTGTTCGTTGGCAAGATCCATCGAATATGAGGTTGCATTGATCGACCGATCCACGATCCGTCGTCATTCGTATGAGAGGATTCTCTAAGGATATCTCAAATGATCCTCTAGAGGTTCTAGGGTTATGCGGCTAACCCTGGAATTCTGACACAAAGATCTATTTAAAAATCTTCTAAACATCGCGTCAATGAAACATGTAAAAATAATTTTAACAAATAATTTTATTCATTTTAACGCACACGATGAATTTTTTACAAATGACCTGCGCTAACTAAATTTAGGTCATGCCTAGGGTAAAACCACCATTCTGAACTCAATGGTGCCCTTAGATTTCTGATCTGAGCACCTGTTTAGGAGTTACTACACTGTTTTAGGAAAACCGCACACGCATGTTATTAAATATTTTTAATATTTTTCAAACATTTGTTCTGAGCACAACGGGCCTCATAATCGCACATTGTCTCAATGCCTAGTCTTAAAATCAATCCATATAATATTTAAAAATAATACATGGAAAATATGAGATGTTACAACTTCCATAACCAATGCATTGGTGGTTATAACGTAACCACCCATACTTGGTTTATCATGCAACCATCCTTATTTGTTTTATTATGTAACCACCCATCAAATGTCCAAGTAATATAATTATAACACATAAATGCTTGAAATTTTCAACATATCACTCTTAAATTTTCATTTTCACTCATAAGAAAACATTTCATGTTATAAAGATAATCAATCCATTTTCAAAACCCTTTTTGAATAACAAAATACCCAGAAAAGGAAAATAGGGGTTTATTTTTCTTTTAAAAATATGAAGGCTTATAGAGGAATCCAAATATCAAATTATGGTCATGACAGCATAGATATTTTTTTCACCATATACGTTAAAAAGAACATTCTTTTTGTCATTTGTAAAGGAAGTCAAACGTTCTATACATAAAACATAAAAGATTAATTTTTGAAAACATTTGAATGAAATTCAAAATATATATAAAATTTTCTTTATAATACATTTATTAAATAAAAATATAAAATAATTTCAAGAATATTGAAATGGAGAAAAATATTAGATAATTAAATATTTAAACCTTTAAGGTGTCCCATACCACTTTGAACATTTAAATCATAAGTCATATGAAAGAATATAATTTAACAAAACATTAAATAACATAAGAATAAATAAATTCATGATATGATATGTTAATGTGACTCTATATATGTCTCATAAAATAAGGTGGGTGTATAACATCAAGATATTCCACAATGAAAGGAGATTGAGACGAAGTCCCTTACCTTGAGTCTGATTCATCATGTATATTCTTTATCTTCCAGAATAATAAACTTATGTTAATTATTTAATTTCTTTAAAACCTTTTTCAAGTTTATTATTCCTTTTATATCACTTAATATCATGTTATTATATAAGTTTACATTGGATGTTTTGACAATATTCGGTACACGAGTTTGAAATGAATTTGGTATGACGTCAATAGTCAAAGTGGTCATAAGTCCGTCATTTCTAGAATAATATTCATGAAATAATTATCACTTTTATACATAAACTATACTTTTAAATCCATCCATTATATATGGATATAAAAAATTAACAACGTTACAATCATGAAGACGGTAATCCATATGTACGTGTGAGTAACGTTTCTATTTTTCAACGATCATTACGGAAAGAGGGTAAGTATTATTTTATATTTCCAAAATAATCATAATATCATATTAATAATTTAAATATACTTATATATATCATCCATGTGATGTAGTGATGAAAAATGAATAACATCACTTCGTGGAGGTGATAGTTTACACGTATGCATGAACGACATTATTATTTTTATGTGCAAGGAAAGGTAAGAATGTAAATGACGTATTATATTTTAATAATGATAAATATGTCATTAATATCATATATTAACTTTAATTCTATCATTAAAACTATTCTTGAGATATGGTGATGGAAAATGAATTATATTAGTTCGTGAGCCGGTAGATCGTCGTACACATGAACGATAATTCTTTTCCCATTTGATGGAAGTTGAGATGAATTTAGTTGATGATATTAACATAATAACATATCAGTACATTTATTTTACTGGAGTTATTATTTCATCATGGTGAAATAATATTTGAAGTAAGTGTAAGAAGAAATAAAATAAATACTTAATTAAAAATGATACCTCTTCTTCAGATGATCTCTTTTGATTAACACCTTAACACCTCTAAAGAGGGTGTTCTACCTAAAATAAGGCTTATATAATGTAAGGAGGGATTATAGGAAGGTATTTTGGTAGATCTTAGCAAAAAAATAGGTTTTGAAGTGTATTGAAATGAGAAGAATAGATACCCATTTATAAGAGAGGGGAGGGATACTCTTGGAATTCTTCAAATTATTAAATTAATATAAATTAATTTTTTATTCCAAATGTCTCCAAACTATTTTATTTCAAAGATAGGATGATTTTGGGTCTAAATCCCTTCATCCAATAAAAAATAGATAAGTTTTTACTATTTTTTAATCCTTATCTTTTAGCTTTAACTCTTATTTAACCTTTTTAATTCTTACCGTGATATCATGTAATTTACACTTTGAGGGTTAATATAATTACTATAAAATATCAAACGACCAATAAATGAGTCATTGATGACATTTTAAGACTTATCCCATTTTTTTGGCCAAAATTGAGATAAAATTTTTATATCATTCAATAAAATATTATTTATTTTAAAATATCATTAATGTCAATTTTGATACTATACATTACTTGACTTTTTAAAAATGTCATAACAAGATAAATTCAAAACAATACTTCCAAAACATCTTTAACATATCAAAGTAATCTAAAAAAATTTTGGATGACATTAATAATCTCAAATTATATTTATTTTAGTATTTTTAATTTTATTTATTTGATATTTCCTTTAATTAAACAATTACCGCATCATCATTGTGCAAGCCTTTAAATTAATTATTTATTCTCTAAAAATTACAAAAAATTATCACAATAAATATAAAAATTTTAGTTTTCAAAATACTATTTATAGTCTAACATATCCCTTATATAACCCCACATTAAAAATAATTATATTATTAAAAACAAAAGTATGAAAAAATTGACTTTCCTTTGAATATAAGATTATAAATGTTATATTCGCATCCAAAAGGCCATAAATAGACCCATAACCGATCCTTTAATGATTAGGGTTGAAAAATACTCATCTAATAAAATTATGACAAGTGTTAGGGTAATTTTATAATATTTATAATATTATTTTTACCTTTAATTACCCTATTTACCTTTAACAGTGTTAATAAAAAATTACTAAAATTATTATTTACAATGTCCAAAAATAAAAGGGACCTATTTACTAAATTTAGACATTCTAATTCCAAATATGGAATATATTTTTTAAAATTACAAATACAAAAATTTTTATAAATTAATTAAAAATTAATCTCATTGACAAAACGAGAAAACGAGTTTTTAAAGTAAAAACTTTCAAAAAATTGAAATGTTTTTATATCTAAATTCAATGTGAAATTGATTACAATGAATTGTATTATATTAATTGATAAAAACATGCTCTAATTATACTTTAAAACCATTCAAATATATAATTTAACACTATAAATAAATTTGATAAAAAGTAGTCTTCAATTAAAATGCAGTATTTTTTATTATTCATCAAAACATGAAACTTATCATAAAAACACCAAAAATCCAACCAAAATAAATTTTTATATTCTAATTTCAAATAAGAAGTTTATTTTCTCAAATAGAATTTATAAAACTATCAAAAACTAGATTTAAAATAGGCGTGCCATCAAAAGGTGACAACTATGTCTTTTTAGAAAAATAATTTTATTTGTAAAATTGGATTTGTTCTCGTATCATCTCTAAAAAACACATAAGATGAACATTAAACATTATATTAAATATATTAAATATATATTTTATTAATATAATCCAAAAAGAGTGATTTTATTATTTATTGGTATAAAACACACTTGTGCACATTTAAATAGTTTTTCAAAAAAAACATTTCCTTTTATTTAAAAAAGGTTTTACATTCATTTATAATTAATTAGTCAAATAATTAATTATATATACACGTGTAAACCATATTTTTATAATTATTTAATATTGTTCATTCCCATCATTCTAACGGTTAGGTTATAATGATAACATAATAATATTTAGTTGTTTTTTAAGCTTGATACGATGTATCATGTACACTATCGAACATAATGTTTCTTTTAAAAAAACTCAGGATATTAAAAGGTATTCACATGTTTGATACGTGACAACTAAGAGCTACTTTATGATATATGGGGGGTCAATGCTAAGTTGTTTTTAAGAAATATAGTGAACTTATTTCTAATGTTTTGGACTTTCATATATCAGGAGGGTTATAAGGTTAACCATTTATGGAATGCTTTATGTTAAACTTTAGATGAGTTTTTAGAGAATATAGTATTATCTCACCACATGAGGATTTATTCATATTGGACAAATTATGATAGATATTTTTTTGTTATAAAGACAAATGGAATGACCCATCATTCTATTTATGGACCTCATGATCGAACAATGCTTTAGAAATGACAAATTCACCTTCATTTCTTGGAATAAGATATGAAGTTGAAATTGGTCAAGGCACAATAAAGGGTGAGATTATACTAAAATCAAGTAATTATATCTTCCCATGAAAAGTATTCAACTTTAGAAAAAGGTTTTTAAAATAAAATGTTGTCCTATTATCATCATTTTTGATGATATCAATAAACTCTTTCAAGCTTCTTCGGTTTATGGTTTTGTGATTGTTAACTTTCTCTGGATCACCCACTTTCTTATGATCAATGATCTTTATCAATCTCTATGATTATTTACATTTTTCATCCATGTCCATGTTTTCACTTGCCACCAATGTTCTCCTATATGAAAACCTAGTTATGAGTTACTTTGGATAACCATTATGTTTCAAACTTCCATTTTTTAAAAGAAGTCAAAGTATTCATTTTTACGATACGGGTTTTTATGAGAGGAACTTTTAAGTACAATACATTTGATAACCTAGACAAATTTCGAGGGAGAAATTCATTTTAAAGGGGGTATAATGTAACAACCTGAGTTTTTGAAAAAAAAAATTAATTAATTTAAACTTTTGATATTTTTCATTTCACGCAACACTGGGTTAATTTGCGTTACATGTAAGACCGAGTTTTACCACCTTTTAGTGACACGCCTATTTTAAAACTAAAATTTAACAATTTTTTAAATTTTATTTATCAAAATAAACTTCATTTTTTAATGTGTAATGTCAAAATTATCTTAGGATGATTTTTTGGTATTTTTCTAAGAAGTTTCATTTTTTGATGAATAGTGAAAAATACTGTATTTTTGTTAAAATCTTCCTTTTTGTTTAAATAATTATTAATGTAAAATTATATTTTAAAATGGTTTTTAAAGTCACAATAGATCAATTATACATCTATTAATTCAATGTAGGTCATTTGAATCATCTTTATATTAAATTTAGATATAAAAACTTATTGTACTTTTGAATATTTTCACTTTAAAAACCTGCTTTCATGCCACATCTGTGGGATTAAATTTAAATTTAATTTTGTCACTTCTGTAAATTGAATTTATAAAAGTAGACATACATGGTTGTAATCAGTATAATATTTTTAGTCTAATAATATAAACTTAGTTTTTAACCAAAAAGATTAGTGGAAGTAATTAAAATTAATTATAGCAATTAAGGTAAAATTAAGCTTAATAAGAGATTAAACCTTAAACTTAAGGGCCAAAATGACATAAACATTTGTCCAAAATCCATTGGATACCAATAGTTAAACCATATCCCCTCTTGGTTTGAATTTTATGAGTTAATGGGAAACTATTCCCTGAAAGTGACCCATATAATAAGTTAAGTAAAGAAAAAGAAAAAAGGGAACATTCCTTACCTTTAACATTTATAAAGCTTTAGAGTATGGAAGAAGCTACACAATTTCAGTTATAAAAATTATTTTGAAAGATAAATGATTTTTTATCCTGTCAATTTAACTTTAATTTTTAGAGATGATATAATTATATTAAACGCTTAACAAATGCTAATGCATGGATTATTTAGTTAATAATTAAATAAAATAAATAATGTTAAAAACATTAAAAGTAAAGTGAATTTAATGAACTGTTGTGTTCCAATATTTTTGTAGATAAATATATCATGTTACATATATTGAAACTTGATATATTTGAATTCCAATAATGTTTTGATATTTTTAAATTAAAATAAAATAAATAATATCAAAATTAACATTAATGTTATTTTACAATAAATGATATTTTATTAAAAGAATATAAATTACTAAAAATCCTATATTATGCCAATGTATTTTTAAATGTTAATAAATACAAAATATGGTTCAATCATGGACCAATTAATATTTAATAATTAACATATTGACCTTTAAATAGAAAAAATATTGTTAGCATGGTTCAAGTTAAAACAGTGTTTTTGCGCGTTACATGCGTTTGTTTTAAAATTAATTTCCAACACACATGAGATTTATGTTTTGTAAATTAGATATCATATTTAGAATTAAGTGGGTCTATATTTACTAATAAATATTACTTTAATTTAGACTTAATGGTTAAATTACTTAGATTAGAAAACTAGTTTCCTGAATAAAAACCAAAATGATAAAAGTGGAGAAACTTAGAAGTTAAGGAACAAAATTATAAATATACACTTATTTTTGTGTAGTGGATGTGTTGATCGACTGGGTTAAAGCGTTGTTTTTTCACGTTACATGTGTTTGTTTTAAAATTAATTTCCAACACACATGAGATTTATTTTTTGTAAATTAGATATCATATTTAAAATTAAGTGGGTCTATATTTCCTAATAAAACTCACTTTAATTTAATCTTAATGGTTAAATTACTTAAATTAGAAAACTAGTTGCCTTAATAAAAACCAAAATGATAAAAGTGGGGAAACTTATAAGTTAAGGAACACAATTATAAAAATACACTTATTTTTGTGTAGTGGATGTTTTGATCGACCATACTTCCTCTTTACTCCATTAGTTGTCCATTTTGTAGGAACATGAGGTAAGGGAGACCTCCCAATAGTGTTTACCTTTTGGTATTTACAAGAATATCACTCCTATATAAAAACACATTCAATATTACCTTTACTTACACCTATCAAACCACTTTGGATCGCCCAACCCCTACCCAAATAAAATCCCAACATCCCTCCTCTAATACTAGAAGCCTTACTTTAGGTATAAATCCAACCAAATATTTCCTTTGGTGCAAACCAGAAAGAGTTACTCAAAGAAGAGGTAACATCCTTCCACAAGCTCTTTTGTTTTATTTTCATTCTCCACCACCTCAATTATTTTTATTTAATGCTTATATAATAACATAAGTATCCTCAATATACTAATATATTTTTATTCTAAGGTTTCAATCTACACTTACACACACTTCCATCTAATGTGCAACGAACTTACTGTTCTTGTTTACGGTGAACTACCATCTCACGAAACGATGTTGTTAGTTTTTCCTTGACCACCTCTCATGGTTGGGAATTATGATAGACAATATGTTTTTATATGATATATATTATATTTATTATGCCTTTATGATTCTATAATTATTACATAAAACATACCTTCATGCTTTCCATTTTTTGTAAATATGATAACTTTGTTTGTGGACGTGTAGACTACCGGCTCCTCAAAACGATGTGATTCATCCACACTTTACATGTAATTTATTAAGGATGAGTTTAGTAAAAATATATGATATATATAAAATAATAATTCTACTAGAATGATAATATATATACACACGTATATTTAATTTACTTTCTTTCTTTCAATACGACAATAAAACGGAAGTAGTGTTCATGTGTATGTACGACCTACCATCCCCATGAATGGTGTATTCCATTTCATACTTATATCTTTAATATATTATTATAAATACATATATACTGAATATATATGACATTTATATCATGTTTTAAATTCTTAAAATAATTAAATCATTATCTAAGTAAGATCATCAAGAATAACAAGTCAAAACATATACAAAAAATAAAGTGAATATTACCCAAAACGTAACATTAACTTAGTGCTATTAATAAATGGGTAATATAAATTCATAAAAAACTCATATATGGTATTATATATAAGAATATTATTATGTGTAATATGTATAATAAACATATATAAATTATACATAAGGTTTGAACGTGTACAAAAAAATTCAAGACTTAAAGTAAGAGTTTTCTCATCTCACTTATTTTTGTGAGACTTATGCCTTATTCACCACACATTTATTTTATGTGGTTTATATACTACCCATGAATATTTTTTATGATTATTATACTTAAATTTATGGATATTTACATATCCATTTTATTATCTTTCTTTCATGGGGTTTATGGTTCAAAATTTATCAAATCGGTAAAGTAATTTTGTCTCAATTTGCCTTCTTTGAGATACATGTCATGTTATGCACCTATACTTTTCTATGGGGCATATATACTGCCCTTTGACATGTTATATCATGAATATCCTTCCTTTCATGATATTTTAAGCTTCATGTAATGTTATTCTTTCATGAAGATTATGATTTAAAGTTACCAAAGTCGTAAGAGTTTATTGCTACAATCTCATCATTTATCAGGATTGTTTACGATTATGCTTCCATTAATGAAATATCATAATCCATCTCTTAATAACTCTCATAAATTTTCTTATCCTCTAGTTATCCATGTTATATCCAAGTAATAGTACCATTTTTTCACTCTTTGGTTTTTAAGATTATTAAGAAAATGATTTTAATAAGATCTGACTTTATTTCTCCTTTCGGTTGAAGATTTGTATTCTTTCAAAACAGTGTTTTCTAAAAATATTTTCAAAAAAGGTTTTCAAATTTTTTTTATGTTTAAAAAAAAATTTAAATAATTTTTAAATCTTCCTTTATATGTTTTCAAAAATTTATTTTCAAAGAAAATGATTTCAATTATTTCAATCTTTCTGTATAAGTTTTTAAAGAAATTTTCAAAGAAAAAGGTTTTCAAAATGATTTATGTTTTAAAATGCATTTTTATAGAAGAAATTATATTTTCCTCAAGAAATGTTTTAAATGAATTTGTAAATATTTCTTTATAAGAAAAGGATTTTTTAAATGGTTTTATGAAAATATTTTCAAAGAAATACTATTTTCCTTAAGAAATGTTCCATATGATCTTTCAAAATCTTTCTCCATCTAAAGATGTCATACTTTTTTATAGTTAATGATTTACTGTGGATATGATATAAGAATACCATTTATATTCTTTCTTGAATGGTTTATGTTTTGATGGAATGATGTTTATGACACTTGTTTCTCTTCCACGAGTTATATGCTTTTGAAACCCGTTTATTTCCCCGAGTTATGCTTTGATGAAATGATTATGAGACCTATCTCTTTTCCATATGTAATGATATGATGAAATGTTTATGATACCCATTTCATTTCATGAGTTATGATATGATGTTTATGAAACCCATCTCTTTTTATGGGTCATGATATGATGTGAGTTTTATTATCTTGCAGCACATGTATGTATGATTTTATTATGTGACAGGTGGGGCTTATATCTCCCTCTAATGCATCGGGTAAAGATTTATATCTCGTGATATAATGATGAAAATTAATTCGACATGCTTGATCCACTCTGAAAGATGGGGAAACCCAATCCACTATGGGAAGATGGAGAAACCTGATCCATTATAAGGAAAGAACTATGACCGGGGATAGTGGTGTGTACCTTCCAATAGGTGTAGTCCTCATGAAGTGCCCTGATAAGTTTTTGGAAACGAGACTTGACTTATAGGGAATGATATTACATGTTTATATGACTGTCACAATTTCATGTCTTATTCATATGTTATGATTTCTTAGCTTATGCTCTTGATTCCCTTATGATTGATGTCTTATGGACTACTAATATTTATGTCATGATTCTTGATTATGATATTTGATATGTAGAGTATGATATTCTAATATTATGATCATGTTCTCATACCCTTATGCTCATGTTATGCTTACATATCTATTTTGTTTACCGTTACTGAGCATCTGAACTCACCCTTTTCTTATGTTTCCTTTCTCTAGGTTATAAAGAAAGGTTTTAAGTATAATTACTAAAGAGAAATATCTTTAAGGTATATGTTGAAGATTTTTCACCATGTTAGAAGATTATGTTGTCAAATTTCCAAAGACACTAAACTATTACTGTCCTCAGACATGTATTTTTTATAATGTGTTGAGTAGGTTATTAGTGGAAGATGATAAAGAAACAAAGTGAAATAAGACATTTATGTAGATAATATCCAAAGATAGTAAACCTTTGGGTTCTAGTATTATGAATTTATTTGTGAGATGTAATGTTTAAGTTATGGAATTGATATAAAATATATGCATGATAAGCTTTTGTCTCAGTAGATCTATATGATCTATGATATAATTTCTCAAATTGTATAATGGAACTCAACTTTTCAAAATAGATTCCATAAAATTTAGTCATTATCACTGAATTCAAAAATAATAAAAAAATATCTAAATTATAGTGTTACACTTCCCTTTTAATTTTCCTCCCATAGTTCAATGATGAAATATGTTTTCAATCTCCCCCTATCAAGTCTCGTGTTTTTGTGTATAAATACTGATTATATTTTTTAGATTTTTAAATCATGAATGATTTGATATTTCTAGTTGAGGTTTTTATCACATATATTTATTTATGGATTCCCTCTTTCTATAGATAATTTTATTCATCAGGTCCTTAAGTTTTATTTTTTAATAATATAGATCCTATGAGTGAGTGATACAATAATTAGGGTAGGGGTGAAACATTTTATGAATATATCCCACTTTTTCCCTTTATATGATTTTTCTCATGTTCAACCCTTTCTAACAACTAATGTATATTATCATATGTAGATTATCATTTTTTCTCTCATGACAGTATGCTTTTAAACAAGGATAGGGAGGAAAAATATATTGATAAGGTTCATCATAAAATATAATTCTTCTGTCCTTAGTGAAGGTTTTTTATAGACAACATGTTTCCTAAAATAAAATGAAATCACTTTATAAAACCCATAAAACCTAATCTATCACTAGATATTTAGAAATATAATTTATAATAATAAAAACATACATTTTTAATGAATTAAAAAATTTTGTGATGTGGTTGAGCATGATCCCTTAGTGTTAAAAATAAATTTCCCACTACCAAAGGTATCCACTGTATGTGTGAATTTCCAAGAACTATTTATGCTAGTGTTTATCCTTCACTACATGTCCTTCAAGAAAATTAAATTAATTTGATGGATAAAGAACAATGAGTTTTGGATATGGATTCCTTGGATTGAATTACAGGACAAACATCCCATTTTAGCCTCTTTAAAATAGGTTACCCCTGGACAATCTAGGGGTAACGTGAATAGTGGATATACATTACAATGTCTGTAACATAGTATATATTTACCCAATAAAAAGTGTAACACCTCAAAATTTTAGAATATATATTTTCTCTATAATAAATTTTTAATTGTTCGATAGTTTTCTTTACACACAACACTGAGCTTATACGAACCGCAATATATTTTTTATTATTAAAAGTAATTGTTATATCCTAACCATTAAATTTGTGGGTATGAATAAAAATAAATGAATTATAAAATATTTGTATGAAAGTTTTTCTTTGATAATTATTTTATTAATTCTTAGTAAATAAGTGCTCAAATTTTATAATAGATAATTTTATAAGAATTGTATTTTTTTACATATTATTCATTTTTATCAAAATAAAATATATTGATCACTACTGATAAATGATGAAATATATTAATAATGTATATAAAAAATTAATACTTGTTTATAAATAGATTATTAATTGGTTATAAATGAGAATACAAAATTTAAAGGAAAAAAGATATTTTTCAAAAAATTGCTTTTATTGTGTGTGATGTATTTTATCTTAATAAATTGAATGAATCACTATTGATGGAAGATTTTAATGAAATTTATAGATAATCTATTCAATTAAATATATTAAAACTCATCTAATGGTTGTTACTAGGCATGTAATGAAAATAAAATAATTTTTATGCTTAAAAATATATTTTTTCTAAAAATGACTTTTTAGGCATTTTGTATGTGGATATTAGAATTAATTTATGAAAATTATAGAAATTGAATCATATAAAATATATTCCATATTTGAAATTAGATTAATTAACATTAGATAATAAAGTAAACTTAATTTTTTTTACCATAATGAATAATTACCATTGTAAAAAATTTGTTACCACAGTAAGGGTTAAAAGAGTAAAAATAAGGGTTAAACTAAGAGATAAGGTTTTAGATCACAAAAAAAACTTTCTTAAATCACATTAGTTGATTTTATTTTGATATTAACCCTCTCATATTCAAAACTATAACAATTTAAAGCCAATTGACTTGAGTAAAACATATATTATATAATAAAGTTTCAAGTATTTACAAGTTTACCACCCACCTCACTTATAAAAGGGGAACCTTCTCTTATCACCTCTCCACACCACTTGAGCGCTCTAATTTGGAAAATCACTATACAAATACCTTTATAACATTCCCTCCCCCACCCCAATAATTATAGGTACATATCTCACCAAAATTCTATCT
This sequence comes from Viscum album, assembly GCA_963277665.1. Taxonomy (NCBI): domain Eukaryota; kingdom Viridiplantae; phylum Streptophyta; class Magnoliopsida; order Santalales; family Viscaceae; genus Viscum; species Viscum album. Next base: position 1,285,106,666 of record OY728150.1, on the reverse strand, counting down.
CAAGAAAGCTTAATGTGTAAGTCAAAGGAAGAAACCCGAAGAAGTTGTAATTGTCTTTACCAATCTATTTCAAGTTTCTTTCTTCCTTAACCTCCTCCAAAATTCTATAACCATATTAACATGATGAAACCAATATATTTACTATACTAAAATGTTTTTATGTTAATGATACATCCATTTTCTAATTCTTTTATGTCTAATGGGAAATAAAAGCATCGCACATGTGTATGCACGAACTACTGTCTCCATGAAGTGATGTAGTTTATTCTTCATCATTATCTCTTATGGATGGTTATATAAATTGATTTAATGGATATATAAATTTTTATAACATATTTATGATTATGTAAAGATAAAATATTATTGACATTCTTACCCTCTCATCCGTTGAAAAATGTTAACATCACTTGTGCAAATGTGTTGACTACCACCTCCATGAAGCGATTTGATTCGTTTTTTCATTTCCTCTTTACACGGATGATATTAATGATGAATTTAATGAATATATATATATATATATGATACATATGATATAAATATGATTTAGTAAAGGTGAATTATTATTTAACTTTCATTTATTCCAATCATTGAAAAATGGAAACATTACTTATGCGTACGTATTGACTACCATCTCCATGAAGTAATGTAATTCATTTTTCATCACCATCCTATCTGAATGATTATAAAAGATTATATAATGATTAAATATGATACTTATGAAATGATTAATATTATGCAGATAATGAAACTACGACCAAGGTGCAAGGACCGAAACCGTCGAACCAAAATATGCAGGAAAACATACCAATTTTCACCAGAATAATAATTTTATTGAAGAATTGTTAACGAATGGGCAATTGAAAGTTATAATGAAATAATATATAGTAATATAAGTATGAATATGGCTCTAGTATAAATTTTATAATAAATCTATATTTTTTATATAGGAGGTTAAGAGCACATATGAAGAAATTCATGACTTGAGGTAAGAGTTTTTCGTCTTAATATTGTTTTGCTGAGACATGTTTCATGTTATGCACCTATATGTGTTAACATGGTGTATATATTGCCTATTTGATACATTATATAATGAATCTATTCATATTCATGAAATTTAAATTTAAATTTGAAGTTATTTCTTTCAAGGGGTTTATGATTTGAAAGTTACCAAAACAGTAAGAGTTTATGTTAAAATTTGATTTCTTTTTGAGATTGTCTGTATTAAATTTAGAATGAGGGAAGTTATATGATCCTCATATTTTAAATCCAATTTATTTTCTTCTCCAACAGTTATTTCTCGGGTTTTCATGTTTTTCTAACATTTTCCTCTCGATGGTACTTAAAATGACCGAGAAAATATTTTTAAGAAAATTCAACCTTATTTCCTCTTTGGTCGACAAACTTTTTCTTCCATATCTATGTTATAAAAATTGTTTTATAGATGTTTTTATCTATAATTTACATGTTTAAAAAGGGAATTTTTACTACCTTTAGCTTTATTTACAAAGTTTTAAAAGGAATCTTTTAAAAAAATTCTGAACAAGTCATTTTTGACTTTTTACAAAAGTTTGAAAAGAATCTTCTCTTTTATTGTATACGACATGAACATGTTTTCTCATCGTCGGGATCGTTCTTTTCTTTGAAAATTCCTTTACAAGTTTGCATGGTTATTTAAAAAAAATCTAAATATTCTAGGAATTTTTAGTTTTTAAAGATACTAAATAAAAAGGATATTTTCATAGTTTTCAAAGATATGTTCAAATGCACTTTTAAATGTATTTTTCATCTATTTCAACATCCTTTAATGTTTCTTATTCTCTACTAGATATGTTCTAATGATACAATCCATGTTCTTTTTTTAGATGTATTATTATTATGCGATGATGATTTTTTTGTGAAACTTATTTCTTTCCCACAAGCTAATTACACAACGATGAAATAATGAACGTTTTTATGATCTTATAACACACTTATGCATAGTTTTAATTATGTAATGACTGTAATTGGAATTATATAACACTCCAATTCATTGGGTAAAGAAAGATACCTCATGAGATAATTTGAACTTGAATGGGGAGCAAACCCGGTTTAGTATGAGACTGTTTAGACTATGATAGTCTTGCCAGTGAGCCTTGATTAAGGAATTTATGAGAATATGAGTGAACCCAATCCGCTATGGGACTTTTTCCACTATGATAGTCATGTAATTGAGCATTGACTAAAAAAATGATGGGAATAAGGAGTGAACTCAATCCACTATGCGGCTATGTCCACCATGACAGTCTTGACAATGAGCTTTGACTAAGGAAATGATTTTCTATGCTTTTGTATATGTCACAAACTTATGTCTCATACTTATGATATGCTCTCATGGCTTTGATTGATTATCGATGATTATGCACTCTTGTGACTTATGTCTTTTGTTATGATAAATCCTTTTGCCATGAATCATGATTAATGATCTTTGACTAGTTGGGTATGACTTTTGTAAGTTATGATCATGTTATCATACTCTTATGTTTATCTTATGTTCACTTATGATTATTAATTGATATCTCATAGGTTTTCCCTTATTGAATATCTGAATTCACTCTTTCTTATGTTTTCTTTTCTCCAGGTTATAAATAAAGGTTTTAAGTAGGGTATGTCTAAAAAGGGTACTAAGCAAGAAGAACTTTGTGGGATATGTTGAAGATTTTTTATGAAATAAGTTGATTATGTATCTAATCTCCAAAGACACTAACCTTTATGGTTCTGGGGCATGTATTATTGTGTGATGTATTGAATATTCATATAAAATGATGTAATATTTGTGTATAAAATGATCAAGTCTCTATAGTTGGTATCAACGTAGGGTTTAGTTATTTTTTGAGCCTAGGATTAGAAAACTTTAGTGAAAACCCTTGAGATAAGTCTAAGTATAAGATAACATCTTGAAGTTTTGGTAATGTAGAGATTGTGTGGTTTCCTAGCAATGACATACCTAACTGGATACAAAAAAGAGTGGATGCGAGCTTTGGAATAAATGCACCTAGGGGTAATAGCCTTGAAAAGGTTGGTTGAGTATTAACTCTATCTTTACTTGGTGCATGACAATGAGTCTTAACTGCACCAGGTTTGACATTCCCGAGGGATATACATTTGTTAATTCACATCCTCTTTATAAACCATTATGAAGAAGATAAAACCTATGAAAATCTATGATAAAGCTAAGTGGTATAGGATGAACCTAAAGTGTCATGGGTTGATGAGAAAGTGCCATAATTTAAGACATCATAGAAATGATTTTCATTATCATATGATTGTTTGCTCTGATTAATATTGATTGATACTCACGCGAACTGTTTTGGTTTTAGTCAATGGATGAAAGCAGGATGAATAATGTTAGCAATGAATGTGAAGGATAATGCAATGATTGTCCTCATGAGCAACCAAATAGCATGAGAGATGGAATGAAAAACTAGGGAAATGTTTTCCCAACTCTCTCGATTAATGAATAATGATGTGAATCGTGTTAAATTTTCAAATGCACCAAGGAATGAGAAACATGTCATTGAGCCTTTTATGTGGCAACATCCACCTTCCTTTTGTGAGACTTCTGATCTACTAATTGCTTAGCAATGGATTAATGTGATGAAAAATATATTTTTCTTTCTCCAGTGCTTGGACCATGAGAAAGTTGTTTTAGCAGTCTATCTCTTAAAAGGTGAAGGTGATCATGGGTGGACTCTTATTAAGAGTACGAAGCAAGAGGAAGAAATAAACTCCACGAAATAGGAGTTTAAAAGGGTATTTCGTAACAAATAGTTTCCCCAAACTCTATATAAAATGAAGAGATATTTTCTAGAAATGAAGTAAAAGGATGATGAATCCATTGGTACATATGAAGAAAACTTTACAAAACTTGAATGGTTTTATTATCGATCCGGAAAGCAAGATTGATCACTTTTTAGTGTCTTGAAACCAAGTCTTCGAAATGAATTAGACATAAGAGACTTTGGAAGCTACAATGAGATTGTTCGATGTGCACTCAAGTGAAAATGGAAGTTGGAAAATCTCATTATAACAGTTCTAGTGATAAAAAAAGGAATATTGAGTGTCATGGGAACTCCGATGGTATGCCAATAATACACCACTCACACTTCAGTGCTTCAGATGCAAGGAGTTTGGGCATTATGCGAATCAATACCATAATCCAGGGGCTAATAAGGATAATAAGTCTCAACAACCTCCGAAGTCAAAGGACAAAGGAAAAGACTACGCAATAACAACTATTTAAGTGGGTCCCAAAAACGAAGTGGAGTAAGATGCATTGATCATCTAATCAAGGACTGCGAGTGTTGTATTCGATTCTTGTTTAACTCACTCCTTTATACCTAGAATGTTTGATAAGAACATAAAAACACTAAGATAACTAGATGTTGAATTATAAATAAAAAACATCTAATGGTACGGTGATTGCATCTCAAGTCTATAGCTCATCTTCGATGGATTTTTATGAGAATGCACTTCATGTAAATCATTTTATTCTCCTTATAGTTGAATTTTATGTGATATTGGAAATGGATTAGCTCTCTTTATATAAAACTCATATCAATTTCCAAGGAATAGAAGTCACATTTGATATTCTGAATCAACCTATGATCATCTATAAGAGTGAGGATGCCCCCATAAACGTAGCCTAGTGGTTACGCCTTTGATGGGTCTCGTGGGAGGTCTAAAGATCGAATCTCCCTGAGTACTTATCGGCGCGATAAATACTTTGTTTCTTTGTAATCCCCCTCCATGAACTGTTGTAAAATCTATAAGTGTGAGGATGAACATGAGTTTCTAATGAAAATTAATTATATTTATGGATTTTACTACCTATCCATGAGGGGTATTTCACTCAAACTATTGTGGAGAGACCAAACATTAAAGATATCAAGACATTATCAATATGGTGAAAAGTGTGATATATATATTGATCATAAAAGCTTGAAGTATATATTCACACAGAAAGAATTGGGTATGCGTCAAAAAAAATATTGAAGTTGATTAAAGATTACGACTGCTCAATACATTACCATCCTGGGAAGGTGAAGACGGTTGATGCACTAAGTCAAAATTGTCGCCATAACCACATCCACCACAAAAATCACATCCCCGATTACTTCCATGGTTATTTTCATGAAATATAGCATTTGCTTCAGGAAATGCTATTATTGAACCAGTAGAACGAGACTGGTGATTTTTAATCAAAAGTTCATTGTTCTTCTCTACTACATGTAATGATGATATGAGATTAAAATATTTTATATACTCTCATAAGTGATATTGATGTTGTAGGGTAATATGAGATCTGTGAAATGTCTTATGTCTTTTCAAACATATCGACATCTGTAATCACAATATCATAGTACTTTAACTGCAATACAATTCTATACATTACATAATTGTAATCACTGATCCTTTTATAGTCTTGAAAGCATAAAACATTTCATTCATCATGAGTCGCAGGAAGAACCCCTTTTGATATTATTTGTGTCATGGTAGTTTTTGTCTGTGTACTACTCTTAGATGATTGTTGAAACCTGAGATGTATGCTTCTATGATTTTTATCAATGTTGTGATCTATGTTAATATGTTGTTTAGAAATGATAATATTATGATTTATGCTGAATTGAAGAACGTAAATACACCTCTACGGGGAAATTATAAGATTTCAAATTTGTTTATTTTTTTATCTTTTAGGAATTGTTTTTTCCCGATATTATTCAATGCTTGCTTTAAAATTACATTTTATAATTTAATTTTATATTATTTGTTCTTCAAATTCATATACTAAATTCTATTTCAATTATTTTGTTATACCACCAATTAAATCTCACGAGAACACAGACAAAATATTAATTATTATTAATTTATTAACCATATATTTTCAAATTATCATAAAATTATGAAATATATTCATATAATTTGAGATCGTTTTTTAGATTAATAAATGAATTTTAAAACAGAAAAATCATAAACACGTGTTTAAATAATTTAAGATAGTACAGATATTTCAAAATTTAATATAAAAATTATTAAATATATTTATATAATTTGAGATTGATTTTTTTTTTTTTAGATTCATGGGCGGGTTGTCGTCAAAATGTCCCGTGTTAAGTAGTTTCAATCAATTTATTCTTATTTTTTAAATTTCTACATTATATATTATACTTTTAAAATAAGGGTGACAAGAACAAATAAGGGTAATTTTCGAAAAATAATCGTCAAGTTCTTTTTTTCTACTCGTATCACCTGGTTAGTAGTTTCATTTTTTAAGAAAAAAATCAGTCAATATATCCATAATAAATATAATCAACTTAAAATTATAATAGACTGGTATTTGAAATAAAATAAGGTTTAAACAATCCGAGCATCAGGACAGAAAAGATGCCAGGCTTGGATCGGTGAAATGTGGAAGGCCAGTTCGAGCGCCCAATGCTCTACATGCAGCAGCAGCCTGCCAAAACAATGTGTTGAATCTTATCCAAGAAATAATGGACAGTCAATGCATTGATAACCAACAAAGTATGACCTCGACACTTGATATTAAATATAACGTGGAGATACGTATCGGGATGCAACATGTGGCCCACGAGGAAAATCTGATATTTTATAAAAGAAAAGAAATGAAAAATGATTGCGATTTCTCTCATTACGTTTGGATCAATGACTTAGTAAAAGAAAACAAATGATTTGCATTTCTAGGAAAAAAAAAATAAATTCTTTTGTGATACATGTAGAAAATATGGATAAAATTGGAATTTTAAAATATTAACACCCCTCCACTATCATTTCTTTCCAAATCATCCCAATTTTAGGGTGATTTAAAAACAATAGCAGAAGAGAAATCTATTTCTCTCCATTTCCCCCTTTATCATTTCTCTCCCTTTAAAATTATCTCACCAAACACGAGAAACCAATTTCTCCTATCAATATCATTTCTTTTCTCTCTGTATCATCCCTGCCAAACTAGCCCTGCCAAACTTCTGTATCATCCCTGCCAAACTAGCCCTGCCAAACTAGCCCTTAGCCTTTTTAAATTAGTTTTGTAAAAATAGTTTTATGTAAAGTTACAGTTTTAGATAAATGTCCAACATTTTTTTGAAAAGGGTATCATGAACTAGTAAGTGCATTAGGCATGGATAAGAATGCAAAATTTTTACCTACGGATGTTCCAGAATCCATGAAAGAAGAGATGGTGAAAACATCTTGGGCTGAATCTCACACAGACTTTAAGCCACCTTTCACGGACTTTTTGTGTGGTTGGTGGAACAATGTTCCGTCCTCCTTATTAGCTCATTTCAGGCTAGGGTTTCTGTGTGTGTTAGAAACTCTAAGATCTACTTGTAATTGTGTTTCCAGATTTCATAGTGAAGTGATTTTGCCTTTCTATGGACATAGGGATTATTCCCGAACCACGTAAATCTCCGTGTCTCAAGATCTTCTTCTCGTTCTTTTGTTTTTTTCCTTTTTCTATTCTGTCAATCGTTTGTTGCTGTGGCTCCCGGCGTTTTCGCAACAAATTTCCAAGTTTCAAGAGCAAGATCTTATTGAGGCAACAAAGTCCCCAGTGGCTTCTAAAGCATTTTATGCTGAAAAGCAATCGGAACATGTTGTTGATTCAGAAGACAAGGATGTGTCCATTTCAAGACTCGTGCATAGAGAGTCTGACAAGGACACAGCATCACTCACAACAAATTCTATAGACAACCCAGAGTTGGATGAACCTGAAGAAACTTCTCTAAAAGAACATCCAGACAATCCCACAGGTGATACTCATGTCATATTCTCTCTTGATAAGGGGGAGATGGCATCTTTCAAGCACATGTGTCAGTCAAGCTTCTGCAACTAAATGTAACTGCTTCTCCAGTTATGTCTCGCTATGCTTGAAACATTAGACATGGTCATGACCCTTCATTTTCACAAATCTTTTAGAGAGAGGATCAAAACTACTGCATTGAAGCAATGCCTTGTTGCATTAACAAAAAGAACATGTGATCTCTCTTTTCTAAAGTTGTTGTATGTTGTTGCTCGGTTCAAGCATGATTGTATAGAAACTGTCCAGATGAATCTTGATACAAAACCGATGTGCACCAAACTTCATCTCCCAAATACTGGGGATAATCTGCAAGTCACGACTGATCATAGTTTAGATGAGAGATCTCACGAACATACAAAGTGGCATACCAACATTTTAAAGGTGCTTCCATATGCAGATTGCAAGAAGACCTCCACTAGTAAGTCTTCTCTTTCTTATCAGGGAGGGAGAAGGAAATGGAAATAAAAAATCTTCAAGGAAAACTCTTGGTCCGCTATCATGTTCCGCAAGTATTATGACTGTAATTCCCTAATCCACGAGTGATGGTCTGAAAGTGAAATTAGTACTGGTGTGTCTTTTTTTCTCTGAAGGATTTCATTATTGCATCTTTAAAATCAAAAGCTCGGGTAGAAAGGATCAGAGATCTTCCTCCTGAAATGTGTCATGTGATTCTTGAGACAAAAAGATCGAAGTTCCAGAAGATTTCATGACTCGACAATTGTAACGCATTAGGATTTCTAGTATTTATCAAGGACCCTGCTTGGACATCCATATTATCCTCATCTTACCATCGAAAAGATCAAACACCAGTTCTATAAATCTCTTCCAGATGAATCAATGCAGTTTCTTAAGAATATGGCTACGGGACATTTCAGGGGGGTCATTTTTGAAATATTCTCTTTTCCAGAGATCCATCTGGCAGATTTCATTTCAAGGAGCATTCTAATCACCATAAATGGTTCTCCATGCTCAGCAGCAAACCATTCCGGAACAAAGCTCTCTAACCCGATAAAACAATGAAAAATCATCCTGCTATGTTTGAAAATTGAACAGCTCTCTAACTCGATAAAACTATGAAAAATCATCCTGAAAAATCATCCTGCTATGTTTGAAAATTGAACAGCAGGTTCAATTCTCAGGTGACGAGCTTTTTTTGAATGATAAATATATAGCAAGTGTAGAGTGTCTCCCAACCTTCAAATGGTGATCAAGTTAGGGAAGATTTTATGTTATGCATGGAAAACTACATCAATCCAAGATTAGTTCCATCTTGGGTTTTTATCAAGGAACCTGCATCCTGGAAATATTGGGATAATGAAGAACGCATTCCCAAGCATTATTCATGTCGGATCAAGAAAAGTCATCAAGCCTTGGAGACTATCACAGCAATCTAGACAACCTACTTCGACTATGATTCAGATTCTAGTCAGCAAGCTAACCCTTTTTGGTCAGCGGGAAGAGGACATGTTGGTGCAACACCTTTCTGATCAGGAGAGTACATGTATGCGTGATACCTTTTTTAATCAAGGTGAAGATCACATTCATGGGCAATATCGTTTTTGACCGGGGGGGGGGGACTCATGATATTGTGCGAAAACTCTGACACAACATGTGCGCCCCTTCATGTCAGAGTAATATAAATAATGGTGCCCTCAGGGACGTAGCCTAGTGGTTACGTATTTGAGGGGTCTCGTGGTGTTGCAAAAACGTCGAGAGCCATGAAGCGTAAAACGATCCACACAAGAGTAAAAGGAAAAAAACAAAAACAAAAAAAGAAGACCTTGGACACAGAGATTTACGTGGTTTGGAAAATGATCCCTACATCCACGAAGAGACAAAATTTCACTAAGATTCGGGAACACAATTTACAGGGAGATTTCTCAGAGTTTCTAACCCAGAAACCCTAGTCCGAAATGGACAAATAAAGGAGATGAAGCACTATTCCTCCACCTGTGAGAAAGTCCGATGTGCTACAATGAAAAGCGGTTGGAAGTCCGTATCGCTACAGTGTTGCGGTCACCCAAGTCTAAAGTGCTACAGTGGCTGGCGGCTGGAAGTCCACAGAGCTACAGTAGTCGTACCAAAGATCCATGCTGCTATAGTGCTCTGTCGGCGTCAGTCAGTCAACTTTGCTACAACGGTCAGAGTTGCTACAGTCCCCTAAATTTGGGCTGGAAACCTTCGGCCCCAGAGCAGGGATGCGTTGCCCCCTGCAACCCCCAACGAGCTCACCGCAGAGCTCAACCCGTGAAGGTTGCAGTTTGGTGTGCAGTACAAGCCGCAAACATTCGGCCCAAACATCATCCAAAATGGACCGGGCTACACCAACCAACACGTAGGAGGTCTCAGGATCAAATCTTCCCGAGTATTTGTAGGCGCGGTAGTTTTCTTTATTTCTTTGTATTCCCCCTCCCCGAACTGTTGTAATATAAAAAATGGCAAGGAATCTCTATGGTTGGTGTCTTAGCCAAGAAGGAAGCTAACATGCCATTGTAATGCTTATCTGAGAAGCATCGATGTGGTGACGCTTATCCAGGAAACAATGAACAATACGTGCACTGTTGAAAAGGAGATGATTAGTCAGGAAGCAATGTATAGCGCACATTTAACTAAGAAACTTGATGTTGAGGATATCATGTCAGCATATGTAAAGTTGCTTCGGATCTTGTCATTGAGTACCATTTGCTTTTGTTTCGTGTTTACTTTGAAAAATAATAATAATAAACTAAGCCCCGAAGGCCTTAGTGGAGCCTGAAGGCATTTTATTAAATCGTTTGAGAATGACCTGGAGACCATACATTTAAGAGTGACCCAAAGGCCAGCATTCAAGGGCAGCCCAAAGGTGCATCATGTAAAGTGTCATTGCAAAAGCAATGGGGCCCAAAAGACGATAACCTTGGGACACCTGGCGCTAGGTCAAAGGTCCTTCAGGATTACCACATCATCGCTTCATCTGTAAGTGCCTACTCTTTGTGGCTATAGATATATAACTCGGGCACAAGGTGAGCTCAACCGAGAGGAATCCGTCTAATTGTTGTTCTAATAGAAGTCTCTTCGTAGTTCTCGCATTGCTCTATTGTTTATTGTTGGATTCGGTTATGCGTATTTTAGAGTTCTGCATTGGTTTGTTCTGTCTTGTATCACTTTTCCTCTATCTATAAATAAAGTGTACCACCTCTCATTGAGGTAAGGAGTACAGTTCTACATGGTATTAGAGGATTCCTCCGTTCCCATTTTCCCCCCTCCGCTGCGGCCTGACCCCGCTTCGCGACCCCCCCCCCCCCCCCCCACGTCGCCCCCTCTCTGTCGCGCACCAGCCCTAGCCACCTTCCTTCCTGTGTGCGACCCCGTCGCCCCTCACAGACACGCCCCGCCACCCATGTGGCTCCCCTAGCGATTGCGACTGCGCCTTCTAATGTCAGAATTCATCCTCGGCCATCATTCTAGATCCAAACAGCCTGAGGCGTAATTTGTCGGTTCCTGGATATATTTATTTCCCTCAGCTCCTGCTCCTACGCGCGCACTGTGCTTCCACCCGGGTAGCGTGCACATCAAGCCAGGCCGCACTACCCAAGCAGGGCTCCTCCAGGCACACCTCAACCTCCGCCCCCTGCTGGACACATCTAGTGCTCCAAGTCACAACCTCCAAGCACCCTTGCTCACGTATAGCGTCTCTCTCCAACCTCATGCCGTCATCAGATTGCGCTCACGGTTTCCTTCTACCACTGTTGAGGCCCTGATTTTCCTACGGAGGCCAGATTTCCCATCTCTAGCTATTCCTACAGGATTCCTCACCCAGTCCTTGCTGGCTTGGTGTTAACTTGTCGCCTCTTCCCAATCTCGCTCTTGATATGACAACTTCCTCACCACCATCCAATATCCATTATAACCTAGAACTATCATTGGCTGAGATCGCGCTTGTACGCTCTCATCGGGCCCTCTCGCTTCCTGCCTCCTCTTCAGCCTCTGTTGCTCAGATTGGTGGTCCTAACGCTTGTGTATCTCGTCGCCCGACTACTTGAATGCATGATTTTGGTGCTTTCAACCATCTCACTAGTGATGAAGGTATGTTTACTACCCATCGTCCGTATACTGGCACCACTGCAATTACTTTTATTGACGGATCCACAATCTCTATTGCGGGATTTGGAGCTTACTCCTTGACTCATGGTATTCGCCTGACTTCGACGGCTCATATTCCTTATAGTTCTTTTAATTTCCTCTCCACCAGTAAGCTTACAAAGAACTTAAATTGTGTTGTTATTTTTACATCATCTGGTGTTATTTCTCAGAAACAGTCGACGACTCGGGAACTTGGTAGAGGTCATCTTCATGATGGGGTGTACATGTTCGATACCCCGTCATCAATTGCTTGCTCGTGCACCTCCTGTCACGACCCGCCTTCACCAAAAGGAGGGAAGGGTCAGCAGACTGTCAGACCCTTCCTTCTTTAAGTTGAAGGAGAGATAATGACCCCTGAAACCCGCCTTCAATAGGTCCCGGAGTGGCGATTAGCACCAAGGGTATAGAATCACACACTAAATGGAAGGCATTACCCTTTTTCTGTTAATAGGATCGGGAGATAAGACGGTAAATCTCAACAACACCAAAAGCAGAAAGTAAAAGTAAAGCCAAGAACAACCATTCTCATATGCATGTTCTAAAAGTAAAAACCACAAGGTACAAAGTGACTACAAGGGTAAAGTACCAAAGAAAGGAAAACAACAACTGCAACTGCCCCAAGGGTCCGAGCCAGTATAGTCCCGCGCGATCCCCGAAGTCCTCCTGGAAACCTGAAGCAGTTTTATATACGTAGGGTGAGCATACAAGTACACTCAGTAGGGAAAACCAAAGACTTTCGTGCACAAATGGGGGAACGTACTAAAGTCCCGTGAGAAAAAGAGTAAACCAAACACCTAACATGGTAAACTATCCACCCAAGCCTCACCAAGGTACGCTTCTCAAATAACGCAAGTCAAGTAATATATATAATAAGAGCACATCGATGTTTGGGTACCCTGCGCCACTTTCCCACTGGTTATTGAAGACATCCTACGCATCGAACCAATCCCGCCATTCTCACCGCAGTCCCACTGCCACACCCGCCCGCACACACCTGGGCCACAACTATCACACGTAACCATGCCTGCAAACACCTAGGCCAGAACAACCACCGCCACGCCCGAAGACACCTGGGCTAGAAGATCCACTGCCACGCCCGAAGACACCTGGGCCTCATCCCGAAGATACTTGGGAAACTACCTGCCCGCACACGCCTGGGCTATAACCACCACACAACCCCGCCCGAAGGTTCTTGGGCTAATAATGGACCTCAGGCCATCACAGCCTGCCCGAAGATACTTGGGCTATCCGGAAAAGGGAGCAGAAAAGAAGCTAATAACCATCCACTAATAATAGTGTTGGGAAAAACACCCTCCCCCATGAAATGGGGGTGTTCGACACTAAGTGCTCAACTTGGGTGTGGCGCGAATAAGAAACACAAAACTACAAGCATAAGTATAGGTAACAGGCACTCACCCAAAGTTTAGGTTTTTCTTCAGCCACCCTAGAGAACACAAACAACACCATGTCCAAGTCACAACCCACACTAAACCAACAACCCATTTGTCCCATCCTGGTTTTCATGTTCAGTAGCAATGTTTAAATAAGTTTTCTGCAACTACTGGGCAACTAACACCATAAGCACAATCCAAGGAAAAAAGATCCAGCCAAACGTCAAGCATCAACTACAACATCCACACCCGGTCCTCTTGTAAAGTCACAACAACAAAGGGATAAGTGAGATCCCTCGAAGTACTGGAACCAAAGAAAACCCAAGATACACCCCCATGTCCCCAAGATCCGGGAGCCAACGTTTTCTCAACAACAGAGGATCCCACCCCAATTCGTGATATAACAGAGGATCTCATCCTCAAATTCACAACCACCGAGAGTATAAAAACAGGGGATCCCATCCCCACCCACATCATCCAGCAATCGGCCCGTGAAGGAAAACAACCCAATCACTACCACTAACACAAGGCAGGGCCATACCGGTATTTTCAGATTTATAAGATTTAACACACTCCATGATTTCAAATTCGCTGTACTTAACCGGGGTTATCACAGAAAGGAGTTGATCCTGGTGCTTTCAATTTGTTTAGCCGAATATAAGTAATTAACCGATTTACTTTTCACAGCAAGGGATCACAACCACAATACAATCCATTAAACATCACCAGAGGCAAGGATTCGTTAGTGCACAAAGAAAGACCACCAACGACCATGATTTTCAGAAGGCGTACGCCCACACAATTCAGAAAAGAAGTTCATAAAACAGAGCAGCGCCATCAATCACAGCCCCCCCCCCTTCGTTCTTTATAGAATTCCGTTTATTATCTTCATTAAGGTTCGGTCCATCTAATTCTACAGAAACAAAAGCACGCTCACCCCGCATGATACACAAAAAGGGAGAGACGAAGGAGAAATTCCCTACCTGTTATCAACGATCGATGCTAAGCCTGGGCGCGGAACTTCACGGATAGCGATGCGGCTCGCCTGAACGAAAAAATCTGTTCGTCTGAACGAAGGGCACTACTAGCACAGGGTGATCGAGGAAAGAAGAAACCACGGCTAACCCTTTAGTTTATAAGGGCCGGGGATGGTTGAGATAAGAACGTGAAATCGCGTAAGGAGCGGGGGTCGTGGGTTGACCGTGCGGCCCCACACGTTATTAAAGGGGTCTAAACCGACGCACACACCAGGTTAATTCATTAAATATTTAATTAAAACATTCATGGGCGTTACCGGGATTTAAAACAAGCTTAAAGGGGTCAAAAATAGGGTTTAAAACCTAATTTGTGCAAAAAGGAGCGCTACTGAAAAGACCCCGTGGGGGTAGGCGAGAACTACCGGTAGCTGAGAGCCACCGGTGGCTGACAGCTACCGGTAGGCTGCAGCTACCGGTAGACCGAGCTACCGGTAGACAGAGCTACCGGTAGGTTGCGGCCACCGGTAAACCGAGCTACCGGTAGGCCTGCTACCGGTAGGCCAAGGCTACTGGTAGGCCTACCGTTACGCCAAACATCACCGAGATTCCCAGACCAGAAAACCCAACACGAGATTTTCACAAAGTAATGGACCCCAAAAACCCGGGCCATTACACCTCCGCTCATGCTCTCGATCTACATTTTCATCGTGGTCATCCACTGACTTCAGTATTACACCAGTTTCGCCCCCAATTCAGTCTGCACATTTCTTTCCATTACGAGTCTTGTAAGTTTGATACACCATAGCACGTCTAATGTTCCACGTTTAGTGCTACGTGTGTCTAAACCATTTGACTTGGTCCATTTCGATGTATGGGGTCTCTGCATGGTCTCAAGTTAGTTAAGGTACCGTTATTATGTATCCTTTATTGATGACTTCACTCGCATGACGTGACTTTATCTCCTTTGTGATCGTTCTGAGGTGTGTGATATTTTCAAAACTTTTAACCATGAAATTCACACTAGTTCTCCACTCCTATCAAATGTTTTCGCTCGAACAATTAACAAGAGTATTTATCTTCTTCCCTTCAGCGGTTTCTCAGGGATCACGAAGTCCTTTATCGAACATTCTGCCCCGATACCCCTCAGCAGAATGCTGTGGCCGAACATAAACATCGACATATTCTGGAAACAGCTCGTACCCTATTATTTCACATGTAGGTGCCTCTTTATTTTAGGAGGATGCTATTTTCACTGTCACCTATCTTATCAATCGTCTTTCTTCTTCTATCTTTCAGGGGGAGACCCCGTTTCGAGCACTGTTCATCTCTCTTCCTCCTCATCCTCTTTCACTTCGTGCGTTTGGGTGTCTGTTATGTTCGTGACACTCATCCCAATCTTTTTAAATTTTCCCCAAAGGCCCTCTGTTACATCTTTCTGGGCTACTCTCGCACCCAGCGTTGCTATCGTTGTTTCTCTCCTGACTTGAGACGTTATAACGTCTTCGCTGATGTCTCCATTGAGAACTCTCCATTCTTATCCTCCTTACCCTCTCTCCACCCTGATACCACCATCAATGACTGTCTTCCTCTCACTATCCACCCACCCCTTCCTCTGTTGTCCCGCTCTAATGATCGTTGTTTTGGCTTTGTTTATTCTCATCGTCCATCGAACATGCCCCTTCCCAAACTTAGGACGTTATTTCCCAGATTTCGTTCATTGCTCCTGCTATGGGTACAGATGACTTGTCGATGACATTGTGGAGAGGTACTCGTTCTTGTCAGAATAATCTTATATACACAACTTCCTACAAAGGCTTCTTTGCTATGGAGACGACGTATGTTCCTCGTACGGTTGTCGAGGCAGAATCTCACCCTGGTCGGCTTCAAACAATGCAGGATGAATTACAAGTGTTGGATGACAATCACACCTGGGAGATCCAGTCCCCCTTCCGACAAGGAAACAAATTATTGACACCAAATGAATTTATACAGTCCATCTCAATGCTGATGGTACACTTCATCGCTTTAAAGCCAACATGGTGGGCTTTACTCAGACATATGGGTTGATTATTTCAACACTTTTTCTTGGGTTGCAAAAAAGGCCTATGTTCGATTATCCATCTCTCTTGCAGCTGCGTAACATTGCCCTCTTCATCAACTTGATGTCAAGAATGCACTCCTGTATGATTTTTCTTGACAAGAAAGTGTATCTGCAACAACCTCTTGGCTTCATTGTCGAAAAGGCCGGTTTTCATGTCTGCCGGCTTCGTTGGTTTCTTTATGGACTCAAGCAATCTCCTCACGCCTGGTTTGGTAGATTTTGCACCATCATCACTACGTTTGATCTATCTCAGAGTATGAAGGATCACACTACTTTTTATCGACAAACGTTCTCTAGATGCATCATGTTGGTTTTATACGTTGATGATATCATTATTACTGGTAGCAACTCTCATGACATTGTCCATCTCAAGACTTATTTACAACAACAGTTACATACCAAAGACTTAGGTCCTTTGTATTTTCTTGGCATTGAAGTATCCCGCTCTCCAACTGACATCTTTATTTCACAGCGGAAATATGTGTTGGATATCTTACAGGATACTGGCTTGTCTCAGGCAACTGTTGTCGACACTCCTCGTGAACCAGATGAATGATCCCTCCATGATGCCACTGACCCATATTCTCATCCAGACCGATATCGTCATCTTGCGGGCAAACTCAATTATTTTACTATGACTCGTCCAAATATTGTTTGTGCTATCAGCAAGATCAGTCAATTTATCCGACGAAATCTCAATGGGATGTTGTTCTTCATATTGCCAAATACATTAAGAAAGACTCTGCTCGTGGTTTTCGGTATTCACATCACGATCATCTGACCATTGAGGTTTTCTGTGATGCTGACTATGCTAACTGCCTATCTACCTAGAAGTCTATTTCTGGGTTTGCGGTTTTTCTGGCTGATAACTTAATTTCCTGACGAAGTAAGAAACAAACTGTCGTCTCCAGATCCAGTGTTGAATCTGAATATCGTGTGATGGTCACGGTCACTACCGAAGTTCTTTAACTTCGTCACCTTCTTCATAAAATTAGTTGCTCACCCCAGACTCTTGCTCATATTTGGTGTGATAATCAGACAACCACAAAAATTGTTTAGAATGCAGTATTCCATGAACGCACGAAGCATATTGAAATTGACTCACTTCCTTCGTCATCACCTTGAGAGAAAGCATATCACCTTCAGTTATATTCCAACCACTCATCAGCTTACCGACATCTTCATCAAAGGCTTACCGGGAGCTCGATTGGATTCTCCATGCACTAAGTTGGGCATCCATAGCATCAACGACCCAACTTAAGGGGGAGTGTGTTCAGTCTTTGTGATGTCTTCTCCCTTTGTTTTTTGTTTGTGGGACTCTTTTTCCAAGCTATACCTATTCAAGCTTGAGGGAAAGTATAGGACCCGGTTATGTGTATTTTAGAGTCTCACGTTGGTTTGTTCTGTCTTGTATCACTTTTCCTCTATCTATAAATAAAAGGATCAACCACTCATTGAGGTAAGGAGTAAAGTTCTACATTTATTATTATGTCAAGTGTAAAAATTAATATGATTTAATTATCATAAGAGATGAAATAAATGCGTTAGAACAACTATGTATCTTGTTTATATGCATGTTTAGGTGCATCCTGCTTGACCAAGTTAATCTTATCTCATTATCTTGCCAGTTTGAAATTTGTATCTCTCACCTATTTGAGATCTAGTGTATCTCTCACCTATTTGAGATCTAGTGTATCCTGGGCTAACTTAAAAGCATGGTTTATTAAGGTATGGTATCGGAGCTTGGAAAATCTTAGTATCACTCGCCTATCACTCTCTCTCTCTATCATGCGCTGACCCCAACATTGTTGTCATCCAATCCTATTACATCACCACTGCACCCCTCCCATATTAGTATCACTCACCTACCACACTCTCTCTCTCTCATGTGCCGACCCCAACATTGTTGTCACCCAATCCTAGTACATCACCACTGCACCCCCTCCCATCCATACGTGCTCCACCAAGGAGCTACACAATGCCACCATGCCTCCTCTCATCTAGGCATGCTCCATTAAGGTTGCGGCCTCCAGGCACGCCATCTCAAGGCGCGCCCCTAGGCATGTCGTCTCAAGGCATGCCCTCTCACGGCATGACCCCAAGCATAACCTCTCGAAGCATGGCCCCAGGTGTGGCATCCTTCATGCTATTGCAAGCACCAAGTAGAAGATACTGAAGGATGAGACATAACATTCACCAATCAGAGATATTAACAGGAAGATGTGAGTTGCAGCTGGGGCAACCATGTGATTTGATTGAATGATTGCAAGGTTTCGATTTCAAGGAGTATGTCTGTAACACACTAAGATTTTAGAAAATATTTCTCTTTAAATAATTTAATTTTTTCGATAATTTGCGTTATAAGCAACACCGTGTTTAAACGAATCACGATATACTATTAAAATATTATTATCTGTAACAGTTATAACATAGCCGTTAAATTGACGGGTATGAATATAATTAATTATTTTATGAAATATATATATGTATGTATGTATTACTCAATATAAATGTATTGATAAATGTTTAGTAAATAATCACTCAATTTTTACTAGCCATTTTATTCTTTAAAAATAAGTTCTCTTCAAAAATGATTTTTATTGTTTTTTGTGAGAAAATATTATGATTAATTTCTAGAACTTTTAAAAAAATTATTTTATAAAATGAACATTTTTGAAATCAGCATATTAAAATTATCTTATGATGAATTTTTGAAAATTTTCTGAAAAAATTGATTTTCCAGTTAATAGGAAAAAAATGCTGATTATATTGAAAATTGTATGTACAATGTTTCATTTTGTCTTAAAATGGTTTCAAAATAAAATTAGTTTTCTTAGATTTTAAATAATCCAATTAAGTCCATTGGAATCAATTTTATGTTTGAATCTAGTATAAAAATATTTTTATAGGTAAAAAGGCATTTTCCTGAAAAACTGTTTTTATGCGCGTAATGTGTTTTTATTTTAATAAATTAAATTGATCATAATTGGTGAATGATTTTAATGAAATGTATATATTATATACTTAATCAAATGTTTTAACATTCATCTAATATTTTTGTAGGCATGGGAGAAGAATAAATCTGGTTTTATGGTTAAAAACTATATTTTTCTAAAAATCGGTTTTCATCGCATTTTGCGTATTTATTTTAAAATTAATTTCTCACTTATACGTATAATTTGATAAAATGAATTATATATTTAAAATCAAGTGGTTCAAATTTGGTAAACATGCCCTTTTATTTTCGGTTGATATGAATAGTAATTGTGGTAAAATGTATCACCACGATAAATGGTAAATCGGGTTAATCTAGGTTAAAACTAAGCACCAAAGTCATAATTTTTCATCCTAATTCTTATTGGATAAAGGGAATCCAACCCTGAGATTAATGAAATTATTTTCATGATAAAAATTTATTTCTAATTTTTCAAAATTATATAATGACCTTCAATTTTTGTGCAACGCTAATATAGTATTTATTCAATAACAAAAAATTAAAATAAATGATCTTAAAATTATTAAAAGTGATATAATTTGAATGAGTTAATGTGTCCCACGAATTTTCAAGATCTATATGACATACTAGGGAAGTGTGGAAGCATTAGATTCAAAATCCCTCTTCATCTTGATGTATTTAAAGTCAAATTAAATGAATATTGTTAAAAATGACATTAATAATATTTTATAATAAATAATATTTTATTAAATGATATAAAAATCATAAAAATCTTATATTCGGCCAAATGAATAGGATATGGTTGTAAACATCATTCATGGTTCATTTATGGGTCATATGTCATTTTATAGTAACATTATTAACCCTTAAAGGGTAGAAAACTTTCATATGACAATCATTGTTAAAAGGGTTAACAAATGGTTAAAATAAAAAGATAAGGATAAAAATGTGATTCAAACTTGTCCAAAATTTATTGGATGAAAGGATTTCAACTCATCCTCGTATTAGATTCAAATCTTATCAATTTGGAGCTACATTGACATCAAAATTAATTTATATTAATTTAATATTTTAAGAAATTTCAAGGGTGTTCCTCTCCTCAATTATAAAAGGGCGCCCCTTATTTTTCTACTTTACACAGCTTTGAGTCTTCTTGCTCGACCAACCTCTATCAAATTCTCTTCTCCACTCCTCTAGCCACATTCTAGAGGTGTCGGTCTTCCCAAAAGACCAATCCTAAAGCCCTTAAGATGAGATATAAAGAAGTTATTTCAAAGAAAAGGTTCGTCTTAACCGATCACTTTCTTTTTAATCATTCTTTTTCCTCAAAATCAGTCATATTCTTTATAAAATAATAACTTCAGTATTCTTAATATACTTGTTTAGAGTATAAGATAGTTTTTAATATTTGTATCCCACATCGGTGTGGGTAATCTTTTGTACTCATTTTCTCATTCTATAAATTAAGCACCCTACCTCGTTGTGAGGTACAGGTTTCCATTTCTCGATTACACTATGGACTAGTCTTATTGAAAGGTGAACCTTGTAAATCTCATGTCCACTTTGTGTGTCTGCTGACCACCAAATGAGAGGCAAGAGAACGAGAGAATCAAGATATTAACCAGTCAAAGAGGTAAAGGTATAAAATGATTAAATTGGAACAAAACTGCAACAATACTGATTCACCCCTCCCCGATGTTGAGTATATCCCAAGTGGTCTTAACACTTTGTATGATCTTAAACAGTCCTTGCTGATAGGCGGTAATTCAATGCACATTGGTTGAATCATGTGTTTTCTTCGCCACCACTTTCAAACGAAAGACTAGGGTTCTTTAAAATACTTTCTAGGGATTGAGATCACTTGATACTCAAAATGATTTTTTTATCTGAACGGAAGTATGAAAATAGGATTGCCTCGTGCTGACAACATTAACACCCCTTGCAAGCTAGGTAAGAGATCTCTTCATGCATAGAGTGAGGTATATCCCTCATCTGACAAGTATCGTCCTTTTTTCAGCAAATTGAACAACCTCCCTAGACATGACAAAAATTATATGTGCCATAATTAAGGCATGTCACTTAATGAATCATCTTACTACAGTGCAATGGGATGTAGTGTTTCACAATGTCGATATCTCAAGAGGGAACCAAACATGAGATTGTTGTACTCTGATCATGGACATTGATGTGGGAGTCATTATATGATGTTTGATTATGCAGGTTGTTTGTTTGTCATCTCGCAGGTTCACATCTAGATATTATGTCTTCATTGATGAAAATCTCATCTCTTATCAAAGTAAGAAGTAAACCATTGTATATCACTTAAGTTTTGAGTCAGAGTATCGAACTATGACACATGTGATCACTAAGATCTTATGGACATGACATCTCTTGGATGAGATCAACCATCTCATCCAGAAGCTCACACATATATAGAACAACAATCAGACAACAATCAAAATTGTTATGAATTTTGTTTTTCATGAGAGAAGTATATCGGGATTGACGACTACTTTGGAAATTTTTTGAAAAGAAAAATCTTACTTTTGATCATGTACAAACTACAGAGCAATTAGTCAACACGTTTATTAAGAGTTCCAAGGATACAAGTGAAATTTTTATGTAACTAGAAATTATATATATATATATATATATATATATCAACTTGAAAAGGAGAATTAAAATAACCATGTATATGATTTGTAGGCATTTCTAGGTGTTTCCTACCTGACTGGGTCAATCTTGTCTTGTTATCTTGCCAGTTTAAAATTTGTATCACCTGTCTATCCACGATCTGGTATGTTTTTATTTGTTCTGTAAATAAAGAGATTCAACCTCATTTAGAGGCACGGTTTCTGACCTATTAATTCCACAAAATGAATTCTCTTGATCAATGCTTTATTCATGCAACTTGGAGGATGAATCCTCGTGTGAATTGATCCTCGGACGTGGAATCCCCCATCACGAGAGATTGTGTGTAACAGTTATCCCGAGGGTTGAAATCGCATGTATGAATGTCCGTGATGTGTTTTCTCCTTGTATTCAAGAAAATGCTTGTGATGTTTTCTTCTTGTAATATTAACAAAGATGTTGTGACACGCAAACTTCATAGTGGAATCCTTTTATCCTTACCCATGATTTTTAACTCACATTAATAGAGGATTTTCCATGTTAAATATTATTGTTTTCAATTTACATATTTTTTCTTTCTATACATGTACAAATTTATTATTCGGCAATCCCAATCCCGGTACCAATATCAAAATCCTAATATAACAAAAATAGTCAATTTAATTTAATTTTTCATAAATTACCTTTAATAATTATAGGAGAATATGGTGTAGATTTTGAATCAAGAATATTTTTTAGAATACATTATAATTTTTCATGAATTCAATGTATCTAACTATTTTTAACCGATTTTCTTAAAATATGGGAAACAATAAATTTTTGCTTATATTGTGAACCAAAGGCAGTACATTTTTTAAAAATGAAAATAAAAAATATTTTACAAAACCAAAGCCGCCCAAGTTTTTTATGTTATTCTTAAAAAATCACTCAATTTCATTTCCACTTCCATTTTTTTAAAAGGTTTTCATTTACATAAGCAAATACATTTTCAAATATATTATTGAAAATAAAAAACATAAATGTTTTCCAAATCCAAACTCAAACTAAGAGTTCGGTTTGTTCATATTTATCATTGGCCTGGCTATGTCTATCCAGACCTAAGAGTAATTATCTGATACTTGGGGCCAATTTGTGAAAAGGCTTCTATACAGCTTTCTAAAGAGCACTTTTTTAACTTTCAGGAGGGTAAAGAATGCTATTAGTATTACCCAATAACCAAACATGCTGTAAGAAAACATTTTTAACTTCAACACTTGAATAGAAAACAGAAATTTGATTATCAAATGAGAAGAAAATGCAAACATCAAAACTATAATTGAAAATTACTTCTAAAAACTATCTGTCAGCTTTCCAACGAACACTTTTTTTTAGCTTTCATGAGAAAAAAAGGGGGCGCTTACCAACCAACTAAACATATGCTTTAAGAAAATATCTTTGACTTGAATAGCAAACAAAATTTGGCTTACCACATGAGAAGCAAACGGCAGCATCTTCTCCAGGGGCATGGCCGAACAGATAGCTGTTATAAAGGAGTTAGCCATGAGAATGGTCCAGCTAACACTAGAAAATTATAAGAGCCAACTCCCTAAATAACAATGTGGTTGTTGCAGGCTGCGTTGCAAAGCAGTCCGTATTCAACGGCCAAATCGAAATGAATGGATTTAATTTTGTTTCTCAAAATTCTGAAACCACAATTCAACATATTTATAATTCTGTAAACAGCAGGCAAAACCAAGAACACATGAATAACACAAATTTTGCTAAGTAATCTCAAAAGCAGAAATTAAACAGGTTGATTCTAACAAACTAGAATCAAAGAACAAGAGAATACAAGCTCCAGGTTCATGAAAACAATTACAGCAGTGAAAATCATGCTTTAAACGCTTCACAAAAACAACAAAAGTTTCATATACAGATCTCGAGCAAACAAGAAGCCGAGGAACAAGATCAATCAAACAGAAGCGAAATGATCAACACTTACAGTCGAGATAAAGCAGTAAAGAAAGCACAAAAGAGGACACCAGGATTTTACTTGATTCAGCCGATTGGTTAATGTGCACAAGACAGGGGCACCAAGGTTCCACTATGCAAATAAACAGGAGTGCAACAGATACAAGAACCAGGAAAGACTCAAGCAGACAACCCAGAGAAGCTATCCAAACTGGAGTTCTTGGCAAGCCTGGAACCGTGATCAAACCGGGCTTGAGGAGATGATATATATACTCCCACCTAGACGAACCCACTCAACACACACACAACAAACAGACACAAGAACCAAGAAAGACTTAAGCAGACAACCCAGAGAAGCTATCCAAACTGGAGTTCTTGGCAAGACCGGAACCCGTGATCAAACCGGGCTTGAGGAGATGACATATTCTCCCAACTAGACGAACCCACTCAACACACACAACAAATAGAAAACCAAAAGCAATATACAAGGAAACCAGAAAAGAAAAAGGAAGCATACCCTGTCGAACCACCTTACTATGGTTCGGCCACTTCTTGAGTTTATCGGATCCTTCAAGCTTCAGGCACACAAGGTCGATGGTGCAATCATCGTCCTCCCAAGTACAGACGAACACGAAGAAGCCCCTTGCCTAGCACCACGGGCATCAGAAAGCCCCTCTCCAAGGTCCTTCCGTCCCATTTCTTCTCCAGAGCACCAAGAACAGACTGCAGAAGCAATCCTACCTTTTCCGCCAGTGAACAAGTAGCGGAATCCCCTCCCCTTCGCTCGGAGAAACCGAAGCACCAAAACAAGGACACTCCCACCAAAAATGAATCGCCCCTCAAACAAAAGGGCACTAGGATGAGATAATGGCAGCACATTATTCGGGGAACGGATGTAACAAACCAGGACAGGTGGACGATCGTGATCAGCTCGGCCAAAACCACCTGCATCCAGTGGTAGCCACGAGAGACGCGACAACAGGAGATGCAAGGGCGGCGAGCATAAGCGCTACGTGAGGTGAAACTCGAGCGCCGTGTGAGAATAAAACATCTGGGCTATGTGAGATTCAATATACCTGCAATGTCAAATTAAAATGCAAGCAAAAACATCTAATGTGATATTAAACACAGGAACAACATGGTGCGTAAGAATAAACAACCGAGAAAAAGAAGTTAGAGTCGGGTGAAAACCGAACGCTCACATTGGAAAGAAATCTTGCTCGCGTGTGATTAACTCACATAGTTCACCGCTCACATCGGGTGAGAATAATAAGTACAAAGCTTCACATAAGAATCACACAAAGGACCATAACCCACGTAAGAATAACTGAAACTCACATAGGATTCAACAATTAAATTACAATATATTACAAACGACCAGAGAGGGGGAATTACAAAGTTACAAAGAAAACATGCAACACACACATGCAGAAAGTCAGGGAGACTCGAACTCGAGACCTCCCCAACACCCCACAGGGCCACTACCATTGAGTTGGGTCCTGGAGGCAACAATTAAATTACAACATAAAACATGCATAGAACAAAACGATGAAATCCCATTTAATTTGCAAATTACCAGTGAATAAAATTCACAAATCTCCGCCTTGCAAATTGAATGCATGAATCTAAACATCCGATGTCCTTTCACCACCTAAATTATCCCATCGAATCATCCAAACATGCAATCCTAATCAATTATAAGAGTACAACAATTCCCACTGTCCTCTATGTGCATCACAGTAACACACACCTGCCCGATCAATGACATCTAATGCTAACTGCCCAAACATACTCAGAAATGACGTCTAAATCTAAGCAACACCATTAACCGAACTCACCATTTACGTACCCAAGCACCCATCCACATACTAGCATCCCAGCTGAACTCATGTCATCAGAGGCTTCAGAATAGCTCTCATATGCCAACAAAACACCAAAGAAACAAAGCAATATCCAATTCCTCAAAAAGAAAAACCATGGAAAACAACAATTTGAGGTATGAAAAACTCAAACGTGAAATAGTTTAAATGTAACAACAACAGCTAAAGAAAACCCCATAATGCAATCACACAACAAACTGGAATAACCAAATCAACAAGGGTCCGAGAATCTAAACCACATAGACACTCAACCTGAATCCACGTAGGTCAATTCATCATCATGAATTCTCTGAGTCCGATTCAGAAAACACCCTCCCCCCCACCCCGAAGACAACAAAACCGCATTGATCCTGGCACAGGCCTGTAAACCTCTTCAGCTAAAGGGAGCAGTCTGAATCCATATTTTGTCCGATTCAATACTCACAAGAATCCTCAATGAATCTGATTCAGACACATCTCCACCTAAGGAGAGTACATCAACAAGCAGGTACCCTATGGAACAAGACCAAGAACTTAATGCCAGCTCAAACCTAATGGTGGACAAGGCAGACAACACCTGGGAAACACCTTCCAAGCTCTCAGTCATACTGCTACCAGGCCAACACCTACACAAGCGACTCAGACCCTCAAAACCCAATGAGGCTGAGGCAGAGGCAGAACAGGGAGCAAGAACAAGCATACAAGTCTGTCTATCAACAGAACATAAAACAAACGCCACAGAAAATAAAACAACACCATGTTGATTAGAACAGAAAACAAGCATACATTAAAACAAAGCAGCAAAATAGAATAACAAACGATGAATTTTGGGATGCAAAAATAACTCCACATTAACTCTAATATCAATTGTTGGGGACTGCATTGCGAGGCAGTCCGCATTCAACAACCAAATCGAGAGGAATGGATTTAATTTTGTTTCACAAAATTCCAAAACCGCAAATTCAACATGTTTATAGTTCTGTAAACAACAGGCATAAACAAGAACACATGAATAACACAAATCTTGCAACGTAATCCCAAAAGCGGAAGCTAAACAGGTCGATTCTAACAAACCAAAATCAAAGAACAAGATAATACAAATTCTAGGTTCATGAAAACAATTACAGCAGCAAACGTCATGCTTTACACACTTCAAAAATACAACAAAAGAATGATAAACAAATCTCAAGCAAACGAGAAGCCAAGGAACAGGATCAATCAAATAGAAGTGAGACGATCGACACTTGAAGTCGAGATAAAGCGGTAAGGAAAGCACAAAAGAGGACACTGGTTTACATGCTTTGGCCAATTGACCAACGTGCACGGAGCAGGGGCACCGAGGTTCCACTGTGCAAATAAACAAGAGTACAATAGATACAAGAAACAGGAAAGACTCAAGCAGACAAACTAGGAAAGCTATCTGAGCTGGAGGTCTCGGCAAGACCAGGAATTTGCGGTCAAACCGGGCTTGAGGAGATGACACATACTCCCAACAGGACACACTCAACACACATGAAAAACAGCAAACCAAAAGCAATAAACAAGGAAACCAGAAAATATAAAAGCATACCCGACCAAACCACCTTACTATGACGAACCACCTTAATATGGTCCGACCACTTCTTTAGTGTATCGGATCCTTTGGGCTTCGAGCGCACGCAGTCAATAACACGATCGTCATCCTCCAGGTACAGGAGAACATGACAAAGCCCCTCGCCTAGCACCATGGGGGATAGGAATGCAGGCGAGGACCAAGGCCAGGTCTAGCCGTGACCACCTATCCAGTATACTTACGAGCGTAGGGGTATTTGTAAGAAGGGGGAAGGGGTGTGACTACTTACTGCCAGGGGAAAAGTTGTAATTAGACATTAAGTAGTCTATGAGAGCTGTTATATCGGGGAGGGGGGGGGGGGAGCTTGTAAGATCCCGCGTCCGGATGGGTCGAAAATTTCAGAAGGATTTTGAATTTTCGTTTACCGAACAGGTCAAATTTTGGATAGACTTGGAATGAGATTCCAAAAGTTGGAATGCATCGAAGTAATGTTTTGAGATGAGGAGTGATGCTCAGGAGGTAGCTCGGGTGTTCAAATGAGCTTTGTGTTGCGGAAACACCGGGAGTCACGGCGACAGAATAGGTTTGCAGATGAAATAAAAAGACAAAATAAAACAACGAAAAAAAATGAGATTAAGATCTCACAGGACAAAGCGATTTACGTGGTTTGGGAATAATCCCTATGTCCACGGAGAGACAAAATTTAACTATGATTCAGGAGTACAAATATATAAAGAATATTAGAGTTTCACAACCCAAAAATCCTAGCTCGAAATGAGCTAATAAAGAAGACGATGCACTATTCCACCAACCGCACAGAAAGTCCGTTGTGCGACAGTGCCGGAGCCACCCAAATCCAAGCTGATACAGTGGATGGAAGTCCGCAGAGCTACAATGCCATTGTTTCCAAAGTCCACACTGCTACAGTGCTCTGTCGGTGTCGCCGGTCAGCCCTGCTACAGTGTCATGCTGATACGACCATAGGGGATCCAGCACCCTTAATGGTCTATTCAAGGAGGTGGAAGCGGACCCCACAGGTGGTTTAAGGAATCATTTTAGGCGGTTGGGTGGTTCAGCTTGAAGTCCTACTTTTCTGTTTTGAGGTAGTGGTGGTCCCCACGGTTTGTTAGTAGTGGGAGAGTCTGTTAGCCAGCTGTACTTCTTCCCCCAGAATATTCTTTAAATAGTGTTGTGGTGGTAGTGTCCTGGGGAGAGATAGACTGGGTATTTTCGGCCTTGTGGCTTGGACCAGGAGGGGTCTCGGTTCTCTTGGGGAAAATCTGTTGTAAGTGTCAGTTAATGTTCATGTATTCTCCTACTGCTTCTTAATATTTCAAGTTGCTCGGTTCCTGGCCTCTGTCTCTACCAAATTGGTCCGACCTGCCGCCTTTTCTTTTCTCTTCTTCTATAATGGAAACCCGTCAAGCTAGGCATGAAAATCTCGACCAAAGAATGAGCACCCTGGAATCCGCCTTTGGTACGCTGGAAGCTTCCATGGCTGCAGTCCGCACAGATCAAGCCGATTTCCGTAAATCACTGGCATCGGAAATAACAGACCTCCGTCAACTAATCATTACTGCAGTTCGCCTCCCAGCCAAACCCCCTCTTCTAGTGGACGCCACTCACCCTTCATCTTCCGCCACCCCTATCATTCCCCCGGATACAACCGGCACATCTCCCTGGGACCCGACTGTTGCCATTCACCCCGTCCCCATACTTCCAACCTCCCCTTCCGCCCCCTCCCGCCTTGACCTTCCCCAATTTGATGGCCTCGACCCTCGGGGCTGGATAGCCCGCGCTGAGCTTTACTTCCAGCTTCACAATACCCCGGATGACGCCAAAGTATCTCTTGCACATATTAGCATGGTTGGCAAGGCAATTCACTGGTTTACTATTGTTCAAGAACTCCATCCTTCAATGACTTGGCTACTCCTGAAAGCCGAATTACTGGATCGATTTAGCGGCCTTGAAATACAGAATCCTTACGAGGAGCTGGCCGCCCTCCAGCAGCTCTCTTCTGTGCAAGATTATATCGAGGAATTTGAATACCTAGCTTCCTTAATTCCTCGCCTACTCGAGCTTCAATACATTGGCTATTTCCTTCATGGACTCCAGCCGGATATCCGGGATTGGGTACGCATTCATAGCCCTGAAACGCGTCTCCAGGCCATGCGACTCGCTCGCCATGTCGAACTCGCTCTTAAGCGCGGAATTGGGCAATAGGTCCGTAGTACCCCTTGGTGGCCTTGGTCCTCCCGGGAGGGCTCTACTGGCCAACCACCTCCCCGAACCAGTTTCTCTACTTCTTCTTAGCTCCCGCCTCGCCAAGATAGACGTTCAGCACTGGACAAAGGATTACCCACCGCGGAGCCCACCCACCAACCCCCTCCAGCAGGTCGAGGCGTTCGCCATTTATCTCCTCAGGAGTGGGAAGACCGACGCAGGAAGAGTCTTTGTTTCAGATGCGTCAAGCCTTTCACTCCTATGCATAAATGTCCCGATTCCAACGTCCGGGTGCTACTTTTGGGTGAAGATGAGCTCCCACCACCTCCTGCCTTAGCTGACCCTCCAACCTCTTTGGAACTTACTGACAATTCTCCTCCTGAGGCTGCTGAGTGTTTGGTCCTGGATTTTTACACAGCTTCTACCCGCTCCTCCCACCGCCAATCTCCCCTGTTTTCAGCCATGAAAATTGAAGGTAACCTGGGTGGTATTCCCCTTTTGGTCCTTATTGATAGTGGGGCAACTCACAACTTTATTTCCCCCACCTTGGTGACCTTACTCAGCCTCCCTGTTCTAACCACCATAACAAGACCCGTTAAGTTGGGCGATGGTCACCTATTTTCTACCTTGGGTCTTTGTCCCCAACTGCAGCTAGACATGGGCTCTTATCAATGCACACTAGACGCTCATGTCCTCGACATCGGCGGGCTTGATTTCATTCTGGGCATTGCTTGGCTGAGGACACTAGGGGAGGTCCACACGAATTGGCAGACTATGACGATGAAGTTTCGCTCCGACCAGCAGCTCCACACCCTTCTGGGGACACATGACATTTCCAACCTACTGTCCAGCCTACATACTTTGACCCCCAGCCCACCTAAACCCTCTCCGTTACCTCCACAACAGCAGCCCCCCCTACAGCACCTTCTGGACACCTTCCCTTCCATTTTCCAGGACCTCTCAGGTTTACCACCTCCACGCCTTCATGATCATCAAATCCGTTTATTTCCGGGTTAGGGACCTGTTTCGGTTCGCCCATATCGTTACCCGCATGCCCATAAATCGGTCATTGAACAGCAGGTGCAACTCTTACTGCGGCAGGGGCTCATCCGCCCTAGTACAAGTGCATATTCCAGCCCAGTCCTCTTAGTCAAAAAACGCGACAATTCCTGGCGCCTATGTGTGGATTATCGGGCCCTTAACAAGGTCACCATTCCGAACAAATACCTGATTCCCGTGGTTGACGAACTGCTGGATGAGTTGCATGGGGCTGCCTATTTTTCCAAGCTGGATCTCCAGTCCGGTTATCACCAAATCCGTATGTCCGCGGCTGATGTCGATAAAACTGCTTTTCGTACACATAATGGTCACTACGAATTCCTGGTAATGCCCTTCGGCCTCTCCAATGCTCCCTCCACTTTTCAGGCTACAATGAATGATTTATTCCGGCCCCATCTTCGGCACTTTGTTCTAATTTTTTTTTATGATATTTTAGTATATAGTCCAGCGTGGGACTCCCACATGCAGCACCTGCAGGAGGTTTTGCAGCATCTGCACGACAACAATTTTGTTGTCAATGCAGGGAAATGCTCCTTTGCACAAAAACAGGTGGAGTACTTGGGCCATATAATCTCGCAGGAGGGTGTTGGGATGGATCCGGATAAAATTCAGGCAGTTCTTTCTTGGCCACTTCCCCATTCAGTTCGTGGCGTTCGCGGGTTCCTCGGCCTAACTGGCTATTACCGCAAATTTATCTGCGACTACGGCAAAATTGCCCAACCACTTACCTCCCTCACAAAGAAGGATGGCTTTTCCTAGACAGCAGCGGCTCAGCAAGCTTTTGAAACTCTCAAAACTGCTCTATCAACAACACCCGTTCTGGCCATGCCAGACTTTTCTCGCCCCTTTGAAGTCGAATGTGATGCTTCCGGTCGCGGCATCGGGACTGTTCTTATGTAGAATCACCGCCCTATTGCATACTTTAGCAAGGCACTCGCCGCTAACAATCTCTCTAAGTCCATATATGAGAAGGAAATGATGGCCTTGGTCCTCGCCATCCAACATTTGCGCCACTACCTCTTGGGTCGCCCCTTTGTGGTTTTCACTGATCAACGCAGCCTTAAATACCTATTGGATCAGCAACTCACCTCCTCCGATCAGCAATGTTGGATTGCCAAGCTCCTCGGGTACACCTTTGACATTCGCTACAAGCCAGGTCGGGCCAACATTGCCGCGGATGCCCTGTCTCGTCGCGATGAATGCACCGCCTGCCCACTTTTTGTTTCCTCCCCATTTTGGCAGCACCACCCCACCTTATCCGCTGGCCTGCACGATGACCCATTTACCAGAAATATTATCCAGCTCCTCCGTACTGGCAGCCCCCCTCCAAGAGGCTTCGTTCTCTCTCGTGATGTCCTCTATTACCATGGTCGCCTAGTCCTTCCAACCACCTCTCCTTGGATCCCTCAACTCCTTGATGAGTTCCATGCCTCTCCTCAAGGTGGACATTCGGGCTTCTACCGTACTTATCGTAAACTGGCTGCAAATTTATACTGGGTTGGCATGCGCCGTCAGATTCAGCAGTATGTCCGCCAGTGTGACACCTGCCAACGTTACAAGTATTCAACACTCTCCCCAGCAGACCTCCTCCAACCACTCCCCATTCCGCTAGCAATTTGGGAGGACATCTCCACCGATTTCATTACTGGGCTGCCTAAATCTAAAGGCTACGATGTTATCATGGCGGTGGTCGATCGGCTCTCCAAGTATGCACACTTTCTCCCCGTAAAACACCCCTTTACCGCCAAGACCATTGCCGACATATTTTCCAAAGAGGTGGTCCGCCTACACGGCATCCCCAAATCTATTGTGAGCGACCGTGACCCACTATTTGTCAGTCATTTTTGGACAGAACTCTTCAGATTACAGGGCACCAAATTACGAATGAGTTCCGCTTACCATCCCCAAACTGACGGACAAACCGAGGTAGTTAATCGCTGCTTGGAGACGTACCTTCGCTGTTTTGCGGGAGAGCAGCCCAAAAATTGGTCCTTTTGGCTTCCCTGGGCGGAACTATGGTATAATACCACCTGACACTCCTCCATTAAAACAACACCTTTTCAGGCGGTTTATGGTCGTTCCCCCCCGGCCCTTCTGCCCGGCCTGCCATCAGAGATTCAGGTGGAGGCCGTCAACACTGCTTTATCGGATCGTCAGACACCCCTTCAGCAGCTTCGCCATCATCTTTCTCGGGCACAAAATTACATGAAGCATCAAGCGGACAAACATCGTCGAGACCTTTCTTTCCAGCCAGGGGATTCTGTTTATCTCAAGCTCCGCCCTCACCGCCAACACTCCCTGCCCCATCGCATTCACCACAAACTTTCCCCTCGCTTTTACGGCCCTTTTCAAATTCTCCGTCCGGTGGGCAACCAAGCTTATCTGCTGGATTTACCTGCTGTAGCTCGGATTCACCCAGTTTTTCACGTTTCCCAATTGAAACAAGCCATTGGGCATCACCCCTTGCAGCAGACCTTGCCGGCTGACCTGGATGGCGACGCTTCACCGCTACTCGAACCTGAATGCATCTTGGCTAGACGCTCTACATCTTCATCCAATGCAACTACTCCACAAAGCCTGGTTAAATGGAAAAACCACTCTCTTGAGGACGCCACTTGGCTGGATGATTATATCCTTCAAAACCAATTTCCCACCTGCAGCCTTGCGGACAAGGCTGCTCTTTCAGATGGGGCGACTGATACGACCATAGGGGATCCAGCACCCTTAATGGTCTATTCAAGGAGGGGGAAGCGGACCCCACAGGTGGTTTAAGGAATCCTTTTAGGCGGTTGGGTGGTTCAGCTTGAAGTCCTACTTTTTTGTTTTGAGGTAGTGGTGGTCCCCACGGTTTGTTAGTAGTGGGAGAGTCTGTTAGCCAGCTGTACTTCTGTTAGCCAGCTGTACTTCTTCCCCCAGAATATTCTTTAAATAGTGCTGTGGTGGTAGTGTCCTGGGGGGAGATAGACTGGGTATTTTCGGCCTTGTGGCTTGGACCAGGAGGGGTCTCGGTTCTCTTGGGGAAAATCTGCTGTAAGTGTCAGTTAATGTTCCTGTATTCTCCTACTGCTTCTTAATATTTCAAGTTGCTCGGTTCCTGGCCTCTGTCTCTACCACATGCCAAAGTCCTCACTGCTACAGGGGAGCGTTGCCTACTACAACCTCCAACGAGCTCGACGCGGAGCTCGACCCACAAGAGTTGTGGTCTGGTGCACAAAAGGGGCCACAAGTATTCGGCCCAACATCATCCAAACAGATTGAGTTACACCAATCCAACACTTTAGAGGCTTTAGGTTAAGTTTCGGAAAGTTTCTGCATGTTTTGCCCAAGTGCACAGTTTGATGTGCACAGTTTAGAAGAAACCATGCGACACTATGATGCTCAGGAGGTTTTCAATTCATTTTGAACTGAGCGCGGTTAAGTTCCACAGTTTGAGCACGGTTTGGGGTAAATCGTGTGAGAGAAAGAAGAAACCGTGCGAGGTTGAGAAAGGTCTGAGGCATAGTGCACAAGCTGCACACAAACCAATGCCTTGCTGCAAAGGGGAGGCAGTGCTGACTGCACGGTTGGCGCACGATTTGCCTAACCGTGCGGCCTAACCGTTCGGGGTATGGGGGATGAAAGTAGAGTGTGCACGGTTGTCGCACGGTTTGGCTAACTGTGCGACTACCCATAATTTCATTAAAAGTGTGAAATGACCAAAATATCCCCTCGAGATTTTTAGCCATTCCACCCCCCCCAATAGAGGCACACGAACCAGGGGGTTCCCAACACCATCCTCCTTCCACCCTTCGATTTAGGATGCATTCATGGTGTTTCTTGGGCGTTTAAGGTGAGATTTCTCTTCCACATCCTTCCCATTTCCTCATTCCATGGTACTTCCTAATTTTGAATGTGCGGGTTTAGGGATTTGATTGCGATTCCATCAGAGCATGGTAGAATCGGCTAACGATGATGGGGCTTTTGGTTGGCTTGCGTAGAGGAGATCCCGAGATGGATTTCGCACGTCGTTGCGTGACGTTTCGTCAAGGTATGTGGTTGTGATGATTTTTTCATAGGTTTTCCATCAAATTGGTTTTTGAATAACCTTGGAAAGGGTATTGACTCTTAAGGATTTTCCTGGGATTGGTGTTGGGAATTCATTGTGGACCTCCTGTGGCGGTTTCTTGGAGTTTTGGGAAAGTGGTGACCCCATGGTGAGTTTTTTCGACATTATGCCGCGTTGGGGTTTAATTGCTTAATTACTTATAGTTATAATTAATTAATTTTGGTTCATTGGCATGAGGTTAGGGCTTGGGTGTTTGAGAAGGCGGAGGAATGTTACTTGGATTGACAAAACGGAGGAATGTTACTTGGCTCAAGCGACATCCCCAATGCGTCAAAGACTGACAATAAATGCCAAAAAGCTTTATTACATGTGGGGGACGATTTTCCTTTTAAGAATAAAACTAACCAACAATCCATAACCAAAAACACCACTATATGATGCATGATAACGATGAAATACAACTTAACATTTCATTTATCAAAACAAAGTAAACCCAAGTGCCATGACAGAGGTCTACAATATCAAAAGTACACAGCGGAAGACAAACAATCAAAACTCAAAGACGACCAAAGACAACTATAACTCCTGCTTCAATAAGCTTCATGCTCCAAGCCCACCAAACAGTCAAGTATCACAAAGTAGTGCTAAAGATGTGTGATACTTTACCTTTGCCCATACCCCGGTAAACAACATCCGCAAAAGCACAAAGGTGCCAAAACAGAGGTGAGTAATGAAATTCAGTAGATTTTCCTCAATGACTTCCCTACTCACGCCACTAGGATAGAACACGTTAGAAACATTTATATATATAAGAAAGATAAAAAGGGGTAACACCCAATACCCAAGGTTCTCTCTAAAGGAGGCCTTGAGCTTATTTTATAAGGAATAATAAAGACCACATCGGACAACAAGTTCGATGTGGGATACAGACTCCAACACTCCCCCTCAAGCTAGGTGTACCTAACTTGGACACATAAAAAAAAGAGACCAAAGCAAAAGACAATACAAAGCAAACAAGAAACACTGCAAACACTCATTCTCAAGCTGAACATACTCAGCTTGATGACAAAACAAGACGAAACAAAAAAGAAAACATTCACGATGATAGCTCCCTCTCAAGATCGCAGCTCACCCTTGAGATGAAACATGGTGGAAGATGTGCCGGATTACATCGGTGATGTGACAAGTTGTCGAGGCACAACAAAGGAACCGTGCAGACGGGGCCGGTCATCGAAGCGCCGGAAAACCCGAACTAGCGGGGCCGGATGTTAGAGCGTCGGGAAATCCGAACTAGCGGGGCCGGTCGACAAAGCGTTGGAAAATCCGTACTAGTGGGGCCGACAGCGAGCAGATGACACAAGATGCAGAGGAGCGACTTGGCTGGAAGGGGGCTGGCGAGTAGGGGAGTCTGCTCGCCAGATCTTGACGGCGCGGTGAAGATGGCAGCCGGTTGCGAAGGAAGGGCCGGGAGGGAGAATGACGGGGAGACAACCCTCCAGATCTGGACGACGCAGATGGGAGAGCAGGCGCCAGAGGCATCGGTGCAGGATATAGAGGCTTGAGCGCAAATAGGTGAGGCGTCGTATGCACGGGAGTCGTCAGACGAGGGAGCCGGCTCAGGCGGCATGGAGGTCCTTGGGCGGGAGGGCTCCGTCAGTAAGGACGAAGGGCCGCCTAGAAGGTGGAGCGCGCAGAGGGAGGGTCGCAGGGGACCGGGAGGGAGGGCCTCGAGCAGGATGGGAGGAGCCGCACGCGGGATGGGAGGAGCCGACGCGGCGGATCTGGAGGAGGTGGGTCGCCGGGCGTCGTCGGATGGATGGGCGGCGCACGGGAGTCGCCAACGCGGGATGAGCCGATGAAGGAGTCCAACGGGAGGGAGCCGCCGAGAAACCGTCACAGGAGGCGGGCTGATTGATCGCGTCGGAGGTGGGCTGTCAGGACGTCGCGGGAGGAGGTGGAGGGTCGTGGGCGAACGGATGGCTGTGGAGCCTGGAGGGGCCGACGTGGAGGGCCGATGAGGGAAACGAGGCCGGAGGGGCGGCGACAGACGAGGTCTACTGGCTATGGAGGCCGTCACCCCCACAGGGAGAACTATTGGAACCCTAAGGGAGAAAAAAAATAAGAGGGAGGGCTCAAGTTAGATTAAATCTCCTCTGATACCATGTAACAATGATAAAAAGGGGTAAGACCCAATACCCAAGGTTCTCTCTAAAGGAGGCCTTGAAAATATTTTATAAGGAATAATAAAGACTACATCGGACAACAAGTCCGATGTGGGATAGAGAACCCAACAATATAAAACAGTTTATACAAAACAATTTTTAAAACAGTTTATAACTAAATATAAACAAGTGGCAAAGAAACCATTTTCTCAAAACAACACAAGTTCAAAGGAAAACAATCAAACAAAACTTTAAACCATTTCACATGTTCCATTTTGTTTTATGAGAAAAATTACAGCAGTGAGTTTCTTAAGATGAAATGACAGCCCCAGGACATCATAAGAAAGGTGTTTATTTTTAAAAGCCCCAGCACAGATAAATAAGAAAAGTGAGCACAAAAGAATCATGATGAACATCAGAAAAGACATGAATTCAGAATGAGAACCATACCGTAAAGTACTGCCCCGATAAATGCATCGCCAGCACCAGTTGTATCAATGAGTTCAGAAGGTGGAATCTTCTCAGCTGTTCCTACAAGTAACCTCCCACTCACCATCCCTACGCCACTGGCCCTTAGTTTTGCAGCTTGCTATGAAGATTAATATTTAGAACATATGATAATATCAATCTTCAATTCAAAAAACAAAATCAATATTTCAATGGTACAGTCAATATTTAGTGGAATGTAACCGGAATGCAACCTTTGGTTCTTTAGTAGTCATGTGACCAGCATGAGAACCTCCAATGAATTTTGAAGTATCCTAGTTTTTTTTTTTAAGTTAGGATTAATCGTTTTCTTGGCTGGGGTTATTTTCTTCATCAAGGCTAATTGCAAATCACATTTATTTGAAAATCAGAATACATTTAAACCCTGTTTGTAATGAGATGGGAAAGGGAAAATGAAGGAGAAATGGAGAGGAATTCACCTTGAGGGATGGAATTTTGATTTCCAGTAAATTGGAAATGGTTCATACCAAACTTGAGAAATTGATTTTCCACTTCTCACTCCATTTATTTCCCGTAAATCGATAATGGTGCATACCAAACTTCAGAAATCATTTTTCCACTTCTAATTCATTTTAACTCACCATGTTTGCTCTCTACCAAGCATACCCCCAATTCAACCTATAGATTATTCAGATTAGTATTTTTTTCAACCCTAGATTGTTTTCAACAACAATCTAGCTAAATTCTTCTTATCCTTCTTCCATGCAATCAAATCAACATCATGGGCAATTTTGTAAATCAAGAATCTGAACTGCAAAACAATAGGCTGGTCATATAAGATAATAAGTAAAAACAGATTATGTCAATCATTTATGATAATCTTGAATACCGAAGATGAACAAATGGGGTGAGCTCTGTTCTCATCCATTTTCTGCTTTGCGGATTCTAACAGGACATCAATATCCATTTCTTCCAAGACAGCACCATCTGCATGATAAAATTCCAATATAAACCCAAAAAAATGAAAACAAAAGAGAGATAAGTTCAAGCATAGATCTTCAAACCATATGTGGGAAAATAATTTTCTCTTCAAATAGAAAATGCCTGGAAAATCATGCACTCACTGGTTACGCTTCTCTCGAGCATCACGCATCCATTTTCACCGAGGGTCACAATCACAAATTTTAAATTTGGTAACCTCAGAAGCATCGAAACAAGTGCAGTTGGAACAGAGGGTGCTTCTGTCCATGCCTGTTATCACATTTTGTTTTTAACACGTTACAATTTGGGGGGTGAGGGACTTTCAGCATCAAGGAAATCTGCACGAACCTTACCCAAAACTGAAGTGCAAAGGTTTTTAACCCCCAAAATTCGAAAGGCAATCAAGCAATCAAACAAAATTGGCATATTATGATAATGTTGAGGAACTGTGGCAGTGACATAATGATTAATGCAGAACACATCATCAATGATGTTTTTACTAGAAAAGCACTTTGCAATATGCAACTCAAAAAGCAATCAAATAGAGTAAGTCCAGAAATTATTGACTGATAGAATAGCAAGATCAAAATTGTTGGAGATATTTATGTTCGAATAGGTTTATCCTATTCCCAATCATTTGAAATTTTGAATTTACCGCTCATCTCTTGTATTTATTTTTCTATAAATAAAATGGCCAGCCTTACTTAAGAAGCATGGATTTTGATACCTAATTTCTACATGGTATCAGAGTGGGTCACATTTTTCTTTTGAAAATTTTTCTCGGTCAAAGTTTTGTTGCACAAGGGCTAGGGTTTCCATCGCACCCCCTTCCTGGGCGACTTGCGCCGTCGTCGACCCCCCCCCCACCCCCCGCGCGAACCACACACCTCACACCCTCTACTCACCGCGTCGTTGCACGCCTCATGTTGACGTGCCCCTCGCATTGTCAAGCCTCTATCATTGTAACACCTCATTGTGTGCTCCTTCGCCATCCAACCCTACACACCCGCCAAATCTGTACTATTTTTGGGTTGTCCAACCATGTCTCTTCCACTGCGATTGTTCATCCGCATTCAACTCAACTCTTTATGATCCGTCACTTCCACTATGGCTAAATGTTTAAGCTGTGCAACATGACTTTCTCATCCTCCCTTTTGAACACAATAACCGCTACGACCCGTCTGGTGGATTAGCATCTCGATTCCACAAATTTCATTATGTAGAACAAGATGGTTATTGTCGCGCTTAAAGGGATGGGTCTTCTTGTTACCACTCCTTCGGATTCTAAGGATGTCACTTTTAGGCAATAGGAACAACAGGACAACAAGATTTTTTCCATGTAGTTTAATTCAATGGATCCCTAAGTCAAGCATGTTGTTAAGACTGCCAATACCTGCAAGGAATTGTGGGATCCCTTATTATTGATGTTTTCTGAGACTAACAATCTTTCGCGTATCTCAAATTTGTTTTAGCACTTCGGTAGGGTTCTTGTTCAATTCCACCATATTATAATGAGTGGAAATCGGTTGATGAAATCAATGATTTATGACCGATTGCACATAATCCCGAGGAGGCTAGGACACAGCGCGACCACTTATTTTTATTCTCTTTACGCCATGGTCTCAATCAGGAGTTTTCGACGACTGTTACAGAGAATGTTAGTCAGCCCCACTACTTTACATCCCTCGTTGGTTTATAACTGGCCCATTCGTGTCAGTCCTCATCCACCTCTGATCACTGCTGATCCTTATAATCGTCGTGGCAACACTTGTAGTGGTAGACACTCTAACGGATGTGATAGGCCCCCACCCAACAAGCATTGTACTACTCATTGTGGTAAGGATCATCACACCATTGACACCTGTTGGTTGTTTCCTGGTTGCCTCAACAGCTTTCCGACCCCCGGTCATTCTCATTTTGCTCAGACTACTCTTCCAAACTTTGTGGCACAACATGACATTTGACACACAGTTGATATTTCATAAGAGTATTGACTTCTCCAGTCTCAACGCACTTCAGCATCCTCTAGTGCAGTTGTGACTCATGGCAATAGCCCTACTGCCTATCTCTCCCAGCAATCCACTAACCAGATCCTTGAATCTGGTGCATCCGAGCATCTTACTAGAAATGCAGGTATTCTTCAGTCTTATCAGTCTACTTTGACTGGCATGTTTATCACTACAGCAAATGGCTCCTCAATCCAGATTGCTGGTTATGGGAGCTTTCCGATTACATTTACTCCGACACTCCTCGGTGGCTTTTGCTCAACGATGTCAATTTAATTTATTATCAGTTAGCAAGCTTACTGCCAATTTAATGTGTCAAGTCATCTTCGCATCTACTGCAGTTTTGTTTCAGGGGCTTTTGATGAATCGTGTGTTTGGTAGTGGCGATTTTGCGGTGGTGTGTACGTGCTTGACTCAATCTCTTTTATTGCCAGCTCCAAGCTTTCTACTCCAATCTTCCAACTTCACTGCTAGCTCAACCATCCTCCCAGGCCAATTCTTTAGAAAGTCCATCCTGAGTTGGGTCTTATGTCTCCTTTTGATTGTGAGTCCTATCATTATGCCAAGCATCACCGGGACAACTATATTTCTAGGGCGCTCTTGCGTGTCTCGTATGACTTTTATTTGTTAAGACTGCAATCTGAAATCCTTCCCATCTTTCCCCGTTTTATCATGAAATCCAAACTCAGTTTTTGACCACCCTTAAAACTTTCCATTTTGATAATAGTCAGGAATACTTCTCAGATTCCTCTCAGCCTTTTCTTGATGACCATGGTATCATGCAGAGTTCTTACCCTAACACACCCCAACAAAATGGTGTTGCCAAACACAAGAACGACAT
Organism: Viscum album; assembly: GCA_963277665.1. NCBI lineage: Eukaryota > Viridiplantae > Streptophyta > Magnoliopsida > Santalales > Viscaceae > Viscum > Viscum album. The sequence goes on along the minus strand of OY728150.1, from coordinate 1,285,065,511 downwards.
CATTCTGACTTTCACCTATCTCAATAACCGTCTTCTATCATCCATTCTTCAGAGGGACACACCTTTTCATGCTTTATGCTCTCAACATTCCCCACATCCCTTACCTTTTCGTATATTTGGATGTGTGTGTTATGGCCATGATACTCGCCTCACTATTATGAAATTGGATGTTCGTGCTCTTAAGTGGATCTTCCTTGGTTACTCTCGAACCCAACACGGGTATCGTTGTTTCTCCCTCGACTTACACCGTTATGTGCTTTCAGCTGATATTTTGTTCGTTGAGTCTTCCACTTTCCCTTTCCAACATCTATCATCATCTCCCTCTCTTCCCAATCTCGAGGTTTCCCTTCCATATTCTCACACCTCTACCACCCACACTTCCTCCTCCACCATAAAGTGGGTCTAAATTTAGCCGCATTTACACTAGACATCCAAGCATGCACATTCCATCTAAGTCTCAAGTTACTCCGGCGCCTAATAACTCGTCAGCTCTTGACTCACAACTAAATGATTTCCCTATCACACTTAAAGGTACATGTTGTCAGGACTGACCAGTTTATTTTACTTCTTACCAAGGATTATCAGCGGTTACCTCCCTGTTTATTGGCACCCTTGTCGAGGTTTCCATCCATCATACTGTTGCCAAGGCCAAATCTTATTCAGGGTGGTTACAGAGTATGCAGGATGAATTGCATGCTTTAGAGGCTAATCATACATAGGATCTTGTCTCCCTCCCCTTTGGTAAGCAGCTTGATGGATGCAAATGAATCTATATTGTGTCTCAATGTTGACGGCACTCTGAATCGCCTAAAGGCTCTCCTGGTTGCAAAGGGCTACACTCAGACCTACAGCGTTGACTACTTTGACACATTTTTTCCTATAGCTAAGATGGCATCGGTGCGTTTTATATCTCTCATTATCACTCACCATTAGCTTCTCCGTCAACTGGATGTCAAAAATGTTTTTCTCCATGACTTTCTTGACGAGGTATATATAGAGAAAGCTTCGGGATTTGTTGCTCAAGAGGGAGTCCTCTAAGGTATGTCGTCTTCGCCAATCGTTATACGGCCTTAGGTAGTCGCCACGAGCTTGGTTTGGTCGCTTCTAAACAATTGTGACCAATTTTGAGATGTCATGGAGCTAAAAGGATCCTTCTATTTTCTATCATATGTCTATTGAGGGGTAGTATTCTCTTGGTTGTGTATGTTGATGATATTGTCATTACAGACAATGATGATACTGGAATTACCTAACTTAAGTCCATCAGAATTTTCAAACGAAGAATTTTGGGTCCAGTGAGATATTTCTTAGGGATTGAAGTTACCAGATGTGCCTGTAGTACATTTCTTTCTCAAAAAAAAATGTCATTGATCTAGATGCGAGACACACGGGGTGACCCGATCTTCACGACGTAGGGCGGCGGATGAAGGATGCGGTTCGGGGTTAAGTGACGGATGATGGATATGGATAGTGAATGCAAATAGTCAATCAACATTATAAGGAGCGCGACCTACTATTTAAGACAATACACTCAAGAGAGGAATTTATAGCCAATCCACACAACACCGCACTTAGGTTGAGGCATCAAATTGGGGGTTTTTTGACATGGGATCACCAATCTAACTTGTAAATTGACAAGACAAAAATGCACAAAAATAAGGGGGGAAACCGGAACAATCTTCACACAGCGGAGAGAAACAAAACATAAGTTCTCTATTAAAATCTTCAATGTCATACAAGTGTCATGGGGGTAGCTATTTATAGCCAAGGGGTGATACAATAGTCAAGGATCTAATACTCTAAAGTCATAAAACCTAAACTTACTTTGTTCCCTTAAATTCAAAAAGATGAAGTCTACCAAAGACTTTTTGGAAAAGTAGCACACAACTTTCCAACTATAGTCCACCGGATTTGACTTTGAGTGTCTAGCCCATCGGATTTGACTTTGGTGTCCAAAGATGCGATTATAGAATCCTCCATGTAGGCAAGGCTTCCAAAATTCGTGCAGCCATGTGGGTCAAATTTTAAGCATCATGTTTGGACTTGAATAAATGAGATAATAGGTCCATTTGCTTCATCCATGCAAGGTAAGATCCATTAGGTTTTTAATGAAGCGAGATTGGTGCTCATTGTAGCATTCAACCTCTTTAATCCCCCTCGCATCATCAGGCATTGCAAATCCAACTCCTCCACCCGAGCAATTAACTCGATGCCTTCAACATGGTTCTCATCATCCTCCTTCTCTCGAAAAAAGAGTCGTTCTAGACTCTTCATCATCTACACCCAAAAAAAGAGAAAGATCAGAAACATTGAAAGTGACACTTACATCATACTCACCCGATAGAGCTATCTTGTAAGCATTGTTGTTAATCATCTCGAGCACTCAGAAATGTCCGTCTTCTCGTGGCATGAGTTTTGATTTCCGCTTGTCGGGAAATCTTTCCTTCCGCATATGAATCCAAACTAAGTCACCAGGCTCAAACAACACTTGCTTGCGACCCTTGTTTGCTCAATCAACACATTTCTGAGTCATCTACTCGATATTTTTCCTTGCTTTTTCATTGAGTTGCTTGATGAATTCTGCACGCCATTTCGCATACATATTAGTTACTTCCTACAAAGACAAAAGAACTAGATCAATAGGGGCAAGGGGGTAAAAGCCGTAAACAATTTCAAATGGAGAATATTGAGTAGTGGAATGCTTGGGCCCGTTATATGCAAATTCCACATTTGGAAGACTCTAATCCCAATTCTTGATATTCTTCTTGACAATTGTTCGCAGAAGGGATGATCGTGTCTGATTCACAACCTCTGTTTTCTCATCGGTTTGTGGATGACAAGTAGTGAAAGATAGTAACTTCATACCCAGTTTGCTACACAAGGTCTTCCAAAAGTAACTGAGGAATTTTGTGTCTAGATTCAACATAATCGTCTTTGGCATTCCATTTAATTTGACTACTTTCTGAAAGAAAAGTGTTGCAATGTTAGTGGCGTCATCTGTTTTGTGACAAGGAATAAAATGTGTCATTTTAGAAAACCGATCCACCACAACAAAAATGGAATCTCTCCCCCTCTTGGTCCTTGATAACCCCACAATAAAGTTCATTGATATGTCCTCCCAATGGGTGTTGGGAATTGGAAGAAGAAGATATAATCCATGTGGGTTTAGTTTTGATTTGGCTTTATGCAGACAATGCACTTTCCCAAAAAAAATTCAACATCTCTAGATATCCTAGGCCAATAAAAATGCACACTAAGAACGTTTAAAGTTTTTGCAACACCAAAATGTCTCATTAACCTACCAGAATGTGACTCCTTTAGTAAAAGTAAACGGATAGAGCAATTGGGAATGCAAAGCTTATCAATCCAGAATAAGAATCCATCATGTAAATAGAACTTTTCCCAACTAACTTCAGGTTTACAATGACCATAAGTTTCACTAAAATCACTATCAGTGGCATATAAATTCTTAATGCATTCAAAACCAATGGGTTTTGAATCCAGCAAGGATAAAAGAGAATATATACGTGAAAGTGCATCAGCCACAAATTTTTTTCTTTACCATTTTTATGCTTAATGACATATGGAAATGATTCAATGAATTCAAGTCATCTAGCATGTCTCCTATTTAGTTTATGTTGACTCCTAAGGTATTTAAGAGCCTCATGATCAGAATGGATCACAAATTCTTTAGGTTAAAGATAATGTTTCCATGTTTCTAGAACTTTAAACAATGCATACAACTCTTTATCATATGTGCATAGTTTAGAGTTGTGTCATTTAATTTCTCACTAAAGAAAGCAACAAGCTTACCTTCTTGCATGAGTACTCATTCTATGTCAATTCTGCTTGCATCACATTCAATTTTAAAGGTTTTACCGAAGTCCGGAAGTGCACGTAGAGAGGTGTGTGTGAATCTCTCTTTAAGAGCATAGAAGGCCTTCTCTGGAGTTGTCCCTCATCTGAAAGGAACATTCTTTGTCAATTCATTCAACAGCGCTGCTAGTGTGCTGAAATCCTTCACAAATCTCCTGTAAAAAATAGCAAGCTCATGAAAACTTCTTACCTGTCCAACAAAGGTTAGAGTTAGCCATTCTCGTATCACTTTGATCTTCTTAGTGTCGACTTCACCTCCATTGTCACTCACAACAAATCCAAGGAAAACAATCTTATCAAGGAAAAATTCACACTTATTTATGTTTCCAAACAAGTTTTCCTTAACACCTCTAGGACTTTTCTTAAGTGATCTACGTGTTCGTGTAAAATCCTACTATACACCAAAATATCATCAAAGTAAACAACCACAAATTTTCCAATATATGCACGTAAGACATGATTTGTTAACCTCATAAATGTGCAACGTGCATTGGTGAGACCAAAGGGCGTGACTAACCATTCATAAAGTCCATGTTTTGCCTTAAATGTTATTTTCCACTCATCTTCTTCGTTCATCCTAATTTGATGGTAGTCACTTTTTAAATAATTTTTTAAGAAAATAGCAGAGTCATTTAACTCATCTAGCATATCATTTAACCTAGGGATAAGATGACGATACCTGACCGTGATGTTATTGATGGCTCTGCAGTCAATGCACATTCTCCATGTTCCGTCCTTCGGCACTAGAAGCACCGGTACAACACAAGGATTAAGGCTTTCTCTGATGTATCCCACATCCAACAAATCTTGAACTTGCCTTTGAATTTCATTTGTCTCCTCTGGGTTGGTGTGATATGCAGGGCGGTTCGATAATGATGCTCTGGGTATGAGGTCAATTTGACGCTCAATACCTCTAATGGGTGGCAAACCCGATGACACTTCTTCTGGAAAGACATCAGCAACATTTGGCAAAGGGGGTAAGTCGTTAGTGTTTAGCAACACCTCTTTGTTCATAAGTACTACGAAGGTTTGTTGTGAAAACAAAGCTTCTTTAAACTCAACTCTTTTTTGCCAAAATCACACTTTTCTCCTCTCAAATTTTTTCTTTATCTTGATTTTTCTTTGGTCTCCATTTCTTTTCTTTTCTCATTTTCTCTCATTCTCTCATTCTCTCCATTTTCATTTTCACGTTTTTTCTCTTCACCACTCGTTTTTTTCCCCTCAAAATGTGATCTTCCAAAATTTGTTTAGGGACATGGGGTTTAGGGTTATAGGTTCCCCTCGGAGTACAAGAGTAACGATTCAAAAACCCATAATGAGTAACACGTCGATCATACTGCCACGATCGACCCAACAACAAATGGAAAGCCTTTATAGGAACAACATCGTACAAAACATCATCTTTGTACTTACCGATGGTGAACAATACCTTCACTTGCTTAGTGACCTTTAGCTTCCCGCAATCATTCAACCAATGAAGTTGGTACGGATGTTGGTGCCTCAAAGTCGGGAGTCCCAACTTCCCCACCAACACAGTGCTTGTCACATTTCTACAACTTCCCCCATCAATTATAACACTACATACCTTCCTATTGATCTTGCATCATGTATGGAAAAGGTTTTCTCGCTGCTCCTCTCCAATGGTCATTTATGCGCTTAAAACTCTCCTAGTGAAAAGAATCTTACCATCTTTCGCAAATTCTCCATTATCAATTTCTGGAGATTCATCATCCTCTTCTAACTACTCTCCATCGGTCTCTCATTCTCCATACTTGTTGATGGTCATGGTGCGTCAGTTTGGGCATTCACTAGCAATGTGACCCATTCCTTGACATTTGAAACATCGAATATCCCGATTTCTTGTTTGGTTAGACTCAAAAGTAGGTTTCTTAAGTGGAATAATTATCTCGTCACTTTTGCGATCAACCACCTCTTTTGGCTTTGATGATCTTCAATCTCTTTCCTCAAATTTCTCCATGGAGTGAAAGGGCTAGTGGGTTTCCTCATGTTTCTCCTCCTTTTGATTTGTTGCTCGACCTTGGTGGCTTGGTGGATCATATCTTGTATCTCCACATGGTGGTACATCTCCACTTGATCGGCAATCTCCTGATTGAGCCCATGTAAAAACAGTGTCATGGTTGCCTCCAGATCCTCCTCAATGTTTGCTCAAATCATGGCAATATGCATCTCCATTTGTAATCTTCTACACTCTTACTCCCTTGGGTGAGACACTAAAGTTTGTTGTGGAGATCTCAATGGTAGTGTGAGGGAACAAACCGCTTCTGCATGGAAAACTTCATGTCGTCCCAAGTGTTGATGGGACGTCCGCCATATCTAGCCCTCTCCTTTCCTTTTGCATTTGATCCCACCAAATTAAAGCATAATAAGAAAATTCAAGGGAAGCAAGTTTGACTTTTTTCTTCTCGGAATACACATGACATGAAAACACCTACTCGATCCGCATCTCTCCCTCCAAGTATGCTTCCGGATCGTTTTTCCCTTGAAACGAAGGGACCTTCACCTTGATCCCGCCAAGTAGTTCATCATCGTGTGGTCTCCTTTGGCCTCCTCTAGGTTGTTGGAACAACCTCCTCCTTTGTGGGACATCCTCGAAATCACCATCAATATTTTCATCTCATCCTCCATGATGTGGGGCCGATGTGATGCCGGAGCGCGCCGTGGATTATCATGAATCATCCTTGGGCTTGGTTGATTCTCTAGGTTGTCAATCCTCTCATGTAGCACCTACAACTTACTATCAAGAAACTTCTCAAAATGGCTCACCAAAGCATGCATTTGGAGTGGCATAGCTTCCGTGCGAGAGATCTACATTGACTTCCTTCATCGCTAGCTTGAGCATTTCTCTTCCCACGATCTTCTACCATGATATGTAACACAAACACACACACGGGGAGAAACACACACAATGATACACACACTCACACACGCGAAGATACACACACACACAAGATGTACACACTCACGCACACAAGCGTGAGGAGTGGGATAGCTTCCGTGCGAGAGATCTACTTTGACTTCCTTCATCGCTAGCATGGGCATTTCTCAAACTCTTATGAAATCAAATACCTTGTTTGGGGTGATCACGTGCTACCAATCCTTCCCAAATCAAAATTGTGTTAGGAGTGGTTTAACACAGTCCATTTGAGTGGTAAAGAGATACAAAATGGTAGAGGGTAGAAAAAAAGGGTATAAAATATAGGTAAATGGTGGAAAATGGTGAATGGGTATAATAAAGGGGTTTTGCCCAATTGTGCAAGATAAGAAAAATTAATAACACTATGAGCCAAATATTATATGGTGAGAAAGTAAAAAATAATGGAGAAAGTGATGTATGGATATGGAAAGTGCTGATAATATAAAGCATGAAAAAGTAATTGTATCCGCGTTTTTTTCTTCTTTTTTGATAAATCTCCCCAAAAAGTGTTGTGCTTGGAGTTTTAAAGTACAAGATGATGAACGGAGAGTAAGACTTTTTTTTTTTTGAAATCTCTCAAAGAAAGGATGTGTTTAATTTTGAAAATCACAAAATGATAAGTTGAGAGAATTTGATTTTTTTTTAACACAAATCACATATAGCGAATTAAATGCGAAAAGAAGATGGATGAATAATTAGCTCAATGTAAAAATATTTCAATCTTGCACAACATAGGCAAATTTTGGAGGTTTTCAAAGAAAAGAGGGGGATTTTTTGTTTTTTTTTAATGGATGGATAATAAGGAAAGATGAGAAGGGTAATGAATATATGGGATGAAAAAAGGGTGATAGATGTCTACCATGTCAATCGGAGCTCTGATACCAACTGATGCGAGACGCACGGGGTGGCCCGATCTTCACGGCGTAGGGTGGCGGATGAAAGATGTGGTTCGGGGCTAAGTGGCAGATGATGGATATGGATAATGGATGCAAGTAGTCAATCAACGTTATAAGGAGCGCGGACAACACACTCATGGGAGAGATGTGACAGCCAATCCACACAACAATGTACTTGGGTTGAGGTACGGAATTGAAGGTTTTCTGATATTGAGTCACCAATCTAACTTGTAGATTGACAAGGCAGGAATGCACAAGAGCAAGGGTAAAACTGGAACAATCCTCACACAACGGAAAGAAACAAAGTATAAACTCTCTATTACAAAAGTGTCATGAGAGTGACTATTTATAGTCAAGGGGTGATACAATAGTCAAGGGTCCAATACCCAAAGTCATAAAGGCTAAACCTACTTTGTTCCCTTAAATTCAAAAAGATAGTCTACGAAATACTTTTTGAAAAGTAGCACACAACTTTCCAACCATGTGAGTTAAGCTTTAAACATCAGGTTTGGGCTTGAATAAGTTAGATAATAGGCTCATTTGCTTCATCCATGCAAGGTGAGATCCATTGGGCCTTTAATGAAGCGAGATGAGCGCTCATTGTAGCATTCAACCTCTTTAATCTCCCTCGCGTCATCGGGTCTTACAAATCCAACTCTTCCACCCGGGCAACTGACTCGGTGCCTTCAACAAGGTTCTCATCAGATCTGCTATAAGAAACCAGCATAACGCGGGCAGATTATATGGACTCACCACTTGAGGTTGGGGAAGTCTCTCTACACTGACAGTGAGACTTTTTCCTCACCAGCGAGGAATCGACGACTTATTGACAAGCTGAACTATCTGATGATGATATAATGTCTCGGTTTTTTCCATGTAAAGCTTTGAAATATATCCAGTATTATTTTCAAAGTCAGGTGCTGAGACAGCGCGAGATTCTGAAACCTGGTGAATCCAGAATTGATATTTGAAAAATATTAAATATATTAATATCACATGCGCGCAGTTTTTCTGAAAAAGTTAAAGAACTCCCAAACAGGGTCATGGATCAAAAATCTGACGCCACTGTTGACTTCAGAGCATAGGTTTTACCTTTGACACGACTTAACCTTGAAGCGCATTGGACGCTTGGGTTGAGCATGGTCGGGGGCGGATAAATAAATAAATATATTTATTTATTTATTGCTAAATTGTCATGACCTAGCTTCTTCTATAAACAACCAGTTGTGGGAAAATCTCAGGGTTAGCCTCATAACACTGGAGATCTAGAAACGAGTTGTTGGAGAGACGTTGGCGGACGACAACAGATCTAGATCGGATAGAGGATCATTGAGCCAACGGAATTCGTCAATCTCGCCAACGACGGTTAATTTTTTTTACGGTTGATTTATTGTTTCGTTGTTGCTCATTCCTCTTAGTTTGTCTATTCTATGACAACAGATCGAGTCTGAAACGAAAAAAAGACAAGGTTCGTTCCTCATGTTTATGGTATATGGTTTCCTCCACCGTTTCATCACATGTTCATCGCGAGCAATTTCTTTGGCCCGCGGTTCGACGAATACCGGGTATATGATCGTTGTGTGATCGTACTTCGGTGCAACGGATCAATGTCGCGGGTGCAGTTCGCGATAGATGGTGTGATCAATGTGCAACGACGACGGAGGATGATCGGAGATAGATCGGGATCGGACTGACGATTTCGATTTTCCTAGTGGGTGCACGACGGCGGCTTGGTGTGGCAACAGTCCGGCTTGACGAACCAATTTCCAAGCGGATTGAAGCCCAGTTTCCGACGAGCAGCGATAGCGAGGGGCGGTCAACACAGATCCACCATCACCGGCAAGATTTGCGATGAATCCAAAGGCAACGACGGCGCGGGCGTACACGGAGAAGGAACTGTAGGTTCTTGCAAATCCTACGGTACACAGCGTGTAGTTCAGAGATACACGCTGTGTGGGACCCCCTTGGTGCGGTGCTAGGGTTTCCGTGGAAATTAAATATCACACACACTTCAACATTATTCGCATTTTGCGGCGGTTTTCTAGCGGCGGTTTTTAATAAACAGCCGCTAAACTTGTTTTTTTTACAACCACGACCCTTCTCCCCCCACCCGACTCCCCCAACACCCCCACCCCCCCCCCCCCGACCCCCACAACCCCCCGAAACCCTAGGCGCGACCCCGATGACCCCGGTGACCCCGACGACTCGGCTACCCATCGCGACCCCCGCGACCCCTGGAAGCCCTAGGAGCCCTCGACCCCGGCGACCCCCGCGACCTCGACGACCCCCCAAAGCCCTCGACACGTCTCGCCGCCTCTCACCGCGCCTCGCCGCCCATCGTTGTCGGTCAGTACCTTCGCCGCCCCTCTGCGCAGGTCTGTATACCTTTGTGGTGCGGTTGTGATATGATTTTGGGTTGGTTTGGTTGAATATTAGAGCAATTCCAATGCGCAACGTTAAATTGTAGTAGCCATTACTCTAAAATAGTGCAGCAATTGGAAGGAGCTCCAACCAGCGCCATATTTTACGCTAAATCTTGAAAAGCAGATAGCGCATGAATAGGGGTGCGTCAAATATAGCGCGTTACTGTGGTTTCACTTCAAAATAGCACTGGAAATGGTGCCTGGTTGGAGCAGAATCACTGCGCCATTTTAACGTTTTCACGCTAAAATGGTGTGGGTTGGAGATGGTCTTCGTTCTTTACTTTCAATATTGATGGTTGTGGTATGATCTTACATTTATAGGTTCCCTTTGTGGTGCGGTTGTGGTTTTCCACAAGATTTTGGAACTTTCCAAGCTTGTGGTATGTGATTCCATAATTTAACATTATTAAATGAATTTAATATGTTTTATGTGCTTCTTAATTGTATTTTATGAATTGTTTGAATGGAGCATAATATGTTTTCAAAGGGTTTCGAGGTGCGTATGGGTTGAAAGATGATTTTGAAAATGAAGTTGGTTAGGTTTCATGTGTGCCTTCTTTTTTATGCTTTCTAAATGTGTTCCATGAATTGTCTAAATATGAGTAATTATAGTTGGATTCTTGAGTATTGAATAAATGATATTAGGTTGTATCATGATATTAGGTAATGGTGTCTTCTCCAATATGTTATGAGAATCAAGTGTTAATACATACTCCACTATATTAGGGGAAACATGTAGTGATATCTGATCCGTTATGTTATGATTTACTATGATTATTTCTATGTAACAATTTTATGTCACTCTTTAATGCCTACGTTATGATCAATGGATCATCTTTATTATATTATGTTTTCGTAATCTTACGCTATGGTATATGTTTGGTCATTTCAAATTGCATGTCCTTCTATCATGACATGTGATCAACTCTCATGAATCCATGACATTTTTAATAAGTTATTTATTCCATGCTCATGTTTACCATATACTTATGATCTAACCATTAATGGTATATTGATAAGTTTTGGGGATTGAATATTTTATTTGAATTCCATAAAACTATGGATTTAATAGGTTATCCCACTTCCTATAATTGAAACAAAATTAAATGGAAATTGAAAAGGTATATTGACAATAATAATTTTCAGTGTTATTCCAAGATCTATTTTGGGAAATTTAATATACATGATTTCATTTATCTTAGGAATTTCATGTTTCCTTTGAGCCTGGAAAAACAAATACCTTACTCATAAGCCTTGGATTCATCTACCCTAACTGTTAATCCTTTCACCTGATGAATCCTGACATGTTCTACATCTTGGTTCCCCATGTATTTTCTAAAATAGTGAGTCATGTTTAAGGTAGGAGTTTGTTTCCATTTCATATTCCTAACTTCTATTCAATTATTATACGATTTATCAAGCTCTTACCTAAGTGATATCAAAGTTATGGCATCATCAGTTTGTCCATCTGTTTTGCTGTAGCATAACATACAAAAAACTACAGGGATGGGATCCTTGTTCTCCTCTTCTTTTATGGATCTTTTTAATTTGAATGCTTTGATTTTCTAGTGGGTGGGTTCATTATTTACCGTATGTATTTATATAGGAAAACCTTCTTTAACATATTTATATATTTTTTCAACTAGTATATATGAATCTCTTTCCCTATTTAGTAATAGTTATCTGTTTTAATTTTTTTTAATATTGTGTAGACACATTGTGATATACATGGATAAAAACTGGATCACATTACTAAGTAACACACCTCAGTATGCTAAGGATTTGGAGGAGTTTTTAGATTTCGCAATTTCCAATCGATCCATTGAAGGGAGAATAAGATGTCCATATCATAATTGTAAATTTAGAGGATGGTTGAAGAGAGATGAAGTTTATGAACATTTAATATTGAAGCAATTCCCTGCTCAATATTTGTGTTGGATTTGACACGGAGAATCGAACGTTACAGAAAAGTTGAGCACTGATGTCAATCCACAGAAAGAGCTCCCAGCTTCGTCGACAAAGGAAAATGAAATGCAGAACCTTATAAATGATCCATTCAGCATTGCAAGACACCAACATCAACATCAAAATATATCAGAACAACCAGATGAGGGTGCTACAAATACTAATGTGACAAGTGATGTTTTTGAGACTGTAGGACAACCAGATCAAGATTGTAACATATCATTGGATCCTCAATGTCCATGATATTCGAATTGTTGCGTGATGTATTTCTTGAAGCAAACCTCCCCGAGTCTTTTTATGATATGAAAAAAGTTGTTGGTAGGCTTGGTCTGAATTATACAAAAATACATGCGTGTCCAAATAATTATATGCTTTATTGGCGAGAGGATTCAAGTAGACAGGATTGTAAAAAATGTTCTTCTAGATGGCAGTCAATGGGTGATGTTGGAAATCTAAATCAACATACTACCATGAAGAAAAGAAAAGGAACACACCTGCAAAGGTTTTGCATTACTTTCTTTTAAAGCATTGATTGCAAAGATTATTCATGTCATCGAAAACTGCCGAACACATGAAGTGACATTCTGTAGATAATAACAATGATGAGTTAATGCGACATCCACGAGATTCGCAATCGTGGAAGACATTTGATTCATTACATCCAAATTTCTCAGCTGATCCTAGGAATGTTCGATTGGGATTGACTGCCGATGAATTCAACCCATTTGGGACTTTGAGTACCAGTTATAGCATTTGGTCAGTTGTTTTGATCCCTTACAATTTACCTTCGTGGATATGTATGCAACAAATGTCTTTTATCATTTCGATGATTATTTAGGGAAAACAAATGTCTGGAAATGATATTGATGTATACTTGCAGCCTTTAATTGAAGAATTACAGGAGTTATGGAGCAACGGTATTGAGACATATGTTGTTTCTTCTAAAACAATGTTCAAAATGCATGCTGCTCTAATGTTGACTGTAGATGGTGAATTCCCCTTACCTCAATGTGAGGTGCGGATACTCTTTTATAGATGAGTAAACTTAATTACAAGGCGGGTAAGTCCAATGTGGGACTCAGAAATACCCATTTAACCTTAAATGGGGTCCAACACTCCCCCTCAAGCTGGACATGCCCAGATTGGATAGAGTCCCACAAAGAAAAACAAAGATGACAAGACACATGACCATCTCAGACTCCCCCTCAAGCTGGGCCATGGAGGCTGTGAAGACCCAGCCTGGTAGTGAGAGACTCAAGGCGAGCTCCTGGGAGACCTTTGGTGAAGAGATCGGCAAGCTGATCGACCGTCGGGATATGGCTGAAACCGATATGGTGCTGCTCCAGATGGTGGCGGAGAAAGTGACAGTCCACCTCGATATGCTTCGTCCGTTCATGGAAGACAGGATTCGAGGCAATCTTCGTGGCGGCCTGATTGTCACACCAGATATGAGCAGGAGTCGATGCGGGGAAACCGAGCTCATGGAGGAGATGACGAAGCCAGAGGATCTCAGTAGTGACGGTGGCCATGGCTCGATACTCTGCCTCGGCACTCGACCGGGAGACGACAGTCTACTTCTTGCTGCGCCAAGAGATGAGATTGTCGGCGAAGAACACGGCGAAACCCGAAGTAGACTTGCGGGTAGCGAGGCAGCCGGCATAGTCCGCATCACAGAAGGCCTCAACATCCATGTGAGCATGATGTGAGTACTGAAGGCCACGTGCAGGGTCTTTCTTGATGTATTTGGCAATGCGAAGGACAGCATCCCACTGAGATCTGATGGGATGCTCCATGAACTGGCTGACTTTGCCAACGACACAGGCAATGTCGGGACGCATCATGGTGAGGTAGTTGAGTTTACCGACCACGCGTCGATAGCTCTCGGGATGAGGAAAAGGTTCCGAGTCGGAATGAAGGGAGCGTTCTCCAGGCTCAAGTGGAGTGTCCACGGCGGTGGCGGTGCTCAACCCGGCATCCTACAAGATATCAAGAGCATACTTGCGCTGGCAGAGAGAGATAGTGTCCACAGTCCGGGAGACCTCGATGCCAAGGAAGGAAGTGAGGGGACCAAGATCCTTGGTGTGAAAGTGATGGTGAAGATGCGCCTTGAGGCTGGCGATGCCTCTGGAGTCGCTCCCTGTGATGATGATGTCATCAACATAAACCACAAGCAAGATACAGCCGTGCGCCGTCGTACGGAAGAAGACTGTGTGATCTTTCATACTCTGAGAGAGGCCAAAGGCTGTGACGATCGTGCTGAAGCGGGCAAACCAAGCCCGAGGAGACTGCTTGAGGCCGTAGAGGGAGCGACGGAGACGGCAGACATGCCGGTCGGCACCAGAGGTAGAAAAACCAGGAGGCTGCTGCAGGTAGACTTCTTCATCAAGAAAGCCATGAAGAAAAGCATTTTTAACATCCAGTTGATGAAGCGGCCAGTGATGATGAGCAGCCAACGAGAGGAAAAGGCGAACAGAGGCCATCTTTGCGACTGGAGAGAAGGTCTCAAAGTAGTCGATGCCATATGTCTGAGCAAATCCCTTTGCGACAAGCCGAGCTTTGAGGCGGCAAAGAGAGCCATCGGGATTTAGACGGATCGTGAAAATCCATTTACAGCCGACCACCTGTTTGCCCGTTGGAAGTGGAAAAAGATCCCATGTATGGTTGTCATCCAGAGCTTGCAATTCATCCCTCATGGCGGCTAGCCACCCGGGGTGAGATTTTGCTTCACCAACTGTCCGAGGAATCGACGCGGTCTCCAGCGCTGACAGACCCCTGTATGAAGATACAAAGAGAGGAGTAGTCTGACATGAGCGAGTACCTTTCCGGAGCGCAATCGGCACGTCTTCGGGAGCTGTGACAGGAGCATCGGACGAAGCAGGAACAATGGTGTCCTCGGCCGGGATGTGAGGTACAGCGGAAGGACGACGGGAGTAGGTCTGTCCAAAGAGATGACCGGGCGGGGAAGACACCAGAGGCGGGTGAACGAAGAGCGGAAGACAGTCATCGATGGTAGTGTCAGGAGAAGGAGAGGGGAGAGTGAAAGGAGAGGCCTCGACAAACGATACGTCGACAGAGGTGATATACCAGCGGAGGTCTAGAGAGAAGCATCGGTACCCGCGCTGAGTGCGGGAATATCCAAGAAAAATACAGCGAAGGGATTTGGGAGAAAGTTTGGAGAGATTGGGGCGAGTGTCCCGGACATAACAGAGACATCCGAAGACGCGGAGTGGAAGGGAGTGAGGAGGACTAGAGGAGGAACAGGGTATGAAAGGGAGTCTCCCCCTGAAGGATGGAGGAGGGAAGACGATTCAGAAGGTAAGTAGCAGTGAGGATGGCATCCCCCCAGAAGAGAAGAGGGACCTGGCGGTGGAAAAGAAGGGCACGAGCGGTTTCCAAAATATATCGGTGTTTCCGCTCGGCCACCCCAGTTTGCTGAGGGGTATCAGGACAGGAGGTCTGGTGGATGATGCCGTGGGCCCGCAGAAACTGCTGAAAGTGAGTGGATAAGTATTCCCACCCATTGTCAGATCGGAGACATTTGACAGGCATAGAAAACTGTGTCTGGATCTCATGGAAAAAGGTCTGAAATGTGGAGAGAACCTCTGTCCGATCTCGAAGAAGATAAAGCCATGTCATCCGAGAATAATCATCAATGAAAGAAATGTAATATTTATACCCAGATTGACTCAAGGTGGCACAGGGACCCCATACATCGGAATGAACCAAATCAAAGGGTTTGGCGGCCCGTGTGTCAACTCGAGGAGAATATGAGGTGCGATGATGTTTCACAAAACGACACGACTCACAAGGAACAGATAAACGGGGACTAATATCGGGGTAGAGTTGATGAAGTGCGGAGGCGGAGGGGTGGCCCAACCGAGAATGGAGATCGACGGCATGAGCAGGGATAGACGCGCAGGCGATGGAAGTCGGGCCAACGAACATGTACACCCCATCCCGAAGCTGGCCGCTACCAAGTTCCCGGTTCGTCGTCCGCTCCTGAAACAAAACAGAAGACGAGGAAAAGATAGCAGTGCAATTGAGATCCTTGGTCAGTTTGCTGATGGAAAGCAGGTTAAATGGACTCCGGGGTACATGAGCCACCGAGGATAGGTGAAGGGAGGAGGTGAGGGAACATGTGTCAAAGCCGGCTATGGGGAGAGTGGACCCATCAGCAACAGTGATGGCTGAGGATCCACTATAGGGACGGTACTTGGAGAGCATACCTGCATCCCCGGTGAGGTGGTCGGACGCACCCGAGTCAAGCATCCATGCAGGGGAACGATGACTGACAAGAGCAGTGTGACCACCGGAATGGGCGAGAGAAGCTGATGAAGAGCCCGGGATGGAGGTGGTCCGGTAATCATGAATCACATGGATCTCAGCCAAGGAGAGATCCAAAGACGGAGGAAGAGCAGCAGCAGGTGAGGACGTATCGCGGAGCGCAGTCTGGCCCTGGCGGGGGTGCGACTCGGGACGACCATGCAGGACCCAGCAACGGTCGACCAGATGGCCGAGCTTGCCGCAGTGCTGGCAGAGGGGGCGAGGTCGGCCGTCGCCACGGCCGCGCCCTTGAGGGCCAGTAGGGCGACCACCGCCACGGCCGAGGAGCGCAGTGTGATCAGGGATGGGGACGGGTGGTGCCAGGGCCCGATGAGCCTTCTGCAGGCGATGATAGACCTGCGGGATATCCAGTGTAAACGGGCTGGCTAGCATCTCAGTGGTCGTCGTGGCGTAGTCCGGTGCGAGGCCATTCAGGAGATTGAATAGGCAGAGCTGGTCCCGTTGAGTCTGCGCTTCGGCCGGAGTTTGAGGAATAGGCTAGAGTTCCTGCAGTTCGTCGCAGAGACCCTTCCATTCCATGAAGTAGGATGGGAAGGTCCGATCCTGCTGGCGGATATGGGAGAGACGTTGTAGAACGTCGGAGACCCGAGCCAAGTTATTGGTCTCGGAGAACATGACAATCAAGGAATCTCAGAGCTCCTTGACGGTGTTGGCAGTCCTGGTGACATCTTTCACGGACCGGTCCATGGAGTTAACCAGTAAGGCGAAGATTTTGCTGTCCGCCAGCTGCCAAGAGTCGAACTTGGGGTCAGTGAGTTCGGGTGGGAGTTTCTCAAGATGAGAATGAAGTCCCATGTCGCGGAGGGACATCAAGACCGTCTTCCGCCAGACGGAGAAATTAGTGGCATCCAGCCGGTCATCGACAAACCGGGAGGAGGCCGTGATCAGGGACGGCAGAACGGAGGATGCGTCCATGGAGGGCGGCCGCTGGACCTGTTCGCTGGGAGTCGGGCGGTGGAAGGGAGGCGGGCCGGAGAGGTCGCCGGAGGGAGCAGCGACAGCGGGTCGCGCTCAGGATGGTGCGGCTGGGCAGGGGCGGCGCGGGTGCTAGGGCGCGGGTGCTGGGCAGGAGCGCCGCGGGGCCGAGGGCGGTGCGGGACCTGGGCGCGCCGTGCGCCGGAAGCCGGGGCCGGGAACAACGTCGACAAGCCGGGAGGAGGCCGTGATCAGGGACGGCAGAACGGAGGATGCGTCCATGGAGGGCGGCCGCTGGACCTGTTCGCCGGGAGTCGGGCGGTGGAAGGGAGGCGGGCCGGAGAGGTCGCCGGAGGGAGCAGCGACAGCGGGTCGCGCTCAGGATGGTGCGGCTGGGCAGGGGCGGCGCGGGTGCTAGGGCGCGGGTGCTGGGCAGGAGCGCCGCGGGGCCGAGGGCGGTGCGGGACCTGGGCGCGCCGTGCGCCGGAAGCCGGGGCCGGGAACAACGCCGGGAGAGGGCGCTGGGAGGGGAGCCGTTGGGAGAGGGCGAGGGCACCGGGGCGAGGGCACCGGGGCAAGGGCGAGGGCACCGGGGCGAGGGCGCCGGGGCAAGGCCGAGGACGCCGGGGCGAGGCCGAGGGCGAGGCGTCGGGGCGAGGCGCGCCGAAGTCGAGGCGGCGGGGCGAGGCGCCGGGGCGAGGGCGCTACGGCGCGAAGGGAGGGCCGCCGTGAGGGAGTGCCGCCGGGAGCCGGGGCGAGGCGCGCCGAGGGCAAGGCATCGGGGCGAGGGCGCTGCGGTGCGAAGGGAGGGCCGCCGCGAAGGGAGGGCCGCCGTGAGGGAGTGCCGCCGGGAGGGAGGGCTGCCGGGAGGGAGTGCTGCCGGGAGGGAGTGCGGTCGAGATGGAGGGCGGCTGGGAGAGTAGGGCAGAGCCAGAGAGGGGGGAGAGAGGCGGGGCCGGTCAGAACCGGGAATCCGCTGGGCGAGGGTCGGGATGAAGATCCCTCTGATACCATGTAGATGGTGAATTCCCCTTACCTCAATGTGAGGTGGGGATACTCTTTTATAGATGAGTAAACTTAATTACAAGGCGGGTAAGTCCGATGTGGGACTCAGAAATACCCATTTAACCTTAAATGGGGTCCAACATTGACCATTAGTGACTTCTCTGGACTTGGAAATTTATCTGGTTAGAACACTTACACAGGTTTGGCTTGTCCTGTTTGTAACTTTGATTTTGAGCCCAAACGGTTACCTCACAGTAGAAAATGGTGTTTCTTGTGCCATCGAAAATTTCTTGATGCATCTCATAGATTTCGGCTGAACATATCAAAATTCAACGGTTTCATTGATCGTAGACCACCTCCAAAGTTGTTAACCGGTTCTGAAATATTGGCACAATTTAGAAATGTTGAAACAGAATTTGGGAAGGTGCATCATTTGAATGATAGTGGGAAACGAGTTCGAAGTGCATCGTCAAGTGAAATAGGAACCCAACAATGGAAGAAAAATAGTATATTCTTTAAATTTCCGTATTGAGAATTTAATTTGTTGCGGCATAATCTTGATGTAATGCATATTGAGAAGAATGTTTGTGACAATTTGATCTTCACATTGCTTAATGAGCATGGAAAGTCGAAGGATCGTCTCAATACTCAGAAAGACTTACAAGTAATGAACATAAAACGTGATCTCTGGCCAGATGAGAATGAAAAGTATACGCCGGCAATTTTTGCAATGAAAATATGGATAAAGATACATTCCTTCGAATTTTAAAGCATGTGAAGGTATCTGATGGGTATTCAAGTAACATCTCAAGGTGTGTTGACTTAAAGCATCGTAGGTTACATGGATTGAAAAATCACGATTCACATATTTTGTTACAACAGTTACTACCATTGGCATTGCGTACATTATAACTTGAAAAAATTGTTGTTGTTGTACACCAATTCTGCACATTTTTCAGACAACTATGTGAAAAATCTCTACATCTATTTGAGCTTGACAATCTTCAAGAGAGGTTTGTATTGACACTTTGTGCAGTGGAGATGATATTTCCTCCGTTATTTTTTACTTTCATGATTCATTTAACTGTGCATTTGGTTGAAAAGCTAAATTAGGAGGGCTCGTACATTATCGATGGATGTATCCAATTGAGAGGTACTATATTTATATGTTTTTCAGTTAAGTAAACAATTTTTGGCACTTCATTAAATCCATAATTATGTTTGTTTATTTTATTTCACAGATATCTTGGGCATTTGAAGTCATACGTGAGAAATAAAGCTCAACCTGAAGGCTCTATTGTTGAAGGCTATTTGAAAGAGTGTCTTACCTTTTGTTCTAGATACTTGGATGATACTGAGACAAGATTTAATCGAGTCTGACGTGTTGACGACACATCGACTGAACCTCAAATACATGGGAAATCAAAAATATTTTCTGCTATTGGCCGATTAGTTGGAAGGACCTCAAATGTTACACTGACAAAAATGGAATTATTACAGGCACATAGATATGTGCTGCTGAATAGTGAAATTGCAAATCTATTTATTGAAGAGTTAGAAGATACAAACAGAGGAATGAGAGGCCGAACACGAAATGAGAAAGATATAACGAAAACTGTTAATAAAGAGCTTGTAGAATGGTTTGCACAACGTGTAAGTTCTTAAATATTGCAATAAATACGGATATTAGGTTGACACGTGTATTTTGTAAATTTAATAATGTTTTCTCTTTTTTAGATTGTTAAAACCCTTTTTATTCTTCTGGGTATTTTTCGAGTCCCACATCGGAATACCTCTTTATGTTTTCTTTTTTCTCATTCTATAAAAGAGAGTCTCCGCCTCACCTTGAGGTAAGGAGATTTCCTCCTACAAGGTATTTTCCTCCTACATGGTATCAGAGGGAAATTAATCTCGAAACCTCCCTCCCTTGCGGATTCTCGGTTCTGTCCAGCCCCGCCTCTCTCCTCCTCCCGGTTCTGTCCGGTGTGATCGGCCCCTTGGGTCTGCCCTCTGTGGCCACCCCCCTCCCCTCCGGCCCTGCCCTTCCCGGCGGCCCTCCCTCCTGTGCACGCGGCTCCCTTCCCGGCAGCCCTCCCTCCCTCCAGGGGCGCCCTTCCCCTGCACCCTGCGCTGTCCGACCCAGCGCCTCCCGCGACCCTCCCCCGGCGGTCCTCCTGTGCGCACGACGCCTCCCGCGGATCCATCGGGAGCCCTCCCTCGTTGGTCTGCCCCCCGCGGCCCCCAACCCCAGCGGCCCTCCCGTGGCACCCTGCGCCTCCCAGCGCCGTCTGGCCCCGACCTCCCGCGGATTCCCCGGCGGCCCTCCTCTGCACGCAAAGCCTCCCGCGGCCCCCAACCCCGGCGGCCCTCCTCTGCATGTGGCGCCTCCCACGGATCCCCTGGCGGATCTCCTCCTCGGTGCACGGCACCTCCCGCGGCCCGGCCTCGTCCCCTTGCTTCCTGGCGACCTCGCCCGAGGCCCTCCACACCGACACCCTTCCCGACGGCTCCCTCCACACAGGCTCCCTTCCCAGCGGCTCCCTTCCCGTCGGCTACCTTCCACGCCGGCGTACGCATCCCAGCAGCAGTTTTTGTTTTTCCCCAGCCACGGCTCTCTCCCTGCGACGCTCCCTTCTTTGACTTCCCGTCGCGACTACAGCCCTACCTTCCGCCGCGGCGCCCTTCACAGCGACGACTCCCAACCGCTCTTCCCAGCAGCGGTCCCGGCGAACCGGCTCACTCCAGGCGAACCGGTCCAGGCAAACCTGTCCAAGCGGTCCGGTCCAGGCGAACCGCAACCTGCGCCCGGCTTGCACCTACTTCTGGCGCCCCTCCCGCTCTCCGCTGCATCTCGCGGCTCAACACACTGACCGACATTCCGGCTTCCACCGGCCCCGCCTTCTACCGGCCGCGCCTCGTAGCATCCCGCTACTTCTAACATCTTCGGTGGTTGTCCCACGCCTCCATGGCAGCCTCTTC
Source organism: Viscum album (assembly GCA_963277665.1). NCBI lineage: Eukaryota > Viridiplantae > Streptophyta > Magnoliopsida > Santalales > Viscaceae > Viscum > Viscum album. Next base: position 1,285,044,173 of record OY728150.1, on the reverse strand, counting down.
AGCTCTGCCCCAGATGATCACTGCCTCCACCCGCCTCGTCGATCGTGACAGTGGCCGCTCAGGCCCTCGTGGTCGTGGTCGTATGGGGGGTCGTCCACGTCCCCTCTGTCAACACTGTGGCAAGCTCGGCCACCTGATTGATCGATGTTGGATACTTCATGGGCGCCCATCTCAGTACCTGCGGCGGGGATAGCCAGCAGTCCAGGAAGCTCCCTTCTCAGTCGCCACTCTCCCACTATCTTTGGCCCTGTTTATAGCGGACATCCGGTTGAGTCATGATCCTCGAACCCCTGCCGGACCTGGTCCATCTTCGGCTTCTCTAGCCCGTTCTGCTGCTTTTGCCGCCTTTGTTGGTCGCCGCTCCCCTGCCTGGATGCTCGACTCAGGTGCCTCTGACCACCTCACCGGTGATGCTGGTATGTTGACCTCCTACTGTCCTTATAACAGTCCATCAGCCACCACCATCGCCAATGGCTCCACTATCCCCATTGTGGGTTTCGGTGCATGCTCCCTGACGTCATCACTTCATTTGCCCTCTGTGGCACATGTGCCCCGCAGTCCATTTAATCTTATTTCAATCAGTAACCTCACAAAAGATTTTAACCGTGCTGTCATATTTACCTCCTCTGCTGTTGTTTTTCAGGAGATGACTATGAATCGGGAACTTGGTAGAGGCAAGCTTCGGGACGGGGTCTACATGTTTGATGGACCGACACCCGTCGCCTGCACATCTATCTCTGATCGTGCCTTGGATCTTCATTCCCGGTTGGGACACCCCCCACCTCCACCATTCATCAGCTTTATCCAGATTTCAGACCACATACTTCTTTTCATTGTGAGTCTTGTACTTTTGCGAAACATCATCGCACTTCCTACATTCCTCGGGTGGATACAAGGACTTCCAAACCTTTTGATCTGGTTCATTCAGACGTTTGGGGTCCCTGTACCATCTCGAGTCATTTGGGGTATAAATACTATATATCCTTCATAGATGATTTTTCGCGAATGACTTGGTTTTACCACCTTCGAGAACGCTCCAAAGTGTTTTCCACATTTCAGACATTTTACAATGAAATTCATAACCAATTTTCCACTTCTGTTAAATGTCTCCGCTCGAACAATGGACGTGAGTACCTCTCCACCCCTTTTCGGCACTTTCTCCAGGCGAAAGGCATCATTCATCAGACCTCCTGTCATGATACACCCCAGCAGAATGGAGTGGCCGAGCGGAAACACCGCCATATTTTGGAGCCTGCTCGTGCCCTCCTATTCCACCGACAGGTGCCTCTGCATTTTTGGGGAGATGCGATACTCACTGCTACCTACCTTATAAACCGCCTTCCTTCTTCTATTCTTCAGGAGGAGACTCCTTTTCAGGCTCTGTTTTCTTCTCTCCCTCCTCACTCTCTTCCACTTCGAGTGTTTGGATGCCTATGTTATGTTCGAGACACACGTCCTGGACTCTCCAAACTCTCTCCCAAATCTCTCTGGTGCATCTTCCTTGGCTATTCCCGCACTCAGCGTGGATATCGCTGCTACTCACCGGACCTTCGGAGGTATGTCATCTCTACTGACGTCTCATTTGTTGAGAACTCTCCGTTCTCCCTTCCCTCTCCTCATCTTGACTCAGCCATCGATGATTGCCTTCCTATCCTCATCCACCCTCCTCCAGTGTCTCCCCCTACTGCTGACACCCATTTTGGTAGGGTATACTCCCGTCGTCCATCACCAGTATCCCCCGTCCCGGCTAATGACACTGTCGTTCCCGCTTCGTCCGATGCTCCTGCCCCGGCACCAGAGGACTTGCCCATTGCTCTCCGGAAAGGTACTCACTCTTACCAGAGTACTCTATTTGTATCTTCCTACAAGGGTCTGTCCGCTGATGTACATGGATGTTACTAACATTTTTTAATTTAGTTTTAATTAATTTGTTAACCGCTTCTTGAGTTTTTAGGTTCTTTTTGTAGTATTTTAATATTTTAGATATTTTTAGTTAATTTTATATTAACATTAGTTATTTACTTTTATTTTTTATTTTTTTTATTTTTTTAGCTTTTATTTTTAGTTTAATTAATATTAGTTATTATTATTATTATTAGTTTATTAATTAACTATATTAATTTAACTTGTCAATATAATTTTTATATAACTCTTCTTTTTATTTTTACTAATTATTATTATTACTATTATCTTTTTATTTAAACTATTAGATAGTTAGATTTTTAAGTTTGAATTTGAGTTTTAAATTTTGAATTTTATTTATTTTTTTTCTTTCCCTCCTATCTCCCCTCTTGACCCGCGCCACACCCTTTTCTTTTTTTTTAAACCCCCTCTCCAATCCCTCGCGGGCTCCCCTGGCAAAAACCGCCGCCCCCCTATTCTCCTCTCCCCATCATCCCGCTGCCCCACTCTGCAAAATCCCGCACATCCAGCCGACCGCCTCCCATACCCATCCTGCCGCCTCCCATCTCCAGCCCGTCACCCCGCTGGACCCGCCACACGCCTCCAGTCCGAAGACCCAGCACCCCGCTGGACCCGCTGCTCCCTCCTCTCATCCGCAGCCCGTCGCTCGCCCTCCTCCCTCATAGATCGGTCGCCCCAGCCTCTACCCCGCCTACATGCTACCCCTCGGCCCCCAATCCCCAACCCGCCTCCCCTTCTCACCCCTCACCCCACCTATCCCCCTCGCCCTTCTTGTCACTCCCTGTGGCGTCGTTGCCGGGGAGCACGCGCACGTCTAGCATTAAGAAAATTTCAAGTAGACCTTGCTTTAGGCACTGTTCGCCTAAATGGTGAACACTCGTAATTCTGATCCGTCAAAGAATGACCCACCCCTTGATCCACAACTTGAACATCAAAGAAAGGGAAAAGAACATATCGGTACCTCGGCCGCAAATGCAATGCATCCACCTGAGGAAAGCGTTGAAACTCACATTCTGACGCTTCCTAGTGGACAAGTCCACCCACTTTTCCAAAACCGTCTCAATAATCAAAGGCCTCGGACCACTATGAGACAGGAGTTGCAACCCAACACAGTCGGAGTCAGCTCAGGAGACAGTTTCTATTCCTCGCACTGTGGGTGAAGCAAAATCTCACCCAGGATGGCTAGCCTGTAGAGACCCCGCTCCCCGGGTGCCTCATGAGACATGATATACTAACATTACATTACAACATTTACAAATAATATATCATGTCCCATTACTACAGAAGATCGCAAGGCTAAGGATTCTGGGAAACCAGCTGCTTCTGATAAACTTCATTAGTACAAACCATGCCTGAAAAATTTAAAACAAAACATAGGGTGAGCAAATATGCCCAGTAAGGGGTTTTAAAACATTTTAAGAAAAATTCTTTCTCAAAGCAGTCATTTTGAATAAAATAAAACACTTTACTAAAACAAAGCATTATCTTTTCTTAAAACATGAAAATCCTACATTTTTGAAAACCACTTGCACAGAGAAGAAGTACGTACTTAAAATAAGCTTAAAAGAAGACATGAATCAGAGAGCGCAAGCATGTGAAGAATAGATGATGCATAACTTAAAACCATAATTACTTCAGTTCTAAAAGATTGAGTGTAAACAGGGAAGACATTCATACCGTGATACATTGGCACGTAAGGTTTTTTTTTATAACAGCATAATGTGTTACAGTTCTTATTTCATAAATTCATTCTCATAGTCAAGGGAATTTTCAACTAGGGGATGTCTTGTTAGTTGGACTAGCCCCAGGTTGACCATTTATCATCACATGCTGAGGGAAAGTATAATGCCTAGACTTGTCAAGACCTTGTGTCATGATCTTAAAACATAACTTAGTACGGGTCAAGGCAAACCGTCAATCCCGTTTCCTATAGTAGCACAAGCCAAGGCTAACTGTCAAGACCGTCGCACATAAAAGCACAAGCCAAGGCTAACCGCCAAGACCGTCGCACATAAAAGCACAAGCCAAGGCTAACCGCCAAGACCGTCGCACATAACGTCTCATGAGACTCTTACTTTACCCAATGCATTGGAGCGCTATATAATTCCGGGCGCACCCGTCCATAAACACTTAAGTCCAAAACATCCCTCACATATCTTGACATGGTCTTTCTTTCATAGGGTTTCATTCATACATTCTTAATCAAACCCCCTTTTTACATACATATTCATAACTTGAAGACAGTTCAATCATTAATAAAACTAAGACGTACGTGCTAAAAATCCGTACACATAAGAAATTAACTTAACAATGGAAAACATGGGTTTTAAGGAAATGAACATGAACACTTTAACATTTCAAAGCATCATAATACCAAGTTAAAAACAAGGCCGTTCATATCTAATACACATGCTGATAAATGGGTATTGTGGATGTTTATTTAAAACTGTGTGAATATACATATATTTATACAGTTAGGGATATAAAGTGTGCAATTAGTTCCATCTTGGGAAGTCATGTATATATGTATGCAAACTGCATGAATATATATATAGTTGTGTAAAAACTCATCTGCACTTTAAATAACATGAGCTTCCCTTTGGAGAGTTTGCAAACATCATAAGAAGAACTTGTATTTGAAGACAACATATTGATACAAGGTTATATATATCTATATACATATAAATTTAGGTGCATATACACATGTGCATGGGTTTACCAAATTAAACCATACTCAATAATTTTTCTCGTGTTATACATTAAACAAAATTAATGTTTGGTAAAACCGAATGAAGTTCTTTTACACACAAAAAAAAAGTGAACATAATTTTCATAAAACCCTTATTAGCATAAAATCATTCTTGCATACAACATGGTCGATCCATAAATATGAATATATATATATGAATACATATATACACTTGTAAACGTTTAAGGAATTCACACTGCCCTTCTCCACAAAACAAAATCATGATTTGTCAAGAATGGTGATAAATGAAAATTTCGAAGGAATTATTTTGATATCAAACTAATCCTTAAACTTCATCATACATATAAACATGTATATAAATAGTTTTGGTACTTTTCTTGAAATAATAATCTTTTTGGGTAAATAAAATTTTAATCATCATGTTATATTGTGATAAATTTCAAAACAAAAGAATCAAGCTCATCCCTTATGCACATTGATGTACATATACATCTATATAATCACATGTACATATATATCTATATGCTCCATACACTTGCATGATTTTACATGTTCATAAATTACCCGAAATCTTCATTTTCCAAAGGGCAAAATAAAACAAGGGTCATTTACATATATAAAAGAAGGTAAATACCCGCATGTATTGTCTTATATATATATATGTACATATGTCTATATGTATATACATATATACATATAAAACAAGGGTATATAAGTGTGTGAAACCAAAGAAAACGAGACCCAAGGGCTTCCGTTCGCTCCTGTTCGATTCTCCACGTAGGAAGAGAAAGACAGGGGTAGAACAGCTCTTACGGCCTTGTATATATATGGGTATATATATATATACGTAAAGTGTATATAAACATGTAGGTTCACCAAAACTGAAATCAAACAAGACAGGAACCCTTACCTTCGTTCGACTCACAAAACAGGGAGAGTGAAATGGTGCAATACAGTTCTTACGGCCTTATATATATATAACACGTATATATATATATACCGAAGCTTTAAACAAAACCAAGTAAAACTTGTCCCTTACCTTAGCTTGGAGAGGAGGTGAGCAAGAGGCGGCGACGAGGTGGCCGAAGGTCCAACGAAACCGGGTGCAAAAACTCCCCTTGCCTCTGGTGCAAACCGAGGTTTTTAAGAAGAAGAAAAAACAGAGAACTCTACGACCGGGGAGACGTCGATGGAACCGAGGTCGGGCATTAAAGGGGCGGTGCCGACTTGTTGAAAGGAGGGAGCAAGGCTGGGTCCACTCGCCAGCCTAGATGAAGAAAAACGGGGGCCTAACCTACTGGTTCGGCGCGCGCGAGGAAGAAGAAGCCGCGGGGAGAGAGAGAGACGCGAAAAGGATTGGACGGCCAGGATCAAACGCAGATCGATCGAACGGCTCATATACGGTGCGACATTAAAAAGAATGGATGGCTGCGATCGGAGGGGGAAGATCGAACGGCTAAGCGCAGCGCGGTGTTTTAAAAAAAACGGCTTTCGTTTTTTAACGTTTTAACATAATATATATATTTTTTTTCTCTTTATTTTATTCCTTTATCAAACTTATTATAAAATCATTATTATTAATATAACCTTATTATTAAACTAGTATTATTATCTTTAAGTCAAAGGTTATTAATACACCTAGATACTAAACTATTAACCCCTACCAAAAACATAAATTATATTATCATTTTCCTCTATTTATTTAATTTATCCAATTATATAAATTAGTTTCACTTATCCTTTATTTATTGTCATTTATCTTAATTTACATCTTCATGTTAATATCTATATGTTATTAAAACAAAATGATTATTTAACCCAAAATTTCAAAATAATAAACTTTCATTTTACGTTGAAGAAAAACATAATTTTATAAAGTACGGTAACTTCATATAATTAAGCTAATATGAAAAACATAGAAAGAAAAAAAGAGTAGATATATATATTTATGTTGTTTTTTTTTAGAACATAGACCACAAATCAAATAGATTCATTAGGAATTATTTAAAAGAAAAGAGTCTTAATTATTATGACTGTATTTATCAAGACCCCTAAGGCCTTCGGATTTAAATCTCAACGGTCATCTTGAAAAGACAACGGTAAAAAAGGGCAACGGCTGTGTGGAACCTTTATAAATATGAAGTCTTGGTATTCATATCTTGAAGTCGGTTTGTCAGCTAAGGATGGTTCTCTACATTGCACTGGTACTCAGCACGGCCGTCGTGGCATTGGCCATCCTGATGCTTATGATGGATCCTAGTGATCCACACTACGAAGTCGGGCTTGTTTTTATCCTAAGTAGTCTACCGGTGATCGTTCTAGGGTTTTTGTTTGGCATTTATGGTTAGTGAGCTTTTTATTGTAACTCGGATGTTGTAAGACTCTTCAGTGTCATGTTCTTAATTAAATAAATAAGAGTTACGTGTTATACCTTTTACATTTTGTTTAAAGAAGGCTTTAATGGCACTAAACATATAATTGTTATTTATAAGGCTTGTAATGAGACGGGGTGTTACATAGCCGCAATGCGGGATTTGCAGGCGTGGGAAGAAAACCATACTTGGGATCGTGTCCCCCTTCCAGCAGACAAACAGGCGGTTGGCTGCAAATGGATTTACACAGTCAGGCTAAATCCTGATGGCACTCTCCATCGACTCAAAGCCCGCCTTGTGGCCAAGGGCTTCGCCCAGACTTACGGTATTGACTATTTTGATACCTTCTCTCCAATTGCCAAGATGGCCTCCGTCCGGTTATTCATCTCTTTGGTAGCTCATCATCGCTGGCCTCTTCATCAACTGGATGTCAAAAATGCATTCCTCCATGGATTTCTTGAGGGAGAGGTTTATCTATCTCAGCCCCCCGGATTTTGTGCCTCTGGCGCCGAGTCTCAAGTCTGTCGACTTCGTCGCTCTCTTTACGTCCTCAAGCAGTCTCCTCGTGCTTGGTTCGTCCGTTTCAGCACGGTCGTCATCGACTTTGGGCTCTCTCGCAGCATGAAAGACCACACTGTGTTGTACAGGACGACCTCCGCTGGTTGCATCCTGTTAGTTGTTTATGTGGATGATATCATCATCACCGGTAGCGACAGTGACGACATCACCCAACTCAAGGGCCATCTTCACCAGCACTTCCACACTAAGGATCTCGGTCCTCTCACATACTTCCTAGGCATCGAGGTATCATATTCTTCACCATTTCTCTATGCCAACAGAAATATGCATTGGATATTCTGCAGGATGCCGGGCTGACACAGGCCACTGCTGTCGACACTCCTCTGGAGCCTGGGGAACGGTCTCTTTATGACTCCCCCGAACCGTATTCCCACCCAGAGTGATACCGTCGACTAGTGGGCAAACTCAATTATCTTACCATGACTCGTCCCGACATTGTCTGCGTTGTCGGCAACTTGAGCCAATTTATGGAGCATCCGACCACCTCTCATTGGGATGTTGTCCTCCGCATCGCCAAATACATCAAGCAAGATCCTACCCGTGGTCTACGCTACTCTCATCATGCTCATCTCAATATTGAGGCCTTTTGCGATGCAGATTATGTCGGTTGCCTTGCTACTCGAAGATCCACTTCTGGGTTTGTCGTATTCTTGGCAGGCAACCTCATCTCCTGGCGCAGCAAGAAAAAGACGGTCGTCTCCCGCTCCATTGCGGAGTCCGAGTACCGAGCCATGGCCACCGTCACTACAGAGATCATTTGGCTTCGACATCTCCTCCAGGAGCTTGACATTCCTCCGCAGATATCTGCTCACATCTGGTGTGACAATCAGGCGACCACCAAGATTGCTTCGAATCCCATTTTCCATGAACACACGAAGCATATTGAGGTGGACTACCACTTTCTTCGCCACCACCTGGAGCACGGTCATGTCAGCCTTAGCCACATTCCGACGGCAGACCAGCTTGTTGACATCTTCACTAAAGGCCTCCCAGGAGCTCGCCTCGCCTCGTTCAGTTCCAAGTTGGGCATCCACAGTGAGGGGGAGTGTTAAAACCCTTTTTATACTTTTGGGTATTTTCCGAGTCCCACATCGGAATACCTCTTTATGTTTTCCTTTTTCTCATTCTATAAAAGAGAGTCTCCGCCTCACCTTGAGGTAAGGAGATTTCCTCCTACATAGATCATGAATACTGATACTCGAGCAGAGTTGTCAGAAGATTTGAAGTTTCTTGCTTGAGATCCTCTAAAACAAGTTAGAAAGTTCGACGATAACAACATGAATGACTTTAGATTTCGTACGGTTGATCGAGAAGAGGATTTGAAAACATAAAATAGTGGTATATTTACATTTGTTGAAGTGGACTACTATGGAAAGCTGACTAATATTATTAAATTAAATTACCATGGGCATTTTTCAGTTGTTTTATTCAAATGCAATTTGGTCGATATTATCAGAGGTGTTAAAAGAAATTTCTTGCAATTTATTTCTGTGAACTTCTCTCGCTTGATGGATGTTGTTGATCGTGAATTGCATGATCTGTATATCTTATCATCGCAAGCGAAAATGGTATATTATGTGAATGATGTTGTGGATGAAGGGTGGAGTGTAGTTGCTCACGTAAAACAAAGAGATTTGTATGATATGGGTGATGAAGTGAAAGATTTGACCTCTGACAATGAATCTCATCAACAGCAAGAAGCGGGCTTATTTGTCCATCATGATATTGAAAAAATTAGTCTAGCAAGGATGGATGAAGTGGATGAAGTAATGGAGCAAGAAACCGACATGATTGAAGGGGAAAATGACTTTATGTACAGTTATACATTCATTTAGCAACCAGTTATTTCATTTGTGCAGTCATTCATTCTCATTGTTATGTATATTTTGTTTGTTAGTACTGTGCATCTGTTATCATTTTTAATTTTTTTCTGCATAAATTTTTTGAAATATATGTTCTGAACTTAATTTTATTTGATTAAATGACATGAATGCCAAAGAGGAAGCGTCATACTATTTCATCGACCACACCGACAGATGACGATCCATCTGTCTCCCTCCCTACGACATCTGAGCCACCATCCGCTTGCCCCTCTGCACCATCTCCCCCTGCATCATCTCTTACACCCTCTGTGAGGGTCCCTTCAGCATCTCAGTCGCCGTCTCCCCCTTCAGGAGCCTCAGCAGTGAGGGCACAGCGCGCCACTTCTAGTTCTTCCCAGGGATACTCGAGGGTGACTGTCATAGGTACAGATTTTAATATGAATAAATTTATTGCACCGTTCTTATACTAACTGTTTGTTCATTAAAAATGAAAACAATGCGACTATGGAGAAAAATATAAAAAGTTCAGATGTATGGAATCTGACTGAAGAGAAGATCATTGTCCCATTTGATTCATATGGGGTCCCTACGGATGACGCCGCAGGATTACTTGGCCAGATTCTTGGTCAGCTGGCCGTGGAGCCGGTTTCCCTTCCTATTTCGTATGATGATTAGAGGCATATGCTTTCAACTTTGAAAAATGAAGTTTTTGATTCCCAAATAAAGGTAATTTTAATACATTATGGTACAATTGAATGTCATTATGTTATTAAATTATAATATTTTCAAAATGAATTTCTGTGTACAGATGTTTTTCCACTTTACGGTTGCTGATGTGCTAGCACGAAAGTGGACATTGAAAAATCTGGGCAAGAAATAGAAAGACTTTAAATGGAGATTGTGGAGCGATGTCAACGATACTTCGTTGACCGCCCAACAGATGTATGACAAGCTACCCGATGGGGTACCCAAAGAGTAATGAAGAGTTTTTGTTGACAGACATCGTGATGAAAAGCAGATGGTATTTAAATATATATTATTATATTAATCTCATTTTACATTTATACATGTATATGATGAGGAAATGACATTGAATACATTAATATTAAATTATATTTTATTTATTTCAGGATCTTTCAAGGAAGAATGCATCAAGCCGAGCTAAGCAATTCATCCATCACACTGCGGGGTCAAAGAGTTTTTCTAGAAGTCGATCGGCTCTGGTAATCTTTTCATTAGTTTAAATATTTATAAGACAATATTATTTGTTTAATATATTAAATTGTTGATTTATCTTTGTTTAATGCAGTCACAGAGTTTAGGACACCCAGCATCCCGAACAAAAGTGTGGTTGAATGTTCACAAAAAATCTGATGGAAGTTTTGTTAATGAGTCTGCCAAAGAAGTTGGGATATGAACTCATTTTTCATTATAATAACTTATTATCAATTGTCACTGTGTTAATATATATTGCTTTTAATATGATTGATATTTGATTTATAAGTAAAAATTAAAGAACTATGGGATGTCAATCTTGCGCAGTCCTACTCAGTCTCCCAAGATGACTCAGTTGCTAAAGTTCTTGGGAAGAAGCATCCTAGTCGAGTGCGCGGGATGGGTTTGGGACTCGTACCATCTGAGATCTTTGACAAGCCACCGGGGATTGCAGCTGCATCTACTTCTGATTGTAGTCGGTCCATACCCCGAGATACTCAGAGAGAGATTTTTTCTCTACGAAACACAATTCAGGAACAGGAGACTCAGATATCCGCTTTGCAGAAATTGGTGATTGATTTATATCAGAAGACAACCAGATCTGCCCCTGGTGGTATTGCATCAACTGGTGGTGAGCAAGTAAATCACAACAATTCAAAATCATTTAGTTTGCAAACATTTCTTGGTTTTAAGTTTAAATATAAATATACAACAATATTTAATTTTCAATTTAATGTTCTTACAGATGGTAGCAGGAAGTAGAGATAGAGGTGGAGAGGGTGATGAGCTATGTTCATCATCGGACAATGATTAGTGATATTGTTGATATGTTAGACAAATATTGTAACAGTCGGTTTGTATATGTATCATGTGTGGCACAGAGTTGTCACCTAACATTTTCATAACCTAACATTTTTTTGATTTCGCAAGTTTCCTTTTATGTATTATGAACCCAATCTTCCAAAGACACTAGGAATTTACGATCCTAATGTTGCATTAATGAATATTTATATTTATGAATCATATATGGATCAAAACTAGACAGTTATTGGAGACTTCAATACTGTCCTAAGACCAGATGAAAAGATTGGACCACACTTTCCTCAAACTGTTGTAGATGATTTCTCTTGCTGTTTAGATCAGTGTAACCTAACTGAAGTTACTATTGCTAGAACTAAATTTACATGGGGAAGGTTCACTATAAATGGAAGATAGGCAAGTAAACGTAATAGATGTTTCTTTTAGATCAATTACAGGAGTTCCCCCACTGAAATATCTAGGTTTACTCTTCCAAAGTTCATCTCGAATCACACCCCTCTTATTGTTGATCTTTGGGAGAGTACCAAGAGGTCAACACTGATGCCCTTAAAATTTAAAAATGCATGGATTACGATTCCTGGTGGCAGGGAAGTGGTCATCAATGGCTGGAATAACACCTTTCATGGTAGCCCTCTACCTCCATATCAAACATATCACGAACCTCTCTCGTCTCTATTCTCGTTCCTAAACAAGTGAAAAATGAGTCAAGAAGCAATTCTAAAAGAAGAGTTATATCTTTGATGTTTAAGATCCGAATATCTACCTGGTAGATATTAGGAGGGGTGGTCATGGCCATAAGCACCTTCACTTGGCCAGTAAGGTGGATTTCAGTTACCCATGAATTGATCAGATCCACATGCTCCATTACATACCACACTGCCTCATCATGGTGAATGTGAAAGCTTAACATGGCATGGACTAGTCCGATGATATGCATCCCATCAATATTGAGTTGTTTCTATATCCCACGGAGATTAATGAACATTCTATGGATGACCCCGCCTGAGCCGCGCCCTCCTCCCGTCTTTGTGCGCCCTGCGCCCCTCTGCGGGGCCTCCTCCTGTCGCGAACGCCCTCCCCCCAGCGGAGCCTCCTCCCTGCGGTCTTCCGGCATAATCCGGCCGCCCTTCTCGGCGGCTCCCTCCAGCATCTTCTCGATGGCTCCCTCCCGCCCTACGCGGATTCCCAGCGTTATCTCGTCGGCCTCCCTCTTGTCGCGGCATCCCAGCGCGCATCCCGCTGTCCGCCGCGACTCACGGCTCCCGACCTACGCGGCTCCCCTCCCGGCTTCAACCGTACCGCAGCATCCTAGCCTCCTGTGCACCAGAACGACGCTCCTTGGCGCTCCCCGACCAACCTTCGACGACGCATCCCGGCCCTTCCCTCCTCGGCACTCCTGCGACGGCTTCCCGGCCCCCGCCCTACTCAGCAAATCCTGGCCCGCCATTCCGCGGTACAGTCCCACGCATCATCCATGTGTCGATGCGCCCGCCTGAGCAGTTGTCCCATGATCCGCCTTCGACTATCCCGCACGATGCCCCCCCCCCTCACCCGGTACCCATTACAGAACGGCGCTCTCGACGGAGGAGATTGCCTTGATACACTCTTATCGGGCGACAGTGCCACCACCCTCTTCTCCAGCCCCCATTGGGCAGACTGACAGCTCTACAGCCTGTGTTTCTCATCGGCAGACAGCTTGGATGCTTGATTCTGATGCGTCGCAACATCTCACAGGGGACTCTGGTATGTTCACTACCTATCATCCGTACACCGGTGCCTCTACAATTACTATTGCAAATGGATCAACAACCTCCATCGTCGGCTTCGGCACATGTCACTTAACCCCGTCTATTCGCCTAGATTCGGTTGCTCATATTCCTCAAAGTCCATTTAATCTTCTCTCCATCAGCAAACTAACCAAAGATTTAAATTTTGTTGCTACTTTTACTTCTTCTGGTGTTGTTTTTCAGGAGCAAACGACGAATTGGGAGCTTCGTCGAGGTCATCTACGAAATGGGGTGTACATGTTCGATACCCCACCATATCTCGCTTCCTCATCCACCGCGGCCTGTGCTCTTGACCTACATTCCCGTCTTGATCATCCACCGGCTTCCATCCTACATAAAATGTGCCCCCAATTCAATTCTCACATATCCTTCCATTGTGAATCTTGCAAGTTTGCTAAACATCATCGGGTGACATATGCTCCTCAACATGAACCACGTGCAGTAAATCCTTTCGATCTTGTTCATTCCGATGTATGGGGTCCTTGCAGAGTTCCTAGCCAGTCCGGGTACCGCTATTATATCACCTTTATTGATGACTACTCCTGCATGACATGGCTTTACAAGCTTCGTGATCGGTCTGAAGTATTTCATACCTTTCAAACCTTTTACAATGAAATTCATACTCAATTCTCCACCTCCATCAAATGTCTCCGCTCCGACAATGGACGAGAATATTTATCTACTTCCTTTCAGCAATTTCTCAAGGATTGCGATATCATTCATCAGACATCATATCCTGATACACCTCAGCAGAATGGAGTGGCGGAGCGGAAACATAACAATATTCTGGAGACTGCCCGTGCCCTCTTATTCCACGTGCAGGTGCCCCTCCTCTTTTGAACCGATGTTATCCTGACTGCCACCTACCTTCTAAACTGACTACCTTCTTCTATCCTTCAAGGGGAGACTCCTTTTCGGACTCTGTTCTCCTCTCTCCCTCCTCACTCACTTCCACTTCGTGTGTTTGGATGTCTCTGTTATGTCCATGACACTCGTCCCGGCCTCTCCAAACTCTCTCACAAATCCCTCCGCTGCATATTCCTCAAATATTCACGCACTCAGTGCGGATACTGGTGCTTCTCTTCAGACCTACGACGTTATATCACCTCTGATGACGTCTCATTCGTTGAGAGTACTCAATTCTCACTTCCCTCTCCCCATTCAGATACTGACATCGATGATTGTCTTCCATTCATCATCCATCCTCCTCCGGTGTTGCCCCCTGCTGATCACCGGTTTGGTACGGTCTACTCTCGTCGCCCATCAAATGTGCCCCCGTCTAGGCCGAGGAAACCATTGTCCCAACTTCGTCTGATGCTCCTACACCACCACCAGACGACTTGCCCATTGCACTGCAGAATGGTACTCGTTCTTGCCAGAACACTCCTCCATTTACATCTTCATACAAAGGTCTATCAGCTCTGGAGACGATATTTATTCCCCACACAGTTGGCGATGTCAAATCTCATTCGAGGTGGTTGCAAGCGATGTGAGATGAATTGCAGGCCCTGGAAGACAACTATAATTGGGATCTGGTCCCCCTCCCTGTAGGTAAACAGCCAGTCGGCAGCAAATGGATTTACACGGTCCATCTGAACGCCGATGGCACTCTCCATCGACTCAAAGCCCGCCTTGTGGCCAAGGGCTTTGCTCAGACATATGATGTCAATTATTTTGATACTTTCTCTCCAATTGGCAAGATGACATCCGTTCGATTATCCATCTCTTTGACCGTTCATCATCATTGGCCGCTTCATCAACTGGACGTTAAGAATACCTTCCTCCATGGATTTTTTTAAGAGGTTTATCTGCAGCAGCCCCCCGGATTTTGTGCATCCAACACCGAGTCCCAAATCTGTCGACTACGCCGCTCTCTATATGGTCTCAAGCAGTCTCCCCGTGCTTGGTTTGGCTGATTCAGCAACGTCGTCACCGACTTTGGGCTCTCTCGCAGCATGAATGACCACATCATGTTCTAAAGAATGACATCCACCGGCTGCATCCTGTTGGTCGTATATGTAGGGGTGTCCAGACCCAGCCCGACCCGACTGAACCGACCCGACCCGACCGGGTTGGGTCGGGTTGGGTCGGGTTCAAGATTTCATATTCACGGGTCGGGTCATTTCGGGTTGACCCGTGATCGGGTTGGGTCGGGTCACGGGTTGGGAGAAAAATTACCCAACCCGACCCAACCAACCCGTCACTACCCCTGCGCATCTTTTGGACCCGCGCGCTACCTCCTCCCTCCACCGTCGTCTGCGACCACCGCAGACCCACACGCCGGAGTGATCCGGGAGCACGGGACGCCGACGGGATTCCCCGGTGCGGAGGTTGAGCCGGATCTCCGAGAGCACGCTGCGGAGACTCTCCTCGTGCTCGTTGAAGATGGAGTCCGCCGACGGGATTCCCCGGTGCGGAGGTCGGAGCCGGCCTCCTCCCACGCGTTCCAGAAATGGAAACAGAAGCAATCCGGAACCTCGATCCACCTGATTCTGCCGCCGTCCGTCGCGTTCTTGCTCAAGATCCTGAACCGCGACGCCTTGTTTCCGTCGTACACAACCGGAGATCCGCCGCGAATCATCTCCCGCAGCCGGAACACCACCTGCTGGTCCGGAATCACGACGAAGTTCTCGGTGATGGCGAAGTCGTGCACCATTGTGGGCTCGGCCAGGGGGACCTCGACGTCTGGGGATTTCGCCGTCGCGGGAGAATCGGAAGTACCTGAGGTGCGGCTTCCGGAGAACGTCGTAGGTGAGCGAGAACAGCTCACCGGAGACGGGGTCGATCTTAGGGTGGGCGATCATGGCGGTGGTGAGCTGGCCGTTGAAATCGAACCGGCCGGCGGTTCGGAGGTCGCCGGAGGGCGAGACGTGGACGTGGTACGGGAGATCATCCTCCGACAGGGCGAGGAGGCGGCGGTAGAAGAAGGCGAGGCCGGCATTGGCGACTCCGGTGTCGTGGCGGTGGTCGAGGAGACCGAGGAGGCCGCGAGCGTAGAAGAGGAGGAGGCGGGCGATGCCGGAGTGGCCGTGGAGCTCGCCGATGGCCTTGGGGAAGACAGGGCGACGATTTTTTTTTACATAACCTGATCGACCCGTCGACCCGATCAACCCAACCCAATGTGATACGGGTTGGGTCGGGTCGGGTCCAAAAAAAAAATGAATATAACCCGACCCGACCCGACCAAAAATAGGTCGGGTCGGGTCCAAAAACCCCTCAAACCCGACCCGACCCGACCCATGGACACCCCTACGTATATGTGGATGATATCATCATCACCGGAAGCGACTCTGCTGGAATCGCCCACCTCAAGGGGCATCTTCACCATCACTTCCACACCAAAGATCTCGGCCCTCTCACATACTTCATTGGCATCGAGATCTCCCGTTCTCCAGACACCATTTTCCTCTGCCAACAGAAATATGCGTTGAATATTCTGCAGGATGCTGGGCTGACCCAGGCCACCGCTGCTGACACTTCTCTTGAGCTTGGGGAACGGTCTCTCTATGACTCTTCGGAACCATATTCACACCCAGAGCGGTATCGTTGGCTGGTGGGCAAACTCAATTATCTCACCATGACTCGTCCCGACATAGTCTGCATTGTTGGCAAAGTGAGCCAATTCATAGAGCATCTGACCACCTCTCAGTGGGATGCTGTCCCCCGCATTGCCAAATACATCAAGAGAGATCCTGCCCGTGGTCTTCGCTAATACCACCACGCTCATCTAAATATTGAAGTTTTTTGTGATGTTGACTATACCGATTGTCTTGCTACCCGAAAATCTACTTTTGGCTTTGCCGTGTTCTTGGCAGCCAACCTCATCTCTTGGCGGCGCAGCAAGAAACATATTGTCGTTTCCTGATCCAGTGCAGAGTCTGAGTATCGTGCCATGGCCACCGTCACTACGGAGATCCTTTGGCTTCGACATCTCCTCCAAGAGCTTGGCTTTCCTCCACATACATCTGCTCATATCTGGTGTGACAATCAGGCAGCCACCAAGATTGCTTCAAATCCCGTTTTCCATGAACGCACGAAGCATATTGAGGTGGATTGTCACTTTCTTCGCCACCACTTGGAGCAAAATCATGTAAGCTTTAGTCACATCCCGACAGCGGACCAACTTGCTGACATCTTCACCAAGGGCCTCCCAGGAGCTCGCCTGGCCTCGCTCAGTTTCAAGCTGGGCATCCACAGTATCTACGACCCAGCTTGAGGGGGAGTCTGTCTGGTCTTGTCTGACGTCATCTTTCTTTTCTGGGACTCATGGTCCAAGTTGGGCATGTCCATCTTGGGGGGAGTGTTAAACTCTGTTTTTATTATTCTGGGTATTTCCAAGTCCCACGTCAGGATACTCCTCTATGTATTCTGTTTTCTCAATCTATAAAAGAAGGTCTTCGCCTCACCTTAAGGTAAGGAGATTTCATCTTCTGCAATTGGTATCAGGGGAAGGTTCACAGTTCCGACCTGAGAAGATCGAGATGTAATGATTGAGTCATATTGAAGAGTTCGTCAAAGATCTGCAAAGATGACATCTGCAATGAGTGTGATAAATCATGTCAGTGTCGACGTGGATGATCAGATACAGTTGGAGATCCGACTAAGGTGGAGTTGATGTGACAGATCTGATCATGGCGAAGTCAATGATGGTCGAGCTAACGATCACAGTGGCCCTAATGGTGGAGATGACGGTAGAGTATTCAAATTTTAAATCAAGGTGATGATTGTTGGGATTTTTTAATTTAAAATTTGAATATTGAGGAGAGAGAAATTAATTAATGGAGAGATTTTTCTCAACATTAGTAGGGGAGTTTCTCTCAACATTAATGGAGAGTTGATTCTCAATATTAATGGATGGAAAAGGGATATTGACTGCATTAATTGGATATATGGACTTGTTGAATATATAAGAGGATGAGGTATCATATTTTGCAAGGAGGGCAGGCTAAGATGTAGCCGCTGAGAGAAAACCGAGAAGAGTCTGCTACGTTCGCGGTAGCTCGTGCGAAGAGATGATGAAGACGATGGCGTACAACGATAACAAGAGAACTGTCAACGACGGCGTGCAATGAGACTCATGATGCAGATTCATGTATCGAAAATCTTCTTGGTTGCAAAGATCAAGCAGAGTGTTCTGGTTGTGATGATCGGCGGTACAACAAAATGGTATATCCATGTGCGTGTGGAAAATGTCTTCGGGTGACAAAATTTTCTCCGGGTGTTGAGATAAAAATCATTCGGATGCGTTGTAAAATTCCTTTGTGTGATGTGTAAAATTCATTCGGGTGGAAAAATCTTTCGAATGAATTATTTATGGTGTGTTTTGCGACTGCTTTCGTTGCGACGTCGAGTTCCACCCCAACAGGAACAATGCCCTGAGAAAATGAATGAATGAAAGGGGGTATTAGATCCATCGTTTAAGGCCAATTTGGATTCCTAGAAAAAAAATTATATGGACATAATCTTCCCTAGTTTTATGTATTATTGACAAGAATACCGGTTAAACAGATAAAAAATTATTATATTTTCTTTATTATTATTATATATTTATATTATTTAGCATGTTTTTCATGCATACCAGACAAATTATTGAATCACAAATTCCCTTCTCGTTACTTTTTCCATGTCATTTCCGCTTCCATAAGAAAGACTCCCCCCCATACCAAACGCAGCCTGAAATCTTTATAGTATATCAATTGGACAGATAACTCGAACTCAGTACATAACATCTCAAACATTACAAAAGGTGAAAATCAATCATGAAAATACCACTAGATTTGTGGATAAGGGTGCTTTCATGAGGGGCAAGACTAACCCCATAATCTTGATTGTTACAATGTACACAACCACGGCTGGGACTGCTAATGGACAATAACCATGTTAACAGTTTATAGATAAAAATCATCAACTCGCTATGGGTATGGAAAGAAAGCAGAGATGGTTTGGAAATTATCCAAGAGATCTTTAGACTTCCATAGAAAAGCAAAGCAAGTGACTAATAAAACATTATATTTTGCCTGCCTGTGGAAAGCTTGCTGAGCACACGACATAATCTGCTAGAGGCAGCAAATCATCCAACCCTTCCCTTTTCTTTTCTGCATCAATTAAAATGGGTATGCTCTTCTGTTTTGCCTGTACAGAAGGAAGCCAACAGAATCCATTTATTTCCATTAACAGCATGCATGTAAAGAAAAAATGTTCATCCGAGAGTCAGTGGTCCTGAAATAGATATGCAGTTTGAGAGACAAACCACAGAAGATAAACCAAAAGCAATGCAGTCAATCAATCGTTGATCCTTCATTCCACTTGAGAAAACAACTTCATTAAACTTTGCATCAACTCGTACCAAAAGCAATGTAGCTTCATGTCATTAGGATCAAGCTAATCAATCCTACTTTCATTGCAACGTTTTAAAGGAATTTTTTCATTGTTTTCCATACAGGTCATTTTTTACTCTCTTTACAGAAGTATGAAAAAAATGTTTTTTTTTAACGTCTATCGCATGACCTTTTCCCGCCCTCATAGTCGTTATTCGTTATCAAGCTCCCTTTACAAGTTTCCATGATTTTTTAAAGAAAATCATAATCTCGTTATTTTGGGAATTTTTCATTTTTAAAAGTTATCAAAAGAAAGGGATGTTATTTTCTCAAAAGCTTCGAAAAGGGGGTTTCATTTTATTTATATATATTTTTATATTTCACTCCACATTTGATTACTTGAGCATGGTTTCTTTTCAAGATTTCATTATTGTAAATTATTTTACTAATAATGTTTTAAAAGTCCCCTTTGCACCTTAAGAGCCTTAAGAAATGAGTTCTGGAAATGATTTATATTTCACTTTTACAACAAAGTTACAAAAATTTCAAGAAAGTTCTTTTCAAAATTTTGCTTCCATTTTCCTCCCTAATTTTCCAAATGATTTGTTTTTACTACAAAACCTTCATTTCTGATGAATTGGTGTTTTTCTTTCATTCTTTACTGATTTATGGTTTGTACCTTACCTCACATACAAGCATAGTAGTCGATCTCGGATCGCGCTGCGACGCGGCGGGGTCCTATGGCAAATAACGGCAATGCAGATCACATCGCAATTGTTTTTTTATCCAATCACGGACCAATTAATTTAATTTGAATTATATAATTCTACATATATATATATTCTGAAAAAATAAAAACAAAACATAAAAAATTAAACACATCAAAATTCATAATTAAAAGCATTCATAATTTATCAAACTCGTGTCCAATAAAAGATACTAATATTATTATACAATTAAATAATTTACTTAAATTAAAACAATTTCATTTTAATATTCAAACAAAAATAAATAAATAAATACATATTGGATAAAAGAGACTAATCGGGAAAGAAAAGACGTTTGGACATGTTAAGAGTATTAGAGTATTAGATATTTTTAATATTCATATCCCACAATGGTGTGGGTTATATGTTGTATTTCTTTTCTCATCTATAAATTAAGCACCTTGCCTCGTTGTGAGGTACGGGTTTTCATTCTAACATGGTATCAGAGGGCTAGGTTAAGGCGTCGCTCCTCCTTGTGCAACGGCCCCTGCTCGTCTGCTCTTCTTCTATGCGACGCCCTCTTTGCGCACTGCCCCTCCCTGCGGGATGGCACCTCCAGCGCAACAGCTCCCATGCAACGGCCCCTTCTTGCGCGACGGCTCCCTTCCACCCGCTTCGAGCCCCTGCGCGACGGCCTCCCTTTTCATCGCCTGTCCCGTGCCACGACACCTCCAGCGCAATGGCTCCCCTCCGTCCCTCTTTGTGCAACCGCACCCCTCCCCATCACTCCTCTCTGTGCGACACTACCCCTAGCCCATCGCCTCTCCAGGTGTGAACACCCCTCCCTGTGCGCCTACCCCACCAGCCCAACGCTTCTCTCTTCTCCCTATAGGACACCTCAAACTGCACAGTCTCGCCCCACCGTCATCCATGATTACTCCTTATATGACCTAATTGATACCCAAATGCTCCGTCTGTGCACTTTCAACACATACTTTCTACCCGATGCACACTTTCAACGCCTTGTCCTTCCGTAACGTGCATCTTCAGCACTCTACCAACTATGCACCTTCAGCACCTTGTCAACGTGCATTTTCAACACACAATCCATGGCATCATCGAGCGCCACTGTTACCCATGACGATACTCCAACGGCGTGTTTATCCCAACAATCCACCTCATGGGTTCTTGACTCGGGTGCCTCAGAGCACATCACTGGGGATGTGGGTATTCTTCAGTCCTATAGAACGACATCGACTGTAGGTAATATTATTGTGGTCGATGATGAGACAGTGTCTATTGCTGGTTATGGGAGTTGTACGATTACGTCTGGCTTGACACTATCCGTTGTTGTCTTTGTTCCCAATTGTCCCTTTAATTTACTATCTATTAGTAAACTTACAGCTGACTTACAGTGTCAGGTCATCTTCTCATCTGCTTACGGTTATATTTCAGGAGTTTGCCGCGCCATACCTGTCACGAACCAGCCCGAGTACCCTGGTAACCCGATAATCGAGTTGGTCGTGACATAGCCCGAAGGGCGACCCGATCCCCACAGGTCGGCGACTAGTACCTGGCATCATACAGCGTGCAAATGGGAACGATTTTCCCACAAGACATAACGGAGGTAAGATAATCAAGTCAATATGCATATAAAAGGAACTCCGTTGGGAGTAAAGTACCAGAATACAACAAGACATAAAAAGCCCAAAGTACTACAACCCAAGTACCAAAACAGAGAAAACAGCCCCAAGGTCCCTAAGGACATGGCTCAACAAGTCCAAAGCTCGACAGCTGGATCCACCTCCAAGAGATCTTTTCCCTTTGCTTGAACCTGGAAAAAGAAAGTCTACAAACACCCAAAGGCAAAAGTAGGGAAATGATGGAAAATACTTTTAAAGTACAAGCTTTTACTTTACAAAAGATGGAATATTTAAAACAATGCCTTAAATAAAACCGTTACATAAAACAGTTTATGTAAATACAGCAAAGGCATGTAAAGCAGTTTTACAACATTGGCATACATTTATATCTCATATATAAATAAACAAGCGAGCAACATGGTCATCTGCTAAGTAGGTACGATAGTATTAACCAGCTATAAGATTCCGCTCTCTAAGTGATCACAGCAAAATGAGTATACTCATGTCCCCCTGACACTAGCCAGAGGAAACTCGTCACCCTCCCATCGGGGATTTGACCTGCTGCAGGTATGTTTTAGAACGTTGTAATAGCGTAGAGTGTATCCAAATAACTCACCAACTAATCTCATTCTTCCATTTCAAAATTTCAAATTCTTTCCATTTAAAACCAAAACGGGTTTTAATCAAAAACATGTCATTTTCACAAGATAAAACCACTGGGTTTTTATTAAATCATTTTAAGTCATTTTCACAAGTTTGAAATCCATTCAAAACCAATTTCATCCTTTTCACAATTCATTTCCACAATTAAATTCATCAATTTAATTGAAAACATTTCCATTAAATCCACAATTTAAATTCAACAATTTAAATCAGTCAATTTTCATAAATACACCCCAATTCAATGGAATTGGGGGTTTTCCAAATTTCCGTGTCAAAACCATTTCAAATCTCCCGATTCACTGGAATCGGGTTTTATCAATTTAATTGAAAGCAAATGTGAGCAATTGAATTTAAATCAACAATTGAAATAAATCAAGCAATTTAGGAATAATCAATTTGGCTAATAGGGACGGAACCACCTACTTCTTCCTGAAACCCGACAATCACAACGGCACCCGTGAACGAGAACGAAGGCGTAGAAGATCTCGAAACTCAACCTAGAAGCAAGATCCAACACCATAGGGCATAGATCCCTCAATCCCAAGATGATCCATTGAAAACCCAAGAGAGGAGAAAGAGAGATAGACGAAGAACGATGAAAAAACGCTTACCCAGATATCACTCGCCAAAGCAATGACGATTGGTCGCCAAAGGAATGGATCCGGAAGAGTTGGAAGGCTCCAAGAATAACTGGGGAAGGCTTTGGGTTGAGGGGGAGGGAACCGAAGAAGAGGATGAGAGAAATGCCAAGCGCACTGCTGCTTTTATAGGCGCATGTCGGGGTATTACATGACGTGTAATCCATTACACGTCGTGAAATCCCTAAGTAACACAACCGCGGGAAGAAAACGTGTCGCCATGCATTAAAGGCCAACGCATGAGTCAAAGGAGTGATCTGTCACTTTTTCACAACGTGTAAACATGGTTCACGATGTGAAACCCTTCACAGCGTGAATTCCCCTTTCACGGCTTGTACCCTGCGACAACTTACACGCCGTGTAACCCCGGTTCACGACGTGTAATTCCCTGGCAGCAACCAAAAGAAAGAGAGTCCAACCAAACTATGGCATCACCATTTAAAGCATCCTCTCAACTCAAACTCAACCCTACTCCATTAATGAAAGGGAAAAAAACGTGACAAGGTTAAAAAATGTACCTATCGGTTCGGAAACGGGATGTTACAATACCAGCACTGCTGCTCCCCTCCTTGCGCACCGACCTCCCTTGAGCGTCGCCTCCTCCCTTCATCCAACCCAGCCACGCCTCACCGCCCTCCTCCACGCGCGAACCCTAGTCGCCTCCCAGTCTGGCCGCGACCTTGTCGCGCCTACTAGGCACGCCACGCCGCCCCTAATGGCGTCGGCCTTCCCAAGCGCACCCTGCTGCCCAAGATGACGTCGGCTCTCCCTGCGCCTGTCCCCTGAACGGACATTGTAACATCCCGTTACCGAACTGACAGGTACATCTTAAACCTTGTCGTGGTTTTCTTTTTTGCTGTTTGGGTAAGGGTTGAGTTTGGATTGGGAGGATGCACGCTTGTTGGAGTTTTCAACTTTAAACAGGCTGTTTTTGTAAACTGTCAGGGAATTTTACGTCGTGACCCGACGTTACACAACGTGTAAGTTGTCACAGGGTACAAGCCATGAAATAAGAATTCACGCTGTCAAGGTTTTCATGTTATGAACCATGTTTACACGTCGTGAAAAAGTGACAGGCCACTCCTTTGACTCTCGCGTTGGCCTTTAATGTATGGCGACACGTTTTCTTCCCGCGGCTACGTTACTGAAGGATTTCACGACGTGTAATATATTACACGTCGTGTAATACCCCGACAAGTGCCTATAAAAGCAGTAGTGCGCTTGGCTTTTCTCTCATCCTCTTCTCCGATTTCCTCTCCCTTGACCCAAAGTCTTCCCCAGACATTCTTGAAGCCTTCCAACTCTTCTGAATCCATTCCTTTGGCAATCAATCATCATTGCTTTGACGAATGATATCCGGGTAAGTGTTTTTCATCGTTCTTCATCTTTCTCTCTTTCTCCCCTCTTGGATCATCTTGGGATTGGTGGATCTATGTCATGTGGTGTTGGATCTTGCTTCTAGGTTGAGTTTCTCGTTGATGGGTATCGTTGCGAGTGTCAGGTTTCAGGAAAAAGTAGGTGGTTCCGTCCCGAATTGCCAAATTGATTATTCCTAAATTGCTTGATTTATTTCAATTGTTGATTTAAATTTAATTGCCCAAACTTGCTTTCAATTAAATTGATAAAAACATGATTCCAGTGAATCGGGAGATTTGAAAGGGTTTTGGCACGAAAATTTGAAAAACTCCCAATTCCATTGAATTGGGATGTGTTTATGGAAGTTTGATGATTTAAATTGATAGAATTTGAAATGTGGATTTGATGGAAATAATTTCAATTAAATTGTTGAATTTAATTGTGGAAAATGAATTGTGAAAAGGAGTTGGTTTTGAATGGATTTCAAACTTGTGAAAATGGCTTAAAATGATTTGATAGAAACTCAGTGGTTTTATCTTGTGAAAAGGGTATGTTTTTTATTAAAACCCGTTTCGGTTTTAAATGAAAAAATTGGCATTTTGAAATGGAAGAATGGGATTTAATTATATTTTAAGCAGTCTTAAAATAAATTGTCTATCATGTAAGATCAAATGCAAGCCTTAGGAAGTTGGTGAATTATTTGGATAGACTCTACGCTATTACAACGTTCTAACACATACCTGCGGCGGGTCACATCCCCGATGGGAAGGTGACGAGTCACCTCTGACCAGTGTCAGGGGGACGTGAGTACTCATTTTGTTAAGATCACTTAGAGAGTGCAGGATCCTATATCTGGTTAATACTATTGTACCTTTTGGCAAATGACCATGTTACTCGCTTGTTTATTTATATATAAGATATAAATGTATGTCAATGTTGTAAAACTGTTTTACATGCCTTTACTGGATTTACATAAACTGTTTTATGTAACTGTTTTATTTAAGGCATTGTTTTAAATATTTCATCTCTTGTAAAGTAAAAGTATGTGCTTTAAAAGTATTTTTCATCATTTTGAAAATGTATGGCATGTTTTGTTTAAATATGCTTTTGAATTGTCAAACATGTTTATTTTGAAAATTGAAAGCTTTTCTTTGGATAATCTATATTTGGCATCTGTTATGGAATCTTTGATGGTATCCTACTAAGGTTCGGCTCACACCCTACTTTTGTCTTCAGGTGTTTGTAGACTTTCTTCATCCAAATTCAAATAAAGAAAAGGGATCTCTTGGAGGTAGATCTAGCTATTGAGCTTGGGACTTGGTGAGTCGTGTCCTTAGGGACCTTGGGGTTGTTTTCCCTATTTTTGGTACTTGGGTTGCAGTACTTTGGGTTTTTATACCTTCTTGTATTCTGGTACTTTACTCCCAGGAGAGTTTCTTTTATATGCATATTAACTTGCTTGTCTTACTTCCGCTATGTCTTGTGGCAAAATTGTTCCCACTTGCACGTTGTATGATGTCAAGTGCTAGTCGTCGACCCGTGGCGATCGGGAACGCCCTTCGGGCTATGTCAGGGTCGGCTCGGTTATCGGGTTACCAGGGTACCCGAGCTGATTCGTGACCAAGTGGTATCAAAAGAAGGTTTTTGAGCTTTTGTCTTGAAGTCAGTATGCATTTTTGAAATCTTGTCGGGACTTCGGATGTAGTTGCGATTAAGTGTCTGGCCAGCTCTCACAGCAATAAACCTTAAGTCGCCAGGGGTGTTTAGGGAAGAACATCTTATGGATTAGTTCTAGTCCTTTCCCTATTCTGATTTGGATAGATTGGAATCCAAATCTGGTTATTCCATCTGTTGGGATTAATATTAATTTCCCTCGTTGCTCTGTTTGAGCACTACCTAATGTCTTCCTTTTGTCTGCTAATGTTGTGTAGCATCATGCATTCGAGAAGACGTGCGAATCAGATATAGGAAGAGGCTGCTGTTGAACCTCAGCAAGCAAATCCTGTTGTAGACCCAAATCTAGTTGAGGTGATTGTGTGTACTATCCAAACTCTGGGACAGGCACCACCTCTAGTTTCCGCTCAGGCTCCAGCTCTGGATCCTCAGGGGGATGTTCTTCAAAATCGTTCTCAAGAGTTCCTTCGCCAGAAGCCACCAGTTTTCAAAGGCTCCACTGATCCTCAACATGTTGAGGAATGGTTGAGCAAGATTAAACGTTTGTTTGAGTTCTTGGAAACACCAGACGTGATCAAGGTAAAGTGTGTCACCTTCGTGCTTGAAGGACCAAGCAGGAGATGGGGGGACATGATGGTGACGAAAAAAGAAGCATGAGGGCTAAGAGTGGAAGGACTTTAAGGTTCTTTCCACCAACCAGTTCTATCTGAGAGTCAATGGTGCTGGCTAAGGAAGCATGAGGGCTTATAGTGGAAGGACTTTTAAGGTTCTTTTCACCGACCAATTTTATCCAGAGTCAATGGCGTTGGCTAAGGCTGTGGAGTTTTTCAAGCTTGAGTAGGCCGACAAAACTGTGACTGAGTACTCATATCGTTTTGTTGAGCTGGTGCAGTTTGCTCCTGAGATAGTATCTAATGAAAGGATGAAGGCTCGACGCTTTGAGTTGGGACTTCGATCAAATATTCATTCTTAGGTTTTCTTACTGAAGTTGTCCACTTATACTGATGTGCTGGATAGGGCAATGATGGTTGAGATGGACCTGGCTGGCAAGTCAGGATTGTCAGGAGTTTCTTTTCCTCCCAACGGCAGCGTTAGATCCTTCAAAGAAAAATGGAAGCGTGATGATTCTCGCGGTAGTTCTCAACAGCAGAGTCATTCCAGACCTGCTACAGCACCAGGAGGAAGTTCTTTGACTTGCTATGAGTGTGGCAAGCCAAGACATTCTAAGAGGGTTTGCACTGAGGCGCCCAAGAACAGTAACTCCTGCGGACGTTCGGGGCACTTACAAAGATTCTGTCATCATTTTTCTACTCCGCATAGGGGAACAGGATCATCGGCTCCTCCTAAAACTGTGGGGCAATCAGATGCTTCACGTACAAAAGGGTTCCAACCACAGACATCCAGAACGAAGCTTCTTCACGCAGTGGAAGAGTCTCCAGAGGAAGCAGACACGGGTCCAGCGACCGTGAGAGCTACCATTACTATGGCATCGTCATTAGTGACTGCTCTATTTGATACTAGTGCATCTCATTCGTTTATTTCAACCTGTATTGTTAATCTGCTCAATCTTCCTATGGAGCAACTATCTTGTGCAATGGATATTACTACACCTATTGGTACAAAGAGAGGGCAAGGTCTCCGTAGTCCCGTTTGTGTCTTCTCTCTATCAGATGTCGAGCTTGCTTGGAGTTTTCTGGTTCTCGACATGAAATCCTTTGACGTCATATTCGGGATGGATTGACTCATTGTCAATAAAGCCCGGATTGATTGTTATTGTTGGACCCCATTTAAGGTTAAATGGGTATTTCTGAGTCCCACATCGGACTTACCCACCTTGTAATTAGATTTAATTCTCTATAAAAGAGTATCTCCACCTCACATTGAGGTAAGGGGAATTCACCCTCTACATGGTATCAGAGGGATCTTCCCGACCCTCCCTCCCAGCGGTTTCCCGGTTCTGACCGGCCCCGCCTCTCTCGAAGAAGATAAAGCCATGTCATCTGGGAATAATCATCAATGAAGGAAATGTAATATTTATACCCAGATTGACTCGAGGTGGCACAGGGACCCCATACATCAGAATGAACCAAATCAAAGGGTTTGGCGGCCCGTGTGTCAACTCGAGGAGGATATGATGTGCGATGATGTTTCGCAAAACGACACGACTCACAAGGAAAAGATAAACGGGGACTAATATCGGGGTAGAGTTGATGAAGTGCGGAGGCGGAGGGGTGGCCCAACCGGGAATGGAGGTCAACGGCATGAGCAGGGATAGACGCGCAAGCGATGGAAGGCGGGCCAGCGAACATGTACACCCCATCCCGAAGCTGGCCTCTACCAAGTTCCCGGTTCGTCATTCACTCCTGAAACAAAACAGAAGACGAGGAAAAGATAGCAGTGCAATTGAGATCCTTGATCAGTTTGCTG
Source organism: Viscum album (assembly GCA_963277665.1). NCBI lineage: Eukaryota > Viridiplantae > Streptophyta > Magnoliopsida > Santalales > Viscaceae > Viscum > Viscum album. The sequence continues at coordinate 1,285,015,520 of OY728150.1, read as the reverse complement.
ATGGAAAGCAGGTTAAAAGATCTCCAAGGTACATGAGCCACCGAGGAGAGGTGAAGGGAGGAGGTGAGGGAACAGGAGCCAAAGCCAGCTATGGGGAGAGTGGACCCATCAGCAACAGTCATGGCTGAGGATCCACTATAGGGACGGTAGTGGGAGAGCATGCCTGCATCCCCGGTGAGGTGGTCGGACGCACCCGAGTCCAGCATCCATGCAGGGGAACGATGACTGACAAGGGCAGTGTGACCACCGGAATGGGCAAGAGAAGCTGATGAAGAGCCCGCGATGGAGGTTGTCCGGTAATCGTGAATCAGCTGGATCTCAGCCAGGGAGAGATCCAAAGACGGGGGAAGAGCAGCAGCAGGTGAGGACGCATCACGGAGCGCAGTCTGGCCCTGGCGGGTGTGCGACTCGGGACGACCATACAGGACCCAGCAATGGTCTACCAGATGACCGAGCTTGCCGCAGTGCTGGCAGAGGGGGCGAGGTCGGCCGTCCCCACGGCCGCGCCCGCGAGGGCCAGTAAGACGACTACCGCCACGTCCGAGGAGCGCAGTGTGATCAGGGAGGGGGACGGGTGGTGCAAGGGCCCGATAAGCCTTCTGCAGGCGATGATAGACCTGCGGGATATCCAGTGTAGACGGGCTGACAAGCATCTCAGTGGCCGTCGTGGCGTAGTCCGGTGTGAGGTCATTCAGGAGATTGAATAGGCAGAGTTGGTCCCTGCTTCGTCCGATGCTCATGTCACAGCTCCCGAGGACGTGCCGATTGCGCTCCGGAAAGGTACTCGCTCGTGTCAGACTACTCCTCTCTTTGTATCTTCATACAGGGGTCTGTCAGCGCTGGAGACCGTGTCGATTCCTCGGACAGTTGGTGAAGCAAAATCTCACCCCGGGTGGCTAGCCGCCATGAGGGATGAATTGCAGGCTCTGGATGACAACCATACATGGGATCTTGTTCCACTTCCGGCGGGCAAACAGGCAGTCAGCTGTAAATGGATTTTCACGATCCGTCTCAATCCCGATGGCTCTCTTTGCCGCCTCAAAGCCCGGCTTGTCGCAAAGGGGTTTGCTCAGACATATGGCATCGACTACTTTGAGACCTTCTCTCCAATCGCAAAGATGGCCTCGGTCCGCCTTTTCCTTTCGCTGGCTGCTCATCATCACTGGCCGCTTCATCAACTGGATGTTAAAAATGCTTTTCTCCATGGCTTTCTTGATGAAGAAGTCTACCTCCAGCAGCCTCCTGGTTTTTCTGCCTCTGGTGCCGACTGTCATGTCTGCCGTCTCCGTCGCTCCCTCTACGGCCTCAAGCAGTCTCCTCGGGCTTGGTTTGGCCGCTTCAGCACGGTCGTCACAGCCTTTGGCCTCTCTCGCAGTATGAAGGATCACACAGTCTTCTTCCGTACGACGGCGCATGGCTGTATCTTGCTTGTGGTTTATGTTGATGACATCATCATCACAGGGGAGCGACTCCAGAGGCATCGCCAGCCTTAAGGCGCATCTTCACCAGCACTTTCACACCAAGGATCTTGGTCCCCTCACTTAATTCCTTGGCATCGAGGTCTCCCGGACTGCGGACACTATTTCTCTCTGTCAGCGCAAGTATGCTCTTGATATCTTGCAGGATGTCGGGTTGAGCACAGCCACCGCCGTGGACACTCCACTTGAGCCTGGGGAACGCTCCCTTCATTCCGACTCGGAACCATTTCCTCATCCCGAGAGCTATCGACGCCTGGTCGGTAAACTCAACTACCTCACCATGACGCGTCCCGACATTGCCTGTGTCGTTGGCAAAGTCAGCCAGTTCATGGAGCATCCCACCAGATCTCAGTGGGATGCTGTCCTTCGCATTGCCAAATACATCAAAAAAAACCCTGCCCGTGGCCTTCAGTACTCACATCATGCTCACATGGATGTTGAGGCCTTCTGTGATGCGGACTATGTCGGTTGCCTCGCTACCCGCAAGTCTACTTCGGGTTTCGCCGTGTTCTTCGCCGGCAATCTCATCTCTTGGCGCAGCAAGAAGCAGACTATCGTCTCCCGGTCGAGTGTCGAGGCCGAGTATCGAGCCATGGCCACTGTCACTACTGAGATCCTCTGGCTTCGTCATCTCCTCCATGAGCTCGGTTTCCCCGCATCGGGTAACGACCCAAAGTTTTTCAATGGAAAATTACCTTCTTATATTTATGTCATAAAAACACAAAATAATGAATTACTAAGTGATAAGTGACCTTTAAACATAATTTTGTCACCCCTATGGTTGGAATTTTAAAAAATCCGACATACACGGTTGTGTTCAAGATGGTTTTTGGAGTCTAATGAAACAAAAATAATTTTTGGTGAATAGTAATCTACCCTTATGAATAGTAACCTACCCTTATGAATAGTAACATGACCCTTATGAATAGTAAATAAGAGGACCATTACCTATGAATAATAAAATAAAATTTAGACATCTTAGAAAGTGACAATTTGACCTTAGTAAACGTTTTTTGTGTTTTATAAGTCATAAATAATTAATTAATTAATTTAAAAGAATATTTATTCCCTAAAATGTATTCATAAATTATTGAATCAATGACTAACAGTTTTTAGATAATTTTATAAAACCCTACGTAATTTTTGAAAGAACTATAAAATCAGTTTTAATCTTAAAACTGTTTTTTTAAGTAAATTATGATTTTAATTAAATATTAAATTAATAATATTTAGAAAATTATTTTTGAAAAATGGACTTCATTTTTGGATTCTACACGTCGAAAAATGGTTGGGGTAAATTTTTGAGATTTTTCTGAGATACTTGAATTTTTGATGAATAGTGGAATCCGATAATTCACAATAAATGCTAAATAATGTATTAATTGAGTCGCCGATGATTAACTGCTGATGTAAGCCCACTTGGTTCGGGATTACATTATAAAATTACTATTCTTAGTCATCCAAGACTCACTATTCCTTGTCTTAGGTGAAATTAATAAACTAATCAATTTTATATTAAGGAAACTCCTCTCCCCTCCACTATAAAAGCCACCCTTCACTCCCTTTTTTCCTCACACCTCTCAAGCTCCAAGCCTTCTATAAACTCTGCCCAAACACCTTCCCTAGCCCCTCCCCCGCGTCCAAAAGTTGCTGGTCTCATCAAAATACCAAGCCTATCTTCCTTAAGGAGGATCTCAAGAGGAAGATTCTAGAGGTAATTTCTCTCCCTCTTCTTATTTAATTTCCTTTCAAGTTCAAGTTCCTTTCTTGATCTCTCCCCACCTATATTCATCCAAATTGTTTTGTAACTCCAGTATTATACATATACTGTAATTATGATGGTATATTATATCACCCCACACCCTTTCCCTCTTCCTTTTATTTTATTTAAGAGAACGTTGTTCATGAGGTGTTAATTTATCACCTTCAAAAACGACATGCTCTCTTTTTCCATTTCTACCTTCAGATCTGGTCATGAAACCATTTTTATGGTTGAACCAGAATATTTTATATGTATTATGTTCCATTTTAAGTTCTGGAAATAACCTATGTCCAAATTACTAAGTTAAAAGTTAAAACGAGTTCGTTGTGATCCAAAAACCGCTCAAATTAACCCAAATAATCTTCATTTAATTCTTATCTAATGATTCGTTCACATGGATCTAACATAACTCATTATAAAATCATTCAAGCTTCTGTAATATCATTAATAACATGTAATATCAGTTCTGGATGTTTACCCATGATCTACCCAAACATCAATTTAAGAATACAAGTGGACCACTCAAGAAAACCATGAAAACGAACATCCTCGATCAATGTTTTTAAACTATATAAGTCATCCAAAGGAACATAATATGAAATAATGAAACCATAATGAACCCTATTAATGTATAAAAGGTTCTGGAATTTCTAATTAATGAATATAATGTCATTATACAGGACATTAAAGAGAAGGAGGCATTCGAGTACAAGGTAAGGGGAAATCTCGAACCCAATTTTCTTCCTTCGGGTTCTCCCTCTTTCACTCCATTTTTGATATGGTTACTCCTCAAAGATCATTTGTTCATCATTCACTTTACTTTTCTGGGATATACATTTTTGTCACTGGTTTTTATGTCCATCAAAATGTTTTCCAAAAGAACTCTTCTTTCAAGATCTCACATTTTACCTCTCATTCAAGGTTGATGGTTCTTGTATCAAGTATGTTGTTCCCTCTTTCTTCTGGGAACCCAAAGCTTATGAATGTGTTATTATGAGATGAAACTCATTCCTTTCCATGGGTTATTTATGTACATGTTTGATATGTGTTCCATGTGGAAAGCATAATAATGATAATGTTATGATGTGACGGGTGCGCCCGGAATTATATAGCGCAATATGAATGTTTAAATGTGACGAGTGCGCCCAGAATTATATAGAGCTCCAATGCATTGGGTAAAGTGATGAATCTCATGAGTAAATGTGAAATGATGTGTGAACAAGATTCTAACTTTGTTCACAAGTATGTGTGGTAGTTAACCACTAAGACATGATGGTTCATTTTTATGCATTGCCACATTTCAAGTCTATTATTTATGCTCCTCTCATGTTCATGATCTTCTTCCTATGTCATGATTATGCTCACCCCATGCTATATTGTTCTTATCTATCCTCTTACTGGGCTTCTAGCTCACCCCTTTTGATGTATATCCTTAGGTGGCTACATGTACTAAGGAGAGGACAAGTGCCAAAAAGAAGTTAGAGAAGATGAAATTAAATAAATGTTTATGGTTGATGTTGTATTTGTTATGTGCGGTCCTAGTTTTCCCAAGACACTAAACCTTTGGATCCTCCATGTGTAATACTATTATTTTGTTTATCTTTGTAATGATGTAATAGTAATAAAAGGTCGGGTTGCTATACATCGACTCCTGCTCATATCTGGTGTGACAATCAGGCCGCCACGAAGATTGCCTCGAATCCCGTCTTCCATGAACGAACGAAGCATATCGAGGTGGGCTGTCACTTTCTCCGCCACCATCTGGAGCAGCACCATATCGGCTTCGGCCATATCTCGATAGCCGATCAGCTTGCCGATCTCTTCACCAAAGGTCTTCCAGGAGCTCGCCTTGAGTCTCTCACTACCAGGCTGGGTATTCACAGCCTCCCTGGCCCAGCTTGAGGGGGAGTCTGAGATGGTCATGTGTCTTTGTTGTCTTTGTCTCTTTGTGGGACTCTATCCAATCTGGGCATGTCCAGCTTGAGGGGGAGTGTTGGACCCCATTTAAGGTTAAATGGGTATTTCTGAGTCCCACATCGGACTTACCCACCTTGTAATTAGATTTACTTCTCTATAAAAGAGTATCCCCACCTCACATTGAGGTAAGGGGAATTCACCCTCTACAGTTATCTTCGACGAGTCTACTTTACTACACTTAGTGGTGTGTCTCTTGTCTTTCAAGAAGATTAGGACCCGAGGTCGAGCAGAGCCGGACCTTCTTATCCAGAGTTGGGGAAAGTGATATCAGTGTTTGCTTTTGATCTGGAGCGGGATTCAGTGAGTGGGAATCTTCTTCCAGTTGTAGTCAAGTTTCCCGACGTGTTTCCTTCTGATTTCTCTGGTCTGTCACCGGTGATGGAGGTTGAGTTCTCCATTAACTTAATGCCTGGTACTCAATCAGTTTCAATTCCCTCCTACCGCATGGCACCAGCGGAACTGAAAGAGCTGAAATCCCAGTAGGACGATCTTCTCAAAAAGGCTTTATATGCCTGAGTGTGTCACCTTGGGCGGCGCCGGTTCTCTTCGCTAAGAAGGCTTATGGATCTCTTCGCTTATGTGTTGATTATTGGAAACTAAATCGAGTCACGATAAAGAACAAGTATATGTTGCCACGGATTGATGATTTGTTTGATCGGCTTAAAGGTGCGAAGTGGTTTTCAAAGATCGACCTTCGGTCTGATTGCCATCAGTTGAGGATATAAAAATTTGACCTTCAGAAAACCGCCTTTCGAAGCAGGTACGGCCATTATGAGTACCTTGTTATGCCCTTTGGTCTGACAAATAATACTACAACTTTCATGGCTTTGATGAACAAGATTTTCCACAAATATCTGGATACCTTTGTGGTAGTCTTTGTGAGCGACATTCTCGTTTACTCTAAATCCAAGGAGGATCATGTGCATCATCTGAGAGCAGTTCTGAGTCTTCTTAGAAGTCACCGACTATATGCCAAGCTCTCGAAATGTGATTTCTGGATTCGGGAAGTGAAATTCTTGGGACATGTGGTGTCTAAACAGGGTATATCAGTTGATCCAGAGAAGGTGAAAGCTGCTATGACTTAGGAACGACCATGAAATGTCTTCGAAATTCGAAGCTTCTTGGGTTTAGCTGGATACTACCGCAGGTTCATGAAGGACTTCTCAAAGTTGGCTTCTCCGATGATTGCTTTAACTCGAAAGGGGGTGAAGTTTGTTTGGAATAATAAATGCCAGACTTCTTTCATTGAGTTGAAACATCTTTTGACTACTGCTCCGGTATTGACTCTTCCAGAGGTCGAGCAAGGCTATGTGGTCTTTTGTGATGCATCGGGTTCGGGTTTGGGTTGTGTTCTTATGCAAGGTAATCATGTTGTTGCCTATGGATCTCGTCAGCTTAGCCCACACGAGAAGAATTATCCTACCCGTAACCTTGAACTCGCAGTTGTGATGCACGCTCTTAGGAGTTGGCGACATTACCTTTGTGGCGAAAGGTTTACTGTGTTTTCATACCACAAAAGCCGGAGTTATATCTTCTCTCAAAAAGATTTGAACTTCCGTCAGAGGCGTTGGGTAGAGTACCTGCAATCTTTCGACTTTGACATCGCCTATACCCCCGGGAAAGGGAATGTCGTTGCATATGCGTTCAGCAAGAAACTTTCAACCCAGGCAGTGAAGGAATCTTCGGAAGAGTGGAATTTGATGTCTCTCTTTGCACAGTGGCATATTGGAGTTCAGGAGAAAGGGACTAAGGTTTCTTTAGCCAGCGTTCAGTTGACATCTGCTCTTCTCGAGATGATTCTTCATGATCAACAGTTTGATAATAAATTTCGTAGCATTGGGGACTCTTTATGGTGGGGAGACAGTTGTCCAGTGGTCATTCTCCAAAGAGGGTGTTCTATGCTATCGGAATCGCTTCATTGTGCCTTTAGTGGCAAAAAAGACTGTAATGGGGGGTTGTCATAATTCTCAATGGGTTGTGCACCCAGGAACCACTAAGATGTTCTATGATATGCGGTAGCAGTTCTAGTGGCCAGGGATGAGGCAAGACATTGCTGAGTTTGTCTCTTGTTGTTATACATGCCAGCAAGTTAAGGTCGAGCACCAGAAACCTTCATGTTTATTTCAACCACTTGCAGTCTCTACTTGGAAGTGGGATGAGATCTCTATGAACTTTGTGTTTGGGTTGCCACATACCCAGAGAAAGAAGAATGCGATATGGGTTCTGATCGACAAGCTGGCCAAATCGGATCACTTTATACCCATTTGTGATACAGCCAAAGTTGATGGGTTGGGAGGTCTCTATGTGAGAGAGATTGTTCGTTTGCACGGAGTTTCATCTGCTATAGTCTCTAATAGAGATCCTCGGTTTACTTCTCGCTTTTGGAGAGGCCTTCAGGAGGCACTGGGATCTCAGGTTCGTTTGAGCACGGCCTACCATCCGCAGTCGAATGGTCAAACAGAAAGAGCTATACAGATTTTTGAGGATATGCTTCGCGCCTGTGTTCTCGACTTCAGCGGGGCTTGGGGTGATCACTTGGGACTGATTGAGTTCTCTTATAACAACAGTTACCAGTCCGCAATCAGAATGGCTCCTTTTGAGGTCTTGTAGGGCCGACCTTGTAAATTTCCATTGTGTTGGTCGGAGGTTGGTGAAAGTTCCTTGGTTAGACCAAGCTTGGTGCAAGAAACGACAACAAAGATTTAGCTGATTCGTCAAAGAATGTTGACAGCACAGAGCCGATATAAGTCAATGTTGATCGACATCGTAGACCTTTGGAGTTCTCAGTTGGTGACCAGGTGTTCTTAAAAGTTTCACCACGGTTGGATCATCGACAGCTTGGGAGGGAGGAAAAGCTTGTTCCTCGTTTTGTGGGACCTTTTGAGGTTGTTGAGCAGGTGGGGAAAGTTGTTTACCGTTTAGCACTTCCATCACAACTGACGTCGATACATAACGTATTCCATGTATCGCAACTGAGAAAGTATCTCTCTAATCCATCTCACGTTTTGAGCTGGAGTGATCTTGAGATTGAACTTGATCTATCTTTGACTGAACGGTCAGTCAGGATAGTTGATTCTGAGACCAAGATACTTCGTGGGAGGACAATACCTTTGGTTCGTGTGCTTTGAAAGCATGGTTCTGATAGTCACGAGACGTGGGAATGCGAGGCACTGATGAGAGAGCAGTGGCCTCATTTTTTGACATGGAAGCTTCTTCATAGGCTTTCTGGGACAGAAAGTTCTTATAGTAGGGAGGTTGTAACATCCCGTCGCCGAACTGACAGGTACATCTTAAACCTTATCGTGTTTTTCCTTTTCATTGTTTGGGTAAGGGTTGAGTTTGGATTGGGAGGATGCCTATAATGGTAAAGGCCGATGCTTAGATTTTTCAACTTTAAACAGGGTGTTTTTGTAAACTGCCAAGGAATTTCACGTCATGACCCGAGGTTACACAACGTGTAAGTTGTCGCAGGGTACAAGCCGTGAAAGAGGAATTCACGCTGTGAAGGTTTTCACGTCGTGAACCATATTTACACGTCATGAAAAAGTGACAGGTCACTCCATACTCTCGCATAGGCCTTTAATGCATAGCGACACGTTTTCTTCCTGCAGCTACGTTACTTAATGATTTCACGACATGTAATATATTACACGTCGTGTAATACCCCGACAGGCGCCTATAAAAGCAGCAGTGCGCTTGGCTTTTCTCTCATCCTCTTCTTTGGTTTCCTCTCCCTCGACCCAAAGCCTTCCCCAGGCATTCGTGGAGCCTTCCAACTCTTTCGGATCCATTCCTTTGGCGATCAATCATCATTGCTTTGGCGGGTGATATCCAGGTAAGTGCTCTTTATCGTTCTTCATCTATCTCTCTTTCTCCTCTCTTGGATCATCTTGGGATTGATGGATCTATGCCATGTGGTGTTGGATCTTGCTTCTAGGTTGAGTTTTGAGATCTACTACGCCTTTGTTCTCGTTGACAGGTGTCGTTGCGAGTGTCGGGTTTCAGGAAGAAGTAGGTAGTTCCGTCCCGAATTGCCAAATTGTTTGATTTATTTCAATTGTTGATTTAAATTCAATTGTCCAAACTTGGTTTCAATTAAATTGATAAAACTCAATTCCAGTGAATCAAGAGATTTGAAATGGTTTTGGCACGGAAATTTGGAAAACCCTCAATTTCATTGAATTGGGGTGTGTTTATGGAAGTTGACTGATTTAAATTGTTGAATTTAAAATTTGGATTTGATGGAAATGATTTCAATTAAATTGTTGAATTTAATTGTAGAAAATGAATTGTGAAAAGGATGGAATTGGTTTTGAATGGATTTCAAACTTTGAAAATGACTTAAAATGATTTGATAGAAACTCAGTTGTTTTATGTTGTGAAAAGGACATGTTTTTTATTAAAACTCATTTTGGTTTTAAATGGAAAAATTGGCATTTTGAAATGGAAGAATGAGATTTAATTGTATTTTAAGCACTCTTAAAATAAATTGTCCAACATGTAAGAGCACATGCAAGCCTTAGGTAGTTTGTGAGTTATTTGGATACACTCTACGCTATTTCAACGTTCTAAAGCATACCTATGGCGAGTCACATCCCCAATGGGAGGGTGACGAGTCACCTCTGGCCAGTGTCAGGGGGATGTGAGTATACTCATTTTGCTGAGATTACTTAAAGAGTGCAGAATCCTACAGCTGGTTAATACTATCGTACCTTTTAACAGATGACCATGTTGCTCACTTGTTTATTTATATATGAGATATAAATGTATGCCAGTGTTGTAAAACTGTTTTACATGTCTTTGTTGTATTTACAACTGTTTTATGTAACAGTTTTATTTAAGCCATTGTTTTAAATATTTCATCTCTTGTAAAGTAAAAGTCTGTGCTTTAAAAGTATTTTCCATCATTTTGAAAATGTATGGCATGTTTTGTTTAAATATGCTTTTGAATTGTCAAACCTGTTTATTTTGAAAATTGAAAGCTTTTCTTTGGAATAATCTATATTTGGCAATGGAATCTTTGGTGGTATCCTACTGGGCTTAGGCTCACACCCTACTTTTGTCTTCGGGTGTTTGTAGACTTTCTTCTTCCAGATTCAAGAAAAGGAAAAAGATCTCTTGGAGGTGGATTTAGCTGTTGAGCTTGGCACTTGGTGAGTTGTGTCCTTAGGGACCTTGGAGTTATTTTCTCTGTTTTTGGTACTTGGGTTGTAGTACTTTGGGCTTTTATACATTGTTGTATTCTGGTACTTTACTGCCAGTGGAGTTTCTTTTATATGCATATTGACTTGTTTGTCTTACTTCTGCTATGTCTTGTGGCAAAATTGTTCCCACTTGGCACGTTGTATAATGTCAGGTGCTAGTCGCCGACCCGTGGGGATCGGGAACACCATTCGGGCTATGTCAAGGTCGGCTCGGTTATCAGGTTACCAGGGTACCCGGACTGGTTCATGACAGACGCCCTCTCATGTTGGGCCGTCTCCCTGCGCCTGTCACAAGACGGTCGCCCTCTCCTCGAACAACCACCCTCTCCTATTGCGTCGTATCCCTGCGTCTGTCCCCTGATGCATGCCCTCTCCTGTTGTGTCATCTTCTTGCATCAACTATTCTGCGCACACCTATGCGGCCAGCGCCCCCAAGCAGCACCTCCAGGCCAATTGAGCGCCTCTCTTAAACACGCTTGAAGCTATGCAATTCTCCCTTATGCAGCGCTCCTCCCGACACCTCTCTCTGGAACCATGACATCCTCAGATTGTGTCCGCGGTCTCCTCTTGTTGCACGCTTCTGATTCCTTTGTGTTATTCCTGCACGCTTCAGTGGTTATCCCACCCAGTAACCTGATGCCCTGCTTCTCCTGCTGAGGCCCGTTTTTTCCGTTTACAGCCATTCCTGTTGGATTTCTCGTTGTGCCGGCTTGGTCGGATCTTGTAGTCTCTTCCCACTATCCCTCCTACCATGGCAGATTCCTCACCGACTTCCTCGGTCCTTCCACGGTTGATCACTGTCTTCATACGCCTTATAGATGAGCGTCTCAATGCAACTAACTTCTCTATCAAGTGTAAAACAGTCCATATATCTCACTAGCATGGATCTAGACTCGCACCTGGTTGCTCCTCCCCCACCGCTATCTAATCCGAAGTACAAAGTTTGGAAGCTTGCCGACAGTAAAAACTTTGCATTGCTTGTCAACTCTATGGAACATTCCATCAAAGATGTGACTCGAATGGTGAACACTATCAAAGAACTTTGGGACTCATTGACCCTCATGTATTCCGAAACAAATAATTTAGCTCGGGTGTCAAATGTTCTTCAACGCCTTTCCACTATCCGCCAGCACCACCGTCCTTTTTTGGCATATTTCACCAAATGGAAAGCTCTACGTGATGAGTTACCGGAGCTTTGGCCCCTTCATCAAATACTAGAGGTTGTTTTTCCCCAGCGAGATCAGTTATGTCACTTCAGTCTTCTCTGTAGCCTTGATCCAAAGTATGCAACAACTGCTACCGAAATATTGGTCAGCCCCTCCTCTCTTGAGATTCCAATGGTCTACCATCACCTTGGAAAAACTCATCGGGTGCTTCCCCCACCTACTGACACTACAAATCATACTGCACTACTGGGTTGTGGCGGTGGTCGTTTCTCAGGTACTCGTGGTCGTGGCCGTGGTGGGTGTTGTAATCGTCCTTTCTGCCAGCATTGTGGCAAGCTTGGTCATCTCATTGATCGTTGTTGGGTTCTCCATGGACGTCCGTCTCAGTCACCGTGGCAGGTTCAGACAGGTCTAGTCGACTCCTCCCCACTACCATCTGATATCCATCACAACCTAGACCTCTTGATGGATGAGATCGAGCTTATACACACTCATCGGGCCGCTTCGCAACTTCGCTCCTCTTCAGCATTTGTTGCTCAGACTGGTGGTCCTACCGCTTCTGTCACTCGCCGCCCGCTGACTTGGATGCTTGATTCTAGTGCTTTTGATCATCTTACTAGTAATGCAGGTTAGTTAACTACTTATCGTCCGTATACTGGCACCAATGCAATTATTGTTGCTGACGGATCCATTATCCCTATTGCGGGATTTGGCATGTACGCCTTGAATTCTTATATTCACCTGCCTTGAATTCTTATATTCACCTGCCTTCAGTGGCTCATGTTCCTCAAAACCCTTTTAATCTCTTATCCATCAGTAAACTCACCAGGGACATGAACTGTGTTGCTATTTTTACAACATCTGATGTTTTTCAGGAACAGTCGACGAATCGGGAGCTTGGTATCTTCGGGATGGGGTGCACATATTCGATACTCGGACATCCCTTGTCTACTCGTCAATCTCTACTCGTGCTCTGGATCTATATTTTCGTCATGGTTATCCACCTCCCTCCATTTTATACCAACTTTATCCCCATTTCAGTCTGCACTTTTCTTTTCATTGTGAGTCCTGTAAGTTTGCAAAATATCATCACGTGTCTTATGTTCCTCGTTTAGTGACACGTGAATCTAAACCTTTTGATTTAGTCCATTCAGAAGTATGGGGTCCATGCGCGATCCCAAGTCATTTAGGGTCCCGTTTATGTATCCTTTATTGATGATTTATCTCGCATGAGATGACTTTATCTACTTCGTGATCGATCTGAGGTGTTCGATACTTTCCATACTTTTTACCATGAAATTCACATTCAGCTCTCCACACCTATTAAATGTCTCCACTCGGACAATGGACGGGAATATTTATCTTCTTCCCTTCGACAGTTTCTCAAGGATCATGGCATCCTTCATCAAACAACATACCCCGATACACCTCAGCGGAATGGAGTGGTCGAGCGTAAAGATCGTCATATTCTGGAGGCTACTCATGCTCTCTTATTTCACATGCAGATGTCTCTTCATTTTTGGAGGATGTTATTCTTACTGTTGTCTATCTTATAAATCGTCTTCATTCTTCTGTCCTTCAGGGGGAGAATCCGTTTTGAGCTTTGTTCCCCCTCTCCTTCCTCACCCTTTTCCACTTTGTGTGTTTGGGTGTCTTTGTTATGTTCGTAACACTCATCCCCATCTCAAAAGACCTATTTTGCATCTTTCTGGGTTACTCTCGCACTCAACACGAGTACCGCTGTTTTTCTCTGGACTTTCGGCGTTATATCAACTCTGCTGATGTCTCCTTTATTGAGAACTCTTCAGTCTCTCCACCCTCTTCCCACCTTGATACCACTATCAATGACTGTCTTCCTCTCACCTTTCACCCACCCCTGCCTCCGTTATCCCACTCTGATGATCGTCACTTTGGCTCTGTTTATTCTCGTCAACCATCGAACGTGCCCCCACCCAGACCGAGGACACCATCTCTCTGACTTCATCAGACACTCTTGCTCCAGGAACATATGACTTGTTTATTGCATTACGGAAAGTTACTCGCTCTTGCCAAAATAATCCTATATACACAACTTCCTACAAAGGCTTCTCCGCTCTGGAGGCGATATTTGTTCCTCATACAGTTGTCGAGGCTAAATCTCACTCTGGTTGGTTTCAAGCAATGCAAGATGAATTACAAGCCCCAGACGACAATCACACCTGGAATCTGGTCTCCCTTCCGACCGATAAATAAGTTGTTGGCGGCAAATGGATTCATACAGTCCGTCTAAATGCAGATGGTGCTCTTCATCACCTTAAAGCCCATCTCGTGGCAAAAACTTCGCTCAGACATATGGTGTTGATTATTTCGATACATTCTCTCTGATTGCTAACATAGTCGATGTTTGATTATTCATATCTCTGGCAGCTACTCATCATTGGCCTGTTCATCAACTTGATGTCAAGAATGCATTTTTACATTGTTTTCTTGAAGGAGAAGTATATATGCAACAACCTCCTAGCTTCCTTAACTCGGGGGCCGGTTCTCGTGTTTGTCGGCTTCGTCGGTCTATTTATGGGCTCAAGCAGTCTCATCGTGCATGGTTTGCCATATTTTGCACTGTCATCACTACATTTGGTCTATGTCAGAGTATAAAGGATCACACTATTTTCTATCGAAAAACATTATCCAGTTGCATCATGTTGGTTGTATATGTTGATGATATCATTATTACTAGTAACGACTCGCATGACATTGTCCATCTCAAGACTTATCTTCAACAACAGTTTCATACCAAAGACCTAGGTCCTTTGACATATTTTCTTGGCATTTAAGTCCCTCGTTCTCCAACCAGCATTTTTCTTTCACAACGAAAATATACATTGGATATCTTGTAAGATATTGGTTTGTCTCAGGCGACTGTCGTTGACACTCCTTTTGTACCATTCTACAGTCGTGAATATTTATCTGGACTGTTTCAGTCTTTTCTAGATGACCATGGCATTATCCATCACACGTTTTGTCCTGACACACCTCAACAAAACAGTGTTGTTAAACGAAAGAAGAGTTATCTATTAGAAGTTGTTTGGGCATTTTTATTTCAAAAGACAGTTTCAACCGTTTTTTTTTGGGATGTCATTCTCACAGCCACCTATCTTATCAACAGACTTCTCTCGTATGTTCTTTAGGGGAAGACACTCTTTCATTCTTTATTTCCAACAACATTCCCTCATTCCCTGCCCCTATGCATTTTTTATTGTGTGTGTTATGTTCGAGATATTCACTCCTCGATTACTAAGTTTGATGTGCGTGCTCTAAAATGCATCTTTCTTGGCTATTCCTGCACCTAATGCGGATATCGATGTTTCTCTCTGGATTTGTGTTGTTATGTTGTCACAGTTGATGCTTTCTTTGTCGAATCATCAGTTCTTTCTATTCACGAGCTCCCACCACCATCTATTGTTCCTGATTCCAAAGTGTTATTTTACCATATTCTCTCGATACACCACCAATTTATCTCTTCCTAGTGATGTTGTTGGATCACGATTTGGCCAGGTATATACTCATCGACCTAGCACACATGCCACCCCGACACCTGATGTTGCTACCACACCTAATGACTCACTTGCTCCTGATCCTCCATCAACAGAGTTGCCTATTGCGCTTCGCAAAGGTTCACGCTCCTGTCAGTCTTATCAGGGATTATTTGTGGCTACATCCTGAGTTATTGAGACACCAGCTGCTCACTCGACACTGCGCACTTTTGCCGAGGCCATATTTCATCTCGGCTGGTTACAAGCTATGCAGGATGAACTTCAAGCTTTGGATGTCAACTATACTTGGGATCTTATCTCTCTTCCATCGGGTCAGATGGTGGTTGATTGCAAATGGATCTATACAGTACTACACGTCAACGTCGATTGCTCTCTTAATCGTCTTAAGGCTCGCTTTGTTGCCAAAGGTTATGCGCAGACATATGGAGTTGATTATTTTGACATCTTTTCTCCAGTGGCAAAGATGATCTCAGTTCGCCTAATTATCTCTCTTGTTGCCTCTTCTCACTGGCCTCTCCGTCAGTTGGATGTTAAAAATTCTTTTCTTCATAGTTTTCTTAATGAAGAAGTTTATATGGAGCAACCACCCGAGTTTGTTGCTCAGGGAAAGTCCTCCAAGGTTTTTTGTCTTCATCGATCGTTGTATAAACTCAAACAGTCTCCATGTGCCAAAGTATAAAGGATTCTTCTGTAATCTATCATCAATCTGCAACAAGAAGCATTCTTTTGGTGGTCTATGTGAATGATATTATTATTACTAGCAGTGATGCTGCTGGCATTGGTTAACTCAAATCTTTTCTTCATCAAAACTTTCAAACAAAAGATTTGGGTCCACTATGATATTTCTTAGGAATTGAGGTCTCCAGATGTAACGAAGGAATTTTTCTAGCTCAGAGAAAGTATGTTCTCGGTCTATTGCCGGAGACTGGCGTGACTCGAGCTGACTCGGTTGACTCACCCCTCAAACCTGGAAAAAAGTCACTTCATACCGACGGTGAGATGTTTTCATCACCCGATAGATATAGACGACTTGTTGGGAAGCTTAACTACTTGACGATGACTCGACCCAATATTGCTTGTGCAGTTAGCAAAATGAGTCAGTTTATGGAATCTCCAACAAAAATGCAATGGGCAGTTATTCTTCGGATTGTTAGATATGTGAAAAAGGAATCAAGTTTAGATCTTCTATATTCTGATCATGGGCAAATAGATATTAAGGCATTTTGTGATGCGCATTATGTTGGTTGTCTCCTAGGAGATCTACGTCTGGTTTCGCAGTATTTGTTGGAGAAAATTTGATCTCATGGTGAAGCAAGAAGCAGACGGTTATCTCCCGATCAAGTGCAAAGTCGGAGTATCGTGTCATGGCATATGTGACTGCAGAGATTATTTGGGCACAACAAATTCTTCAAAAGATTGGGTATACTACCAAGAAACTGACAAGGTAGCCCATTGAGAGTCTTTCATGACATGAAAGATGCTGGAACGAGATAAATGGTATAATCAAGCCAACAAGAAGAGATGACCAAGGGAAAAAACCGACAGGAATAGACGGGAACAAAGCAGGGAAGTCGACCTCAGCAGGAAGAGTGGGGTAGCATCAAAGCGTGCAGGAACAGCACAGACAGAACGTAGAAGTCAGAGGGCAGTGCATGCTAGTCATGAGCGATATGTTGCAGCTTGAGAGAAGGAACTGCAGACCAACCAAGCCGAAGGCCGTGCGACACGAGGAGGTCGAAGGGGCCAGCAACGAATGAGAGTGCACGGGGTGGCACATGCATAAAGGGATGTCGCCGAGCAAGGAGGGGGCTTCGGTCAACGTCATGGGAGGGAGGAGCAACGCGTTGGAGAGGACACGCCATCAAGGATGTTCCTGGAAGAGGGCTCTATGTTGGTGGGGACATCAACGGCAAGAGGCGAGCGCAGCAACAGGGGGTTGGGCCGACCTCATCGGGGGTGGATTTGTGCCAATGCAACGGTCGTGTGCACCAGGGAGGCGCAACATAGGAGGAATAGGGCGGCAGCGGCAACTAAAGCAGGGGAACGATGCATAGAGGGGTGGGATCGAACCAGTGCTTTGATACCATGTAGGAGTAAAACCCTACTCACCTCAATAAAAGGTGGAGCACTTTATTTATATAGATGGAGTAAAATAATACAACTAACAGAAAACCAAAATGGGACTCTAAATACATGACGCTAATTGGGTCCAACAATCATGATATCTTAAAAGGAGCCCAGGACGGTAAGATCATGATGTCTTGGAATGAGGCATAAACGACAAGATCATGATGACTTAGCTCAAGAATTAAGATATCAAACACTATGCATATCATCATTATGAAATCGGTTATTGTTGTCTCTGATTATCTACACTATTATCTTTGGATATATGTCATGCTCAAGTTGTTGATTATATGGCATAATTATTATTTATTCACTCTGTCATATTGTTTATGTTTTATATATTCATGATAGCTTCTGTTATACGCAATCTCTGACTCTCTCTCTCTCTCTCTCTCTCTCTCTCTCTCTCTCGTGCACATACGGCTCAACCTCGTCTGTGCTGCTGTTTGTCGTTGGAAGGCAAAGCAGCTCAAGGAAGCCGTTCTTGTTGCCATCCACTACAAAACAGTGGAAGAATTTTTTTTTTTTTAAAAAAAACTTCTTCTAGCAATCCGCTGAGTAACGCTTGGGCCAATCAGAATGTTTTCTGGAGAGGATCTTTGCAATTGGATAACAAAAATACAGGAATTCTTCCTGAGAGGTTGTGTAGCGGAGGGCATGAAAATACCCTGGGCTCAGATAAGTATGGAGTATACTGTTGCGGAAACACCGGGAGACAGAACGACAGAAAAACGAGAAAACGAAAGAAAAGCAACAATGAACACGGCGATTTACGTGGTTCGAGAAAAATCCCTACGTCCACGGGAGAGGCAGAATTTCACTATGATTCGGAAGCACAGAAATTACAGAAGATTTCAAACATTAAAACCCTAGCCCGAAATGAGCTACATATGAAGAAGACGGTCTACTGTTCTGAATAGTAGTCCGCGTTGCAACAGTGATCGGCGGCTCACTTTGTCAAAAATGCTACAGTGTCTGTCGGCTGGAAGTCAAAAGCGCTACAGTACTGTTGACCCCGAAGTCCGCACCGCTACAGTACCTGTCGGTGTCGATCGGTCAGCTCCGCTACAGTGGTCAGAGATGCTACAGTTACGGGCCACAAGCATTCGGCCCAACCGGATCGGGCAACACCAATCCAACATATACCGTTCTATCCTGGTTCTTTACTTGGCAGGATGAGAATCCAGGTTCGTCGTGGGAGCAACTAAAGCTAGCATTGTTGGAAAAATTCGAGACAGACAAGGAGCAGGAGGAGTTTCTCCGTCGGGAGTGTGACGCCACAATTCACACAGGTTTAGAAGACGCCAAGGAGGAGATAGGTCCTGGACAGACTGCGGAAGAGATCAGTCTGAGAATTCTGCCAGCAGAACAGGAATTGTGAGGTAGCAAGGTAAAAGGCGATTCCGTTCAGGATTTTTGTTTCCCAGGCGTACGA
Source organism: Viscum album (assembly GCA_963277665.1). Taxonomy (NCBI): domain Eukaryota; kingdom Viridiplantae; phylum Streptophyta; class Magnoliopsida; order Santalales; family Viscaceae; genus Viscum; species Viscum album. Next base: position 1,284,996,838 of record OY728150.1, on the reverse strand, counting down.
CGGGATAATGAGAGCAACGTACCCCGTCCCAATGACACGAAGTATGCTGCTGAATCCAGTTCGGAACAGCTTGAAAAGAATATTCCAGTGCTCGTGGTTCGTGAAAACGTTACTGTTAGGATCTCAGGAGTTCAGGGATCAGTTTTTGCATAGGTTGATTCTATTGTATGGTTTATTCATGCTGAGAAATATTTCAGCCCCCATAAAGTTCATTGAGAATTGCGAGTTCCAGTTGCACTGCTCAAGGGTGTTACACATACAAGTTTGAAAGAATTTTCAGCAATGTCAAAAGGGGAAGAAAAGGAAGTGGTTACATCTGAGTTTTCTGTGTGGCGAGTGGAAGAAGTGGAGCCATGTGGGAATTATTACTTGGAAGTTTCTGTGAGTGGTTCTTAGTTTTTAGATATTCTTGGTATGTAGTGTTCTCAGCTGGCTAAAGTTTTCAAAGGGCGAGGAACTGTATTTTCACTGGCTCATAATTTTACGCAACGCTTACATTGGAGTTAACCCAAACAGTGGTTGATAATGATATTCAGGTTGGTTTGAATTTGGGAGGCCAAGGAGCAGAACCTGAGTGAGATATTGGTAGTAGCGCCTCTGGAAGATGTTGTGATGGACTTGGTGCTCGATCCTAAAATGGTTATGACTCGCACAAGTACCAGAGAATCGGAATAGATGCCAATGGGTGCCTTTCAGTTGAAAATGTTGACAGCTAGCTTACTAATCAGACTGGAGGTGTTGTTTCAAAAACCGAAGTTAGCCATGATCTTGATGATGGTATTCATGACTCGTCCGAGTCGCATGAACTTTTGGAAAATGGTACTCAAGCATCAGAAACTGGGAATTTGATTACCAGTACTGATGAGAAATCATCATCATCGTTGATTGTCGGTGGTCATTCTGTTTGTGCTGCTGATACCATGGGCACCGACTCATTAGTCAGTGCCTCTGAAGTTGAGAGCTTGTCAAGATGCTCAGATAGTCCTGCAAGCTTCCTCCCTGGTTCGGCAGTAGCCAGTTCTTCTAATGAAACTAATCAACAGGCCTATATTAACTACCATTTATGTGCTCTTGAAAGATGGAACAATCCACCATGGTATTCAGAGGTTATACCCTCAGCTACTTATAATTCCCTTGTTTTGTGTTGGGTCTTTGAAAAGGCTATAGTTAAGAGGCTTATGTCAAATGTGTCTTTTGGCGCGCTGCAATCTGGAGAACTGGACTCAACACTTGCTGCTGCTATTGCTTTTCAGTATTTGGTTGAATTTGAAGCTGGTTATCAATGGGGCTCACATTATCACACATTCTGGCTTGGTTTGAAGGATTTTCCAAATTTGAAATCTGTTAGAAAAGTAGCGGATTATTTGAGAACTCGACACTATGAATTTCAAATCACTATGCAAGAAAGAATTGTTATACTGGTGGACAGATTGAGAAGACACGGATTGCTAAACCAGGACTGCAATTTTACCGCCATGTTTAAGTCTACAGCACCTAGCAAGAAGCAAAGTGTAATCAAATTTGTTGTTCAAAAGCCGAAATGCCTTGGTGAAGTGTGGGATACAGGTGATTGTATGGGGGATATAGAGGTTCAAGAATCGCCGCACCAGAAGGAGTTTCGTCATGACGAAAAGCTGAGCCAAGTTATGGAGGTCCCCCTTGGGGACAAGGTGGTTTTTAGGTGGGAGGGAATTGTTAGGAGTATAAGGGGTTGTCCAGGTTTGGGTCTGAAGGGTGTTGTCCAGGTGTGAGCTGTCCAGAGCTAGGGCGTGTGGGAATTAGTTTAGGGGCAGTTTGGTATTTTCCTTTTTATGAGTTTGTTGTGCTGCCAGCTGTTGACAGTTGTAGTTGTTAGGGTGTTTGTTAGGGTGTTCGCTGGAGGGTGTTTGTTGTGCTGCCAGCTGTTGACAGCTGTAATTGTTAGGGTGTTTGTTGGGTGTCCTAGTGGAGTATTAAAAGAGGGACCAGCAGGAGGAGGGAAAAAAAGAAAAATCATTTTGGTATCTTCTTGGAAGCAGGAACGTCGGTGGTCTCGATTGGGCCCTCGGGAGGGAGGTCTTCTCCTACGGGTTTCCTTCTCTTTCCCTATCTCCTCTTCCTTCTACCATTGTAGCTCCATTTTTTGGTTTCTGTTCAGCAGTTAATACACAAAATTCTTCAGTTGTTATATCTCTCTCTCTCACACACATCCTTGTGTCCTAACATTTGAGCTCACCCTTTATTATGTTTTCTTTTCCCCAGGATACCAAGAATGGATCTTTAAATGATTTCAATGATAAACTAAAAAAAATAAGGAAGTTTTTATGAAGTGTACAAGCTATTTGTGTTTCCAATGTATTATGGGAATTATGTATGAATCTAATCTCTCAAGACTGTTAAACTATTCGATCTTTCGTGATGCGATTCCCTGTATCTTATACCAATGTAATAAAGTAAACATCGGCTCTAGGTTACTAGAATCGGAGTTGTTACACCAATTCATCTCAAAAGGATTAAATGACTTTGGAAATTGAAATATTTCTGAAGCTCTTCAACTTCATTTCCAAAGCCTTGCACCATATGAGTACTCAACTTAAAGAACATCTCCATTGTCTCATCAAACTCCAGCTTCAAACTCAGCATTCTCCAACCATCATCCAAGATATGTTCTTCATTTAATATTGTAGAATGGGAAAACCCCCTTGCCTCCTTTCCTCAAAGTGAGGCGGGGGCATTCTTTTATAATGAATGAAAAGAACCACATCGGACCACAAGTCTGATGTGGGATACAGACTCCAACACTCCCCCTCAAGCTAGGTGTACCTAGCTTGGACACATAATGAAAAGAGAGCAAGAAAACAGACGCTAACACGCCCCCTCAAGCTGGACATGCCCAGCTTGATGACAAATACAAGACAAAAAATAGACGAAACGGAAATAATAAAATCGTTGTTGATGCTGCTCCCCCTGAAGTTGGTAATGTGATACCGCTGAAAAATAAAGGATGAGTCATCGCTGGAAAAGTGCGGGGCCGGACAACAAAGCGTCGGGAAATCCACACTGGCGGGTCGGTCGTCAGAGCGTCGGGAAAATCCGCACTACGGACCGGTCGTCAGAGCGCCGGGAAATCCGTAATGTCGGGCCGATCGTCAAAGCGCCAAAAATCCGCTCGAGAGGGCCGGTCGTCAAAGTGTCGAGGAATCCGCAATGGCGGTGCCGGTCGTCAAAGCACCGGGAAATCCGCAGGAGGAGGCCGACGATGGGGTGCGGTGATTCCGCAGGAGACGTCGGGCAGAGAGGCGGGGATTCCGCAGGAGACACCGGGAAGGAAGGCGGGGAAACCGCAGGAAGCAGGAGGAGGTCGGCAAGTAGGGAGCAGTTGAGCAGAGGCGGCACGGGAGGCCGGCAGGGCTGGAGGCCGGCTGCTGGAAGAGCCGACAGGAATGGAGGCCAGTTGCTGGAGGAGCCGACAGGAGTGGAGACCGGCAGGGGTGGAGGTCGGCTGCAACAGAGCCGGCGGGAGACTCGCACAGGAGACAGGCTGCCGGAAAGCGCCGCAGCAGGAGGCCGGCGAGGGAGCAGCGGGGCGGGGAACCGCCTGAGGGAGATGGGTTCGCCGGGAGGAGACGTCGGGCCGGCGGGAGAGGCGGAGCAGTTGCGGGAGAGGCAGAACGGCCGCCCGTATGGCTCGCCTGGAGAAGCGGGCGCGGTTGCTGGCTGTTGCGGGAGCCGGCCGGTCTGCTCGCCTGGAGAAGCGGGAGCGGGTGCCGACAGTTGCGGGAGCCGAATGGAACGCCGGGGAAAGCAGGAGAGCTGCCGGGAAAGGACGTGCCGGGAGGGGGGATCCGTCGGAAGCGGGACCGCTCAGGTGGGGCGACGCGCATGAGCGGCGCAAGGAATCCGCCGAGATGAAAGTCGTCGGGGAGAACCGTCGGCTTGGAGTGCGCGGCGGGGAGGGACGCCGTCGGGAGCCGGGAGGGCCGGGGAGAAGGGGCCGCGTGCCTTCGTCGGGGCGGAGCGAAGCCGACAGGAAGAGGGGCCGCGTTGGGAGGAAGGTCGACGGGAGGTGCCGCGTCAGGGCGTCGGAAGTGTCGCGCTCGGGAGAAGCCGCGACGGGAAGGGCGCGCGCTGGGAGGGAGGAGCCGTCGGGATCGGGCCTTCTTTCCAGGCGGGCCGAGCGGCGCTCAGAAGGGAGGGGAGGGGCGACGGCATAGCTGGCCATGGAGGCCGCCGCCCCCCCTTACGGGGAAAACTGCAGTTAACCCTAGAGCAGAATAATAAAAAAAATTGGAGGGTGGGGTCGGGATTAACTTCCCTCTGATACCATGTAGAATGGGAAAACCCCCTTGCCTCCTTTCCTCAAAGTGAGGCGGAGGCATTCTTTTATAATGAATGAAAAGAACCACATCGGACCACAAGTCTGATGTGGGATACAGACTCCAACAAATATAACACCCTTTATGCTTGATAATCGAAGGATGGTCACTCCAACTCTTCGCAAGCTTCGCTCAATTCCTCTAGCAGCCAGCTTCTCAACTTCATAAGGAACATACTGTAGACGGTGTTTTCATCTTCCATCACCACATGCCATTTATTCACATAAAGTCCAACTCTACAATCATCAAATGTATGATGTGTGGACCCTCGCACATTCTCATCTCAACTACGTTGCCCATTTATTTATGGACAGCATCATAATCTCCTGATTCAACAACCTTTGCCAACATAAAAAAGGATCTCCATCAGCATGTACAATGGCAGACAGCTTCAATACAAGCGATCCATAGAAGCTCCAAGCTGCATCTCACTCCTTTCAGTTTCTTCATTTATTGGGCTCTTCCTTCATCACTCAACACATATAGACAGTTAGCTTACACGTTGACAACAAATACAATCACCACAATCCATTGAGCTCTTCACCTTTTATGTCATGTTCCATTGTCAACACAGTTAATTTTATTCTTCTTCTTTTGGCTTTTTCTTACCAATTATATAACATATTCTACTTTCCACATGACTAGTTTTATTTACCCCTTCTTTTTATTTATACATGCACTGCCAACTAGGTTGGTTTCATTTCATTCATCAATAAGAAACGATTATAACAATAAAATAAGATCAATAAGAAATTAAAGGTCTTACACATAAACTACTAATTTTAATTATATAGAAAACTACCAAGCAAAAGACTAAACCCAAATAAAAGAAAGAGAATATTTTACCTCTTCATTTGATAAATTAAATCGATTATAGGTATGAAAAAAACGATTATAAGAGGATTCTTACCTTTATGCCACTGCTTTTGAAAAATTGGTCTTGTTGTAAGGGATTTTCTTACAACATTTATATAATTGGGGATGAATTAATCCAATTGTGAATTATCCATACCTTATAGGTTAATATGGTTTGACTTTCATCGTTGTGTTTGACCCTCTCATGTGCGGAGTAGGAATTATTGGCAAAGTAGAAGACAAGCAAAGTGTTCCATGAATATCTGATGAGAACAATGAAGAGTTGGCTTGTGAAGTGAGCATGGAAATTGAAATGAAATGATGAAAATCTTGAGGCAGCTGGAGAAGAGTTGGATGGTTTTATGGAATGGTTTGTTGGAAGAATGTTATAGGAGATTGGAGGTTCATCATCTGATAAGTTAAATAGATGATAAGTAATAGAAATATGCACTAAAGTAAAACCACGATGTGATGGTCGCCAAGTTGTGGCTGGTGCTGAAAAAAACATGCGGTGAATGTCATTTAATATAATGTCCCTTATGAAATAATGCACGTATTGATCATCTTTCAAACGGTTATAAGATCATGTGATTATGTTTTAAGGAATTTCAGACATTCATATTAATTGTTTAAATGTTAAACAATTAATGGAAGGTTGAACCAAATGTTATAAGGGGTTGTAACTTTAGGAAACGTTTATGAAATGTTTGACTTACGGCCAAACGTTAACGTTTGGAGACCAAGGAGCATCCTTGGATGCCCATATAAAGTTGTGCTTTCCTTATGAAATGTCGTGTACGGATGTCTGTGCAACACTCAATCCGTGAAACACCAAGTCACAACTCTCATTCTCTCTTTTCCTTTAATACCAAGGTTTTAATTGGTCGAACGGAAGAAATGATCATGTTGGTGGGAACCTCTTTGGACCATAGTTGTCAAATACACGCCGAGGCATGTGCCAGGGCGTGAGGCACTGTGAGGTGTAACTTGGGAATCTCACCATGGTTGAAGCGCCTCTGAGGCGCGCTAAAAGGCGACAAGGTGTGTGCCATTTACAAAAGCATTGAGGCACAAAGCACGAAAAGGGCACTCTTAAACAAAATGCCCAAAAACGGAAGAATGACTTTTGAGCCAACATTTTTAAGTTCAAAGCAAGACCATTACAAAATCCACATGTAATGCTATATTTTTTATTAAAAAGGACCCAAATGCCGATCAAAATGTCAAAAAAACAAAATCAAAAAAAGAAATGCCACGAAGCATCCTTCACATTAATGAATCCAATAGTTAGGTCCTTCGGCAACTCAAGTGATTCTCCCAAATAATCATCACCTTCTTGGTTCTTCCCGCAGACGCCGCCTCTCTTTGTCATTGATGCGTGATTTCTTTCCCCCCATCTCCTCTTTTGTAACATCACAACCCTAATTTTCCCCCTTCTCCTATCGACCTTTTTTATGGGTTTCCTCTTTCAATTTTCCATCTCCGCTTTTTTTCTCTCCCTTTTTTCTTTAAACAATGTGTCTCTCTCTTCTCATCTCTTTTTCTTTCTTTTTTTCTCCTCTCCTTCCCGATCATCATTAAGGTGGAGTTTTTTCCTTTGTAATGGATTTCTCTCTCTTCTCCCTCTTTTCTTTTTCTTTTCTTTTTTTTCTCCCCTTTGAATTGTGATGTGTCACCTGAACAGTTTGATTATTTATTTCTACATATACTATAAAATCTTTGTGATTCAGCGTCGCTGTCCTGCAACACCAAGTAAAGCAAATATGAGTTGCGAACCTTTTGAAACAGCAACTAATGCAACTCTAAGTAGTGTAAGAAAAGACCCGGTATTAAAGTATGGTTATCAAAGAAATCCAAGTGATCCAAGTGACAAAGATTGGGTAAAGTACGGTTTTTGTTTACGGACAAAGAAAGAAGGCATTGGTCATATAAAACAACACTTGGTTGGAGGATATAGGAATCCTACCGCTTATAAGAAATGCCTGGATCACATAACGAAGATAAGATAGTATATGAAGAAAAAGAAAATAATAAGAATAAGTGAAACGTACTTCCAGAATGTTGATGATTTCCACTTTGGAGATGATGAGGACAAAGACAACGGAGAAATCAATATGAAAGGTAAGAGACCCCAAATTCAAAATAGAACGAGTCGTCAGTTAAGTCATCGTGCAAAAATACCTGCTTTACAAGTGATCCAAAAGAAATTTTGTGATGCAAATAAAATTGAAGAGCACAAGAAAGAAATGTGAGAAAAGGCATGTACACAAATAGCAAGATATGGATATGTGATGCGGGAATAGGTTTCAATGTTACGAAATATAATAGTTTTCGCCTCGTGATTGAAGCAATTGGACAATTTTCTCTAGGAATAAAGTCATCAAACAATCACGAGGTGAGAGTTCACTTACCAAATAAGGAATTGTGACACACAAAGACAATGGTGGAAGAACATGAACAAGATTGCATAAAAAATGGTTGCACAATTATGTCTGGTGGACGAACGGACAAGTGATGAAGGATGTTGATTAATTTCTTGATTAATTGTCACAAATGGGCTATGTTCATTGATTCAATTAATGCTTTATCATTTTGCAATAACAGGGACAAAATGTTTGAATTGCTAAGAAAATTCGTGGAACGTACTGGTCCAGAAAATGTGGTCCAAGTCATCACTGGCGGCGCCACTCCAAATATCGCAACGGATATTATTTTTATCCACGTTATCAATATTTTAGTTTATGCATTGTATTATTATTATTTTTTATATTTGTTTCTTATTCTTTTCAAATCTTTTTCTTTTAGGGAAAATGTTTGGGATAAAGTACCCCAATCTTTATGAGACCAAACACCATGTGTAATTGCCTAGATGTGATATGGAAAGACATGGGGGAAACTCAACATTAACATGCGAACATTAAAAAGGACGCCTTCCTTGAGTTCTTTCGTATGTACTCATCCGAAAATGTTGAATATGATGAGGCAATTAATAGGCAAGAAATGAGTTGTGATAGGAAGGTGGGCTGGAAGTGCATGCTGGTGAGGCGTAAGGGTCCTGTTGCTTCTTGCATAAGGGTATCTGGGGGCTGGTGGTTGCTGCGTAAAGATCAGGGGTTGGGGGCTGCTTGCATAAGGGTATCAAGGGACTGCGGTTTTTACTGCGTAAGGGTCAGGGGCTAGGGGCTACTTTGTTGTCGTGTCAGGGAGCAGGTTGGGTGATTAATAACTATCAGGGGTGTGGTTAGGTAAATGTTGTATAGAGTACGTTCGAACAGTTGGGGCTGGCTGGGGCATTAAATAGAGGAAGGCAATAGAGCAGGGAGCTACGAAGGAATTGGCATAAGGTTGTTTGGCAGTTCGGTGGGTTAGGCTGCAGCTTCGGGAAGAGCAGCGCCTTCCAGGAGATCCTCTTCCACCCTCTTCTATTTCTTCTTCTTCTCTCTCCTTCCCTATTCTACTGTAATTCTGGAACGGTGTATTTGATGGATATTGTAGGTTGAGAAATGAGAGAGACCCGAACCCCCAAGGTGTCCTCTCTAAAGGAGCCCTTGGGGTTAATTTAGAATGAATATTAAAGACCACACCGTACCTCAAGTCCGGTGTGGGATGCAGACTCCAACACTCCCCCTCAAGCTAGGTGAACCTAGCTTGGACACATAAAGAAAAAACAAAGCAAGCAACAAGCTGCAAACACTCCCCCTCAAGCTGGACATACCCAGCTTGATGACAAAACAATACGAAATAAAATAAAGGAAAAACTGCAAGACTGATGCTCCCCCTCACGATCGCAGCTCCCCCTCAAGAATGACGGATGGATGAGGTTGTGGGCGCAACAGAAGAAACCACTCAGACTGACCGGTTGACGGAACATCAGGAATGCCGCACTAGAGGGGTCGAACGATGAAACGCCGGGAAATCCAAAGTAGCACCGGGAAAACCGCACTTACGGGGCCGGCGACGGGAGGCGGGGATTCCGCAGAAGTGTTGCGGGATCTGGCGGCGCCAACGGGCCCAAATCTTAGGTGGTCGGGCTGCTGCGCCAGCCCATGGGTGTGCCGGCGGACAGAGATGCGGCTGCCGGGAGTCGTCGGGAGATGTCGGCGAGGCGGGGATGCCGCAGGAGGTGCCGGAGATCAGAAACTGGAAGCAGGGCAGCCGCTGGAAGAAATTGGAGCCGGCTGGTTGCCGGAAGAGGAGCACAGCGCTGTCACAGGAGATGCCGGCGAGGCGGGGAGATGTCGGCGAGGCGGGGATTCTGCAGTAGATGGCCGACGAGGCTGCTGGACAGAGGCGGCACGGGAGGCCGGCAGGGTTGGAGGCCGGAAGGAATGGAGACCGGCTGTCGCGCTGAGAAGGGCCAGCAGGAGTCGCTGGGATCGGGAGGGGAAGGAGCGCCGGGAGAGAGGGCCGCCGGGAGAGAGGGCCGGCCGGAGAGAGGGCTGCCGGGAGAGAGGCAGGAGTCCGGGCTGGGCGTCGTAGGCGAGAGCGCCGCTGGAGAGGGCCGCGATGGGAGTTGTAACGGGGAGGGGCTGCGTGGGCGGAGGCCGGGAGCCACGTCGGAAGCGGGGTATCGGCAGTTGCGGGGAGGCGGAAAGATCACCGCAGGGGAGAAGGGGCCGCGTGCCTTCGTCGGGGCGGAGCGAAGCCGACAGGAAGAGGGGCCGCGTCGGGAGGAAGGCCGGCGGGAGGAGGCGCTGCGGGAGCTGGCGGCGACTAGCGGGCCGTCGTCGGGACTGCGTAGGCGAGGCGGAAGCGCCGTTGGCGTCGCGCACAGGCGGGAGGAAAACGAGGCGGGTGCCGGCGTCGGGATGCCGTAGCAGGAGGCGGGGCCGTCGCGCAGGGAGCCGCGCAAGGAGAGGGGCGCCGCTCGAGGGAGAGAGGGCCGCCGCGCGCAGGAGGAAGATCCGCCGGGAGGGACCGCCGGGGCAAGGAGGGCCGTCGGGGCAGCCTGGGAATCGAGCCCGGAGGGGCGGCGGCTGGGAAAAAAAAACGTAGCCCTACATGAGGGGCCGCCGCCCCCCACGGGGGGAAAATCCTGAGAAACCCTAAACGGGGGGAAATAAAATTGAGAGGAGGGGTCGGGATTAGGTTCGCTCTGATACCATGTAGGTTGAGAAATGAGAGAGACGCGAACCCCCAAGGTGTCCTCTCTAAAGGAGCCATTGGGGTTAATTTATAATGAATATTAAAGACCACACCAGACCTCAAGTCCGATGTGGGATGCAGACTCCAACACTCCCCCTCAAGTTAGGTGAACCTAGCTTGGACACATTAAGAAAAAACAAAGCAAGCAACAAGCTGCAAACAGATATAATGGAATTTCTTGGTTTATCTTTTTCGCACCTATCAAAGTTGTTTTGGCCCGCAAAAAGTAGATTTGTTAATGTTTTCATCATAACAGCAAGCATTCATAAGCAAAAGGAGAATTTGAAGAAAATGTTCACATTGGACGACTAGGCAAGAAGCAAGTGAGCCAAAAAGGCGCTAGGTAAACAAGTTTATAAATTGTATTGATGTCATCATTTTGGGATACATTTATGGAGAAGTTGACAAGGCTAAACAAGCCATCATGAGAGCTTTTTTTAAGACGGAAGAAAAGTACAAATAAGTTTTTACTATCACTGATCATGGGTGGGAGATTCGGCTTAATCGGCCATTGCATGTTGTGGGAGATTCAGCTTCATCGGCCTAGGCAGTGCATCACTTGGGAGGGGACAATGCATGGAGGAGGGGGTCAACCTCGGGGGTCGTGATGTCGGAAGGGAGAAGCACAACAATAGGGGTAAGGGGTGGAGTGGCGTGACCTTGGGGTGGCATCCCAACTTGGGGGGTGTAAAGGCACGGCCTTCGGGGGCGTCGAGTGTGAGACGCGATGTTGGAGGAGACTATGTGGGTAGTTTTTTCTTTTCGGAACAAAGGCAATGGTAACCAAAAACACTGTGTCTCAAATATGAGGTAGGCATTATCTATGTATAGGCACAAGACCAGGGTTAAATAAAGGATAACAGGCTTTGGGACCAAGCCCATACCAAACACTTAATGCTCTAACACTAAATTTGAAAAATAATAAAATAAAATGTTAATAATCCAAACATATTTAAAATGCAAAGCGAGAGAACAATATAATGCAATTACTTGAGAGGATGGAAAAAAAGATGTCCTTAAGCACTTTGACTAACAAAATGATTGGGCATTAATTAATAAGAGATATCTTTACAACGGATATAAAATCTAATGTCAACAAGTTGAATCCTTACATGATTAATCTATTACGCACAAACAACAGTATTGAATTAAATCAACCAAAACAATGCAAATCAAATAATTAATTACCTCCCATGCAATAACGAAAGCATTCTCATGCAATCTTCCATCAAGGTAGACAATTCGTACACCATCCAAAGCAGAAAACAAGGTTGACTGTGACATGTCATCCGGTAACATAGGGGGGTTTCCAGGAGTGCTTATGCAGGTACGTGTATTCCTGAGAGCTATCATAAGATTAGAGATGGTCCGCTACTTGTTCCAATAGGTCAAGTTCAAGCTTAAACCTGGCTTTCTAAAACATGAAACGGTTGAGAAAAGGTAATTTATCTCTAGAACAAAAATTAATTAATTAATCAACATCATGATGATGTGGAATTTTTTTTTCAAAAAAAATACATTATATGGATCCACCCAAAACAACAGGAAAATCAGCATTCCCATAGCAATTAGGCGGCTAATTGTTTTTGGGAACTTGCAGGCGAGGGCATGAAGAGAGAATCTCAACATGGTAATGCCAATGCATAGTTTATAGATAAAGAGCTCCAAGTAAAATTTTCGTCACTGCAAGTCAATTTTTATAGATATAAATGGCCTAAAATCAATCATGTGATGTAAAGGACATTGTTATATCATATGTTACTTTCATGGCAATCCAATATATCATTCATTTATGTTTTTTCTGTTTTGACATAAAATATGATATAATAAATCTCTCAGAGTAAAGTACTTATGAGCATTCCTAATTGATGATCATCGTAGAAATAAATGGATTGTGATTATATTATAAATGGATTGTGATTATAGTAAAAACCAGTACGAAGTTACATGACTTTATTCATGGGCATAAATTGGAGAATTTGTTAACTTGTTAACAAACTCTGTAACTCCCATACGAGTTCTTACTCATTTAAATATACACATATATTTTTTAAATATGTGTAAATTTAAATCAAGAAAATAAATTAATAAAATATAAAATCATGGAAACATTTCATGCATAAATTAAACAAGTGCTATTTAATTAACTGTTGCATTACCAGACTCCATGTTTAAGTGTTATTTAATAAATGCATGGGAGTTACAAAACTCCATTTTAAAGTTACACATTTATTGCACATAACGTAAAGTATAAAAGGCACTATGCATTCGTAAATGATTTGGCTCTTTTGGCAGTTGTATAAGAAATCTATTACTAGATAAAGGAGCCAATCATTCAATCTCATAACAAACTTCCTATGTTTACAAAAGCTATGCCTAGTTCTTTTTCCTCCATTTCTTTCAGCTTGAAAGGTGAAGCTAACACTGCATAGTTTTGGAGAAAATTCTGTTTGGTAAATACCGGAGGAGATGAATGCTTGTGGACTATCACTAGTGATCGGATTCGACAAACTCATCATCGATGTGATTTGTTACATCTTTATTATTGCCTAAGAAAATTTTGCACAATATCCTTCTCCAAATATTGTTCTTTTTTAGGTTAAATTTGCTACCACAGCTTTTGGTCATTAAGAATGGCCCAGAAGACCCGACAATTTTAAGCTGAAAGGTTTGATATGTTGTTTTCCCACCACCAAATAACCATGGATTTTTGTTAAAGTGGTCGATTTAAGAAGGTATTAAAGTGGCGCCGTGAATTATCAGTTTTAGAAAATCTTTTCATATAAATATATATAAAATAACCATGATTCAAAAATCTGCAAGCAACTAAAATGTAAATGCCTATACTTTTAAATAGCACCCACACTTAACGTTTAAATAACATATCATCGCATATGCTTCAATAATGAGTCAACCTAGTGCTGTTATAAGTTGAGAAAAAAAGAAATGGCATGCTGCTTTGATGTGAGCAGAAGCCCCTCTAGCCAATAGAAATCTAGCATTTCCTTATGCAAACAGGATCTGGAAATAAAATAGTACAAACACATTCTGTAATAAAAACAAAGAAATAACAGACAACAATGTGGATTAACAAAGCTTTAAAGGAAAAGAGGGAAATAAATTCTAACAAAGCAAAAAATCATACGTTTCCTGGTCAACAATGACATAAGTCAGTGGTGAATTGCCCCCCTTTGAAACCTGGAAACAAGCTGAACATGTCATGTTTGGATTAAAAAAAAAATCAACGGATCATATGGAATGCACATAATATAAAAAATTCATCACTAGTGCGTGATAAAACCCTCAACTAGACCTTTGTTGTCAACCAGAATTTAGGGTCCACAAAAACGGACACCGCTTCACCTCGGCATTTTAGGGTCCACAAGTCGGACACCGTTTCACCTCGGCAATTTGGGTCCGCAAAGTTGGACGCCGTTTCACTTCGGCATTTTAGGGTCCGCTAGTCGGACGCCGTTTCACCTCAGCAATTTGGATCCGCTAGTCGAACGACGTTTCACCTAAGCAATTTGAGCCCGCTAGTCGGGCGTTGTTTCACCCAACCGTTTTGAGGCAGTTTGTCGGTCGCCGTTTCATCCGGCATCTTGAACAAGGGTCGTCCTCAGCAAGGGAGCGTGAGAGTTCTATGGTGGTCATCTTTTCTTTCACAGCCATGGGCGGGAGCGCAACAGGTTGAGCAAAACCAATGGGCAGTGCATACGGGCGTTGTTCCTTGGTTGGCACGATCTTTTTCAGCGACATCATCCATCAACTTATTGAGGGGGAGCAGCCATGGCAGTTTATATTTTCTTATGTTTTATCCTGTTATGTAATCAAACTTAGTATGTCCAGCCTGAGGAGGAGTGTTTGCAGTGTTTGTTGATTGTTTTGTTTTTTTTTTTTTGCTTTGGTTTATTTAATTATGTATCCAAACTAGGTACACCTATCTTGAGGGGAGAGTTTGCAGTGTTTGTTGATTGTTTTGTTTTCTTTGCTTTGGTTTATTTAATTATATGTCCAAGCTAGGTACACCTAGCTTGACAGAGAGTGTTAGAGGTTAAGTTGTGTGGAGTCCCACATCGGATTTGTCAACTTTATTATTCGTTATAAATAGACACCAAGGCCTCCCTTAGAGAGGCATCTTGGGTATTGGGTCACCACTATTCCATTTTAACAGGAGTAAATGAAGATGGGGCTATTTTAGTGGAACAATTTAGAAGATTTCAAACAAACCTTGCATATCAAACACAAACAACTATATTATCCACCTTTCAAAGCACAAAACTATAAGCATCAATTTAAAACAGAACATGCGCAACCAATTCATCTCTAAAATCCTAACAATCCAAATATATATTTAAACCAAAATAAACTTTGTCATTATATATTATTGAAAGCAGTGGATATCATGTTGTTCACCTTCAAAATGCTCTATTTTACTCCCATTTGCTTCACGGCATTTAAAGGTGACAATCGATTTTATTCAACAAGCATAGCACAAACCACAGGTGGGCCTGCGTGGTACCTTTTCAGGTGTTGTGATCTCTGATTACTGAGAAAGAAAATGGAAGTGATGCGGAAACGTCGGGAGTCGCAACGACAGAAAGAAACGATTCGCAGAAGAGTAAAAGTGAAGAAAAAAAAAAGATGAACTTGGACACAGAGATTTACGTGGTTCGGGAAATGATCCCTACTTCCACGGAAACGCAAAAGTTTTACTAGTTTCGAGAGCACAATTTACAGGGAGTATCTCAAGTTTCTCACGCAAAAACCCTAGCCCGAAATGGGCTACAAAAGGAGGAAGACGATTCACTGTTCCACCAACCTCACAGGAAGTCTGCATCGCTGCAGTGAAAGTCAACTGGAAGTCCGCATTGCAATGGTGTCGCGGCCACACAAGTCTAAAGTGCTACAGTGGCTGGCGACTGGAAATTCACGTCGCTACAGTGTTGTTAACTCCAAAGTCTGACTTGCTACAGTACTCTATCATTGTCGGTCAATCAACTCTGCTACAGTGGTCAGAGTTGCAACAGTTCCCCAAAATTTGGGCCGGGGGCCTTCTGCCCCCAGAGCAGGGGCGCGTTGCCCCCTGCAACCCCTGATGAGATCACTACGGAGCTCGACCCACGAAGGTTGCGACCTGGTGTGCAGTACGGGCCACACGCATTCAGCCCAAACATCATTCAAAACAGATCGGGCTACATCAATCCAATATGAGGAAAATAGGGTTTTATGTCACAAGAACAAAGCTTTAAAAACTCCTGCTCTCACACCACTCTCTCTCTCAGGGCTCTCAAAGCTCTCCCACCGGAAGCAATGAGCTCTCTTGGCTCAGAACAAATGAATGACGGAAGGCTCTCCAAAGCCTCCTTATATATAGGCATGGTGGGAGGTGTCCATATTTGACACAACTCCCACCAATCCCCAGCTACAGCCATTAAAATTGGAACTTCAAGCATGGTAGCCAAGGGACTAATTTATGCACATTCAACATGTGCAGCACCCAATGTTAAAAGCAGTCATGGTGGGTAGGGTTGCTTCACATATTTTAAAAATGGGTGCCCTGTACCCAACTTGAGCATTACTTTTTTATTATCATATCATGTATACAGAGAGTTATGCATGATGAATTTTTATCATATAATGTTATTACTTCTACGTACACTATTTACATGGTAATGTTCTTAGATTGTTTATCATATCAAAAAATTATAGCAGTTCTCAACTATAATGAGGATCTCGAGATACTATGACAATAATATTAAACAGTCTAGATACATCATTACTAACAGAAAACAGATGATGTCTGACTATCAGATGTTGGAGGCTCATGAGCATTGAGACTTCTCATGATGTTCGCACCTGATGATCTCGAGTAGAGGAAATCATGAAGACTGACTCGCTAATAGGAACACCACATGTTTTGGATTGGATGTTTCTATCTATGAGCATGTGTATTGGTCTTCCGACTTGAGATCATTATCAATGTGTATCATTTGATAGCGTACTTTGATGTAAGACAAAAAGCCTGAGATTTATATTTATGGCGAAGTAGCTTGCATCGGGTTGGTGGTCTGGCATTGATTAAATGATCAAGACGGGATTTGTCGTTTACAAACAAAAGAAGATTGTCATTTACGAATGAAAGAAGATATCATTGGCCACTTGACTGGGATGGTAGTGTCTTAACTAAATCCATAGTCATGGTAGACGAAGGCAGGTCCATCCAATACAATCAATAAAGATAAATAAAGATTAAAAGATGATGACACGGAATATATATTTTGCTTTATAAGATATCAAGAGACAGAGATTATATTACACGGTACATGTTCATAAGAGGTTATCGTGGCTATGACTTATCCTCGTCTTTAAGAGTCGTGATGTGTTACTAGATACCGCTCTTGGCATGTGAGTAAGACTCATTGCTATCGAGATAAGGGCCTAGGAGATCACACACAAAGTGCATCCACAAATTCCAGCAATTTGCATGAATTGAAGTTGAGGACGAAGTGGGCCCCACATATGGGGGTTGGAGAACGTTCGTGTGAACAATCACAAGTAAATTAATTCAATTATATTATTCAAGTTTAAAAGAATAAGGATTGAATTTATTTCTCAAGGTATTCACAAGTTATTTAAGTATAAAAGTGAATACGAAAAAATATTATTTTTTGAACAAATGTAATGCATTCAAGGTTCGTTAAATAATTTTGGGAGGAACGAGCCGAGTTAGTTTCATCACATGGCATTTAATAATGTCACAAGTCAATGATGAAATATCCATGACATTTACGACACATTTACTTAATCATTTGTGTCGTTTTGGACCGGTTTAAGAGGTTTAACTTTGTGTAAGTGCTTAAAATTCAAATTTAGAAAGTTAAACTTAACCATTTAAGCTCATTATTGAACCATAAATAGCGACTAGCACCACTTGCACGAATTTCCTCTCTCCCATGTTACATTTATGACATGTTTACTTAGTCATTAGTGTCGTTTTGGACCGGTTTAAGAGGTTTAACTTTGTATAAGTGCTTAAAATTCAATTTTCAAAAGTTAAACTTAACCATTTAAGCTCATTATTGAATCATAAATAGTGACTAGCACCACTTGCATGAATTTCCTCTCTCCCATGTTCTAGAGAGAGAAATTGAAGGAAGAACAAACATGGATCGATTCCGTCTCACAAATCGATCATCCGTTCTTCACATGATTGTACAAGCGTCATAAAGCAATTAGATCTTTTTCCCTAGCACCTACGAATTGAAGAACTGTGTTCGAGGGGTTGTGATGCACGTGTTGACGATCTAGAGGGCATCGTATTTGGTACCTTTGAGCTACGACAATCTAAAAACGGGCAAACTACACCGGGATCGCATCGTTCCACCGAGGTACCGTTTTAATTTCGTTTTCGTACTTGAATTTATTTGCATGCAATCCTTGGCATGAATTGGGTATTTTCATCCCGAATCAAGTGTCTTGGAACAAATTCGCTGTAAAATTTTGAAATTTACCTGTTATCATGCGGTCGTGCAAAAAATAAGTTGAAATTTCAATTAAATTTACTAGAATTCGGATATAGGACTTCGATATGATCTCAACGCCACTAATGGTTCGTCAATCCAAGTTCAAACGGTCAAGAAACACCTGTTCGAAAATCGAATTGATTTGTGGAAATCAAAAATTGAAATTAGTATTATATATATATATATATATATATATATATATATATATATATATATCGGCGGGGATGGGAGATGCTCACCGATGCGTCGTCGGCCGAAGAAAAACATTGGGCGAGGGGGTGTTGTTGGCCACATCAATGTGGCTAAAAAAAGAAAATATATATATATCATAAAAAACATTAGCAGGGGCTTACACCCGCGTTGACTAACGAGCCCCCCCCCCCAATTGACTGGGGGGCGAGCTGGCAGGCCCCCGCATGCTGTAGGCGCTTGTATTTTATAAAAAAAATTAAAAGCATCGCGACCTGGCCAGCTACCGGGTCGCCCGACCAAGGCCGAGCCGGGATGAGCCAAACCCGACCCGCCCGACCCAGATTACCCGCCCCAGGTGGACCCAAATAGTCCAACATAGCCTCTGAGTCCTCAATAGAGCCAATTGACGACATTTGATCCATATAGTCGACCCCATTTAATTGGTTTTAAGGCTTGTTTGTTGTTGTATTTGGAATTTAAATAAAAAAATTCGGGAGTAGCGAAACATATCATTTATTATTTAAAAATATTTTAATGCAATTTCAAGCATTAAAAATGTCATCGAGGTAGGATTTTAGCATATTTAATTATCATGCGAGTTTAATGCAAGTCGACTAATCATGAACTGAGACTAGACCTGTGTGTGTTAGGTTTTTATTTATTTAATTTTAATTATTGCAATGGTGAATGTTTGCAATAATTTTTAATTAATTATCATTTTTAGACAATCTGAATACCGTTCCTCCATCTTTATATGTATAGGGGTCTTCATGCCCACATTTGAGCGATAAAATGTAATTCTCACATCTCGAGTTCCATTCACCTACGTGTGTGTATACTTTGTAAAGATCGGATGAGTTCGCGACCACGCAGTTCAAGTATGAGAACCGATGTGGAACCAAACAAGAAAATGCACTGGAGTTTGATGGGTGCTGCAATTCAAGTCGGGATACAACTCAAGGAATTCCCCTATTGATATCAATATTTTGCATATATATTTTGATGGGTTTTTATATATGAATTCATCGAATATTAATTGATTTAATATGAGATGTTGCACTGATATTGATGTTTTGGGTATTCTTATGCAGGACCGGCATCGGGAGCATATGATGGAAAATAAGGCAATTAAGGAACAGATAGATACTTCATGTCGAGCTGCAAATGGCGATGATGCCAAGATCAAAAAGGAGTCAAACGGGTCTAAAAGTGCCCGGATCAGGATAATTGTATCACTGGGAGGAGGGTGAATCAGTGATACTTTTTTTTTTATTTTTCTTTGCAATTGGATAAACCTTCGTCTCCTGTTAAAGATTTCTTTCCCTACTGAAAACAATTCAAACACACATCCACGAGAACACAGGTAATTACAAGATTCATTATTCAATAAGAATATCTACGTCCTTGGTACAGTTTGAAAATAATTCAATACCACGCAATCCACTAGAAAACAATCATTTAGTGTGGAATGCAATGAGTAGGATTTACCCTTTCACTAGTGTAACACTATGAAAACAATCCAATAGTACGTGTGCACCCTCTAGCACAAAATGGGTAATACAATGGTTGTGTAACAAAACATGTTACCTATACTTCTTAATCAACTTCCACAAATGTATTCCCTTAAAACAATTCTTCAATTTTTTACACAAAAGCTGGTAAGAACGTCATAGACTTTGATATGAATTGCAATCTGATTGCCCAGGCTGATTCTCCCAATCCGATCTTCAAATCCGATTGCCCAATACGATAGACATAACACTGTTTGAATACGATTGAGACAATTCAAAATTCTTTCTTCCTCGGTCAGAAAATCCCAATACGGAAATTCTGATCCGATTATTCAGCTCGATACGATAACCAGCTGAATACGATGACAAGCAGAATACGGTAATCAGCTTAATATGATGATCAACTAAAAACGTTGAGATCTTATCTCTTCTCTTTTGTCTTTCGTCCAGCAACACTTCTTCAAGAAATACACAATCCAAAAACCTCTTCTTCTCTCCCTAGAAATTCAGTGTTTCTCTCTTTTCCCGTGAACAGTACTTCTCGACTTTTATAGGTGACCCATGAATGATTTTGGCAGGAATCCCCAAAACTTTCCCACACAGCCAAATTCACCAAAATCTCTATTTCCCTTGAATTTCAAGTGCATTTATGACTTCGTCAACGCTTTTCGATTCTTCTCAAATCTTCTTCACTACTTTGGTTTTTCTTCAGACTTTCTTTTCAAATGCCAGTCCGATTCCAATTTTCAATTCTGATTGCTGATTACGATTTCTTCATTACGATGCTTCGTACCAGTTGATTGTAAATGTATGAAGAAATAGACAGCTTTCATCTTCTTCGCAAACTCCATTCCGATTGTGTCATTACGATCAACAGGATGACTCGGATACGATGGCTCTTTACCCAATTGAAGAAACAAAACATATTCTTCAAATTTCGAACTCTCCCTTCACAAAATATCCATCCATCTCCTTCAACTCTTCTTTTGATTCAGTTGATTAAAAACATTTGAAAACAAATCAGAGTTCATCTTTCTTTTCTAAAACTCATCATCTTCAATCACCGAGGGTTTATATCTTTCGGCTTTTGGTCTGACTGAAAACCAATACCTTCAGTTTCTCACATTTGTCACAAATCTTCCAAGTCTTCAAGATTCAGCAACTTCCTTCAATTCCAGACTTATGCTTGTATCATGATTTCCTTGATGATTTTGAATACATTTGAAAACAACTTTAACATCGTCAATCTTGCAATTGTAAAGTATTGTAACTTCCCATCATTTCCAGCAACCAGCTTTCTTTTCCAAATCAGCCTGAATACGATTGTCCAGAATACATTTGGCATGATTACGATCAGCATGATTATGATACGATCTCCAACACCTTTTCTTCTACTTTCCTTTCATCAAGCTTGCATCACAAGTTTTCTAAATACTTGTGATTTATGAGAACTCCAAGATCAGCAAAGCATCATCACATTTATATTGTAGTCATACAAACTCTGATTCTTCTTATTACGATCAAACCATTCATACCGGATTCAAAGTGAATCTGATGACCATTTACTTCCAACAAGATTTTTCCTCAATACGATCAACCTTTTCAAGGAATGTAAGTCCAATTCCTTGAATACGATGGTCAATCCGATTCAAATACAAAGTGAGGTGATTTACCTTTCTTCTCAACCTTCCTTTTCTTCTTAAACTTCATTGACAATAAAAGACAACACCTTGAATACGATCATTCTTATCAGCTTGGTCCTGACAGGATCAAGAAATCCACCCAAAGATGGCTTGTCGCGATGTAGGATGCCTATGCTCAGGGGCTTGAAGAGCCAATCTAAAACGAGGATTTTGGCGCTGGAAATTCATGTTTCACATCGTGTATTTTGTACATGACGTGTAAAATTTACAAGGTGTGTAAGCAGTACACGATGTGAAGTGAAGAAAGCAGTCCGGAGTTCAGCCCCTAACATTAAACGTCGTGTAAACTTTACACGACGTGAAAGCGTCGGACTGACCAAAAGAAACGCTGATTTTCAGTGTATCTTCAACGGACTTCCATGCTTATTTATATGGGTTCCGACCAAGAGATAGAGGATTTCATTCCAGGCGTGAGACTCGACCACCGGGAGGCTGCCGTAGGGTTCCAACCCGGAGTTCTGCGTAGATGGGTTTTCTTTTTGCTTTGTTTTTTTCTTTTCCCTTCTTTCATGTAACGTTGGATATTTAATAGTTTAATTCTGATTTCTTTTCTTTCTCATTCTTTCTCTTCTGAACTCTTCCCTATGAAATACGGTTTATGGAATCAGTCGAAATGAGTGCGTATCAAATTGTTCTATTTCATTCTTCACTTTCGCGGTAACTTTGTTCAATTGGTATTGTGTTGTGATTCACTTTTATAGTATATGTTATTAAATCATGGACCAAGTGTGTTCAATAGCGGACGGAATCCAACATGATTAAGATAATTAATTCATGACCATTGAATGTGATTATTCTTCTGCAATTGCAATCTGATCTTAATGCACTCTGGTTATTTTAATTCGTCAGACCACCATAAATTCAAATGCTAGGGTAGATTGATAGAGTTTAACAATCTCTCCTATCGATTAAATATGATTGATTGCGTAGCCAATGAGTATTATCGTTTTGCAAGTGCAGTCATGATTTCGTTTTAGCAAAACCGCTCATGGAAACTGATTTCCCCTCTTCTTTTCTATGTTTAATTAATTTATTTAATTTGCGTCATTAGTTTAATTAAATCAAATTGAAATTGGAGCGATCTGATCTTCAGTTGAGAGTTGTCATTGTTGCGTTCCCCGCTCTCTGTGGGTTCGACCTCGTACTTCTGCTATGTTATGTTGTTCGGGTTAATATAAATTTCTAATTTGATCACGCCTGGAGAATTTGACGACGTCTTCTAAATGCATCATCTATGGACTCGGATGATCCATCATCCGCTCGAGGAATCTACCATTAGAATACAGCTCATGATCACGTCATTATTTATTCATTTTTGTCTTGCATGGTAAATTATGTTATTCTGTGAATGTGTGGATCTTATACAATCACATAGAACAGTTAACAAGCATGTGAAGATAAAAATAAATAAAAGTTGGATGAATGTATTTCATTTATGCATAGTTAAATTGTGAGTGCGGTCACATAGTAACAAACGTGATAAATAGAATTAGATTTCAGTCGCAGAGGAAAAATAAACACCAAAAACCCTTGAAGAAAAATTAAGTCATAAACGTCTTCCACCGCTTAATTAGAATGAAACCATAGCCCGGAGTGCTTGTCATCCATAGTTGAGGGTGTCTCCTTTTATCGAATAGTTCTAACAAGAGTGTTGGGTTGACTTAACTAAAATTAACATCAAAAAAATAGTCATAACTAGCTTAAAGCAATTTTAAAGACAAGTGTTAAGCAAATCCAAGTTAAGGATTCATAGGAGATGAGGCTCCATTCAAAAGATTAAGAAGTCGCGAATTAATGCGGTTGGTCAGCCAAAAGTCTACATTAGACTCTACATTAGACTCTCAGAGTAGTGGCAATGTCATAGGATTTGAATAAAATAGTGAGACATTTAAGATTAATAAATCTATAATGTATAAATCAGTAATCAAGATAAAAGTACTAATCTGCTAAAGTTTTATCTTTTTAAAAAAATAGTTAGTGATGTTGCAGAAACACTGCGTTCAATACTGGACAACGAATATGTCTTAATCGACATTAATTTCCAAGAGTGGAACAAACGTTTGTGCATAATACTACCATATGAAAGGAAATTGTATATGTTGGAGTCTCCATTACCTGATGAGCCACCCCATGAAGCAAGTGAGGGTGAAAAGGAAGATTATGGGAAACTCATGAATAACGCATTTGATGTTTACATCATGATGTTGTCATCAATGTCCAATGAGTTGTGAAAGCAACATCAAGACATGGATGGTTACACCATGTTGTCTCGTCTCCAAGAAGTTTGCAAGGATAAAGTGAAGCAAGAAATAAATGAGATTATTATTACACTGAATACATGTAAATTGAAAGATGGAATCCAGATTGATCCTCGTGTGCTCAAGGCGATAGTATATCGAACGATTGGCAGAATTAAGATTCAAGTTAAATAATGATCTTCCAAAACATCTCGTTCTCTCATCCTTGTCATCAAGTTTCTCCAGTTTCATAGAGCATTATAAAACAAACAGTACGGAAAAATCACTTCAATATCTTTTGAATATGGTTTGTCAAGTTGATAAGAACTTGAAGAAAGATAAATTTTTAGTTCTTAGGATCAACAAAAAAAAGACTGCGAAAAGGAAAAAGAGAAGTATGACGCCAAAGGCACCTTCGCAACGTTCTTCTAAGAAACCAAAGATAAAGAGGAAGAGCATCGAACAGGGTGTCATTTGCTTCGCATGCATATAGGTCACTCGAAAAGTAATTGCAATGAATTAAAGAAGCAAATGGAAGCTTCAACTTCAAGTATATTCATCATTGAATGTAATATTTGTGTTTTAATTCTAGGGTATTAGATACAATATGTGACTTGCATATTTGTATCCGCATAAATTTTTAGTTCTTATGATCAACAAAAAAAAAGACGGCGAAAAGGAAAATGACAAGTATGACGCCAAAGGCACCTTCGCAACGTTCTTCTAAGAAACCAAAGATAAAGAGGAAGAGCATCGAACAGGGTGTCATTTGCTTCGCATGTGCCAATATAGGTCACTCAAAAAGAAATTGCAATAAATTAAAGAAGCAAATGGAAGCTTCAACTTCAAGTATATTCATCATTGAATGTAATATTTGTGTTTTAATTCTAGGGTATTAGATACAATATGTGACTTGCATATTTGTATCCCCATACAGAAACCAAGGAAGATCAGAAAGATTACAAGTGAATCTTCAAGTTGTTGATGGAGTTTGACTCCTACGTCACCTAGAGAAAATCAAATCCACGCCTAGTGGACAGATTCTTGAATTCGAAAACTATTATTATGTGTGTTACCAAAACATTGTCTTGGTGTCAAGTTTAGACGCAATAAGATTTTATTTCAAGTTCGAAATAAAGTTGTCATGGTATACCATATCTAATTAATAGTTCAATTATACTTGAATCATAAATGTCCTATATCGGCAATTAATGATAAATATAAAATGTAAAACTCAATTAATACCCAGTTGTGGCGTGTTAATTATTTGTCAAGGAAATGCCAAGAAGGAGGTTTAGACTCCTTTTGAGATAAAACACTTAGGTATCTGACATGATTATTTTAAGGTTTAAAGTGACCAAGACACCTTTTGACATTAAAGATGATAAAGTCACAAAGCTTCTAGAACTAGTTCAACTAGATACGTGTGAACTATTTCAAGTAGATGCTCATGGTAAATTCATGTACTCCATGAGATTCCTTTAATAGGTTTAAGGAATGTGATAAGAAGTACAGAATAAGCTTGGTAAGAAAATAAAGATGTCTCGGGCGGGTGAGTCGGAGAATATCTTAACCAAGCATTCATCAATCATTAAAATGTAGAGTGGAGTTAAACCTAAACTCACATTTCCTTGTTCACATCATAGTCATGATGTTTGTAAAAAGAGGATTGATACCGGTCAATGCATGCATTGTATGGATTTATGTCTTAAATTCATGTTCAAACAATGGAGGAGGCAAGAAGGACAGGCGTGGAGGCGATACTGCACCTCGGTGACGGGGAGTTCGTAATCTGTCCAGGGCGGACTTTTAAGAAAGAAAACTGAAGGGTTTATGTTATGCGTGTGGTCAGAAATTTGGTCCCGGACATAGGTTTCCGAAGAAGGGGTTCAAGGTGATAGTGTGGGAGTGTTGGGACACGCGTGGTGAAGTTGAAGAGGAACCCATAGAGGAACAAGAGAAAGACGGGTCGTGCGGTTGAGGAGGCAACCCGAGAGCTTGCAGAGCTGCTGCTACAGATGCAGTTCCCTACTTTCCACCTTGAGGACAAGGTGGGTTTTCAAAGGGTGGATAATGATAGGTGTAGAAGGCAAGGCTCCTTACCTCAAGGTGAGGCGGAGCCATTCTTTTATAGATGGATAAAAAAGATTACAAGGTTGAGTAATCCGATGTGGGACTCGGAAATACTCTTTACTTAAACATAATAAAGAGGGTCAACCATAAAGAGGGTCAACTATAATAAAGAGGGTCCAACACTCCCCCTCAAGCTGGACATGCCCAGCTTGAACCAAGAGTCCCACAAAAAGAAAGATGACATCAGACAAGGTCAATCAAGACCAGACACACTCCCCCTCAAGCTGGGTCGCAGATGCTGTGGATGCCCAGCTTGGAACTGAGCGAGGTCAGGCGAGCCCCTGGGAGGCCTTTGGTAAAGATGTCTGCAAGCTGGTCCGCTGTCGGAATATGGCTAAAGCTTACATGATCATGCTCCAGGTGGTGGCGAAGAAAGTGACAGTCCACCTCAATATGCTTCGTACGTTCATGAAAGACAGGATTCGAAGCAATCTTGGTGGCTGCCTGATTGTCACACCAGATGTGAGCAGACGTTTGCGGAGGAAAGTCAAGCTCCTGGAGTAGATGTCGAAGCCAAATGATCTCCGTAGTGACAGTGGCCATGGCTCGGTACTCAGACTCCGCACTGGAGCGGGAGACGACAGTCTGCTTCTTGCTGCGCTAGGAGATGAGGTTCCCTGCCAAGAACACGGCAAACCCAGAAGTAGATTTCCGGGAAGCAAGCCAACCAGCATAATCAGCATCACAGAAGGCCTCAATATTCAGATGAGCATGCTGAGAGTAGCGAAGACCACGGGCAGGATCTCGCTTGATATATTTGGCGATGCGCAGGACAGCATCCCATTGAGAGGTGGTCGGATGCTCCATGAATTGGCTCACTTTGCCAACAGTGCAGACAATGTCAGGACGAGTCGTAGTGAGATAATTGAGTTTGCCCACCAGTCGTCGGTACCGCTCTGGATGTGAATACAGTTCCGAGAAGTCATAGAGAGACCGTTCCCCAGGCTCCAGAGGAGTATCCACAGCAGTGGTCTGTGTCATCCCAACATCCTGCAAAATATCCAATGCATATTTCCTTTGGCAAAGGAAGATGGTGTCCGGAGAATAGGAGACCTCGATGCCCAGGAAGTACGTGAGAGGACCGAGATCTTAGTGTGGAAGTGCTGGTGAAGATGCCCCATGAGGTGAGTGATTCCATCAAAGTCGCTGGCGGTAATGATGATATCATCCACATAAACGACCAACAGAATGCAGTCAGCGGATGTCGTCCAGTAGAACACTGTGTGGTCCTTCATGCTGCAAGAGAGCCCAAAGTTGGTGACGACAGTGCTGAAGTGGTCAAACCAAGCACGAGAGGACTGTTTGAGGCCGTAAAGAGAGCGGCGGAGTCGACAGACTTGAGACTCGGCGCCGGAGGCACAAAATCCGAGGGATTGCTGCAAATAAACCTCTTCCTCAAGAAATCCATGGAGGAAGGCATTCTTGACATCCAGTTGATGAAAAGGCCAATGATGATGAGCGGCCAGAGAGATGAATAATCGAACGAAGGTCATCTTGGCAACTGGAGAAAAGGTATCAAAGTAATCAATACCATAAGTCTGTGTGAAGCCCTTTGCCACAAGGCGGGCTTTGAGTCGATGGAGAGTGTCATCAGGATTCAGCCTGACTGTGTAAATCCACTTGCTGCCAACCGCCTGTTTGCCTGCTGGGAGGACAAGATCCCAAGTATGATTTTCTTCCAGAACTTGCAATTCATCCCGCATTGCTACTACCCACCCGGGGTGAGATTTGGCTTCACCAACTGTGCGAGGAATCGATACTGCCTCCAGAGATGACAGACCTCTGTATGAAGAAACAAATAGAGGAGTACTCTGGCAAGAGCGAGTACCTTTTCGAAGTGCAATGGGCAAGTCGTCTGGTGCCTGGGCAGGAGCATCGGACGAAGCAGGGACGATGGTGTCCTCGACCGGGAGAGGGGGTACAGTCGATGGGCGACGAGAGTAGACCGTACCAAAATGGTGATCAGCAGCAGCAGGGGGAGACACCAGTGGAGTGGGTGATGAGAGGAAGACAGTCATCAATGTCAGTGTCTGGATGGGGAGAGGGATGTGAAAAGGGAAAGCTCTCAACAAACGATACGTCAGCAGAGATGATATACCGCCGTAGTGTCGGAGAGAAGCATCGATATCCGCGCTGAGTGCGGGAATAACTGAGGAATATGCAGCGGAGGGATTTAGGAGAGAGTTTGGAGAGCCCAGGTCGGGTGTCACGGACATAACAGAGACATCCAAAGACACGCAAGGGAAGTGAGTGAGGAGGAAGAGAGGAGAACAGAGTCCGAAAAGGAGTCTCCCCTTAAAGGATAGAAGAAGGGAGGTGGTTAATGAGGTGGGTAGCAGTCAAGATAGCATCGCACCAAAAATTGAGAGGCACCTTCATGTGGAATAGGAGGGCACAAGTAGTCTCCAGAATATGACGGTGTTTCCGCTCAGCCACTCCATTCTGCTGAGGTGTATCGGGGCAAGATGTCTAGTGAATAATGCCTTTATCCTTGAGAAACTGCTGAAGGGGGGAGGATAAATATTCTCGTCCATTGTCAAAGCGAAGACATTTCAGGGAGGTTGAGAATTGTGTATGAATTTCATTGTAGAAGATCTGAAAGGTAGAACACACTTCAAACCGATCACGAAGAAGGTAGAGTCAGGTCATGCGGGAGTAGTCATCAATAAAGGTAATATAATACTGGTACCCGGGCTGGCTAGGAACCCGGCAAGGACCCCATACATCGGAATGAACAAGATCGAAAGGATTCGTTGCACGCGGGTCCAATCGAGGTACATATGTCACCCGATGATGTTTTGCAAACTTGCAGGGTTCACAATGGAAAGAAAGATTAGGACTAAATTGGGGGCAAAGCTGATGTAGGATGAAAGCTGGCGGATAACCAAGGCGAGAATGAAGGTCAAGTGTTAAAACCCGAACAACAAACTGCTTGGATTAATGGAGTAAACCAGAGAACTACAATCAACGAAGAGGGAGAACAGCACTTCGAGAGAGCAGAAGCTCCTCGCCCAAGCCCGCAGGCCGCTACCCAAGCCAAATGGCCGAAACTCTCAACTAATTTCTTCCTTCCTTCCTTCTCACCCCACGTACTGCTTATATAATTATTCTCCAGCCCCACAAGTGGGGTCTAGAACCTTCCCCCTAACAACTTAACAAACTCACCCCCAAAAGACCATTCTACCCCTTATTTCCTCCAGCTGGACAGCTGGTCTCTATCACTGCCACCATCTCGAAAAACCACCTTGTCCTCAAGGTGGTGGATCACGTAGGTACTGTAACATCCCAGGTAATTAAAGAATAAAGAATTTTCATATTTATTAATATTTACGAATTAAATATTAATTTTAATTAAAAGGGTTTTCTACGTTCGATAGCGCACTCTATACGCAACGATGAGTTTCTTTGAAAACTTACGTTGCACACAAGTAATAAAATAATGTTATTTTAAATGTTAGTTAACAAGTAGCCGTTGTACTGGCGGGAATGGATAGAAATAACTAAAATATGATTATATGTGTTTTTAAATGTTTTTACATTTACCCAATAAAAGATAAAGGCTTAAAATACGGAAAGAGTTCAATTTTAGGCATTTATACCCTAATTTTCACTAAGGGGTCACATATCACCTTTTGACGGCGAACCGTCATTAAATATAGTTTTGATCAATCTTATAAATTCTATTGGACCAAAAATAACTCTTCTTTAGAATCGGGACATCAAAATTTACTTTGTGTAAATTTTTGGTATCTTTCCGATAAAGTTCTTTTTTTTAATGAATAGTGTAAAATGTTGTATTTTAATTCAAAACCTCTTTTTAATCTAATTTATTTATATGATTAGATTATCTTTTGAATTGGTTTTAAAGTGAAATTGAAAATATTTTTACCATTAAATCCAATAGTGGTCGTTGGAATTAATTTCACTTTGAAATCGGACTTAAACTAGTGTCAATCTTTTGATACTTATTGTTTCATAAAAACACGTTTTTTGCTCTGACAGCGGGAATTAATTATTAAATTAATTAATGTGACTTATATGTTTTGAATTTTGTAAAATAGACTTCATTTTTGAATTCGTAATATCAAATATAGCTTAGGGTGAATTTTTGGTAATTTTCTGAAAAACTTCAATTTTTGATGAATAGTGAAACCACTAAGTGGTACTTATAAAAACTGATTTTCCGTTTAAATGAAATTTTGCAATCATTGTGTTTTGATTTTCAAAAATCCGACACACATGGTTGTCATTAAGAAGTAAACTGTGGTTCAATGAGATTAAAATAATTTTTTGGTGAATAGTAACTTATTAAGTTTTTAATCGCGATTAGAGGTAATTAGTGTAGTTTAGGGTAAAAATAATGCTTTAATAAAATGAGATGAGCTTGACACATGTCCTAACCCTATTGGTTGTGTCATGGCCGACCAAGACAACCCATGGGTCGATTTAGGGGACCCCATTGAGCCACTTGGGTGAGATAATGACTTTAATGCCTTTTTTTTAAATAAAAGTAAAAATGACACAAACATAATATGTTTTACGAAAACAATTTTTACATGGGGTTATAAAGATCAGATTTTTTATTATAAATATTCATTGGAAAGCTAAAAAGATTTCCTACATCATAGTATTTTTTTTATAATTTTTAGACTTTAAATAAAATAAATTATTTATGACATCATTATGATGCAGCGATGACTTCATTATTTAACGATTTAAATAAAATGGAAAGATAATGTAATATCTAAAACCTACACATGTCCAAAACCTATTGGATGGGAATATTTCGAAGCCTTATCATCTTATCTTCGAAATATATCAATGTGGGACCTTATAAATTCAAAACACTTTTGAAAATAAAATAATAGTTTCATGATTTCCAAAAGTGTCCCTCCTCTCCTCTTACAAAAGGCTCCCACCTCTACCTCATTTCACACACTCCTCAAGCCTTTGGCTCGGCCATCCCCTGCTCATTTACTCTCTCCACATCCCTCTCCTCATTCTAGAGGATTCCCTTTGGGCAGAATCCTTTCAAAGGAAGCCTTTAGGCTCAAATCAAAAGGAGTTACACTTTTAAAGGTAATTCATTCTCTCTTGTTCATTTGTTTTATTTTGCTTCTCCAACCCCCTAAACTCTTTTTATTTACTTCTTTTGTAACAACACCAGTATCTTCAATATACTAGGATGTTGTTATAAGATTTATTCGAGCTACACTCTCACACAACTACATCAAATGGTTAAAGAACATACGGTTTCCGTGGATGGCGAAATTCTGCCTCCCGAAACGATGATTGTTCAATACTCTTTTAACACCTTCAAAGGTGGCCATTATGATGTCACTATTTTTATATATGATATATAATATGTTTATTCTTTCCTTAAGCTTATGTATTTTTCATTTATGGCATACCATTATTGTTTCCATTATGGGTAAACACGATATCTTCATTTTAGGAAGTGCGGACTACCACCCCCTGAAAGTGATTTGATTCGTTAATACCATATGTGGGATGTGTAAAGAATAAAGTTAATGATATTATATATGTTATTATACTGGAATTATAATATACTCTTATATCATTATGATTCCATTCTATAAAATACGAAATAGAAATGAAAGTAGCGTTCATGCGTACGTACGGCTTACCGTCTCCATGAACGGTGCATTTCATTTCTTACCTCTAAATGATTATGTAATATTATAAATACATGTATATGCTGGATATATATGATATATATGATATCCAAATCAGGAATGTCATTCTGGATATAAAGAACCTTTGACCACACAAACAACATGTAATTGTAAGAAGTCCACTTTCGACTTAAGAACCAAATATTGACAAAATAAACATCATTAACTTAAATGGTTACATAATGTTTATAACATGGCAATAAGTGATATAAAAGGAATAATGAACTTTAAAAAGGTTCTTAATCAAGTATAAATTAACTCAAGTTTATTATTCAGGACGTTAAAGAACGATCGAGTCAAGTCGGACTTGAGGTAAGGGACTTCGTCTCAATCTCCTTTCATTGAGGCATATTTCGTTTTATACACAACTTTATTTTATACGGTGTATAAACCCCTTTGACTTTTACTTTTATACAAAAGGAATCTTTTTCTACGAAGCGTTTTACTAAACGACAAAAAGGAATGTTTTTTTTAACGTACGCGGTGACAACGACCTTTTCCGCCGCCGCAAGTATTATTTGGTCTTTGGCTTCCTCAACAAGCCGTAATGTTTTTAAAATAAAATAAATACCATATACTCTTTTATGTATTTTGGTATTGAAAATGGTTTTGATAAAGGATTCTATTATGTCAATATATTTATGATATATTGTGATTGAAATGTGGAAATTTTATCATTCCTTTATATTGGTTTTATGTTTTATAATTTTATTGGTACTTGGACATTTTAACGGGTGGTTGCGTTATAAACCATATGACGGGTGGTGCCGTGAATACCAGGACGGGTGGTTACGTTATAACCTCCAATGCATTGGGTATGGAAGTCGGCCGTATGGCTATTCCATTAAGTATGTATGGAAATTGGCCGTATGGCTATTCCATTAAGTGATATGTGTGGAAGTCGACCGTATGGTTATTCCACTTAAGTATGTTTATGTCTCAAGTTACCTTTATATATGTTATGTGATCTTTATATGGGTTTTATGGTAATCCTTTGGTTACAAAAAGGTAAGTAATGATACTTTATCCAGTGAAGAGTTTTTACTACTTCATGAAGGTGAAGGTATTACTTTGATAGAGTATACATGGTTTACTTGATGTTTGAAAAACTAACAGTTTTCATTCTTTGTGTATCCCTTACTGAGCTTTTTATGCTCACCCCAAGTTTTTTTGAAATGTTTTTCACAGGACTTAATGTGGAATAAGGTCAAGGATGGGATCAAGGGAATGTCATGCTATATAAAACATAGAACTAGACATGTCTCTTTTAAGAGTTTTTTTTATTTATGGAAACTTAGTAGAAGTGACTACTTTGTAATCTTTTGAGATGTAATAGTTGTGTTCTAATTCTCTAAAACTCTAAACCTGAAAAGATCCTCAACGTGAATTATTCATTTAATTCAATATTAAGTAAGGTTTAAGGTCGGGGCCTTATAGGTACTCCAAGCAATCTTCCATATTCGGCGTCCTACTCTGGTGAGTTGGGTCGGAACAAGCAATATCGTCAACTGAGGACCAATCGGTCCCCAGGTGCACACCAAGCAATCTCCCAGGTGGATCTTCCAGCACTATAGACCCTTCGTGTGTGATGCGACTCGAGCATAGCTACTTTCCAGGCAATTTCCCATATAGTCATTCCCGGATGATGATTGGCCGGCAGAAGGTATGTCAACGGTTTGCGATGTTGCTCCTTTTTGTGAGATGGTTCGTGAGTCGTCATGTTCTTCTTGCAGCTCTTAATGGTCCCCACCAAAATCACCAGACTATCAGTGTGGTCGAGCGAGTGTGTCGCCACCCTTCTGGCGCATGCCTTCACGGCCAGCTCGTCCCCCTGGAGTGTCCTCGCCTCCCGATGACATAGTTCCTCAATTGCCACCTGTTTCGTGCCACAGGCGAGAGAATAATCTACCATCACCACGAGTCCAGATGAAGCCCCCACGACGCGCCCTTGCGCTGCCATTGCGTCATGCGCTATAGAATGTGCCACAAGCAACGCGGATGCTTGAGCAAGCAGTTGCTCATGCTCCTCTTCTTTTGCAAATCCCGAAGTTGATGAAGATGCCGCCAAACTTATCGGTGTCTGATTTTGAGTCCCTGTTTGTTTGACTCCGATTGGCACCGAGGCTGAGTCAGATGGCAGCAGGTCTCTCGTGGAAATTGTCGGCTACGCAAAAGGATTCTGAAACTCCGTTTCAAAGAATCTTTCCAGTAATTCGTCTTTGAACATGGACCATGACGCATCTGGGTAGACTTCCAACACCACGTTACACCAGTATATCGCGACTCCTGCCATAGATACCCGAGCAAGGAGAATCTTTGATGCCTCCGGAGTCCGGTGGATAGAGAAATACCATTCTGCTTGTGTGATCCAGCCCCTAAGATCCCTCCCATCGAACACCGGCAGTTTCTCCGGGACCAGGTACAATTGCTTGTCATCCAAAAGCGGTTGCTTCCCTGAGCGACAGATAGTTGCAGTGAAATAATTACGGAATGCCGCCTGCTCTAGCGCTTCTTGCTCCCGGCAGTGTTGGAGTTGCTTTAAGGATTCAACCGTCGTGGTTATCGCCCCAACCGATGAAGTCAAGTTTGCCAACGCAGCTTCCACAAGCCCTATGCGTTGTTTTGTAGTGTCCAATCGCGCCTCCATCAGAATTGGTTCCCCTCTAGCAAGAGAAAATCCAGGCGCGCCCCCTTCCTGTAGAAAAAACATTTTGGTGTGTGTGGCCCCGGCAGCGAAACTGAAGGCGCCGATTGCTGTTTTTTTTTTTTTTTTTTTTTTTTTGCTTTGAGGCTACGCTACTGTACCTGAACGAAAAGAAATTAGAGGCCGCCTCCTCCCGTGTTTCCCTGCCCCGACAGAAAAAAGTGGCCCGCCGTAGTGCATGAGTAGCGCCTTGTCGTACGGCGCGCCTTTTCCCCAACTGCGCGCCTCCTCAAAACGCGAACGGGGACTGTGCGTCAGTGGACTGGGAGAAAAGAAAAAACGAGCCGACGGTGCGCGGCTCAGATGAGAGCCGGCGGTGCGTGCTTCCGCTAAACGCAAGTCGGCAGATGACCCCGTCGCCAGGCTAAGCCTCGACACAGCAGCAATGGATGGACACAGCCCAAGCGCAGTGAGAATAGTCGCGCGGGCCTGTTGCAGGAGAGGCAAGCCGATAGTGAGCGTTCTCCTCTTTGTGCAAATCAGGGACGGCTCCGAACAGCAGGTCGACACCGAAATGTGCGAGTTGTGCAATGGAAGAGGAGGATCAGAGAGCGTCGGTGCTGATGATGGCTAAAGTGAGGAAAAAATGGCGACAATGGACGGCAAGTCGGACCAATTGTTAAAACCCGAACAACAAACTGCTTGGATTAATGGAGTAAACCAGAGAACTACAATCAACGAAGAGGGAGAACAGCACTTCGAGAGAGCAGAAGCTCCTCGCCCAAGCCCGCAGGCCGCTACCCAAGCCAAATGGCCGAAACTCTCAACTAATTTCTTCCTTCCTTCCTTCTCACCCCACGTACTGCTTATATAATTATTCTCCAGCCCCACAAGTGGGGTCTAGAACCTTCCCCCTAACAACTTAACAAACTCACCCCCAGAAGACCATTCTACCCCTTATTTCCTCCAGCTGGACAGCTGGTCTCTATCATCAAGGGCACGGGCTGAGGTGGATGTGCAGGCAAGAGGTTGTGGGATATCGAGTATGTACACCCCGGCCTGAAGATGACCTCGACCAAGTTCCCGATTCGCCGATCGCTCCTGAAAAACAACACTAGAAGATGTAGAAATAGCAGCCCAGTTTAAATCTTTGGTGAGTTTGTTGATGGAGAGAAGATTAAACTGCCTGTGAGGAACGTGAGCAACTGAAGGCAGACTAATAGACGGGGTTAAAAGGCATGTGCCAAAGCCCGCAATGGGGATTGTTGATCCATTGGCAACAGTGATTGGAGAAGCACTAGTAGAGGGACGGTAGGTAGTGAACATACCAAAATCCCCTGTGAGATGTTCAGACGCACCGGAGTCGAGCATCCAGACTGACGGTCGATGAGATAGGCAGGCGGTAGAGCTATCAGTCTGAGCAATGGTGGCTGGATAAGAGGGTGGATGCTCAGGACGGGGTCGGGAAACCGCTGGAGGCGGACCGAGAGGCCGCATCAGATGCAGGAGCCGAGAATCGTCGGGAGCCTGTCCAGCCAGACGTCGCCGGGAGTGTCGCGGGAGAGCGGGGCCGGATGACCGCATTGGATCCAGAAAACAGGGAACTCCTGGATTGCGGGAGGAAGCACCGGACGGGAGGGTCGTAGTTGCCTGGAGGGCGTCGGGATCGCCTAGACTTGGCGGGAGGGCCGAAGTCGCCTGGAGGGAGTCGCGCCTGGACAGGAGCAGGGCTAGGAGGGTCGCCTGGAGCGAGCCGCTTCTGGAGTGTTGCCAAAATGCGCCTTGGAAACAGGGAAGCCCCGTTGGAGGCAGGTCTGGGAGTCGCGGCGAAGGTGTGGAGATACCGACAGTCTGGTGCGGCTCACAGAGATGCGGGGACCTGGATACGCCGGACGACGCACAGGGCGCTGGGATGAGGGCGCCGGAAGAGGTGGGGCCAGGCGACGGGACGCGTCGCAGAGAAGGGGAGGAGGGCAGCCGGGAAACCGCACAGGGAGGCGGTGCCGGATGAGACGTCGACAGAAGCCGGGAAACCCGCGTGAGGGCGGGGCCGGGACGCGTCGTTGAAGGCGGGGCCGGCGGGAGCCGGGAAGCCGCAACGTAAGCGGGGAGCCGGCTGGGAGAGAGAGCCGCCGTCGGGAGTGCCGCGTCGGACAGCGCCAAAGCGGGGCCGGTAGACGACAAACCGGGAGGCGCCGAGGGAAGGGTGAGCCGAACGACAGAGGGGGGAAAATTGACGAGAGAAAAAAAAATTGGATGGAAATCTTAATTTCCCTCTGATACCATGTAGAAGGCAAGGCTCCTTACCTCAAGGTGAGGCGGAGCCATTCTTTTATAGATGGATAAAAAAGATTACAAGGTTGAGTAATCCGATGTGGGACTCGGAAATACTCTTTACTTAAACATAATAAAGAGGGTCAACCATAAAGAGGGTCAACTATAATAAAGAGGGTCCACAATAGGAATACGGGTAGTGGGTGGGGGCTTTTTACTGCCAGGGACAGAATTGTAAATACTTAGTTGTTAGTAGGTTAGAGTTGGTAGTGACAGGAGGGTGTTAAATGAGGAGAGAGGCTCTTGGGTGGAGTGGGATGAGTTCATGGTTGTGGCAGGATGTAAGAGTTAGGCCTTGGCCTTGGGAGCAACGACTTCTAAGGAGTTATTCTACCTTTTCTCTCATTTCTTCTTCTCCTCCTCCCGTTAATTCCTATGTTTTTCCCAAACACCAGTTTGTTGGAAACAATAGTAAACCTCGATTATTTCTTTCTCACTCACTCGGCTTCCTATCAAATACACTTCTCTTACTTCTGGAATACAGTATCGGATCTCTTTAACAACATTTTCCGTCTCTTCTCTCATCTTATATTTCGAATCATGTGAATACATTTCCATATTTGAATATGGAAATCTTCCTTAAAATGCGTCAGCGTGATCTCATCTCTATTAAAACTAGCCAACAATATTTCCGGTTTTCATTGTCAAGACCCGACCCACCGAGGCCCGCCTGGCCGACGGTAAGCCGAGTGTGACTCCCCAAGCCCGCCTCCAATAGATCAGAGGGTGACAACCAGCGCCGAGTAGGCATATCATACACATGGAAGGTCTAAAGTACTTTTACGCATGCACACGTCTCCAAAAACTTATACAATGCAGAAAGGTAAAAATACAACTGATACCACAATGCATGCATACATCTATATCCCAACATCAAAGTACGACACAAGTACCGGAACGCATAAGGGCCAAATACAAGCCCACCAAAACTATAAGAGAGTCCAACCTAATAGGAGAGGACTGCTGTCAAATGTAACACTTGGTATGAACCATGGTTTGTCAAGCTCAATTATGTTCTATCTCCTCCTGGTCCACCTAGGACTCCGTCAAAAAGCATAACGTCTTCATAGGACACGCCATGTACGGGCAGAGCCCATGTAGGGGTGGGTATAACAATACCCAGTAGGACACCCTGAAATCACCAAACATAAAACATCAATAGAGTAGTTGTCGCCACGAAGGTATGTCAATTAGGATGTGAGACATAACAATATATAACAATAATCGTAATAACCCAGATGTGCTTGAAGATGGACACCAAGTCTCAAGGTGAGGTCACGGCCTCACTGCTAGCTTAGGATTCTAATAGAGGCTCAAAGGTAACACTCGTTTGGGAGAAATCACTCCACGAGCCTTGTCATCCCTTATGGCACCCTTCCTAGAGGTCTCACTCATCGGGTCTTACTATATTGATGGCACTCATCTGAGAGATCACACTTGTCAGGTATAACCATGAAGAAGCGCGAAGAAAATCGAGAGGGTTCATCTGAAACACACTCGATCAGACTACACCTCACCGGAAGACGATGGATGTCGATACACGGATACGGGATCACGCCCATGGACGTGGGGTATGCTGGACCCTGTCTGAAATAACCCACTAGGTAGGGGATCGAACGTCTGGGTATGTTGGTCACGGCGATTCCTGAAACCCCACTCAGGGAAGAAGATACGATAAAGGATCTCACCCCGAGGCTCACGGAGGGATTCCTGAAATTCTATCCGAGACTAATCCCGCAGAAGGGGTCACATCCTATGCTCGAGACATGATGTCACATTGTACCCTCTTGGGGATGGACCAAGGGAACGCACCCTAGAAAAACAAGTCCATGCTGGACGATTCGAGGGAACTCACTCAAGCTCACACCAGAGCTGAACTGAGAAGAACAAGGGCTCCAACTTGCCCTTCAAGGAATACACAATGTGTCCCAAGGGGGTACCAGCGTGTCTCACTAAGGCTGGCATTGTCCGTGTCTCGCGCTCACACGGCATGCATTTCTCCAAAATACACGGCGTGTCCCAAGGGGTACACGGCATGTAAATGGTTGGCCTAGCACTCGGCGTGCCGCCTGCTCAAGCCCGTGTAGTCTGGCCCGTGCCCGTGTACTCAAGGCATGCCCATGTACTCTGGTTGTGCTCGAGCGTTTGACCGTATCCAAGTACTTTTCGAAGTACATGGGGTGTAATCCATGTCACACGGTGTGTAGGGGTCGGGTCGGCACTCGGCGTGTGCCTTCTTCCCATGCTCGTGTACTTTACGAAGTACACGGCGTGCGCCCCGCCATACATGACATGTGGGTCCACATGGCCTCCTGGGCGTGTACTCCCTGTACACGCCGAGTCGTTCGCCAAGTGTTACACGGTGTGTATCGCTACATGGCTTCTTGGGAGTGTACTCTTTGTACACGCCGAGCTGGTCGGCTAGGTAACACATGGCGTGTGTAAAGAATAAACAAGTATGTGATATTTAACTCAACGCGAAACCCTAGCCGCCGCATATTGAGAAATACACGTGTTCTTCGATTTACAAGCCTGTAGTCAGGATTTTTCTAGAACCCCTGGTTCTTCACGCGGTTCCGCTCGTGCCTCTATCACCGCTGGATCCGCCGCGATTCTCGCCTTGAATCATGGGTCTGGGTTGACCACGCCTGCCTTGTCGTCGGGGGCTGGATTTTGTCCATCCAATTCGCTCGAGAATCGACTCCTGTCGCACGCCAAACAGAGTACACCGATCTGGTCTCGAACCACCTCTAATTGTCTATCGTCGTCGTCGTACCTCGATCTCTCCGTCAATCGTATACCCGAACCCACGGTGACGATCCGTTGCGTGAAAGAAAGATCGTGCAACAACTGTCCATTAGGTATTGGTCGAACCGTCGACCAAAGAAAATGCCGGCGATGAACGTGCAAAAGAAATTCACAAAACACAACAAGAGAGACAAACCTTGATCATTGTTCGGGTTGGTCTCAATCCGTTGTCGTTAGAACGACGAACAAAGAGCAGCATATAAATGAACAATAATCAAATATAAATTCCTTGATCTAGGAAGATAAAGCAACACCCACAAATCAACCATCGATCCGCGAATCAATCTTGTTAAAAGGATTGACTCGCGTTCGACATGAGATAAACAAACGGGGATAAAATCCACAAAACAACATCCTACCTCAAGTTTAGATCGATCGCTGACGAAGAACGATTTGCTGT
Organism: Viscum album; assembly: GCA_963277665.1. Lineage (NCBI taxonomy): Eukaryota > Viridiplantae > Streptophyta > Magnoliopsida > Santalales > Viscaceae > Viscum > Viscum album. The sequence goes on along the minus strand of OY728150.1, from coordinate 1,284,957,299 downwards.
CGTTGGTGAGATCCACGAACTCTGTTGGCACATCGATCGCTGCACCACGATCCGTTGTCGTTAGCCCAAGAATGCTCCTCCAACATCTCCTCTCTCAATCCCTAGGGTTATGCGCCTAACACTAGGGCTTAGCCATAGCAGGGCTTTTATAAGAGAGGTTTAGGTTTGACGATTAATTAAACAAATAAATAAATTTATTTATTTATTTATTTATAAATCCGCCCACGGCCACTCTTAAGCCAAACACCTAACGCGCGCAAAGATTATGTCACTCCTAGGATAAAACTCGCATTCTGGATTCAGCGGCGGTCTAGGTTTCCCCATTCGAGACTACGTTCGGGAGTTATTCCATTATTTTCGAAAAACCACGCGCACGTGATATAATATATTTAATATTTTAATATCACTGTACCAAGACTCTCCGAGTCCCGGAATTCCGCGGTGACTCAACGTCTACAGAAAAAACAGATTCATTACATTCTCCTCACCTTCAAGCCTTTTTGTCCCGAAAAGCGAAAAACCTACTCAAACAGGTACTGAGCCCACATCTGGATCTCCCGCTCCGACGAGCTCTCCTAGGGATTCTCGTGCGGTCAACAGACACACACCCAAGGAAAAACACTTACCCACGAAGGGTCTTTTCTAGCCGGTTCTCAAACGCCACCGGTCACCGCAAAAAGGTAACTTCATCCTCGATGTCCAGCTCACCCTGGTCGACATCGTGCAACGAGTTGGGCACGTCTCCTCAGCTGCGACACATGGAAAACACTAAGCACCCGATCTAACAGTCACAGGGTCAAACGGTACGTCACCTCGCTAACCCAACGCAGGAACTGGAAAAAGGGCCTACGGACCTTAAAGATAGTCTGTCATCCCAGCCAAATCCCAATAATCCTCAATGATATGAGATCTCTCGAAACAAATGATATCCTCATCGAACTCCAAAGGCCACCATCGTCAGTCCACTAAAGGACTCATGACGTTTTCAGACAGTCCTCATCCGCCCCAGGATGAACTGCACCTTTTACAAACATCGCTCGCACCAACTCCAGACCCACAAGCACTGTCTCCCACTGGTTCTGACCAGTACAACGATGACCTACAGGGTCTCCCATACATGACCTCAAATGGTGCTACACCGATAATGGAGTGGTAACTGTTATGATACGCAAACTCCACTGATGGTAAACGATCCTCCTAGTTATAGCTCATAACTAACATGCAAACCCGAAGCATGTTCACCAGAACCCAAACGGTCAGTTTTACCTCGCCATCAATGTGGGGTAGAAACATTATGCTCAACTGACATAGAGTCCCAAAGGCCTCCTACATCCTCTCTATAATTGTAACGTGAAGTAAGAATCACGGTCTGAAACGATCGTCGAGGGAATTCCATGAAGTCGGACTACCTACTGCAAGCATAGGTGTCCCAAACTCTCCACTAAGCTCTGCTCTCGGATGGTTAGGAAGTGGACCGACTTGGCAAGCCAGTCTATGATCACTTAGATAGTGTCGTGACCTCTCGCTGATCATCGAAGCCCCGCCACAAGGACCACAAAGATATTATCCCATTTCCACTTCCATCCAGGCACCTCGGCCTCCACCTATAGGAGGGTGGGACATCAAGAGTTAAACTCAACATCATGCTCCAACATCCTTGACCACCAATCCTGATGTCAAAGGATCTTGGTACATACACACCTCGTCTGGCTGTATTACTAAGAGAAAGCACCCTCCCCAGTACCTCCTCTCGCTGCATGACTGGTGTCATCGTCCAACGTCGGAAGGATGACGTGCTCCCCTCCTTCAAAAAACTCATCAGGAACATGTCTAGTGGATATCTGGTCACACAAGACCTCATAATCGATATCCCCAAGTTGTGTCGCTCTAACTCGTTGATGAAACGGAAGGGTAACAACTATTGACCGGAGATACGTTGCATCATCCTCACCCTTAAGGGCTATCTGCAAAGAGGTCAACTACTCCGTCACCTCGCTCAACAACAGCACACGGAAAACATTGTTGTGAGCATCTGCTACCGTGGCCACTCCCTTGGGTGGCTCTCAAGCTATCATTGCCTCAAACTTTGTTAGATCCACTGTCACTCCCATATCTGCGAAGACATATCCCAAGAAGTGGATCTCCTGAATCCAAAACCGATACTTCGAGAGCTTCTCGTAAAGCCGGTAATCTCAGAGCATGTCTAGAACCATCCTCAAGTGTCTCACGTGCTCAACCACCGACGTCGAGATCACGAGGGTGCCATTGAAGAAAACTACCACAAACCAATCCAAAAAGAATTTGAAGGACCCGGTTCATAAGTCTCACAATACGTTGGGGCATTCAACACGCTGAAAAGTATCCCCATGAACTCAAAGCAACCGTAGTGGCTTTAGAAAGCCACCTTCAGTACAAACTCCTCTCGAACCCGGAGCTGGTGATAACCTATCCTGAGGTCAAACTTTGAGAACCACTTCGCCCCTAACCACTGGTCGAAGATGTCATCGATTCTCGGGGATGGTACTCCTCCCTGAGAGTCACCTGGTTCAGGTGACGTCAATCCACACCCAACCTCGAGCTCTCATTTGCCTCCTAAGCAAACACAGGGCTGGCCGGGTGAACACGCTAGGTCTAACAAAGCTCCTCTGCAGATTTTTCTAACCGCACCTTCACCTCTCAAAGCTACTCGAAGTCGTCCGATATGCTTGGGCAGATATCAGGTCGTCCCCTAAGTGCGGGTTCGTGCAGGAAACAAACTTTCGATGGGGAGGTAAGGCTAGTACATCCTCAAAGAAGGCACCCACGTACTCCTCCAACCCCGCAGGAAACTGAAAGTTCATAGCATCGACTGCTCCAAGGGTCATACAAACCAATTGATAAGAAATCAATTGTATCCTCCCACACATGAGCTCATCCTGCTCTGTTGGGACACTTTCTCACCAAGGAAATTTTCGTCCCATTATCTCGGGTACACTACAACCCTCACTGGTAATAGTCAACTGAGCATGGATGGTAGGCAACCTATCCATACAGAGAAAAACATCGTAGGGTCTCACTGCCGCTCTCACCTCCCAAAGTCAAGTCACACTATCAGCAGAAGTGTGTGATCATCGATCCTCTCTGTTGGAGCCTCCAAACACAAGGTTCGAGCAATAAGGGCTCCATTGGCATCGCTAGGCCTCGAACAGGGGTTACGTCTAGGGAAATGTGGCTTGCGACTGTGTACTAAAACAGCAGCGGGAACAGTAAAGACACATGTCGTACCTCAAACTACACTCGAATCTTTCGGGTCATGAACTCCAACCGCCTGAAGCTATCTTTTCCCTTGCCCGCCTGTTAACCACAACCAGGGCTCGCTCTGACACCTTAGCACATCAAAGAACCTCGGACACACGAGTCGAAGGAACTCGTCCGCTACACCTCGACACTATCTGCTTTGGATAGCACTGACTCTCACCCGCAAGGTTTTGGATTACGTCACAAAAACGTGTCTCAGTGGGAAAAGTGTATCTCTTCCTTGTGTACCCGAAGTCACATCGAACATCACCAACACAGGCCTCTACCGACGCCCCACGTCACCCTGAAGAAGTCTCATTGCCAGGTACATGATGTACCCGATTGGTGTATACTTTTCCGTATATTTTAACAGTCATAAAAACTTGTTTTTCACCAAATTTCAATCATTTTGTAGTTCAAATTCTTTTTATTGGTGATCATGATGATTTTCAGGTATTTTCATGCCAAAGACACAAATTGGGGGAAGTTTATCAAAAATTCCAAACTACACGGCGTGTACTTTAGGAAATACGTCGTGTATCAGCACCCCAACACGGATTGGCCAGGCCAAGTACATGCCCAAGTTTCCATAAACCATTACACGTCGTGTGCGTCATGCTACACGCCGTGTACCCCCTTCTAGAAGGGATTGGAGGCTGAGAGCAAGACTACACGCCAATCTTGTCGGCTAAAGACTACACGCTGTGTACGTCCCCCTACACACGCCGTGTGGACCTTCTAGAAGCGGTTGGTGGCCGATGAACCATATTACACGACGTGTGGGGCGGCGCTACACGCTGTGTACTTCCACCTACCAGGCGGCGCCATGTTCAAAGTCAAAGACAGCATGTTAGCTCACCTATCGGTAGAGAAAAGATGGGCGAAACGCGTTTACTAGTAGTACACGCCGTGTACTTTCTGGTACACGCCGAGTACTACTAAAACCTATAAATAGGTGGCAAGCCCTCCAAGTTCGGGAGTCATTCAGATTCGTCCATTCCAAGTTATTCCAAGAGGGAGCACTCCGGACACGTCCAAGAAGAGGAGAGAATAGAAGAGAGAAGGTGTTTTCATGCTACCTTCCCAACGACCTTCGCGCCAAGGATTTCAAGATGATGTATTCAGGTACTACAAGTTCTTTAATTACTAGATACTCTATGAGTAGCTAAATCCCTATGTGTTGGGGCTGCAGACTATTGTGAGTTGTAATTTGTCATTTGTGATGTTGTAACCGTGTTGTTTATACTTCTTTCTCATAATTCCTTATTAATTCTTCCTAAATATCACTAGAAATCTCGTATCGGACCAAGAACGAGATTTCTAGGGATCCTTTAAGGAATTACGATTTAAATCATCCATGACCATTGGGTGTTTTTAATCGTCTCAAAAGGGACAGCAATTAATAAAATTAAGAGAAATCAATTTCCAGAAAAGAAATTGGTTTCTATTAATTTAAACAAAACTCAACAGACCAAGGGGGTTCTGTTACATAAATAATCTCAGATATGTGAATTATCATGAACAACACAACCTTATAAGCAAATTGATTTAATAACGACCTTTAAAATCCACAACTCCAACGCATTTCTCTCCAAATTTTCATCAAAACCAAATTTCTGTGTTTTCTCTTTATCTTTCAAGTAATTTGTTAAGAAATTAAAATTTAATCACTTGTTTATCAAAACACAACAGAATCAACTCTAAATTCAGTAAACTTCACTAAACTAATTACAAACTAGATAAACGAAACAAAAATAACTCTTTCTCCCTGTGGATCGATCTCTTACCGGTACTATACTTGTTAGGGTAATACAATTTGGATTGTCGAAAAACAACACTTCGACAGGAACGATAACCAAATTTTGGCGTCGTTGCCGGGGAATCGAAGTTACAATTGTTTTTGTTTAAATCCAATTTGTATGCATTTTAGTGAAAATAAAAATCAAAAATTCTAAAAATTATATTCTTACTCTCATTTCTCTTTTTATTTTATTTTTTTATTTTTTTTGTCTTCCTCTGTTACGCTTGGTGTGTTAAGTGTTGTGCAGATTCATAGGTGTATGAGTGGTCGCATCACTCGTTCCAAGAGCGCTGAGTCATCGGAGTTTTTTCCAATTGACCCAGAGATAGAACGAACACTTTTGAGGCGACGACGTGCACTCATGGACGAGCGCAACCAAAACAATCTCATGGCGCATAACGAAGAGGGAGATCCAGATGTTGTCCAAGGAACTGGACAACCGTTTGGCCCGGATGACAACCGGAACCAGCAAACTCTACTTGTTCCAAAGTATGGCCCGCAGTAACTTCAACAGTTCCAACCGGAGCAGATGTCATACCTGCAGTCAGGTCAGGGGCCATACTTTGCTCCTGCACAACAATTTGTACCCCCACCTGCTCGAGAGCAACTGCCCTCGCGACGTACTCTTATAGAGTACAGACTACCCTCCATCCAAGGGGCAAACACGGGGATCGTCCGACCAACAGTGCAGGCCCAACACTTCGAAATCAAATCGGCCATTATGCAGCTGCTCCAAAACACAGTACAATTCGGTGGTCTACCCAGTGAAGACCCGAATGTTCATCTCTCCAACTTCCTCGAGATCTCTGACACCTTCCGTTACCACAGAGTGTCAGATGGTGTCATTTGTCTTTGCCTCTTCCCCTTCTCATTAAGGGATAAGGCGAAAGACTGGATTAAGAAACTACCGCAACGGTCTATCCTCACCTGGGAGGCGTTAGCCCAGGCCTTCTTGTCCAAATACTTTCCACCATCGAAGACGGTGACTCTATAGAACAAGATCCACAACTTCCAGCAGCATGACTCGGAATCCTTATACGAGTCCTGGGAGCGCTTCAAGGAGATGCTACGCAAATGTCTTCATCACGGACTTTCGCTCTGGATGCAAGTACAAACCTTCTACGGCGGCCTAACAACGAACACCAAATCCGTGGTGGATGTCGCTGCTGGAGGAACGGTCATGCGAAAATCTCCTAAAGAACTCTTTGAACTCCTGGAGGACATGTCGGCCAACAGCTTCCAGTGGCACTCGGAGCAGGGAACTCAAAAGCGAGGTATGCACAACATTGACGTCACCACGATGCTCACTGCCCAATTAGATGCGGTGTCCAAGAAGATTGATGCATTGAAACTGAAGAACGCATCCCATGTTCAAGTAGCAAACCATCCTGCATGCAGCGAATGTGGTGACAACCACATCATTGGTGAATGCCCAGGGTCAACTGTCAGCCCTTCAACAAGCGAGGTAAACTACGTTTCTCAGAACCAGGGGCCGAATATGTATCCTCAGTACCAGAACCCAACATGGCAAAAACAAACGAACATGGGGTACCAGCAGCAACAGCAAAATCCTCCACCCTAGAGACCACCTGGCTATAGTCAACAATAGTACCAGAACCCATATCCAAGACAGCAACAGCAAGGGACTTACCAGCAGCAAGGGTACCAAAACTCTCACCCGCAACCACCAAGGCAGCCACCACCTCCACTGCACAACAAACTCAGCAAGAACCCCCATCAAAACTTGAAGAAATGCTGAAAAAATTCATAACAACTGCTGAAACAAGATTTCAAAACCAGGAATCTTCCATTCGAGGCCTGGAAAATCAAATTGGGCAACTTGTCAACCAGCTCTCCTCAAGGCAACCCGATACACTACCAGGTAACACTGACAAGAACCCGCGAGAAGAGGCCCATGCAATCACTTTACGAAGTGGAAAGGAGCTACCTCAGACACAAACTACAAAGCAAGGTGAGGCTACAACTCTAGCTCAACCTTCACCCTCTCAAGAAGAAACCACAACGAAGGACCCCTCCTCATCGAAAGAACCATCAAAAGAGAAGGAGGCCTCAAATGGTAAGGGAAAAGAGGTGGTCAAGCTTTTTGAGCCCACCTTACCATTTCCAGAGAGGATGAAGCAAAGGAAGCTGGCAGTTTGGTAAATTCATGGAGGTATTCTGGAAGATACACATCAACATCCATTTTGCAGAAGCCTTAACTCAGATGTTGACGTACACAAAGTTCATGACACACCCGGGCTTTATTTTAATCTTTCTTTTATTTAGTTACGACTCTGGTCGGGTTTTGGGGGGGAGCCCATGTTTAAAATTTTTAGTTTTGTTGGGAAAAAAATGCGCGTGTGGGTTTGGCAGCGTCTGCGCCCGAGCATAGCGCAGTTGAGGGACTGTGCAGCGGCACCCTGGTCACCGCGCGACTCGCCCGATACGCGGGGCAGACTAAAAGTTAAATGAATATTAAAATGGCAGTTAAAAATATTGTTGTTGCAATAATCATAATGTTTTTTTATTATTAAAAATGAGATGATAATTATTTTTGTTATTATTAAAGATGTTATTAAGATTATTATTATTAGGAATTAAACAAGTGTTATAAATAATTTTGTTTTTATGTTATTATTATTATTATAATTATTATTATTAATGTGAAGGTTTATTATTATTATTAGTGGTAATCTTTTTTCTTTTTCTTTTTTTATTAGGTTTATTTTTATTTATTTATTTGTGTGTGTTTTTGGGGTTCCTTTAGGGTTTCTCGTAGCCCCCTTTTTCCCTCACCTCCCTCGCCGACCCCCATCCCGCTGCCGAGCTCCCCCTCCCTGTTGGTCTCGCTGCACGCCCCTGGCCGCTCCGTCGTTCGCCTCCCGTCCGCCTCCCTTCCATTTTCATTCCCCACGAAGCTGATCCGGCCCCGACCTCCGCGCTTCAACCTCACAGCGGCGCACCCCTCAGCCTCAACACCTCCGCCTCTCACCCACACCGGCCTCGCCCCCTTCGACCAGCCCCTCCAGCAGCCACCCTCCGCGCCTCCACCTCCTACCCGCGACCTCCGCCTCTTGCCGGTACAGCCCCGACCAGACCCACTCGCCCTCTTGCGCACGCCGCCCCTCCGCCCTATCTCTTGTCGGGCCGCCCCCCTTCCCTTCGAACAGGCCGCGACGAACCCCTACACCCCAGCCGCACTCCGCTGCACACCCCCCCTTGTGGTAAGATTTTGTTATTTTGGTGTTCTCCATGGTTTAGGGTTTGTTATTTGCAGATTAAATCATAATTTTTGTGTGTCGAACTTATTTCGTATAGTGTTTTTGGCTTCTCGTTGGTGCGGTTGCGGTGCGAACGAGGTTTTGCACCGGCTTCGGGAGGTCCATCCACGGTTGAGGTAGGAACCCCCTTGCACTCTCCTCCTTTATGTATTGAAATACATTGTTTTCTTGTGTTTTTTCGGTGCTTAAATTTTAATCAATTAGTTTAGTATATGATCTAATTAATTAGTTTGGTGTAAATTGAGTTTTTAAAATAATTTAGTTGCGTTTGATATTTTGCACCCTGTTTATGTGAATTGATGTTGTGTGCACAATTATTTTGTTTAAACTTGTGGTCTGAATTTGACGGGTTTTGCATGCAAAGGCCTAATTAGTCCTGCTGGCCCTTACTCGTTTAAAGTTTTTAGAATTAATTAAATGATGCTTGAGTTAGTTTCATGTGTTTAAAGCTGCGGTATACTTTTCAAAAATGTTTTATAAATTTTTAAATGATTTATTAAATAATATGGCTTCTGCGAGCCTGGTTTTGAAAATGTGTTTAGGCGCACGTGTTTTTAAATGTTGATCTCATCGTGTCATGCGCTTTTGTCAGGTTGTGCACACTAAGTGTTTTCTTAAAATGGTATGTTGGCTCTTTAAAATGATTAGTGAGTTATTTTGGCGTTGTGTGGTTTTTGTAAACACTTTATGGATTTTTAAAGGGGTTTAGTAAATAGTGTTGATGGTGCGAGTTGTGTTTTGAAAACATATCAGGTTGGTTCTTTTGCGTTGGTTGTTCGTTTGGATTGTTTTAAGTCCGTGTTTATGTACCTTTGTTGTTGTGCGTTTATTGCAGCGCGTTGGCGGGGTAACCCCGCGTTACCGCGATCATCGGCTTGCGCGTGCTTGTGCGCCTGTGCGAGGTGTGTCGCGTTGTCGTGTTCGAGCTGCGAGTTGAGGTAGGTCCCCCACTGCACTCGCCTTTAAATTTAGAATTTATTAATTGCTTGATATTTTATTAATTTTAATAAATAAGAAATAGTATTAGATAATTAATTTTGGAATAATTACTCGATGTAAAAAGAGCTGTTTATTTTATACACGTCGCTTGAAATATTTTCTTGGTGAATTGACGCACAATAGTGAAAGAATGTCCGTTTGGTCTTTGAACATAATTCACGGAATTTCAAGTGTAGTTCTAGTTTGATGATAAATGATTTCTTCTGATGCGTGAGTAAGTGTTTTGGTTCTCTTAGGAAATGAGGTTTTTCTTTAAAGTTGGTTAAGTCCCGTTTGGCACTTTGATAAAATAAATTATTTTGAAAAACTTTCTTTGAGGTGACTCAGGGGTGATCTTTTTGTGTGCGTTTATTGCGTGAGTTGTGTGTGATGTTTGTGCAGCGTGACTGACTACTTGATTGGCTTTGTTGACTCACCCCTGTTTATTATACGTGTTGACATGGAAACCTGGCATAGTAAATGAATCTTCTGAAAACGATTGTTGCACTAGTTTAGACTACGTACTGGCTAGTGACTCATAGCAGAGAGGTGTTATGTTATCAATGTTATGGGATTGGGCCCCTCGGTTAGGCCATGTAGGGCAATACCGGGTGTTAGGGCATTATGACGTCATTGAGTAGGGCATGCCTTCAGGATGAGTAACATGTATAGTACGTTCTGGATTGTTCACGAGCTCCTAGGTTCAACCCATGTTTTCCTTAGTGTTTATTTGCATGTGGCGGACGATTGAGAGGTCTAGTTTGGTTGTTGGCCCCTGTGTGCCACTTCTTTTCCATTGCCCTTAGTGTGTGTTGTGTGTTATGTGTGGTTTTCTTTTTGACTAACAACTAAAATTTGGATTTCTAAATTGTTCGCAAGAATGTTTTAAAATACAATGCATTTGTTCCTTCCAAACATTAAACTTGTTTTTAAATTAAAAAGGGCAATGGACCGTTACTTGTTTTAGAAATGAAAGTGTGTGTGGAAGCCCATATTTTGTATAATTTAGTTCAAACCTGAAATTGGTAAATTCTTTATTTAAAGGTAGTGCATTGGGAATAGTTTGTTGGGCACGCCTACTGAGTTTTAATACTCACGCCTATAGTGTTTTCCTGTTTTTAGTTTTGTTGCAGGTTTGACTCGAGCTTGCTCACCGTGGGCGAGAGTTGGTTGTGGTTTGATGAGCGACTCTCGGAGTCGCGAGGAGTTTTGGTCATGGGCAAGTTAGTTGGTTGTTGTTGGCCGTTCTTTCTTTTCGTGCTATTTATTTACTTTGCGTTATTCTACTTTTTCGCTGCTTTATTTATTTTCATCTGGCGAAATTGTTCCCAATTGTCCTCTATTGATGCCCTGGCGCTTGTCGCCAACCCGAGAGGATCGGGAATGCCTCTCGGGCCATGTCGTGGACCGGCTCGGGTGATCAGTTCAGGGTCGACCCGAGTTGGTTCGTGACAGTTCATGAAGGAGATTCTCTCCAACAAAAAAAAGATGGAAGATTTGGGAACCATTTCATTGAATAAGGAATGCTCGGCAGTGGTGCAACGCTCGCTTCCACCAAAACTCCAAGATCCAGGTAGTTTCACTATCCTATGTACCATTGGATCCTGTGAGTTTGGAAAAGCTCTTTGTGACTTAGGAGCTAGCATCAACTTGATGTCCTTCGGAGTCTTCAAGAAGCCGGGGCTCAATGATCTCAAGCCCACCCGAGTGGCCCTCCAGTTAGCAGATCGCTCCATCAAATATCCCAAGGGGCTGCTCGCGGATGTGCTGGTGAAGGTGGGAAGGTTAATTCTCCCTACCGACTTCATCATTCTTGACACAAAGGAAGATCAGGAGGCACCTTTGATTCTAGGAAGGCCTTTCTTGGTCACTGGTAAGGCATTGATCGATGTCCACCAAGGAGAACTGATCTTCCGAGTAGGCGATGAAAGAGACTCCTACAACATCCTCAAGGGTGTCAAGCAGGCATCACTATTGGAACATGAGGACTATAATGCGGTAACAGCAATGGACGAGCACTTCATCTGCAAGGAAGATAGTCTGGTAAGTTCTTTTATCATTGATGATCCACTCTTCACAGATACCCAAGATGCACCCAAGGAGTTGCAATTTCTCGAAGGTCAGGGCGGTCATTACTAGCAACGCACAGTTGTTCCAGACATTTTGGAGCGAGCAGAGGTGCAACCAATTGTGCCCTCGATCCTGAAGGCACCTCAACTTGAGCTAAAACCTCTCCCTTCGTCTCTAAAATATGGATACCTGGGTGACAAGAACACTCTGCCAGTAATCCTCAATGCTTCACTCATAAAATATCAAGAAGAGGCACTCCTACAAGTTCTGCGAAGAAGAAAACAAGTCATTGGGTGGACAATTGCTGATCTAACGGGCATCAGCCCCACCATTTGCACCCACAAGGTGCTCCTGGAAGGAGCAAAACCCTCTCGACAACCACAGCAACGGCTGAACCCTTCCATGAAAGAAGTCGTAAAGGAGGTGATCAAATTGTTGGATACAGGAATCATATACCCCATTTCAGACAGCCCATGGGTGATTCATTTGCAAGTGGTACCCAAAAAAGGGTATCACTATGGTCTCCAACGATAAAAATGAACTCATCCCTACACGGCCAGTCACGGGTTGGAGAGTCTGTGTAGACTACCGGAAGTTGAACGATGCAACGCGGAAAAGATCACTTCCCGCTGCCCTTTATGGATCAAATGCTGGAACGACTAGCGAAGCACGAGCTTTACTGCTTCCTCGACGGTTATTCTGGATATAACCAAATCTCCATTTCCCCTGAAGATAAAAAAAAAGAGCACCTTCACATGTCCCTACGGTACGTTTGCTTATCGAAGAATGTCTTTTGGGATGTGCAACGCTCCTGCCACCTTCCAACGATGTATGTTGGCAATCTTCCACGACATGGCAGAACAAATCCTGGAGGTCTTTATGGATGATTTTTCCGTCTACGAAAAATCCTTCAACACTTGTCTAAGGAATCTGGAGCTGGTTTTGGAAAGGTGCATGCACACTTAGTTTTAAACTGGAAAAAATGTCATTTTATGGTGCAGAGTGGTATCGTCTTGGGCCACCGAATCTCTATGAAAGGGATAGAAGTTGATCCTACAAAGATACAAATCATTTCAAATCTACCCATCCCAACTTTTGTCAGAGTTGTCCGAAGTTTTCTGGGGCATGCCGGTTTCTACAGACGGTTTGTCCGAGACTTTTCAAAGATTGCCCAGCCACTCACCAATCTCCTCTCCAAGGATGTCATCTTCGAGTTTGACGAGACGTGTTCCGCGGCTTTTCAGCATCTGAAGCAACGACTGGTGGAAGCTTCGGTGATGATTGCTCCAAATTGGGAGGTGCAATTTGAAGTCATGTGTGATGCTAGCGACTATGCGGTGGGCGCAGTACTGGGGCAACGGCTGGATCGCATCTTCCGGCCCATTTACTTTGCTAGCAGAACCCTGAATGAAGCACAGGTGAATTACACTACCACGGAGAAAGAAATGGTTGCAATGGTGTTTGCATTTGACAGGTTTCGTTCTTACTTGGTGTTGTCCAAAGTTATTGTATATACTGACCATTCAGGACTCAAGTATTTGCTAAACAAGAAGGATGTGAAGCCACGACTCATCTGTTGGGTGCTTCTCCTCCAAGAGTTCGACTTGGAGATCCGCGACAAGAAGGGCAGTGAGAACGTTATTGCTGACCACCTCTCCCGCCTGGAACTGCCTCATTTGGAGAACGAAGATGACAGAGACATTAGGGACGACTCCCCTGATGAGCAACTTTTCTCGATCGAAGGGCCACCTCGACCTTGGTATTCAGATATTGCAAATTATTTGGTTATAGGAGCAGTTCACCCCGATCTCACTTACCAGCAGAAGAAGCGGTTTTTATCTGATGCCAAGAGGTACTTTTGGGAAGACCCTCTACTCTTTCGATCATGTGGCGATGGGGTGATTCGTCGGTGCATCCCGGAGAATGAAGTTCAAGGAGTTCTAGAGTTATGTCACTCCTCACCAGTTGGAGGACATCATGGCCCAGACCGTACAATAGCGAAGATCCTGTAGTCTGGATTTTTCTGGCCTACCATGCACCGGGATGCTCGTCACTTTGTTACTAGGTGTGATCGATGTCAGATAACAGGTAATATGGGACGACGAGCCGAGATGCCTCAACACCCCATCCTAGAGGTCGAAATCTTCGACGCCTGGGGAATTGACTTCATGGGGCCATTTCTCCCATCATATGGGAACTCTTACATACTCGTTTGTGTGGATTATGTCTCTAAGTATGTGGAAGTTGCTGCTACAGCACATGACGCGACCAAGGTAGTTGTGGTCTTTTTGAAGAAAAACATCTTCAGCAGATTTGGCGTTCCTCGAGTGTTGATCAGCGACAGGGAAACACGTTTTGATAATACCTTAATGAAGAATGTGTTACTCAAGTATGGGGTGAAGCATCACATGGGAACACCATATCATCCCCAATCTAGTGGTAAGGTGGAATTATCAAATCGTGAACTAAAACAGATCCTGGAAAAAACGGTGGGAGCTTCAAGGAAGAATTGGTCCAAAAAACTTGATGATGCCTTATGGGCATACCGGACCGCCTTCAAGACACCTATGGGGATGTCTTCGTTCCGCCTTATTTACGGGAAGCCATGCCACCTACCAGTGGAGCTGGAGCATAAAGCCTACTGGGCCGTCAAGGCCCTAAATTTCGATTTGAAGGTTGCCGAAGAGAAGCACAAGTTCCAGCTCACGGAACTTGATGAGATCCGATGAGAGGAGTATGAGAGCGCCAGACTTTACAAAGAAAAGACACGAGCGATCCACGACCGGATGATTTCCTGCAAAACCTTCCAACCCGGTGATCAGGTATTACTTTTTAACTCACGTCTGTGATTGTTTCCAGGTAAGTTGAAGTCCCGATGGTCGGGACCAATTCAAGTGCTCAAAGTTTTCCACCATGGTGCGGTGGAAATTGCTGGTGAAGATGGACAACCTTTCAAGGTGAATGGACAACGCCTGAAGCTTTATCATCACATGGCGGATATGGTGGGTACAATCTCCACCATTCATTTCAGGTAACAAGAGGTAGGTAGGTCGAGCCAATGACCTAAAACAAAGGCGATTCCTGGGAGGCAACCCAGAGGTTATACGCTGTGTACCACCTATATACACGGCGTGTACTGATCTTTTAAGCATATTCCTTATATTATAAATACATATATTAACTAACTTAATAAACAGGGATGATGTCAATGCCGATGGTTAAGTCACTGGAGTTTATCTGAGTCGTCGCCGGTTCAAATCCCTCCATCCCTACCTTCGGCACGGGGTTCATCCTTTTTATACTCGTGTTTTCTTACACGGCATGTGTGGTATTTTCAAAATAATATATAAATGTTGTTAAAAGAAAACTCATGATGGGGATGGACCGGCTGGTCAGGGTCGTATACCGGTTTCCAAAAGACCCGGGTTCGAATCCTGACAACCGGCCCATTTCCATCATTTTTCATATTAATAAAACCATACGGCATGCATTTCGATATACGTCGTGTGTGCCAAGTTTTCAATAATTTAAATAGTTTTTGAAATACTAACATACATGCGGGTGAAGTTGGCAGCAGAGTCTCAGCCCTGGATTCAAAAGACCCGGGTTTGAACTCAGCTAATCTCCCTGCTTCATCCCTTTTATTCTAATTAAAAACCACACGTCGTGTCTTTTCTTCCTCCCATGTAGTATTGGCCCTTTACATTAACTATATATAATTCATAAACATTAGCAGTAGTACAACATTTACTCCAGTGGTTGAGGGCTTGTGTTTGGATCGGTCGATCGCCGGTTCGAACCTCGCCCCAAACACCGGACCAAAGGTTGTACTTCTCTTTTTTCAAATTTAGAACACGGCGTGTATTTCCCGATACAATACGTGTATAGCTTTATTTTTAGTAAATAATATATATATACATGTATATATATATATATTTCTTTTTATTTTAATTATTAATATTAATTATTATATAGTTTACTATAATAATTATATTATATATATTTATTATTTATTATATATATATATATATAGTAATACACGGCGTGTAGATCCTGAAACACGTCGTGTGTCGCGGCTATAAAGGTCGCGTCCCACCCGGCTTGAGCCTGTGTCGCGCGACCCCCCCTCTCCTCCCCGTTTTCTTCTCCCTCATGCCCTCCGGCTGCTCGATTTCGAATCTACCATTTTTTGGCATTTTAAGTCCGGATTTCTTCCACATTACGATCCTCGGTTCAGGTACGCACTTCCCCACCCTCTATTTCCCTGTTTTTATAGCATTTAGGGTGGTTTGTGGATCGGCCAACATTTCGGTTTCCCACGCAGCACACGGCGTGCGCAAAGAACACACGCCGTGTACGTTCTGTGCACGGCCACACACGGTACATTTTCTTCATTTGGCCGCTACAGGGCGTGTACGTTCGATACACGCCGTGTATCGTGCCTCCCCAGGCGTTCTGGCCCTGGCCGTGTCTGTTCGGGACACGGCCCCCTTCCCATGTACCTATACACGAAGTGTCTATTCGGGACACGCCGTATCCTCCAACCCTTAGGAGGACCCCTTGTGGATGATCTACATGCCTCCCACACCATGTTCACTTACACGGCGTGTCTCTCATCCACACGGCGTGTATATCTCTTTTTCCCCTGTCCACGTCGAGCCGTGTCTGGCTCTTTACACGGGCCTCATACCATGTTGGTGTGCACGGCGTGTACACCTGGCTATACGCCGTGTACTGTGTTTTTGCCTGCCACATGCCCTAATGGCGCGTCTATCCAGGGTACACGGGTTCTTACACAGCTCTTATTACACGTCGTGTATCCTGGATCTACACGCCGTGTTCTAGTACTTTTTCGGTCTTCTCACATTTTCTTCTTTTCCTTTTTCTTCTTCTTTTGTTTTCTTTTCTTTTTCAGGTATGGCTGATAGAGATTCTGCGGGTGGGAAGCAGCCTGCTTCCGCTGCTGAGGGTGAGCGACCTCCTCGCCGTCGGATTCATCTTAGACGGGTCGAGCGGCCTGCCTTAGATTTTCCTGTTTGCCAGCCCCCAGCGTTGGCCGCTTTGTCTCCTCTCCTGATGCCACCTCCACCTGCGACATCTACTGATCTGACTGTTCCTACAGCCCCTTCTACTGTTAATCCTCTGACGGCGGCTTCAGTTCCATCTATTGTGGCCGATCTGCCACTGCTTCATCTTCCGGCTCCACTCCCTCTGAACTACCATCCACGCCAGTGGTGGACCTGATCGAGTTGGCCCTTACATCCTCTACTAGCCAGCCATTTGCGCCTGCTCAGGTATCCACTACTCCATCTTCTACCTCAGCGGCGGGACCATCTACTCCAGCACCAGCCATTCCACCACCGCCTGCACCGGCTGCTGCCCGGCCACCTTCGCATCCCTGCTTGGTTTTTCCTGAGGACCATCCTGCGGCGGAGCGATTGCGGCGCTTTTCTCGCCGCACTATCCAGCTGAGCGGTCGCTTCCTTGACATTTCGGTGTCACAGCACCTTGGCATCTGGGAGGAACTTGAGTGGCTTTGGGGCCATACTCACCTGCTAGATACTTTCCAGGTCATTACTCCTACGTACGGAGTTCATGGCCACCTTCAAGTTCGACGGGCCCACGTACCGGCAGATGCCCACAGATACAGCTCGCCCAGTTCGTTTTCGGCTAGGGGGATGACCTTTTTCACTTACTATGGCCGAATTTGGCCGAGGGTGCGGCTTTTATCCTCATCCTGCCACCCCACCTCTGGTCTCCACTTTGACCCGCCCCGAGCACTCTGATCTTGTTGCAATGTGGCGAGAGCTTGTTGGGCCTGACCACAGGTACACCCCCACCTCACAGAAGAGCACGCTCATCATTGACCCTCCTATTCGCTTCCTTCACCGGTGCTTTAGCGCCATTCTTTTTCCCCGCCACGAAGGTATGGGTGTTGTATCCGAGCGGGACGTGGAGCTCCTGACCTGTATCGTCCGACATGACTACCCTGACCTCCCTTAATCGCCTCCTATTTCCACTCTATAATCCACGGCCGTCAGGGCAACCTGAACGGTGGGTTCTAAGCCACCCAGTTGGCACATTTTTTGGGAGTTTTTGAGTCGTCTCTCCCTCACGATCACTTGGGTTCTCCTCAGCGTATGGACTTCCTCATGCTTATCCACATGAGGTTGGTCGAGCGTCGGGGAGAGCGCTTTGTGCTTGTGCAGGATGCCCCTGCTGGGTGAGGGATGACCCACCTGCTCCCGCTGGTGTTGTTGCTCTGAATCCACCCCATCCACCTGCGGATGTCCCTTCCCCACCTCGCCCCACTTCTTCTGGTCATCTTTCTTTTTCTTCTCTTCCTTCTTCTTATGTTCCTTTTACCGCCCCACCTCCCTCCACACCCTCGGTCGATCTCCCCTTTACCCTCCGCCTATCCGCGGTGGAGCAGCACCAGGTTCGTTTGGATCGTCGTATGGACCGGTTTGAGCAGATGTTGAGGCTTCTTCTACAGCATCATGGCATTCCACTACCCCTGGCACATGTTCCTACCTCCGCTTTCAAGCCCTTCTTCCGCAGCTCCACCGCCATTTACAGCGCTGGCCACGGATTCAGTTCTCCTCTCCACCACCAGCCCCGCTGCTACCTCTCCTGCTGCCGACTCGGGCGTCACTGCAGAGCCATCCACTTCGAGTTCCGCTCCTGAGGCTCCGGCTGCTACAGCTCCTCTTCCATGCACGGCTCCCGAGCCTACGGCCTCCACTACTATCGTCGCGTCTTCACTACCTGATCCTCCTGTTACAGATGATGCCTCTTCTGAGGCAACCCCATGACTGGTTTATCGCACATTTATTTTCATTGTATATATTTGTTTTGTGCCATGTTTGGGATGTGCTATTTTGTATGTCTGTCGTTTTTCTTTTTCCATTCCATCGCCAGTCACAAGTACCCTGGAGCGACTTGGGCATCTCTATTTCCGAGGGGAGTATTTTTTTCAGTATTTCTTTTTCTTCTCTATTTTGGGTTTTGCTTCTTCCACTACTTCCCCTCGTCTTGCACCCCTTGTTTCCCATTTTCCCTCCTCTTCCTTGGGGGACCATGTGTTGTATTAAGTGTGGGGGAGGGCCTCGAATTACACTAATTCTTGCCTTAAACTAACCTAGGAGACATCATTAATAGTTGACATATTTTAAATTGTGGAAAAAAATTTATTACTTATAATTATAAATAATAAGGGCATAAAAGGGAATTTTAAAAAGTTATATGCTTATTTCAATTTCCAAAGAATTATAAAATGATTGGTGATATAGTTTGATTTTGAATTTTAAGCCTTAGACATTTACATTTATTAGACTGATCATTTTGTATTCATGTCATGACCTGATTGACCCCTGTATTTTTCTCATTCCCAAGAGGTATTCTAAACCTTTTTGACATATTTTTTCTTATACCCTCTTTCTTGAGAGATTCTTGGGATATGCATAACTACCAGAATTTGCTAGTTTTTCTCTTCAGAACATGACGATTTTTGGATCACATTAAAATGGTTGAGGCATTTGATTGTTTTTCAGCCCCTTTGACCTTGAGACCTATCCTACATCTGATCTTCGTAAACCCTTAGAAACCATGAATTGTCTTGATCTGAAGCCACATTACAAACCTATTTTCTCTTCCTACCCTAATTCTTTTATAATTTTGCATGATTATTCACTTGACCTAAAAGAGAGACTTTGGTTTTTCATGGTACATTTTAGTGAGGGACCATGAACTTAAGTGTGGGGGAGTTTGTCACTTGTTCATTTGGGCAAAAGGGTCCCAGAGCCTATGATCCATTGCATTCTTGGTGGTCCCTCAATTTGTTGTTAAAAAAAAGAAAAAAAAAATGAAAAATGTAAGAGGGACGAGACTCTTACATATTATTGGTTTATGGGCCCATATTGGCAAAGGAATATTATGGTAATGATACCTTTGAGAGATCTTGAATAGGGGAGCATTTTTCATTAAGCTCTATTCTGAATATCATGCATTGTTGTTTAAGAATTTAGCCCCCTTTTTCAAGCTTCTGAGATTATTTTTCACATTATACCTACCAACCCTTAGCCTCAAAAACATTTGAACCTTGATGAAAGCCCTCATGATTTTTGTGATTTGACTTCTGAAGTATAGAATGAGAACACTTGCAAGCCTATGGATAAAGTGCATATACTTAAGATTGAGCATAACCCTGATTAAATAAATCTTGAGTGATGAGTGTGGCATCGTGTGGTGAGGTAAATCATCAAGTGGCATGTTTATTTATGAAAAGTTAAACGATGTGAATGAAATAAGATGTAAATTTTCAATTATATTATATATGAGGCATGATTAGAATATCTTTGGAAATGAAATGTTTTGTGCCTTTTAAAAATCTGCTGCTATGATTTTAGCATTTACAGTTATAATTAGTTAAATGCTTCCCTTTGAGTATGAATTCTATTGATTAGATGTTGAGATCTTGCTTGAGGACAAGCAAATGACTAAGTGTGGAGGAGTTTGATGTACCCAATTGGTGTTATACTTTTCTATATATTTTAACGAGCATAAAAACTTGTTTTTCACCAAATTTCAATCATTTTGTGGTTCAAATTCTTTTTATTGGTGATCATGATGATTTTCAAGTATTTCCATGTCAAAGACACAAATTGGGGGAAGTTTATCAAAAATTCCAAACTACACGACGTGTATTTTAGGAAACACGCCGTGTATCAGCACCCCGACACGGATTGGCCAGGTCAAGTACATGCCAAAGTTGCCAGAAACCATTACACGCCGTGTGCGTCATGCTACACGTCGTGTACCCCCTTCTAGAAGCGGTTGGTGGCTGAGAGCAAGACTACGCGCCCATGTTGTTGGTTGAAGACTACACGTCGTGTACGGCCCCGACGCATGTCGTGTGGACCTTCTAGAAGCGGTTGGTGGCCGATGAACCATATTACACGACGTGTGGGGCGGCGCTACACGTCGTGTAATTCCACCTACCAGGCGGCGCCGTGTTCAAAGTCAAAGACGGTGTGTTGGCTCACCTACCGGTGGAGAAAAGATGGTCGTTTACTAGTAGTACACGCTGTGTACTTTCTGGTACACGCCGTGTACTACTAAAACCTATAAATAGGTGGCAGGTCCTCCATGTTCGGAAGTCATTCAGATTCGTCCATTCCAAATTATTCCAAGGGGGGGCACTCCGGACACGTCCAAGGAGAGGAGAGAAGAGAGGAGAGAAGGTGCTTCTGTGTTACCTTCCCGACGACATTCGCTCCAAGGCTTTCAAGATGATGTATTCAGGTATTACAAGTTCTTTAATTACGAGCTACTCTATGTGTAGCTAAATCCCTATGTGTTGGGGTTGTAGACTATTGTGAGTTGTAATTTGTCATTTGTGATGTTGTAACCGTGTTGTTTATACTTCGTTCTCATAATTCCATATTAATTCTTTCTAAATATCACTAGAAATCTCGTATCGGACCAAGAACGGGATTTTTAGGGATCCTTCAAAGAATTTTAATCGTCACAAAAGGGACACCAATTAATAAAATTAAGAGAAACCAATTTCCAGACCAAGGAAATTGGTTTCTATTAATTTAAACAAAACTCACCAGACCAAGAGACTTTTGTTACATAAATAATCTCAGAGATGTGAATTATCATGAACAACACAACCTCATAAACAAATTGATTTAATAACAACCTTTAAAATCCACAGTCCCGACGCATTTCTCTCCAAATTTTCATCAAAACCAAATTTATGTGTTTTCTCTTTATCTTTCAAGTAATTTGTTAAGAAATTAAAATTTAATCACTTGTTTATCAAAACAGAACAGAATCGACTCTAAATTCAGTAAACTTCAATAAACTAATAATTACAAACTCGATAAACAAAACAAAAATAACTCCTCCCTGTGGATCGGTCTCTTACTATCCCTTACTGGTACTATACTTGTTAGAGTAATACAATTTGAATTGTCGAAAAACAACACGTCGAAAGGAACGATAACCAATACACCATCAAGAGGGGTCCTATCTAAGCGGGACTTTCGCGCCACAGGCTTGTGTCGGTCCTCTACCGCCTGAGAATGGGGTCTGGTTCACCACGAAACCTGGACGATCACTATCTCTGAAACTTACGAAGCATACTCAGCACAGGTGTGTCATCTGCCGATACTGCGGAACCAACCGCTGCTCAACCTGACGGGGAGCATCCATCTGAACCACCGAGGGTGGGTCAATAGCTGGTTGTCGTCGTGGAAGCATCTGGCGATAGCCGAGACGCACCATGGTCAAAAGAGCATATCTGAGGAGCCGACTCAAGAAGGATATGGAATCCACAACCAATTCTTATATGATGCATGTGTCAATGTTTTCCCTACAACCAGTGCCTACATGTATCGAGTAAACAATCTTGTTATCGTAGTCCTCGTGAATGGATACGCATCGCCCCACCAACACTGGATTCTTTGACCTGAAAACCAAACTCGAGACACTTTAACATTGTTGCCCTAGTTCCCAAACCAAACCTCAAAGTTAGACAATCTCCAAACTCCGGTTTTAAGAAAACCGCTCTAACACCACTCTAACACCACTCTGTCACGACCCAACCCACCGGGACCCATCTGACCGGAGGTAAGTCGAGTGTGACTTCTCAAGCTTGCCTCCAATAGATCAGGGGTTGGCGACCGGCGACGAGTGAGGGCATATCACACACATGAGAGGTTTTAGTCGAAGGTACCTGTACGCACGCATACATCTCCAAAAACCCATACAATGTTGAAAGGTAAAAATACAATCGATACCACAATGCATGTACACATCTATATCACCACATCAAAGTACGACACAAGTACCAGAAAGCATAAGGGCTAAATACAAGCTCATCAAAAATGTAAGAGTTCAATCTACTAAAAGGAGGGGACTACTGTCAAATGCAACACCTGATGCGAAACACGGTCTGTTTAGCTCAACTATGCTTCATCTGCTCCCGGTCCACTTAGAACTTCGTCAAAAGGTTTATCGTCAGCATAAGACACGACATGTGGTAACAGAGTCCATGCAGGGGCGAGTATAACAATACCCAGTAGGACACCCCGAAATCACCAGACATAAAACATCAATAGAGTAGTCAGTTCGTCACAATGAAGATATTTCAATAAGGATGTGAGACATAACAAAAATAATAATAACCCAGATGTGCTCGAAGGTAGACATCAAGTCTCGAGGTGAGGTCACGGCCTCACTGCCAGCCTAGGATTCTACTAGAGGCTCAAAGGTAACTCGTCCAGGAAAACCCACTCAACGAACCTTGTCATCCCTGAAGGCACCAGTAGATGATAGATGTCGATACACAAATAGGGGATCACGCTCAGGGTCATGGGGTATGTCGGACCCTATCCGGAATAACCCGCTAAGTAGGGGGCCGAACACCCGAGTATATTGGTCACGTCGATTCCTGAAACTTCACCTAGGGAAGAAGATATGATAGAGGATCCCACCTCGGGCCTCAAGGAGGGAATCCTGAAACTCTATCTGGGATTACTCCCATAGAGGGAATCACATCCTATGCTCAGGACGTGATGTCGCACTATACCCTCTTGGGGATGGACCAAGGGAACACACCCTAGAGAAACAGGTCCATGTTGGACGGGGAACTCGCCCAAGCTCACACTAGAGTTGAACTGAGAAGAAGGGCTCCAACTTGCCCTTCAAGGAGTGCACGGCATGTCCCAAGGGGGCACACAGCGTGTCTCACTAAGCCTGGCATTGCTCGTGTCTCGCGCCCACATGGCATGCATTTCTCCAAAATACACGGCGTGTCCTAAGGGGTACAAGGGGTACAAGGGGTACAAGGGGTACAAGGGGTGTAAATGGTCAGCCTGGCACTCGGGGTGTCGCCTGCTCAAGCCCGTGTAGTCTGGCCCGTGCCCGTGTACTCAAGGCGTGCCCGTTTACTCAGGTCGTGTCTGAGTGCTTGACCATATCTGAGTACTTTCCGAAGTGCACGGGGTGTACTCCATGTCACACGGCGTTTAGGGGTCGTGTCAACACTCGGCGTGTATCGTCTGCCCATGCCCGTGTACTTTCCAAAGTACACAGCGTGTGTCCCGCCATACACGGAGTGTGGGTCCACATTGTAAGTACTCAACCCTAAACATTACATATTCTAGTAAATTTAACTAGAATTCACTTTCTTATATTCCCAAAGATCTTTTAGGTTTGAAGTTTTAGAGAATTAGGACAAACTCTTGCAAAGTAAACTCATACATTACAAGTAGACACGTATACTCAGTATTCATTTTTTCCACCAAACAAAACTTTTTAAAATAAAACATGATTTCTTTTCATGATAAATCTTCACAATATTGCATTGATCTCATCCTTATCTCAACTCTCCCTTAAACCCTGTGAAAAACATTTTAAAACTTGGAATGAGAACAAAAAACTCAGTAAAGGATATAAAAGAAAGAAAATCGTTAGTCCAGTGAAAACATGAAAACCCATTAAAAACCTTTTCTTAAAATAACATACCTTTTCGTCTGAAAAGAGAAATTTTTCCTATCGTAATCTTACTTTTTGAAATCAAATGATTTTCATTAAAACTCATTAACAAGCATAGAAAAGTCATGTGCCTTGGGACATCATCATCATAAAACACTTACAGAACCCGTGTAAAAACTCTAACAAATTGAAATAATCATACGGCCGACTTCCAATATAATTATCCGAAGACCAAAATCATTACCCAATGCATCGGAGCGTTATCTGGGCGCACTCATCGTATAAACTATAACTGGCTCACCCGGGGCTATTTGGACGCACTCATCTTATGTAATGTTCAAGGACCATATCATGAATAAAACTCTTGAAAACTCTTGTAAACCCGTATGCAAAACACTTTCGGATATCAAAATACTTTTTTCTTGTAAAAATCCCTTTTAAAATCTAAAAACCGCGCACATAAAAATGAAACCATTTTCTTTGAAAATAATTGTGAAAACTTATAAAGGATACATTAAAGCATTAATGCGCCATGAAAGCAGGAAATTTCGTTCATATAGTTAAAAAAACATTTCTTTTGACCTTCGTAAAAAGAGATGAAAGAGGAACTTTAAAAGAATATTTTTAAAATAAAATCTTTTACATAAAACTTTAAAAAGATTCCTTTTTGAAAACATTTGAGAGAAATTCGAAAATTCTCTTTTTAAAACATTCATGTCCATATAAATACATAAATAAAATACATTTTAAAAAAACATGGACATAAAAGAAAAAGATTTAGAAAATAAATCTGTAAAACATTTAAAACGATGTTTTTTAATTAAAGAGTCTCTTACCATGAGTCTGATTCGTCACGTACGTTCTTTATCTTCCTGAATAATAAACTTATCTTAATTATTTACTTGCTTAAGAACCATTTTCAAGTTTATTATTCCTTTTGTTTCACTTATTACCATGTTATAACAATTACTTAATTATTTAAGTTCACATCGGACGTTTTGATGATATTCGGTATTGGAGTCCAAAATAACTTTGGTATAATGTCTCTAGTCAAAGTGGTCATTATTCCATCATCTCTAGAATAATATTCATGACATAATAATCATTATCATACATCAATTATACTTTTAAATCTATCCATTAAATATGGTTATGAAAATTGAACTATGTTGCAATCATGGAGACGGTAAGTCGTACGTACAAATGAGTAACGTTTTCATTTTTCAATGATCATTATGGAAAGAAAGTATCATTTTATCTTTCCAAAATGATCAAAGGGGATGAAAAATGAATCACATCGCTTCGTAGAGGTGATAATTCACACGTACATACAAGCGATGTTATCATTTTTATGTGTTTGGAAATATAAGTGTTAAAATAGGGAAACCCCCTCGCCTCCTTACCTCAAAGTGAGGCGGAGGCGTTCATTTATAATGAATGAGAAACTCCACATCGGACCACAAGTCCGATGTGGGATACAGACTCTAACACTCCCCCTCAAGCTAGGTGTACCTAGCTTGGACACATAATGAAAAGAAAGCAAGAAAAACAGAGACCAACACTCCCCCTCAAGCTGGACATGCCCAGCTTGATTACAAAACGAGACGAAGTAAAAAAAAAAAGAATGCTGCAAAGGTGGCTGCTCCCCCTCACGATCGAAGCTCCTGCGCAGGAGATGGATGGATGATGTCGCAGACGCGGCAGATGAACCACACAGAGACCGGGTCGGTTGACGGAACGCCGGGACTGCCGCACTAGTGGGGCCGGTCGATGAAACGCCGGGAAATCCAAACTAGCACCGGGAAAACCGCACTTGCGGGGCCGGCGACGGGAGGCGGGGATTCCGCAGAATTGTTGCGGGACTGGCGGCGCCAACGGGCCCAAATCCGAGGATGTCGAGCTACTGCGCCAGCGAATGGACGTGCCGGCGGAGAGAGATGCGGCTGCCGGGAGGTGCCGGGAGATGCCGGCGAGGCGGGGATGCCGCAGGAGGAGGCCGGCGAGGGTGCAGGAGGCCGGAAGACGGCGCTGGAAGTTGGAGGAGGCCACCTGCGTGGAGCGGCCAGCACGGGTGGAGGCCGGTTGCTGGCCGGAACAGTCCGGATCTGCCCGGATCTGCCCGGAACAGTCCGGATCTGCCCGGATCTGGCCGGAAATCGCTGGATCAGGCCGGAGCCGGCCGGAGTAGCCTGGATCTGGCCGGAAATCACCGGATCCGGCTGGATCCGGCCGGAGCTGTCCGGATCTGGCCGCCGGACAGCAGCAGGCGAGGTCGCCGGGAGGGGAGCGGGACGGGAGAGGCCGCCGGAGAGGGTTCGCCGGCCGGAGAGGGGTCGCCGGCCGGGAGAACGCCAGGGCGAGGCGCTGAGTGCAGGGCGCTAGGGCGCGACGCCGGGAGGAGGTGCGCCGGGACGGTGGGGCGAGCTGGGAGCCGGGGAGCCGGGAGAAGCCGCCGGGAGCAGAGGGACACGAGGCGGAGGGCCGCCTGGGAGCCGCGGCGACGGGATGAGCGCGCAGGAGGAGCGGGCCGCGCGCAGAGAGTCGCGCCGAGGTGCCGGGAGGGAGCGCGCAGGGAGCAGCGGGAGGCCGCCGGCGGTGCGCGGGTGATGGTGTCGGGAGCCGCGGGGAGCCGAAAGCAGCGCAGGGCGGCGGGAGCGCCGACGGGGAGGGAGGGCCTGCCGGGAGAGGGAGGGCCTGCCGGGAGCGCCGACGGGGAGGAAGGGCCTGCCGGGAGGGAGAGCTCCGCCGGGAGGGCCGTCGCGTGCAGTGGAGGTCCGGCGACGGGATGGGCCGTGCGGGTGATGGCGTCGGGAGCCGCGGGGAGCCGCGGGGAGGGAGCGCCGTCGGGGAGAGGGCGCGGGCGTCGGGCGAAGTCCGGCAGGGACGAGGGCGCACCGCGGGAGGACGGCGGCGGGATGCGCGCGCAGGAGAGGAGCAGCGGGAGGAGCCGGGAGCCGGGGAGCCGCGTCGCGCCGGGAGGAGCCGGGAGCCGGGGAGCCGCGTCGCGCCGAGGGCGAGCCGCCGGGGAAGAGGCCTGGCCGAGGCCTCGGGAGGGAGGGGTGAGCCGCCGGGAAATCGCGCAGGGCAGAGGCGGAGGGGCGGCGGCGGTAACCCTACGGGGCTTTGAGGCCGCCGCCCCCCGGACGGGAAAACCCTAAGGAAGGGGGAAAAAGAAAGAAAGAAAAAATGAGAGGGAGGAATCAAACCTCCTTTGATACCATGTTAAAATAGGGAAACCCCCTCGCCTCCTTACCTCAAAGTGAGGCGGAGGCGTTCATTTATAATGAATGAGAAACTCCACATCGGACCACAAGTCCGATGTGGGATACAGACTCTAACAATAAGAATTTAAATGATATATTATCTTTCCAGATATGTCATGAATATCATATATAAACACTAATTTCATCATTATAACCAGTCTTAAGAGACGTTGATGGGAAAACGAATTATATCGGTTCGCAATGCGGTAACCCGCCGTACACACGAACGGTTAATTCTTTTCTCATTTGATGGAAGTGGAGATTGATATAGGTCATGATACTAATATAATAACATCTCAGTATATAGAGGATATTGGATTTATTATTTTAGCATGGTTGAAAAGGTTTGAGAGGTGAGGAAGAATAAACAAAACAGAAAATTTTGATTAAAAAGAATACCTCTTCTTCGGACAAACTCCTTTGTTTAACACCTTAAGACACTTAGGATGGTGCTCTGCCTAAACTAAAGCTTCTAGAATGAGGGAAGGGTTTCTAGGAATAGATTTGGGCAGAGCTTGACCGAACTAAAATGGTTTTGAAGTGAGAGGGATTGAGAAGGGGTGCCATTTTATAAGAGAGTGGACCATTTTATAAGAGATTGGAGGGGCACTCTTGGAATTTCTCAAATTAATAAAATATAATAAGACTATTTTAAAGCCAAAACTTCCAAATAACCCATAAATGCATAGGGGTTGACATTGTCGGTCATATCTTATCCCCTTGTGTTTATTTAATATTTTTATGATTTTTAAATAATTTAATAAAATATTGAAACAGTTTAAGGGAGAGGAATAAATACAACGAAAATCCTACTATAAATCGACAGGGAATAACTCGACGAGACTCGAACCCTTGTGCTTATTTAATATCATTTTTGTATAATTTGATATTATTCACTATGACATTTAAATACAACAAGACAAAGGGGGAAATTTGAATCTAATGTATTCACACCTCTCTAATATGTCATATGGATCTATAAAATTCGCTGGACACATTAAATCTTTCAAATTATATCAAAAATGATATTTTTAAAAACGTTAATTTTATCTTTCTCTTAATTAAATTAATACTATATTCGTGTTGTGTAAGAATTTATGGTAATTATATCTTCACTAAAAATTACAAATAAATTACCATAATGTAGATAAATCTTTTAGCTTTACAAAGACTATTTATAATTGAACATATCTTCCGGATAACACCATATTAGAAATATTATACATATTGAAAACAAGAGTATAGCATGTTTGACTTTTAATTAAATAAAATATTATAAGGGTTATGACCACTTTCTAATGGCAACAAATGGTCATAGATCCGAAACATGAATGATTATGGACAAAATTTACTCATCCAATAAAATTTAGTCAAGTGTTTGTGTAATTTAATGGTTCTTATCATTTTAATTAAAATCATTTTTGTGATTTTTCCATTAATTAAATAATTATTACAACATTGTTGTGCATGCCTTTAGGATAATTATTTATTTCCTGAAAATTAGAAAAAAATTACCATGATGAAGATATATATATTAACTTTCAAAAGACTATTTATGGTCAAATATCTCTTCTGAAAAACCATATATTAAAAAATTATACTAATTAAAAACCATAGTGTGAACAGTTTGACTTTCTTTTAAATATAATACTATTAAGGGATTTAATGTCAACCAAGTGGATCCAAAGGGTCTTAAATTCGACTCAAGGATGATTATGGTTGAAACTTACTCATTCAATAAAATTGAGACAAGTGTTAGGGTAATTTGATAATATTTATAATATTATTTTTACCTTTAATTATCCGATTTACCCTTAAACGAGGTAATAAAAATTACTAAGTTTATTATTCATATTGTCTAAAAATAAAAGACTTATTTACTAAATTTGGACCTTCTGATTCATAATATGGAATCCATTTTTCAAAATTTAAAACACAAAATTGACAGAATTTAATTTAAAATTAAACCACCAAAATGTAACAAAAACCAGTTTTTTAAAAAAATGTCATTTTTAAATATAAAATGTTTTTATACTAAATTCAAATATAAAATTCATTTCAAAAACCATAATTGGATTGTTTTAAATTAAAACTAATTAAATTTTAAAAATAATCCAAAACATATTTTGACCTTGTAAATAAAATAAAGTTTTTCAAAATAAAACCAGTATTTTTTACTATTCATTAAAAAAGTAATATTTTCAGAAAAATAATCAAAAATTCATCCTGAGATAATTTTGATATGCTGAAACCAAAAATGAAATTAATTTGGTCAAATACATTTTCTAAAACATCAATAAATTTAATTATAATATTCATTTATAAAAAGCAATAAAACCTATTTTTGAACAAAACGTATTTCTGAAGATTAAAATGACTTTACTAAAAATTATGTTTTTATTTTCTAATCATAAACCAATAAATTAATGAGCTGGACCTTTATATTTATTTTATAAATCAGTTATTCCTATTCATATCCGTCAATTTAACGGTTAGGTTATAACAGTCACATTTAAATAATAATATTTAGTTTGTTCGTTTAAACTCGATGTGGCGTATCTTATACGCTACCGAACATAGTGTTTCCTTTTAAAAATTCGGGATGTTACACACATGGCCTCCTGGACGTGTACTTCATGAACACATCGAGTTGTTTGCCAGGTGTTACACGGCGTGTGACTAGACACACACGGCATATATAGCTATATGGCTTCCTGAGCGTGTACTCCATGTACACGCCGAGCTGGCTGGCTAGGTAACACACACCATGTGTAAGGAACACACGGCGTATGATATTTAACTCAACACAAAACCCCAACCGCCGCACATTGAGAACTACACGCCGTGTAGTCAGGATTTTTCCAAAACCCCTAATTCTTCACACACTTTTGCTCGTGCCTCTGCCACCGCGGGATCCGTCGCGATTCTCGCCCTGAATCGCAGATCTGGGTTGATCGTGTCTGCCTTGTTACCGGTGGCCGGATTCCAGCCATCCAATTCACTTAGGAATCGACTCTTATCACACATCTTCATTGTCGCATGCCAAACCGCGAATCAGGGTACACCAATCCGATCTCGTTGCGCCGCTGATCGTTCACCGTCGTCGTTGCACCTCGATCGCACCATCGATTGTGAACCCGAACCAGCGGTGACAATCTGTTGCGCCAAAGAACGATCATGCAACGATCGTCCACCGGATATTGATCGAACAGTTAGCCAAAGGAAATGTCGGTGATGAACATACGAAGAACGGGGAAAGAAATGCACAAAACACAACAAGATGAACAAACCCCGATCATTGTTCAGGTTGGCCTCAATCTGTTTTCGTTAGAATAACAAACAAAGAACAACAAATTAACAAATAATAATCAAATATCAATTCCTATATCTAGGAAGATAAAGCAACACCCGCAAATCAATCATTGATCAATCTTGTTAGAAGGATTGACTCGTGTTCAGCATGGGATAAACAAACGGGGATAAAATCCACAAAACAACATCCTACCTCGAGTTTGGATCGATCACTGACGAAGAACGATTACAAGTCGCAGTTGTTGGCGAGATCCAAGAACTCCATTGGCACACTGATCACTACACCACGATCCGTTAACATCCGCCCAAGAACGCTCCTCCAACGTCTCCTATCTCAATCCCTAGGGTTATGCGGTTAACCCTAGGGTTTGACCATAGCGGGGCTTTTAGAAGAGAAGTTTAGGTCTAGTGATTAATTAAACAAATAAATTATTTATTTATTTTATTTAGTTTTAAATCCGCTCACGACCACTCTTAAACAAACACCCGACGCGCACAAAGATTATATTGCACCTATGGTAAAACCCGCATTCCGGGTTCAACGGCGTTCTTGGTTTCTCCATCCGCGACTTCGTTCGGAAGTTAGTCCATTATTTTTGAAAAATTGTGCGAGCATGATATAATGTATTTAATATTTTTAATATCACTATACCAATGCTCTTCGAACCCCGAAATTCTGAGCTGACTCAACACTTAGCTTCGTAAATATTTCTTAAAATATTCTAAAGTCTTACATGACAAAAACAGAGTCATTACATTCATTCTCATTCAAATATCATTCAAACTCTTCCATGAGACTGAGGATTTAATCCCCCCCCCCCGCAATATTCAAAAATATTGCAGCTCTCTTCCATAAAATTTGCAGCCTCTAGAATTCTCTTTCACATCTCCATGGCATCATGCAGTGGCTCTTGTCATGGCGCATCACTCTCCCGCGACACTTTTCTCATCATGCACTATGGCGTGTAGTTCTCACAGCGAGGCATCTTCTGTTGCGGCACGACTTCTTCACTTCTCATAGAACAAGCTTCTGCTTGCTCCTCATCTCAACTTGAACCACAAACTCTTTTGTGATGTTTTAATCATGAACGGACGGATCACGCATCGTCTGGTTCGGTCTTCAAAATATTTCATTCTGGAAAACTTATCATTTTGGCAAGCAGATTGATCCTTACGAAATAACCAAATGACTCTTACGGAATTTCAGTTGACTCTTACGAAATTTCAGATGACTCTTACAGAATTACGAAGTAGCCAAATCACTCTTACAGAATTTCAAATGACTCTTACAGAGTATTCAAATGACTCTTACGCAATAATCCCTTAGCAAACTCTTATGAGATCTCAAATGACTCTTATGGAAACCTCATGCCTTTGTTAAATCCTTTTACCCTCCCCTCGAATGACTCTAACGTACTTCCAAATGACTCTTACGAATTCTTCAGAACTTAAGTATTCAGTCAAGTTCAGCACAAAATTTCCAGATTTCTTCAACAAAACATAGAACTTCTTCAAGTCACCTCAAGTGATCTTCAACCACTCAAAATCAACTCTAAACATTTCTCAACACCTCAAACAAATATATTGACAACAAATACAACATCATCCACGTGAGGGTTCAACACATTCTTCACCCAGACTAACAGTTTGCACTACCAAAGGATGAACAAGAGAAGCTCATATATCACAAGGAGCATTCTGGACAATAATAACGCTTTGCATGGAAAACATATGGCCAAGAAGTAGATTTATACAATAGATAACTTTGCAGGGGCCGGGGGAGGGTGAGTGGAGGGGGCATAACAGCGAAGCTTGAAAACTATTTAGAAAGGCACGGGTACATAAAGCTTACCACAAGAAAAGAAGTATCAACGCCATCAGATTTAAGCTCCTCTAATATATTATTTCCTTGAACATCATCCGCCAACTAATTTAGGTAGAAGTAGCAAAAATGTTAAGACTCGACAACCAATACTGAAACGGCCACAGGTTTTAAGCTTTGTTATAGACCTTCGCAATTATCCTCGGTTGTAAGCCCAAACGAGCCACGCAGGTTAGACAATTCCCAGCATTCCCCCCTCCTTGAACCTGAGGATCCAAAGTAAGCTAAACAAGTTTCTGATTTACACAATGCAAGAAGGGACATATGATCCCCCCGGCTCTCAAGTATTAATTTGCAAATTGTAAACCAAAACGCGTATAATAGGAAGGTAACCTTAAGGCTCGTGCTTCGTATCTTCTGATCTGGCTGAGGATAACCAGCGACAGTCGCTAAGAAATCCAGTCCCAGACCGCCACAGCCAAGCTGCCAAAGAAAAACACATTCCCGATTCATACATAAACCTCAGCGTTTGTATGCGTATACGAAAGCCTCAAAAGCGAGCGAGGAAGTGATACGCACGATGATACGATTCTCCGGGAGACAAGGGGACACTGAATAAGCCATTTTCGGCCTGATAATCGTTCCAGTGAAATTTTGTGTGATGCAACAAAAAAATGGAAACAAAATCAGGAGAAGGAATGGTCATGGAGAGCCAACGAAACAGGTTTGTGATACGATAGTATAGTACCGAACGAAGCAGAAGGCAAAAGCAACCGGAGATGAATTAAAGCCAGGAGGAAAGAATGAGTTGAGGAGTGTGACGGTGGAGGATGGCAGCGTTATCCTCGTACCGCTTCCACGAAGCACCAGACGGGGTGGATGATGGTGACAGCGGCGAGGCGGGACTGGTTTCAGCGACGGAAAGTAATTACCCAACAAAAAAATATAATGAATTTCTGTAATAAAAAATTGTGGCCCAGCGGAATACACACAACAGAACACGCCAAGCGGATAACCGAGTTACAAAAATTCATCAGATGGTCTTGATTTTTTAAGGATAAAATAGCAGCGTTTACGCGTGATTTGTCAACAATTCAACAACCTCGAAAAACATCATCCAACTCAAATTCAGTCTGCATTCAACGAATACATTTCCAAAACCAATTAATCAATCCATCTTCATAAAGAAACAAGCAAAGAGAATCAGAGACGGCCCTAGGGTAAGCCCGACGAGCCCTTGGGCTGGGGCAACGCATGGGCAGGGGCAACCTAGCCGACCCCGCCCTCCTTTCCCGGCAAGCAACTTCTCTCCTCATCGCTTCGTCTCCCCTCGCCTGAGCCCGCCGCATCGCAGCCTCGTCTCTTCTTGCCACCTCTTCCCCTGACGCCACTTTTCCTTGTCGTCTGTGGTCGCGGCGACGATGTATCCCCCCCTGCTTCTTCGCCCGTCGACGTGCACCTCGCCTCTCCCCTCACTCATCCGGCGTCGATCTCCCAGCACCGCTTCACGCTACTGGTTACCCTCGCCTCTCCGGTGCGAGCCCTGCTCCAACCTCCCCACTGCGATCTGGTACCACCGACTGGACCATGTCTCCCATTGCCCTGGCAACGTCAAAAAAGATGGAGAGAAACGCAACGCACGGAAATGGGAGAAACGGATTTCTCCCCTTTCAATGATTTTGGTGATTTTGAAATCATTCCAAAATCAGAATCATCCACCAGTATTTTTTTTAATTTCTAAAATTATCCCTAATATTTATACTGAATAATTTATTAATAAATAAACATTTCATACATATATAATTCAACGGTTCGTGCATAAATAATTTATAAATAAATAAATAAATTTTGTTCAATGTAATTTATAAATGATGATTTTTTTAAGTTCACCATAAGTTATAAGTAATACTAACAATCAAATATAATTTTTTTGATAATGTTATGTAAATAATTTTGATTATAACTGATTTTGTGTATATAAATAATCATGAATAATTTATAAAAAAATTTGATTATAGATAATTTTGATTATAATTAATTATGATTATCCTGAATTAATAGTTTATATAAATATTTTATAAATAATTTTGAATTAATAAATATTTTGAATTAATAACTTTGAATTAATAACTATTTTGAATTATAAATTATTTTGAAATAATAATTATTGTGAATTTAAAATTTTGAATTTATTATTTTGATTACATTGAATTAATAATTTTGAATTAATAATTATTTATTTTTTTATTATTTTGATTATCTTGAATTAATCTTGTGTGTATGTGTTATTTTTTAACAAAGGTTATTTGTGTCATTTGCATCAAAACAATTTCCTTTCTTTTCTTTTAAAAATTGTCACCAAACATGATGGAGAGAAATCCAAATCATTTCTTTTCTTTTACTAAGTTATTGATCCAAACACAAGGATATAAATCACAATCTTTTCTTTTCTTTTCATTTCTTTTATAAACTATCGATTTTTTTCTTTTCTTTTACTAAAATGTCACCGAACGCAGTGTTTGTAAGAACCCAGATCTTCTTTCTCAGGTATGTGACCATTGTTTGATGTTTTTCTTGGTTTTAAAGATAAGGGTGATATTTGGGAGAGTCGGAGGAGCTTGAAATGAAGTTTTTAGGCAAAAAGGGGAGTTGCACTGGCAGCGCACCCGTGCGGTCAAACCGTGCGTAAATAATCTTGGAGGCAGTGGTTAACGCACGGTTAGCGCACGGTTTTCCTAAACTGTGCGGCCTAACCGTGCGAGGTGTGTTTGGCGAGGCAGAAGCTAACGCACGGTTAGCGCACGGTTTGTCAAACCGTGCGGACTAACCGTGCAGGCACTTAAATCTAGATCCGAAATTTTTGGATCTAACTCGTTTTTGCCTTTAATCACCTCGTTTAAGCCCCTAAGCGGTCATAACTCGGGATTACTCTCCCTTGAAGGTTAGAAGACTTGTCCCAAGCATTCCGGAGGTGATCCGAAAGATTTTTTTGACGAATCGAAGCTGGATTCTTGAGGTATGTGATCTTTCTCCTCCGTTCTTGATCGTTTTCTTAGATCTACTTGGATCTGCTTCTTCTCTTCCCTCAATTTCTTAGATCTACGCTCGTTATGGGTAGATCTAAGTGTGTGGATGCCAAATGTGATGAGTTTGGGTCTTGGTCTTGTTAGGAGAAGAGATCTAAGGCGGTTCTCGGAGAATCAACCCGGGTTTCTTGTGCGTTTTTGTAGATCTACAACGTTCTAAGGAGAATAAAGCTCTGTGGTACAAGGATATCAATCTAAGAGAATCGAGGTAGGTGGTTTGTTGCCCTACGTTGAATGTCTTTGAGTTTTTGTTGCAAAAGTACCGGATACCCATGTATCGGGCATCTCGGGTTAGGGTTTTGATCCTGTTTTGTTATCTGCCTTAGATTGCATGTATGCTTGAGGTTATTAGATAATTAATATATGTCTGGTTGCATGATTAAGGATCACCCCGTGGGTGTCTCCCTTGTTTTGGCTGTTTATCGCCGTTTGGCTTAGGTTGCATGTGAGGCAGACCTTATTACCTTGGTTGACTGCTTTGATATCGTTGACTGCATGTTTTGCCTACTGTTTATATGCTTTTGATGCATTGTAGCTTTTAGCCAAGTAGCTGTTGAACTTACTTAGGGCTGCTACGAATTGTTTACGTACGATTGCTTTTACTCAGGGCTGCGGGAACCTGGTGTAGTTAGACCATAGAGGGAATTGACTTTGAGTGCTTCCTCAGAGGGCCTGTTTAATTATTACTGTTGCGAGACCATAAGGGGGATTGACTGTGTGCTCTCTCAGAGGGTCTGATAATTATCGAATCAAGACTAAAGGGGGAATTAGACGTAAGTGATTCCTCAGAGAGTCTGTAGTATCACTGCAAGACCATAGGGGGAATTGACGTTGAGTGCTTCCTCATAGTGTCTTTGCCTTTGTTCGAATGCTTGACCATAAGGGTCTGCCCACGTGAGCCACCCAGAGGGTCAGTGTAATAAATATTGTTGGTTGGTTGTGACGAGTCCACCAAGCCAAAGAACAAGCTTGAGTTTGTACTACTTGTAGTTTAGGTAGTCTGCTGGGATACCTGTTGTGTTACTTGTTATGCCCTGGATTATAGAGCTATTTTTGCTAGATTCTTTGGTTGATAATTAATGATTGAATTAAATTAATAAATAAACAGGAATGTAGATTTGTAGGATTGTTTACTTTGGTGTTCTCCTGTTTCTCTACTGCATTTACTTCCATTACTTTTGCTATATTGCTCACTGACAGTAGGGCACAGATCTTGTGGTGGTTGCCTACTGGGATTAGTCTCACACCCTGTTTGAGTTCTGCTTTTCGGCCCAAACAGGTTATATGGTTGCAGGTGTGGATAGAGATTGTGGCCCTTCTACCTCAGGTGCTTGATTGCTGGTTAGAGCTGGAGAGCATGAGACCGAGCTTAGGCTTGCGATGCTGCTGGAGTTACTGTTTACTTTTGCTACTTGGGTTTCAATTGTATTTCAACATGTTGTTTTGTTTACTGCTTTCCATAGAAACATGTGTCATGTTGCATCATTATTATATTATACATTGCTTCTGTTGTTCAGTCTCAATTGTTGTGTGCTGTTTACTGCTTCCGCTATTGTTCATTATTTTCCTTATGCTGCATATCTTACCAAATGAGGGCATAGTTTCCCCCACTGACTTACCAAGGCCCTCACTGTTAGTCGGCAGCCTCTAGCATTTGGGGAAACGTGCTTGAGGTCATGTGGCGAACCAGGTACGGGGCGCCAGTTGAGTGGCTCCAGATTCGGGTCGTTACAGTGTTAATGTCTGCACTTTCCTATAAGTGTACCCTTTCAATTCAATTAATTTAATTTCATAATTATTTTTTCTGTATTTTTTTTTCATTGTTTGAATGGATAATCAGTTTTTCATTTGGATCAATTTTTTATCTGGAGACTCTATTTGATCTTCCAATTTAAACATTTGTTTTTCGATTTTTATTTGTTTTTTGTTTTAAACTTTATTTTTTTTAAATGTCTTTTGTATGTTTTTTATCATCTTGCTTTTTTTTTGTAATTTGTATTTGTTATTAATTTTCTATTTTGTTTTTTTTAAATGCTCTACATATGTTTTTCTGTTATTCGACTTCTTCATCCATCAATTTTCATTATCCTCAATTTTTCGAATGAACCCTGAGATATCCCCCGTTGCAAGCAAGGCGATGTTCATACACCATGTGCATTTGTTCCAATGGGTAAGCAAATCATGATATTGAGGTCATTTCTGTTTATTCTCTTAAATACTAGATTCCACATTGACTCGTTGTCTAATTATGGAAGTATTCTCGGGGGCTCACAGTAGGACTGGCTGAAAAATGAGTTGTATGGTCCATTACCATATTTGCATCCTCTATTGAGGTAATGCAAATATTTCATTTGGTTAGGTTTTTTATTCCAATAATAGACCACTATTTAATTCAAGTATTAATCATTTACCAGTTAAAAAATGATTATATAAAACAATGTATTGTAATTTCAAGTATTTTTTCGGTTCAATATGTATATTATTATATGAGAGGGCAACATTTTTAAGGCTAGACTTGGGCAATAAAAGTGTTCAGGTCGATCCTAAAGAGAATCCCAATGTGGGTGATTCAACAAATACATTTCCAAAACCAATAAATCTATCCACGTGCATAAAGAATCAAATCAGCAATCATGAGTAACATGAAAGCGACATGATAAAACCGAGCATAAGGGAAGCTAAAAATGCTAAACGGAAGCAAAACAAATTCGACATTAACAAATAAACTTCTAGAATAAGCAATACAGGTCAATAAATAATGAATCAAAAGTGAAACATTATGCGCTTGTGAGTTCAAAGAAAATGGAAACATAAATCAATAAAGATGACTCAATGATTTAATGTGTTTCGACCAATTAGACTGCGTCCACTGGGTATGATCTGTTAGGGTTGTGAAGACTCATCAAGTCTCCAGAATCAGTTCAATGGAACCTCTGTGAGACAACTCAATCATAACCTACATAAATATTGCATCATTTTATATGAATATTCAACACATTTGACACTAATATACACCCCATAACCGTAAAGGTTTAATATCTTTTGAAACTAGATACATAATCAACTATTTCATAAAAGATCTTCAACATCTCATAA
Source organism: Viscum album (assembly GCA_963277665.1). NCBI lineage: Eukaryota > Viridiplantae > Streptophyta > Magnoliopsida > Santalales > Viscaceae > Viscum > Viscum album. The sequence goes on along the minus strand of OY728150.1, from coordinate 1,284,918,807 downwards.
AGTTCTTCTCACAAAATACTCTTTATGTACATATCATACTTAAAATCCTTCTTTATAATATGGGGAAATGAAAATATAAGAAATGGTGAACTTAGATACTTAGTAAAGGTAAACATGTGAGATATCAATCATTGATCATATGCAGACACGAGATAAGCATAAGGGTATGAGAGCATGATCATAACTTACGAACACTACAACACATAAGGCCTTTAACTATGCTATAATAGGGCTTTGTTAGCGTAAAAAATTCCTGACAATTAGAGCGCCCTTAAAGGGTCCCTTATCAACTCTATAATAGGCCTTTATCACTAATAGAAAAGCGTCGATAAAGACCACATTTATCGGTGATTTTATTTAGCGCTGATAAAGGGGGGTCTTTATCGACACTTTTTTTAGCCCTAATAAATGGTCTCTTTATCATCACTTTTCTTATAGCAGATAAATGGTCCCTTTATCATCGTTTTTCTTAGTGCTGATAAAGAATACATTTATCAGTGCTTTTTCTAGTACTGATAAAGGGGCATACTGTTGCAATGCGTTGTTAAAATTATAGCACACTACAACAACAAAAATAGGGAGCAAAACAAATATAGGGAGAGAAATTATATAATTGAATTGAAATAAAATTTACAACACAAATAAAAGAAAAAACTCTATATAATAGACATTTCAAACATTGGTTTGTATAATTACATGAGTAAGTACAATTTATCACACATTCAAAAACATCAGTGTTTTGTTGTTGGCCCTCAACTCCTAGTCATGCTATTAATTGTCGAACAAACCACCCCAGTTGGAGAAAAAGAATTTATATGTATAAGAAAACAATTCTTATGTTAGTAATACTATAAATATATAAATTAAACACAAAGTGCCAATTTTAAACTAAAATCATATACTTTGAGTCATATCAGGCACACCGTGTGTTAGATCGATTTGCGGTTGATTCTTACACACCACATCATTTCCTGTTGTTCTCAAAAGTAAGTGCTCTTTAATTAGCTCGCAATTGCAGTGATAAAAAACTCACTATGAATGTGAGAAAATTCAAGAGCACTTGCTTTTTGAGAACAATCCTTCAACTCTCACACCATTTCTTGTTCGTCTTCAAGCATTATCTTTGTAAAAAGTAAATAAGTATCAGATAAAAATGATAAGAAAATTAATCAAGTAATAGCAGATAAAATGATGAGAAAACAATCTGAGCTTGTTATGCTTAGTTTTTCCTATATGATACACATCTTAAAATTAAAATGACACTTATATATTGAAAACACACATATTGAGTCACACCGACCACATCATGTGTCAGATTAATGTGCAGTCAATTTCTACACGTCAAAAATGAATTATGGATCACTATCCTAAAGTTTGAAAACGATCTGATCTCGTTTTCTCAATTTTGGCTATGTGATATGCGTTTTAAACTAAAATGAAATCTTTATATTGAAAACACACACTTTGAGTCACATCGTTCGCATCGTGTGTTGGATTGATGTGTAGTCGATTACTACATGTCACAAATGAATTATGGGTCGTTGTCCTAAAGTTTGAAATTTTTTGAGTTTTTTTCTCAGTTTTGGATATTTGATGCGTGATTTAAACTAAAATGACACTTATATTAAAAACACGTACTTAGAGTCACACCGATCACATCATGTGTTGGATTGGCATGCGATCAATTCCTGCATGTGACAAATGAATTATGGATCATTTTCCTAAAGTTTGAAAATAATCCAAGCCTTTTATGCTCTGTTCTGTCTATGTGATGAATGTTTTAAACTAAAATGACACTCATATATTGAAAACATGCACTTTGAGTCATACTGACCACATCATGTGCCAAATTAATGTGAGCCCAATTTCTACACGTCATAGATGAATTATGGATCGTTTTCCAAAAGTATGAAAATAATCCAAACTCGTTTGTTCGGTTTTGGAAAATAACACGCATTTTAAACTAAAATGACACCTTTATATTGAAAACACACACTTTGAGTCATATCAGTCACATCATGTGTCAGATTAATGTGTGGTCGATTCTTACATGTCACAAATAAATTATGGATTGTTGTCCTAACACTATAAGAAAACCACCATGTAGCGGCGGTTTAAACTGCCACTACATGTTTTGGCAGTTTAAACCGCCACTACATGTTTTGGCGGTGGTTTACAGAAACCACCGCTAATAAAATAAAATCCTGGTTTTGTAAAAACAGCTGCTAAAGTGGAGAGAACCGCTGCGGTATGCAGGCGGGGGATGCAGATCTGTAGAAGCGGTTAAAACCGCCGCTACAGTTTTACCTATAGACTATTTGCGGCGGTTAAAACCACCGCTAAAAGATGACCAGAAAAAAAATTGCTGCTTCCACTGCACTAATGCCCTGCAAAACAAATCAAGGTGGTGCCCAAATGTCGAGGTGAACAATTAATAGTTTTTATCATATGGTAATGTCACAATGGTCACAAAGAACATTTTAAATTAATTTATTAAACCAATTTTAACATCTCCAAAAGGGGTCAGTGAGCATAACAATGACAAGTTATTTAAATTGGGATGAAACAAATGTTTATGTCCTAAACCACCTACCTCGATGCTGTATCACTCCATTAATCCATTAACGAATGAAAATTGAATGATTTACCAAAATGATCAAAAATAATGTGAATATATTCTCACCTAAATTTCACAGCATTTGATATAGAAACATTGAAATATATTAGAGTGGAAGGAAGTGATTACTAAGGGATTTTCATTGCTTCTGATGATGAAGGATTCTGACCCTAGTGGAGGAAGATTTCTCAAAACCTATGGATAATAGAGGAGAATATCCATGCATGAAGTGGAGAGGAGAAAACTATTTTATAAATAAGTAGGAAGAAAAATTGTTTAAAATCATTTAAGATGGGTTGTTTAGGAATTTCGTCCTCAAACACAACTACGCACGGGTTGGTTGCACAGTTGTCCAAATTGGCCAATAACTGTGCAGTAGTCACTTATATAAGGGGTGAACCCTCCCAACTAGGTGAATTGTTTATCTAACCGTGTGTATAACATTCTAAATTCCACTTTCCAAGACCTATATTTGGTTACATGGGTGATCTCCTGGGGTCTCACGTTTTCAAACAAACCATGTGGCCACCTCTAGTCCACTGTCTACAACCTCACAGTTCAGGGAAACTATGTAGGATGGGAATCATGGTTTCCTTAGATGGCGTGGCCCAGTATTTCCTTCCCATTTTATGTATATAGGATATAAACTAGTCCTGGATGCACTCGATACCTCCTTGAACCGTTTAGGCATCACATATGAGTCATTTTGAAGGAATCAGAACCAATAATCAATTGTGTGTACCTTTGGAAAAAAAAATCTAGGATGTTACAACCTCCCCTCCTTATGAAAATTACTCCACTAGTTTCCCTTCATATTTTAGTAGAACATCATCAGAGAAGTGTCTTGGCCCCAATTCATTCACATATACTTCCCACTCCGATGTATTGTCATGTATGCATCTATGCATCCAAATCACTGAATCCAAAGGAACTAACATGCCTTGGAGAGCCTTCATGATTGTGACATCCAAGACCCAGGTGCCACCTAATGGGTACCCCGATCTCAGTGGTCCATGAGGCTTCAAGCCTAATTCCCTAAACTCTAGAGGCTTACAATTAGAAACAAGGGACTATGGTGTGTTCTTAGGGAGATTATGCCTTCATTACTAAAGTGTAGCGCAATGTATAAAAGTAAACAAAGGTAAATAATGGAATAAATATAAGTAAACAGAAGGCACTATATAAAAATAGAGACAACAATACCAATAACTAAAATAACTTTAATAACATTCAAAAACTAGTGATAATTTGTAATGTCACTTGAAAATTGGAAAACATGGATACAATACAGTAGGCCTAACATGTTCCATTAAAGTATAAATGAAATCAAAAGACTACCCCATGCGTACTAAGTTCCAACTCAGTCCTCTTCTCTCAAGCTCCCTACTAAATAAAAAGCAATCATGTTTTTGAAGTTGTATGATTTCTGTTGTCAACACCTTCAACCATGTAATATAGTCTTTGTACCAAACGACACCTAGATAGGGTGTGAGATAAATCTCAGTGGGCCACAACCAACAGTGTCTATAATATTTGGCCAATGTAATGGAAATGTAATAGTATTGTGGCATGCATATATTAATTAAAGTAGAACAATGTACCTAATTACTCCAGTACCAATTTCAGACCACAACTATTGTATGAACATGTAATAAATTCATTCTTTTATTGTTTCCAGTTTATAACATATCACATTTTATGAATAGTGAAGTATGAAAGTTATAACAAGGAAACCTATAATGATGTTTAATAGTGAAGTCCCAAGGTAATAACCAAGGCGATGTTGACCTCAAGTGTCACCAAATTAGTAATAACTGTAGAATGGAATGGGGTAAGTGTGTAATCCAAGTATAATAGTCCAAGTAATTCCACAATGAGGCACCTACTGAGTCTAAGGAGTTCATCAAAGGTAAAACGAGGATAAGCAGTGACTGGGCCTTTTGGGATTTAACCATAGAACCTACTTATAAATTCTATATCCAAGGAGTGTATCCAAGGAATCCTACAATGCTATTGAAGATGACCAGAAAAAAAACTACTGCTTCCACTGCACCACTGCCCTGAAAAACAAATCAAACCAGACAAACCAGACACAATGTATTATTGTTATTATAATATTTATTTGTTTAGACACTATTGGTGGTGTCGTATTAACCTATACTCACACCCTTTTTAGGATGCCATTAATACCTGAGTAGATCTCATGGTTGTGGGAAGTATAAGGGAAAAATCCTTTTGATAGATGGTTGGTTTGGGATATGGTATGGAGCATGTATGAAAGAACTGGATGGACATTGAGACCCATTTTAGGATTTTTATGGGGTTTTTTATTTTGTTTTTTCCTTAACACATGACACTTGTATGAACTGACATGTTTACTATATTGGTTGTGGGGATTTACCCAATTTTTGGAATTGAATACATCATGCATGTTTATTCTTATAACATACTTGGTTATCATTTAAATTGATTTATACTATTGTTTTACATTGGTAAAGATAGTATATTATCCCCACATACCTCATTGGACCCTCAATACTAGTAGGAAGCCTCTTGTATATGAGGAGGCATTCCTATGGTCATGTGGCACATTGGTTTGGGGAACTAGTTTAGTGGAACCTTGGTAATGTGTTTTTTTGTGGGATTATCTAACCCATATATGGGGGAAAACCCAGGTTCTCGGTGTGGGATTGTTGTTCTTGTTGTTTGATGTTATAGTTGGATGTTATTTCACCTTGGGTGATATGCTAGCTGTGAGATATTATTGTTTTCTAAGGTTTTATTCATGGAACGACATATAATTTTTTATATATTCATGAATAATTTTAGGAAATCGAGATTTATATAACATGAATCATTTTAGGATCAAATAGAAAACAAGGTTATGTTTGTGTTATTGAAAATGAAAATCAGAATCTATTGGTTTCATAGAAAATAGTTCCTAATAAAGAGTTATCAGTCCACATGTTTTTGTGATTCATGGTGTCATAAGATACCAACACCAGAAGGATTTACCTTCTTGGATGATGATATTGAATAATTACATATTATAATATTAAGCATTGAGAATTTATTCAACACATCAACAATGGGTTTAACTCCTAGTCATCCAAAATCTCGTCTACCAATTCAAACAGAGGCCTAACTAGAATGATGTATACCACACTCGAGAAATCAAGACATAAAAGGAAACATCAAAAATCAATAAAATGCATAAAATAAAACATGAGAAATCAAGAAAATGTTAGGACATGAAAATGTGTGGTGGCAAATATGTGCCACACATGGTACATATACAAACCAAATGTTCCCATATTTGTTCAAAACATGAACAATACAACTCTACTCACGGTCTGATGATGCATCGTCACCCTCTCCACCTCCATCTCCACTTTCTGCTGTCACCTGTAAGAATATTATATTGAAAATTAAATATTGTTGCATATTTATATTAAAACTTAAAACCAATGAAAGTTTACAAACTAAATGATTTTGATTTTTTGTGATTTACCTGCTGACCACCAGTCGATGCACTACCACCGGGGGCATATCTTCTCATCTGATGATGTATAACAATCATCGCTTACTGCAAAGCAGATATTTGAGCCCCTTGATCTTGAATTGTGGTTCATAGAGAAGCAATCTCTCTCTGAGCATCTTCAGGTATGGAATGACTATAACCAGGAGTAGATGCGGCTGAAATCCCTGGTGGCATGCCAAAGACCTCAGATGGTATGAGTCCAAAACCCATCCCGCGCACTCTACCAGGATGCTCCTTCCCAAGGACTTTAGCAACTGGGTCATCCTGGGAGACTGAGTAGGACTTCCCAGGATTGACATCCCATAGTTCTTTAATTTTTACCTATAAATCAAATATCAATATATATTAACACATTAAAAACTGATAATAAGTTATTATAATAAAAAATTGACTTCATACCCCAACTTCTTTGGCAGGCTCATTAACAAAACTTCCATCTGATTTTTTGTGAACATCCAACCACAGTTCAGCCTGGGATGCTTCGTGCCCTAAAATCTGTGACTGCATTAAGCAAAGATAAATAAAAAATTCAATATATTAAACAGATAATATTTTCTTATAAATATTTAAAATAATTAAAATATTACCAATGTCGTTCGGCTTCTAAAAATCTTTTTGAGCCCGCAGTGTGAGGGATAACTTGCTTAGCCTGGTTTGATGCATTCTTTCTTGAGAGATCCTAAAATAAATAAAATGCAATTTAACAGTAATGTATTCAATGTCATCTCCTATTCATATACATGTATAAATGTAAAATAAGGATAATATAATAATATATATTTCAATACCATCCACTTCTCATCACGATGTCTGTCAAAAAAAACTTTCCACTGTTCTTTCGGTACCCCATTGGGTAGCTTCTCATACATTTGTTGCACGGTCAACGAAGTATCATTGACATCACACCACAATCTCCATTTTAAATCTTTCCATTTCTTACCAAGATTTTTCAATGTCCACTTCCGTGCCATCACATCAGCAACTGTAAAGTGGAAGAACATCTGTATATAGAAATTCATTTTGAACATATTAGTAACATGACATTCAATTAAACCATAATGTAATAAAATTACCTTTATTTGGGAATCAAACAATTTATTTTTCCATATTGGAGGCATATGTCTCCAATCATCATAATAAATAGGAAGGGGAATGGGCTCCGCTGCCAGCTGGCCTAGAATCTGGCCAAGTAACCTCGTGGCATCATTCGTAGGGACCCCATAAGAATCAAATGACATGACTATATTCTTGCAATTCATATTCCAAACATCTTAACTTTTTATGTTTTTCTTCACGATTGCATTTTTTTCATCTTCAATGAGAAAACAATTAGTATAAACAAAATGCAATAAATTTATTTAATTAAAATTTGTACCTATGACAGTGACACTCCAGTATGTCCGTGATGAACTGGAAGGGGCGTGTCACCGCCCCACTGCTGAGGCTTCTGAAGGGGGATTCAATGACTCAACTTCAAATGGGACACCCACAGATGGTGTGAGAGATGGTGCAGGGGGAGATGGTGCAGGGGTGTAGGCAGCTGGTGCCTCAGATGCCGTGGGGAGGGAGCCAGATGGATCGTCATTTGTCGCAGAACTAGATGAAATAGTGTACCGCTTTTTACTTGACATTCCTATAATTTAATCAAATAAAATTTAGTTCAAAATATATATTTCAAAAAAATCATGCAGAAAAAAAATTAAAAATGATAATAGATTCCCAGTACTAACAGACAAAATATATATAACAATGATAATGAATGACTGGAGAAATGAAACAAGTGGTTGTTGAATGAATAAATAATTGTACATACAATAATTTTCCCCTTCAATCATGTCGGTTTCCTACTCCATTGATTCATCCACTTCATTCATCCTTGCTAGAATAACATTTTTAATATCATGATGGACAAATATTTCTGCTTCCTGTTGTTGATGAAATTCAATTTTAGAGGTCAAATCTTCCACTTCATCACCCATATCATACAAATCTCTTTGTATTACGTGAAAAACTAAAATCCACCCTTCATCCACAACATCATTCACATAATATACCATTTTTTCTTGTGATGATAATATATATGGATCATGCAGTTCACGATCACCAACATCCATCAAGCAAGAGAAGTTCACAGAAGTAAATTGCAAGGAATCTCTTTTAACACCTTTGATAATATAGACCCATTTTCATTTGAATAAAACAACAGAAAAATATCCATGGTAGTTTAATTCAATAATATCATGCAACTTTCCATAGTATCCCACTTTAGTAAATGTAAATATACCACTATTCTGTGTTTTCAAACCCACTTCTCGATCGACTGTACGAAATCTAAAGCCATTCACATTATAAGCGTCGAACTTTCTAACTTGTTTTATAGGACCTCTAGTAAGAAACTTCAAATATTCTGAAAAGTCTGCTCGAGTATCAGTATTAATGATCTGAAAAAAGAAATATAATTTAATATATTTACAAAATGTATGTGTCAAACTAATATTCATATTTATTGAAATATTTGTGAACTTACACGTCGTGCAAACCATTCTACAAGCTCTTTATTCACAGATTTCGTTATATCTTTCTCATTTCATGTTCGGACTCTTATTCGCCTCTTTGTTTGTATCCTCAACTTTTCAATAAATGGATCTGCAATTTCACTATTCAGCACCACATATCTATGTGCCTGTAATAATTCCAATTCTGTCAGTATCAGATTTGGGGTCCTCCCAACTGATCGGCTAATAGCAGGAAATATTTTTGATTTCTGATGCATTTGAGATTGAGTTGACATGTCGTCAACACGTCCAACTCGATTAAATCTTATCTCAATATCATCCAAATATCTGGAACAAAAGTTAAGACACTCCTTAGCCAAATAGCCTTCAGCAATAGAGCCTTCTGGTTGAGCTTTATTTCTCACGTATGCTTTCAAATGCCCAAGATATCTATGAAATAAAATAATAATATTATGAATTTATTTAAATTCCAAAAATTGTTTACTTAAATGAAAAACATATAAATAAAATACCTCTCAATTGGATACATCCATCGATAATGAACGGGACCTCCTAATTTAGCTTCTTTAACCAAATGCACAGTTAAATGCATCATGACAGTAAAAAACGATGGAGGAAAGATCATTTCCATTGCACAAAGGGTCAATAAAAACCTCTCATGGAGGCTGTCAAGCTGAAATAGATGTAGAGCTTTCTCACATAATTTCCTGAAAAATGTGCAGAATTGGAGTACAACAACAGTAACTTTTTCAGGTAATAATGTATGCAATGTCAATGATAGTAACTGTTGTAACAAAATATGTGAATCGTGACTTTTCAATCCATGTAACTTACGATTCTTCAAGTCAACACACCTCAAGATGTTACTCGAATACCCATCAGATACCTTCACATTCTTTAAAATTCTAAGGAATGTATCTTTATCCCTATTTTTCATTGCAAAAATGGCCGGAGCATACTTTTCATTCTCATATGGCCAGAGATCATGTTTTATGTTCATTACCTGTAAGTCTTTGCGAGCATTGAGATGATCCTTCGACTTTCCATGCTTATTAAGTAATTTGAAAATCAAATTATCATAGATATTCTTCTCAATATGCATCACATCAAGATTGTTCTGCAACAAATTAAATTCCCAATATGGGAGTTTGAAGAATATACTTTTTTTTCTTCCATTGTTGCATTCTGATTTCACCTGACGATGCACTTTGGACCCGTTTTCCGCTATCATTCAAATGATGAACCTTCCCAAATTTTGTTTCAACATTTTTAAGCTATGTCAATATTTCAGAACCAGTTAACAACTTTGGAGGTGGTCTATGATCAATGGAACCATTAAATTTTGATCTGTTCAGCCGAAATCTATGAGATGCATCGAGAAATCTTTGATGACACAAGAAGCACAATTTTCTACTATGAGGTAGCCATTTGGGCTCAAAATCAAAGTTACAAATGGGACAAGCCAAACCCGTGTAAGTGTTCCAACCAGATAAATTCCCAAGCCCAGGGAAGTCACTAATGGTCCACATTATAGCAGCATGCATTTTGAACATTGTTTTAGAAGAAGCATCAAATGTCTCAACATCGTTGCTCCATAACTCCTACAATTCATCAATCAAAGGCTGCAAGTATACATCAATATCATTTCTAGGAATTTGTTTTCCAGGAATAATCATCAAAATGATAAAAGACGTTTGTTGCATACACATCCACAGAGGCATATTATAAGGGATCAAAACAACTGGCCAAATACTATAACTGGTACTCAAAGTCTCAAATGGGTTGAATCAATCATCAAACAATCCCAATCGAACATTCCTAGGATCAGCTAAGAAATCTAAATGTAATGAATCAAATGTCTTCCACGATTGGGAATCTCGTGGATGTATCATTAACCCATCATTGTTTTTATCTACAGAATGCCACTTCATGTGTTCAGCGGTTTTCGATGACATGAATAATCTTTGCAATCGAGGCTTCAAGGGAAAGTAATGAAAAACCTTTGTAGGTGTGTTATTTTTCTTCTTCTCCATGAAATTATGTTCATTCAGACTTCCAACATCACCCTTTGACTGCCATCTAGAAGAATAACATTTCTTGCAATTCTGTCTACTTGAATCCTCTCCCTAATAAAACATACAATCATTGGGACACACATATATTTTTGTATAATTCAGACCAAGCTTGTTAACAACTTTTTTCATATCATAAAATGATTCTGTGATTTTTGCTTCAGGAAATGCATCATGAATCAATTCCAATATCATGGACATTGCCTTATTTGTAATTCCAAATAAACATTTGATATGGTACAACTTCAGCAGAAATGAAATCTTTGAATATTTCAAACACCCACTATACAACTCTTGATTTCCATCATCAACTAAATCATGAAACACATTTTTCTCAGTGAGTTTTTCTCTTACATTTGGCTCCACAGAATCAAGAGGAGGATCCAATGATATGTTACAATCTTGATCTGCTTGTGTTACAGTCTCAAAAACATCACTTGTCACGTTGCAATTTGTAGCACCCTTTTATGGTTGTTCTGATATGTTTTGATGCTGACAGTGGTGTCTTGCAGTGCCGAATGCATCATTTATGAGGTTTTGCATTTCATTTTCCATTGCCAACGAACTTGGGACCTCATTATGTGGATTAACATCAGTAATCAATCTTTCTGTAACGTTCGATTCTCCATGCCAAACCCAACACAAATATTGACCAGGGAATTGCTTCAGTATTAAATGTTCATAAACTTCATCTCTCTTCAACCATGTTCGGACATAGACATATTATTCTCCCTTCAACAAATCAATTAGAAATTACAAAATCTAAAAACTCATTCAAACCCTTAACATACTGAGGTGTGTTCCTCGGTAATGTGATCCAGCTTTTATCCATGTATATCACAATGTGCCTACACAATAATAAAAAAAATTAAAACACATAGTTACTACTAAATAGAGAAAGAGATTCATATATACGATATTGTAAGATTACAGAAACAAAATATAATATAGATGAGCCCCTGAGTTAGATATGAACCCTCTAGTGTTTGGGATAAGGGAAGTTTCTTTGGTAAATAGAAATAGTGTGCTAACAATACCATATTACTCAATTACCACATGGTCAATACTAAAAGTTATGCTAAATAGTATTCCTATCACGTTTCCCCCAAATCTCCAAATTTTCAACCCTTGACTTTTTAAATTCTTTATAACATCAAAATATAATATTAGATAACAAAAAGTAACATAAGCATAACTTGGTTGGAATCATAGTTCATGAGGAAAAAAATAATGTTTCCAATATTGATGAAGAAGCATAGAAATAGCAGGATGTAACCCTTAATTGGTCCTGATTGTGTGACTCTAAATCACAAAGCAAATGGTATGGGCTTCATGACCATAAACTAAATGACCCATGCTCCAAGACCATATCTACACCTTCATTTTTTTTGGAATTATTGGGAAATTTGAGCTGTTTTCCTTTTTTTATAAAAATGATTTAATGATTATTAGGGCATTATTAAATTAAAATGAGAATACTACTATTATTTTACAGAGACATATTCTAGAACACCTAGGTGAGATCCTACTTATTTTACTATCTAACACCATATTCCCCTCTTATGTGGTCATTATGATTAGTTTTATTGAGTTATAATTAATTATGAGATCATCCATATTCATGATACCATATTTTACCAATTCATATCAGGTTAACTTGAAACATCTCTTCATGTAGGCTACCCCAACTTATGGTCCACACATCATAAACTTAAACAATGTGCACCAATTATAAAGAGAAACCTTAAACATCATCTATATCGGTACAACTTGCATGAACTAAAACTATATAAGTAAATAGACACACAACTCATCATAGTGAACAATTGTTCCGAAGCCATAAAAGAGTTGGAGAAGAAACTCCACTTTATCAATATTCTCCTCTATCCCCATGATGATAGAAAAAAATTGGCACCAAACACATTTTATCACAGCTTAGTTTTTTACAGTGATGTTGGGATCCAAATACTATTTACTTGATTCTGTAAGTAGGAAGCTAACGATACTGTAGAAGCCTCCTTGTTTTATCCACCATGAAGCCACTATAACCAAAAGATAGAGAAACTATGAATGTAGATGCTATAGGACAATAAGTAAACTAGGATATTGTTTAGAGTGTAGAACATGATTTTGTGGAAGTTGTTAAGGGACCTGTAAATGTGGAACTTCATTTTGGTAAATCATTTAATAGAACTTCTAAAATAGAATCCAATAACATTTTAAGGGGATTTTAGACCCAATAAAGCAGATGTGTTTTTGTATAGGAGGTCCAGTTTTTTTTAACATTGATGGGAAACCAGATGAGATAAACGTCAAAGTTGGAATGAATATTCTTGAGTACCCAATGATAGAATGATTATACATAGTTGTTTTGGATATGTTGTTTCAATACCTCACTTGGAAAGGATTTGTATACTTGTAATGTAAAATAATTATTCTTAAAAACCATTGGGGTAATAAATTTAGAATAATTTGTTAAATTTGAACATGTATGTGTATAAGAGATTAAATATACTTCAAAATTCACTCACTCTTTTCACTGTTCATGAGAGGCAACACCTAGAAAAGGACTAAATGAATAGATCATTATTTAAGGTATCCAAACTAAGGATCTATCAATATTTTTAATGTTCTATATTATATGCCACCTAGAAATTGATAATAAGGAGTTGGTTGGAGGAAGAGACTTTGGATGGAATATTAGTATAGGAGACACCATTGTTCAACTATGTGAAACTAGGAGCATCAACATGGGATTTAAACACAATATGTAGAGTCAGTCTTATGATAGTAATGTAAGAGAAAATCAATCAATGGGATGAGTTTCTTATAATCCATATCACATCAATTGACCAGGTTTTTTACAGTGCATCTTGAATTTGCACATGAATAATTAATTCATATCACCACTATAGAATTTACACCATTGTTCCATGAATGAGAATCTTAAAAAATATTTTCATAAAATTTTATGACCAGTTGGTGCAACAAGATCAACTCTACCTCTGGTTTTGTATGCTTAGATGGAATAGTCCTATTAGACTAGTTCTTAACAAAAGACTTATACATAACTAAGAGGAATCTAGGAATAATTAATTTTATTAGGATGGGCCTCATTAGAGAAGCAATAACTATCTTGTGACATTTTAGAAGTAGTTTTATACATAAGTGAAGGATATCATGAACAAGAAACATAATTCCTATATGGTTTGGGGTACCATTTGTCTAAATATGAAAATTATGGATATCATATATGATATTTTTGTATTGGATACATCCATCATTATTCTATTGTTAATCAACATGTGGAAACTATTCCTCATACCATCATTGTCAACACACCTCATAGATAGTGGTAGTGAGGAGGATTGAAATGGATAGAATTCTACATGACTATTATTACAGTATAATTTATCTAGTTTATTCAGATCATATACATGTATTTCATTGATTTAATCTTTTGTATGAACTACATGGTGGGATTTAAAGCTGGTATAGTCCACCAAGATTATTAGGTAGTGTTCACATCTCTATACAGAGATCTTCATGAATTCACATGGGATTTAGTTCTAAATACAGTTATAATTAAAGATATACTAATTGTGGTTGAAAAAATCAAGGACTAGTTAGTTTTAAAAAATTTGATTGTTGCTAATGAAACATGAAATGTAACTCTTCCTATAATAGTGGATTGACACATCAACATCTTTCCAAATGATTTATCTAGGTTAACATCCAAGAATGAAATAATATATTATATCAATCTACTTCAATGATCATTCCCATAATTGACTATTTATATCCCATTTATAATGAATAACTCATTAATATATATTCCATTTACAATCGCAACTCATTTATCACATATATCAATTCCATATCGTAACCCATTTAACACGATCACATTATATCAAATGCCCCCTTATGTTATGTCATCAAAAAAACACATTTATCACTTATTTCATTTAATAAAACAAGTTAACATGCCAACCTAATTGTCGGGGGTTCTATCTCACTAACCCACATATCATTTAAATTACTATGTTCTCAACATATCTTTAAAATCAAATCATGGAATAAAACACAATTCAAGATACTCAATTGAAATAATCTTGAATCTACCCTTCAAAAAACGAGTCTTCCTCTTTTAAAAACTCAACATGTCCCAAGAATTTCATTTATATTTACAACCATAAAAGGGGATTTTAAATCATTTTCAAAAAAGGGGAACCACACCCTCATTTCTAATCACCATTTGAAATCTATTAAGATAACCCCCTTTTTCCTATAACATTGAGGTCAACACCTCCTTTTCAAAACAATAACCACTTTCAAAACATTGTTGTCCTTCATGGAAGACCATAACCAAATCAAAGTGAAAAATTCTTATTTTAATCCATTTCAGAATCCAACTAGCCATTTCAAAAAAAATACCAATTCCATATTTCAAATATCCCATTAACCTTGAATACATACCAACTTACAATTCTCTACCCATTCACTTTCATAATTATATTATTGCAACATTTTAAAAAATATTTCACCAATCTTAAGGGGTTTTCATAACCCAAGGGTAGACCTAGGTACGATCTCAAACATCAATGGACCTAACAAAGTCCTTAGAGGGTTTCATACATCAATCTAAGTCCTAATCTCACTTTTCTTACTCAGGAACCCAAAACATAGTAAAGAATTAAATTGGAACAACCACATATGCATATAATACATAAATTTTAGGAGAAAAATATTCAATACCACCTTAAGTCATGGGGTCACTGGGATCGTGGGGGGCCGGGGTCACCGGGGTCGCGGGGGGCCGGGGTCGCGGGGTCGTCAACGTCCCGGGGTTGCGGGGGTAACGGGGGGCCGAGGTTGCGGGGGAAGTGGGGACAACGGGGTCGGGGTGGGGGGGGGGGGGGAGGGTCGGTTGTATTAAAAAAAATGTTTCGCGGTGGTTACCAGAACCGCCGCTAATAAACTGTCGCTAAAACCAATTTTTGTTGTAGTGTAAAGTTTGAAAATAATTTGATATCGTTTGATCAATTTTGAATATTTGATATGTGTCTTAAACTAAAATGACACTTTTATATTGAAAACATGTACTTTGAGTCAAACTGACCACATTGTGTGTTATATTGGCATGTGGTCAATTCCTACACATGGAAAATGAATTATGGATCATTTTATTGAGTTTGAAAACAATCCAAACTCATTTTCTTGTTTTTGGTGATGTTACATGTGTTTTTAACTAAAATGACACTTCTTTATTGAAAACACGCACTTCAAGTTATACTAACCACATTGGGTGTCAGATTGACATTCAATCAATTTTTATACATCAAAAGTGAATTATTGATCATTTTACTAAAGTTTTAAAACAATTTGTGCTCATTTTCTTGATTTTGTCTAGTGACATGTGTTTTAAACTAAAATGACACCTTTATATTAAAAACACACACTTCGAGTCATATTGGTCACATCGTGTATCAGATTGATGTGCGGTCGATTCATACACATAATAAATGAATTATGGACTATTGTCCTAAAGTTTAAAAACAACCTGATTGTGTTTTCTCAGTTTTGGATATTTGATGTTTGTTTTAAACTAAAATAACACTTTTATATTGAAAACACGTACTTCAAGTCATACTGATAACATCATGTGTCAGATTGGTGTATAGTTAATTCCTACACGTGAAAAATGAATTATGGATCATTTTCCTAAATTTTAAAAACAATATGAACCCATTTTCTCAGTTTTGGCTATGTGACATGCATTTTAAATTAAAATGACACTTATTTATTGAAAACACGTACTTAAAGTCATACTAACCACATCGGGCTTCCGATTGACGTGCAATCAATTCTTACACATTACAAATGAATTATTGATCATTTTTATAAATTTTGAAAATAAGATGAGCTTGTTTTCTCAGTTTTGGATATTTTATGTGTGTTTTAAACTAAAATGACACATTTGTATTGAAAACAAGCATTTAGAGTTATAATGACCAAATCGGGTGTTATATTGACATGAATTCAATTCCTACACGTCGCAAACGAATTATAGACTATTTTCCTAAAGTTTGAAAATAATTTGAGATCGTTTTCTCGGGTTTGGATATTTGATGTGTATTTTAAACTAAAATGAAACTTTTATATTGAAAACATGTATTTCGAGTCATACCAACCACATCATGTGTCAGATTGGTGTGCAATCAATTCCTACACATAAAAAATGAATTATGGATGATTTTACTAAAGTTTGAAATCAATATGAGCTTGTTTGCTTGGTTTTGGTGACGTGAAATGCATTTTAAACTCAAATGACATTTCTTTATTGAACACATGCACTTCGAGTCATACCAACCACATCGGGTGTCAGATTGACATGCAGTCAATTCTTACACATCATAAATGAATTATCGATCATTTTACTAAAGTTTGAAAACAATCTGAGCTTGTTTTCTCATTTTTGGCTAGTGATGTGCATTTTAATCTAAAATGACACCTTTATATTGAAAATACATACTTCAAATCATATTAGTCACATCATGCATTATATCGATGCGTGGTTTATTCATACATGTCATAAACAAATTATGGACCTTTTTCATATATTTTGAAAACAATTCGAGTTTATTTTCTCAGTTTTGGCTATTTTTTGTGTGTTTTAAACTAAAATGACATTTTTATATTGAAAACATGTACTTCGAGTCATACTGACCATATCGTGTGTCAAATTAGTGTACGATCAATTCCTACATGTGAAAAATGAATAATGGATCATTTTTTAAAGTTTTAAAACAATCTAAGCTTATTTCCTTAGTTTTGATGATGTGACACACATTTTAAACTAAAATGACACTTCTTTATTAAAAACACACACTTAGAGTCATACCGACCATATCAGGTGTTAGATTGATGTGTGGTAAATTCCTACACATCACAAATGAATTACAAATCATTTTCCTAAATTTTGAAAACAATCCGAGCTCATTTTCTCAGTTTTGGGTAATGACATGCGTTTTAAACTAAAATGATACTTTTATATTGAAAAGACATGTTTCAAGTAATATCGGTCATATCATGTTTCAGATTGATGTTTGGTTGATTCATACATGTCCCAAAATAAATTATGGATTTTTTTCCTAATGTTTGAAAACAATCCAAGCTTTTTTACTCAATTTTGGTCATTTGATGTGTATTTTAAACTAAAATGATACTTTTATATTGAAAACATGTACTTCAAGTCATATAAACCATATCGTGTGTCAGTGTAATACCTGAAATTCCATGTAATTTTTTTGAAAAATTAAATGGGATTATTTCAAGACCATACTCTGAGATGGAATGTGATTCTGAGTCCTGGAGTGACCAGAATGTATTTTCGAACTATTTTTAAAGTTTATTAAATAATTGTGCGAGCGAGTTTTTCTAACTTTTAAACCAGTTCCCAGATCAAAAATTTGAGGGCACCATTGAACTCAGAGTGTTGAAATTCACTTAGTAATGGCCTAACGTCAACTGACATAGGTTGATCGAAAAAGAGAGTTTTTGGGACTTTGAGAAGAAAATTAAAATAACTTAAAAAAGTTATTTTATTATTTTCTCTTCATCATTACACAATGACCTGTCAGCACTGCGGTACAACGACAAGGCGACACTAAATCCATTAATGAAATTTATTAATAAATCAGTGTGGTGACGTTGTAGCGCACAACACGTCTTCCTTATTTAATTAAATAGAGATTTGGGGTTGAAGAA
This sequence comes from Viscum album, assembly GCA_963277665.1. Classification (NCBI taxonomy): domain Eukaryota; kingdom Viridiplantae; phylum Streptophyta; class Magnoliopsida; order Santalales; family Viscaceae; genus Viscum; species Viscum album. Next base: position 1,284,900,294 of record OY728150.1, on the reverse strand, counting down.
TAACCCTGGAATTCCTCTGATGAACGAAGAAGAAAACATCTCCAATGACGAACACTGTTGAATTGGAAAGTGGCGATGATACCCTTGGAGAGAGAATTAGAACCAGAGATTGAAAGATGATGACGGGTTATCTTCCTCAATCAATATCCTTTTCCCAGGTAGGGGTTGAAATCTTAGTGATTATTTTTCTCCCATTCTCCCCTCTAAACGAAGAATGTGGATAAACTCTCTAACAAGTTGATCCGCGGATGGATTCTTCTCGTGGGAATGAGAAATATTTTATTGTGGGATTGGTTATGGGGATTAAATCTTAATGATTTATATTTATGCTTTGTGATCCTGCTGACAAGAACGATTCTAGACCGACACGAACAAAGGCCAATTTGTTCATTGGGTGTTCTATGTGATCCCCACTCTCTCTCTCCTTGTTGTTCACCGATGGACCCACGAGGTCGCGTCAGATCTTTTTCGGGGGGATTTCAAATGAGTTTAGACCCCCAAAGCGATGAAAAAATGTAAAGGAGTATGCGGTAGAGATGGTGACTCCCCAAGAAACCCAAAAGCGCAAACAGATTAGGAAACAGACCATCGGAGTAAGTCCGGTGGCCCGTGGGTGGGAGGCGGCGCGCTGAGGTGGTAGAGGCTGTGGCCAATACGGGCTGCGGCGATGCAGGGTGGTGGCGTCGGTCGGGTGCTACGTTAGGTGGAGCGGCCCGCGAGGCGGGTCGCGGCGTGTGTTGGAATGAAGTCCACAGTAGACTGCTTGCGGAGGGTGGTGGTCGACCTTAGCTGACTACTTGGCTGCGCGAACCAGACGCCAATAAGAATCTGGGATAGACCCAATCAAGATCATCAATACTGACCAGGTCAATGAAGTAAACTAAGCCGCAGGGTGGCCCAGGATGAAGAAGAACTGACTCTCCAAATTGTGGGTCATCTCGGATGGGAAACTGGCCCGATGGGTGGCCCGGCTGGTCAGAACCGGTCCGACTAAGTTAGACTAGACCGAATGAGAACTGGGTCGTTGGGCGACCCAACGGGCTGGACTCATGGCCGAACCGGGCCAGGTCTAGCAAGGCCCACTAGGTCTGGCCACTAGGTGAGGTCAGACTGGGTCAGGTTGGGTCGGACGAACTGGTTCAGGTCATGCAGGACCCCCTGGCCGGGTTGGTTGGGTCAGTCCGACCAAGTCAGACTGGGCCCAGATGCAATTGACTCCTGTTTACTAAAATGCCAATATATTTCAGACTGGGTGTCTGATTGATGCTTCATCTATGAAATTGGGACCCTTATGATGAGACAATACTTTCACTACTGGAAATGGACAATTTCCCAATGGTTCTGAACCGTTGGGAAAGCCTGCAGAACCGTTGGTATATCTTATACCAACGATTTTGCAAATCGTTGGTAAGTAAGCCATTGGGAAAGCTTTTACCAATGGTTTACACAGAACCGTTGGGATAGGTTAGAAAAATGAACCTATCCCAATGGTTTGGCACAAATGTTGGGATAGTTTTTCCCAATGGTTTGGCTTGAACCGTTGGGAAAACCAACTATATGAAGCCCTATCGCAAGGGTTTTCAAACCGTTGGTAGAGGTATTTCCCAACGGTTTGGGGAAACCGTTGGGATAGGTATTTCCCAACGGTTTGGGGAAACCGTTGGGATAGGTATTTCCCAATGATTTGAGGAAACCGTTGGGATAATTAAATATATAAAAAATAATTCAGCAGAGGTTTGAACCCACAACCTCCATGTTATAAATCAATGACTTTACCACCATGTTAGAGTATCCATTGTAAATATATTTGGATAAATAAATAAATAAATAAATATATATATATATTTATATGTAATTTATATATTTATTTATTTGAAAATATTCTATAAATTAACTCATAAAAAATAAGGGCACCTATCCCAACGGTTCTCAAAACCGTTGGGAAAAGTGGCCTCAAAGTTGAATTTTTCCAACGGTTTGGCCAAACCATTGGGAAAGAAATACCCTTTCCCAACGGTTTGTCCAAACCGTTGGGAAAAGTGACCTCAAAGTGGGATTTCCCAATGGTTTGGTCAAACCGTTGGGAAATCTATACCCTTTCCCAACAGTTTTTCCAAACCGTTGGTAAAATTGACCTCAAAGTGGGATTTCCCAATGGTTTGGCCAAACCGTTGGGAAAAGTGACCTCAAAGTGGGATTTCCCAATGGTATGGCCAAACCGTTGGGAAAGGGGGCCTATACCAACAGTTTTTACAAACCTTTGGGAAAAGTGACCTCAAAGTGGGATTTCCCAACGGTTTGGCCAAACCGTTGGGAAAGGGGGCCTATACCAACAGTTTTTACAAACCTTTGGTATAGAAGCATTGGAAAAGGTCAGATTTCTAGTAGTGTTTGAGTATAATATAAGTGAGTTTTCATGGCATTCAAGATACAACTGATGGCTTGAGGAGTAGATTCTTCCAAAATCAAGCGCGTTGGAGAATGGCTATGAAATGAAGGATATGATGAGCGGGACCTCGGTGGTCCCGTAGACGAGAGGAACTCAATGGTATAGTAGAGGAGGGGACCTCAGTGGTCCAGTATCCAAGAGGACCTCAGTGGTCCTGTAGCTGAGCGAACCTTAGTGGTCTAGTAGCTCAACGAACCTCAGTGGTCCAGTAGCCGAGCAGACCTCATTAGTCCAGTAGCCAAGCAGACCTTAGTGGTCCAGTAGCTCAGCGGACCTTAGTGGTCCAGTAGCTGAGCATACCTCAGTGGTCCAATATTTGAGATAACCTCAGTGACTCATCAGGGATGAGTCCCTCATTAGTACGAGATGATTCAGTTTTACGACTGATAATATTACTTTCTATACTTTGAGTTATACCTGGTGTGGGTTGTCTTTGCTTTGTGGTCTTTCCTTTTTGGTTTGGGGTCTCTATTGATTATTGTGTTACTCACCCCTGCACAGGCTTTGCCTGCATGTGTCGTGTCTCATGCAGGTGATCAACACTTTGACAAAGACCTTGGTGGTCCGAGACCAGGTCATGCTTAGTGTGAAGAAATGAACGAACACACTTCTACGACTATAGGTATCTACCCTTCACCTACCCTTCAGGTAGGGTCTCGAGCAGATGGACTGTGGTAGTTTTACTTTCCTTTGTGGTTTTGGGCTTGTATTCTGGCCCTTTTTTACTTTTAGTTTGTACTGTACTCTCAGTAGTTGTCACAATGACAGTTGTGGTTTACTTTGTATTTACTTTCTGCAGTTTGAGCTTTGTGCATGTGTACAGGTTTAAAGGAAATTCCTTCCCTTTTTTGGGATATTCCTACTCAGTGCTAGTTGTCAGCCTCTGACCTATGGAAGGTATACTTGGGGTAGTCACAACATGGGCCCTAGGGGATGGGTCGTGACAAAGTGATATTAAAGGGTGGTCGATTCTACCAGAAGAACTAAAAGTCTGTAAATTTTTATGGGGAAATAATGTTAAGTGTTTTGAGTTCGAATTTCAGGCATGAGAGTCCAGTGTTGGTGTGACGACCGATATATCCAAACACCAGGACCCTTATTTTTTTTTACAACTCGGTATATGAAAACACTGGTTGCATGTGTCTTTGAATGTTTTCTCATGATCTTTCTAAGTTATAGTCATCTCACCAGGTATAATATATTAATTGTGATTCATCTTGATCTCTTTTAGGATGCCTTTACACAGACAACCATCTATGATTCCAATGCATGACCACGAGGATGGTCCATAGAGTGATGAGGCTTCGGTATATAGATTGTTGCCTGAGATGGCACCTTTGGGCAGTGTCCCAGCTTTACCACTTCCCTTTGGTTAGCAGTTACTACCGGTGCTACCGGTAGAGGATGCATGTAGGCTCAATGCCTTACACGAGTTCCAAAGACAGAGAACTCCTAGGTTCAGGGGAGAGATATATCCTCAGGTTGCTAAGGATTGGCTGGAGGTGGTGCCGCGAGACTTTTTCTTAGTGAGGATGCCACTTGAACATATTATAGTTCTAGCCATGAGCCTTCTACAGGGCTCAACAGAGAGATGGTAGAGTTTGACGATCCATACACATGAGGAGGCGACCCTCACCTTGTCTGACTTTGAGCGAATTTTCAGGGAGGAGTTCTTCCCCACGAATTTACGCTCAATGCGCATACAAGAGCCGCTTCACCTATAGTTGGGAAACCTGACAGTGGATGAGTACTCTATGAGGTTCAAAGATATCTCCCATTACTCTATAGATATGGTACATGACCTTTTCTTTAGGACCAAAACCTTTGAGTAGGGACTTCGATTAGATATCAGGGAATCAATGATTTCCCTCGGCATACCTATGAAGGCTGGGGTGATGAAGCGAGCTCTACTAGTGGAGAGATTCCTCACAGAGCAGGCACCGATGGTGGGAGCTACCATCGAGTGACAGGTGGTTGAGTCATCTATGGTGGGTAGCCTACAAATGACGTAGAGGCCCAAGCGGGTTAGACCATCCGGAGGATGACCCCAGGACTCAAGGTTGGCGATAAAAGGATCCCGGGGTATAGGGAGTTATCAAAGGAGTAGAGTATGCTACGCGTATGGTGGGAAGGGGCACATGGCTTGGGATTTCCCGACTCACCGCGCAGAGGACCGAAAAACAGTCGAGGGACCACTGAGGCAGCGATAGAGACAGGAATAGGGAGGTATTCCAGGTGGCGAACATGGCAGATGAGTGGGACGAGCAGCATGAGGTGGGTGTAGGTACGAGGTACTACCACCACCACCCCCAGGTGGTCCACCACGGGCTCCAGGAGAAGGTGGAAAGGGGTGGGATCATCTTCTGGAAATCGAGGCCTACGGTCCCAATGTCCCAAATATGATACAAGGTATGATCTGTGTCTTCTCCACTTTAGCTATAGTTCTTATAGACACAAGTTCCAGTCGCTCTTTCCTTACCACAGATCTTGTTCGGAGCTCAGAGATTCTGATCAAGCCATTGGCTCGATCCTTATGATTAGAGACACCTACGAGAGGGGATTCGATGATCACACACTGGTTCCAATAGTGTGATCTTACTCTTAGAGGTGAGAGATTCAGATGGGATCTCATAGTAGCGACGTTGAGGCCTTACGATGTCATTCTAGGTATAGACTGACTATCGGTCATTCATTCTCAAATCGAATGTTTTAGATGCATAGTGCGATGTGTCCACAGAGATGGGAACCCATTTTCCTTTGTCAACAAGAAGGAAAATAGAGCAGTGTGGGATGGAATTTCATATAAGAGGGTGTATCCGATCACTCATTAGTTGGATAACATGACCCTTGGTGCAGTGGATGATACGAGTCCATAGTTTCCTACAGTGGTGGATGAGTATGAGGATGTCTTTCCATAGGTTGTTCTAGGAATACCTCCTCATAGAGAGGTAGACTTATACAATGATCTATACCCTGCGATGACACTGATATCTACACCTATATATCAGATGGATTCCGTAGAGCTCTGAGAACTGAGGGTATAGTTGGAGGACTTGTAGAGGAAGGGGTTTGTAAGGCCCAATATTTCACCATGGGAAGTCCCAGTATTGTTTTCCAAGAAGTCATATGGAAGCTTGAGGTTATCCGTGGACTTCCGGAACCCGAACCAGGTGACTGTGAAGAACAAGTATCCTCTATCGAGGATTGATGACCTCTTTGATCAGCTGAAGGGAGCGAGATGGTTCTTAAAGATATACCTTAGATCATGTTATCACTAGCTTTGAGTACGAGATAAGGACATATCGAAGATGGATTTTGGATGTCTTTACGACCACTACTTGTACTTAGTGATGTCTTTTGGCATAACGAATTCCCCAAAAATGTTTATAAGACTCATGAATAGGATATTCGAGTTGTACTGAGACTGGTTTGTAGTGGTCTTCATTAATGACATCTTAGTGTATTCAACATCCGGGGAGGAGCACATGATACACCTGAGGATGGTTCTAGACACACTCTGAGAGCACCATATTTATGGAAATCTCTCAAAGTGTGAGTTCCAGATATGAAAGTTCCACTTCATGGGACATGTCATCTCAAAGATAAGAGTTGTGGTGGATCCAGCGAAGATCGAGGCAGTGCTTTCTTGGGATCCAACCAAGAGTGTTACCGAGGTGCGGAGTTTCCTTGGGTTGGCTGGGTACTATCAGAGGTTTTTACATGACTTCTCTGGAGTGGAAACACCCACAAAAACATTGACGAAGAAGGGAAAACCCTTTGTGTGGAAAACAAATATGCCAGCAAAGCTTTCATTAGCTAAGGTAGAGCTTGATGAGTGCTTCTATCTTGAGGCTGTCAGAGGAGGGCACCGACTATGTGGTGTTCTGTGACACATTAGGAACTGGTCTTGGTTGTGTCCTGATATAGGTGAAATCAGTGATTGCTTATGGCTCATGACAATTGAGACCTCATGAGCAGAACTATGTGACTCATGACCTTGAGTTGGCAGCGGTAGTCTTCATAGTGGAGATGTGGCAACACTAACTTATGGGTGAACGATTCATCATCAATTCTGACCACAAGAGTCTCAAGTATATATTTTATCAGAAGGGTTTGAATATGAGATAGTGACGTTGTCTAGAGTTCCCCCCAAACTATGACTTCAATATAGTCTATACTCTTGGGAAGGGGAACATGGTGGAAGCTGTTCTTAATAGAATATCAAGTTCAAAACTACTAAAAGAGGCCTCATAGTAGTTGGCCTCGCTTCATATATCCTTCGTGGATAGAGAGGAGACAATTTTTCTTCAATTGATGGTAGCTTCCCCTCCACTCTTACAAAGAGTCAGGGAGGTGCAAATCAGAGATTCCAACTACGAGACTACATGTGCCTAGATGTCCACAGGGCATGCCTCTGATGGATATTCGAAAGGTGGGGAGCACGTCATCCTTTTTAGAGGATGCACTGTAGTACCGGTGGCATTGCAGGAGGAGGTGTTGAGGGAGTTCCATACACCCCCTTTGGCAATACATCTATGTGTAGAAAAGATGTACCAGGACCTCTGATGTCAGTACTGGTGGCTGGGGATGAAGAAATAAGTGATAGAGTTTGTCTTGAGATGCCTCACTTATCAGTAAGTGAAGGTTGAGTACCAGGTTCCAGTAGGTTTTACACAACCCCTCTAGGTACCGGAGTGGAATTGGGATGAGATATCAATGGACTTCATGATGGGATTACCACATATGTCCAGGGGGGCACAATAACATATGGGTGATCATAGACCGACTTACCAAGTTAGCCCACTTCCTACCCAATCAAGAGTAGGGATCAATAGAGATCTTAAGACGACTCTACATGTAGGAGATAGTTCGACTCTATGGAGTCCCATCTATGATAGTCTTAGATCATGATGCATGCTTTACATCCTAGTTCTGGAAGGGATTGCAGGATGTGTTTGGGACTCAACTACGCTTAAGCACAACCTTTCACCCACATACAGATGGTCAAAAAGAGCAGACCATACAAACCTTAGAGGATATGATTTGTGATTGCGTTCTTGATTTTGGTCACAGTTGGGAGGACCACCTACCACTGGTAGAGTTTGTGTATAACAACAACTACCACTCCACCATCAGTATGACACCATTCAAGGTACTACACAAATGACCATGCAGGTCATCATTATGTTGGACAAACACAAGGGAGACAACACTTAAGGGTCTAGATATGGTACAATCTACCACTAAGAAGGTGAAGGTCATTTGAGAGAGGATGAAGACTGTACAGAACCAAAAGAATTCTTATTATGATGGGCAATATAGACCCTTGGAGTTTGAGGAGGGGGACCAAATATTCCTATAGGTCTCTCCTTGATGAGGGATACAGAGATTTTCCTGGGGCAACAAGTTATCTTCGAGGTTCATCGGACCTTTCCTGATACTGCATAGAGTGGGTGAGGTGGCATACCATTTGGATCTACCGCCACAATTAGAGAGGGTTCATGACATCTTCCACATATCCTAACCGAGGAGATACGTGCATAACACTTCTCACATCATCGACCATAGTGAGCTGGGGATTGACGACGGGGTGACACTCACAGAGTACCCAGTGGAGATAGAGGATCGACATGAGAGGATCCTTCACGGGTGGTTGATTCCTCTGGTGTGTGTTCTTTGATAGTATAAGAATCTCTAGGAGAGCACATGGGAGCAAGAGGCTTAGATTTGTGCTCAGTACCCCCAATTTTTTGATTAGCCTTTGTTTGGATTTCGAGGATATAAATCCCTAAGGTGGGGAGAATGAAATACCCCAGAATTCTTTATAAAATTTTTGAAAAATTAAATGAGATTATTTTGAGACCAGGCTCTAAGATAACACATGATTCTGAGGCCTAGAGTGGACAAAATGTATTTTCGAACTATTTTTAAATTTTATTAAATAATTATGTGAGTGAGTTTTTCTAAATTTTAAACTGGTGCTCAAATAAAAAATCTAAGGGCATCGTTGAACTCAGAGCTTCAGTATTCTCCTAGGAAGGGCCTAAAATCGACTGGCATGGGTTGACCGGAAAAGATAGTTTTCGAGACTTTGAGAAGAAAAATAAAATAACTTAAAAAAGTTATTTTATCATTTTCTCTTCATCGTTACGCAATGAATCATCTGTGATACAGTACAATGATGAGGCGACGCTGAATCCATTAATGAACCTCATTAATGAATCATTATGGAGACATAGCAACGCACAACATGCCTTCCTTCTTTAATTAAACAGGGATTCAGTGTTTACGAAAAACCCTAGAATTCCTCTAACGAACGAAAAAGGAAACCTCTCCAACGACGAACGCCAAAAAATCAGAAAGTGGCGATGATACCCTTGGAGAGAGAATCAGAACCGAAGATCAATGGATGATGACGAGTGATCTTCCTCAACTGATCTCCTTTTCCCAGGTAGGGGTTTAAATCTTAGTGATTGATTTCCCCCCATTCTCCCCTCTAAACAAAGAACGTGGATAAACTCTCTAACAAGTTGATTTGTGGATAGATTCTTATTTCAGGATTGGAAAATATTTTATTATGGGATTGGTTATGGGAATTAAATCTTTGTGATTTATATTTATGCTTCATGATCCTACTGACAAGAACAATTCCGGGACGACATGAACAAAGGTCAATTTTTTCATTGGGTGTTCTCTATGATCCACCCTCTCTCTCCTTGTTCTTCATCGACAGACCCATGAGGTCGCATCAGATCTTTGTCAGGGGGGATTAAAAATGAGGTCGGACCCCCGAAGTGATGGAAAAACAATGAGGAGTATGTGGTAGTGACGATGATGCCCCAAGAAGCCCAAAAGCATAGATGGATCGGGAAACAGACCACCTGAGCAAGTCTGGTGGTGCACGGAGGAGACCGCTGGTGGTGGCCCGAGGTGGTGTCCGTGAGTAGGATGTGGCACGCCAAGGTGGTGGAGGTTGTAGTGGTGAAAGGTAGAAACATTGGTCGGGCACCGCGTCAGATGGAGCGGCCCGCGACGTGCGCTGACATACAGTCCATGCTGGACCACGTGCGGAGGGAGGCGACCGAACTTAGCTGGACATGTGGCTGTGCGAACCGAACGCTAGTGGTTGTCTGGGATGGACCCAAGTCGGCTCACTGATGTGGGATAGGCCTATGTGGGCCAGGCCGATGGAGTAAATCGGACCGCTGGGTGGCCCGAGCTGGAGAAGAATCGGCCCGCCAAATTACGGGTCAAGCCGGATGGGAAATCTGATTGCTGGGCAGCCTGGCTGGTCAGAACCGGTCTGACTAAGTCGGACTAGACTAGATGAGAACAGGGTCACTGGGTGACCTGGCGGGCTAGACTCATAGATGAACTGGGTTGGGTTCAGTAAGGCCCATAGGGCCAGGCTGGGCCGGGTCGGCCCAGACCCAACCGAGTCAAGTCGGGTCAGCTAAATTGGGTCGGGTCATGCGGGACCCTCGGGCTGTGTTGGTCAGGTTGGTCCAACCAAGTTGGACTGGGCCCATACGTAACTGGACCATGTTTACTAAAACATCAATATCTATCATATCGGACGTCTGATTTTCGCATTATTTATGGCATTGGGACCCTTGCGACGAGACATTCCTTTGGGTATACTCTAAGTGAGTTTTTGTGGTAGTTGAGATACGACCAATGGATTGAGAAGTAGATTCTACTGGAATTAAGCACGCTGGAGAGTGGGAATCCTACGATTAGCTGTGACACGAAGGATATGACGATCAAGACCTCTTTGGTCCCGTAGTTGAATAGAACTCAGTGGTCCAATAGCTAAGTAGACATCAGTGGTCCAGTAGCTGATCATACCTCAATGGTTCAGCAGCGGAGCATACCTTAGTTGTCCAGTAGCTCAGTGGACCTCAACAATCCATTAGTCGAGCGAAGCTTAGTGGTCCAATAGCTGAGCGAATCTCAGTGGTCCAGTAGCTCAGTAAACCTCAGTAGTCCAGTAGCTGAGTGAACCTCAGTGGTTTAGTAGACGAGCAAACCTTAGTAACTCATCAGGGTTGAGTCCCTTAGCAATAAAAGATGATTCAACTTTACAAATGATAATCTTACTTTATATACTTTGAGTTATACCTGGTGTGAGCTGTCTTTACTTTGTGGTCTTGCTTTGCGGTCTTTCCTTTGTGGTTTGGGGTCCCTACTGAGTATTGTGTTACTTACCCCTGCACAAGATTCACCCACACTTGTTGTGTCTCATGTAGGTGATCGACGCTTTGACAAAGACCTTGGTGGTCCGGGACCAAGTGGTGCTCAGTGAGACGGGACAGACGAGCATACTTCTATGGATACAGACAGATACCCCTCACCTACCCTTCAGGTAGAATCTTGAGCGAATGGATCGTAGAAGTTTTACTTTCCTTCGTGGTTTTGGTCTTGTATTATGACCCATTTTCACTTTCAGTTTGCACTGTACTCTCAGTAGTTGTCTCAATGACAGTTGTGGTTTACTTTGTGTTTACTTTCCGTAGTTTGATCTTTGTGCATGTGTACAGGTTTAAAGGAAATGTCTTCCCTTTTTGGGATATGCCTACTCGGTTCTAGTCGCCAGCCCCTAACCTATGGAAGATGGGCTTGGGGTAGTCACGACACGAGCCCTAGGGGACGGGTCATGACAACCAAATTGGAATGCGGTCAATTCCTACATGTGAAAAATGAATTATGGATCATTTTATTAAATTTTGAAAACAATTTGAGCTAATTTGCATGATTTTGGCAACATGACACACATTTTAAACTAAAATGGTACTTCTTTATTGAAAACACGCTCTTCGAGTCATACCAACCACATCAGGTGTCAGGTTGAGGTGAATTCAATTTGTACACATCACAAATAAATTATTGATTATTTTTCTAATGTTTGAAAATAATTTGAACTCATTTTCTCAGTTTTGACTATTTGATGCATGTTTTAAACTAAAATGCCATTTTTTTATTGAAAACATGCACTCTGAGTCATACCAACCACGTCGAGTGTCAGATTGATGTGCGATCAATTACTACATGTCCAAAATGAATTATAGATCGCTATCTTAAAGTTTGAAAACAATATAATCTTGTTTTCGTAGTTTTGGCTATATGATACATGTTTTAAACTAAAATGACACTTTTATATTGAAAACACACACTTTGAGTCATACTAACTGCATCATGTGTCATATTTATGTGCAATAAATTCCCACATTTCAAAAATTACTTATGGATCACTATCTAAAGTATCAAAACAATATTAATTTGTTTGTTTGGTTTTGAGGACGTGACATGTGTTTTGAACTAATGTGTAAATTTAACAAAATAAGTATTAGATAAAAATGATAAGAAAATTAACTAAAAAGGTGGATAAAATGATGAGAAAATTAACAAAATAAGTATTAAGAAGTCTCCACTTCATGATGTTTGTATACATTCCGATACCATGTATTATGTCCATTCATTTCTAAACAATTTGATTTCCTCCATTATATTTTTTCCTTGAGTAATAGATCAAAAATAATATATAATCATTTTGATAATAATGATTTATATCCAAAATATATTTCTAAAGTCATAGTCCATACTACATCACAAATATAATAGGTAATCACTAAAATTTGATGTTAAAAAACATTCTGATTCCATGTACTCTGTCCACTCTTCTCTAAACAAATTTAATTCTTCTTTTGAGTATGTAGATTGTTGACAATTTTTGTAGTACTGAGAAAATATATAAAAAAAAACAATTAATAAATATATTTAATGAAATTGTAGTTACCATAAGAAATTACCTATTTAGGAATGCTAGTATTTTGATGGTATATGACGTCTTTCATAAATTTTCAAACATAATATCCATAATCATTGTTGTTATATTGCTTTAGACACTGCATAAACATTGACCAAAATAAGTAAATTGTTTTGAAATATGTTTTTGATAGTTAATCTTTCTATATATACCTTAATTTTTTCCATTTGAAGAAATCCATAAGCTTTTTATGTTTAGTGACCAACCTTATACCATTATTTAGCCTATATTTATAGATCATTCTACCATAACAAAATTCTCACTAAAACACAAACCTATACATATAATTTGAAGTTTATATGTAAAATATTTATCGTAGTGCATTAAAAATTCACAATACACATCACATGTGGTCGATTAGGTGAAATTTCATGCATTGGATTCAAAAAATAAATATCAGGGGCATCCAAATTGATTGCGATCAACATCTAAACTATGCCAAAATAGGCATTTAATAGCAATTTCGAAAACCCCCGCTAAATGTTTTCCTGAAAAAAAATTTAACGACATTTTTTAAAATTGTTGCTAAATGTTTTTTAAATATATATTATTATTATTTTTCAAAAAAAATAATTTTTTAGCGGCGGTTTTAAAAAACAATCACTAAATTAAAGGATTTAAAAAAATAATAATTGTGATTTATGATTTATAATTTTAATTAATTATAATGTTTTAATTAATACATATTTATAATTATTAGTTAATAATAATTTGAAACTTAAAATAAATGTTCAATAAGTTGAAAATCATACTCCATCATTAATTGACCATAAATTTTGATCCGGGAGTCTGTTTTAGCTCCACCACTAGTCAAATAGAAGCTTATGAAATGAGCTAAAACTGAATTAGATTTAAATTTTGTAATAATTAAATGAATAAAATTTATTATAGTTTTAAGAAAAGTGGGAAATAGAACTTGAACTTCAAATGACCATAACTTTTGATCCGGGTGTCCGTTTGGGCTCTACCATACATCAAATCAAAGCCTGCGATGAGATCTATACTATGATGATTAAAGGAACCCCGATCACTATTTTTTTGAGGTCAAAAGAGGCCCCAAAGGCCTCCAAAACTGAGTTTTTAGTTAGGGTATCCCAATTTGTTAACATTTGATGAAATTTCATCCTCATTTAAGGGGGTCTTATTGTATTTTTTCAGTGGGGACTGAATTTATTTCATGGCTTACATTTATATTGATATTATGGTTTTTAAGTTTTATCTTTTTTCACAATGTAGTTTTATTTATAATTAAATATATGCATATTTTCTTATATTTACTTATAATAAATGACTTGTATAAATACATATTCACATAGAAATGTATTTTTAAACATATAAACCATATGGAAATGAATATTTTTTATTCATTTCATTTAAAATAAATAATTATCAATTTTATTTACCTTATAAAAATGAATTAATTTGTATATAAGAAACTCATTATTTAACCACTTTTGAAATGACATAATGATCAGGTCTTTAACCACTTTTGAAATGCTAAGATTTTGATATTAAACTCATTCTTTATTCTCCATGGGTTATTTATGAAATGTTTGATTATGATCTACGTGAATCACATTAATCAATACACATGAAGGGTGTGCCATGATAGTGCTCTAATTCATTTGGTAAAGAATTTAATCTAAATAAATGACATGTTTTTATGATTCCTTGGTGAATAACATTGGTAATTTTCATTTACGGCAACTTGGTGATAAATCTTGGTGATATGCTTATGAATGTATCATTTAATTTTTTTTCCACATTTCTATGTTATGATTCATGTTATTTTTATTATGATATTCCTCATGTTCTCTTTCTATTTACATAATTATATTCCTCGTGTTCTTATTGATATTCCTTATGATCACATATAAACAGTTTCCCTTTCTTATTCCCTTATTGGGCCTCATACTCACCCATTTCCTTTAATGTATGTCCCCATGATATGAGATGAAGTAAATGTACTTAAGATAAACCTATAAATAAATCCTTCAAGTGTATTATAATAACATTTTATGTTTTCATGTATTATGTTCCTGATTCCCAAGAAATTAAACTTTATAAGATCCAATATTTGTACCATCACTACCACAAAATTGGGCAAGACCAGCACCAACCTTTATCAGCGCTAACGAAAAAGCGCTGATAAGGGGGGGGGGGGGTACTTTTATCAGCGCTAAAAAAAGTGTTGATAAACGTACCCCTTTATCAGTGCTTTTTTAGCGTTGATAAAGGTACCCCCTTTAACAATGCTTTTTTTAGCACTGTTAAAGGGTACCCCTTTATCAATGCTTTTTTAGTAGCGCTGATAAAGGGTCTACTTCCAAAAAAAATTCATTAAAAAGAATATATTAATATTTAAATATATAGATATAGTTATATTGTTATAAATATAATATATATTTTTTAAATATAATTTTAAATATATTTTAGTTAAGTATAAATATACAGTTACACTTAATATATAAGATATTTAGTGAAAATGGCTTATAAAAAAATTAAAAAAATATTTTTAATAAATAATTTGCTAATTATTATCGAGTAATAGTCATTTAATAACAATTTGAAGACTAAAAAAACAAAAAAATAAATAAAAAAGATCCAAAATATGTTGAAAACGCAACTCGAACTTCAAACCACCATAAATTTTGATCCGGGTGTCCGTTTGGGCTCTACATCATATCAAATTGAAGCATGCGACGAGATTTACACGTTGGTGATTGAGGCAAATCCTCTATCACATTTTTCAAGGCAAAAAAAGGCCCATAAGGCCTCCAAAACCGAGTTTTTAGTCGGGATACCCCGATTTTTTAACATTTTGTGGATTTTAAGCCTCGTTTAAGGGGGTATTATTTGCTTTTTTTGGTGGGGACTGAATTTATTCCAAGGTATTACATTCATATTGATATTATTTCTTTGAAATTTTATCGTTTTTTATAATGAATTGCTATTTATAATCAAATATATAATAATATATACATATTTTTTTTATATTTACACATAAAAATTTAATTATAAATATAAATAATAAAATATATTTACATATAAAATATATTATCTTTATCTAAATAATAACTAATATACATTTTATTTAAAATAAAAATATATGAATATTTATATACCTATATATTAATCTTACTATATATATATATATATTAATATAACTACATATATATATATTCATATAACTATAAATATATATATTAATATCACTATAAATATATATATTAATATAACTATATACATATTAATATAAATATATATTGTTATACGAATAAATATAACTAAATATATCTATATATAGAGAGAGATATCATTAAATGGAAAACAAATCAAAATAGAGTAGTGGTAAGGGCTTAGGCACGCAGGGGGGAGGTCTCGAGTTCAAAACCCGGTGGAGGCAGGGGCGCACACATGGGGGTGGATTTGGGGGTCTAGCACTGATAAAGGGTGGAGGGGGTGCGTGCGGGCGCTGGAGGGGCTGGAATGCGCTGTTAAAAGGGGGATCAAGCACTATAAAAGCCCCCCAATTGGCAGGATTTTTTTAATTTCTTTTAATTTTTTTTACTTTTATCAGCGCTAAAAAAAGCACTGATAAATGACCATTTTATCAGCGCTTCTTTTTAGCGCTGATAAAAGACCCCTTTTATCAGTGCTTTTTTAGCACTGATAAAAGGGGTATTTATCAGTGATTTTTGGAGAAATGATAAAGGGGACCCCCCTTTATCTTCACTGGCTTTAACAGCGCTTTTCTAGCAGTGTTAAAGGCCATTTTTAGCGCTAATAAAAGGGGTATTTGTAGTAGTGCATGTAATGAAAAGTTATGTAATAAAAAGGCAGGATTCCATAATACTCATTCTTAATAAAATTCATAACACATATATGGATAGGGGAGATTATAATAAACTTTATAAAATTATTCCACCATATTATAATCCTATATGTGTCCAAGATAAATGTGTTTTAAATTAGAACTTTTTATGGGTGTCTCTCAAACCATTCCCAATGATACACGATAGATCAAAATAATAATAATATTGTGTACATGGATTAATCAAAATAAATGATGTTATAAATAAGAGGATGAAACTTATACATATCCAACCACCTCAAACCATGGAATTTTTTTCCTTTTACACCCCTCATATTTAAGGTAACTAGATAAGAGAATGAATCTGAAAAATCATTTTATCAACGTCTATATTAACTAAGGAAAACTCACAACACCCTCAGTTTTAAATGCCTATTTGGTGCTCGTTTTTCATAATTCTAACATTAAAATATCCTGATACATTTTAAACACTAAAAAAATACCTTTTATATGTGGGTTTTAGCTTTCAAAAATTAGTCTTAATGAGTTTTACTCATTCCACCACCCATTCATTTAAAAATCATTATAAATTTAATGAGTATTAAAAAACTCAATATGCCATTTTCACAAATATCATTCAAAATCAATCAAACCAAAAGACAATATACCTATTTATTCATATTATATATGGTATATGCCTCTAAATAATGTTTTAAAACTATATGATCCCTAAACTAATCCAGAATAGTCAAGAATCATATAAAAAGTTTAAATAAATAATTTCACATTATTCTACTCAATAAAAACACATCCCAACTCTAAATTCAAACAAAAACAATATGGAAATTAATAATAAAATAAAAAACTTCCAAAATGAATGAAATCATCATTAAAACCCTTTTAAATTTATGAGTACAAAAAAATATCAACTAAATAAAAGGAATATTTAAACCTAAACCATTAGAAAAAAAGTTTTGAAAATAGACACAACGCCAAACAAGGAATAAAAAATCTAACAAGTACATGAGAAACCATATAAATATTTTAAAATAAATTCAATAAATTAGTTTTAAAAACATATAACAATATCTCACTAAAAAAGTTTTTACAAAAAAAGTAAAATAGCCTCCACTATAACCACCCTTTATAAAATCGACAAACATAACTAATTTTTTGAAAATATTTGGAATCAGAAAAACAAATGAAAATCACAACCACATTAAAAATAAAATAAATATAATCAAAACCAAAAATTATTGATACAAAACCCAACCAAAATTACTCAAAATTAATTTAAATTCATCCTTTCCAAAATAATCTAAATTAATTATATAAATCCATTTAAAACACATCCAAATGCAACCTTATTCTTTAAAACTACATTATTTTATATTATAATTCACCTTTAAACTCAAAATGAGTTCCACCAACATCCCCATATTTTGGAATGAAAATTATTTTATTTTACTTTATAAACCACTCTAAAACCAAACTAATGTTACAATACTATCTACACCATTTCCTCAAGAATTTTCAAAGATTCACTACACTTGGAAATAAATTTTTTCTAAAACATTATAAATAAATAAACAAAATTAAATTTAAAAATAAAATATATAATCATAAAATTATAAATCCACTTAAAAACATTCAAAAGAGATAAATCAACACAAAATCACTCAAATATTTCCATAATAGTTTGTTACAAATGCATATATTCAACCTTCTTAAAACCATTCTCACACGTGAATAATAATTTAAGATAATTCTAATACACTCAAAATAATACCATTACTTGTTCAAAAAATAATCCATAAATATAAAATATAGTTTAAATTAATCAGTTTCTATAATCTAACTCAAATCAAATACCAGTTTCTTGACTATTACATTTCAAAAAATAGTCATTTTCATGGAAAATAAAAATTGTTTATGGCACGAACTAGCCTGAGTTGACCCTAAACCGGTCACCCGAGCCGGTCTGTGGCATGGATTGAAGGGCGTTCTTGATCCCCATGGGTTGAAAACTAGTTTCGTGCATCATTATAGTAAACAATGGAATGATTTTCCCAATAAATAAATAATAACCAACAACAGAAAGAAACCAAAAATCCCACTATATATAAACAAAACTGAACCAAACATCATTTTTACAAGAAGATGAAAGTACAACTGAATGCTACAAGTAAAATGACCAAACCTGATGACCAAAACTAACTCTATGTGACCTCACTGGTCACTATCAAACACTACAATCACATGTCGCTCAAGGCGATTGAACTCAAGTAGAAACCTACACAAGGGCTAAAAAAATAACTATAGGCATGAGTATTAAAACTCAGTAGGCTAGCCTGATAATCTATTCCCGATGCACTTCCTTTAAAATAAATGAAACATCTATTTTCATGTTTGAAATAAAATATATAAAAGTATGTGTTCCCAACAAGATTATATGCTATAAACACTATAAGACAAAATTCTTGCAAGTTTTCATAAATAGGAAAATGGTAACAACAATTTTTAAAGGGATGCAACTTTAAATGGAAACAATTTTCAAGGGGGAAACTTTAAAGAATGAACAATTTTAGAGAAAACACACATGATACTTAATTTACCAAAAAAACACACCGTATGCCAATGGTGAGTAAAAAATAGCCAATGAACACTAGTCATAGGAACACCCCTAGGCATTATCCAGCTATGGGGCCCTAGGTACATCATATCTCGGTGTAAAAGTAACCATAACCAATAACCTTCTCATGCACGAGATACTAGGAGGGAAAACCCCAATGACCCAGTGGTCCCCAATCATCATCATAGTTTAGTTAGTGTTGTCAACGTTAATCTTTCTAAGTGAAATAGGGAAAAATCCACTACCAGATCACTAGCATAGTAGTCCTAGTCTGCCCACCTAGATACCCGGGCTTCCCTCTTTGTGATCAATCAATTTACACATGTTATAAGATATCATTTGCACAAAAATTTCCACATACAATCATAAACACACCAAACAATACCCAAACACCTTTCTCATCCTTTACGTATTTCAATAAACCACTTGAAATTTTCAAAAAAAAATCAAGAAGTATAACAAGACTTTGCACATAAAATACACTAAAAAATGATATTTTAAGGGAAAATGCCCAGAAATACCATAACAAACCAGATTTTACATCCCCAAAACTATTTAATAAATCAATTTCATGAATCATAAAATGACCCCAAATGGTACAACATGAAACACACATGAAAACAACTTCTAAAGAAAAATGATAAACGTGCCTTTAAGCATTTTACCAAACCAATGTTTATCAAAACAAAAAATTACACTTTCTATAAATTGGTTCAACACAAAATTTTAAGAATCTAAACATTTATATAAAAACCTAAAAAAATTTAGGTTATGCTTTCAAAACAAAACCACCTTCATAAAAATGCCAAACATACCATTTACCGGCAGCTCATGTCAAAACACCTTTAAAACCAAAACTCTTAACCTTATAAAGCTAGAAACCAATTTGTAAAAAATTTAAGGGTTCAAAAATAAAATTTCACATGCTTCCAATATATTTATAAATCCAAACAAAACACTTTATATCACAAACAACCCCAAAATCCAACTGAGCAATTTACCAAACACATGACATGCACCTTTTAACAAAACAATTCATTTTAAGAACTTAATAAGGAATAAAACACCAATTGCATGAAATAAATTTATTAAATCTACCTAACCATGTTCAAAGTACCAAAAATTAGGTGTGAAATCTAAAAAACCATTTTAACAAACATGCGATGTGCATCATTTTAACAAAACAACACCACTTTTTACAAAATAAGGTTTTGATCGCAACTTTGCACACCAAAAAAATCATCCAAAGATTATATTAAAATATTCAAAATTTAATCAAGGTGAAAACATCATGAAATAGATGAAATTGAATTATAAAGGCAAGTTCATGGGATAACTTACCTCAAAACCATAGAGGAATGGAAACACACACCCGAAATCACCCGTCGTGGTTTACAACACCCTAGATCTATGAAGAAAAACCCTAAATAATCAAAAAAACCCATAAACAATCATGGGAAACCATAACCCTAGGTCTAGAATGACTATGGGAGAAGAGAAACCCAAGAAAAAAAATTAAAGGAGAAGGAAGATGGAGGAGAAAGGAGAAGAAAATACCTTGAGAAAACTAGTTAACCCTTCACCTTCCTTTAGATATACTTCATGAGAGGAGGGGGAATGGCTTGATAAGAAATGGAGAGGAACCCTAGGTTTGGAAGAACCTAGGGAAGAATATTTGGGCACATTTTGGTCCCAAAATCATGAGAGGACGAAGATGTAAAAACATATTTTTTTTAATTTGGGTAGCCCACATGGTTTGTCCGCACGGTTTAGTAAACTGTGCGCCCAAACCGTGCACATGCCCATTTCATGCCAAAAAGTATCATTTTCTCCAAAAACTCTCAAATGAGATAGGGGTCAACCATGATAGAAATATTAGACAGATATGATACTTCAAAACTCAATACCTTTCACACCCAGAACCTAAGAAGAAGACCAAGATTTGTCAACGAACCGGATCAAAACCCAAACTTGAAAAACCAGGTGTAAAAGTTTAATACCACCTAATAAATTTTAAACATGAATAATATTATACCACAATGGAATAAATATGAAATAAATCTTTAAATGATTTATCCATTACTCATAAAATAGTTCATTAAAATCAAATACATTAAATATGATCACATAAAAAAGTGTACTAACAATAAAATGAACTAAAAACCTTTCAATAATTTGGTCACCACTATATATAATTATTTAACCTATTTTATGTATTTTTCAATGGATTTTAAATTAGTTTTTATTCTATCCCATTTTATGGTATCCTAATAATTGGTAACAAAACTTAATAAAATAAACACACCTCTAAAATAATAAAAACTACCAACCATGACACCTCACATACAATCATTTCAAATAAACACCATATGAATAAAATCATTCAAATATATTAAATATTAAACTAACATTAAAAGAATAAAATAAATAAATTAAATATGGTTAGTTTCAATTTATTCAATTTTAAACCCCATGTTTTCCTCCTTACCATCAAAAATATTTTCATCGTGTGAAAAAACAATCCATTCACTTCAATATAAATTTCTAAAAGGGAAAAATGTTTTTTAAGGAGAAGAAAAAGTGGGTCATTAACAGTAATCCAAATGTAGATGAGGATAAAACCTTGTAAAAGTGAGCCTAACATGGGTCAACTTTAGGCATGAGCATTATGAAGCAAGAGGACTGCCCAACGGGTGGTGGTACTGGCCATGAGAACCGATGCGGGGCGGCACTGGCAGTGCTCATACACCCTAGTGTTGTCATGCTAGAGAGAGAAGGAGATATCCTTAATACTCACAGAGTTTAGTTCACATAGCGATTGAGATACACACAGAGTTTACTTCACATCGCGATTGAGTTTACAGTATGAAGAGAGATGATTGATAACATTGATAAATGAGAGAGGAGGAGAAAAAATAACATACCTTATATTTGTGAGTTGATTCATCTAAGAGAAGGTTGGGGGGGGGAGAGCTAAACTTCCATGAGAGATTGAACAACATGAGAGAAATCAATTTGGTTAGGGTTTCATTTAAAATATCAAGAAGGGTTTTATCAGTGCTTTTAAGAAAGCACTAATAAAGAGGGGTTTTATTATCACTAAAATAATAAGTGCTAATAAAATAACTCTTTATCATCATTTTGTTAACACTGATAAAAGATATCTTTATCAGCACTAAAATTTTAACGTAGATAAATATCTGTTTTATCAATGATAAGAAAGTGCTTATAAAACATATATAATTAATTTTAATAATATGATCATTATAATTAAAAAATTTAAATGTATATAATTATAAATAAATAAAAAAATTTAAATGTATATAATTATAAATATATTAAAAGGATTTTAAATATATATTTATAAAAATAATTATAGATATATAATTATAATTATACTTATATATATATATTTGTAAATATTTTTATAAATATTTTTATATAATTATATATATATATATATAATAAATATGTATAAATATAAATATAGTAAATATATACATTATTTAAATATATTTATTATAATTTTATAATTATTTAAATATATAATTATTTATTTATAATTATATAAATACTTTTTAAAAAATTATATTTATTTATTTATAATTATAAATATATAATTTTATAAATATAGTAAATATACATTTACAAATATATTTATTTATAAATATTTATTTACAAATATATTTTTAAAATTATTAATGAATGTATAATATTAAATTCTTGAATTTTAAAAATTTGTGAAATTGAATAATTAAAAATTAGTTGATTTTAAAAATATTTAAAAAATGGATAACTTTTATTAATTATACAAATTATTAAAAAAATAAAATATGGATATATATTAAAATGAAGATGAATACATATTGAAAATATTAAACATAGTAAATAATTGATGGCTCTCTAATACCCTCATATCAGGGTTTCCTGGTGAATCCTCATCAGCGTCTTTGACATTCATCTGCCTCTCATTGGCTTCAACAATTCTTTTGCTTTTATGGAATGTTCTCCTTCTCCCTATTTCTTAGCATTTAGTGATCACGATTCTCAGCTTCTGGTCTCAAATCTATCCTAGATATGTGCTTCTTGATCTTCTGGTCAGCCCATCATGTGATGTTGGTCTCTGGGAGAGGTGTCTTTATTGTGGTGTTGGAGCTTAAGGAGGGCAACGGCATCCACATTTTCAAATAAAATGTGGCTTCAGTGCTATTGGGCAATGGGGAAAGTGGAAACGCTCACTTTTCAAGTGGCGAAGATGACGAAGACATTTGTTACAATTGATTTGGCAGCATGGGAGGTCTCCAGGTTGGTCGACGACAACTTCTGTGGGTGTCATAGCTTCACATGATGACTACAATCCTCTAGCAGTGTCGATAGATTTGCTTCGGGAGGTGATGAAGAGTGATCATGTTGGATGGTGGTAACTATGATGCTCTGGCATAGGGGGATAATGGAGTAGATTTGGAACAGGTGTTGTTTCCCTGACAATGATCACAACGACGCTTTGGTAAAAACTGATGGTTTCTTGGTTAGTGGCGACTTCCGTGATGGGCGATGTTTTCTTTTATTTGGGTCTGTTTGTTTGAATGGGGGGACTGTCTATTTGATTGGGTCACATGTGTCTTTATGGGCATTGGATTTTGTTTTATTGCATTCAGATGATAGTGCATATTGTTGCAGGTACCGTTGAGTGGGCAGCCTCGAAAGGGGGATGGGTATGGTGACACCCATCATTCAGCCACATTCCCTCTTCTTGTTGGATGGATGAACACCCTAATTTGATATTTCACAATGTTTTTTGTCTTGATTTTCATTGCATCAGGTTGACAATACAATGAGTTCCTTACATGTATTGTCGATTGGGTAGCTCGAAAGAGAGATAAGCGTGATGACACCTATCATTCGGCTCTGCCTTCACAGGTCAGTGTGAATGGGATGGGTGCTCTGCCATGTTGTGTTGGTGCAGCACAACACAACTTCTTGGTGGGGGGGGGGGGGATGCATCATATTTGACTGATCTCACTGGTGCACTATTTTTTAGGGGGGGGGGGGGGGTGGATTTTTATTTTACTTATCTTGACATTTTCTTCCCATTGGACTCTCAGGACCATCTTTAGACCTTCAGGTCAGGGTTCTTTAAGGCATTTTTTCCACTGTGATTATAATGAGTTTCCTCTTTCCCAATTGTCAAAAGAGGTTCTCTTGATTTTTTTATTTAATAAATGGGGCTTGACCGACAAACTATTAAAAAAATTAGACATAGTAAATAAATATGTATAAATAAATATTAGAAAATGATTAAATTCTAAAAAATAAAAATAAAAAATAAAAAATATTAAAAATGAATAAATAATACTAACTAAAATGGCATTATAAATAAATAAATAAAATTTACCAATTAAAAACATAATTTATTAAATATATTATGTTACTAAATGAAATTCTGAAATGAATATTAAAATTTGAATAAATTACATAAATATTAGGTGTGTGTTTCAATATAAGATTCCATTAATTACGTAAATATTTATGCGTGTGAAATTAATATATATATATATATAAGTTTGATATATGTTAAATTGATCAATGAAATTATACAATATGCAACATCAATTATTGAAATAAATAATAACAAGAATGAATAAATTTAAAAAATAAACAATTATTATTAATTATATAGATAATTTTAAAAAATTTAAAAAGAATATATATATATGTTAAAATGGAAATGAATACATATTAATTATATAAATTACAACTATATTAAAAAAAATAAATGTTAATGAACAAAAATGTATAAATAAATATTATAAAATGGATAAAAGTACAAAAATATTGAACATTGAAAAATTAAAAATGAATAATTTATAAAAATATTAAAAATATTAATGAATAATTTTGTATAAAAAACATTAAAAATGACTAAATT
This sequence comes from Viscum album, assembly GCA_963277665.1. Lineage (NCBI taxonomy): Eukaryota > Viridiplantae > Streptophyta > Magnoliopsida > Santalales > Viscaceae > Viscum > Viscum album. The sequence goes on along the minus strand of OY728150.1, from coordinate 1,284,875,644 downwards.
ACAAAAATATTAAATGAATAAATTTTCAAAATATATAAATCATAAAAAAAGTAAGCACACACTTAACATTATCATTGAATAAATAATATCAAATGAATTCATGTTAAAATGAGTGAAATTTAATTATATATATATATAATTAAATAATTAACATATTGTTTATAATTAATAAGAATGAATAAAATTATTCAAAAAAAAAACAAATATATAGCCATAAATAATATATTAATTATTTAATCATTATAATAGCATTTAATTGGTATATTAAGCATTTAATTACTATATATTAATAAATAGTGTATTAATTATTTAATTAGCATATTAAGAATTTAATAATTTTATTCATTTTTATTAATTATAAACAATATATTAATTATTTAATTATATATATAATTAATATACTTTTATTACAATATATATATATATATATTAAATTTAATAAATTTAATTATAAAAAATTTGGGGGTTGGCCCGATCCAACTCGTGAACCCGCATGAATATATATTTAAATAAAAATGAATATATATTAATTCTGTAAATTACAACTGTATTAAAAATATCAAATGCTAAAAAAATTTATTAATGAAATGTTTATTAATAAAAATGAATAAATTTATTATATATATACACACACACACAATAATAAATAGTATATTAATTATTTAATTAGTGTATTAAGCATTCAATAAATTTATTCATTTTTATTAATTATAAATAGTGTATTACTTATTTAATTATATATAATATTTTTTTAATTTATTATTTTTTAATTAAATAATCAATATACTATTTATTAATACATGCCAATATATATTAATATATATGAATATATATGAATATATTTTTATATATATCAATATATATTTTATATACGAAATAAGAATTTAATTATAAAAAAATGAATAAATATAAATAAATATTAAAAACGAATAAATTTTTAAAAATATTAAACAAATAAAAATTAAAAACAAACAAATTTAATATATATATATATATATATATTAATATTTAATATATTCATATATATCAATATATATTTTTACATATGAAATAAGGATTTAATTATAAAAAATTTATTAAGTCATCTGAAGGGCCAACCATTTAGTCAACATAATAGGAAATACTGACCGAGCATAGGGTGGGCCAAAATCCACGATAAGCATAGGGTGGGAAAAGGCCTGCACGAGCCCATGCGTGTAGGCATGAAACTATATAGGTGTGTGTGGAGAATGTATGCAGGGGGGGCTCTCTGTAGTAGACTTTTGATGTTGTGATGCAACAAAATGATATAAAAATAAGTGACCGATCATCCACATTTTCGATGTGGGACTCACAAGTTATTTTTATCTGTGTTTTTTTAGTACTGATAAAGACGACCATTATCAGCACTTTTCACTAGCGCTAAATAAACTCAAAACTACAGTAGTGTAAATTCACACTCAATCAATCATAGGTCATAAATCATGAGTCACATTATAAGCCTTTATCATAACAAAATACATATGTCATAAGAGTGTAGAATCACCAATAATCAATCACGAGCTATGAAAACATATCATAAGCATAAGACATAAGTTTGTGTCATACACATAAGCATATGAAATCATTTACTTAATCAAAGTTCACTGCCAATACTATCATAGTGGACAAAGTCCCATAGTGTATTGAGTTCACTCATAATTTCATAATTTCTTTAATCAAAGATCACTATCAAGAATATCACACTAGACAGAGTCCTTTAGTGGATTGAGTTCACTCCCCATTCTAATTCATATTATCTCATGAGATATCAATCTTTACTAAATGCATTAGAGTGTTTTAACGGACTCACCTGTCAAATAATGAAAACCATACATATGTGCGACATAAGACTCACTACTACATATCATGCTTTTAAAAGTGATATAAAAGAATTTTATCAATGCTAAAAAGCACTATTAATCTGTTCTTCATTAAAAACTGAAATTTATTAGTGCTAAAAAAAGTGCTGATAAAGGGTGCCTTTATCAATGCTAAAACAAAAGCACTAATAAAGGCACCCTTTATCAGCACTGATAAAAATTTAAGAAAAAATAGATTGCTCACACTCTCACCCCCCTTTATCAGTGCTCACAACCCCCCTTTATTAGCGCTTATCCAATCCCCCACCCTCTTTGTCAACCCTCACAACATCATATATCAACACTGTACTATTCCCTCCTCATCGTTAGTGCTTTTTCAGTACCAAGCTTCTATTTCACCTACGAGCCTGCCTGGACTCGATCCTGTGACCCCCCTTATGAAATTTGAACAATTACCACTGCTCTAAGCTTATTTTGCTATATATTTTATGATATATTTTTTTATTTATATATATTTACGTAAATATTTTTTATTCATATATTCATATAATTATTTTTAAATATATTCATAAAATATATGTTTGTGTGTGTGTGTATGATATATATACATACTTATATTTATTTAAATATATTATATATTAATATTCATTTATATATATTAGAATATAAATATAAATATAAATATAAATATAAATATAAATATAAATATAAATATAAATATAAATATATATCCATTTATTAATACACACACATATTTATATATAAAAATTATATATACATTTTTATTAGTATATATATATTCATATATTTTTATAACGTAAAAAATGGTTAGATATTGTTTTAAATAAAATGGATATTAATTAATTCCATATGATAATGATATATTTATAAAAATATATTTATATATGATATATTTATTCAATATTGACACACACACATACAAACATATTTACACACAAACATACATATTTATATTTCACACACACACACAAAATTAACGTATATGTATTTATTTACATATATTAGAATATACACATAAATATATTTTTTATTGACACACACATATTTATATATAAACATTACTTATATAGGTATATATATATTAATGAATTTTTATAAGGTAAATAAAATGGATATTTTTTTATTTTAAATAAAATTAATAATAAATATTTATTTCCATATGGTTTACATATTTAAAATACATTTTAATGTAATTATGTTTAAATATTTATCTGCACAATTGGTTTATTATATGTAAATATAAGAAAATATGCATATACTTAATTATAAATAAAACTAAAATATTAAAAACAATAAAATTTTAAACCCAAAATATCTATATGAATATAAGACCTGAGAATAAATTCAGTATCCACTTTAAAATGAAAAGAAGACCCTCCTAAACGAAGCCGAAATCTCATCGAATATTAAAAAATTAGGGTATCCTAACTAAAAAATCAATTTTGGAGGATTTCCAGACCCTTTTTGAACTAAAAAAATAGTGACCAACACCCCCAAGGTTAACATGGCATAGATCTCTTCACATTCTTCGATTTGATATGTGGTAGGAGCCCAAACGGACACCCAGATCAAAAGTTATGACCTTTTCAAGTTCCAATCATGTTTTTAACTTATCTTTGACCATTCATTAGTTTATTTAATTTTTATACCATACAATTGTTATTAAATGGATATTACTCAATAATAATTAGAAATTTATTAATTAATATAATTTTTTAATTATTTTATAATCCATTTTCACTAAATATCTTATATATTAAGTGTAAATGGATATTTTGTCTTCTATAAATCATATTTTATAATATATATTATATTTATATCAATATAAATATATATATACATCAATATATGTTTTTTAATGATATATACTTTTTTATGTAATATATACCTTTTATTAGTACTAGAAAAAATGATGATAAAGAGTACCTTTTATCAATGCTAAAATAAAAGCACTGATAAAAGAACCCTTTATCAGCATTTTTAGCACTGATAAAGACCACTTTTATCAGTGCTAGAAAAAAGTGGTGATAAAGAGTATCTTTTATTAGTGCTAAAAAAGCACTGATAAAAGCTACCGTTTATCAGATCCTTTTTCCAATGCCAATAAAAGGTACTCTTTATCAACGATTTCTGCTAGCATTGATAAAAGCGAACTTTATCAATGATTTTAGCTAGCACTAATAAAGGCTAGCACTGGATACACCTCAATCTACAGTAATGTCCATAATAATATTCATCATATCATCATATCATAACCTATGGAAAATAAACAAGTTTTATAAACATCTCATCATCACATAATCATAAGTCATTCAGAAAAAAGAAGTGGATGGTGTAACATATTTCCCCTCATCCATTGGGTTGGAAAGAGGTAGTGGGTGTTACTATCCTTAGGTGACACCCCCAAGACACCAAAGGCTAGTAATAAATGCCAAGTGCCTCACTAACAATTAGGGAACTATATTCCATTTTAATGATAGAACATTCAAACCACAAAATAATAACTAAACAAACCTTTATATGATGCATGAGTATAATAATACAACTCAAAACATAACCAAGCCAATAACCATATCAGAGTACAAGAAAAAACCAAAAGAACTAAAGTAATCAAAAGACAAACAAATCAAAATACACCAAATACATCCAACCAACAACTCCCAATTTGATCCAAGCTCCAACTCCCTATGCCAAGCCCATGGTATTAAGAAGCATCACTAAAGAACTAAGACACCTTACCTTTACCTGTTTCTCTATAGATGAAATTTGAAAATGCACAATAGTGTTCAAGCAGTGGGTGGGTCTAAACTCAATAGTATTTCTCTAATGACTTCCCAACTCACTTAATTAGGATAAAACTTGTTAAAAAATTTATATAAAATAATTTAAAATAATTTAAAATAGTTTATATCAAATCTAAAACATTTTTTCCATGGAAAACAATAAAAACCAACCTTTAAAACCATTCTCAATTCCATTTGGCATACCCATTCCATGATTCCACACATCCAAACATCCACACATGCATGCCCAGGTGTCACTTCCATACTCATGATCGGTCTCTCATCAATATACCAAGTTTTAAAAAGGTAACCAATACGAGATGCCCCAATGACACACACCCCTTCCATAGGGTCACATCTAATTCAAAATAACACATGCCAACCATGAATTCCAAAATCCATGCCAAGAAATTTCACATCAAACATTTATTTCTTTAAAACATTTAAACAACCATTTTCAATGTATTAAATAAAAAACATAATTTTAAAATCATCATTTTAAAATTATAAACCAAGAACATTTTCCCCAAAACCATCTAATTTCCAAAATTTCCCAAAAACATAACTAAAGAGGTTTACAATAATAATCACACAATAATTTCACAATCAATTCAAGAATTTTTTTCTAACTAACCCTTCAAGTTCTAATCAAGTAAATTTGAGATAGAATCCACCTACCTCACAAACATTGGATAAAATGAAGAACAATGCTTAAAAATTGTAGATCTGATCACCAACTATGTTCCCTTCATCAGATTTAACAAGAATTAATAATAAAACAAAACAAAACACATATATCTATCCATAATATGGTATATCTATAGTTATGAAAGAGAAAATAACCTTGTATCTAAGAAGAAAAAAGAATAAAGAGCACTTATTGATGAATTCAGGCCTCTAACGCACTTTGATTCGCCTACAAATCACTCATGAACTAAAAGGAATCATATCTCACACCATGGGATAAAAAGGATTTTGTGTTATGTGATAATTAGGAAAAAACCAGGCTTAAAGGAATTAAATCAAATTAGATCCACTAATTATAGATGGAAAACAATACGCTTCACATTTAGACCACATGGTTTGGAAGACCATGCAACGACCGTGTGATGCTTACTACCTTAATCCAACCCCTCACATGGTTTGCTTGCATGGTTAGACAAATCATGTTCCAACCATGCATTTCCCACTATTTCAAAGTGCATGATTTCTTCTAGGCATCCACATGATTTGGCCAAACCATGCATCAACTGTGCGCTTGCCTAGTGACCATTGTCTCCCCTTACACGGTTTCCCGGAGGTGCTGCATGACTTCTAATAACTGTGCTCAAATAGTGCACCTCCAAAAAAGCCTCCAAATCATGAAAACCCCCTCCAAAACTCTCTAAACATAACCCGATCATTATATATACTTAAAATACATAAATAAAATGTCTTTAATGTTGGGTTTTTATGGTTTTAACATTTGTTTTTGAGGCGATGTCTCTGTGAGTTATGTTGTAAGTATATTTTTAAAATTGGTTATTAAAACCTTCTTTAGAATAATTTTTTATAACAAATAAAAGTCTTTAAATGTTAGTTTTTTAATATCCGACGTCAAAAATTCTACTAGATAACTTTTGACATCGGTTATAACAAAAACTGACGTCAAAACTCTGTATAATTTTTAAAATATTTCAATTCCAACTACTCACTTGGATAAAAATAAATTATTTATGAATTAAAAAATTATAGAAACTAAACAAAATCTAGAAAAATAAATAGAAATATTTAACTTAAATATCCAACTTAAAGATCTCACTCACATGGATAAAAATAAAAGATCGATAAAGTATAAAATTGTAGAAACCAAATGAAATCTAGAAAAAGAATGTTAAAGCTTTGATTTAATTTTTATTCTTGATACGGTGTCCATCGACTTAATTTTCCTTGGAGAGAAGATCTCATGAGGCATCAGAAGCTATAGTTTGTAAGGCCTTTTAGATTATAGAGTGTAAATCTCACAAGGAATATTTATATTTTTAACTAAATTTGACGAAGTATCATTTATCATAAAAAAAATCATTAAAAAATATATCTATGGATGAAACTAATCATAAATAAATTAAGTAATGAGGGAATAATTATAAATACCATTTTGAAATTGCCGAATGAAGAACTTGTGGAATGACGATGAGGATCAAAAGAGTATATCAGAAATCAATAAGTGAAAATATTGAAAACATTTAAAAGATTCTTGAAAAAGTGAAACATCATATAATAAATTCTACGTGGCAATTGAAAAATTATAAAGAATACAATAAAAAAATTAAATCCCACTTTCACATTACTTTTTATGCCATTATGTATAAAACCGGTGTTAAAAAATTCCAACGAGATTAGTTTTAATGTCGATTTTTATTAAAAAATGACATAAAAAGTTAACACACACACACACACACATATGTATTTGACATCATTTTTAGTAAAAAATGATGTAAAAAATTTTAAAAAATGTTTTGGTGTCCGTTTTATGAAAATCCGACGTCAAAAGTAAAAATACTTTTCATGCTTGTTTTTAGTAAAAATGATGTTAAAAAACTAACTATGATAATAGTTTTAACATCAGTTTTAAAAAAAAACCAATATAAAAATTTAAAAAATATATATTTTGATGTTTATTTTAGTAAAAAGTGATGTCAAAAAGTAAATTTTTTGACGTCAATTTACAAAAAAAAACCGACATCAAAAGTAAAAAATATATATTTAATGTTAGTTTTTAGTAAAAAAACATTAAAAAATGAAAAAACTAAATAAATTGGAATATTTGGTTTCATAGTATTCTATTTGATTGGTTTTGGATCTTAAACCAACTTACGAATCAAAATTTGTGGTCATCGAAAGTTAGACTTCTGTAAGATTTCTCTTAGAGAAGTCTAACTTCCAGCGACCATAAATTTTGATCCGTTCGTATGTTTAAGCTCTAAGAATAGTCAAATAAAACCTTGATAAATGAAATAAACTCTTGTATTTAGGGTTTAAACATTTTTAACATCAGTTATTTGAAAAATCTGACATTAAAAGTGGACTTTTAACATCAGTTCTTGAAAAAACTGATGTTAAAAGTCATATATGAGGAATTTTGACATCAATTTTTCAAATAAATTACATCAAAACATGGAAACACTAAATATGAGGGGTATAGTTTATTTCTTAGAATTATATTTTACTAGTATTAGATCTCAAACAAACTTACAGATCAAAATTTATGACCTTCAAAAGTTGGACGTCTCTAAGACTTCTCTTAGAGAAGTCCAACTTTTGATGACCATAAATTTTGATCTGTAAGTCTATTTTATCTCTATAACCAGTCAAATTGAATCATGAGAAACTAAATACAACCTAATATTTATGTTTTCCACATTTTTAATGTTTATTTTAAAAACCAATGATAAAATTGTACTTTTAACATTGGTCCTGATAAACCAATGTTAAAAAGATGATGTTAAAGTCTATTTTTATACTAGTGATAACAACGCTCACTATCTCATCATAGCTTAATTAACCCATGGGAAATAAATAGGTTTCATGAAATTATAATAAGAAAATCATCATCATAAGTCGTCTAGAAAATTGGATGGTATCATAAGAGCATATCACTGGTGAATCATAAGAAACATCAAAGGATGTTAACTTAGATAAAAATTCTTTTGAAATACTATTCAGACCATTATTTGAAAACATGAGAAAAATATCATTTTCTTTTGATAAAATTTAAAAAAAATTAGAATATTGATAAAATGATTTTATTAGAAAATAACCATGGAAACTTATAAAGGAAGTTCAAATAAAAAAATGGTTGTGATGGTAGGAAAATACATTCTTTTGATAAATGTTAAAATAAAAATTTCTCTCACACTTTTGGTAAAAAGTCCAAAAATACCTCGATCAGAAAATGAAAAGAATATTCCATTTAAAACTTTGAAAAGAAAGTAAAATATGGTTTAAAATGTATTTAAATAATAATTTGATCATATAAAATAATATTCTTGAAATATTTCTAAAAAACATGGATATGGAAGAAAAAGTCTCTTGACTAAAGAGGAAATAAGGTCAGTTTTTTCTTAAAAAAACAATTTCTTGATCATTTTAAGTATAAAAGAGGAGAGAATAAAAGGGAAACATGAAAAAAAACAAAAATAATATTAAGAGAATAAAATATACATGTTTTAAGTGATAAATATCATATAATTCCCCCAAAATAGATTCAATCATAAACAACCCCAATTAAAAAGGAGATTGTAACATAAACCCTTACCTTAAGCCCTGACTTTCTTTGTATGCACTCTTAAACTCTTGTATAATAAATTTATATGTGTTATAAATATATAAAAAAACCATATTCATACTTATATTATAATATAACATTCCATTATAATTTCAAATTACCAATTTATTAACAATCCTTCATTAAAATCAACATTCGGGTGAAAAATGGTCCTTTTTCCATGCATATTTTGGTTTGATGGTTACAGTACTTGAACCTTGGACATAATTTCATAATATAAATAATCTTAATCATGTTATATGTATCATATTTATTTATAATATAAATTTTTATAACCATTCATATAAGGTGGTGATGAAAACTCAATTACATCACTTCGTGGAGATGACGACCCATACGTACACACAAGTGGTGTTTCTACTTTTCAACTAGTGAAAAGAAAAAAGATAAATAATAATATATCATTAAAGAATCATAATAATATCATAAATATCATATATATTCATTAAAATCATCCACATGTCTATCCATTTATGATGAACATGAAAAACAAATCACATCTTTTTGTGAAGGTGATAGTCCACACGTACGCACGAGCGACGTTATCATTTCCCAATGAATGGAAGGTTCAGAAGGTATATAATATATTATATATACAGAATCAAAATTATGTTATAAAAATCATATATATCTATTAAATACATCTATATAAATATCTAATAGATATGGTTATGAAAAATAAAATACATCAGGTCATGGAGACAATAATCCATATATACGCATGAGCGATGTTTTTATTTTCTATTAGATATAAAAAATATAGAAAATACATATTCCATTAACATAATTTTTTTAATTATATTAAATTTATTAATTTTATCATGTTATAATTATTATAGTATATTTGGATGAGATTTAAGGAGAAATAAACATGAAAAAGGTCAGTAAGAACATATACCTCTTCTTTGAGAAACCTCATTTGAATATCTTATTAAGGATCCTTGAGTTAGAATTTTAAGAATAACATCACCTATATAACATGGATATGGATTTTATAATATTTTTGGGTAGATTTTGGTTGAACTAAGTGGCTTAAGAAAGTGTGAATAAGAGAGGAAAGGATGTTCCCTTTTTAAGTGAGGGGAGTGACACACTTATAATTATAAATAATAATAAAATATAATAGTCACTATCATTGAAAGGTGGAACAAAATTAGATTAATTTAGAATATGGGATGATATATGATCAAAAAACACTCAAAAAATAATACTTAGATAAGCTTTTAGGTTATTTTAACTCTTATCACTTTAGTTTAACCCCTTTAAACCCTTTTAACCTCTAACGAAGTAGTGGATTTTTACCTCAGTTACAAATCATAATGACTGGAATGAAATTGAAATATTTAAATTTTTTTAAAATTTTTATTTTTAATATGAAAAATATTTTATAAAATTAAATTCATATAAGTGGCATAAATTAATTTTAAAATAAGTGCGCAAAACACAAGAAAACCCATTTTTTAGAAAAATGCATTTCAAGCATAAAACTGAATTTATTCTTATTTAATACCATGTAAAAACCATTAGATGAATGTTAATATATTTTATTTAATATATTATATACACATTTAATTAAAATAATTCATATATACTAATTAATTGAATTTATTAAGATAAAATACAGTGCACGTAATAAAAATAGTTTTATAAAAAACATCTCTTTTTACCTCCAAAGGACTTTGTATTCACTTCTATCCAATTGATAATAAATTTATGAATGATTATTAATTTTTTAAATTAAATACCAATATATTTCATCAAATTAATTGTTCATTAGTGATCAATATATATATATATATAAAACAATACTTTGAAAAATTGATCTTTTAACATAAAATGATATTATTTTTTCAGCATTTGAAATTAAGTACTTATTTCCTAGGAATTAATCAATACCTTTTCATTAAGGAAAAATTTTATGCATACTTATCAAAATTTATTTATTCCTATTAATATCATTCAATCCATCATCTAGGGGATAAAAATCACATTTAATAGTAATATTTCAATAGTATATCATGATTCGTTTAAGATCGATGTTATGTGTAAAGAAAAATATCAAACACTTTGAATTTATTTAAAGAGAGAGATATTGTAAAATATCAAGGTGTTACATTATACCCCCTTATAGTAAATTTTCATGCAAAATTCCATTACTTGGATGAAAAAATCAGGACACTTCAGCCTCATTACATCCTTAGGTTTCCACATAGCTTCCTAAAATTTATGGTTTAGCCACAAAATGTTGACTAGGTGAGTAGTCATGTTTCATATAACTTTCTCTATTTGATTAATATTCTACACCTATTTCTACTCATAAAATATATCATGATCCAATGGCATGATCTCTAAATTCAATACATGTGAAGCATCAAGTATGTACTTCTTCTGAAGAGATATATGGAACACATCATAGACTTGAGAGAGATTTAGTGGAAGTGCCAACTGATAAGAAACTACACTGATGTGGACATAAATTTCAAAGAGGTAAATATATATATAGTTCAACTTTAACTTTATTCCAAATATCTTAACCTTATTCTAAGTATACATTCATAGGAATACCTTGTCACTAACTTCAAACTCAAGATCTCCCCAACAATTGTCAGTATAACTCTTTTGTCGACTCTGAGCTGCACCGATGTATTGCTGAATGGATATGACCTTATATTCCATTTACTTAGATATATAAGGTCCCAATAGACTTATTTCATTTAATTTATCCTTGTACTTTATATTTATACATTTTATTCTATAGAGGGATTCATAAGGAGTCATCTGAATGCTCGGGTGAAAGCTATTGTTGCATGAGAATTCAACTAGATTAAGTTTTTTATCCTAAAAACCTTTAAGATCCATAAAAAAAGCTCTCAAAATATATTCTAGAGTTTTACTAGATATCTCATAGTAAACATCTATACAAGGATGATACACTGTGCTAAATTTTAACTATGTATTCAAATTTTGTTAAAAACTTCCCCACAAATTTGAAGAGAACCTAGTATCCTAATCAGATGCGATTGAGAGTGGTACTACATATAACATTACTACTTATTTAATGTATATCTTGGAAATATGATTAAGATATAAATATTATCTCATATAAATTAAATGTGATGATTTTTTAAGGTGATTGACTATAACCCAAATAACATTGTGTCGTTTAGATGTCTTGGGGAGTTCCATGAAAAAATCTATGGTGATGTTTTTTTTATTTTCACTCAGGTATGGGTAATGGTTATAAAATACCCTTAGTAATATATCTCTTAGCCTTAACTTACTGTCATACCAAGAATCAAGATACATACTCTTCAATATCTCTCTTTATGTTTTACCATTGGAAACACTCTTTAACATCTCTATACATATTTGTATTTCCCAGATGAATATAGAATAATGAACAATGAGCTTCACCCAACTACTCCTTCTCTAATTTTAGTACTGAAAAGACACATACATGATTATTTAATATGATCATTCCATCATGGTCGAGGTCAAACTCTAGAATAATCCTTACCTTTTATTTCATCTCTAGAACCTCCTACTTCACCTATTTAATCTTCACATAAATTGATGGTTGAATATTCATCTGAGAAAGATATGAATTTTTTTCATTATTTATGATTTCAAGGTCCATCCTATTTAAATCCTTAATTATTTAATCTCTTTCAATCCTCATCATGGATAAAATTTCATGGTCCTTTCAACTCAAAGCATCAGTAACCATGTTCGCATTCCCAAGGTGGTAATTTATTTAGCAACCAAATCTTTAATCAGTTACAACCATCTTCTTTGGTGCATATTAAACTATTTCTATATGAATATATACTTCAATATTTTATGATTAGTATATATTTCATACCTTTCACCATAAATATAATTCATCCATATCTTCAAATGAAAAAGTACTACTACTAGTTCTAAATCATGTGTCGGGTAATTTTTCTCATGAACCTTCCATTGGATAAAGGCATAAGCTACCATCATGTCATTCTGTATGAGAACACATCACAATCCCTTCTTTGATGCATCACTATAGATCATAAAACCTTATCCACTACAAGTTAGTTCCAGCACAGGTGCAATGACCAACCTTCTCTTCAATTCCTTGAAATTTTATTCACATTCATCTATCCAAAGGAACTTGGCTCCCTTATATGTCAACTCCGTTGGTGGATTTGATAGTCATGATAAATTTCTCATAAAGAATTAGTACTATCCACCCAACCTAATAAAACTCCATATTTTTTACATCATGGTTTGTATGATTCATTACTCAATAACTTCTATCTTTAAAGGATCCACCAATATACCCTTGATTGAGATTATATGTCACGACCCGTCCTCGGGGCCCGTGCCGTGACTACCCCAAGCCCGCCTTCCATAGGCCAGGGGCTGACGACTAGCACCAAAGGCGTAAATCCCAATAAAAAGGGAAGGAATTGCCTTTATAAAAGTAAACAAACACCAGAGTAAGTAAGCTAAAGTAAACACTAAATAAACTGAGTACATCTGTAAGTGCTGAAAAGTAAATGGGCCAGAATACAAACCCAACTGAAGTAAACTACAACTGAAAGAAATTATAGTAACTGAAAAGTAAAGCAGCAACGTCGAGCCTTCCACTGGAAGTCCCACCTGAAGGGTGGGTACAGATAGCCTCCTCAGCTCCTCGGGTCCAGCCGTCCGCTCCGTGTACATCCCGCCCAGTGGTCCACCTTCAGGAACCGACTTGCTCCACAAGCCTCAACCACGATCAGCACTGTCCGTCGTCTGCATCCAACACAACGTAGTGCGGGCATAGCCCATGCAGGGGTGAGTATATTCTACTCAGTAGGGACCCCGAGACCCCCAAAGGTCTCCAAGAATCCAAAAAGGATAAACCACAAAGGAAAGATACAATCACGAAGTAACATCCAACATTACTTAGGTATATGGCCATACATATACCTAAGTCATCAATTCCAGTTCGACTCCAACATTTGAGCCCAAGTTCGATCATGTCCACATAGGAAAGTACAACCTGATCCACACAGGAAAGCACAACCCAATCCACATAGGAAAACAAGTCAATCATATCTAAGATAATGATTTAAAGTCAAGACTCAGCTCACACAGGTATACTTCTTCATAAGGAGATAGAGATGATCAGATGTAGCCACCGATTCATCTAAGCTGGGACCCACGTAGGATACTAGACCAGCTAAGCTGTCGGACCCACATAGGATACAGACCAGCTACTCTGCCAGACCCACGTAGGATACAAGAGCAGATTCAAACACTGCCAGACCCACGTAGGATACAAGAACAGTAGTCATCGCCGTCGAACCCACGAAGGATTTCAGTACGGTCGTCATCGCTGCCGAACCCACAGAGGATTTCAGTGTAGTCATCTTCGGTGCTGAACCCACGGAGGATTTCAGTGCAGTTGTCTTCACTACCGAACCCATGGAGGATTTCAGTGCAGTCGTCATCACTGCGGAACCCATGGAGGATTTCAGTGCGGTCGTCATCGCTGCCGAACCCACAAAGGATTTCAGTACAGTCGTCATCGCTGCTGAACCCATGGAGGATTTCAGTACAGTCGTCTTCGCTGCCAAACCCATAGAGGATTTCAGTGCAGTTGTCATCACTGCCAAACCCACGGAGGATTTCAGTGCAGTCGTCATCGCTGCCGAACCCACAGAGGATTTCAGTGCAGTCGTCATCACTGCCGTAGTCACAGCCAGCTCTAGGGTTCCCGCACACAGTATGCTCGATTCTGGGAGGGTCCGCTCCACGAGCCAAGGGGGTCGATATATCAACTAACACATAGTCCGGAGTTGATGTATCCTAAAGTTCCGTCTCGACAAAAGGAACTCAACGCGACAGACAACGCGTCAATCGAACGCCCGGTCTGAGAGTTATTGGCTTTTTCGTTCCAGGGGCCCGGTTGGTTTTTAAGTCAAAACCAATCTGAACACACTCCAACTACATCCAAAACTCGAGCGGAGTAATCCATAAGGTCCGTATCACTAAGAGGAATCCAACAAAGTCGACGACACGTCAATCGGACGTCCGAAGCTCAAGTTATAAGCGTTTCCGCTCCGAGGGCCCTGTTGGTTTCATGTTCGAACCAACCCAGCCATACCCAAATTTCTCCAAAACCTTGAGTGTAATATATCAAAACGACCATCTCGATCCAAGGATCGCATCGCAACTGACGGTACGTCGTTTGGAGGTCCGTGACCCAAGTTACGAGCATTTAAACGAACCTGTCCGGTTTTAGGGGGTTTTGGGCCCGGACCGACCCGACCCAAGACACCCTGGGTCGGCCCGAACCGGGTCGACCCGACCCGGGTCCGGGTCCGGCCAATTAGGGAGCGGCGTGGCCCGGCCCCGCCAGCGCAGGCCGGCCCGGCCTGGGCGGTCCGGCCCGGTGCGGCTGGTCCGGCTTGGGCGGCCGGTTGGCCTGGTGCGGGCGCGACGCGCGTGGCCAGACAGCTCAGCTCGGCCGAGCTGTCGCGGAAAGGGGGGGTGGGGGGTTTACCCCCCTGATTGAGAAACTGCGGCCCTACGTGGGGGGCCGCTCCTTTGGCCAGCCGAGGGTTATGACCCCCGACCTTCCTCGATCGGCCGGCCCGGCTAGCCGGCCATGCTGGCTCCATGGTCCCGCCCCTCCGACGTGTCGGTGGCTGGTGGTTTCGGCCGCCGCTCCCTACTCCGCCACGGCCAAAGTCCGCGGCCTTGGTCCGACCAGCGTGGCGCGACGGCGCCGCGCCCCTCCGCCGTGGCCCCGCTCCGGCCACGACCTCTTCGTGGTTCTCCGGCGCGGCGCAACGGCGCCGTGCCCCTTCACCGCGACCCGACTCCGGCCGTGGCTTCTTTCGGCCTCAACGGCGCGGCGCGACGGCGCTGCGTTTCTTCGCCGTGTTCATCCTTGTTTCCGCACGGTGCGATGGAACCGCGTCGCTTCCATTTCAAGCCACAAAGATAACCATCAAAAAGGGGAGGAGGTTCGACCGTGTTTGTGCAGTCCGACCTCCTCCGTTATTTTGATAATAGGTGGCCAATATTATCGAAGAACGTCCAAAAAAAAAATCCGAACGTAAAGACAAATCCCTACCTCGAAGAAAGATCGCGGTTGTCAAGCGCCGCAGTTGATGGCGTCCTTCCCGTAGTTGGTGTCTCCTTCCTTGTCGTGGAAGAGGAAGTAGATGGAGAATTCTGGGACCGCCAAGTCGACGTCCTTCTTCGGAGACGTAGCGTTCTTCAATGAAGGAGATGAAGTTCTTCATGGGAGGATGATGATCTTCCAAAGCTAGAGATCTCTCTCTTCCCTTTTCTCCACACAACAAAACTAACCCCCAAAATAAAATAAGCTCCTTTATTTTATTTCAACAGGCCAAGGGTTTCCAACTTCAAAATTCAAACTTAAACCAATTATAGGTTCAATTAATTAAATAAGGTGTGTTGGAATTTAATTAAGAGGGGAGAGGGGTGAGTTACTTAATAAAGTCATAAGGTTTAAAGGGGATGAGTTATGGGGGTTAGGGAATATGAAGGGGTGGGGTTCGTGTGGGCCCACCTCACCTTTATCCTCACTAGGTTAGTTTCCCTAACTTCTACACAAAGGTTAAAACTACTTAGAAGATAAATAAAATTGGATTACAATTTTATTTTATTCTTCACTTAAACCTCAAATTTAAGCAACTACTCCCGAGAAAACGCACCTTCAGAAAAGATCTTCTTAAGAAATTACTGGTGCTATGGTTTCATTGGTGCCCTCGGATTTCGATTCCGAGCACCGGTTCAAAAGATAGAAAAACCTGCTCGTTAGTTCACGGAACGTACCTGAGCTAAACTTCAGAAATTGATTCCGGGCACACCGGGCCTCGGAATCAGGTTCCGTCAGAAACTTCGGACTCGTAAAATTCCAAGGAAATTAATAAAAAAATTTCCTTGAAATTTCCGGGTCTTTACATTAATCCCACCTCAGGGATTTACGTCCCCGTAAAGCTACAACACAAACTAGGGATACCAAAGGAGGTACTAGCACGCATCAGAGCCTTCCGCCGCCATGTGCTCTCCTGGAGGTTCCCGTACTACCAAAAAAAACGCACAAGAGGAATCGACCATCCCCGTAGGACCCACTCAAGTCGATCCTCAACCTCTACTGGAACCCCGTGAAAGTCACCCCGACATCGATGTCCAGTTCTCTGTGATCGATGGTATGGGTCGAGTCGAGCACGTATCTCCTCTACTGAGATACGTGGAAGACGTCATGCACCTGGTGCAATTGAGGTGGATGGGTCAAGAGGTAAACCACCTCGCCTACCCTGCTGTGGACCTAGAAAAGTCTGTTGAATCTCGGAGATAACTCGCCGCCTTGGCTACATCTCCGTAAACCTCGTCGAGGTGAGACCCGTATAATAACGTGGCAGCCATCCTCGAACTCTAGAGGCCTCCATTTCCTGATTAGAACTGAAACTCAAAACTCCTATAGCCACGAGGGTAAGGTTGGATGACCCAAGAGCAATCAACTACACCCTCCTAAGCATGAGTTAAACCTATGCTGCCTGGGGTTTCCTTTTCGCCGACCAAGAAAAACCCATCCCGACGTCTTCCTAATACCGTCAATTTGTGTATGAACTGTGATTGCCCAGTCCATACTCAAACTAACGTCGTAAGGCCTCGACGCTGCCACCAAGAGGTTCCAACCGAAACTCTCGCCTCAAGGGTCAGATCACACCATCGGTGTAAGTGTGATTATCGAGTATCCTCCCAGAGGTATCTCCAGACGTGAGGGTCAAGTCAATGGCTTAATCGGAAACACTAGGTCTGGGACAAGATTCATGGAAGGAAGGAATGATTCGTATCGATGTCTGTTGCTACGACAGCTAGCAGAAGACACAATCCGTACTTCGAATCATCCTTATAGACCTTTCGGTCGCACTCCTTGACCGCATGCTGCTACTCTTTCCCCTGTCCTCCAGCTCCCTGAGCCTAGCGGGAATTACAAAGGTAGGTGGTTACAACATGTCAAAATGTTCACCACCCCATGCTGCTCTCCTAGCTCCACTTCCATGTCTACTGCCCTGCAGATTCATCTGTCCTTTTTTACTTCCTCTACTTAAAATATTTTACACGCTCAAGTCTCTCAGTGTAACACCCCAAGCTTCCACGGTACGTTTCCCTTTGAATAATGCAATGACGTGCATTGTACGCAACTTCGAGATTCTAACACACCACAACCAATCAAACTAGCTGTTATGAATAGTAATACCTACTTTTTGAAATTTTATAAATTTTATCTTTCGAAATGGACTTTAGTTTTGGATTCGTAATATCAAAATTAGCTTAGGGTAAAATTTTGGTACTTTTTGGATAACTTTCATATTTTGATGAATAGTGAAAATTACTAAATTTTAATTAAAAACAAATTTTTTAATCGAAATAATTAATAGTGATAAATTATTAATTTGAGTGGTTTTAAAGTATATTTATAATATATTTTTACCATTTAATACAATGTTGGTCCTTGTATGAGATTTCACATTTAAACCAGACATAAACAAGTGTCAATCTTTTGATAGTTATTATCTCTTAAAAACACGCTATTTGTTTTGACGATGGAAATTAATTTTTAAATTAATTAATGCAACTGAGATGTTTTGAATTTTGTAAAATAGAAATAATTTTTGAATTCATAATATCAAATATATCTTAGGCCTAATTTTTGGTATTTTTCTGGAAACTTTCATTTTTTTGATGAATAGTGAAACCATTAAGTGGTAGTTAAAAAAGTGAATTTTTCATAAAACTTAATTTTACCACTTCTGTGAGTGGAATTTCGAAAATCCGAGAGACACGGTTAATATCAAGGAGTAAAATGTGGTTCATTGAGATGAAAATAATTTTTGGTGAATAGTAACTTTTTACTTTTATTTACCATAGTTAAAAGTAAATAGGGTAATTAAGGGTAAAAATGATTTTAATATTACCCTAAAACATGTCCTAATTCTATTAGACAAGTGTATCTAGACCAAAAACAACCTTAGGAATAAAATATTATCATTTAGGTCCACTTGTATTAGATTAGGACATTTATTATTATTTAATTCAAAGAAGAGTTAAAAGAGTTAAAATCAGAGTTTATTTACTAAAACATTTTTTAATATAGAGTTACACATAAAATAAATTCTATTATAAATATTCATTAGAAAGCTAAAAAGATTTCCTAAATAATTATATTTTATTTATAATTTTTAGACATTAAATAATTTAATTTATTTATGACACAAGGATGATGGATTAATTACCATAATAGTGAAAAATTAAAATAATTGATATTATAAATACCTAAATAAATATAATTGTAGACTTTTATTGAATTAAAATAATTTTATAGGTTAATATGACATATTATTATTGATTTAATTTACTTTTTTCGAAGTAATAATTCTGTTATGAGTTTCACAAAAATCAATTATTGAATAGTGTCAAAATTGACATAAAAGAGTTTTTAAAACATATATTATATTATTAATTGATATTAAATTCCTAAAAATCTAAGGTTCAGCCAATAGACTTATATCATGATAGTTGTATAATTAATGGACCACTTGGGGGTCTCTTAAATGTATATAGTAAGTTTATTAACCATATAATATAAAAATACAAAGAGACATTGTAAAAGTGAAACTAATTAACTAAGAGTTAATACTTAAAGACAAGGTTAATATAATGACCCAAACCTGTCTAAATTATATTGGTTGAGTGTTTTTAGACCTATCCCCACCTTAAACTTTAAATAATCCACTTCAGAGCAATTATAAACCGAATATGAATTTATTATAAAATAATATTTGTAGATTTTCCAAAGGTGCCCCTCACCCTTCTTAAAAAAGGTCACTACCCCTTCTCAATACTTCACACCTTCAAAGCCTTTTGGTTTGGCCAAACCCTTCCAAAATACTCTCTAAAATTGCGTCACTACAACCTAGAGTCCTTATTTTGATCAGAAATCCAACCTAAGGATCCCTTTTGATCAAATCAAAAGGAATAACCCGAAGAAGAGGTAATGTTTTTACCACCCTTTTTCAAATTCTTTTCTTCTTCAACTTCTTCTTTCTTTGTTATTACCATTCTAAAATAATGAATATAGTATATAATATATACTATAATATTATTATAAATATGGTACAACCATATTCAGTATTCTATCCATCCTTTGAATGACATGTCAGCATACGTGCGTACGTACGGCTTACCGTCTCCACGTCGTGGTGCAATTGTCATTCAATAAATTATTATTTGGATGGGTATAATAATGATGTTTAATTCATGTAAATAATAAATATAAATGATAATTATTCTTTATATATGATATACCATCCAATTATATATTATTTTAACATCAAAAGAATGATATTGTCGCTCGTGCGTACGTACGGACTACCGTCCCCACGAAAGCGATGAGATTCATTCTCCATCGTATCCATTCAAGTATAATTATCATTTTATGATTTAAAAATAATGTTTAAGAAATTGATATAATTATAGATATGAATAAGATACAACCTATCCATAACAAACACGACTTATGTAACAAAGAATATAAAGGAAAACGAGTAAGTTAACACCCGAAATGATGATAATACTAAGATATTATTAACAAATCAATGTTAAAAGATCATATATGATATCATATTAATGTAAATTATTCTTGTATAATTCAATAACAATTATTTCACCATTATACAGGAGGTTAACCTACCTTCGACCAAGGAAAAAGTACAAAATAAGGGGTTTCTTATCTCACTTTTAATTCCGTGAGAATTCCATTGTTCACCACTTATTTATTGCATGTGGTGTGTGTACTGCCCATGATTGTATTCATCGTGTAATATAATTTAATTTATGGGTATTTACATCATCATTTTATGATCCTTCTTTCATGGGTGCATGTTTCATAAGTTACCAAATCTATAAGGGAATTTGAAATTTCAATTTCCACTCATTCGGCTTTATGCATACTTCATTGGTTATTTTACTCTAAGATTATGTGTGGAATCACTATTCATTTGATTATGTCATAATTTACACTCCCCTTTCTGTGGATATAATTTTTATACACATAATCACTCCATTTATAAATTCTCAAGTCATCGGTATGAACTTGATAAGAGTAATTTTTACTCAATCTCGATTTGTTGAGATAAACATCCAATTCATTGGTGTTGTTTTTACTAGAATATGTGTGAATGTCCTTTTATTGTTTTACACTGAATATCCAATCATATTTAGTGTATTTATATTTTTCACACATAATTATGTTGTTGATTTATCCTAAACCTAAGGATACGACCTTTATGATAGATTTCATCTCAATTTACATTCCATTGAGACTTCTTTGTTGTTATACACCAAATAACTTTTATGTGGTGTATATAATGTACTTTGACATAGTATATCATGAATCCATTTATTCTCATGATATTACAAAGTTTTTATTACCTCAATTATTTTTATTAAAGTGTCTATCTTTTGGTTAGAAACTCTTACTAAAATACTATTTTTAAATGTTTTAAAGACTTATTCTTCTAAATATTGCTCATTAATGTCCATGTTTTAAAAAATGGTTTTAAGTATTTATTTATATGGACATTAAAGTTTTAAAATTAAAACTCCTTTTAAAAGTTTCAAAGTGGTATGGGACACTTTGATTCAAAAATCTATTTTTAAATGGCTTCTTGACAAATAGTGTGACTTTTAAATGATTTCAAGAAAAAGGGGGATATTTCTCTCAAATAGTTTTGATGATTATTTTCATCTATGTCATATCATTCATTATTCTCGATTGAGGTTAATATGATACAATACAATCTTCCATATTGTATCGAATGAGTTATGTTTGACTATGGATGTGCTATTTTTATACCATTCATGGTTTGTGGATAAAGTATTGAAATTTCGTATGCTAGTTTTAATACGAATGTTTATGTTATGTTTAAAACTTTTCATATGAGGAATGCATTGGACTTAGTAAGTGACGGGTGGAGCCCTCTATAGATCCTCGATGCATTGGTAGGTCTCATGAGACAAACTAGTGTCTTGGCACAAGGCCTTGGCAAAATCGTATTTTTAGTCTTGGCACGAGGCCTTGGCTATGTGGTTATGATAGTCTGGCATTATGAATTCCATCATTATAAAAGTGGTTATTGATATTGCATGTGATTGTTCGACTAGTAGAAAATCCATGTGAATAAGTAAATGACATTATTTCATTTTATCTATGCCATATTATGCTGAAGTTCAAGTTTAAAAGGCTTTTGTTTTAGTTATAAATTGCTTTAAGTGTTTATGCTTATCTATGAAAGCTTCTGTTATATTTTTATCCTTACTGAGCATCTGAGCTCACCCCTTTCAATGTTTTATTTTTCCCAGGATGTGAAGAAGTAATTTATGAATGACCTGCAGGGATAGTATGAGGGGATATGAAGACAAGATGTTGTTGTAGTTTTTTTACCTTATGATGTAATGTAAGACTTATAAATATATCTAGTGTTTCCAAGACTGCTAAACTAATCGGTATTTTGAGACTTGATCCTTTGTGATCATGACAATGTTATGTAATAATGCACCGACTCTGGGTATCTAGGGTCAGGGCGTTACAGTTGGTATCAGAGGAAGTTTAGTACAAACCTTGGAAGCTAGATTTAGATAAACTCTGATTAGAGCACGTAGACCTAAGCTGAACTTTGAGGACTAGTATAGAAGAACTTCCTAGAATTTTGGTATTGTAGAGATTTTGTGAGTTTTCTGAGCAATACATCCCTTTCTGGATATGAGCAGGTAGCGGCAGCTCTGGCACATATGTACCTAGGGGTAAAACCCGAAAACACCACTTTGAGCTAGACTCGAACGGGAACTGGTGCATGACAACGAGCCTTGTTTCACTCTTGGTTACGACACTCCCTGGGGATATTCTTAGGATAATTTACATTTTCTTTACTAACTGATTTGAAGTATTAAATATATAAGATGAGATTAAATGACCTTGGTTAATCCTAATGTGTTTCAAATTGAGAATCTGGTGACATGTTAATCTCTAAATGATTTTATGACTACTGTTACTAACACAATGCTTTCTGGTTTTAGTTAATGGTTGGATTCCAAGGAAGTCATAGTGACTTTGAGAATGATGTACAAGGTGGGAATGGTGGTGGAAATGAGCAACAAAATTGAATGTTGATAGGCGTAAAATATATCGTCTTTATGCCAAATCAATTTTCCAAAAACATGATCAACAATATATATATTAACCAATTTCCGGACTCAACAAACAAGAGAAAGGTGATGAATTATAAGAGCTCCAGTAGTGGAGACCATGGAGAAAGGAATCCTCAATTTCCATTATGCAGGAAATGTAGAAGGAGACACCCAGAAAAGTGTCTCAATGGGACAAAGAAATGATTTACGTGCGGGAAGGAAAGACATAAAGTGAAGAATTGCCGAAGAAAAATGAAGAGTACTATGGAAGAAGATAAAAATGGTCCCAAGAGTCCATTTACAGTCATTTTCTGTAAATTTAGGGTACCTGGCCATTACCCGAGTGAATGCCCTATTCTATAGGATATTTTCTAGGTCAAAGAAGAAGCTATGTGGAAATAAATGGTTAGAGAAATGTTTAAAAAGTATTAGTGCTCCTTGTTGATGGGTTTACTTTGGAATAATTTTCTCTTGTATTTTTAACCCTGTAGTTTTCCATCTAAGAATGATATTTGAGGAAGAATTATCTTTTCTCTTGTGAATATAGTTATAAATAACCATTTGGTTTTATATGATCATTGGGTTTGAGTCAATTATAAGTTATTATAATTTGGGATGAAAATGCAAGGTATGAGATTAGATTTGTGGTTAAATTATATTAAGGTTATTTTGAGGAATTTATCTCATTTTGGTATTGTTATAAAATATAGTTTTTGAAAAAGGACAACACGCAGACCGTGTGACAACCCGTCGTGTCGGACAAAGCTGCGGGAATCGAACCCACAACCAAAGTGCGATTGAGATTTATCACCTACCACTGGACTACATGAAGTCCCTGGTTAGTGTGACTATTATTTTAGTTAAATGATTTTATTGATCAATAATAAGTTGATTTGGGATCTTATGTATTATCAAATGAATACCCTTATTATAAGAAAATGATTTGGTGATTAAGTGATAAATGTTATTTTGGAAGATGTTCGCTTTATTGGGAACACTATATGTCCAAGGAAAATAGAATACTATGGGATTTCATTATAGGAGTAATAGTGGATTTTTATCTATGTTTTTATTGTGGATTTATAATGATTTGGGTTATTTATGGAAATGATTAACCTATAAAAAAGAATATGTGATTAGGTTAATTACTTTTAAGTATGTGACTTTTAAGAGTAGATGATGTCATTTGGAGATATAATTTAATGTGGAAGACTAAATTCTTATAAGTTTTGGGTTTCAATATTAGTTTGGATTATATTGAAGGATTTGAAGGACAGTTTATTATTGAATGGTATTTATTTAACTTTGGGGCATTATTGGTTTAATTTTAGAAATTAAGATTAGTATTTTTTTTTCTCTAATGGAATATCCATTTGGGGGATCATCAGATCTTATACTAACCATTTTGGTTTTGATTAATCTCTAAAGACAAGGTAAATATATATTTTATCCTACGTGGATCATGTATTTCTATAGAAGTTTACTCTAGCTCTTCCATTGTGACCAAGTCTTCTTGAATACTCATTGTACAAAAAAAAATGAGTTAGTGGTAAAAAGTTATTAAAGAATGAAACTCTACTTAAAAAGTAAGTATATCTCTTTATTTTCTTAGTCAATATCATAAATTAATTCCTCGTCCTTATGTAATGTTACTTAAAACAAAAAAAAGTTGTCCATTTTCTTTTCCTACTCGGAGACTAAGGACCATTTGTCCCAACACAAGTTTGTGATTTTCTTATTGTTAACTTTCTCCTGATCATGTTTTCTATCCCTCTCCACCAGAACTGAACACTTAGTTTATCATCCATATCCATGTTTTCTTACATGGAATCCTAGTATGGGTTATCTTGGGTGACCTTTATACCTCTCTTCTTTTCTTTTAAAGTGATAGTTTTATTGACTCTTTTTTTGATGTGGGATATTCCATTATATTCTCAAGACCAATTTTAAAAAAATTGCGAGGACGCAATTTATTGAAGGAGGGGAGAATGTAACACCCCAAGCTTCCACGGTACGTTTCCCTTTGAATAATGCAATGACGTGCATTGTACGCAACTTCGAGATTCTAACACACCACAACCAATCAAACTAGCCATTATGAATAGTAATACCTACTTTTTGAAATTTTATAAATTTTATCTTTCGAAATGGACTTCAGTTTTGGATTCTTAATATTGAAATTATCTTAGGGTGAAATTTTGGTACTTTTCAGATAACTTTCATATTTTGATGAATAGTGAAAATTACCAAATTTTAATTAAAAACAAATTTTTTAATCGAAATAATTAATAGTGATAAATTATTAATTTGAGTGGTTTTAAAGTATATTTATAATATATTTTTACCATTTAATATAATGTTGGTCATTGGATGATATTTCACATTTAAACCAGACATAAACAAGTGTCAATCTTTTGATAGTTATTATCTCTTAAAAACACACTATTTGTTTTGGAGACGGGAATTAATTTTTAAATTAATTAATGCAACTGATATGTTTTGAATTTGTTAAAATAGAAATCATTTTTGAATTCATAATATCAAATATATCTTAGGCCTAATTTTTGGTATTTTTCTGGAAACTTTAATTTTTTGATGAATAGTGAAACCACTAAGCGGTAGTTAAAAAACTGAATTTTTCATAAAACTTAATTTTACCACTTCTGTGAGTGGAATTTCGAAAATTCGAGAGACACGGTTAATATCAAGGAGTAAAATGTGGTTCATTGAGATGAAAATAATTTTTGGTGAATAATAACTTTTTTACTTTTATTTACCACGGTTAAAAGTAAATAGGGTAATTAAGGGTAAAAATGATATTAATATTACCCTAACACATGTCCTAATTCTTTTGGAAAAGTGTATCTCGACCAAAAACAACCTTAGGAATAAAATATTATCATTTAGGTCCACTTGGATTAGATTAGGTCATTTATTATTATTTAATTCAAAGAAGAGTTAAAAGAGTTAAAATCAAAGTTTATTTACTAAAACATTTTTTAATATAGGGTTACACATAAGATAAATTCGATTATAAATATTCATTAGAAAGATAAAAATATTTAATACATAATGATATTTTATTTATAATTTTTAGACATTAAATAATTTAATTTATTTATGACATAAGGATGATGCAGTAATTAACATAATAGTGAAAAATTAAAATAATTGATATTATAAATACCCAAATAAATATAATTTGAGACTTTTATTGAATTAAACTAATTTTCTAGGTTAATATGACATATTAGGATTGATTTAATTTACTTTGTTCTAAGTAATAATTCTGTTATGAGTTTCAAAAAAATCAATTATTGAATAGTGTCAAAATTGACATAAAAGAGTTTTTAAAACAAATATTATATTATTAATTGATATTAAATTTCTAAAAATCTAAGGTTCGGCCAAGAAACTTATATAATGATAGGTGTATTATTAATGGACCACTTGGGGGTCGGTTGAATGTATATAGTAAGTTTATTAACCATATAATATAAAAATACAAAGTGACATTGTAAAAGTGAAACTAATTAACTAAGAGTCAATACTTAAAGATAAGGTTAATATAATGATCCAAACCTATATAAATTCTATTGGTTGAGTGGTTTTAGACCTATCTCCACCTTAACCTTTAAATAATCCACTTTGGAGCCATTAGAAACCGAATATTAATTTATTATAAAATAATATTTCTTGATTTTCCAAAGGTGCCCCTCACCCCTCTTATAAAAGGGCACTACCCATTATCATTACTTCACACCTTAAAAGCCTTTTTGTTCGTCCAAACCCTGCCCAAATACTCTCTCAACTTCTATCACTACAACCTAGAGGCCTTATTTTGATCAGAAATCCAACCTAAGGAGCCCTTTTGATCAAATCAAAAGGAAGAACCCGAAGAAGAGGTAATGTTTTTACCACCCTTTTTCAAATTCTTTTCTTCTTCAACTTCTTCTTTATTTGTTATTCACATTCTAAAATAATTAATCCATTATCTCCTATATACTATAATATTATTATAAATATGGTACAACCATATTCAGTATTATATCCATCCTTTGAATGACATGTCACCATACGTGCGTACGTACGGCTTACCGTCTCCACATTGTGGTGTAATTGTCATTCAATAAATTATTATTTGGATGGGTATAATAATGATGTGTAATTCATGTAAATAATAAATATAACATGATAATTATTCTGTCTATATGATATACCATCCAATTATATATTATTTTAACATCAAAAGAATGATATTGTCGCTCGTGCGTACGTACGGACTACCGTCCCCACGAAATCGATGAGATTCATTCTCCATCGTATCCATTCAAGTATAATTATAATTTGATGATTTAAAAATAATGTTTAAGGACTTTATATAATTATGTATATGAATAAGATAAAACCTATCCATAACAAACACGGCTTACGTAACAAAGAATATAAAGGAAAACGAGTAAGTTAACACCCGAAATGATGATAATACTAAGATATTATTAACAAATCAATGTTAAAAGATCATATATGATATCATATTAATGTAAATTATTCTTGTATAATTCAATAACAATTATTTAACCATTATATAGGAGGTTAACCTACCGCCGACCAATGAAAAAGTACAAAGTAAGGGGTTTCTTATCTCACTTTTAATTCCGTGAGAATTCCATTGTTCACCACTTATTTATTGCATGTGGTGTGTGTACTGACCATGATTGTATTTATTGTGTAATATACTTTAATTTATGGGTATTTACATCATCATTGTATGATCCTTCTTTCATGGGTGCATGTTTCATAAGTTACCAAATCAATAAGGGAATTTGAAATTTCAATTTCCACTCATTTGGCTTTATGCATACTTCATTGGTTATTTTACTCCAAGATTATGTGTGGAATCACTATTAATTTGATTATGTCATAATTTCCACTCCCCTTTCTGTGGATATACTTTTTATACACATAATCATTCCATTGATAAATTCTCAAGTCATCGGTATGAACTTGATAAGAGTAATTTTTACTCAATCTCGATTTGTTGAGATAAACATCCAATTCATTGGTGTTGTTTTTACTAGAATATGTGTGAATGTACTTTGATTGTTTCAAACTGAATATCCAATAATATTTAGTGTATTTATATTTTTCACACATAATTATGTCATTGATTTATCCTTAACCTAAGGATACAACCTTTATGAGAGATTTCATCTCAATTCACATTCCATTGAGACTTCTTTGTTGTTATACACCAAATAACTTTTATGTGGTGTATATAATGTACTTTGACATAGTATATCATGAATCCCTTTATTATCATTATATTACAAAGTTTTGATTACCTCAATTATTTGTATTCAAGTGTCTCTCTTTTGGTTAGAAACTCTTACAAAAATACCATTTTTAAATGTTTTAAAGACTTATTCTTCTAAATATTGCTCATTAATGTCCATGTTTTAAAAAATGTTTTTAAGGATTTATTTATATAGACATTAAAGTTTTAAAATTAAAACTCCTTTTAAAAGTTTCAAAGTGGTATGGGACGCTTTGCATTCAAAAATCTATTTTTAAATGGCTTCTTGACAAATAGTGTGACTTTTAAATGATTTCAAGAAAAAGGGGGATATTTCTCTCAAATAGTTTTGATGATTATTTTCATCTATGTCAATATCCTTCATTATTCTCGATTGAGGTTAATATGATACAATACAATCTTCCATATTGTATCGAATGAGTTATGTTTGACTGTGGATGTGCTATTTTTATACCATTCATGGTTTGTGGATAAAGTATTGAAATTTAGTATGCTAGTTTTAATACGAATGTTTATGTTATGTTTAAAAATTTTCATATGAGGAATGAATTGGACTTAGTAAGTGACGGGTGGAACCAACTATAGTTCCTCGATGCATTGGTAGGTCTCATGAGACAAACTAGTGTCTTTGTACAAGGCCTTGGCAAAATCGTATTTGTAGTCTTGGCACGAGGCCTTGACTATGTGGTTATGATAGTCTGGCATTATACATTCCATCATTATGAAAGTGGTTATTGATATTTCATGTGATTGTTCGACTAGTAGAATATACATGTGAATAAGTAAATGGCATTATTTCATTTTATCTTTGCCATATTATGCTGAAGTTCAAGTTTAAAAGGCTTTTGTTTTAGTTATAAATTGCTTTAAGTGTTTATGATTATCTATGAAAGCTTCTGCTATATTTTTTATCCTTACTGAGCATCTGAGCTCACCCCTTTCAATGTTTTATTTTTCCCAGGATGTGAAGAAGTAATTTATGAATGACCTGCAGGGATAGTATGAGGGGATATGAAGACAAGATGTTGTTTTAGTTTTTTTTACCTTATGATGTAATGTAAGACTTATGAATATATCTAGTGTTTCCAAGACTGCTAAACTAATTAGTCTTTTGAGACTTGATCCTTTGTGATCATGCCAATGTTATATAATAATGCACCGATTCTGGGTATCTAGGGTTAGGGCGTTACAGTTGGTATCAGAGGAAGTTTAGTACAAACCTTGGAAGCTAGATTTAGATAAAATCTGATTAGAGAACGTAGACCTAAGCTGAACTTTGAGGATTAACATAGAAGAACTTCCTAGAATTTTGGTATTGTAGAGATTTTGTGAGTTTTCCGAGCAATACATCCCTGTATGGATACGAGCAGGTAGAGGCGGCTCTGGCACAGATGTACCTTGGGGTAAAACCCGAAAACACCGCTTTGAGCTAGACTCGAACGAGAACTGGTGCACGACAACGGGCCTTGCTGCACTCTTGGTTACGACACTCCCGGAGGATATTCTTAGGATAATTTACATTTTCTTTACTAACTGATTTGAAGTATTAAATATATAAGATGAGAGTAAATGACCTTGGTTAATCCTAATGTGTTTCCAATTGAGAATATGGTGACATGTTAATCTCTAAATGATTTTATGACTACTGTTACTCACACAATGCTTTCTGGTTTTAGTCAATGGCTGGATTCCAATGAAGTCATAGTGACTTTGAGAATGATGTACAAGGTGGTAATGGTGGTTGGAAATGAGCAACAAAATGGAATGTTGATAGGCGTAAAAGATATCATCTTTATGCCAAATCTATTTTCCAAAAATATGGATCAACAATATATATATTAACCAATTTCCAGACTCAAAAAAATAAGAGAAAGGTGATGAATGATAAGAGCTCCAGCAGTAGAGACCATGGAGAAAGGAATCCTCAATTTCCACCATGTAGGAAATGTAGAAGGAGACACCTAGGAAAGTGTCTCAATGAGACAAAGAAACACTTTACGTGTGGGAAGGAAGGACATAAAGTGAAGAATTGCCGAAGAAAAATGAAGAGTACTATGGAAGAAGATAAAAATGGTCCCAAGAGTCCATTACAGTCATTTTCCGTAAATGTAGGGGACCTGGCCATTACCCGAGTGAATGCCCTATTCTATAGGATATTTTCTAGGTCAAAGAAGAATCTATGTGGAAATAAATGGTTGTAGAAATGTTTAAAAAGTATTAGTGATCCTTGTTGATGGGTTTACTTTGGAATAATTTTCTCTTGTATTTTTAACCCTGCAGTTTTCCATCTGAGAATGATATTGAGGAAGAATTATCTTTTCTCTTGTGAATATAGTTATAAATAACCATTTGGTTTTATATGATCGTTGGGTTTGAGGCAATTATAAGTTATTATAATTTGGGATGAAAATGCAAGGTATGAGATAAGATTTGTGGTTAAATTATGTTAAGGTTATTTTGAGGAATTTATCTCATTTTGGTAATGTTATAAAATATAGTTTTTTGAAAAGGACAACACGCAGACTGTGTGAAAACCCGTCGCGTCGGACAAAGTTGCGAGAATCAAACCCACAACCAAAGTGCGATTGGGATTTATCACCTACCACTGGACTACGTGAAGTCCCTGGTTAGTGTGACTATTATTTTAGTTAAATGATTTTATTGATCAATAATAAGTTGATTTGGGATCTTATGTCTTATCAAATGAATACCCTTAGTATAAGAAAATGATTTGGTGATTAAGTGATAAATGTTATTTTGGAAGATGTTCGCTTTGTTGGGAACACTATATGTCCAAGGAAAATAGAATACTATGGGATTTCATTAGAGGAGTAATGGTGGATTTTTTATCTATGTTTTTATTGTGGATTTATAGTGATCTGGGTTATTTATGGAAATGATTAACCTATAATAAAGAATATGTGATTAGGTTAATTACTTTTAAGTATGTTTAAGAGTATATGATGTCATTTGGAGATACAATTTAACGTGGAAGACTACATTTTTATAAGTTTTGGGTTTCAATATTAGTTTGGATTATATTGAAGGATTTTAA
The DNA here is from genome assembly GCA_963277665.1 of Viscum album. Lineage (NCBI taxonomy): Eukaryota > Viridiplantae > Streptophyta > Magnoliopsida > Santalales > Viscaceae > Viscum > Viscum album. Next base: position 1,284,844,050 of record OY728150.1, on the reverse strand, counting down.
GGACAATTTATAATTGAATGGTATTTATTTAACTTTGGAGTATTGTTGGTTTAATTTTAGAAATTAAGATTAGTATTTTTTTCTCTAATGAAATATCCATTTGGGGGATCATCAGATCATATACTAACCATTTTGGTTTTGATTAATCTCTAAATACAAGGTAAATATATAGTTTATCCTACATGGATCATGTATTTCTATAGAAGTTTATTCTAGCTCTTCCATTGTGACCAAGTCTTCTTGAATACTCATTGTACAAAAAAAATGAGTTAGTGGTAAAAAGTTATTAAATAATGAAACTCTACTTAAAAAGTAAGTATATCTCTTTATGTTCTTAGTCAATATCATAAATGAATTCCTCATCCTTATGTAATGTAACTTAAAACAAAAAAATGTTGTCCGTTTTCTTTTCCTACTGGGAGACTAAGGACCCTTTGTCCCAACACAAGTTTGTGATTTTCTTATTGTTAACTTTCTCCTGATCATGTTTTCTATCCCTCTCCGTCAGAACTGAACACTTAGTTTATCTTCCATATCCATGTTTTCTTACATGGAATCCTAGTATGGGTTATCTTGGATGACCTTTATACCTCTCTTCCTTTCTTTTAAAGTGATAGTTTTATTGACTCTTTTTCCAATGTGGGACATTCCATTATATTCTCAAGCCCAATTTTAAAAAAATTGCGAGGACACAATTTATTGAAGTAGGGGAGAATGTAACACCCCAAGCTTCCACGGTACGTTTCCCTTTGAATAATGCAATGACGTGCATTGTATGCAACTTCGAGATTCTAACACACCATAACCAATCAAACTAGCCGTTATGAATAGTAATACCTACTTTTTGAAATTTTATAAATTTTATCTTTTGAAATGGACTTCAGTTTTGGATTCGTAATATTGAAATTAGCTTAGGGTGAAATTTTGGTACTTTTTGGATAACTTTCATATTTTGATGAATAGTGAAAATTACTAAATTTTAATTAAAAACAACTTTTTTAATCGAAATAATTAATAGTGATAAAATATTAATTTGAGTGGTTTTAAAGTATATTTAGAATATATTTTTACCATTTAATACAATTTTGGTCATTGGATGAGATTTCACATTTAAACCAGACACAAACAAGTGTCAATCTTTTGATAGTTATTATCTCTTAAAAACACGCTATTTGTTTTGACGACGGGAATTAATTTTTAAATTAATTAATGAAACTGATATGTTTTTAATTTGTTAAAATAGAAATCATTTTTTAATTCATAATATCAAATATATCTTAAGCCTAATTTTTGGTATTTTTCTGGAAACTTTCATTTTTTGATGAATAGGGAAACCACTAAGTGGTAGTTAAAAAACTGAATTTTTCATAAAACATAATTTTACCACTTATGTGAGTAGAATTTAGAAAATTCGAGAGACATAGTTAATATCAAGGAGTAAAATGTGGTTCATTGAGATGAAAATAATTTTTGGTGAATAATAACTTTTTACTTTTATTTACTACGGTTAAAAGTAAATAGGGTAATTAAGGGTAAAAATGATATTAATATTACCCTAACACATGTCCTAATTCTATTGAACAAGTGTATCTCGACCAAAAACAACCTTAGGAATAAAATATTATCATTTAGGTCCACTTGGATTAGATTGGGTCATTTATTATTATTTAATTCAAAGAAGAGTTAAAAGAGTTAAAATCAAAGTTTATTTAATAAAACATTTTTTAATATAGGGTTACACATAAGATAAATTCGATTATAAATATTCATTAGAAAACTAAAAATATTTAATACATAATTATATTTTATTTATAATTTTTATACATTAAATAGTTTAATTTATTTATGACACAAGGATGATGCAGTAATTACCATAATAGTGAAAAATTAAAATAATTGATATTATAAATACCCAAATAAATATAATTTGAGACTTTTATTGAATTACACTAATTTTATAGGTTAATATGACATATTAGGATTGATTTAATTGACTTTTTTATAAGTAATAATTCTGTTATGAGTTTCAAAAAAATCAATTGTTGAATAGTGTCAAAATTGACATAAAAGAGTTAAAAAGAAAAATTATATTATTAATTGATAGTAAATTCCTAAAAATCTAAGGTTCGTCCAAGAGACTTATATCATGTTAGGTGTATCATTAATGGACCATTTGGTGGTCGGTTGAATGTATATAGTAAGTTTATTAACCATATAATATAAAAATACAAAGAGACATTGTAAAAGTGAAACTAATTAACTAAGAGTCAATACTTAAAAAAAAGGTTAATATAATGATCCAAACCTGTATAAATTCTATTGGTTGAGTGGTTTTAGACCTATCCCCACCTTAAACTTTAAATAATCCACTTTGGAGCCATTATAAACCGAATATGAATTTATTATAAAATAATATTTCTTGATTTTCCAAAGGTGCCCCTCACTCCTCTTATAAAAGGGCACTACCCCTTCTCATTATTCCACACCTTCAAAGCCTTTTGGTTCATCCAACACCTGCCACAATACTCTATCAACTTCCCTCACTACAACCTAGAGGCCTTATTTTGATCAGAAAGCCAACCTAAGGATCCCTTTTGATCAAATCAAAAGGAACAACCCGAAGAAGAGGTAATGTTTTTACCACCCTTTTTCAAATTATTTTCTTCTTCAACTTCTTATTTCTTTGTTATTCCCATTATAAAATAATGAATCCAGTATCTCCTATATACTATAATATTATTATAAATATGGTACAACCATATTCAGTATTCTATCCATCCTTTGAATGACATGTCACCATACGTGCGTACGTACGGCTTACCGTCTCCACATCGTGGTGTAATTGTCATTCAATAAATTATTATTTGGATGGGTATAATAATGATGTGTAATTAATTTAAATAATAAATATAACATTATAATTATTGTGTATATATGATATAACATCCAATTATATATTATTTTAACATCAAAAGAATGATATTGTCGCTCGTGCGTACGTATGGACTACCGTCCCCACGAAAGTGATGGGTTTCATTCTCCATCGTATCCATTAACACTACTAGAAAAGGGGGCTGTGGAGGCCCCCTTACTCGGGCGACCGCCATTGGCGGTCGCTATAGCCCACCTTTAGCGACCGCCAATGGCGGTCGCTAACCTCCCTAAAAATATTCGGGGGGTTTCTGCGCCCCCCCCCCCCCCCCCGCGCCCTCTCGAGCCCTAACCCCTCACCGCCCTCCCTCGCGCCGCCCTCCCCTCCCCCGCCGCCCGGCCTCCCCCGCCGCCCGGCCTCCCCCGCCGCCCGGCCTCCCCCGCCTCCCGGCCTCCCCCTCCGCCCGCCCTCCCCCGCCGCCCGGCCTCCCCCGCCGCCCGGCCTCCCCCGCCGCCCGCCCTCCCCCGCCGCCCGCCCTCCCCCGCCGCCCGTCCTCCCCCGCCGCCTGGCTTCCGGCCTCCGGCCGCCGCCCTCCGCCTTCGGGCCTCCGGCCGCCGCCCTCCGGCCTCCGGCCGCCGCCCTCCGGCCTCTCGGCCCTCCCCCCCACCCCGGACGGCACCCGCACCCCGGACAGCCCCCGGCGCGCACTCCGGACCGCCCCCCGCACCCCGGACGCCTCCCCGCACCCCGGACAGCACCCCCCCCGCGCACTCCGGACCGCCCCCCACACCCCGGACGCCTCCCCGCACCCCGGACAGCACCCCCCCGCGCACTCCGGACCGCCCCCCGCACCCCGGACGCCTCCCCGCACCCCGGACAGCCCCCCCCTGCACTCGGACACCCCCCTCCGAACCCGGACAGCCCCCCCGCACCCCGGACAGCCCCCCCCCCCCCCCCCCCCCCCGCACTCGGACACCCCCCCTCCGAACCCGGACAGCCCCCCCGCACCCCGGACAGGCCCCCCGCACCCCGGACACCCCACCCCGCACCCCCGACAGCCCCCCTGCACCACATACAGCCCCCCCTCCCCCGCACCTCGGACACCCCCGCACCCCGAACACCCCTGCCCGCACCCCTGACAGGCCCCCGACACCCCGGACACCCCTCCCCGCACCTCGGACAGCCCCCCCCGACCCCGGACACCCCCCCCTCGCTGCCCGTCCCCCGTCCCCTCACCGCCTCCTCTCCTCCAGCTCCCCGCCGCCGCCGCCGCCCGTCCCCTCCCTTGCCGCACCGCCTTTGGCTCCGGCTCCCCTTCGCTGCTCCTCTCCCTCGCAGCACCGCCTTCGGCTCCCCTCCCTTTCAGGTTTGTAGCTCAATCAGGTAACATGAGCTTTCAGTTACATTATTATTTTATCAATGGTTCATAAACAAATGATTAATATTTATTTTGAATATAGTTGATTTGATAAATGTAAATGTAATAAGTATTGTGTAAATGTTTGTTATACAGATATTATTATGGATAAGAGTTGGATTGATCTTCCAAATCGAACGTCTAGAGAATATTTCAATGGCATTATGCAGTTTATTGACTTCACGAGAGGATTTGAAAGTGACTATATTAGTTGTCCATGTAGAAAATGTGCTAACAGATATCAATTCACACGAGATACTGTGAGGGAGCACCTTTTCTTTAATGGATTTCTGAAAAATTATAAGAGTTGGACTCGTCATGGAGAAGAATATGTTCGTTGTCAAAATACAGATGCAGCTCAGATGGATGTTGATGCAAGGATGACTGATCCAATGCATGAAATGCTTACTGAAATGGTACGTGGGTTTGATCCTGAAGGCATTGACATCCAGAATCTTGAGACCGGTGAGATAAATCTTCGCTCTGGTGCAGATCGTGATTCGAGGAGGTTTTATGAAGTACTTGATGATGCGAAAACAGAATTATATCCTGGATGTACTTCTTACAATAAACTGTCGTTCATCGTGGAGTTGTTGCATTTGAAGACTTTGAACAATTGGTCAGACACATCATTCGACATGCTTTTGGTTTTATTGAAAAAAGTTCTTCCTGTCGACGCTAAGATTCCTGAGTCGTATTACTATGCTCGTAAGTTGACAGAGAACTTAGGTTTTACATATGAGACTATAGATGCATGTGCAAACAACTGTATGTTGTTTAGAAATGAAACTGCTCATTTGGATATCTGTACGGTTTGTGGCGCTTCCAGGTGGAAAGAGAACAGGGGAAATAAGACTCATCAAAGTCAGATTGCGATACAGGGGAAACCGATTGCCGTAAAGCAAATGCGTTACTTTCCCCTTAAACCGAGGTTGAAAAGATTTTTTATGTCATCTAAAGTTTCTAATTTAATGAGATGGCATGCAGAAAGAGTTCATGAAAGTGACATGTTAACCCACCCGGCAGACTCTCATGCATGGAAGGATTTTGATAAGAGACATCCCGACTTTGCTAAAGATGTTCGTAATGTCCGATTGGGATTGGCAGCAGATGGTTTCAATCCATTCAAGTCTATGGTTGGTGCAACTCATAGCACATGGCCCGTGGTGTTGGTTCCATATAATCTTCCTCCGTGGCTTTGTATGAAGCAACAATTTATATTACTTTCCACTCTTATTGATGGACCTAAAAGTCTGGGGGATAAGATTGATGTTTACCTTCAGCCATTGATTGATGAGTTGAATGAATTTTGGGGCGATGGTGTGATGACTTATGACTGCGAAACGAATGAAATGTTCAAACTGCATGCAGCTTTATTGTGGACAATCAATGACTTCCCAGCTTATGCAAATTTATCAGGCTGGAGTACGAAAGGGGAATTTGCTTGGCCTTGTTGCAATAAAAGTAAAAAATCTGTATGGCTTAAACATTCCAAAAAATGGGCATACATGGGTCACAGGCGTTTTCTCCCTCCCCAGCACAGGTTCAGAAAGGACAGAGTGGCATTTGATGGTTCTAGAGAGTTCAGCCCAGCACCAAAGATCATGACAGGAGTCGAAATGTTATCGCAGATTGAGGAAGAAAACATCCGCACGGTATATGAAATTCAGGATTTGGTGGCTCCTCCAGTACGTAATATTCGTGCTGCGGGTAGGCAGCGCAGTCACAATTGGAAAAAGAAAAGTATTTTTTATAGTCTTCCGTATTGGAAAACTAACATGTTGAGGCATAATTTGGATGTCATGCACATTGAAAAAAATGTTTGTGATAACATATTGTGGACCATTTTAGGTGTCAGTGGAAAGTCAAAGGACCATGTTAATGCACGCCGTGATTTGGAAGAAATGGGTTTAAGGAAACAGTTGCATTTACAGTTAGCTGAGGGAAACAAGGCATATATGCCTGCTGCACAGTATTCGATGACTACAGAGGAGAAAGAGACATTTCTTTCCATTTTGAAGATGGTCAAGGTGCCTGATGGTTACTCTTCTAATATTTCAAAGTGTGTGAATCTGACGAGCAAGACATTGCAAGGGTTGAAAAGTCATGACAATCACATATTACTTCAGCAGTTGATTCCAATCGCAATTTGTGATTGTTTATCCCCCAATGTTGTTCAGCCCTTGATTGAGATGAGTAATTTTTTTAGACAGCTTTGTTTAAGAAATCAACGAATGAGTGATTTAAAAAGTTTGCAGGACCGAATTGTACTTACGCTTTGTCACTTTGAGAAACTTTTCCCCCCCTCATTTTTTGATGTTATGGTCCACTTAACAGTGCACCTAACTGATGAAGTAATGGCTGCTGGTCCAGTGCAATTCAGGTGGATGTATCCTATTGAACGGTATTTGAGTACATTGAAAAGATTTGTACGCAACAGAGCTCGTCCAGAGGCATCAATAGCCAATGGTTATTTGATGGACGAGTGTACTACCTTTTGTGCAGAATATCTTACGGATGTTGAAACAAAATTAGATAAGCCCTCTCGGATTCATGATGGTCCAGTTGGAGAAGGAACCACATTTGATATGGACAACATCGAGTGGATACAAGCACATCGATATATCTTGTTCAATACTCCATCAGTTGCACCATTAATGCAGTAAGTATCTTATCAATGTGCTTGTATAACTTTTACATGTTTTCTTTGCATAAGTTGATCTTTTAAACATCGCGTAATCATTTGCAGGAAACACATTAATGAGATAAAAGAAGAGATGCATCGTGCGACTGAGTTGCAAATTCAACAATCTCATTATGCGGCATTTCATGATTGGTTCAAGGATTATGTATGTATAAATTGATTTTCATTATGAGTGAAGTATTAAACTAATTCTTTCTGCATATATCAGTATTGATTTTTATAAATTATGTAGGTTCGTAAGCTGAGGGAGTTAGGGGACCCCACGTTACCTGAAGTATTTATCCAACTGGCTGAGGGTCCATCTATAACCGCTCGTCGTTATAAAGCTATTGATGCTAATGGTTTTCGATTTCGCATTAAAGATGTTGATGACAAACGAGCAACACAAAACAGTGGAATCGGTTGTCCCTTTGTCGATTCTGGTTATTACTATGGTCAATTGATAGACATCATTGAAGTTGTATACACACACGGTTTGAAGTACATATTGTTAAAGTGTAATTGGGTTGATCCAGTGCGTGGATGTAAAGTCGATCAATATCAGTTTTCATTGGTGAATTTTAACTACATGTTATACAGAAATAATGAACGAGTTGAGAATGAACCTTTCATCTTGACATCACAAGCGGAACAAGTATTCTTCGTTACTTTGCCTTCGGATCCAAGTTGGCAAGTTGTTGTCAAAATGTCTCGGCGAGGAGTGTTTTTATTTGAAGAAGATGAACCCGAGACTGTTCCGTTTGTTTACCAACAACTTGATCAACATACCGTAGTTCAACGTGAAGAAGATATTTATTGGGTCAGAGCGGCTGTTGAAGGAGAAACGGTCGATTTGCATGCTTAATGAAAGGTATAATTGTTTTCCCGCTATTCAGTAGAATGTCCTAGGATATCATAAATTATCTAATCATTTTATAAATCCTTATAAGTTTTAATCCTCACTTTTGTAAGTTAATTCAGTCATAAATATTTAGGTTGATTAACTTTCTGATTTTTTAAAATTCATTCACAACTAATTATTCAATCCATTTTTTGTTTGATTAACAGTTGTACAAGTTTGATTTATTAAGAACAATGTAATTTATCTTTTAAACACTTTGGACTCATTACTGATATTTTGTATGATTGCAGACATGTCAGGGGAAGAGGCAGAAAATCCACATCATCCATCTGAGGCATCTACGTCTCAGGGTCGAGGTATGTTTGACAGTCATTATCTATATTATTTATGTAATTAACATATATATATATATAAATATAACATTTGTCAATTTATATATAAAATTGTTTTCAACAGGATCAGACTCGGCTGCTTCTTCCTCTCGCAGGAGAGGCCCTGGTCGTGGCATATTAGCATGGAATTCCGACACGACGATAGATGTTTCATTTGATGAGGTATTTCATCCCGTGGGACCGAATGCCCCGGCATTTATTCGTCAGCTGGGTCATATCATACGTGACCCACATCGATTTCCATTGACCACGCGTGATTGGGCTTCTATCCCTCAGGACACATTAGATCGTCTATGGAGGGAGGTTCAGGTAAGAAAATAATTTTACTTTATTTTCTATTTATAAATAATACTAATATGTTTGATTATTTTCATTATAGCAAAATTTGAAAGTATGCCCTGAAGAGTTTCGGCCCGTGTGTATGAGCAAATGCCGTAAGCTGTGGAAAGATTATAAAGGCAAAGTGAAGAGGGACCACTGGGTACCAAATGTGGGTGCCCCTGACATTTTGGAAAAAGTCCCGAGAGGTGTCCTCCCAGCTCAGTGGCGTGACTTGGTTGCATATTGGTCTACTGAGGGTGTTGCGGTTTGTATATTAATTATTTTGCTGTATATATATTTTCAAGAATATGTGATTTGTTTGAAATTTGAATGAATTGAATGTAGGAGGTGTCAACACGTCATTCGGAGAATCGAGCGTTGCAGGGACCAGCTCACAGGCTCGGGACTCGTCACGTGTCTCAGATCCGACATGAGGTATATATTATTCACTTTTTAATTAATTAATTAATATGGTTATGTGTTTATATTCTTTTAATATACAGTTGCGAGGGCAAGGTGCAGCAACTGATAAAATGTCGGTGTGGATAAGGACTCGTGATCGCAATGATCCAGAGGTTGCAGCATTGATAGTAAGTGTCTGTACTTACCAATAATTACATAAATCTTTATATTAACATATATATATTTATATATATTTAAATATTTCACAGGATCAATTTGAAGCTGAGTTAGAACATCTGCCAGAGGACCAGCGACAGCTTCCCATGCGACGGGATGAGATCTTTCATCGCATTATTGGTCGGGACGGGCATGGCTATAGTTTGACCTATGGAGCAGGGATTCCTCGTTCTGTAGTGTCACGCGCTGCGGTTGTCGGTCCTGCTGTTGCTTATATGACACAGCAGATGTCAGATTTTGAGGCACGGCTGCGCGCTTCCGAGGAGACAAATGCGCAATTGACAGCTGAGGTAAGAGCACTGCGGGAATATGTGCGTCGAGCTGATGGTACAGGGGATCATACGACGCAGGTATATACTGTATTTATTTATTTAATTTAAATTATTTTTGTTATTAAAATATTTATAATGTTTATTTGTTGTAGGCACCTGGTCCACCAGAAGGAGGTAACAGTGATGGCAACGCGTGACGCACCATATATTCACGAGATATGTTTTTTGTTTTTACTGGTAGGGTTGACATTGATGTACTTTATTTATTGATTTAAGTAATGCATTATTACCATCCATGGTGGTCTTTTAAATATTTTATACACATATTGAGTTTTTGATCAGATAATCTTAAATGATTCTACATTTGAAAAAGTCGAACTAATTCCAACAGATCAATAAATCTGATATTATAGATTATGTATTATCCAATATATTTTTTATAAATTTTTGTATGGTATCGATAAAAGAAATATGTATTAATTAGATGTTATCACTTTTATTTTTCACTTTTGTAATCAATGGGATGACCTTTGCACCCCCGGAGAGCCCCCCGCACCGCCGTACAGCCCCCCGCACCCCCGTACAGCCACCCGCGCACCCCCGTACAGCCCCCCGCACCCCCGTACAGCCCCCCGCGCACCCCCGTACAGCCCCCCGCACCCCCGTACAGCCCCCCCCGCACCCCCGTACAGCCCCCCACGCACCCCCGTACAGCCCCCCGCACCCCCGTACAGCCCCCCCGCACCCCCGTACAGCCCCCCGCACCCCCGTACTGCCCCCGCCACCCCCGTACAGGCCCCCGCCACCCCCGCACAGGCCCCCGCACCCCCGTACAGCCCCCCCGCACCCCCGTACAGCCCCCCGCACCCCCGTACAGCCCCCCCGCACCCCCGTACAACCCCCCGCACCCCCGTACAGCCCCCCGCCACCCCCGTACAGGCCCCCGCCACCCCCGTACAGGCCCCCGCACCCCCGTACGGCCCCCCGCCACCCCCGTACAGGCCCCCGCCACCCCCGTACAGGCCCCCGCCACCCCCGTACAGGCCCCCGCCACCCCCGTACAGGCCCCCGCCACCCCCGTACAGGCCCCCGCACCCCCGTACGGCCCCCCGCCACCCCCGTACAGGCCCCCGCCACCCCCGTACAGGCCCCCGCCACCCCCGTACAGGCCCCCGCCACCCCCGTACATGCCCCCGCCACCCCCGTACAGCCCCCCCGCACCCCCGTACAGCCCCCCGAACCCCCGTACAGCCCCCCGCCACCCCCGTACAGCCCCCCCGCACCCCCGTACAGCCCCCCGCACCCCCGTACAGCCCCCCCGCACCCCCGTACACCCCCCCGCACCCCCGTACTGCCCCCCGCCACCCCCGTACAGGCCCCCGCCACCCCCGTACAGGCCCCCGCACCCCCGTACGGCCCCCCGCCACCCCCGTACAGGCCCCCGCCACCCCCGTACCGGCCCCCTCCACCCCCGTACAGGCCCCCGCCACCCCCGTACAGGCCCCCGCCACCCCCGTACAGGCCCCCGCCACCCCCGTACAGGCCCCCGCCACCCCCGTACAGCAACCCCGCACCCCCGTACAGCCCCCCGAACCCCCGTACAGCCCCCCGCCACCCCCGTACAGCCCCCCGCCACCCCCGTACAGCCCCCCGCCACCCCCGTACAGGCCCCCCGCCACCCCCGGAGAGCCCCCCCGCCACCCCCCTACAGCCCCCCGCCACCCCCGTACAGCCCCCCGCCACCCCCGTACAGCCCCCCGCACCTCCGAATGCCACGAAACCGTACGACAACATCCGGGGCGTCAAATGTGAAATGGTCGGCCAGACGGCACCTCATTCGGAGGTGCCGTGCGACCGCGGCGGCCGGAAACGCGTTTCCGGCGCCGTTAAACACCAAAACGGCGTGCGGCGGTCCGATTCGGAGCAAACGTGCTCCGAACGACCTGAAACCGCACGGGGACGAGAGGAATATTATTCCTGAGATGCAGGAGGAGGCCGCACGTCCATCGGACGTGCGGTGCGCGCGGCACGCCCGATTGTGTCGTTTTCAGCAGCGCGGCGCGCGCTGAAATGGCGCGTTGGGGGGTCAAAACCACCCGAACGACCTCCGAATGCCACGAAACCGTACGACAACATCCGGGGCGTCAAATGTGAAATGGTCGGCCAGACGGCACCTCATTCGGAGGTACCGTGCGACCGCGGCGGCCGGAAACGCGTTTCCGGCGCCGTTAAACACAAAAACGGCGTGCGGCGGTCCGATTCGGAGCAAACGTGCTCCGAACGACCTGAAACCGCACGGGGACGAGAGGAATATTATTCCTGAGATGCAGGAGGAGGCCGCACGTCCATCGGACGTGCGGTGCGCGCGGCACGCCCGATTGTGTCGTTTTCAGCAGCGCGGCGCGCGCTGAAATGGCGCGTTGGGGGGTCAAAACCACCCGAACGACCTCCGAATTCCACGAAACCGTACGACAACATCCGGGGCGTCAATTGTGAAATGGTCGGCCAGACGGCACCTCATTCGGAGGTGCCGTGCGACCGCGGCGGCCGGAAACGCGTTTCCGGCGCCGTTAAATACCAAAACGGCGTGCGGCGGTCCGATTCGGAGCAAACGTGCTCCGAACGACCTGAAACCGCACGGGGACGAGAGGAATATTATTCCTGAGATGCAGGAGGAGGCCGCACGTCCATCGGACGTGCGGTGCGCGCGGCACGCCCGAGTGTGTCGTTTTCAGCAGCGCGGCGCGCGCTGAAATGTCGCGTTGGGGGGTCAAAACCACCCGAACGACCTCCGAATGCCACGAAACCGTACGACAATATCCGGGGCGTCAATTGTGAAATGGTCGGCCAGACGGCACCTCATTCGGAGGTGCCGTGCGACCGCGGCGGCCGGAAACGCGTTTCCGGCGCCGTTAAACACAAAAACGGCGTGCGGCGGTCCGATTCGGAGCAAACGTGCTCCGAACGACCTGAAACCGCACGGGGACGAGAGGAATATTATTCCTGAGATGCAGGAGGAGGCCGCACGTCCATCGGACGTGCGGTGCGCGCGGCACGCCCGATTGTGTCGTTTTCAGCAGCGCGGCGCGCGCTGAAATGGCGCGTTGGGGGGTCAAAACCACCCGAACGACCTCCGAATGCCACGAAACCGTACGAAAACATCCGGGGCGTCAATTGTGAAATGGTCGGCCAGACGGAACCTCATTCGGAGGTGCCGTGCGACCGCGGCGGCCGGAAACGCGTTTCCGGCGCCGTTAAACACCAAAACGGCGTGCGGCGGTCCGATTCGGAGCAAACGTGCTCCGAACGACCTGAAACCGCACGGGGACGAGAGGAATATTATTCCTGAGATGCAGGAGGAGGCCGCACGTCCATCGGACGTGCGGTGCGCGCGGCACGCCCGATTGTGTCGTTTTCAGCAGCGCGGCGCGCGCTGAAATGGCGCGTTGGGGGGTCAAAACCACCCGAACGACCTCCGAATGCCACGAAACCGTACGACAACATCCGGGGCGTCAAATGTGAAATGGTCGGCCAGACGGCACCTCATTAGGAGGTGCCGTGCGACCGCGGCGGCCGGAAACGCGTTTCCGGCGCCGTTAAACACAAAAACGGCGTGCGGCGGTCCGATTCGGAGCAAACGTGCTCCGAACGACCTGAAACCGCACGGTGACGAGAGGAATATTATTCCTGAGATGCAGGAGGAGGCCGCACGTCCATCGGACGTGCGGTGCGCGCGGCACGCCCGATTGTGTCGTTTTCAGCAGCGCGGCGCGCCCTGAAATGACGCGTTGGGGGGTCAAAACCACCCGAACGACCTCCGAATGCCACGAAACCGTACGACAACATCCGGGGCGTCAATTGTGAAATGGTCGGCCAGACGGCACCTCATTCGGAGGTGCCGTGCGACCGCGGCGGCCGGAAACGCGTTTCCGGCGCCGTTAAACACAAAAACGGCGTGCGGCGGTCCGATTCGGAGCAAACGTGCTCCGAACGACCTGAAACCGCACGGGGACGAGAGGAATATTATTCCTGAGATGCAGGAGGAGGCCGCACGTCCATCGGACGTGCGGTGCGCGCGGCACGCCCGATTGTGTCGTTTTCAGCAGCGCGGCGCGCGCTGAAATGGCGCGTTGGGGGGTCAAAACCACCCGAACGACCTCCGAATGCCACGAAACCGTACGACAACATCCGGGGCGTCAAATGTGAAATGGTCGGCCAGACGGCACCTCATTCGGAGGTGCCGTGCGACCGCGGCGGCCGGAAACGCGTTTCCGGCGCCGTTAAACACAAAAACGGCGTGCGGCGGTCCGATTCGGAGCAAACGTGCTCCGAACGACCTGAAACCGCACGGGGACGAGAGGAATATTATTCCTGAGATGCAGGAGGAGGCCGCACGTCCATCGGACGTGCGGTGCGCGCGGCACGCCCGATTGTGTCGTTTTCAGCAGCGCGGCGCGCGCTGAAATGGCGCGTTGGGGGGTCAAAACCACCCGAACGACCTCCGAATGCCACGAAACCGTACGACAACATCCGGGGCGTCAATTGTGAAATGGTCGGCCAGACGGCACCTCATTCGGAGGTGCCGTGCGACCGCGGCGGCCGGAAACGCGTTTCCGGCGCCGTTAAATACCAAAACGGCGTGCGGCGGTCCGATTCGGAGCAAACGTGCTCCGAACGACCTGAAACCGCACGGGGACGAGAGGAATATTATTCCTGAGATGCAGGAGGAGGCCGCACGTCCATCGGACGTGCGGTGCGCGCGACACGCCCGATTGTGTCGTTTTCAGCAGCGCGGCGCGCGCTGAAATGTCGCGTTGGGGGGTCAAAACCACCCGAACGACCTCCGAATGCCACGAAACCGTACGACAACATCCGGGGCGTCAATTGTGAAATGGTCGGCCAGACGGCACCTCATTCGGAGGTGCCGTGCGACCGCGGCGGCCGGAAACGCGTTTCCGGCGCCGTTAAACACAAAAACGGCGTGCGGCGGTCCGATTCGGAGCAAACGTGCTCCGAACGACCTGAAACCGCACGGGGACGAGAGGAATATTATTCCTGAGATGCAGGAGGAGGCCGCACGTCCATCGGACGTGCGGTGCGCGCGGCACGCCCGATTGTGTCGTTTTCAGCAGCGCGGCGCGCGCTGAAATGGCGCGTTGGGGGGTCAAAACCACCCGAACGACCTCCGAATGCCACGAAACCGTACGAAAACATCCGGGGCGTCAATTGTGAAATGGTCGGCCAGACGGCACCTCATTCGGAGGTTCCGTGCGACCGCGGCGGCCGGAAACGCGTTTCCGGCGCCGTTAAACACCAAAACGGCGTGCGGCGGTCCGATTCGGAGCAAACGTGCTCCGAACGACCTGAAACCGCACGGGGACGAGAGGAATATTATTCCTGAGATGCAGGAGGAGGCCGCACGTCCATCGGACGTGCGGTGCGCGCGGCACGCCCGATTGTGTCGTTTTCAGCAGCGCGGCGCGCGCTGAAATGGCGCGTTGGGGGGTCAAAACCACCCGAACGACCTCCGAATGCCACGAAACCGTACGAAAACATCCGGGGCGTCAAATGTGAAATGGTCGGCCAGACGGCACCTCATTCGGAGGTGCCGTGCGACCGCGGCGGCCGGAAACGCGTTTCCGGCGCCGTTAAACACAAAAACGGCGTGCGGCGGTCCGATTCGGAGCAAACGTGCTCCGAACGACCTGAAACCGCACGGGGACGAGAGGAATATTATTCCTGAGATGCAGGAGGAGGCCGCACGTCCATCGGACGTGCGGTGCGCGCGGCACGCCCGATTGTGTCGTTTTCAGCAGCGCGGCGCGCGCTGAAATGGCGCGTTGGGGGGTCAAAACCACCCGAACGACCTCCGAATGCCACGAAACCGTACGACAACATCCGGGGCGTCAATTGTGAAATGGTCGGCCAGACGGCACCTCATTCGGAGGTTCCGTGCGACCGCGGCGGCCGGAAACGCCGATTCGGAGCAAACGTGCTCCGAACGACCTGAAACCGCACGGGGACGAGAGGAATATTATTCCTGAGATGCAGGAGGAGGTCGCACGTCCATCGGACGTGCGGTGCGCGCGGCACGCCCGATTGTGTCGTTTTCAGCAGCGCGGCGCGCGCTGAAATGGCGCGTTGGGGGGTCAAAACCACCCGAACGACCTCCGAATGCCACGAAACCGTACGACAACATCCGGGGCGTCAATTGTGAAATGGTCGGCCAGACGGCACCTCATTCGGAGGTGCCGTGCGACCGCGGCGGCCGGAAACGCGTTTCCGGCGCTGTTAAACACCAAAACGGCGTGCGGCGGTCCGATTCGGAGCAAACGTGCTCCGAACGACCTGAAACCGCACGGGGACGAGAGGAATATTATTCCTGAGATGCAGGAGGAGGCCGCACGTCCATCGGACGTGCGGTGCGCGCGGCACGCCCGATTGTGTCGTTTTCAGCAGCGCGGCGCGCGCTGAAATGGCGCGTTGGGGGGTCAAAACCACCCGAACGACCTCCGAATGCCACGAAACCGTACGACAACATCCGGGGTGTCAAATGTAAAATGGTCGGCCAGACGGCACCTCATTCGGAGGTGCCGTGCGACCGCGGCGGCCGGAAACGCGTTTCCGGCGCCGTTAAACACAAAAACGGCGTGCGGCGGTCCGATTCGGAGCAAACGTGCTCCGAACGACCTGAAACCGCACGGGGACGAGAGGAATATTATTCCTGAGATGCAGGAGGAGGCCGCACGTCCATCGGACGTGCGGTGCGCGCGGCACGCCCGATTGTGTCGTTTTCAGCAGCGCGGCGCGCGCTGAAATGGCGCGTTGGGGGGTCAAAACCACCCGAACGACCTCCGAATGCCACGAAACCGTACGACAACATCCGGGGCGTCAATTGTGAAATGGTCGGCCAGACGGCACCTCATTCGGAGGTGCCGTGCGACCGCGGCGGCCGGAAACGCGTTTCCGGCGCCGTTAAACACCAAAACGGCGTGCGGCGGTCCGATTCGGAGCAAACGTGCTCCGAACGACCTGAAACCGCACAGGGACGAGAGGAATATTATTCCTGAGATGCAGGAGGAGGCCGCACGTCCATCGGACGTGCGGTGCGCGCGGCACGCCCGATTGTGTCGTTTTCAGCAGCGCGGCGCGCGCTGAAATGTCGCGTTGGGGGGTCAAAACCACCCGAACGACCTCCGAATGCCACGAAACCGTACGACAACATCTGGGGCGTCAATTGTGAAATGGTCGGCCAGACGGCACCTCATTCGGAGGTGCCGTGCGACCGCGGCGGCCGGAAACGCGTTTCCGGCGCCGTTAAACACAAAAACGGCGTGCGGCGGTCCGATTCGGAGCAAACGTGCTCCGAACGACCTGAAACCGCACGGGGACGAGAGGAATATTATTCCTGAGATGCAGGAGGAGGCCGCACGTCCATCGGACGTGCGGTGCGCGCGGCACGCCCGATTGTGTCGTTTTCAGCAGCGCGGCGCGCGCTGAAATGGCGCGTTGGGGGGTCAAAACCACCCGAACGACCTCCGAATGCCACGAAACCGTACGACAACATCCGGGGCGTCAATTGTGAAATGGTCGGCCAGACGGCACCTCATTCGGAGGTGCCGTGCGACCGCGGCGGCCGGAAACGCGTTTCCGGCGCCGTTAAACACAAAAACGGCGTGCGGCGGTCCGATTCGGAGCAAACGTGCTCCGAACGACCTGAAATGAGATTATTTCTTGAATCGAAGTTTTTAAATTATTATAGCACAATGATTTGATATTATATATATATTAAATATATATTAAATATATATTAAAACATTTAAAATATATTATATATATATATATAATATATTTTAAATGTTGTATTTAATAGTATATATATATATATTTAAAATATTGTATTTAATAGTATATATATATTATAGCACAATGATTTGTATTTAAAATATTGTATTTAATAGTATATATATATTATAGCACAATGATTTGATATTATATATATATTAAATATATATTAAAACATTGAAAATATATTATATATATATATATATATATATTTATATTCAATTCAATAAAAAATTTTTTAAAATTTTTTTTTTTTTAGAATAGCGACCGCCAATGGCGGTCGCTAAAGGCCTCTAGCGACGAGGCAACAGCGACCGCCAATGGCGGTCGCTAATGGGCTTTTATATAGTAGTGTAAAGTATAATTATCATTTGATGATTTAAAAATAATGTTTAAGGACTTGATATAATTATGGATATGAATAATATACAACCTATCCATAACAAACATGGCTTACATAATAAAGAATATAAAGGAAAACGAGTAAGTTAACACCCGAAATGACGATAATACTAAGATATTATTAACAAATCAATGTTAAAAGACCATATATGATATCATATTAATGTAAATTATTCTTTTATAATTCAATAACAATTATCTCACCATTATACAAGAGGTTAACCTACCGTCGACCAAGGAAAAAGTACAAAGTAAGGGGTTTCTTATCTCACTTTTAATTCCGTGAGAATTCCATTATTCACCACTTATTTATTGCATGTGGTGTGTGTACTGCCCATGATTGTATTAATTGTGTAATATACTTTAATTTATGGGTATTTACATCATCATTGTATGATTCTTCTTTCATGGGTGCATGTTTCATAAGTTACCAAATCGATAAGGGAATTTGAAATTTCAATTTCCACTCATTCGGCTTTATGCATACTTAATTGGTTATTTTACTCCAAGATTATGTGTGGAATCACTATTCATTTGATTATGTCATAATTTCCACTCCCATTTCTGTGGATATACTTTTTATACACATAATCACTCCATTGATAAATTCTCAAGTCATCGGTATGAACTTGATAAGAGTAATTTTTACTCAATCTCGATTTGTTAAGATAAACATCCAATTCATTAGTGTTGTTTTTACTAGAATACGTGTTAATGTCCTTTGATTGTTTTACACTAAATATCCAATAATATTTAGTGTATTTATATTTTTCACACATAATTATGTCGTTTATTTATCCTTAACCTAAGGATACGGCCTTTATGAGAGATTTCATCTCAATTTACATTCCATTGAGACTTCTTTGTTGTTATACACCAAATAACTTTTATGTGGTGTATATAATGTACTTTGACATAGTATATCATTAATCCCTTTATTCCCATGATATTAAAATTTTTTGATTACCTCAATTATTTGTATTAAAGTGTTTCTCTTTTGGTTTGAAACTCTTACTAAAATACCATTTTTAAATGTTTTAAAGACTTATTCTTCTAAATATTGCTCATTAATGTCCATGTTTTAAAAAATGGTTTTAAGGATTTATTTATATCGACATTAAAGTTTTAAAATTAAAACTCCTTTTAAAAGTTTCAAAGTGGTATGGGACACTTTGATTTAAAAATCTATTTTTAAATGGCTTCTTGACAAATAGTGTGACTTATAAATGATTTCAAGAAAAAAGGGGATATTTCTCTCAAATAGTTTTGATGATTATTTTCATCTATGTCAATATCCTTCATTATTCTCGATTGAGGTTAATATGATACAATACAATCTTCCATATTGTATCGAATGAGTTATGTTTGACTATGGATGTGCTATTTTTATACCATTCATGGTTTGTGGATAAAGTATTGAAATTTAGTATGCTAGTTTTAATATGAATGTTTATGTTATGTTTAAAACTTTTCATATGAGGAATGCATTGGACTTAGTAAGTGATGGGTGGAGCCCGCTATAGCTCCTCGATGCATCGGTAGGTCTCATGAGACAAACTAGTGTCTTGGTACAAGGCCTTGGCAAAATCATATTTGTAGTCTTGGCACGAGGCCTTGGCTATGCGGTTATGATAGTCTGGCATTATGCATTCCATCATTATGAAAGTGGTTATTGATATTGCATGTGATTGTTCGACTAGTAGAACATCCATGTGAATAATTAAATGACATTATTTCATTTTATCTTTGCCATATTATGCTGAAGTTCATGTTTAAAAGGCTTTTGTTTTAATTATAAATTTCTTTATTTTTTATGCTTATCTATGAAAGCTTCTGCTATATTTTTATCCTTACTGAGCATCTGAGATCACCCCTTTCAATGTTTTATTTTTCCCAGGATGTGAAGAAGTAATTTATGAATGACCTGCAGGGATAGTATGAGGGGATATGAAGACAAGATGTTGTTGTAGTTTTTTGTACCTTATGATGTAATGTAAGACTTATGAATATATCTAGTGTTTTCAAGACTGCTAAACTAATCGGTCTTTTGAGACTTAATCCTTTGTGATCATGCCAATGTTATGTAATAATGCACCGACTCTAGGTATCTAGGGTTAGGGCAGGTCATTACACCGAGACTGGTGCCAGTTTCCTATTTTCCCACTGCTAACCTTCACTGCAACACCCCGAGCTTCCATGATACGCTTCTCTTTCAATAATGCAATAGCTTGCATTGTACACAAGTTCGAGATTCTAACGCATCGCGACCAATCAAAATAGCCATTATGAATAGTAATACCCACTTTTTGAAATTATATATATTTTATATTTCAAAATGAACTTTATTTTTGGATTCAGAATATAGAAATTAGCCTATTTTGAATTTTTGGTATTTTTCTGAGAACTTCCAATTTTTTTATGAATAGTGAAAAATACTTAAAAACAACTTTTTTAATCAAAATAATTTATAGTGATAAATTATAATATTGAGTGGTTTTATAGTATAATTATAATATATTTTTACCATTTCATCCAATGGTGTTCATTATAATTAATTTCACTTTGAAATTGGATATAAACAATTGTCAATCTTTTGATATATATTGTTTCTTAAAAACACGCTATTTGTTGTGACAGTGGAAATTAATTATAAAATTAATTAATGAAACTTATATGTTTGTAATTTTTTAAAATAGAAATCATTTTTGAATTCGGAATATCAATTATAGCTTAGGGTGAAATTTTGGCATTGTTCTGAAAAACTTCAATTTTTGATGAATAGTGAAACCACTAAGTGGTAGTTAAAAAACTGATTTTTTGTTTAAATGAAACATTACCACTTCTGTGATTTGATTTTTAAAAATCCTACATACATGGTTTTCATTAGGAAGTAAAATGTGGTTCAATGGTATTAAAATAATTTTTGGTGAATAGTAACTTTTAAGTTTAATTAATCACGATTAAAGGTAATTAGTGAAATTTAGGGTAAAGATAATGTTATAATAATATGAAATGATCTTTACACATGTCCTACCCCTATTGTATGAGTAATGGATGACCAAGAAAATACATGGGTCAACTTGGGGACCCCATGGAGCCACTTTGGTAGGAAAATGACATTAAAAACGTTTTATTTAATGTTAAAATAAAAATGTCACAAACATGAGTTGTTTTACTAAAACAATTTTTAAATGGGGTTATACAAGTCATATTTTTGACTATAAATATTAATTAGAAATATAAAAAGATGTCCTACATCATGATATTTTTTATATAATTTTTAGACATTAAATAAATTAAATATTTTATGACACCATGATGATGCAGCGATTACCTCATTAATTAACGATTTAAATAAAATGAAAAGATAATGTAAAATTTAAGACTTAAACTTGTAAAAAACCTATTGTATGAGTATATTTCTAACCCTTATCACCTTATCCCCTAAATATATAAGTTTTGGACCTTTAAAATCTGAAACTCATTATATAATAAAGTAACATTTCATGACTTTCCAAGAGTGCCCCTCCTCTCCTCTTATAAAAGGCCCCCACCACTACCACCTTATTCACACCTTCCAAGCCATTTGGCTCGGCCAAACTCTACCCAAATACTCTCTCAAATTCCCTCTCTTACTTATAGAAGCCTCACTTTGGGCATAAGTCTTCCCAAGGAAGCCTTTGAGCTCAAATCAAAAAGAGTTACCCGTTTTAAAGGTAGTGTTTTCTCTTGTGTTATTAAGTTTTATTTTGCTTCTCCAACCCCCTAAAATCTTTTTATTCATTTATTTTGTAACAAAAACAGTATCCTCAATATACTAGTATGTTTTTATAAGAATTATTAGAGCTACAATTACACACACCTATATCTAATGGTTAAAGAACATACTGTTTCTGTGGATGGCGAATTTCTGCCTCACAAAACGATGATTGTTCAACACTCATATAACACCTTCAAAGGTGGCCATTAAAATGTCACTATATTTATATATGATATATAATATTTTTATGTTTTACTTAAGCTTATGTATTTTTCATTTATGGCATACCTTTATGATTTCCATTATGGGTAAACGCGATAATTTCATTTTAGGAAGTGCGGACTACCGCCCCCCTCAAAGTGATTTGAATTGTTAATGCCATATGTGGGATGTATAAAGGATGGAGTAAATGGTATTATACATTATATTATAATGGAATTATTTTATAACTTTATATAATTATAACTTCATTCTATTAAATATGAAATAGGAATGAAAGTAGCGTTCATGCGTACGTACGACTTACCGTCTCCATGAACGGTGCATTTCATTTCTTACCTCTAAATGTTATGTAATGTTATAAATTCATGTATATACTAGATATATATGATATATATGATATCTAAATCATGAATATAATTCTATATATAATGGATATTTCACCACATGAACAACTTGTAATTATAAGAAGTTTATTTTTGACTCAAGTACCAAAGATCGACAAAATGACCGTTATTAACTTAAATAATTACATAATGTTCATAACATGGTAATAAGTGATATAAAAGGAATAATTAACATGAAAAAGGTTCTTAAGCAAATATAAATTAACTCTAGTTTATTATTCAGGAGATTAAAGAATGATCGAGTCAAGTCGGACATGAGGTAAGGGAATTTCTTAACCCAATTTCCATTCTTTGGGTTAATCTCCTACTTTCAAATTATGTCATGATATTATTATGTCCTATATTGTATTTGTACTTTCTTTATGTGTAATTATAGTAAATACACATAATAAATCTATTTTATTTTAAAAATGATCTTTGTAAGGACTTCTTCTCAATCTCCTTTCATTGAGGCATATTTGGTTTTATACACAACTTTCATTTATACGGTGTATAAACCCCTTTGAATTTTACTTTTATTCAAAAGGAATCTTTTTATACGAAGCATTTTTACTAAAATACAAAAGGAATGTTTTTCTTACGTATGCGGTGACAACGACTTCTCCGCCTCCATGACTATTATTTGAGTTTCGACTTCCTCTATAATCCATAACTTTTTTTAAAAGAAAAATAAATACCATGTTTTACTTTTCTTTTATTTTGGTATTGAAAATGGTTTTGATAAAGTTTTTATTATATCAATGTGTTGTATTGATATCTTGTGATTGAAGTGTGGAAATATTATGTTTCCTTTATGCATGTTTTATGTGATACAATTATGTTATGGTTTATGATATGTTTAAACCTGTCCATATGAGGAATGCATTGGACTTAATAAGTGAAGGGTGGATCCCGCTATAACTCCTCGATGCATCAGCAAGTCTCATAAGACAAACTAGTGTCTTGGCACAAGGCCTTGACAAAATCTTATTTGTAGTCTTGGCACGAGGCCTTGGCTACGTGGTTATGATAGTCTGGAATTATGCATTCCATCATTATGAAATTGGTTATTGATATTGAATGTGATTATTAGACTAGTAGAATATCCATGTGAATAAGTAAATGGCATTATTTCATTTTACCTTTTCCATTTTATGTTGAAGTTTAAGTTTAAAAGGCTTTTGTTTTAGTTATACATTGCCTTAAATGTTTTTGTTTATTTATGAAAGCTTCCGCTATATTGTTATCCTTACTGAGCATCTGAGATCACCCCTTTCAATGTTTTAATTTTTCCAGGATGTGAAGAAGTATTTTAGGAATGACCTGCAGGGATAGTATGAAGGGGATATGAGTGTGGAAAATGGAGACTATGTTATTGTAGCTTTTCACTTTATGATGTAATGTAACGTTTATGAATGTATCTAGTGTTTCCAAGGCTACTAAACTAATCGGTCTTTTGAGACTTGATCTTTTGTGATCATGTCAATGTTACTCAATAATGCACCGACTCTGGGTAACTGGGGTCGGGGCGTTACATTCACTGACGGCATCCATTCAGCAAAAGAATTATCAACCACAAAGGTTCTTTCTAGAACCCTAGAATAAGTAGGAATGTATAGAGAAAGAAGTACTAGATCAGATGTCCTTTAGACACACCTCAATCAGAAGTCCAAGCCCTGAAGCACTGATTGCATCATAGTCATCGAGTACCAGGAATGGTTTGGTATGCCCCGATGAATTCTCAGCTACCGAGATGTTGTCCTGACAAAGCTATATAAGCTCTAGAAGACTCTCAAACACCTCCTCAAGCCAGTCCTTAGCCGCCTGTGAGTCGGGATTGCCTCGGAACTTGAGGGATATCCGGTGCCGAAACATGTAAGGCACTAAGCCTACAAGTGTCCTCTACCAGTATTGCCGATAGTGTCTGCTGTCCAACAGGTAGTGATGTAGCTGACACTCTACCCGATGTTACTATCTCAGGCATCGATCCACATACCGAAGACTATTCACTATAGAGACCAACCCCATGGTCACTCACTGGGAAACACAAGTAGCTAAGTCCACTACCTGCTCTACTAGTGTCTAAACTAGGCATAAAACTCTAGCAATCACCTCCATCCAGTCCACTGCTGCCTGGGAATCTGCCTCGCCTCGTAACCTCAGAGGCTTATGCTACCGAACGGGTGGTGGTGCTGCTGGTACACCACCCGAAGGTTTCAACACAGTAAGAGGGCCCCGCACTGGAACCTCATCTCTCAGTGGGCCGTCATCTCGTACAACACTCAGAACCCTAGCTGGCTGCCGTCATGGGACCATCCTGAAAAGAGACAGGTGCGCCACGGTCAACGATTTATACCTGGTGAGCTGACACAAAGTAATCACAAAGAAAACTTTTGAAACACACAAGCAATCAATTTTTTCGTGCACTGAGTCGAAAATCAGAAGTCAGGTTCCTGGTGTACGGATATGTCGACCGCCACACCAACACTGAACTCCCTGGACTGATAACCACACTCAATACCTTTAACACTATTGCTTCACATAGAAGAAAGATCAGAGTTCTGAGTTCTGCAGGTAGAACCGAACTCCTCTAATACCAATTTGTCACGACCCATCCTCGGGGCCCGTGCCGTGACTACCCCAAGCCCACCTTCCATATGCTAGGGGCTGGAGACTACACTAAAGGCATAAATCCCAATAAAAAGTGAAGTAATTGCCTTTATAAAAGTAAACAAACACCAGAGTAAGCAAGATGAAGTAAACACTAAGTAAACTGAGTATAAGTGCTGGAAAGTAATTGAGCCAGAATACAAACCCAACTGAAGTAAAGTACAACTGAAAGAAAGTACAACAACTGAAAAGTAAAGCAGCAATGTCGAGCCGTCCACTGGAAGTCCCATCTGAATGGTGGGTACAGATAGCCTCCTCAGCTCATCAGGTCTAGCCGTCCGCTCCGTGTACATCCTTCCCAGTGGTCCACCTCCAGGTATCGACTTGCTCCACAAGACTCAACCACGATCAGTGCTGTCCGTCGTCTGCATCCAACACAACGTAGTGCGGGCATAACCCATGCATGGGTGATTATACGCTACTCAGTAGGGACCCCGAGACCCCCGAAGGTCTCCCAGAATCCACAAAGGATAAACCACAAAGGAAAGATACAATCACGAAGTAACATCCAACATTACTTAGGTATATGCCCATACATATACCTAAGTCATCAATTCTAGTTAGGCTCCAACATCTGAGCCCAAGATCGATCATGTCCACACTGGATAGTACAACCCGATCCACACAGGAAAGCATAACCCAATCCACATAGGAAAACAAGTCAATCATATCAAAGATAATGATTGAAAGTCAAGACTCAGCTCACACAAGTATACTTCTTCGTAAGGAGATAGAGATGATCAGATGTAGCCACTGATTCATCTAAGCTGGGACCCACGTAGGATACTAGACCAGCTAAGATGTCGGACCCACATAGGATACATACCAGCTACTCTGCCAGACCCACGTAGGATACAAGAACAGAGTCAAACACTGCCAGACCCATGTAGGATACAAGAACAGTAGTCATCATCATCGAACCCACGAAGGATTTCAGTACGGTCGTCATCGCTGCCGAACCCACGAAGGATTTCAGTGCAGTCGTCTTCGCTGCCAAACCCACAGAGGATTTCAGTACAGTCATCTTCGCTGCCGAACCCACGGAGGATTTCAATGTAGTTGTCATCGCTGCGGAACCCACTGAGGATTTAAGTATAGTCGTCATTGCTGCCAAAACCACGGAGGATTTCAGTGCAGTCGTCATCGCTACGGAACCCACAAAGGATTTCAGTGCAGTCATCTTCGCTGCCGAACCCACGGAGGATTTCAGTGCAGTCATCATCACTGCTGAACCCATGAAGGATTTCAGTGAAGTCGTCATCGCTGCTGAACCCACGGAGGATTTCAGTGCAGTCTTCATCGCTGCCGAACCCACGGAGGATTTCATTGTAGTCGTCATCGCTGCCGCAGTCGCAGCCAGCTCTAGGGTTCCCGCACATAGTATGCTCGATTCTGGGAGGGTCCACTCCATGAGCCAAGGGAGTCGATACATCAACTGAAATGTAGTCCGGAATTGATGTATCCCAAAGTTCCGTCTCGACAAAAGGAACTCAACGCGACAAACGGCGCGTCAATCGAACGTCCGGTCTGAGAGTTATTGGTTTTTTCGTTCGAGGGGCCCGGTTGGTTTTTAAGTCAAAAACAACCCGAACGCACTCCAACTGTGTCCAAACCTCAAGAAGAGTAATCCAAAAGGTCCGTCTCACTAAGAGGAATCCAACAAAGTCGACGACACGTCAATCGGACGTCCGGAGCTCAAGTTATAAGCGTTTCTGCTCCAAGGGCCCGGTTGGTTTCGTGTTCGAACCAACCCGGCCATACCCAAAGTTCTCCTAAACCTTGAGTGTAATATACCGAAATGACCATCTCGATCCAAGGATCTCATCGCAACTGACGTTGCATCGTTCAGAGGTCTGTGGCCCAAGTTACGGGAATTTAAACGAACCTGTCCGGTTTTAGGGGGTTTTGGGCCCGGACCGACCCGGCCCAAGACCCCCTGGGTCGGTCCGAACCGGGTCGACCTGACCCGGGTCCGGCCCATTGGGGCGCGGACCAGCCCAGCCAGCCTGGCCCGGCCCAGCTGGCACGACGCGGCCCGGCCTGGGCGGTCCAGCTCGGTGCGGCTGGTCCGGCCTGGGCGGCCAGTTGGCCTGGCGCGGGTGCGGCGCGCGTGGCCAGACATCTCGGCTCGACCGAGCTATCACGGAAAGGGGGGGGGGGGGGGGGCGCTGCTCCCCTGATTGAGAAACCGCGACCCCACGTGGGGGGGCGCTCTGTTGTACCTCTCGAACCCCTCGTGGTTTAATTTTCATGATCACAATCACTCTCTTATTTATCTAATCTTGTTTTAAGTGTTTGTGTTGATAGGCAAAAGGTTTCCAAGGAATTAGGCCAAGAAGAAGCCAAAAGTGGACTGAATTTCAGTCCACCGGCCAACCGGTGGCTTCACCACCGGCCAGCCGATGGAGCCTGGACAGAAGGCATCCTTCTGTCCAGACCACCGGCCAACCGGTGTCACACCAGCGGCCAGTCGGTGGAACCCAGACAGAAGGCTGAGCCACTGCCTCATCACCGGCCAACCGGTGGCCTCAGCACCGGTCAGCCGGTGGCACCCAGCCAGCACAGTGTTTGCTACTGCTTCAGCACCGGCCAACCGGTGGCCTCCTCACCTGCCAGCCGGTGGAGCCTGAGCCCGAAGGCCTCTCCATTTTGCAAGCACCGGCCAACCGGTGGGTCTGCACCGGTCAGCCGGTGGAGCCAGTCAAACTAGCCGTTGGGCCTTTGACCAGACTTGTCCACTTGCCTCCCAACGGCTCCGAAGCCTTTTCCAACGGCTCCGAAGACCTCCAAAGGCCATATGAGGGTTCCCCCTCTATAAATAAAGGACTAGGAACCCCCGGAAGCCTAAGAATTAATACCGGAACACTTGTGAAGCCAACAGACACATTTTCCCTCATTTGGCGAACCTCCGGCGGATTCCTCCAAGGAACCTCCAATTGCTCCAACTCAATTCCTCATCCAAGGAGCACTACCAAAGAAGCTTGGGAGCGCTCTTCATCAACTCCTTCAATCCATTGGCGCCCAAGACTTCTCCACATTACGGTTTTTTATTGCTTTATTTATTTTGAGCATCAAATTGGGTTTGTGCCTACAAACCCCCAACTATTTCTCTCATCCTCTCTTTTGGGTTTTCACACCACCTTCAAGGTGTGAAGAGGTTTGACAAGCCTTCCCTTTAAAAGGATTGTGTCATAGGTGATCTAGCCTTCACCTGTAAGAAGGCTAGTGGGTTCTTGCTCAACCATTGAAAGCAAGTGGGTTCTTGCATAACCATTTAAAAGCAAGCTGTAATAGGTTCTAGACTAACCTTAAAGTCTAGTGGGTTTCTTGCTAAAACCATTAAAAAGCAAGCGGTAGTAAATCTCTCAACGGTTGAGTTGGGAGCGGAGACGTAGGCTTGGGTTTAAGCCGAACTCCGTTATCAATTTTTGTGTCTTGCCTATTTTATTTCCGCTGCACTTTCACTTTGATTTTTAATTGTTAATTAATTTTTAAAAGGCAATTCACCCCCCCCTCTTGCCATCACTTCCTTTCTTTTTCCGCCCAACAATTGGTATCAGAGGCAAAATTTGAGTAATACCTTCACCGGTTTCAAATTTAAGATCCATTGTGATGGCTTCGTCTTCTTTTGCCCCCGAAGGCTTTTCTTTGGGTCGTGCTCCATTTTTTGATGGAACCGACTATACTTATTGGAAAACCCGCATGACCACATTTCTTAGAAGTATAGGTTATCCCATTTATAAAATTGTCATGCATGGTTATTCTTTATCTACTCCCGATGAATCCAAGTGGACCCAAACCGATATTAAAAATTTCGAGCTTGATGGAAAAGCCATGAACGCTCTTCATTGCGGCCTTGATCGTAATGAGTTCAATCGAGTTTTCACATGCACCTCATCACATGAAATCTGGAAACTTTTGGAGGTTACCCATGAGGGGACCAACAAAGTGAAGGATACTCGATTGGACATGTTCCATCAAGATTTTGAGTCTTTTTCCATGCATCCATCTGAATCTATTTCTGAAATGTTTACACGTTTTACTGATGTTTGCAATGGGAGAAAGTCCCTTGGTGATGATGTTTCTGCAGAGACGATGGTCAAGAAGATCCTTTGGATCCTACCAAGCTCATGGGCTCCAAAAGTGATGGCAATTCAAGAAGCGAAGGACATCAAGAACATGCCGGTCGAAGAACTCATCGGATCTCTCATGACCTATGAGATCACCATGAGGAGGCAAGCTGAAAAAGAAGGCAAACCGATCAAAATTCCAAAGAACATCGCTTTCAAAGTACAACAAGAAGAAAGCTCCTCCTCCTCATCTTCTTCCTCTTCAAGCGTCGATTCAGAAATGGAGAATCTTGCCCGCAAGATGCACAAGTTCATGAAGAAGCACAAGAAGAAGAAATCCCGCAAGGCTCGAAAGGAAAAACCTAACGAAAAATCCGATCCCAAGGTAACATGTTACGGGTGCGGCGAAAAAGGCCATTACAAGCCCGATTGTCCACTCAACAAGAAAAAGGCCAAGCAAAAGGAAAAGAAGAAGGCATTAAAGGCCACATGGAGTGATAGCTCCACATCCTCCTCCTCCTCCTCCTCAAATGACAACGGTAACAAATGCCTAATGGAATTTCATGAGGTAACCTCTTCCGACTCCTCTTCCTCTTGTTCTTAAAATTCAAATTCTTTCAATCACATGTCTTATGAGGATCTCCAACATGCGAGAGATCAATTGGAGGATGGTTTTCACGAACTTTCTTCCAAATTTGTTTCCTTGAAAAAGAATTTCAAAAAACTCTCTTCCGAAAAGGAACAACTTCTCAAAGAGAAGGAAGAGTTGACCCTCAAAATCCAAAACCTTCCCGATGTTGATTCTATGGAATCAACAATTAAAGATCTAAAGGAATCCCTAGCCAAGTTCACCCAAGGGGAACAAAATCTGACCAAACTACTAGGTTCCCAACGTGTATCTAGAACCACCCAAGGGCTTGGCTATTCCAAGCAAGCTTCCTCCTCCCATGCTCCAACTATTTTTGTAAGGGGGAGCTCCCAATTTAAATTTTGTAATTATTGCAAAAAACCCGGGCACTTAATTTATGAGTGCGATTGCAAAAATGCCCGGTATGGTAGGCCCAAAACTATTTTCTTCAATGATGAATTTTATAGTAGAAGACCCACCACTAGAAAAGTGTGGATTGAAAAATCCCTCTTAGCGAGTCTCACCGGACCAAAATTTGTTTCGGTTTCAAAAACCTCTCCCCGGTGATTTGTTGTTTTTATTTAGGGGGAGTTAGGATTGTTTAAGCCTTTTTGCAACTTTCATTTCAAAATTTTTGATTCAAAACTTTCAATTCAAAATTTTCATTCAAAACTTTCAATTCAAATTTCAAAAATTTCAATTGGTTTAAAATCTCTATCTTGTTTTTCAAACCTTTCCCTCAATCAAGTTTTATGCCCCGTGCTATTTTGATAATCACAAAGGGGGAGAAATTCTTGGTTGATTGGGGGAAAAATCTTTTAAAGCATGCCTCTCATTTCAGTCTTTTTACATTGATTGTTTTGGTGATTGTGATAATCAAAATGGGGGGAGATTGTTGTATCTCTCGAACCCCTCGTGGTTTAATTTTCATGATCACAATCACTCTCTTATTTATCTAATCTTGTTTTAAGTGTTTGTGTTGATAGGAAAAAGTTTGCCAAGGAATTAGGCCAAGAAGAATCCAAAAGTGGACTAAATTTCAGTCCACCGGCCAACCGGTGGCTTCACCACCGGCTAGCCGATGGAGCCTGGACAGAAGGCATCCTTTTGTCCAGACCACCGGCCAACCGGTGTCACACCAGCGGCCAGCCGGTGGAACCCAGACAGAAGGCTGAGCCACTGCCTCATCACCGGCCAACCGGTGGCCTCAGCACCGGTCAGCCGGTGGCACCCAGCCAGCATAGTGTTTGCTACTGCCTCAGCACCGGCCAACCGGTGGCCTCCTCACCGGCCAGCCGGTGGAGCCTGAGCCCGAAGGCCTCTCCATTTTGCAAGCACCGGCCAACCGGTGGGTCTGCACCGGTCAGCCGGTGGAGCCAGTCAAACTAGCCGTTGGACCTTTGACCAGATTTGTCCACTTGCCTCCCAACGGCTCCGAAGCCTTTTCCAATGGCTCCGAAGACCTCCAAAGGCCATATGATGGTTCCCCCTCTATAAATAAAGGACTAGGAACCCCCGAAAGCCTAAGGATTAATACCGGAACACTTGTGAAGCCAACAGACACATTTTCCATCATTTGGCGAACCTCCGGCGGATTCCTCCAAGGAACCTCCAATTGCTCCAACTCAATTCCTCATCCAAGGAGCACTACCAAAGAAGCTTGAGAGCGCTCTTCATCAACTCCTTCAATCCATTGGCGCCCAAGACTTCTCCACATTACGGTTTTTTATTGCTTTATTTATTTTGAGCATCAAATTGGGTTTGTGCCTACAAACCCCCAACTCTTTCTCTCATCCTCTCTTTTGGGTTTTTCACACCACCTTCAAGGTGTGAAGAGGTTTGACAAGCCTTCCCTTTAAAAGGCTTGTGTCATAGGTGAGCTAGCCTTCACCTGTAAGAAGGCTAGTGGGTTCTTGCTCAACCATTAAAAGCAAGTGGGTTCTTGCATAACCATTTAAAAGCAATCTGTAATAGGTTCTAGACTAACCTTAAAGTCTAGTGAGTTTCTTGCTAAAACCATTAAAAAGCAAGCGGTAGTAAATCTCTCAACGGTTGAGTTGGGAGCGGAGACGTAGGCTTGGGTTTAAGCCGAACTCCGTTATCAATTTTTGTGTCTTGCCTATTTTATTTCCGCTGCACTTTCACTTTGATTTTTAATTGTTAATTAATTTTTAAAAGGCAATTCACCCCCCCTCTTGCCATCACTTCCTTTCTTTTTCCTCTTGTTTTAAGTGTTTGTGTTGATAGGCAAAAGGTTGCCAAGGAATTAGGCCAAGAAGAAGCCAAAAGTGGACTGAATTTCAGTCCACCGGCCAACCGGTGGCTTCACCACCGGCCAGCCGATGGAGCCTGGACAGAAGGCATCCTTCTGTCCAGACCACCGGCCAACCGGTGTCACACCAACGGCCAGCCGGTGGAACCCAGACAGAAGACTGATCCACTGCCTCATCACCGGCCAACCGGTGGCCTCAGCACCGGTCAGCCGGTGGCACCCAGCCAGCACAGTGTTTGCTACTGCCTCAGCACCGGCCAACCGGTGGCCTCCTCACCGGCCAGCCGGTGGAGCCTGAGCCCGAAGGCCTCTCCATTTTGCAAGCACCGGCCAACCGGTGGGTCTGCACCGGTCAGCCGGTGGAGCCAGTCAAACTAGCCGTTGGGCCTTTGACCAGACTTGTCCACTTGCCTCCCAACGGCTCCGAAGCCTTTTCCAACGGCTCCGAAGACCTCCAAAGGCCATATGAGGGTTCCCCCTCTATAAATAAAGGACTAGGAACCCCCGGAAGCCTAAGGATTAATACCGGAACACTTGTGAAGCCAACGGACACATTTTCCATCATTTGGCGAACCTCCGGCGGATTCCTCCAAGGAACCTCCAATTTCTCCAACTCAATTCCTCATCCAAGGAGCACTACCAAAGAAGCTTGGGAGCACTCTTCATCAACTCCTTCAATCCATTGGCGCCCAAGACTTCTCCACATTACGGGTTTTTATTGCTTTATTTATTTTGAGCATCAAATTGGGTTTGTGCCTACAAACCCCCAACTCTTTCTCTCATCCTCTCTTTTGGGTTTTCACACCACCTTCAAGGTGTGAAGAGGTTTGACAAGCCTTCCCTTTAAAAGGCTTGTGTCATAGGTGAGCTAGCCTTCACCTGTAAGAAGGCTAGTGGGTTCTTGCTCAACCATTGAAAGCAAGTGGGTTCTTGCATAACCATTTAAAAGCAAGCTGTAATAGGTTCTAGACTAACCTTAAAGTCTAGTGGGTTTCTTGCTAAAACCATTAAAAAGCAAGCGGTAGTAAATCTCTCAATGGTTGAGTTGGGAGCGGAGACGTAGGCTTGGGTTTAAGCCGAACTCCGTTATCAATTTTTGTGTCTTGCCTATTTTATTTCCGCTGCACTTTCACTTTGATTTTTAATTGTTAATTAATTTTTAAAAGGCAATTCACCCCCCCTCTTGCCATCACTTCCTTTCTTTTTCCGCCCAACACGCTCCTTTGGCCAGCCGGGGGTTACGACCCCCGACCTTCCTTGATCGGCCGACCCGGCTGGCCGGCCGTGCTGCCGCCGTGGGACCCCGTGGTCCCGCCCCTCCGACGCGCTGGTGACCGGTGGTTCCAGCCGCCGCTCCCTGCTCCGCCGCAGCCAAAGGCCATGGCCTTGGTCCGACCGGTGCGACGCGATGGCATCGCGCCCCTCCGCCGCGGCCCCGCTCTGGTCGCGGCCTCTTCGTGGTTCTCTGGCATGGCGCAACGACGCCGCTCTCCTTCGCCAGGGCCCGACTCTGGCCGCGACTTCTTTCAGCCTCAACGGCGCGGCGCGACAGCGCCACGTTTCTTCGCCGTGTTCCTCCTTGTTTCCGCACAGTGCGACAGCACCACGTCGCTTCCATTTCAAGCCACAAAGATAACCATAAAAAAGGGGAGGAGGTTCGGCCGTTTTTGTGCGGTCCGACCTCCTCAGTTATTTTGATAACAAGTGGCCAATATTATCGAAGAACGTCCAAATAAAATCCGAACGTAAAGAAAAACCCCTACCTCGAAGAAAGCTCGTGGTTGTCAAGCACCGCAGTTGATGGCGTCCTTCCCGTAGTCGGTGTCTCCTTCCTTGTCGCAGAAGAGGAAGTGGATGGAGAATTCTGGGACCACCAAGTCGATGTCCTTATTTGGAGACGTAGCGTTCTTCAACGAAGGAGATGAAGTTCTTCAAGGTAGGATGAATATCTTCCAAAGCTAGAGCTCTCTCTCTTCCCTTTTCTCCACACAACAAAACTAACCCCCCAAAATAAAATAAACTCCTTTATTTTATTTCAACAGGCCAAGGGGTTCCAACTTCAAAATTAAAACTTAAACCAATTATAGGTTCAATTAATTAAATAAGGTGTGTTGGAATTTAATTAAGAGGAGAGAGGGGTGAGTTACTTAATAAAGGCATGAGGTTTAAAGGGGATGAGTTATGGGGGTTAGAGTATATGAAGGGGCGGGGTTCATGTGGGCCCCACATCACCTTTATCCTTACTAGGTTAGTTTCCCTAACTTCCACACAAAGGTTAAAACTACTTAGAAGAGAAATAAAATTGGATTACAATTTTATTTTATTCTTCACTTAAACCTCAAATTTAAGCAATTCCTCCCGAGCAAACGCACCTTCAGAAAAGGTATTCTTAAGCAATTAACAGTTCTGTGGTTTCATTGATGCCCTCAGATTTCAATTCCAAGCACTGGTTCAAAAGATAGAAAAACTCGCTCGTTCGTTCACTGAACGTACCCGAGCTAAACTTCGGAAATTGATTCTGGGCACACCGGGCCTCGGAATCAGGTGCTTTCAGAAACTGCGGACTCGTAAAATTCCAAGGAAATTAAGAAAAAAATTTCCTTGAAATTTCCGGGTCTTTACATTGTATGACCTAAGAATGAAACTTTATGTATCCAAAATTCACACTTAATAAATTTAGCTTACAACTTATCTTTACTCAGGGTATTTAATACAATCCTTAAATGATATTAATGCATTTAATTTATATTTTAATATATAATAATATCATATATAAAGACTACCAAAAACTGATCAAGGTAATCTCCAAAGACACTATTCATTAGATCCATGAAGATAGTAGAGACATTGGTATCACTATAAATTGATAACTGCTATACCTTGTATGGAAGTCTGTCTTGGGTATAAATTTAGCACTCATTCTATTTTTTGATATTGGATTACCCATTTTGAAAACAACATTTAACCCTTATAGATCTTCTAATTATTCATTTCCCAATATACGTAGAAGCAATTTCTCTTTCTTAACAACATTATCAAAAAAAATTCAATCATTTTTGTATGGATGTATCATCGACAAGAATCATTGATTCCTGAAGAAAGAATTTTTTTTGATGTTTCAATATTCCCAAATTCATATTTTTCAACATATTAGACAATATAGTTTTCCATTCATACTCCAACTAGAAAAAAATCTATAAGCAGTGAAATTATTTATGGTCTAGATAAGAGAAGCACACATTTTAAATGACTCATTCCATGAAGAATCATATGTAGGTACACCCTTTTCACATAACCGATTCAACTATGTTATCAGTGGTTGAAAATATAGATCTATATCATTCCCATAATCAATTGGTCCAAAAATCAATATGATCATGAAAGTATATGGATTATTCATGCACATATAAGGTAAGATTATATATATGAATGAAGATGGGCCATATATTTTGTGCAATATGAGTTTGCCCAAATGGATTAAAACCATCACATGATAACCCCAATTTAACACTATGTATATCAGATAAAAAATCAAGGTGTTTTTTATTAAATTCTTTCCATGATAATTCATCTTCTAGGTGCACAAAATTCTCAATGATTTCATTTCTTTCTCCATGAAATCTCCTTTATTCTACCATTTTTTCTAATACAAACATTCATTGAAGTTTCTATTTTAAAGAAAAGTTCCATATAACCTTATGTGGAACACGAGACATTATGCCAAATTTATTATGCTTCCATCTACATGTACCACATTTATTATAGTCATTTAAATATTTATTTTCATTCTAATATAGTATACAATCATTAGGATTTAATTTTTTTGGAAGAAAATCCAAGATGATCAATTAAATTTAACATATCATAATAATTTTTTGGAATTTTTGAACCATCAGGAAGAAATTCCTTCAAAAAGTCAATTAGATAATCAATCACACCATTAATAAATCCATATAAGGTTTTATCATGAAATAACTACATAAAAAATTCTAGTTTGTTCATCCTAACACAACTAGGATACACCGGTTTCTTTATATCCTCTATCACTTTATTAAATTTCTCAATGTCATCATTTTATTTATTAATATAAAAATATGGCATTGAATTCAAACTCATTACCCCTGATTCTATTCTAGTTGTATATTCAAGTTGATAAACAAAAATAAATCGATCAAATATCATATATTACAAACTATCTCTATCACACATTTCTATATTTTATACTTATTGAAATTTTTATTTGTTATGGTTCCATGACTCATAATTGGTTTGAAATTTAACTCTAGTGATATGATAACTTACTTATTCATTAGATAACCATGGTCTGCCAACATAATTATAATAGGGACATTGAATAATCATATCCTTCAAGCCATTGTTGAAATCAAAATCTAAAAATATTTCAGGTTTATTATGACACCATCCAAGTCAGAGGCATGTCTAATTTTGAGCCTAGTTTATCTATTTTTAGGTTTTAAAGGATTACAAGATTAAAGGGTTAAAATTTTAGAGATTTGGAGAAAATAGGTCAGGTGAACAGTCTATGCACTATTAGAAGTAACCATATGAAATTGATCTGTTGGTTCCAATGGCATTTGGCATGGTTTGAGTGTGGTTTGTATAATTGTGTGAGTCACTAATAAAATCATGCATGTGTTTGGGTTTTTGTCCAGTGGTTGTTTCACATCTTGAGAATGGTTTTTCAAACCATGTGTATTTTCACAAGTAACCATGCTCTTTGGTTTTAAAGGGGTAGAAGCTACCACACAGTTAGCCCATAGTTTTTCTAACTGTGTGGACTAACCGTGTGACCCGTGTGGGATTATTAAAATTGGAAATTTACCCCAATTCCCTTGGTTGTTTTTAAGCCTAATCTTATCCTTATCCCTCCTTATCCTACCCTAAAATCTTCTCGTAACACTAGATTATTCTCTCCTTGGATCTTTGGAAATTACCCTAAGTTTTTAGTGATCTATTCAAGATATGTTCTGTTTTTGATTCGATCACTTCTTCTATTTATAGATATCTCCTTGACATATTTTCATTTTATTTTCATTGGAACTATATGAGGATATGATTTCTAGATCTAAAGGGTTTTATGGGGAATTCATGATTTTTCTTATGGATCTATGCTTGTTATTACTAGATCTCTTAGATTCCAATATCCATTTTTGAAGGTGAATAGTTTTCCTCTATTGGCGAGATGGGTGTCTCTATTTAATGGTTATATCTTATGAATTACTCATACTTCTTGCTAATTCCTTTGGTTTGGTTTATGAAATTGATTTTTTTTGAAATAAATGAGGGTTAATCTATATAATTTTATCTTTGTTGGTATGGGAAAGGTGTTTTAAATGGGATTTTCTTTTAAATCATATTTATGTACTTCTTGTGTTTGATGAAATTCCTCAATATGAATTTGACTTTAAAATGGATTTTCAAGCTTTAATGCAGTGATTATTTTCTTATGAAAATGATCTATTAAAATTTTGATAATGGTTTATTTAAATTCTTTGCAAACATAACACATTGGGAACCTTTGGTGCATCAGGTTATGGACATATAAAAACCTTAGTGAGTGTGGCACTAGTAGGGGTTATTCTTGTGATATAGATAGACTATGACAAGAATTGATATCATCCGGATTCATGGTATTCAAGGATGAGTGTTCCTTTTCATGTCTTAGTACGTATTCCCATAGGCTAAATCCCAACTTGTTCTTGGTTTATTACATGATGGTATTATATCATGTTTGGTTTCTCACATGTTTATCTTTAGTGATATGGTTACTTTTGATTATTTCCCTATTTATAGTCATTAATATCTATATTAATATTCCTTTGGATTGGAATATGGATCAACTTAAAGTAAAATTAAAGGATGTTTAATATAAAATGATTTCAAAGGAAATTTATTTATAAAATTTTGTTCTTTTAAAGTTAGAACTAATGGCTAGATAGTGATAGAAATTGTATAGATTCATGATGGAATATTATTAGTCATTTTAATCACACCCTAAATATGACCTTAGGCATATGTAGATTTTTTTTTCAGGACATGGGTAAAGGTAAGGGTGTGATATAGTTCACTAACTTCTCTTTGATGTTGTTGTATTCTTAGTGAGACAGATTAACAGTGAAGGTTGGTCACATAGAGACATGTTTTTATTTGTGTTTTGTTATGATTTTAGGTTTAGCCTTTTTGGATTGTCCTTATATGTCTCATGGATGTGTACTCTTATTCCACATTGTACTCTATTTGTTTATCTCATTTCAGTTACTCATGAGATTATTTTTGGTATTTTTATTGATCTCTATCTTGTGGTGGGTCATCTAAGGTGACGTGTTATTTCAACCCAGTTTGGTTCATTACAAAATGGTATCAGAGATAATACCCTTATGGAAGTGTGATGAAACTGCCTGAGTTTGGTTTAGGGTATATAATATACAAGAGTTAAGTCCAACATAATTTGATGAGTAAGTGAAGAGGGATACTTGGTCAGCTTACTTATGTGTTTTAAATTGAGTTACCATGGGTGGTCAGGGAATTTCATCAACCTTGAGCTTAGTTTTTGAGGTTATTTAAATGAACTTGTTTTAGTGTTTATTTAGATGAACCTGTTTTTTTACTCCCATTTATTAAATCTATGTTTGATTTAAATTATTTTTGTTTAAAGGATTTAATATGGATTCTTGAACTCATATTTTGATTAAGATATTTTCTTTTAATCCAATTGGATGTTTTCTTTTGCATTTATTATATAATTCCACCTATAAGAGCTCTTTAGAAACCAAGAGAGGAAGCTACAATACATGTTCCATAGGTGAATCCTCCAGTGGACCAATCATTAGTGGAAGTAGTTTTCTACGCAATCTAGAATCTAGGTTAGGAAGGTTTTGGAAACTAGGGATGAACGATGGATCATGTTTTTGAATTTACCAAGAAAAATCCATCTATATTTTTTGGTAATAAGGGAATCTGGGAATTTGAATATTGGATCGAATGGATTGAAAGGATATTATACTTCTTTAAGATTCCATAGTACTTAAAGGCGGGTTTCTCTAATTATATGGTTGAAGGTATGGGAATAAAATGGTGGGAATCCATCATAAAAGATAAGTTACATAAGGATCTTACCTAGACTTATTTCAAGAATGTATTCAACCAACAGTTTCATCCTGAAACATTTCAAGTGGATAATAGTTGGGAATTTATAACCTTATATCAAGAATATAATTTAGTTTTGGAGTATTCCACTTGTTTTTCTGAGTTGTTTCACTTATCACCCGATCTTTTTTCTAATGAATACCTTAAAAATCAGAGGTTTGAGATAGGTTTGAGGGCTGATACTCAGTCGATGATGATTCTCTTGAAATTTTTGACATTTACTAAGGTTTTTAATAAATAATATATGGTTTAGGAATAATTAGCTGGGAGTACAATTTTAGGTGGATCTTTAGTTGCTACAGGGGTAGCCAGATGTGTTATCTAGCCAGAAAAGGAAGCATAGTAAGGGTGCTCAGTTTGTATCCGGACCAGTTTCAGGGGCTTCTTTAGAATGGTTCCTAGAATTTTTATATTATTATGGGAGTAATATTCATAATAAGATTAAATATATAGAATTACTCAAGAAATATCATCATTTTAGACAATATGATCATCTTAATCATTTTTGTTAAAGAATTTCACACTACATTAGAGTTGGATCCACTCTTACCAATGGATCTGAAGCTCGTTCTGATGCATCAAAGGGTGGTGGATATAATTCAAATACCAAGGGGTATGTTCACATAGAGAATAAATCTTAGGTTGGAGCTGATATTGGATACCTTTATGAAGTAGAATATACACTAGAAGAATATGAAGCTAGGTCGACTACTATGCGAGGTACGATGTTCATTTCATCCAATATGGTTCTAGATTTGTTTGATATAGGTGAATCTCATTATTTAATATTGTTTGATTTGATTAAAGTTTTTGGATTATGATCAGAGCTTATATTATTCATGTTTTATCTTTCCACACCCTTGATAAATAGGAAGGAACAAGGTTTAAAATATCCCGCATGTTGGGTGAAGATTGCCGACTTTGAAGTTGTGTGTGACTTCTTAGTTCTTGATCTTGATATCTTCAACATTATTATTGGAATGGATTGGATTACCGGTATTAAGGCCTAAATCAACTATTACCATAGTCAAGTTTAGTTTCTTTCTCTCGAAGGAGTCCGTCATGTCTTTTAGGGAGAGTAGGATCCTAGATCATGGATAGTGGGGCCTATTGCACCTTATGTCATAATATCTCATAATAGCTATTAGAGATGTTTCTTAACATAATTATCCAATGTTTGATTAGTCCACTTCCTATAGTGGTGAGTGTGTACCTTGAGTTATTTTCTAATTATTGTTTTGAGTTACTTATCTAGAGAGAGGTCGAATTCACTATCAACTTACTCCTTGGAACAATTCCCATTTCTATGAAACCATATCATATGGAACCTACTAAGATAGAAGAGATTAAATTTCATATTATGAATCTTGAGGCCAATGTATTTATTTATCCCAGTGTATCATATTAGGCTTCATTGTTTCTCTTTGTAAAGAAGGTAGACAGAAGCCTCATACTCTTTATTAACTACTCAAAGCCTAATCATGTGACTGTTAAGAAAAAAATACCCCTTTACTAGGATTTAAAGTCTATTTAACCAACTTAGAGGATCCCAATGGGTTTTTTAAGATTTACCTATTATTGGGGTCTAAGAGTTTGAGGAGACAATATGGTAATTTAAAGTTCTTATTTATACCATTTGGTTTCATTAATGCTTCTACATTATTTATGGAGTTGATGAACCAAATATTTCATTATAAAATAAGGAACACAAGTATCATTTTTATATCATCCTTGACATCTTGAAAGAATATAATTTGTACAAAATATTTCTAAATGTTAATTTTGGATCTAAGATGTGATGTTTCTGGGCCACATTATATCTGAGAGGGAAATATCGGTGGATCCTGAAAAGATTCAGGCAGTGATGTTATGGGAGAAACCCATAATTTTGTTTGATATTTAGTGCTTCTTAGGCTTATCTAGTTATTATAGGTAAATTGTTTGAGATTACTCCAATATTGCATCTCTGATGACAGTTTTGATCCATAAGGGTGTTAAGTTTGAGTGTAATGATAAATGTGATATATCTTTCAAGGAATTAAAGGATTGGTTGACTTTGGATCTAGATATGATTATTTTGGTACTGATTTTGAGCTATAATGTTTTCTATTATGCCTCAGTTATGAGATTGGGGTATGTTTTGATGCATAGAAAATATGTTATGGCTTATGGATATTACCAATTATGCCCTCATGATAAAACTATACAACCCATGACCTTGAGTTGGAATCCATGATGCATGATCTAAAAACTTATCACCAATATCTATTTGGGGATCAATTTATAGTATATTCAGATCATAAGCACCTAATGTATATTTTTAATTAGAGGTATAAAACCTGCAATAAAGACGTTGAGTTGAGTATCTTCAGAATTTTGATTTTTATATTACATATACACCTGGAAGAGGTAATGTGGTTTCCAACACATTAATTAGGAAGTTACCAACTTAATAATTGAAGGAATAAGTAGAGGAGTGGTCTTTAATGATTTTGTTTGCTGATATGAGCTTGGAAGTGGTAGATAATGGTGGAAAAGTGTTCTTATCTTCTCTGAAGGTTGAATCATCCTTTGATGATTATATTTACATAAAAAAGTAAGAAACACCTATTTCTAGCATCTTATTAAAATTTTTAATGGTGGGGAGACCTCTGTTGATTGGTCTTGGTATCCCATTAGTGATTTTTGTTTTTGAGGAAGGTTGGTTGTTTTGATATATCTGAGGTAGTGGTTTATGGATAATGGACACAGGTCTAGTTGTCCCATATACTATGTGACTATTAAGATGTATCATGATATGAGATGTTATTATTGGTGGCTAAGTATGAGGCATTTGATTAAGAACTTCATTTCTTGATGCCTTACTTTCTAGAAGATTAAGGCAATGTATGAGAGACCTTCTGGTTTGTTTCAACCTTTTCTCATCCCAATGTGGAAGTGGGATGAGATATCTATGTACTTTATCATTAGTTTACCATGGAATCTAAGTGGGAAGGATTATATTTAAGTGATTATTTATCAACTTAAAATAAGACCATTTTCTTTATATTAAGAGACAATGAAGGTGGAGGAGCCAAAGTACTTGCATGTTCGAGAGATTGTGAAACTCCATAGAGTTCCTTCTATAATTGTTTCTAATAGAGACCATCGGTTTACATACTAGTTTTGGAAAGATTTGAAAGAGGTGATGGGTACCCAGTTGAAATTAATCACGATGTATCACCCTTAGACAAATGGCCAGATTGAGCGAGCCATTCAGATTCTTAAGGATATGCTTCAGGCATTCATGCTTAATTTATGCAGTTTATGGGAAAAATATCCACCTTTGGTTGAATTTTACTATAAAAATAGTTATTAGGATTTGATTAAAATGTGTAATTTCAAATAATTTTATGGGTGGCCATGTTGATTTCCTTTTTGTTGGGAAGAGTTGGGAGAATGGTCTTTGGCGGGACCAAGTCTTCTTCAAGAGATGAAAAAAATGTATAGTTGATTTGAAAGAGGTTGGTAATGGATCAATGTTTTCAGAAATAATATATAAACCATCATCATCTCCCATTGGAGTTTGAGATCGGTGATTAAGTTTTTATTAGAGTTTCAATTTTTCTAGGACATCATCGATTATGTAAGTATGATAAATTGCATTGAGGTTTATTGGCCTTTTGTAATCATTTAACATATTGGAAATGTGATTTATTGGATGTAATTTTCATATATTTTGACATTAATTCATGACTTGTTTCATGATTACTAACTAAGGAGGCATTAACTGAACTCTCCCCATGAGATTGATTGAGAAGATGTTGATCTAGATCATGAAACCTCTATCATTAAGCTGCCATTTCAGATTATATATTATTAGGAAAAAATTTTGAGTGGTAAAATTATTACCTTGGTCCATGTACTATGAAAATATAGATGATATAACCATGATATGTGGGAATAGGAATCATTGATGTGGAAGCAGTGAACCTATCTTTTTGCGAGTCCAGAACCTTGAATGATTTTTGGGGGAATATAGATTCATGGTGGGGAGAATTGTGATGCCCTACAAGTCATAGGTATGTTTAATATTTATCTTATTTTATATCATTTGAGGTTTTAAAATATTATAGGAGTTGGTGTTGAAAATTTGGAGATTCAAAGAAAATAGGCCCAACATCAGGATGCACACAGTTAAGAGTAACCATGTAGAAACCATGAGGAGTGGATATATTGGTCACAATGGAATCTAAAATGGTTTTAGAATGGTTGTCTAATCATGAAAGTATCCAGACAAACCATGTGGGTGTTTAGATTTTTTGTAGTGGTTGTCATATGACTTGATCACGGTATGTAAAACTGTTTGGATTTTCTTAGGTAACTCTGCACTTTGGTTTTCAAGGGAAAGAAACTACATCAAGGTTAGTGAATGATTTTTATAACCATGTTTCCCATGTGAGATTCTTAAAATTATAAATTTACCTTTATTACCTTGTACATTTTAAGCCCAATCCTCTCCTAATCTATCTTTAGCCCAACCTAACCTATCCTTGATTCTCTAGAGAGTTATCTCCATGGATCTTTAGTAATTCCCCTTCATTATTGGTGATATCTTCAAGGTATGTTCCATTTTTGATTTGATATCTTCTCTTATTTCAAGATATCTCCATGATATATTTTCCCCTTTTTTTAGAACTCTATGAGGTTGTGATTGTTGGATATTGAGGGTTTAATGAGGAATTGATGATGTTTTTTATGGATCTAGGATTTGTGAAGACTATATCTCCTCGATTCTAATCTCTACTTAAAAAGGTGACTAGTTTTACTCTATTGGAATGGTATGTATCTATATTAAATGGTTATATCACATGAATTACTCAATTTTCTTGTTAATTCCTTTGGTTTGGTTTATGAAATTGATTTTTTTTAAATCAATGAGGGTTACTTTGTATAATTAAATATTTTTTGGAATGGGGAATGATTTTTATATGGGGTTTTCTTTAAAAATATATTTATGAACTTCTTATGCTCAATAAAATGACTCAAGATGAATTTTACTCTAAAATGAATTTTCAAGCATGAGAGTGGTGATGCTTTTCTTGTGAAAATGATTTATAAAAATTGTGAGCAGGTTTATTTAAATGTTTTTGAAAACATAACACATTGGGAACCTTGGGTACATTGGGTTATGAACATATATAAACCTTAGTGAGCATAGAACCACTAGGGGTTATTTTTGTGATATTTATATATTGGGGTTAGAATTTATATCAACAGGATTCACAATATTCTTGGCTCAGTGTTACTTCATGTGTCTTAGTAATATTCCCAGAGGCTAAATCCCAAATTGTTCTTAGTTTATTACATGATGGTATTGTATCTTGTTTGGTTTCTCACATGTTTATCTTTTGAGATATAGTTTCTTTTGATTATTTCCCTATTTATTATCATTCATATTTATATTCATATCCACGTGGCTTTGAATATAGATTATCTTAAAGGAAAACCAAATAATGTTTTATGTAAAATGTTTTCAATGGAAATTTATTGATAAAATTGTGCTATTTTACAGCTAGAACTAATAGTTGCATGGTGATATAAATTATATATATTCATGGTAGAATCATACTAGGAGTTTTCCTCATGCCTTGTATATGACTTCATACATATTCATATCTAGTTTTTCAAGACATAGGTAAAGGGAAGAGAATCATGTTGTTTGCTAAATTCTCGTGGATATTTTCATCTTCCAAGTGAGACGGATTGGTGGTGATGGTTGGTCACATAGAGACATGGTTTAATTCTTTTTTTTTATGCTTTTAGGTTTATCCTTTTTGGTTTATCCTTGTAT
Organism: Viscum album; assembly: GCA_963277665.1. Lineage (NCBI taxonomy): Eukaryota > Viridiplantae > Streptophyta > Magnoliopsida > Santalales > Viscaceae > Viscum > Viscum album. Next base: position 1,284,799,340 of record OY728150.1, on the reverse strand, counting down.
GTATCATGGATGTGTAATATTCTCCCATGTTTTACTCTGTTTTTTATCTCCTTTCAGCTACTAATGAGACATGTTTTAGAACTTATGCTAATCTCTATTTTATGGTGGGTCATCTCGGTTGATGTGTTATGTTGACTTAGTTTGGTTCATTATATTTATTTTGAAACTTAATTGACACCTAATTAAGATCATACATCCAAATTCTATTCATTGTAAAAAAAAAAATAGAAGAATGTATACAATAAAATAAAGTTGTATTATTCACTTATCTTTGTAATAAATAATCATATAATGAAATCAAAACATTTTTATACTTATATCAACTAAATAAATTGTTTATTAAATAAATAAACAATTTTATTGTTAATAATTATAAATAAAAGTATTATTTAAAAAAACAATTAACATTTTGATATTTATTTCAATATATCTTAATGAAGAGAAAATGTGAAAGTCTATAAACATGTAATGATATCAAAAAACAAGATCAATTTTAAATTAGTTTTAAACACTTATTTTTGTAATATAACTATAATAATGATTACACTTTGATATTATTTATTAAAAAATTTGAATGAAAAAATAATAACATTGTGTATACTATAAAAAACATATTTAATTAAACTTATGGGATATAAATCCAAATGCATACATAATTTATATTTTACATTAATTTTTTAAACTATAATAAAAAAACTTAAAAAACATAGAAACATTTAATAAAATTTTATTATTCACCCATATTTGTTAAAAAATAATAATCATATAATAAAGGAAATACATTTTGATATTTATATCTACCAAATACAATGTTTTTAAAATAAATAATAAATTTTATTGTCAATAATTATAAAAAAAGAATAGTTAAAAAAACAATTAATATTTTCATATTTATTCCCAAAGTGTGATAAAAACATTCTATTAAATTAATATTTCAAACCATGTTTACTTAACTCACAACTCATCATTTCTAGATATAAACTATCAAGTCATACCATCATAATGCCTATCTTTCAAAAATTCTATAAACTAATAAAATTAAAATAAATAATACTGTATTTTTAAAAATTAGGTTAGATTAATGCTGAATTCTAGAGTGGGGAAGTTTATAAAGTAATTGTATAATGAAAATGTTAAAATTTGAGTTGGATAATCGAAATTAACATAGATCAGTGGGACATATGTAAAAAAATTTAGGCAATGAGTTTGGGATGAGGCATGGATCATTCTAAAGAGTTTCAATGCAGATGAATGAAGGGGCCTAATAGGTGGTTTGATTCAGATTAATCTGAGGGGCTGCAGTGTGGTTGACCAAAGGGGGACTAGATTATTTTCAGCATGGCTAGATCAAAGGAGGTACAATGCATCTCGATTCAAAGGGATTTGAGGATGTGTGATGAGCATGGCATGTATGAAGAATCAAGTAGAAGGGATACCAGTAGGTGGAATGAGAAAATAATAGATTAGAGGGGGTGAGGGATGAGGGAGGTGATGAGTGAGAGAAGAGGGTGGTGACACCAGGGGAGGTTTTTGCAATGTGATTAGATTTTTAGGGGATGTATAGTTATAGTTTTGTTCAATTATAACAATAATATTTTCTATAGTTATTATTATTTTAAACAGCAACAATACAGTAGTCTAATGTTATCATAGTGTTACAATTTAAAAAAAATCATAACTATAGATAGAATTATTCTTATAGTTAAAAAAATGTAACTATAGACTACTCTATTATTACGATTTAATAAAACCATAAAAATATATTTTATTATTATGGTTTAAAAAACCGTGACCATAGTTCTTTGGATATAGGGTGAAATTCTAATAGTGTTAAGAAAAGTTTTGTGAATAATTTATTTTAGAGATGATGAATTTATTTGAAATGTACATGCTTGTTAAGATGAGTCATTTTTTGGGTTTAAAAATCTCTCAAGAGGAAGATCAAATTTTTCTTTATCAATAGAACTATTCTTAGGAGCTTATAAATAATTTTTTATAGAGGATTTAAATTCGGTTTACACATCCATTTTAGTAGGGACTAAGCATTCTAAAGATATAAAAGGAATTAAAGTGGATCTAAGAGAACTTTAGAAGATTATTGGAAGTTTTATATACTTGAATACTTAGATAATAGATATATATTATGTTGTTACACTTTGTTTTAGGTATTAAAGTTCCCCAAAAGAGTTACATTTAAGTACTAGAAAGAATATTCTTAGGTATATCACAGGAACACTAGATTTTAGTTTAAAATATGATAACAAAGGGAAACTTGATCTTTTTGGCTACACAGATGTAGACCGAGTTGATTGTGTTGATGATAAGAGATCGAAATCAGGTAGAGTTTTCTTCCTTGGAGATAGGTATGTTTTTTGGCACACAAAGAAACAAATTTTATGACTCTAAATACCACTGAAGTAGAATATGTGGTTTCCACTCAAGCTAAAACTCAACTTACATGGATTTGAACTTATTTAGAAGATCTTAAAGTGAAAATGAAGTTACCAATACTAATGGGATGTGACAATTAGAATTATATCAATATTTCAAGAAATATGGTTCAAGATTAAAGGTTAAAGAACAATGATATAAAGTACCACTTCATCAAATATCTTTGTGTAGATGAATGTTTTAATGCTGGAATTTGTTCCAACAAAAGAGAAAAAAGTTGATGTTTTTACCAAGACATTACCAAAGGATGAATTTTAGAATTTGAGGTTGATGTTGGGTGTTTATCCTCACCAAACTCAAGGCTAAGTTATAGTGACTAGTTCTCTATATCATCTTATTATTTTTATTATTTTTGTCAAAGGGGGTGAAAAATTAGAAGCATATAAATCTATTTATGTTTACTCTCTTAATTTATCCATAAAGGGGGAGAAAATATTTATAGGTGGATTAATCTACTGATATGTGTTTAAACTTTTAAGAGAGTGATATCTTAATGGAGGGAATGCATTTATAGAGATTTTTTAAAATGGGTAATCTTTGAATTCCACATTGTGCATGTGTGAACTGTTCTAATAGTTTGTTGAAGTGTATGCAAGAATTTGTGTGTTATAGATTATATTGATAGATCTTTCATGTTTTGGGAATATTTGAGGTGATAATTAACTATTGATTGAAGAAGAAGTGATATAGGCTAAGATCAATTTTCAAGTGGCATTATTTCATCAAGTTGAATCAAGAGTATGTGGTTTGATTAAGTTTAATACGAATTAGTATTTTTATGGAAAAAATGAAATTATTATTCAAGGTTCATGTTTCCTACATCGAGTTCACTCAAGTAGGATTTAAATAATTAAATGGTGATTAATTTATAATATGATTGATTTTGATAGTGATTTATGTCCCTTGGTTTCTAACAAAATCCAAAGGGTGAGATTATTGAGCCTAATATTGTTTTAAAAGTTTTTAAGTTATTAGCAAGTTTATTGTGATAAGAAGTTTCCTATAGAACATGAAAATTATATATAGAATAATTTTTAGAGAATTTTGAAGTGGATATGATGGCTGTGTTGTATTTTTTTGTAAATAAATAAATCATGTTCAAACCTACATAATTTAAAGTATAATATATGAGGTAAAATATTTACTAAAATCTGGAAGTGCTTAAGAAAGCTCTGAGTTGATCCAAATTGATTTTGAGATGATTTGAAGGAAAAAAAATATAAGTCTATATTTCACATAAGGATATTTTATATAATGGGATAAAAAACCATGTATATACATAAAGGGATTTATATATGAGCTTAGTACAAGGGGATCCAACATGACATATGCAGATCGACTTAAGGGGGTTTTCACCATATAAAGGGATCCATTCCATGAATGGAGATCGATGTAAGAGTGGTAGTTGATGTATGTAGATCCAAATAAGAGAAAATCTTTACACAAGGGGATTCAGATCACATATGGGGATTTAAATTTGGAGATCCAAGTAAGGATAATCATATCCTTATGTCCTGGCTAAAAAGGCTGAAGTTTTACAGAATTGATTATTCTTAAGAGAAAACACATTGGAATATTTACAAATTTATTATTTCATGGATTAAAAATAATAAAATGAGATTTTTTATTTAAAAAAATGAATAAGAAGGTTTGAAAAATTAATAATAATAATAAAAGAATAACATTTATAGAGTAACTGCTTGGTTAAGATAAAACCATTGCTGCTTCGTTGCAGTGATCTAGAACAAAGTTCAAACATAAGAAAGAATAAGTGAGAAGAAAGAAAATAAATAAAAAATTAGTTAGCGGAATTTATTTATTTGAATACAAATTTTAAATTAAAATTCTAACATGTTTTACTGCTTCATGTTGTGAGATAAAATAAAAAATAAAAAAATAAAAAAATAATACAACATCATACATGTAATAATAAGAAGAGGAAGAAAAGTATGAGTGATATCTATCTATAGAATTATTAAGAATGTTTTTGAGTGATATCTCTCTATAAAATTATTAATAATGTTTTTGAGAATAATTATAAGAAAAATAAGCTTTACATTTTATATATAAATAAGGTAAGGAACCTACAACAACACTGGTTGAAGGAGAAGAAGAGAAGCAACATCGCTACACCACTTTGTATAGGTTCTGGTAGAAGCAGAAGCACCTTTGGTTGGCATTAAATTAAAATTTATTTTAATTTAGAGTTTCCCAAAACCCTAAGATAGAATATTTAATGTTAGATTTATAATTAATTTATTCGGATCGGTAAGAAATAATTACCTCATTTTAGGATCCTTTCTTCGATGACATTATTGATATTCTGAAAACCATTTCAGATTACCTTCATTACATTATAAGTATTTAAGTATAAAATTACTTTAAAAGTGATTCACACATGATATTTTGATCTCTGATAAATAATAATTGATTTTTGGGTTCTAGCATGGTGAATCAAATTTCACGTGTTGTCTGTATTCATCACTCTAAGATACTTTGGTCTTAAAGGAGTTCTTCTCATTCTTGAGAGGAATAGAGGAAGAATTTGAGAGAGAGAGAGAGGTCTATTGTGCACAATGATTCTATATCCTTAATTTTCAATTAAACCTATACAATAGATATGAAAATCTATTTATAGAGATAGAGTTTAGGTTAAAATATTATTTAATTACATACTGGCCCTTAAATAATATTATAATATTTAGTAAACCACAATCTATATAATGTTAATATTAATATTATAATTTTATGGTGTACACTAACTCACACAATGATAAATATTATTTTATCAACTTGTAAATTAATATTTATCACCAGATGTGATCTTAGTCTGCTCTAACTCCTCAGAATTTATTGAATACTTGAAGAAATATTTTATTAAATTAAATAAATATTTTATTCACAAACTAATGAATAAATATTTATTAAATATTCAATAAATAAAATAAATATTTTATCCACAATCTAGTGAATAAATATTCATTAAATATTCATATAACTAAATAAATTATTCATTTAATGAATAAATAATTATTTATTACCCTGTGAATATTATCGATCAATAAAACATGAATAAAATTATTCCTCGATCATGAGAATAATATTTATTCTAATAATTAAATTCAAATAAAATTTAATTAGATCAACAGAAATACATAGTGTGTGACCCTCAAGGATTATTTCTCATTGGAAATAGACAGGTATGCCTAAAGTCCAAAATTACTATCTAGTAAAGGGTCAAGGAACCTAAGAGAAATAACTCAATGTCATAATGTCGAAAATCACCTATGAATTCTTATTGTGTAATATAATCTCTTTGTCTCAATATCTCATCAAGAAGGTTGCACATCCATGTCATCAACTTATATGCTTGATACCTCTTTCATTAACTATATAAAATAAACGTCGTTACACCATGGCCAAGGAATTTAATACAAAATTTATATTTCAATAAAAGGGTTGAGATATAAACTTATATAAAGATAAAAGGTATAAATCCTTTATCGAATTATCTATTAATAACATGTCATTCGTAAAGCACTCAACAATCCCTACTTCCTTACAACATATGATATGATTATTTTTATTAGTAAATCTAAGTATGTGAGTCATGACATGGATTAATGATAATATTAAAGTCTAAGGACCATTGCACATGATAGGAAAATTAAATGACACCAAAACATGTGAAATTTTAATCGGATGACTTGTTCTCATAATATCCCATCTTAGAGATTACCAAGTAAAAATATCATAAGAAGAAGCCTCATCTGCTTATGAGTACTCACACCTGATAGTCTATGTACTATTTTCCCTTGCATAGTGTGTTATCTGACCATAAAATTGGTTTTAAGAATACCATTAAAGCATTTTAGGGTTCTCATCATAGTTGGGAACTACCATGCCCTTTTCAATGTGACAAATAGTCTATAAAATTATCACATCAATGTTATACAGAATAAAAATCAATATGTGATAATATATTTAAATTTATATTTAATTATTTTAATATATATGTAATATGAAGGAAAAAATTAGTTGGTTCTTGCGCACCAACTCCAATACTTTTGAAGTCCAATTTCATTAAATACTTTGTTGTTGTTGAAAGAAAATCATTTATCATTATAAAATCATGTGAAACACTCAAAAACAATAATAATATTTATAATAGGAGAAAATATTTACTCTATACTCATTTTTACCTACATTTTGATACTGGTTGGTTGTATGGTCTCTATGAAATTCAAATCATGCTAAGGATTAACCTTTCACTTTGAATAATGAACCTTGTAAATTTTCTCTACACTTTTATAAGTTTTATTAGATGAGTTGATAGTTAATATTCTTAACATATTAATAGGTGGTATAGTTTGTTTCAATAAGGAACATAAAAAGAAATTTATAATCACCGACTTACCCCCTCTTAGTGATTTTACTAATCCTGTGGGAATTTTCCATGTGTAATACACTTAAGATGAGGAGAGTGGATACATACCAAGTAAAATGAAGAGAATTTCCATTTTATATGTAAGTATTATAAAAATAATTTATTTATAGCTCATATCTAAGAAAATTAAATGATCGAGATGATCTTCAAAGGAATTTTCTTCAAACATTATTTCTAAGATCAAGGAGCACTACTATAAAGAAAGAGATATATAAAATAATACAATCCATGGGAGAGACACTTTATTAGTAATGAGAAAGATTCAAGAATATATTTTAAAACCATATGTAACACCCTAATATTTTAAAAGAAGAACATTATGTTCAATAGCGCCCACGATACACAACACCAGGCTTAAACGACCTGCAAAATATATTATTTTAATATGTCTGTTATAACCATGCTGTTAAATTGACAGGTATTATTATGATCAATATAATTATAAAAAATATATATAAAGGTCCTAATTAATACAAATTTATTGATAAATTCTTAGTAAATAATCACTCAAATTCTTAGCAAATTCATGTTATTCTTCTAAAATATGTTTTCTTCAAAAATAGTTTTTATTGATTTTTGTGAGTAAATATTATAATTAATTTATAGAAATTTTAGAAAATTTATTTGATAAAATTAATATAATTTTTAAAATCACAATATCAAAATTATCTTATAGTGAAATTTTGAGATTTTTTGAAAATGTTGATTTTTCAGGGAATAATAAAAAATACTGATTTTCAAATACTGTTATTTCTTTTCATTAAATTAAGTAATTTAAAAGTACCATTATAATTTTAATTTTATTTAAAAGTAATATAAGAATTATTTATTTATATTTAATAAAATTAATTACATTTGAATCATATTTATACCTGATTTTGGTATAATTTTATTTTTAGGATTAAAACCCATTTTTCTGAAATCTGTTTTTAAGTGAATAATGTTTCACCATTTTAATTAATAAAAATAAAACATAATGAGAAATAATTTAAATAAAATTTATATTATATATATATTTATATTAATTTAAATACATATAATGATTATTTCTAGAAATAAAATTAATATAAGATCATCTTTTGTTTGAAAAATGCATTTTTCTAAAAAACATCTTTTTCATCACGCTCTATGAGATTATTATAAAATGAATCTCTAAAACTTATAAGTATGGAATTTGTTAAAATTTATTCCATATTTGGAATCAGAATAATTTATATTATTTAACAAGGTAAACTTAATTTTTGGTCATTATGAATAGTAAAATAGTAAAAAATTCATCATCATGGTAAAAGAGTAAAATGGGTTAACCTAGGTTAAAAAAAGTGATAATAACACCATTTTTCATCTTAATTATTATTGTAGTGTCCCAAAACTAGAGACACCAAATGGTTCCCCAATCTGTTTTCCACTAGGTCTCAAGCGCGCCTCCCCATATGCTATAGGTTATCGACTAGTAATGGGGGTCTAATGGAGGTATGGTGAAGAGACTATGCCCACTGGATCAGAAAAATAAACACAATGAAAGAAATAAGATATGAGGGAATCAAAATATAAAATTAATAGATAGAAAATAATAAAATAATGAATAATCATGCTTGAACATGATCTGACATAAGAACAAGTAGGTATACACAATACATAGAATGACTGACATTAGAAATAAATAAATAAAATACACCACAACTATCTCCAATAAAATCACGAGCACATGCTTAGTCCTCTACTCCCATACTCTATCCTATCCCAAAAGGATAACAATAAGAAACCACCATCAATGAACCTGATCCTACAACCATGAGATCTGTTTGGGTACCTTAGTGCAATGGTGTCCCAAATAGGGTGTGAGATATACTTAGTAGGCCATCACTAATGGTGTCTAACGCTATACAATCCATGTATATAAAATAAGCAGCATGCAGTTATATTAATAAGACTATATTTCCATAAATAAGTGTACTAAACATTAGGGGGGTACTGTTAGTCACATATAATAATAAAAAATAATTATATAATTTGTTTATCCTATGATCTCATCCAAGGAATTCCATAAAGGGGAACCCAAGTATCACTCAAGGAGTAATGTAATTTTGTTTATTCTGTGATCCCATCCTTAGTGTTCCATAAAGAGGAAACCCAAGTATCACTTATAACTTCCCATTTTCCTATGATCCCATCCAAGGTGTTCTATAAAGAGGAAACCCAAGTATCACTTAGAGTGTGGGAAACATCTATCCTATGATCTAATCCATGGAGTTTCATAATAAGGAAACTCAAGTATCGCTCAAGATGTAATATAATTCAAGTGGCCTATGAGACTATCCATGGTTTTCTGTAAAAAAGGAAACCCAAGTATCAATCATTGAACAAATAATCTCAAACAGCCTATGATCCCATCTAAGTTATTCCTTAAGAAGGAACCCGAGTATCGCTTAAGGAATACATAAATCATTTAACCATTTAATTTTTGTGCAATAGAGACGACCATGTCTATAATATTTACAATCATTATTTCAAATATGAAAAATTAAGAGGCCATGTACTTAAGCATTACATGCCACTATTCAAGTATACAATTTTTGGTCTATTTCATTTATTAATAAAAAGTGGTTCATAAAACTTCACTTTATACCATAATCACATCAACTATGAAACCAAATTTTTATTTATAAAAAACATGAAGGTAATATTATACCATAATTCACCAAGACAAAGTTTTTAAAAAAATTTCCTAACCAATTTAATTAATAAGATTAGTTGAAACACAAATGTTAAGAAATATGAAAATTACCAATGGCCAAGTGGTTTACCTAAACAATTTTAATTAATTTAGGTGCTTGTAAATGTGCCAAGGCATTTAAGAACACACCCAAGGGGTGATTAAATCATTATGAAAAACATTACAAGGAGTATGTAATTTAACTCACATTAAGAGGTAGTTCAGGATGATTTCATTAACCTCTAACCATGTAAAGGGATAAATTACAATGAGGTTTGGTCTAAATAATTCAATTAAATTTATTCCATGTTTCAGGAGAAATGCACATAAAGTCTGATGTACGACACAAAAAAAACCAGTTTATAAACTATGAAACTTTAAGGGAAAATAAACCATAACACATTATTTATAATTATTATGGTCCAATCATCTTATACTGATCCTTTTTTTGAGACAAAACAAGAGAGATTATAAGATTAATCAAACTCCCTGAAAATAGGGTGAATTTGATCGCATGAAGATAGCGCTCAACATAGATAAATAAACTAATAAAAGAAGGATGTGGAGTTTTATACTCAATTATATGATTCTAAAGCATCTAAATATGATTGAATCATACTAAGATCGAGAGAGAAACCACCATGGGAATAAGAGGATGAGAAGGTGCATGCAGAAGAGGTTGCTGGCCGAATGGGAGGAGAAAAGTGGTGAAAACTATAACACCCCAAGTTTTTGTGAACTAATTTTTTTGAATAAATTAATTTTCATTGATTTATTGTATTTAAATAAGTCAAACATTCATTTCACATGACACCAAATTAGCATGTGCTCCACGACACCAACTTGGCTTGCATTACACGCAACACTGACTTGGCGTCCGTTACACGCAACACCAAGTGTAAAAGGAAATATAATAACCTGATAATTTACAATATATTTACACCACACCTATTTATATTTCATTACATGCAAGACCAACTTTCTTTGATAGCTTACACTATATGTAAGACTGAATATTACAAGACAATGATATATTATTAAAACATTATTATTTAATATAATAAGATATAACCTAGCCATTAAATTAGTAGTTATGAATATTATTAGCTAATTTATAAAAATGTATGATTTATATAAATGTAAAATTAATTAATTACCAATTAATTATAAATGAAACTAAGAACCAAATAAATATAAAAAAAATATTATTATTATCTTCATGCTTCCAAAGAAGTTTTATCTTGATAAAAAAAATTAATCACAATTCGTGAGTGATTTTAATGAAATATATATTTTAAATATTCAATCAAATATTTTTTATATTCATCCATTATGTTTGATAGGCATAAGATAAGAACAAACCCAATTTCACACATAAAAACCAATATTTTTATAAAGGCAAATTTACCACCTTTTAATGGTGAACCCACTTTAAATCCAAAATTTGAACATTTTATAAATTTAATATGTAAAAATAAAATTTATATTTGGAAGAGAAACATAAAAATTATATTATGCTGAATTTTTGATATTTTTACGCAAAGATTCATTTTTTAATGAATAGTGAAAAATACTGAATTTTAGTTCAAAACTGCTTTTTTCATATAATTTATTTATAAGCTTAAATTATGTTTTATATTGGTTTTAAAGTTTAATAAGATAATATTTTTATCAATTAATCCAATTTAGTTCATTAGAATAAATTTAAATTTGAAATTAACTATAAAAACATAGAAAACTTTTGAATGTTTTTACTTTAAAAACCCGCATTGTCATCCCGCCTACATGATGAATTTTAAATTAATTTATGCCAATCATTTGATTTTAATTTGGAAAAAAGGATTAAATATTTTTAATAATAATAATTTATAATTTCTAATAAGACTAATTTTTTCCCCCAAAAGTATTAGTGAAAGTGATTAAAATTAATTACAACAATTAAGGTTAAATTAAGCATAATAAGGGCCTAAACCTTAACCCTAAGGCCCAAGAAGACCTATAAAATTGTCCAAGAGATATTTTATGTACATATTTATACCCTATACTCAATTTAGTATAATTGGGTCCATTATTAGATCCAATTTAAATGTGAAAAACATGCATGGAATTCCTTTGTCAAAATATTACAAGAGTGCCATTCCTCCTCCACTATAAAAGGCCGCCACTTCTCCCACTTACTAACCCCTATAAAAACACTTAGGTTTGGCCAATATATACCCAAATAGATTAAAAAATCCATAAACTAGACCTTTAAGCCTCTATTTGGTCATAAATCCTTCCAAGAAATCCCTTAGGTATAAACCAAATGGAGTTACCTGATTTTAAGGTAACATTTCCCAATGATCTCTTTTCTTTCATTTTATTATCCACTAACTATACTCTTCATATTCCAAAATTAAATAAAAAATAGTATCCTAAATATACTAGTATGTTTTTATGTTATTATTTCTACCCACACTTACACACACCTCGATCTAATGGGTAACAAACATACCATTTCTATGTATGGTGAACTACTGCCTCAAGAAACGATGATTGTTCATTTTTTCCTTTACCACCTCTCATGATGGATATTATTATAGAAAATATATTTATATATGATATATATGATATTTATAATGTATTTATGCTTAATTATTTTTTATTTATAACATACCTTTAGGTTTTCCATCTTGTGTAAATAGGATAATTTCGTTTGAGGAAGTGTGGACTACCGCACCCTCAAAGCGTTGTGACTCATTCATTTCATACATGGAATGTAAAAAGTATGGTATTAATAAAATTATGTAACATATATAACATATATATTATAATTTAATTATAATATACATATATTAGTTACTTTTAATTCTTTTAATAAAACAAATAAATGAAAGTAGCGTTCATGCGTATGTATGACCTACCGTCTCCATGAATGATGCATTTCATTCCTTATCTCCAAACTTTATAGATTATTATAAATACATATTTTATGAATATATAAGATAATTAATACATGTTTTACATAATTTATATTATTAAATCATGATATAATTAATATTATAAGCAAATAACAAGTCAAAAAATACTTGAGAAAACTAGGAAATTAACACCCGAAATAGTGAAAATAATGAAAGTTTGTTAACAAACGAGTAATAAGACATTATAAGAAGATGAAATATAATATTATAAACATGTTTATGGTTATGGTATAAGTTATTAACATATCTTAAACCACTATATAGGAGTATAAATACCACACAACAAAAAGAAGGTTAAGGTAAGGTAATTTCATCTCACTTTTATTTCTGTGAGATACATACCTTATTCACCACTCACATATTTTGTGTGGTGTATATACTAAACATTAATGAATTATATGAATATTATAATTAATTTTATTGGTATTTAAATATCAATTTTATGATATTTATTTCATGGGGTTTAAGTTTCAAAAGTTTCCAAATTGGTAAAATAGTTTTGTCACAATTTTCCTTCTTTAAGACTCCTGTTTGGTTATACACCTAAATTATTTTACGAGGTGTATATGATTCAATTTTACATGTTATATCATGAATATAATTATTTTAATGATATTTTAAGCTTCATTTAATTTTATTTTCTTACACGGAGAGTATCATCCCAAGTTACCAAGTGATTAGAGTTTATTAAAACAATCTCATTGCTTTTCGAGATTGTCAATGATTATGATTCTTTGATGAAATATTATGATCAATATATCAATATAACTCATGAGTTTACTTATCCTATATTTATTTAAGATATATCAATGTATTAGTACCATTTTTCCACTCTACGGTACTGAAGATAATAAAGAAAATGTTTTTAAGAAAACCTGACCATATTTCTCTCTTCAGTCAGAAATTTGTTTTATTTAAAAAACCATGTTTTCAAAAATGTTTTCAAATGACCCTTTAAGATAAATTTCAAGGAAAAAGTATTTTAATTTTTTTTCATTTTTTTCAAGCTTTATTTATATTTTTTAAAATTATTTTCAAATTATTTTTTTTCAAAACATTTTCATGATTGTTTTATAAGTTTTCAAGGAAAATGGTTTTCAAAAGGTTTTATGTTTCTTAAAATGATTTTTCATGAAGAAATGATATTTTACTCAAGAAATATTTTTAAAATATATTTCAAAATTATTTCCCATCTAATATAACATCCATTTTCATTACTCATACCTTTCTAGGGAAATTATTCAATACTTCCATTCATATTCTTTCTATGAATGATTAATGTTTTGATGACATGATGTTTATAAAACCCATTTATATTTCATGGGTTATATGCTTTTTAAACCTTATTATTTTGATAAGTGGTGATTATGAGACCTACCTCTTTTATATAGGTAATGATATGATTAAATTTTCATGATGCCTATCTCATTTCATGGGTTACGATATTATTATTGTTTGTGGCACTCATATATATGATTATGTTATGTCTTGGGTTGGATCTATATCTTCCTCCAATGTATTAGGTAACGACGGATGACTCATGAGTATATATGTTATGTGTGAACTTGATTTCATGTTCACAATGTTATGTGTAAACCTGATCACATGTTCACAATGTTATAAACGAACCTGACTTCATGTCCATAAGTTTATGCATGAACCTGATTTCATATTCACAATGTTATGAGTGAACCTTGTTACTATTCACAATGTTAAGCATAAACCTGGTTGCATGTCATAAGTTTATATGTGAACCTGATTACATGTTCATAATGTTATGTATAAACCTGATTACATATTAAAAATTTTATGCATGGACCTATTTTCATTTCCATAAGGTTATGCATGAACCTAATTACACATTCACAATGTTATGCATAGAACTGATTGCATGTCCGTAAGTTGATGCAGGGCCCTGATTTCACGTCCTTAACTTAATGAGTGAACCTGTTTCTACTTATACATGTTCAAAACGTTATAAAACCATGTGCATGCCAAAATTCTATGTCTTATTCCTATGTTATTCTTTTATGACGTATGATCTTAATTATCTTATGGTCCATGTCTTATGAACTACCAATATTTATTATGATCTCTAATATATAGGGTATGATATTCAAATGTTATGATCAAGTTATATACCCTCTGTTTATGTTATTCTTACGTGTTTCCTTTATTTACCCTTACTGAGCATTTAAGATCACCCCTTTATTATGTTTCCTTTCCCCATGTTATAAAGAAAGGTTTTAGGTAGAAGTACTAAAGGTAGAGATATTTATGGGAGATATTAAAGATCATTCACCAGGATAGAAGATTATGTTTCCAATTCTCCAAAGACACTAAACTATTATAGTCCTCGGGCATGTATTTTTGTAATGTACTGATTATTCATATAAGATGATGTAATATCCATGTATGTTAATCTTGGGTCTCTATAAAAACCCTTTAAGTTATGGAGGAAAAAATGGCCATTTTACCCATTTAAATGAGGTGCATGGTTAAGCCAAATAATTTGGATAACCATGCACCAACTGTGCATCTCACACTATCCAAGAGCCATACCCCTCATGGTTTTGACAAATGGTTTGGACTAACTGTACACCAACTATGCAATGCTACTGGTTAAGTGGCACTAACCATGTGGCCAGGTGCATGGATAGGAAAACCATGCACAATCCATACAACCACCTCTACAATTCACTATGGAAATTCCACATGGCCATACACCCCACATTGAATGGTTTAGTAAACTATGTAACACACCTTATAGGGCCATATGATTTCTTATGAGGGGAAACATGGTTTATAAAAACCATGCACCCTATCTATTTTTCCAAGAAATTGAGATTCTAGATCCTGATGCTCTCTAAACTCATCCAAACATACAAGAAACTTATCAAGCCTCAAACCTCATCCAAAAACAACACATTTAAGTGTTCTAAATCACTAAATTATGTTATGAAGTTTTTTTAAGAATTGAACCATCCACTAAATAGAAAATTAAAATTCTCTTGGAATTTTCAACCCTTTCCAAAACATAGGACATTATAGCCTCCCTACCTTAGAACTTCACATCCTAGAGAAGCCTTGGGGAAATAATGAAACAATACCTGACTTACTCAGGTCATGGGGTTTTGTTCAAATATCCGTGTTGATTTTCCAAATTCCCAACATGCCTTCAAAATTATACTTAAATCATACAGTACTTAAATTGTTAAATTCAATCCAATTCTCATATCCCAAGATAAATCATCGAGACGGTGCTACCAGATCCCATCTAACTTGAGACACGATCATGTCATTGTCTCTTTTATTAACCATCCTATAGCCCACCCCATCATAAGTTCTAGTTTTAAATAACCAATTTTGATTCATGGTATTTCCAACATCAAAATTAGATACTAAAACACGTCTATAGTTTTATAGTGACACTACCAAAACATTTATCTAATTACATGTGAGGAAAACACCCTTGGTTTTATATCTAATCGAAACGATCAAACTCCAATCAACCAAGATCAAACTGGTCACACTAAATTTTCCTTGAAAATCCCTGGTTAGCCCTTTAAGATGCACCCATCACATCTTAAAATCATGCTTGATATGATGTACTCACCAACTATATCCCTTTATTGAGAGAAAAAAATTTGAACTGCTTCCGGTTGACTAATTCGAAAATGCTCAGCTTAAACTACCAATGCATTACTAGAACAATTTTAAATCCTTATACCAAGGCATACCAAGATTTTTTTGAACACACTAACCAAATCCTATACTAAGTTACAATGATGTATCCTAGATGAATCATTTCCCAAAGAAAAAATATCATCATGCTGTAGCACCAACACCGACACTATCTTGATCCAGCATCCATGGATCGTCATAAGCTACATTGGCCATAACGCCCACACTTTAATTTCACCCAAATCCATAATCGAAATTGTATATATAATTACCAAGGATTCTATCCATACATTTTTTATCTATTAAATGGAATAAAAGTTCCAAAATGACCACCACACAACTGGCCTTATGGTTCCATGACCCTACTCACATGAGGGTTGGCCACTAAAGATCGATGTCCTAATCCCCACCTTAGGAGAATCCTTACCATCATCACTATAAAAAAAGGAGAAACTAAAATTGTAGCCCATGACCTATCCATTTATTGACATAATGACCAAATATCTAAAATCTGCTCATCCCGAGCATTAATGTAAATGTTAACTATCACCCATTCCCATTTTGAGAGAATGGTTCTCACATTAAAATCCAAACACAAATCATAATAAGGGTTATCAACTTCAAATGACCAATAGTGTACTACACAACATCTAGATTTCCTTTGAACCACTCCTTGAGTGAAACTCTCAAAGTTTTCTTATATCAACTCATAAATATATTTGATTAGATAGTTTGACATACAACCGACACTTCCTCGAGGTACTCAAGGTAATGTAAATATATTGGGAATGATCTCCTCTAACAAGTAGTAAACTAAGATTCCATAAATGGAAGTATATATATCTTTCAGATCCATACTCACATCAAATAGGATATATTTTTCTATACCAAATTCATACACCATGTCTCCTGATAATACACGTTCAGGTCTATTCCATATCATCCCTTATCACTGGGCACTTTATTTTAATATTACCCAAAGATCCAGATCACCCTTCCCGTAAGCATTATATTTAAAACCATTAATCCACAACCCTTACTTGGATGCTCATTGGCGTTCAATTCTAAATAGTTTCCATGCACATATACATGAGCTAAACTTACCATACGCTGTAGGTGTACATCTTATACCACCCGATTCAAACCTGACTCACACTACTATGAGTTGTCCATAAACAGGGTCAAACTTACCATGCTACATGACATGTTAATATCTGAATATATTGGTAGTTACCTTGTAAATCCTCTTCAAAATCAGGCATCCCACATGTTCCATGATTTTTCATATGACCGCCTGCCACACGATGTCAAATCCAAGAATAAATCATCAACCATGAAACTACTACTAGCCAACTGGGCTAGGTGCCTGAACATTCCTACCCATTGAAACCAATTTTGATGAACATGAAATTGGGATGACTTTAAAAAGTATAAGCATCACCATAACTAAATCTAAAGACTCGATCACCTACTATGCCTTGTTCTAAAAAAGAGAATAAAATATACCTTACCACAAAAAGAAAAATGTAGTCCTGAACCAACCACTTCTGTAGGTTTTCCTTAACAGAACAAAATCATTGACCTACTAGGATCTGATTCAAGTGAGGGAATCTAGGTCAGTCCACCTAGCCCTATGGTATCTAGCATGAAAAACACATTTCATGTATGAGAATCATTTACACAACATAAAACATGCCTATAAAAATTATTTTATAAGATTTTAAATTGAAAAATGTAAGGAAACATCGACCTACAAGGGTCAGAATCTATCATCATAGGTGTAAAAACACCACTTGAAAAACATAAGGCTACCAGGCCTTGATTATTTCTTAGCATCTGAACAGGTGAAAGATCACTGAAAGTTTAGAATGAAAATGTAAAGAATAAATGGTTGATACTCAGTGGTATCCACCTACTGTAATACCCCATTGAGGTTCAATTACCAGATAACCACATGACTACCTGGGGATTTCCTTTCGTTATCTAGATCCATAATCAGAAAAACCAGGACCCAAATGACACCTTACGTCCAAAACCTTTCATAATATTTAGTAAGGATTTTATATCTTAGGGTGATACCACAATGGTTTGACCCCTCTTTTAGAAAAAGGCATCAAATTTTACTAAAGTTGCACTTAAAAAGATCACTAGGCTCTACCACCCATCCTTTTGGATTAAGAGAAAACAGGTCAATAGGTAACTGAGACGTATGGGAAACATTCATATTCCCACTAAATTCAATTATAAAGCTAACCACTACATGATATTTTAAGGTATAACACCTTTAAAGGTTAATTTTAAGGAATTTAATCGATGCTCATTCATTACCACATCTTAAGTAGCTAATATAAAAAGGATTCCAAGTGCCAGTTGTTAAGACAAACTATACTAAGTACTTTATTTAACTAATACCATGAAACACTAGGAAAATATCTTATAATATCCTTTTTGACCCATAATTTAATCTACCCATAATGTTTTCACAATTAGTCCCGATTAAAGAAAATGTTGATTTCCAATCTATAGAGGAAAATACTATTTAGTTTGTAATTGGAATTTTAATTAACCGAGACATCATAATAATAAGGATCAAAATTAGATAATGGGTATTTTATCAATTAAGGGGACTGGTAAAGTAATACACCATAATATGTTTATATGCAACACCATATAAGCTGTTGCAGACACTTTAGATAAACATCCCATTAACATAAGCATACCATTATGGGGTTAAGTACCAGGGCATATAAAGAATAAAGAAACCTAAAAGGGTCCCATCAAGTTAATCTAGGTTTAATTATATGGACATAAATTCCCAATTTATAGATTCAATGCTTTATAAATTACAATTGGCATCCCATGTAAATGAAACCTGTCACAGTTTATATTATTGAAATTTCAAAACACCCTTGATGGGTTTATCTCATAAGCATACCATATAAAGAATGACCTAATTGGGTCATGTATAGTCTATTCCATAAGAAAAATGCTCCGACTAACCTAATTAGATCTATTCATGAATTTAAGGATTTTTTTCATATAGTTCATCATGCCCAAATCATAGAGGCACAAGCCTATTTAAGTTGAAATTTACCCTTTATTGAAAAGAATCTATTTTTCTTTATAACTTTTCATTTCAGTATATATATATATATATATCATGGTTTAGTTAGATGAATTACCATTCCAAAATTATAAAGGTACTTTCCTTTTTAAGTTAAAATTAACATTCATGTATCTATAACCAGGTTTTACCTTTGGTTTCAAAATATAGAAAATCTATGTGAAATGATTTGAGAATATGGGCAACCCTTTCCAATTTATAAATTGGCCATACACCTTATAAATTATATGATTGACACTGATTTAATCACAACCATAAATGTTTCAGCCAATGCGACCAATGGTCCATTGCCAAAACATATGATAATTGGTTAGTTAAATAAATTTCCACTATCAAGATATGCGAGAAAACACCATTTAGGTTGATACAAACACTTTATTTAATCGAACATATATCATAATTGAAGAAAAGGCATGCTAATAATCATGAAAGTATGGTAGTAATCATGGAACGCTACTATGTAAACAGAGAATACAAGAAAGCATTGAAAAATCACCCAACTAGGTATACAAGAAAACATTCTAGATAAATAAATTGATCAAGATATATAGATAAGCATTCTAAATCATTATCTAATAAGGGTATACAAATCATCATGCACTAGGAAATCTATGATTCAACCTACATGGAAGGATGTATGCATGACACGTGAATTATATGTGCCTATAATGATGCATGTAACAACAATTACTTTCCATACCGGGTCAACGTTAAATTTCACAAATCATAAATCAATATCCAATAAAAGTATAACAATCACACATGGTGAAATAATAACCAACTTTAATATCTAACAGCATGAACAAAAATCTCATCCTTGAAAAACTGATATTTCCACCATGATTGGATTGGATAGAACCAAACATTATATATTTAATAAGTTCAAACAAATTCTTAGTCTCTTGTATACTATCTTAAAATAGTAAGATAAAAAGGAAAAAAAACCTCTGATACTACTTACAACATCCCAACCCTAGTGGCCAACTGGCTTGGGGCACCATTTAGTGGTTCTCGGGTTAGGATGCTATACTAATTGGACGAATGGATTTCAAACCTTATCACATTAGGCTATAGATTAAATTATTTATGGAAAACTTTTCCACGAAAGTTACTTATTTAATAATTTAAGTAAATAAAAAGACAAAATGTCACTCTCTTTTCTTTAAATATATATTTAATGTTTACATAGGGACAAAAATAAGTGGTAAATTAATATTAAATATTATTTTGAGTATAATGAAATTATTTTTATTATGATAATTTATTTTTAATTTTTAGTGATTATATAGTTACCTTAAATTCTGTTACAACACTGACACAACACATGTGCAAATAGTGGAAAATTCAAGGTAAATAATTTTAAAAACATTAAAAGTAATGTATTTGGGATGATTTTAGGTTCTAAAAGAATTTTATAGTTAATAATGATGTTTTTATGGTTAAATGTATTATATTATAAATTCATTATCATCTTCATGTTTTTAAAATCAAATGAAATGAATAGTGTTAAAAATGACATTAATGATATTTTATGTTAAATAATATTTTATTAAATTATTTAAAAATACTAAAAATAATGAAATAGGAATATTAGGATGATAAATAGTATAAAAGTTCACCTATTTTACATTTATTATTAATTTTTTATCTTATAAATAAAATTACAGCCCTTTCATTTTGAAAAAGTTGTTACCGCGGTTAAGTTTAAAACATGTTTATCGAGGGGTTAAACTAAGAGATAAGGATCAATTTGCTAATTAAACTTGTTTAAATCCTATTTTATCACTGTATTTCAACCTTATCCTATCAAAAATTTGAATCCCTATCCATTTATAATTATTTAAATGGAATATGATCATATTATAATTTAATACTTTAAGAAATTCCAAAAATGCCCCTCCCCTCACTTATAAAAGGGAACCCCCTCTTCTCTACACACTTTAAGAACAATTTAGTTCATCCAAATCCTAAAAAAATCCCTTACTTACTTACCTTAACACATACTATATGAATTTTTTATTATAAATTCCTCTTAGTAAGGCTTTTGGTGTAAACCAAAAGAGGTTGTCCGAAGAAGAGGTATTATTCTTAACTGAATTTTTTTATTTTATTTCTTCTTAAACCTCCTTAAAATCTTATTAAACCATGATAATATAATAAAATCATTACCCCCATATACTTATATTTTTTTTATGTTAATTTAATATCCTCTATTTATCTCCTCTTCCATTAAATGGGAAACAAAATCATTGTTTATGTGTACGACAAATTACTGCCTCGCGAACCGATGTAATTTGTTTTCCATCACCACCACCAATTTATGGTTTTAATGATATATTTAATGTATATATGTGATATTAATGACATAATTATCATTATTAATATATAATATATCATTTAATTTCTTACCATTCCATTCACTAAAAAATGAAAACATCATTCGGGCGTACGTGTGGACTACCATCTCCACAAAGCGATGTGATTCATTTATCATAACCACATTAAATGGATGTTATATAAGTGTATTTAAATAAATAATATGATATTTATATTATAATTATAATTATTTAAAGATAAAATAACATTTATGTTCTTTCCATAATGATTGTTGAAAAATGGAAATGTTACTCATGTGTACTCATGACTTACCGTCACCATGATTATAACATAATTAATTTTTCATGAGAATATTTCATGGTATATTTAAATAGTATAATTGATGTATAAAAATTATAATTATTTCCTGATTATTATTCTATAGAAGATGGAATAATGACCCCTTTTACATTTTTAACCTACCGAAGTCATTTTGGACATGTGAACTGAATATCATCAAAACATATGACGTGAAATTAATAGATTAAGTAATTAAATATAACATGGTAATAATAAAATAAAATGAATAATATAAATTAAAAAAATTACTAATAATTTAAATATTTAACATAAATTTATTATTTAGGAAGATAAAGAACAGTGAGACCCGAGGTAAGAGATTTCATCTCAATTTCCTTCCATTGAGGAATACTTTGATGTTATGAACATAATTTCTGTTATATGGTGTATATAATTAAATTTTAAATATAATATAACAAATAATTAATATTTAATTTTAATTTCAGTTTAAATTCAAATTATTTAATCCTAGGTTATTTGACTTTAAAGTAACTGAGTATTAAAGTGTTTCATAACTCAATTTCTTTTCATTGGGTTATATTACTTCTTCATTGTCTTTGATATTCTAAAATTTTGTGTGTAATTAATTTTTGACTATTTTATGTTTTGTTTTAAAATTTATATTTTTATTTAAAATTTATAATCATAATAAATTTAATGATTAATTCTCACTTCAACTGTACGATCTTTGTAAGAGATTTCGTCTCAATTTACACCCCATTGAGACATTTTTAGTATTATGCACCTATTTATTTTTATGAGGTGTATATACTAAACCTTTGATATTTTATATCATGAATATATTTATATTAATTATTTTTAATGTTTCATTTGAATTTATTTCTTACATGGGGGTATTGATTCAAAAGTTACCCAAGTGGCGAGAGTTTATTTCACAATCTCATCATTATTCGAGATTGTTCATGTTTAATTATATGTTGGGAAAATTATTTGATATTTATATCTTAAACCAAATACATTTTCTTATCCTCTATTTATTTCTAGAAATTATAAGTTTTCCTTTCATTTTTCACTCTTTAAGTACTCAAGATATTGAAATCATGTTTTTAAGAAAAACATACTTTGGTTTTCTACTCAGTCAGGAATATTTTTATTATATATCCATATTATCATTAAAATATTTTAAATAATATTATTAATATTATACAATAATTTATTGAAGAATATTATACCCATATTTTACTTTTTACAAAATGGTTTAAAATAAATCTTCTTGTTTTTTCTGAATAAGGTACTTTTTGACTTTTTACTGAAAATGTAAAAGAAGTCTTTATTTTAACAAACTAAGCATGAATGTAATTTTTACACCATCATGATTGATTATTTATTTAAATATTAATTTATATTTTTAAAAGTTTATTTTCAAATAAAACCTTTTCCTAATATTTTGGAAATATTTAAATGTTATTTTCAAAGTGTAAAGGGTATTTTACTCAAGAACGTTTTAATGATATTTTTATGGTATTTATATTCATAAAAAATGAAAAACATTTATTTTAGTTATAATAAACTAGATATATGTTGTAATGGTACCATCCTTATTCTTTATATTAATGGTTTATGATCATTTTTACCAAGGAAAGTATTGACATTCACTTTTTTGATTAATTTTATAGCCATTAACTTTCTCTTGAAACATTCACTTTCTTATGATCATTGGACATTTAATTTATCTTAAATATCCATATTCATTGTATCATGGATTTGGATATTTCCTAAACTATATATCATTTTTAAATATGGTTTTTTACTTTGAAATTTATTTGATTGACTGGGGAAATATTGATATTTTGTATTATTTACTCAATATGGATACTTATTTTTTTAAGTTCTAGATGATGCATGTTTTAATTGTGGAAGAAAAGACTGATTTATATCTAGTTATAGGGAAACCCATTACATAGACCATAGGCCATAAGGCCATGGGTAACTCATGAAGAAATTACAAGTCAGAAAAAGATTACATGATGTGAACCTCTAATACATGTCGTGTAATACTCAAAGTCCACTTCCCACTTAAAGCTCAAGTCGTGAGAAGAACTATGTCACGAGTTACCATTAAATGTCACAAGATGAGTAAAATATTTGAATCATGAAGATTTAAGATGATATTTATTTCATATCCAAAATACATGGAGAAAACTATGGATTGAGATTACATGATGTGATAAGTTTACACGTCGTGTAATTTCCTGACTATTTATTTTGTAGAGAGCACATAACAGCACATAAAATTCTATAAATTCATTTTTTCTCTGATCTTATCTCATTTCTCTCTCTTATTTCTCTCCCAAATCAACTCTAGATAATTTATTTTATCATTTTTATTAAATAAAAGTGCCTTTGATTGATCTAAAATATTTATTCATATTTTTCATCTTCGTTCACCATTCTGACATCTATCTTCCATTCTCCAGTGGATTCACCCTATGTTCTTGATTTTTTACTATTTCAAGTAAGTTTTGGATTTATTTATTAATTTTTATTATTTTTAAATGCTTGGTTCTTGAAACTTCAATTGAAAACTATGGTATTTTAATTATTTTATCAATTTTCCAAGCATGTCTGCAATTGTTTCTTCGATCTTGATTATTACCATCATGATAAACTAAACCACTTAGGGTAAGGGTCTAGAGTAGGGATTTTCTGAACTTAATGAATCTCTAAATCATAACTTGGAAACCCTAAGTATATTAATCAGGTTAGATAACAACTTTTTATTCAATTATTTTAGTCAAAAATGACCATGGAAAATTTAAATGAATGAACCAGACCTAATTGGAGTAGAGCAGGCTATAACCATTAGCCTATAAAAATTTATACTATAGAATCTAGACCTAATGCATGTAAGTTGGTAGCTATAATCAGACCAAGGAATAGTTTCATATTAGGTAGATCTAGTTGGTTTTCCCATAATAAACTAGTGCTATATGCACCTCTTTGCATTCTAAGCCCTATAACTATTCCAAGTTAGGACTGAGATTATATTTTTTACTTAAATAATAAAACTAACCTTGATCCCTATTTTCTTTTTTAACACTAAAAAAATTGCACAACTTTAGTTAAATCCTAAACTCAACCCAATTCATGAGGAATCCTACATGAAGGTTTCAAAGTCACTGGTTCCTTATCATAAAATCTCTCCCTGTGGGTTCAACCCCTCATTACCACTCTACTAAATCATTTAGAAAGTGTAGTTAAAGAAAAAATAAATTCTAATATGGCTAGATCCCTAGTGAATTAAATTATACATGAAGTTATGTCAAATTTTGGAACCATTTCTTGGTATTCATGACTATGATTAGGCATAAGAACCATCGACATGAACTTGGGATTACCTCACTCACCCCCTTTTCTATTTTCATTCTTTATTCTTTATTTGGATTCCACAATGTTATTATTACTTATGGACGAGTGCATGTGTTAGGGCCCCTTGACTCATTCAAGGAACCTCAACACCCAATAATAAATTACCTTTATTCCTAAAATCAAACGGTACCTTTATTCATGCCTATATTCAATTATGGTCGACCGTAATAATCCTATAGGTCCCAACCCACCCAACATGAAATATGTACCACCAGAACTTCATGAAGATCAACCCCTACAACTAGAGTGCACCATTATGAATTAATTTTTTCTATATATATCAATGGTTCTGTTCCCATTATTGTGTTCCCTTATATCCAGGCACATACATTTGAAATAAGACCTAGACTTATCAGTATGATCTAGAACATGGGTCAGTTCATTAGACTTTAGAGTGATGATCCTCATTAGCACATCCCCAATTTCCTAGAAGTCTGCGATACCTTTCACAACCAGGGAGTATAATATTATTAAATCCAATTATGGGTATTCCCATTCTCCTTACATGATATATACAAGTATTATATGAAGATTAAAGCACCTGAGTTGATCATGACTTGGGAAAATCTATCTAAAAATTTCTTAGACAAATACTTCCCCTAGGACGAACCTAGAAACTATGTAATCAAATTAAAAATTTCAATCAATCATATGAAGATTAATCTTGGGAGTCTTAAGAGCGCTTTTAGTAAATCACTCATAAATTCCCACATTATGGACTTGATGTGTGGCTCTATCTGCAAACCTTATACCAATGCCTCCAACATGCTGCCCGCATAGTAGTTTATGCTAACAAAGATGGTGGCTTAATGTTGAAAACATATGAAGTAGTTTGATCACTTCTAGAAGAGGTATCTCACAATTCATGTCTATGGAAGAGTGATCGTGGACCACCTTAGTGCAGAATCCACAAAGTTTAAGAAAACACTTGTATAACTGCACAAGTGGAGGCCCCGATTAAGAAGCTAGAATGATTTCAATTACATACTGCACCACCTCCCCCTCCTGATCCTATAATGGATTTTCAATCCTATGAAATGTGTGGAGGCCCACACTTATATCAAGACTGTATAGTAGGATTTGATGAAAAAAAATCCAAGATTATAATTACATTAATTACAATAAAAAAACTAACAATACCAACAAGCATAATAGTACTACCAACAGAGGCTATCTCAATAGTCACTACAAAACAATCTAGGTTAATACTAGTATAGAAGTGGTCAAGCATCACTCAATAACTAAGGACCACCTGTCTATTAATCAATGAATCCTATTCCTATTCCACCTCAAAAAGTACCCCAACAACCTTTTCCTCCTAGAGGACAATAACAATTTCAAACAAATCTGCAAATACCACCATAACCAGAAGCTCCCCTTTAATAAAATTTAGATAATTTTATCATAAAATTCATTCAAAAGGTATATTAGAGGATGAAAATACAAGAAATAGAAATGAAAAATCAAAGGGATTCCCTCTAAAATATCAAACATCAAATGGGTCAAATATCAAAGACCTTGTCCAATAGATTGTCAGGTGCGCTCCCTAGTAATACTAAGTCATACCCAAAGAAAGAGGAAAATGCATTGGTACTGAGGAGAAAAAAAGTGATGGAATTTCAGAAACTATATAGTGGATAAGATAAAAAATTCGATGAAACCAAGAAACCTTTTTATTAAAGAACATGTAAATGATAGATAAAATAGTGATCAAGAGAAACCTCTAGAATTAACACCTACTTCAAAATATCATACACAATAGAAAACCAAAGAGAATATATATATTACACCACCAACTTAAAAATAACCTCTCTTATTTGTATAAATAATTATACAAGGAATGATTGAAGGTAAATATAAGAAATTTTTGGAGATTTTCAAGCAATTTCACATCGACATCCCATTTTCTGAAGCTATTTACCAAATGTACGCCTATGAAAAATTTCTCAAGGAACTAATATCCAACAAGAGGAACATGGAAGAACTAAGAGTCATTTCCCTAAATAAAGAGTTCTATGATGTTTTTTAGTATAAAATTACACTAAATATGAGTGATCCTAGTAGTTTCTCAATTCTATGAACCATAGGAGAATGAAACTTTAGAATAACCCCGTGAAAATTAGGATCCAACGTTAACCTCATTCCATGAGTGTATTTCACAAGCTAAGAACCAAGGAACTCAATCCAACTATAGTGGAACTTCAATTAGCTAACTGATTAGTTATGTATTATCTAGGTCTTCTTAAGGATATTCTATTCAAAAAATCAATACATTAATTTCCCCAATAGACTTCCTAATTTTGGTCATGGAAGAAGAATGAGACATTCCCATTATCCTAGGATAACCATTTATAGCCACCGATAAGGCACTGGTTTATGTGAATCAAGGGAGAATTATATTTAGATTAGGTGATGAAAAAGTTGTGTTCAACCTAGTTAATGCTGCAAAACAAATAAATGATTCTTTTGACTACCAAGATATCTTTATAATTTAAGAGAATAATTACTACATATCCATTGAGGATGATAGTGATGAACTGTATCCTACTTAAATGGAGGAGTATGACTTAGAGGAAATAAACTACACAGAACCTCTTATAAGGGACACTATCTCGCCTTTCATACCCTTGGTCATTCAACCACCAACATTGGAGATAAATCCTTTACCAAGAACACTCAAGTATTCTTTTCTAGATACTATAGCTACACTATTAGTCATAATTAACTTAGGAATGACACAACCAAAAGAGGAAAAGTTGATCTAAGTCCTAAAAATACATAAGAAGTCAATTTATTGGGGGGTGGATGTCATCAAAGGGATTAGATCCACATTATTCACTCACAAGATTTTATTAGAAGAAATTGTAAAACCTAAATTATAGCCTCAGAGGTGACTCACCCCACTAATGAAGAAGGTAGTTAAGAAATAAGCACAAAAAATTATGGATTCTAGAATAATTTTTTCAATATCTAATAGAGAGTGGGTGAGTCCTCTAAAAGTAGTTCCAAAGAAAGGTGGCCCCATAGTTGTAAATAATGATGAAGGTGAATTGATTTTGAATTACACTATCATTGGATGGAGGGTGTGCATGTAATATAGAAACTTAAATATAACAACTTGAAAAGATAATTTCACCTTTAACTTAATGGCCAAAATGATGGAGGGACTCACAAAATATGAATTATATTGTTTACTAGATGGATATTTGGGATAAAATCAGATTGAAGTTGACCCAACTGATTACTCCAAAACAATATTCGCATGTCCATTTGGTACCTTTGACTACAGATGCATGTCATTCAATATGTGTAATGTATTGATGAACTTACAAAGGTGTATGGAAAATATATTTCATGATATAGAGGATGAATTCTTGGAAATATTTATGGATGATTTTTCAGTTTATGGAAGATCCTTTGATGTATTATTAAGAAATATTGAACTAGTCCTACAATTATATGAGGAGAAGTGTTTAGTTTTAAACTAGGAAAAATTCAACATTATGGTTCAAGGATCCATATTCCTTGGACAAAAAAATCTCAAAGTATGTTATGAAAGTTGATCCCGCAAATATCAAGGTGATCATTGATTTTCCCAAGCCCTCAACTGTTAAATTCATAAGGAGCTTTCTAGGCCATGCAGAATTCTATTATTGTTTTGTTAAATATTTTTGAGAAAGTTTCCCAGCCTATGACACACCTGTTAGTCACGAATACTCTCTTTGAGTTCAATGAAGAGTGTCGATGAGTATTCAAAATTATAAATAAAATCTTGGTGGCCACTCCTATTATCATAATACCAGATTGGGATAAAGACTTCAAGTTAATGTGCGACACAAGTGACTTCAATATAGGTGTTGTCTTAGGACAACAGGTCGAATAAATTTTCTGTACCATCTACTATTCCAGTCACACCTTTAATAATGCTCAGGTAAACTAAAAAACCACCAAAAAGGAACTCCTTAATGTTATCTTTTCTTTTGAAAAGTTTCACTTCTAATTAGTTTTGTTAAAGGTGATTATTTACACTGATCATGCTTCCCTAAAATATTTGATGAGTAAAAAGGATGCCAAACCAAGACTGATATGATAGATCCTATTGCTGTAAGAATTTAACATCATCATAAAAGACACTAAAGGGATGGAGAATGGTGTCACTGATCATCTATACAAACTCCCACCACCCCGCATTAAGGACAATGATAATATGGACATTGATTTCATCTTCCTTGATGAAACTCTTTTTAACCTAAACATAAAGGAACACTTATGGTTTTATGACATTGAAAACTATCTCACCATGGGATCCATCTATGAATACCTCTCTTACCAGTAAAATCAGATATTTTTAGTTGAAACTTCACACTACTATTGGGATGAGTCACTACTTTTTAAGAACTATATTGACGGATTAATGCGGTGCTGCATCCCAGAGGATGAGATCCAAACTGTGTTAGACATGCATCACATGTCACCAACTGGAGGGAATCATGGACCAGAACACACAGTAGAAAAAATATTTCAAATTAGACTATTTATTCCCACACTACATCAAGGTGAAAGATTTTTTTTCAAAGATATGATTGGTGCCAACGAACTGGTACCATTGGGGAAAGAAATGAAATTCACTAAAACCTAATTATGGAAGTCAAAATATTCAATGTTTGTGGAATATATTTCATGGTTACATTCCCTAATTCACATGGAAAGTTCTATATCCTTTTTGGTATTGACTATGTGTAAAAATGTGTAGAAGATGAAGCCACCACTCATGACATGAAAAAAGTGGTCATGAATTTATTAAAGAAATGTTTTCAAGATTAACATTTCCATGACTACTCATTAGTGATCAAGGAACACATTTTACCAATAATTATATTAATGGAATACCGGGGAAGTATGGAATCTGATATAACACAGGAACTCCCTAACACCCAAAAAAAAGTGGGAAAATTGAATTGTCAAATAGGGAAATCAAAAAAATACTAGAAAAGACTGTGAACACAAATCAAAAGGATTTGAGCCTCAAGTTAGATGATGCACTATGGATATACTACTCTGTGTAAAAAACAACCATTGACACCACACCCTTATGATTAGTGTAAGAAAAGGCTCTCTATTTTATAGTAGAACTAGAGCATCACTCGTTTTGGGAAATTAAGTAGTTGAATTTGGATTCTTAAAAAGGTGGGGAAGTTACGATTGTAACATCCCCAAATGATAAAGGGTTAAAATGACTAAATGATACGACTCATGTCAACAAGGTGCACCTTCCTTTTCGGGAGCCTGTCTGATTAGAACTCCACAATTAAGCGTGCTTGGCCTGCAGTAGTGATCAGGATGGGTGACCTTCTGGGAAGTTTCCCAGGGTGTGTGTGAGTGAGGACAAAGCACACTGGAAAGGATATGTGTTGGCCTGTGGGGACTATCATTAGTCAGATGACCCGTTCAGGCACGTGGGTGGACCCTGGGGTGGGCCCCACGTGTCTTCGGGGCAACTGGTGGTACCTGGTGGGCCAGGACCTGACGACCATGTTAAGGCGGGGTGGTTGTGCTATCACCGGGACCCGGTTGTCATAATTGGTATCAGAGGAGAAACCTAGCCTTAAGTGCGGTGCACTGCCTGGGTTGAGATGTAGGGCCCACAACGATGACATTGTGCTCTAAAGGGGGGGGGGTGATTGTAACATCCCCAAATGATAAAGGGTTAAAATGACTAAATGATATGACTCATGTCAACAAGGTGCACCTTCCTTTTTGGGAGCCTGTCTGATTAGAACTCCACAGTTAAGCGTGCTTGGCCTGGAGTAGTGATCAGGATGGGTGACCTTCTGGGAAGTTTCCCAGGGTGTGTGCGAGTGAGGACAAAGCACACTGGAAAGGAAATGTGTTGACCTGTGGGGACTATCATTAGTCATATGACCCGTTCAGGCACGTGGGTGGACCCTAGGGTGGGCCCCACGTGTCTTCGGGGCAATTGGTGGTACCTGGTGGGCCAGGACCTGACGACCATGTTAAGGCGGGGTGGTTGTGCTGTCACTAGGACCCAGTTTTCATATTTGGTATCAGAGGAGAAACCCAGCCTTAAGTGCGGTGCACTGCCTGGGTTGAGATGTAGGGCCCACAACGAGGGCGTTGTGCTCTAAAGGGGGGGGGGGGGGGGTGATTGTAACATCCCCAAATGATAAAGGGTTAAAATTACTAAATGATATGACTCATGTCAACAAGGTGTACCTTTCTTTTCGGGAGCCTGTCTGATTAGAACTCCACAGTTAAGCGTGCTTGGCCTGAATTAGTGATCCGGATGGGTGACCATTATGGAAGTTTCCCAGGTTGTGTGTGAGTGAGGACAAAGCACACTGGAAAGGACATGTGTTGGCCTGTGGAGACTATCATTAGTCAGATGACCCGTTCAGGCACATGGGTGGACCCTGGGGTGGGCCCCACGTGTCTTCGGGGCAACTGGTGGTACCTGGTGGGTCAGGACCTGACAGCCATGTTAAGGCGGGGTGGTTGTGCTGTCACCGAGACCCGGTTGTCATATTTGGTATCAGAGGAGAAACCCAGCCTTAAGTGCGGTGCACTGCCTGGGTTGAGATGTAGGGCCCATAATGAGGGCGTTGTGCTCTAAAGGGGGGGTGATTGTAACATCCCCAAATGATAAAGGGTTAAAATGACTAAATGATATGACTCATGTCAACAAGGTGCACCTTCCTTTTCGGGAGCCTGTCTGATTAGAACTCCACAGTTAAGCGTGTTTGGCCTGGAGTAGTGATCAGGATGGGTGACCTTCTGGGAAGTTTCTCAGGGTGTGTGTGAGTGAGGACAAAGCACACTGGAAAGGACACGTGTTGGCCTGTGGGGACTATAATTAGTCAGATGACCCGTTCAGGCACGTGGGTGGACCCTGGGGTGGGCCCCATGTGTCTTCGGGGCAACTGGTGGTACCTGGTGGGCCAGGACCTGGCGACCATGTTAAGGCGGGGTGGTTGTGATGTCACCGGGACCCGGTTTTCATATTTGGTATCAGAGGAGAAACCCAGCCTTAAGTGCGGTGCAATGCCTGAGTTGAGATGTAGGGCCCACAACGAGGGCAACTGGTGGTACCTGGGGTGGGCCCCACGTGTCTTCGGGGCAACTGGTGGTACCTGGTGGGCCAGGACCTGACGGCCATGTTAAGGTGGGGTGGTTGTGCTGTCACCGGGACCCGGTTTTCATATTTGGTATCAGAGGAGAAACCCAGCCTTAAGTGCGGCGCACTGCCTGAGTTGAGATGTAGGGCCCACAACGAGGGCGTTGTGCTCTAAAGGGGGGGGGGGGGTGATTGTAACATCCCTAAATGATAAAGGGTTAAAATGACTAAATGATATGACTCATGTCAATAAGGTGCAACTTCCTTTTCGAGAGCCTGTCTGATTAGAACTCCACAGTTAAGCGTGCTTGGCCTGGAGTTGTGATCAGGATGGGTGACCTTCTGGGAAGTTTCCCAGGGTGTGTGTGAGTGAGGACAAAGCACACTGGAAAGGACATGTGTTGGCCTGTGGGGACTATCATTAGTCAGATGACCCGTTCAGGCACGTGGGTGGACCCTAGGGTGGGCCCCATGTGTTTTCAGGGCAACTGGTGGTACCTGGTGGGCCAGGTCCTGACGACCATGTTAAGGCGGGGTGGTTGTGCTGTCACCGGGACCCGGTTTTCATATTTGGTATCAGAGGAGAAACCCAGCCTTAAGTGCAGTGTACTGCCTGGGTTGAGATGTAGGGCCCACAACGAGGGCGTTGTGCTCTAAAGGGGGGGGGGGGGTGATTGTAACATCCCCAAATGATAAAGGGTTAAAATGAATAAATGATATGACTCATGTCAATATAGTGCACCTTCCTTTTCGGGAGCCTGTCTGATTAGAACTCCACAATTAAGCGTGCTTGGCCTGGAGTAGTGATCAGGATGGGTGACCTTCTGGGAAGTTTCCCAGGGTGTGTGTGAGTGAGGACAAAGCACACTGGAAAGGACATGTGTTGGCCTGTGGGGACTATCATTAGTCAGATGACCCGTTCAGGCACGTGGCTGGACCCTGGGGTGAGGCCCACGTGTCTTCGGGGCAACTGGTGGAACCTGGTGGGTCAGGACCTGACGACCATGTTAAGGCGGGGTGGTTGTGCTGTCACCGGGACCCGGTTGTCATATTTGGTATCAGAGGAGAAACCCAGCCTTAAGTGCGGTGCACTGCCTGGGTTGAGATATAGGGCCCACAACGAGGGCGTTGTGCTCTAAAGGGGGGTGATTGCAACTGGTGGTACCTGGTGGGCCAGGTCCTGACGGCCATGTTAAGGCGGGGTGGTTGTGCTGTCACCGGGACCCGGTTTTCATATTTGGTATCAGAGGAGAAACCCAGCCTTAAGTGCGGTGTACTGCCTGGGTTGAGATGTAGGGCCCACAACGAGGGCGTTGTGCTCTAAAGGGGGGGTGATTGTAACATCCCCAAATGATAAAGGGTTAAAATGACTAAATGATATGACTCATGTCAATAAGGTGCACCTTCCTTTTCGGGAGCCTGTCTGATTAGAACTCCACAGTTAAGCGTGCTTGGCCTGGAGTAGTGATCAGGATGGGTGACCTTCTGGGAAGTTTCCCAGGGTGTGTGTGAGTGAGGACAAAGCACACTGGAAAGGACATGTGTTGGACTGTGGGGACTATCATTAGTCAGATGACCCGTTCAGGCACGTGTCTGGACCCTGGGGTGGGCCCCACGTGTCTTCGGGGCAACTGGTGGTACCTGGTGGGTTAGGACCTGACGGCCATGTTAAGGCGGGGTGGTTGTGCTGTCACCGGGACCCGGTTGTCATATTTGGTATCAGAGGAGAAACCCAGCCTTAAGTGCGGTGCACTGCCTGGGTTGAGATATAGGGCCCACAACGAGGGCGTTGTGCTCTAAAGGGGGGTGATTATAACATCCCCAAATGATAAAGGGTTAAAATGACTAAATGATATGACTCATGTCAACAAGGTGCACCTTCCTTTTCGGGAGCCTGTCTGATTAGAACTCCACAGTTAAGCGTGCTTGGCCTGGAGTAGTGATCAGGATGGGTGACCTTCTGGGAAGTTTCTCAGGGTGTGTGTGAGTGAGGACAAAACACACTGGAAAGGAAATGTGTTGGCCTGTGGGGACTATAATTAGTCAGATGACCCGTTCAGGCACGTGGGTGGACCCTGGGGTGGGCCCCATGTGTCTTCGGGGAAACTGGTGGTACCTGGTGGGCCAGGACCTGACGACCATGTTAAGGCGGGGTGGTTGTGCTGTCACCGGGACCCGGTTTTCATATTTGATATCAGAGGAGAAACGCAGCCTTAAGTGCGGTGCACTGCCTGATTTGAGATGTAGGGCCCACAACGAGGGCGTTGTGCTCTAAAAGGGGGGGGGGGGGGTGATTGTAACATCCAAAAATGATAAAGGGTTAAAATGACTAAATGATATGACTCATGTCAACAACGGGACCCGGTTTTCATATTTGGTATCAGAGGAGAAACCCAGCCTTAAGTGCGGTGCACTGCCTGGGTTGAGATGTAGGGCCCACAACGTGGGCGTTGTGCTCTAAAGGGGGGGTGATTGTAACATCCCCAAATGATAAAGGGTTAAAATGACTAAATGATATAACTAATGTCAACAACGGGACCCAGTTATCATATTTGGTATCAGAGGAGAAACCCAGCCTTAAGTGCGGTGCACTGCCTTGGTTGAGATGTAGGGCCCAGAACGAGGGCGTTGTGCTCTAAAGGGGGGGGGGGGTGATTGTAACATCCCCAAATGATAAAGGGTTAAAATGACTAAATGATATGACTCATGTCAACGGGACCCGGTTTTCATATTTGGTATCAGAGGAGAAACCCAGCCTTAAGTGCGGTGCACTGCCTGGGTTGAGATATAGGGCCCACAACGAGGGCGTTGTGCTCTAAAGGGGGGGTGATTGTAACATCCCCAAATGATAAAGGGTTAAAATGACTAAATGATATGACTCATGTCAACAAGGTGCACATTCCTTTTCGGGAGCCTGTCTGATTAGAACTCCACAGTTATGCGTGCTTGACCTGGAGTAGTGATCAGGATGGGTGACCTTCTGGGAAGTTTCCCAGGGTGTGTGTGAGTGAGGACAAAGAATATTGGAAAGGACATGTGTTGGCCTGTGGAGAATATAATTAGTCATATGACCCGTTCAGGCACGTGGGTGGACCCTAGGGTGGGCCCCACGTGTCTTCTGGGCAACTGGTGGTACCTGGTGGGCCAGGACATGACGGCCATGTTAAGGCGGGGTGGTTGTGCTGTCACCGGGACCCGGTTTTCATATTTGGTATCAGAGGAGAAACCCGGCCTTAAGTGCGATGCACTGCCTGAGTTGAGATGTAGGGCCCACAATGAGGGCGTTGTGCTCTA
The DNA here is from genome assembly GCA_963277665.1 of Viscum album. Taxonomy (NCBI): domain Eukaryota; kingdom Viridiplantae; phylum Streptophyta; class Magnoliopsida; order Santalales; family Viscaceae; genus Viscum; species Viscum album. The sequence goes on along the minus strand of OY728150.1, from coordinate 1,284,763,466 downwards.
AAGGGGGGGGGGGGGTGATTGTAACATCCCCAAATGATAAAGGGTTAAAATGACTAAATGATATGACTCATGTCAACAAGGTGCACCTTCCTTTTCGGGAGCCTGTCTGATTAGAACTCCACAGTTAAGCGTGCTTGGCCTGGAGTAGTGATCAGGATGGGTGACCTTCTGGGAAGTTTCCCAGGGTGTGTGTGAGTGAGGACAAAGCACACTGGAAAGGAAATGTGTTGGCCTGTGGGGACTATCATTAGTCATATGACCCGTTCAGGCACGTGGGTGGACCCTAGGGTGGGCCCCACGTGTCTTCGGGGCAATTGGTGGTACCTGGTGGGCCAGGACCTGACGACCATGTTAAGGCGGGGTGGTTGTGCTGTCACTAGGACCCGGTTTTCATATTTGGTATCAGAGGAGAAACCCAGCCTTAAGTGCGGTGCACTGCCTGGGTTGAGATGTAGGGCCCACAACGAGGGCGTTGTGCTCTAAAGGGGGGGGGGGTGATTGTAACATCCCCAAATGATAAAGGGTTAAAATTACTAAATGATATGACTCATGTCAACAAGGTGCACCTTTCTTTTCGGGAGCCTGTCTGATTAGAACTCCACAGTTAAGCGTGCTTGGCCTGAAGTAGTGATCCGGATGGGTGACCATTATGGAAGTTTCCCAGGTTGTGTGTGAGTGAGGATAAAGCACACTGGAAAGGACATGTGTTGGCCTGTGGGGACTATCATTAGTCAGATGACCCGTTCAGGCACGTGGGTGGACCCTGGGGTGGGCCCCACGTGTCTTCGGGGCAACTGGTGGTACCTGGTGGGTCAGGACCTGACAACCATGTTAAGGCGGGGTGGTTGTGCTGTCACCGGGACCCGGTTGTCATATTTGGTATCAGAGGAGAAACCCAGCCTTAAGTGCGGTGCACTGCCTGGGTTGAGATATAGGGCCCACAACGAGGGTGTTGTGCTCTAAAGGGGGGTGATTGTAACATCCCCAAATGATAAAGGGTTAAAATGACTAAATGATATGACTCATGTCAACAAGGTGAACCTTCCTTTTCGGGAGCCTATCTGATTATAACTCCACAGTTAAGCGTGTTTGGCCTGGAGTAGTGATCAGGATGGGTGACCGTCTGGGAAGTTTCTCAGGGTGTGTGTGTGTGAGGACAAAGCACACTGGAAAGGACACGTGTTGGCCTGTGGGGACTATAATTAGTCAGATGACCCGTTCAGGCACGTGGGTGGACCCTGGGGTGGGCCCCATGTGTCTTCGGGGCAACTGGTGGTACCTGGTGGGCCAGGACCTGACGACCATGTTAAGGCGGGGTGGTTGTGATGTCACCAGGACCCAGTTTTCATATTTGGTATCAGAGGAGAAACCCAGCCTTAAGTGCAGTGCAATGACTGAGTTGAGATGTAGGGCCCACAACGAGGGCAACTGGTGGTACCTGGGGTGGGCCCCACGTGTCTTCGGGGCAACTGGTGGTACCTGGTGGGCCAGGACCTGACGGCCATGTTAAGGTGGGGTGGTTGTGCTGTCACCGGGACCCGGTTTTCATATTTGGTATCAGAGGAGAAACCCAACCTTAAGTGCGGTGCACTGCCTGAGTTGAGATGTAGGGCCCACAACGATGGCGTTGTGATCTAAAGGGGGGGGGGGGGGTGATTGTAACATCCCTAAATGATAAAGGGTTAAAATGACTAAATGATATGACTCATGTCAACAAGGTGCACCTTCCTTTTCGAGAGCCTGTCTGATTAGAACTCCATAGTTAAGCGTGCTTGGCCTGGAGTTGTGATCAGGATGGGTGACCTTCTGGGAAGTTTCCCAGGGTGTGTGTGAGTGAGGACAAAGAACACTGGAAAGGACATGTGTTGGCCTGTGGGGACTATAATTAGTCAGATGACCCGTTCAGGCACGTGGGTGGACCCTAGGGTGGGCCCCATGTGTCTTCAGGGCAACTGGTGGTACCTGGTGGGCCAGGTCCTGACGGCCATGTTAAGGCGGGGTGGTTGTGCTGTCACCGGGACCCGGTTTTCATATTTGGTATCAGAGGAGAAACCCAGCCTTAAGTGCAGTGTACTGCCTGGGTTGAGATGTAGGGCCCACAACGAGGGCGTTGTGCTCTAAAGGGGGGGGGGTGATTGTAACATCCCCAAATGATAAAGGGTTAAAATGACTAAATGATATGACTCATGTCAATAAGGTGCACCTTCCTTTTCGGGAGCCTGTCTGATTAGAACTCCACAGTTAAGCGTGCTTGGCCTGGAGTAGTGATCAGGATGGGTGACCTTTTGGGAAGTTTCCCAGGGTGTGTGTGAGTGAGGACAAAGCACACTGGAAAGGACATGTGTTGGCCTGTGGGGACTATCATTAGTCTGGCTGGACCCTGGGGTGGGGCCCACGTGTCTTCGGGGCAACTGGTGGAACTTGGTGGGTCAGGACCTGACGGCCATGTTAAGGCGGGGTGGTTGTGCTGTCACCGGGACCCGGTTGTCATATTTGGTATCAGAGGAGAAACCCAGCCTTAAGTGCGGTGCACTGCCTGGGTTGAGATATAGGGCCCACAACGAGGGCGTTGTGCTCTAAAGGGGGGTGATTGCAACTGGTGGTACCTGGTGGGCCAGGTCCCGACGGCCATGTTAAGGCGAGGTGGTTGTGCTGTCACCGAGACCCGATTTTCATATTTGGTATCAGAGGAGAAACCCAGCCTTAAGTGTGGTGTACTGCCTGGGTTGAGATGTAGGGCCCACAACGAGGGCGTTGTGCTCTAAAGGGGGGGGGGGGGGTGATTGTAACATCCCCAAATGATAAAGGGTTAAAATGACTAAATGATATGACTCATGTCAATAAGGTGCACCTTCCTTTTCGGGAGCCTGTCTGATTAGAACTCCACAGTTAAGCGTGCTTGGACTGGAGTAGTGATAAGGATGGGTGACCTTCTGGGAAATTTCTCAGGGTGTGTGTGAGTGAGGACAAAGCACACTGGAAAGGACATGTGTTGGACTGTGGGGACTATCATTAGTCAGATGACCCGTTCAGGCACGTGGCTGGACCCTGGGGTGGGCCCCACGTGTCTTCGGGGCAACTGGTGGTACCTGGTGGGTTAGGACCTGACGGCCATGTTAAGGCGGGGTGGTTGTGCTGTCACCGGGACCCGGTTGTCATATTTGGTATCAGAGGAGAAACCCAGCCTTAAGTGCGGTGCACTGCCTGGGTTGAGATATAGGGCCCACAACGAGGGTGTTGTGCTCTAAAGGGGGGTGATTGTAACATCCCCAAATGATAAAGGGTTAAAATGACTAAATGATATGACTCATGTCAACAAGGTGCACCTTCCTTTTCGGGAGCCTGTCTGATTAGAACTCCACAGTTAAGCGTGCTTGGCCTGGAGTAGTGATCAGGATGGGTGACCTTCTGGGAAGTTTCTCAGGGTGTGTGTGAGTGAGGACAAAACACACTGGAAAGGAAATGTGTTGGCCTATGGGGACTATAATTAGTCAGATGACCCGTTCAGGCACGTGGGTGGACCCTGGGGTGGGCCCCATGTGTCTTCGGGGCAACTGGTGGTACCTGGTGGGCCAGGACCTGACGGCCATGTTAAGGCGGGGTGGTTGTGCTGTCACTGGGACCCGATTTTCATATTTGATATCAGAGGAGAAACGCAGCCTTAAGTGCGGTGCACTGCCTGAGTTGAGATGTAGGGCCCACAACGAGGGCGTTGTGCTCTAAAGGGGGGGGGGGGGGGTGATTGTAACATCCAAAAATGATAAAGGGTTAAAATGACTAAATGATATGACTCATGTCAACAACGGGACCCGGTTTTCATATTTGGTATCAGAGGAGAAACCCAGCCTTAAGTGCGGTGCACTGCCTGTGTTGAGATGTAGGGCCCACAACGTGGGTGTTGTGCTCTAAAGGGGGGGTGATTGTAACATCCCCAAATGATAAAGGGTTAAAATGACTAAATGATATAACTCATGTCAACAACAGCACCCAGTTTTCATATTTGGTATCAGAGGAGAAACCCAGCCTTAAGTGCGGTGCACTGCCTGGGTTGAGATGTAGGGCCCACAACGAGGGCGTTGTGCTCTAAAGGGGGGGTGATTATAACATCCCCAAATGATAAAGGGTTAAAATGACTAAATTATATGACTCATGTCAACGGGACCCGGTTTTCATATTTGGTATCAGAGGAGAGACCCAGCCTTAAGTGCGGTGCACTGCGTGGGTTGAGATATAGGGCCCACAACGAGGGCGTTGTGCTCTAAAGGGGGGGTGATTGTAACATCCCCAAATGATAAAGGGTTAAAATGACTAAATGATATGACTCATGTCAACAAGGTGCACATTCCTTTTCGGGAGCCTGTCTGATTAGAACTCCATAGTTAATCGTGCTTGACCTGGAGTAGTGATCAGGATGGGTGACCTTCTGGGAAGTTTCCCAGGGTGTGTGTGAGTGAGGACAAAGCATACTGGAAAGGACATGTGTTGGCCTGTGGGGAATATAATTAGTCATATGACCTGTTCAGGCACGTGGGTGGACCCTGGGGTGGGCCCCACGTGTCTTCTGGGCAACTGGTGGTACCTGGTGGGCCAGGACATGACGGCCATGTTAAGGCGGGGTGGTTGTGCTGTCACCGGGACCCGGTTTTCATATTTGGTATCAGAGGAGAAACCCAGCCTTAAGTGTGATGCACTGCCTGAGTTGAGATGTAGGGCCCACAACGAGGGCGTTGTGACCTTCTGGGAAGTTTCCCAGGGTGTGTGTGAGTGAGGACAAAGCATACTAGAAAGGACATGTGTTGGCCTGTGGGGAATATAATTAGTCATATGACCCGTTCAGGCACGTGGGTGGACCCTGGGGTGGGCCCCACGTGTCTTCTGGGCAACTGGTGGTACCTGGCGGGCCAGGACATGACGACCATGTTAAGGCGGGGTGGTTGTGCTGTCACCGGGACCCGGTTTTCATATTTGGTATCAGAGGAGAAACCCGGCCTTAAGTGTGATGCACTGCCTGAGTTGAGATGTAGGGCCCACAACGAGGGCGTTGTGCTCTAAAGGGGGGGGGGGGGGTGATTGTAACATCCCCAAATGATAAAGGGTTAAAATGACTAAATGATATGACTCATGTCAACAAGGTGCACCTTCCTTTTCGGGAGCCCTGATTAGAACCTCACAGTTAAGCGTGCTTGGCCTGGAGTAGTGATCAGGATGGGTGACCTTCTGGGAAGTTTCACAGGGTGTGTGTGAGTGAGGACAAAGCACACTGGAAAGGACATGTGGTGGCCTGTGGGGACTATCATATTAGTCAGATGACCCGTTCAGGCACGTGGGTGGACCCTGGGGTAGACCTTGGTGTGGGCCCCATGTGTCTTCGGGGTAACCGGTGGTACCACCGGGTACCACCCACGTGCCTGAACGGGTCATATGACTAATTATAGTCCCCACAGGCCAACACATGTCCTTTCCAGTGTGTTTTGTCCTCACTCACACACACCCTGAGAAACTTGCCAGAAGGTCACCATCCTGATCACTACTCCAGGCCAAGCACGCTTAACTGTGGAGTTCTAATCAGACAGGCTCCCGAAAAGGAAGGTGCACCTTGTTGACATGAGTCATATCATTTAGTCATTTTAACCCTTTATCATTTGGGGATGTTACAATCACCCCCCCTTTAGAGCACAACGCCCTCGTTGTGGGCCCTACATCTCAACTCAGGCAGTTCATCGCACTTAAGGCCGGGTTTCTCCTCTGATACCAAATATGAAAACCGGGTCCCGATGACAGCACAACCACCCCGCCTTAACATGGCCGTCAGGTCCTGGACCACCAGGTACCACCAGTTGCCCCGAAGACAAGTGGGGCCCACCCCAGGGTCCACCCACGTGCCTGAACGGGTCATATGACTAATTATAGTCCCCATAGGCCAACACATGTCCTTTCCAATATGCTTTGTCCTCACTCACACACACCCTGGGAAACTTCCCAGAAGGTCACCCATCCTGATCACTACTCCAGGTCAAGCACGCTTAACTGTGGAGTTCTAATCAGACAGGCTCCCGAAAAGGAAGGTGCAGCTTGTTGACATGAGTCATATCATTTAGTAATTTTAAACCTTTATCATTTGGGGATGTTACAATCACCCCCCCTTTAGATCACAACGCCCTCGTTGTGGGCCCTATATCTCAACCCAGGCAGTGCACCGCACTTAAGGCTGGGTTTCTCCTCTGATACCAAATATGAAAACCGGGTCCCGTTGACATGAGTCATATCATTTAGTCATTTTAACCCTTTATCATTTGGGGATGTTACAATCACCCCCCCTTTAGAGCACAACACCCTCGTTGTGGGCCCTACATCTCAACCCAGGCAGTGCACCGCACTTAAGGCTGGGTTTCTCCTCTGATACCAAATATGAAAACCGGGTCCCGTTGTTGACATGAGTCATATCATTTAGTCATTTTAACCCTTTATCATTTGGGGATGTTACAATCACCCCCCCTTTAGAGCACAACGCCCACGTTGTGGGCCCTACATCTCAACCCAGGTAGTGCACCGCACTTAAGGCTGGGTTTCTCCTCTGATACCAAATAAGAAAACCGGGTCCCGTTGTTGACATGAGTCATATCATTTAGTCATTTTAACCCTTTATCATTTTGGGATGTTACAATCACCCCCCCCTTTAGAGCACAACGCACTCGTTGTGGGCCCTACATCTCAACTCAGGCAGTGCACCGCACTTAAGGCTGCGTTTCTCCTCTGATATCAAATATGAAAACCGGGTCCCGGTGACAGCACAACCACCCCGCCTTAACATGGCCGTCAGGTCCGGGCCCACCAGGTACCACCAGTTGCCCCGAAGACACATGGGGCCCACCCCAGGGTCCACCCACGTGCCTGAACGGGTCATCTGACTAATTATAGTCCCCATAGGCCAACACATGTCCTTTCCAGTGTGTTTTGTCCTCACTCACACACACCCTGAGAAACTTCCCAGAAGGTCACCCATCCTGATCACTACTCCAGGCCAAGCACGCTTAACTGTGGAGTTCTAATCAGACAGGCTCCCGAAAAGGAAGGTGCACCTTGTTGACATGAGTCATATCATTTAGTCATTTTAACCCTTTATCATTTGGGGATGTCACAATCACCCCCCCTTTAGAGCACAACGCCCTCATTGTGGGCCCTACATCTCAACCCAGGCAGTGCACCGCACTTAAGGCTGGGTTTCTCCTCTGATACCAAATATGACAACCGGGTCCCGGTGACAGCACAACCACCCCGCCTTAACATGGCCGTCAGGTCCTGACCGACCAGTTACCACCAGTTGCCCCGAAGACACGTGGGACCCACCCCAGGGTCCAGCCACGTGCCTGAACGGGTTATCTGACTAATGATAGTCCCCACAGGCCAACACATGTCCTTTCCAGTGTGCTTTGTCGTCACTCACACACACCCTGGGAAACATCCCAGAAGGTCACCCATCCTGATCACTACTCTAGGCCAAGCACGCTTAACTGTGGAGTTCTAATCAGACACTCTCCCGAAAAGGAAGGTGCACCTTATTGACATGAGTCATATAATTTAGTCATTTTAACCCTTTATCATTTGGGGATGTTACAATCACCCCCCCTTTAGAGCACAACACCCTCGTTGTGGGCCCTACATCTCAACCCAGGCAGTACACCGCACTTAAGGCTGGGTTTCTCCTCTGATACCAAATATGAAAACCGGGTCCCAGTGACAGCACAACCACCCCGCCTTAACATGGCCGCCAGGACCTGGCCCACCAGGTACCACCAGTTGCCCCGAAGACACATGGGGCCCACCCTGGGGTCCACCCACGTGCCTGAACGGGTCATCTGACTAATGATAGTCCCCACAGGCCAACACATGTCCTTTCCAGTGTGCTTTTTCCTCACTCACACACACCCTGAGAAACTTTCCAGAAGGTCACCCATCCTGATCACAACTCCAGGCCAAGCACGCTTAACTGTGGAGTTCTAATCAGACAGGCTCCTGAAAAGGAAGGTGCACCTTGTTGACATGAGTCATATCATTTAGTCATTTTAACCCTTTATCATTTAGGGATGTTACAATCACCCCCCCTTTAGAGAACAACACCCTCGTTGTGGGCCCTGCATCTCAACTCAAGCAGTGCACCGCACTTAAGGCTGGGTTTCTCCTCTGATACCAAATATGAAAACCGGGTCCTGGTGACAGCACAACCACCCCGCCTTAACATGGCCGTCAGGTCCTGGCCCACCAGGTACCACCAGTTGCCCCGAAGACAAGTGGGGCCCACCCCAGGTACCACCAGTTGCCCTCGTTGTGGGCCCTACATCTCAACTCAGGCATTGCACCGCACTTAAGGCTGGGTTTCTCCTCTGATACCAAATATGAAAACCAGGTCCCAGTGACATCACAACCACCCCGCCTTAACATGGCCGTCAGGTCCTGGCCCACCAGGTACCACCAGTTGCCCCGAAGACAAGTGGGGCCCACCCCAGGTACCACCAGTTGCCCTCGTTGTGGGCCCTACATCTCAACTCAGGCATTGCACCGCACTTAAGGCTGGGTTTCTCCTCTGATACCAAATATGAAAACCAGGTCCCAGTGACATCACAACCACCCCGCCTTAACATGGCCGTCAGGTCCTGGCCCACCAGGTACCACCAGTTGCCCCGAAGACACGTGGGGCCCACCCCAGGGTCCACCCACGTGCCTGAACGGGTCATCTGACTAATTATAGTCCCAACACATGTCCTTTCCAGTGTGCTTTGTCCTCACTCACACACACCCTGAGAAACTTCCCAGAAGGTCACCCATCCTGATCACTACTCCAGGACAAACACGCTTAACTATGGAGTTCTAATCAGACAGGCTCCCGAAAAGGAAGGTGCACCTTGTTGACATGAGTCATATCATTTAGTCATTTTAACCCTTTATCATTTGGGGATGTTACAATCACCCCCCCTTTAGGGCACAACGCCCTCATTATGGGCCCTACATATCAACCCAGGCAGTGCACCGCACTTAAGGCTGGGTTTCTCCTCTGATACCAAATTTGACAACCGGGTCCCGGTGACAGCACAACCACCCCGCCTTAACATGGCCATCAGGTCCTGACCCACCAGGTACCACCAATTGCCCCGAAGACACGTGGGGCCCACCCCAGGGTCCACCCACGTGCCTGAACGGGTCATCTGACTAATGATAGTTCCCACAGGCCAACACATGTCCTTTCCAGTGTGCTTTGTCCTCACTCACACACACCCTGAGAAACTTCCCAGAAGGTCATCCATCCGGATCACTACTCCATGCCAAGCATGCTTAACTGTGGAGTTCTAATCAGACAGGCTCCCGAAAAGAAAGGTTCACCTTGTTGACATGAGTCATATAATTTAGTCATTTTAACCCTTTATCATTTGGGGATGTTACAATCACCCCCCCTCTTTAGAGCACAACGCCCTCGTTGTGGGCCCTACATCTCAACCCAGGCAGTGCACCACACTTAAGGCTGGGTTTCTCCTCTGATACCAAATATGAAAACCGGGTCCTAGTGACAACACAACCACCCCGCCTTAACATGGCCGTCAGGTCCTGGCCCACCAGGTACCACCAATTGCCCCGAAGACACGTGGGGCCCACCCTAGGGTCCACCCACGTGCCTGAACGGGTAATCTGACTAATGATAGTCCCCACAGGCCAACAGATTTCCTTTCCAGTGTGCTTTGTCCTCACTCACACACACCCTGGGAAACTTCCCAGAAGGTCACCCATCCTGATCACTACTCCAGGCCAAGCACACTTAACTGTGGAGTTCTAATCAGACAGGCTCCCGAAAAGGAAGATGCACCTTGTTGACATGAGTCATATCATTTAGTCATTTTAACCCTTTATCATTTGGGGATATTACAATCACCCCCCTTTAGAGCACAACGCCATCGTTGTGGGCCCTACATCTCAACCCAGGCAGTGCACCACACTTAAGGCTGGGTTTCTCCTCTGATACCAATTATGACAACCGGGTCCCGGTGATAGCACAACCACCCCGCCTTAACATGGCCGCCAGGTCCTGGCCCACCAGGTACCACCAGTTGCCCCGAAGACACGTGGGGCCCACCCCAGGGTCCACCCACGTGCCTGAACGTGTCATATGACTAATGATAGTCCCCACAGGCCAACACATGTCCTTTCTAGTGTGCTTTGTCCTCACTCACACACACCCTGGGAAACTTCCCAGAAGGTCACCCATCCTGATCACTACTCCAGGACAAGCACGCTTAACTGTGGAGTTCTAATCAGACAGGCTCCTGAAATGGAAGGTGCACCTTGTTGACATTAGTCATATCATTTAGTCATTTTAACCCTTTATCATTTGGGGATGTCACAATGATACTTTAATTGGATGAACTAGAAGAGATAAAAAAGGATGCCTATGAGAATGATAAGATTTATAAAGAGAAAACCAAGAAATGGAATGATTAGTACATCATGTGATGAATCTTTACACAAGGAAATAAGGTATTATTATTCAAATCCTGATTAAAAATGTTCCATGGGAATCTCAAATCCAGATGGTCAGGACCCTTCATAGTCATACAAGTATTCCCCTATGGGACCATTGAAATTAAAAAAGGAAGTAAGCCACACTTAAAAGTAAACAATCCATGATTGAAGATATATTAGGAACCATTCCTCTAGGGGTGTGTCATAAATTTGAGATTCATATGAGCACTGTTGAGTCAATCTCTTGACGTTAAATGAAGTGTTGATTGGGTGGAAACCCAGGATAGGTAAATGTAGGATAGAGTAGGATAGAATATGGTTTAGGACAACTTGGGTCAAACTATAATCAAAGGACTGGGATCTGGTACACAAATGTTTGAAAATCCAAAATTACATGTTGTGTAATCAAATACACAACATGTGTGGTTCATAAATGAAAAATAGAAAATTACCGAATTACACATCATGTAATTTCATGACTTATTAATGTGTGAACCCTAAGTTCACAACATCTAATCTCCCCCTATTTTTCTCCCCTATCTCACCATGCACAACCCAACCCCTCCCCTTCAGTTGATCCCTCTACCTCACCTAATCCTCACCGAAACCTCCTTCAAACCCCTCTCTCAAATCCACCCCTCCTACCCATTCTATCACATATGTTTCACTTTCAATGGAATGTATAAAGACCATGATCACTCCTTCTTTATATCTAGCACCTAAATATGAGTTTCCTCCACCAGTCAAATGCCAAAGGGTTATTATTCCATCATCACCTCCTGCTTCGACTTCCTCCAGATCTGCTTCGGCCTCCGCAACACCGTCAGCCACTGAGAACTCCCAATAGACATCCATTGGGCTGTAGAATGAAACTCATCCACATATTCACCCCATCATGCACTTTTCGAACCCCAAGAACCAGGTTTCATTGGTCTGTTTGTAGGTGAATCCCATGCGGATCAACAAAACATTAGATATGGTCGTCCTCTCCCATATGCACATCAGCCAGGAGGTCCTATGGCTCCTTTACCACCTGTATATCACTACCATTGTATATGTTCATAGGGATTCTTGCAGAGAGATATCCCTTTAGTTCTTGAATACCATTGAGATGAAAATCGATAGCATTCTCTTTTGACTAGGTAGTCACTCCCATGAAATCTTTTTCACTGAGTTTGTATTTGGCCTTGGAATTTAATCCTCCTCTTCATCACCTCCTTAGTATTATTGACTCTTCATCGCAAGATGAGAGGTTTAGAAGCCTCCTGTCTCTGGAGGATGATTTTTTAGGCCCCTTAGAGCATCCACGATCCTCATATTATGAAATCGAAACAACTCAGAGGTGCCTCACTCTGGATCCATCATCAGGAATTAACTCATTCCTAGTTTTCTCGTATAAAGTCTCATGATTCTATCATCCAGTTGGAAATATTAATCCTTTCCATTTCTATGGGAGGACATGCCATCAACATGGAATCTTAGTTTGTATTATACTTTAGGGATAATGCATATAATACATGAGGTACGCTGATGGGTGGGTCCTTCATCACTCATCTATCTTGACATCTCGGTGTTTTTGACACCACCCTTCCCTTTATCTCTCTTAGCCCAATGGAGTATATTGAATTCCTTCTGCTTCACAAGATGAAGCTACTAATGAAGGAAAATGAAATCTATCTATGGGTGTTGAGATTCATTTAGGATGCTGATGAGGCACCCATAGACCATAATATTGACCAAGCACCTGCTCCTGCCACCTCTGATCCCAACCTTACTACTAACTCTATCTCATATCATCCCTCCACTACCACCATTCCCACTCCCATGCCTTACCCTACTCACACCCATTTCACTTCCCCATACACCACTATCATACCCACCCCATATACCACCCAACCCACCCCTTATGACCTTTGGATTTATCACCAATACATTATGGTGAACCTTCATTAGATATTCCATCACCTAGGAATCCCATTCATTACACCACCCTTATTTACCATCTCTTCATCCCTTTCATCCACTCAGTCTCCAAATCGAGTAGGCCCTTCATCTTCCACCATTCCTACACCAACCGCCACCCCTTCCGACCTACCATTTAAGCTAACAAACCCTATTTCCCAATAGGAAATTCTAGCAGAGTAGGCTCAATGAGGAAAGGGAACTGCTCCCCTATCATCTTCTGAGGTACCTTTCATCGATCTTATTTACAGATCCATGATCACACTCAGGATTAGTACCTCAGCATTGCTATCCAATGAGATAGCTACCAGCACCATGAAACCCTCTATAATGGTTGATTTTCTAGATCTTTCCTCCATTGCTGATATTGATCAGGTGGTCCATCTATAGGCAACGTCTATTTGGGAGAGGAATGTAGATGAGTAGCTTGAGGATTTTGAATACTCTTAGTTTATCCCAGTCCCCTCCCCCTTTTTTACTCTATTTGGGTGATCATATTTTTTACTATCTATAATCCATCTCACTGATGTATCATTACACTTATTATATATATGGGATATTAATTTTTCTTCACCGTTTCTTGTCTTATTTTTCATTTCATTACTATATTACATTAGCCATGTTGATCTCTTTTTGCCTATTATATGGTCACCACTACACTTGTTCTATCACCATCTACCCTTATAATATGAATGAATCAACATCAATTATTTTGGCTATCTATATGGATGATGAGGTCTTTGATATCACTTTATGGGAGGCAACCCATATTTCATTTATTTTATTTGTTTTTAGTCTTGTACTTAGGATTTTTGTTTTCATTTCATTATCATTTTTTATAGACTATCATTGAGATTCATTATACCCCCACATCTGCATATATGTCACACTCCAACTTTTAAATTTATTTAAATTTTATTATTTCATGGTTTTGAGTTCTCTCATTGAGGATTGGGTTGAATGAGGGGTTAAATTTTTTGAGGATTGTTATTTTTTATGGGTTTCGGGCCAATGGATGAGCACCACACAGTTACCGCTAACTGTTCAATCAGCCTTGGTGACCGCGTGATTACCCAGATCATAAAAATAAATAAATTTAATAAATTTTTATACCTTAATAATAATAATAATATTGTGTAGATAATAATAATAATATCAAATTGTTGTAATTCTATTATTTATAAATCGATATTAATAATATTATTTTTAATTTTTTTGTTAATAATAATATTATTAAAGAAATGAAATAAATGAAATAAATTTTATTAATGTGATATTATTATTATTATTAATATTATTATTGTTATATTATTAGTTTTATCACTACTGAAAATATGATCTCTACCAACGGTTTGGAATCATTGGTATAGCCCTCCAAACCATTAGTATAGCCTATACCAATGGTTTAGAGAACCATTGCCAAGTAATCCATAGTGATTGGTCTATACCAATGGTTTTGGGAAAATCATTGGTATAATTAATATGAAAATCTATACCAACGGTTCCATAAAACCGTTGGTATATGTAATTCAAAAAACAATCATCTGGTTGGTTTTGATCCCATCACCTCCCGTTTGTGATTGAATGACCTAACCACTAACCTAAATTACTTTTGTGAACATAATTTCATAAATATATATATGCATTATCATAAGTATTTTAAATTTTGATTTATTTAATGTCCTCTGTAAGAAGATTCCATTAAAAATACATGTACATATACCAACGGTTCTCAAAACCGTTAGTATAGACCTATACCAACGGTTTTGAGAACCGCTGGTATAGGTTCTTGGATTTTGGGACCTGTACTAACAGTTTTGGACAAACCATTGGTATAGGGGGGACCTATACCAACAGTTTGGCCAAAACCATTGGTATAGGGTCTCTATAATGGACCTATACCAATGGTTTTGGCCAAACCGCTGGTATAGGTCCAAATTAGTGAACTATACCAACGGTTTTCCCAAAACCATTGGTATAGATCCAAATTAGCGACCTATACCAAAGGTTTTGGGAAAACCGTTGGTATAGGTCCAAATTAGTGAACTATACCAACGGTTTGCCCAAAACTGTTGGTATAGATCATATTTCTAGTAGTGTATTATTATTATTATTATCTACATGTTATTATTATTATTATTATTATTTTATTATAAATATTAACAATATTGTTATTATTATTGTTATAATTGTTGTTATTATTTATTTTATTACTAAGTTTGTAGTTATTGTTATAATAATAATAATAATAATAATAATATTATTATTATAAGAAATTAAGAAAAGGGGGAAAATGAGGGAGGAATTCTAGCACCCCCCTTTACACTACACCCCCTTGTCTGGCTTCAGGGTGCGTGCCCCAGCTCCCTGGTTCTTTCCTGGCACACCAAGACACCTCTGGAATCCTCCCTTTCTCTGACGCATGGTCCCTAATCCCCCTCCCTCGCGGATCTACTTTGATCCAACGAACCCCCACCCCCCTTCTTCTTGGTGCGACACACCAACATCTCTGATCCTGCTTGGCGCAGCACACCAGTCACACAACCCTCCTCTGGATAGCGCTCTCCCTATCGGAACCATCCGGTCTTGCTCTGACTAACCATTCCTTCCGGCACTACACAGAGCCTCCACCCTTCCTCTGGTAGACTATTTCTAGAAAACCCAAACCCCCTTTCTGGCGGTCTTTCGGCATGAATCCAAACCCCCTTTTAGCACCTCTTCCTCCCCTCTAGTGTGCAAACTTCTCCCCTTTGGTGTGTATTCCCTTTGAATTTGTGTTTTTCCTTATTTTTGACCAAACCCTAATACTGAAATTGATATTTCACACATTTTTCTCATTAATTAGGGTGCACGGTTGGTTCGTAGGGTGTTGTTCTTCCTCTCGTTGAAGCGGCGTCGTGATCGTATGCCATTGAGGTAGGCGAATCCGAGTTTATCCTTTCTGAAGAATTCCTTTAACACTTGAACCCTTCAAATTATTTATTTTATTTGATTCAAAGATTTATTTTACTTCTAATTGGTCTTATTTAGTGTTTATAAATTTTTAGCAGTTGTTAAAAATAATTTTTATGCGTTTCTTTGAATATTCTCATCTGCATCAATGCAAAAAGT
The DNA here is from genome assembly GCA_963277665.1 of Viscum album. Taxonomy (NCBI): domain Eukaryota; kingdom Viridiplantae; phylum Streptophyta; class Magnoliopsida; order Santalales; family Viscaceae; genus Viscum; species Viscum album. The sequence goes on along the minus strand of OY728150.1, from coordinate 1,284,747,887 downwards.
GTTTGATTAATAACTAGTTTTGTTTCAATAAATTTTTTATACATGGTTCACATTTTGATAATGTTTATGGATATTTTGTTGGGGTTATTTTATGGTAATATAGTTTGATACAAATAACCTTGAAGGTAAACATTTAATTATGTCAATGTCTATATGTACTTAGCGCATTTGATGAAATGTCATTGTTCTTGAAGAGTGGGATTAGGGGTTTTTATGAACTGTTAGTTTTAATTATGATGTGATGGTAATTTCTTGTATGTGAAATTGGTTTGGTGTGTATAGTTTAGTAATATCATAGCTTAACTTTTGTTGTAAAATGTTTTAAAAAGGGTTTTATGGTTTTAAAAGTGATTGTTCATGTTTTCTAAATGATGTGGAAGGTTGGGCATCACTTTAAAGATTTTGGTGATTTTGTGAAAGTTGTTTAAAGTGTATTATTGAATTTTGGTGTGCCACTAGATGTTGTCACATCCATGGGTTCACTTGGTGCACACATAGATGTGTCATCAAGTAAAGGTGGTACTTTACATTAGTGATTCCTTGAAAACTTAGTTTCCTAAATGGTTCTTTTTTTTCTAAATAAAGTTGGGTCTTTTGTGTGGGTTCTAAAAATGGATTTAAAGGTGTTCCTCAAGTTTGGACCATTTTTCCTTGAAGCCTCTTTAGGCATGGGTTAAATTGGTTAAAGGCCATTTGGAAATCATGTAGTGTTTGGTGTGTATGTTTTTGAAACTTAAGGGCCCATTTGGCTTGGTGAATATAAAATAAGTGTCTGCAATATGTTTTGGGTAAATGCATTGGACATGTAGACTTAAAGTACCATTTGGAACTTCTAGCTCTTGTGTAATGTTTGTGTTGACTCTTTGAAATGATTATGTTTCAGAAACTACGTGGCCATTTGGAAAACTTAATGTTTTTTGAAAAGTTTTAAATGGTTATATTTTATAAAGGCCTAGTTGGAACCTTATGTCACTTTAAAAGTGTGAGAACCCAATTAAAAACTTAAAGCACTTTGTGAAATGGTTTAAAAGTTCATGTGATGTGATAGCCCAATTAACACCTTGGATTATATGGTGTATACATGTTTTTATCTATATATATATCTAGTGAAAAAACCACTATAGGAGGGATATCCCTTTATAGGTTATCATGTAGGGTGTTCGTGTTTGGAGTAGGCAAGTGCAGTGATGACAGGTAAGATGAGTCACGCGTGCGAGGGTCTCCTACTTACATAACATTATTACAACCACCATGAGTTACTAGGAATCTTTTAGAGGGTCAAGTGATGGTTTCTGATCAACCCCAATTAGATGGGTTGGTACTCCCTAGATTTTCTTTTAGGACAGGCGAGTTGTGTCACTAGTGAGGCCAGGTTAGGGTAGCTAGTTGGTTATTGACTTATGGACTTTACCATACAACGACAGGTGGTTCCAAACCGAGTACATCCAGGGGTCTTCTAGGGATGTTTAGGATCACCCATGGTTACTTAATTATGTATATTGTCTGTTTAGTTTCCATTATACTAGCTTATTTCCAACTTTCACTATTTTCCTGTTTTACTCTAGCCCAACTTTAGTATCCTTTGTTTTCGGTTTTGTTTATAAAATGGAAAATGGTTTTGGAAATGGTACGTAGCGTGTGTTGGATTTTTAAATAGGAAAAACATGTTGCTTATTTTAAAATGTGAAAAACCTATTTTTATATTTGTATCTCAAACTTGTTTTAATGGATTGTTTCAGGAAAGGATACGTTGGATTATATGGTTTATCTTGGCAACCCAACTGAGAATTTTAATGCTCACACCTATTCTATCTTTTTAGATATAGGTTCAATTTCTTGTTCAGGTTCCTAGTTCAACTGCTCAGTGATAGAATGGGTTTTGTTTTGAGGTTGGTGGTAACCAAGAGTTCACACAAAGATTGCGAGGTAGCGACTTGGTTTCCTTGTTTTTAGTTCTCGGTTTGTTGGTTGGACCTTGTAACTGAATCTTTTTATTTATATTATTTTAAGATTTAGTTTCTGTTTTGTTTCATGCTCTGTTTGTTTATTTGGTTTATTTGATCCTGGTTTTGGGCTGAAATCATTCCCATTGGTATGTTTGATTCCCGAAACTAGTTGTCATCCTGGTGGGATCAGGAATTCCCCTCGAAACATGTTACAGATCGGCTCGGGTGACCGATTTATGGTCGACTAGGGTTGTTTCATGAAAAAATGGTATAAGAGGAGGCCCTTGCTATTTGAGGTGTCCGGTAGATAGAGATTAGGATTGTCGGGGCTCAGAAGGTAGGTTATGGGTCAGTACCTAATCACCACTGCTCATGAGGAGACCTAAGTTACCAGGGGTAGTCCGGTTTTTGAGTATTTTTTATTTGTTTTGGATCAAGGGATGACAATAGAGGTGACTCGGTGTCACGCTATGACCCCACATGGAGTAGTGAACCATGTGGCGCCTAGGTTCCTAGTTTAGGGTCCTCTTAGTGTTATTCTTACTTGGGTATTGGCTCACTACCATGTCACTAGGTTAAGTGAAACTACTAGTTCCTCAATCTGACAGCTTGGAGCAAGTTAGGTTTTGTTTGATTTTGATTGGTGTGAGTGACTTTTGAAAATGGAAGTGGGTTTGAAATGATTTTTTTTCTTTCAAATGGTCTTAAATTGGTAAAGTGGGGTTTAGTTTTTGGAAATTGGCCTTGGAAGATGGCAGTTTTGAAATTTAAATGAAAGTAGTGATTTTGTAAGAAATGTTTTGGTTGTGTTTATATTTGTTTGGTTGTTTCTAGATTGAGGTGCTCTTTTTAATTTTTCTTTAGGTTGATATCTTTTTTAGTCTTGTGTTTTATAAGTTATTTAGAAAATACCCCCAGAAAGGTACTCAAGGTTTCTGATAAGTCATGACTAGTTTTTGGTCCTTCTCGGATGTTGCCTATCCTTCACAGCGATCAGGGTCTATTAGAGACAGTGGGGTGGCTTGAAGAGGTCAATCACATCTTCAAGGTATTGGGAACTCCCATAGTTGTCAGAGTGCATGCCATTTTTGGTCTGTTCGAAGGTCTATCTCTGGATGAATGAGAGTTGTTTTCCCCACCGTCAATAAAAGTTGGGATGATATGGTATGTCTTTAAATCTGAATTTTTTTTATGGTTCAAACCTGAAGAGGTGAATACAAATAAAAGGGAATAAATTATGCACATTCAACAAGGCCAACGGATGGTGAAGACATATGTTGATCATTTCAAGGAACTTGTGTCCTTTTCTCCAGAGCTAGCGTCGATGGATTTTATGAAGACTTCTCTCTTCATTGAGGGTCTTCATATAGAGATCAAGGAGAAGGTACTCCCTTATAAGGACCATCATTTCAAGAAGCTTATGGATGAGTTTTTCTTAGCTGAGTTGGTCTCAAGAGTGCAAATGGTTGGAAATCTAGTGTATATAGTTTCTTGTGAAGGTTCCCCATCTGGCGAGTAGGGTGTGCTAGAGGGACCTGTTTTTGAAAAATCTCCTTCATCGATTATGACTTCCAGTTCATTGGATCATCCTTGTGTGTGACACTAGTGTGACCTGTTTAGGTACTTGAAGCTGTCATGCCACATCTCTCCAAAGATGTTCCATCATTGCGGCTGTCTAAGTAATCTGGAGAAGTTTTGTAGGAACCATCTCCTGAAGAAGAAATTCTAATCAGGGGATGCTAGTACCTGACTATGAGGCATAAGATGCTTCATCTATCAGATCCCCAACCTCAGGTCTTAGGGTGAAGATCGTGCACAATCAGGAGTTACCGGGGGTGTGAAGCCCCGATCTGGGTTGTGAGTTCTGTGTAGGGACTGGAACATCTAAATCCTTTTATTTCTTGTTTTTATGTTGTTAAAGTTTTACTATTACTATAAGTTCATCATTTCAATGGGGGAATGTGATGAAATTATTCTATTATAATACAAAATTTCCGTTTATCTGATTATGGTTTTATGAATTGTGCATTTTTCTTAACGTGTGTTTAGCCCTTGTATGGGTTGATCTCGATTTAGTTATGTTCCTTTGGATATGTAAGTTCCTATAGAAGAATCTAAGTTTGCAGTTATGCTCAGGTCCACTACTTGGTTAAGTTCCTCTCGGAGGTTTTCCTCTAGTGGTGGGAGGGTTTTGGTCTGGGTTGAGAGTTCCAAGTTTCAGCGGTGGTGTTGTTTCAATAATCTTATATAAGTTAGTTTGGATCGGTTGGAAGTTCCCGCGTCGGCCCCCATCCTAAGGTTGTATGTTTGGGTGTTAAATTTTTGCACTAGTTGAGTTCTTATGGTGGGGAGAACCCTGTCGTATTCTCCCGTTCTCTTGTGTTGTGGTTTCTTTCGGTTTCAATTGGGCATGGATTCAAGTTCTATTTAGCATTCAGATGGATGACTTTCTGGGGGTATAAAGTGTTTATGATGGGGAGAATTGTCACACCCTAACTTTTAATTTTATTATTTCTTGGCTTCGGGTTCTCTCATTGAGGCTCAGGTTGAACACAGGTTAAATTTTTTGAGGATTGTTATTTTTGGTGGGTTTTGAGCCGATGCACGGGCACTGCACGATTACTGCTAATCGTGCGGTCAACCTCAGTGACCGTGCGATTACCCAGATCTTAAAAATAAATAAATTTAATAATTTTTTATACCTTAATAATAATAATAATATTATTGTGTAGATAATCATAATAATAATATTATTAAATTGTTGTAATACTATTATTTATAAATTGATATTAATAGTATTATTTTTAAATTTGTTGCTAATATTATTATTATTAAAGAAATGAAATAAATTTTATTAATGTGATATTATTATTATTAAGATTATTATTGTTATATTATTGGTTTTATTATTATTATTATTATTATCATGTTACTATTATTATTTTTATTATGATTATGTTATTATAAATATTAACATTATTGTTATTAATATTGTTATAATTATTGTTATTATTTATTTTATTACTAAGGTTATAATTATTGTTATTATTATTATTATTATTATTTTATTATTATTATTAATATTATTATTAAAAATTAAAAAATGGGGTGGAAATGAGGGATTAACCCTAGCAACCCCTCCTTCATGCTACGACCCCCCCTGTTTGGCTTCACGACGCACACCCCAGCTCCCCGATTCCTTCCCGGTGCACCAGGACACCTCCGGCCTCCTACCTTGCCTTCGCACACATTCCCTGGTCCCCCTCTCCCTCACTACTCTGCTTTTATTCAGCGAACCCCCTACTGACCCTTATGCTTGTCACGACACACCAGCGACGCCACTTCTACTTGGCACGACACACCGGCTGCGCGACCCTCCTCTAGACAGTGTGCTCCCTACCGGCACCATCCAGTCCTACTCCGACCAACCCTTCCCTCTGTCCCTGTACAAAACCTCTACCCTTCCTCTGGTGACATATTTCAAAAAACCCAAACCCCCTATTCAGCAGTCTTCTGATGCGAACCCGAACCCCCTTCGTAGCGCCTCCACCTCCCCTCTGGTGCACAGACTCCTCCCCTCCAGTGTGTCTTCCCTTTGAATTTATGTTTTTCCTTATTTTTGACCAAACCCTAATACTGCAGTTGATATTTCAAGCATTTTTATCATTTATTAGGGTGCGTGTTTTATCCATATGGTGCTATTCTTCCTTCTAATGAAGCGACGACACGATCGCACGCCATTGAGGTAGGTGAATTTGAGTTTATCCTTTTTGGTGCATTCCTTTAACACTTATAACTTTGAAATTATTTATTTTATTTGATTCAAAAATTTATTTTACTCCTAATTGGTATGCTTTAATGTTTATAAATTTTTATTAGTTGTTAAAAAATAGTTTTTTATGAGTTTCTTTGAGTATGCTCATTTTTTTAATGCGAAAAGTGTTTGATTAATGCCCAGTTTTATTTCAAAAATTTTATACATGGTTTTCATTTTGATAATGTTTATGGATATTTTTTGGGGCATTTTTATGGCAATATATTTTGATAAAAATAACCTTGAAGGTAAAAATTTAATTATGTCAATGTCTATATGTACTTAGCACATTTGATAAAATGTCATTGTTCTTGTAGAGTGGGATTAGGGGTTTTTATGAATTGTTAGTTTTAATTATGCTATGATGGTAATTATTGTCTGTGAAATTGGTTTGGTTTGTATGGTTTAGTAATTTCATAGATTATCTTTTGTTTTAAAATGTTTTAAAAAGGGTTTTATGGTTTTAAAAGGGGTTTTTCATGTTTTGTAAATGATGTGGAAGGTTGGGTATCAGTTTAAAGCTTTTAGTGATTTTTTGAAAGTGTCTTATTTAATGTTGGTTCTCCACTAGATGTTGTCACATCCATGGGTGCACTAGGTGCACTCATAGATGTTTCATCAAGTGAAGGTGGTACTTTAAATTGGTGCATCCTTGAAAACTTAGTTTTCTAAATGGTTCTTATTTTTCTAAATGAATTTGGGTCTTTTGTGTGGTTTTTAAAAATGACTTTAAAGGTGTTACTCAAGTTTGGCCTATTTGGTCTTGAAGCCTCTTTTGGCATGGGTTAAATTGGGAAATGCCATTTTGGAAATTGTGTAGTGTTTGGTGTGTGTGTTTTTGGAACTTAAGGGCCCGTTTGGATTAGTGAATATAAAATAAGTGTTTGCAAGATGTTTTGGGTAATTGCATTGGATATGTCGACTTAAAGGCCCATTGGGAACCTCCATATCTAGTGTAATGTTTGTATCGACTCTTTTAAATGATTGTGTTTTGGAAACTGTGTGAATGTTTGGAAAACTTAATGTTTTGTGAAATTTTTTAAATGGTTATATGTTATAAATGCTTGGTTAGAACCTTATGTCACTTTGAAAGTGTGAGCACCTGATTTATAACTTAAACGCTTTGTAAAATGGTTTAAAATTTTATGTGATGTGATGGTCCGGTTAGCACCTTGGATTATATGGAATATACATGTTTGTATCTATATATATATATATCTAGTGGGAACCACTATTGTAGGGATATCCCTTTATGGATTATCGTATAGGGTGTTCGTGTTTGGGGTAGGCAAGTGTGGTGATGGCATGTAAGACGAGTCACGCGTGGAAGGGCCTCCTACTTATACATCATTACTACATCCACCATGGGTTCCTAGGAATATTTTATAGGGTTGAGTGATAGTTGTTGATCAACCCTGATGAGATGGGTTGGTACCCCTAGATTTGCTGCTAGGCCAGGCGGGTTGTACCACTAGTGAGGCTAGATCAGGGCAGCTAGTTAGTTATTGAATTAGGGGCTTCACCATATGCCAACTGGTGGTTCCAAACTAAATACGTCCAAGGGTATTCTAGGAATGTTTAGGATCACCCATGGTTACTTAATTATGTACATTGTTTGTTTACTTTAGATATTATAAGTTTATTCCCAACTTGAACTATTTACCTATTTTACTCTAGCCCAGCTTTAGTATCCTTTGTTTTGGATTTTGTTTATAAAATGACAAATGGTTTTGGAAACAGTACGTAGAGTGCATTGTATTTTTAAATGGAAAAAACATGTTGCTTATTTTAAAATGTGAAAACCCTAATTTTATATTTTTATCTCAAACTTGTGTTAATGGATTATTTCGGGAAAAGAGATGTTGGATTCTGTGGTTTATCTTGGCAACCCTACTGATCATTTTAATTCTCATGCCTATCCTATCTTTTTAGATGCAGGTTCAGTTTCTTGTTTAGGTTCCTAGTTTAACTACTTAGTGATGAAGAAGGTTTGGTTTTGAGGTTGATGGTGACCAAGAGGTCACATAAAGATTGTGAGGTAGAAGTTTGGTTTCCTTGTTTTTAGTTCTCAATCTATTGGTTGAACCTTATAAGTGAATATTTTTATTTATATTCTTTTAAGATTTAGTTGTCATTTTTCTGCATGCTTTATTTGTTTATTTAGTTTATTTGATCCTATTTTGGTCTGAAATTGTTTCCATTGGTTGTATGTTTGATGCACGACACTAGTTTCCATCCCCAGGGGATCAATAACACCCCTCAGGACATGTTGCTGACCAGCTTGGGTGACCGATTCATGGTCAACCTAGGTTGGTTCGTGATAATATATCTGAGCTGTTTTAAAATCTTATCCATTGTGTGAACCTTCCCATTACAATGATCTTATCATGTTTCAAACCTATGAACTAATTTTTATCTAGTGTAGGACTTTTCTTTCTAACACATTTTAAAGGTAGCCGAATTTGAAATCAAGATTCACCCGGTTCCCCCATGGAATAACACTCATATAGGGAGCTCTTAATTACCTAAAAATCATTTCCAAAATTTCCATTTCATTCTATCTATGATGTATCTATCACATCTCTCCCATGAGGATTTTTAAGATAGTGTAGACACTGTCTCATTTTAAGTGTGGGAGATTTTTTCTTGAGTTATACAATCAATACAATTGTATTATTTCTTATTTTTATTTATCTAGGAGAAATTTTTCATTAGAAGGATGATTTAAACATGAAAACTCATTTCACCCATTTAAATAAAAGACAAATTTAAGTTGTTAATTTTTTAAATTCATATTTTACTCATATTTATATTTTTAGAATTATTGATGAGTTTAATAATTTAATTCAAATTCAAAAAAATTTGAAATTGATTTTAATTGATGTATTACTTGATTTTTATACCCCGATTGATTTCTAGTTACTTTTGTATACTATAATTCCATAGAGGATTCTAAACCTACAATTTAATATTCTTTCATAATCATATTTCTTAAGGGAAAACTAAATAATGTAAACCTATTAGAACTTGAATTGAGATCTTATTGAGGCCATGACTAAAAAAATAAAATTTTTATATGATTAAGGAAATCTTTTTTGAGTCACTTTTTCTAGAGGCCCACCTTACATTTTTTCTTTGTTTATCCCATAGCTACCATGAATGACTTAAGTAGTATGTACCTATTTCATCCAATTAAACCTTCCTAACCTACTCTAAGTATTATTAATGATTATACTTTAAAAAAGTGTGAGGGAATATTCATCCAATGTAAATGAGATATATTGGATGAGAAGATTTGTTGTGGTAATTTACCAGACTAATTTTTTTGTGATCCACGTTTTATTTTTGGCATTTTTCACTTACCCCATTCCTTTGAAAAATATAATAAGAAAACTATTTTGGGTTATGTATTAGGAAGGTAAAAATAACCATTTCTAGGTTGATGAATCCTATGAAGGATCATATGTGTTTAGGGGATAGATGTGAGATCTATCATAAACATGAATTTTGAAAAATAAATACAAAGAAAAGAAAAAGAAAGAAACAAGCTACATTTTTTATACGTACTTGATACAATCATGGATCCATTTTTGACCTTCTTAGAGAATGGACTATATTTGATCTTTGAGGAGCCATTAAATTATAGTATTCCCATTTTTCATGCATTATACTTTAGATATTACCCTCCTTTTGAGCCTAATTTTCACTTTCTACCCACTTACCCTCATCCTCAGAGTTATTTTTACCTTTTTGATGAAGCCCTCATTATTAATTTTGTATTTGTATTTATGAAGTAGAGATGACAAAACCAATGCAAGCCTATGGTTATGAAAATATATTTAGGATATGATCATAAATTTAGTTACATTTTACCCTGAGTGATGAGAGAAAATTCATTATGAGGTAAATTGTAAACTGGGTATAAAATTTAAAAAATAGTTTTGAAATTTTAATTAAAAGATTAAGAATCTAAATAAAGAATTGAAATACGAGGCATGACTGATTTTATCTGTAGTATTGATTTTGGAGGACTAACTTTTTCTTCTTATACTTAATTTTATTTTATTGGTTGTAATGTATTTTTCTTGTTTTAAAAAAATTGTTTCTTTTGAAATCCCTATTGAGATTATTTTTGATTGAGGATAAGAAATCGTTCAAGTGTAAAGGGATTTGATAAGATGAATTTTTATATACATTTTGGATTCGTTTAATTAAATATTATTCCTGATTTATTCATTAATTCATTGGGTATATGTTTAATTTTTTCTGAGAATAGGTTTCCAAGATTCTAAAGGAAAAGATATCAAAACTAGACAAAAGTAGACATCACACGCTGTGAATCACTTACAAGTCTTGTATGAATCATTCACAACATGTCTGAAGTTGTGAAACAAGTCGTGAAGAAATTAAAATTCATGAAAATATTACACGATGTGAACCTCCAATACACATCGTGTAATATTCAAAGGCCACTTCCTGATTAAAGTTCAAGTTGTAAGAAGAAACATTTTGTGAGTTCCCATTACATGTCATGAAATTAGTCACATCTATGAATACCAAAGATTCAAGATGATATTCACGCCAGATAAAAAATACATGGAGAAAACTATAGATTGATATTACATGATGTGAGAAGTTTACACGTTGTGTAATTTCTTGACTTTTTATTTTCCAGAGTGCACACAACAGCTCATAACATTCCATAACTTAATTTTTCTCTAGTTTTATCCAATTTATATATCTTCTTTCTCCCAAAAATCAACTTTATAAAATTCCTTTTATTGTTTTGATTAAATATAAGTGTCGTTGATTGATATACAATCATTCTTCATATTTTTCATCACTGTTTACCGTCCCAACATCTGTCTTCCATTGACTCTTCTGTTCAACAGAAGCTTAGCCCTATGTTCTTGCTTATTTACTATTTCAAGTAAGTTTTGGATTGATTTATTACTTATTATTATTATGAACCTCTTGGTTCTTGAAACTTCAACTGAAAATTGTCTTATTTTAATTGTTTTATCAATTTTTTGGGCAGTTTTAAAATTGTTTCTTCAATCTTGATTATTACCATCATGAGCGGCTAAACCGATTAGGGTAAGGGTTGAAAGTAGGTGTGTTATAAACTTAATGAATCTATAAATCATAATTTGGTTACCCTAAGGCTAGTAATAAGGTTACATAAAAACTATTTATTCAATTATTTTAGACAAATCCAACCATGATAAGTTTAAATGAATGAACCTGACCAGATTGGAGTAGAGAAAGCTATGAACATTAGCCTATGAAATTTTTTTCCATATAATCTAGGATTAATACATATAGGTTGTTAGCTATATTTGGACCAAGTAATAGTTTCATCTTAGGTAGATCTAGTTGGTTTGACCATAATTAAAATTTTCTCTATGCACCTCTTCACAGCCTAATCCCTAGGACTATTTTAAGTTAGGAACAAGATTATCCTTTTTACCTAAACCCTAAAATTGACCATGATCCCTATTTTCTATCTAAACCCTAAACAAAATTCCATAATGTTATCTAAATCCAAAACTCAACCCAATTTGTGAGTACTCCTACATAAATGGTTCGAATTCACTAGTTCCTTGTTGGAAAATCTCTCCCCATGGGTTTGAATCCACACTATTACTCTACTATGTGAATTTAGCAAGTGTAGTTTGGGATAATAAGAAATTATAATCTGACCATAGCCCACACAAATTAAATGATGCATTCAGGTGTGTTAGGAACCACCCTAACTACATCAATACAAATACTTATTGATAAGGTATATTGTTTATAAATTGAATTCATCATTCAATATGAATGCATTGGACATGATGTGATGGGTGGGGCCCAATTATATACATCCCCTAGATGAATCAATAAATATCATGAGACAAATCAGTTGGATAAATTAAAAATGATTTTTATTTATACCTACCCATTGTTTTAAACTATCTTAGTGTAAGGTCTTGATGCTATAGATATCATGATATTTTAGATCATGATGTACAATATTAATCGTTTCCTTCATTGATAATTTAGTTACTATTATCCATGAGATTACTACATTGATATTATCCGTGGAATCATTTTTTGATCAAGTTATTGGTTAAATTGAACGTGTTTTAAATTATTTACCTTTCCATATTGATTATGACTTATTTATTCATGATAGCTTCCACTGTAAATTACCCTTACTGAGCATCTGAGCTTACCCTTTATTTGTTTTCCTTTCCACAATATATGAATAAGGAATCTTTAAATGAGTTCAAGGATGCATAATATTTACTTTCAATATGTTGTAATTCATGTTTTCAAATATAATGTGAAGCTCAAGTATATATCTAGTTTTCCAAAGACACTAAACTATTCGATTCTTTGGGATGTGATGGTTTGTGTTTTATGCCAATATAATAAAGTAACCAACAATTTTAAGTTACTAGAGTTGGGATCTTTATAGTTGGTATCCAAGCAAGTTTAGTATAAACCCTAAGAACTATATTTTAAAAAATACTTATTATGCTGAAAAACCATATGATAGACTTTGAGTACATCCCCCAAATACAGTACTAATAACTTCATTTTTTTTATTATAAACCAAAAACACTTTTAAGGAAAAAGTGAGAAACCCCAATAGAATACAAATTTGTTAAAGGACAACTTGAGCCTATTGAAATTTTTATCCTTAATAAGTTCCCAAGAAAAAGAAGTTACCAATATTTCTGGATTATCCTTTATAAGGTCTTCTAATCGATGCACCATTCTGTCCCATGCTTGCTTGTATTCCTCTTGATTTATTTTCCCCACATTGAGACCTCTTACTAGGATATGATTCTGCTTGTCAATCTAGTCCCTCTGTTCTCTATTGGTGTCCACCTAAACAATCCTTTCTATCATTTTATCACCATCATCTATTGGAGCATGGGTCGCAAGGGATTCCTACTCCACCATTTATTCTCCAGAATTCAGTAGTAGCTCTACAGGTTGATCAACATCTATGCATGTATTCTGCAGTACATCCCTGGTGGGAGCAACCCCTTCGACTGCATCAGCTACATCCCCTGCTCAAACTGCATTGCCATTTAAGTTGATAACACCTTCCCTCACTTGGGGCTTCACCTTCCTGGTATAGAGGGTCTCCATTGGCGAAGGTAGGTATGAATAATCCTTGCGCCCTTTCTTCCCTCCATGCCGGCCCTTCCTTCTCCTCTGACTGTAAGTGTCGCTACCATAGAATTCATGAGAACTGACTCCTAATAGCTGGCTTGAAGAGTCATCACCAGACTCCTCCCATAGGATACCCTGCTCCTCATTGTGAGGTATTGTACGATCATCCTTCTGATTATTCCCTTCATCCTACAAGCTCCCAAAGCAGTTACACAGCTTAAAAGCTAGCAACACACTCCTCGGGCAAGACCTGATCACTGGAGATGGATCAACTTAGGGACACACAAAACCCTTGTTCTCAATACCTATAAGGACAACCTCCCTGTAAGAATATGTCTTGGGAGCCATTGGATCTTCCTCAGTGCCCATTCAAGTTCCCACATCTGGATTAGAATCACCCCCTATCAAGCTCTCCACACTAGAGATGGAAGTAGCTGGAGGATCCACCGTATCCACTGCTGAGGGATCCTCCTCTTCAAATCCCTTTAGACCCAAATCATGTTTTAATCGAGAAAAAATATCCACAACCCATGGCCCTACCTCTTTAATCATCTCACTATTTGCTGCCACTGTAGGTACCACAAAACACCGCTACTGGAGTTGAGACTCCCGGATGTTGGAATCAGTGACAGTCAAAACCGCATGATAAATCGCCTTTGTAGTAGCCCCACACACCTCCTCATACTCACCCAAACTAGCAATATCTCTCACCTGGACAATGAGATCAACCTGCACCTCAAGTACCTCAGAAGTACTGATCACATTTGGACTAACTCGGATCCTGAGACAACAACCAGAAGCCTGATGGCCTAGCCTGTGACATCCCAAGTAGAACACTGGCCACGATTTAAACACCACCCTCTGTTTCCATCAAAACTCTTCGCCCACAAAAATCCACAGCCACTCCACTGGAGGTATTAAAGCATCAACCACAACACATACTTGAGGTAATATATGGTGACAAAACACTGTCGTGAGATTGTCCGAACATAGAAACCTTCCAACCATATTCCCTAGAATACATATAATAGAAGGGGTCTAGAAAGAGAGTGGAAGATTAGGAAAATTTACCCACATCACTGAAGAGGGAGGGTCGTGATTCATGGTGAAATCCGTAGACCATCGAAGGAGATGAAAACCACATCTGTTGAAGACATGAGGAGCACTGGACTAGGCAGCGATCAGGTCGACCTCTGAGGAGAAGAAGATCATCAATTTCTACTAATCAAGAAGACCCACCACCTCTTGATCTTGAAGACCCCATGAATCGAAGACAAATTTTTCAAAAATGTCAAATGAGGGATGTAGACCCCTAAAACAAGCCACCAGCATCGATCTGTGGAGGTCCATAGCTGCATTGAACTCCTTTGAAGAAATTGCGAGCTGAGGTGACCCTTCGTGAAGGTCTGGGACCTTAGGGAAAAGAGGGACCGATGGGAAAGAAGGAAGGAAGTTCGGGTTAGTGAAAGGGGTGAAAGGTCGAACCATGAAAGAGGAAGGGAAATCATTCCCCCCTCCCCCCACCGGGGAGGAGGGTGACAGAGCCATGGCCAGCTCCGCTAGGGCATCGCCATCGAGGGTAAGGGAGCCTCGGGTCACTATTTTCCACCCAAATACACTAAGTTTATTATTAATATGAGGATATTTTAATATTTTTAGTTACCATCATGGGTTAATAAGTCTAAGGATGGATATAAGTTTAGAGGCACATATACCCATTATGAGGTTTTATGTGGTAGAAGTTACTTGGAGACATATATTTAGTTTTAATAGATGTTTGAGGTATATGTAAACTTATGTATAACTTGTGTTTTAGTGAGAAGGTTATTTGAATAATAATGACTTTATATTTTATGGACATAATTTTAAAGTTATTGATAATCTTTATGGTTAATATGATCATTGATGTTAAGATAATAATACCCAATTATGATTATTTGATTTTGTGAAAAATAATTTTTATAGGAAATATTTTTCGTTAAAAATTGAGTTAATGGCTAATTTTATTATTAAATATGTTCATTATTTTTTTCGAACATTATAGGAATTATAATAATGTAGTTTTAGAAAAAAGACAATACATATATCATATGATAACCTGTTACATCCGACAAGGCCATAGGGATTGAATCCACAACTGAAGGGTGATAAGGGTACGATGCCTACCGCCTGCCTATGCGATGTACTGGTCAGTATGAAATTGTTTTTAATTAAATGGTTTGATGAATAAATATTAAGTTGATTCTAGGAAAAATATTATAGTATCAAATATTTTTTATTTTGAGGTGATTAATGATATTTTGGGAGATGTTTTTTTAGGTTGAGGTATATATAACCATTAGGTTTAACATAACATCTTATTAGGGAAGAATTCAATTAAATTTTCAGGGATGTAAGTTAAAAGGTATGAGATCACATTTGAGGTGAAAACATTCTTTAATGCTGAGAATATTGATAATAATAAAAAAATTAACTCATTAGAGGGGGTTATTTTTAATATTATATAGGGTTATAATCTTATCTGAATGTGTTAGTGGTGGTTTTGATGAACTACCACTAAACTGGATTCCTTCTCTTATTAGGGGAAGTTTTCATAAAGTGATGGTAAGGTATTATGTAATTTAGTGGCAGTTATTTTAGAGTGGGTTTAAACCCCCCTCTAATTCCACCATTTTTTAGTAATAAATATTTTAGGGGAAGTTCCTAATTCCATTTTAAGAAAACATTATAGCTTTGGTTTCTAACAAACCATTTTATAGAAATAAATATTTTTTTCTTAATATATTTAAATACATTAAATATATAACACATATATACATTTATATAAATTAATATATTCATGTTTATATTATTTATTTCTATTATAATACATTTATATATTATATATTTTATAAATACATTTTATATGCATACAAATATATATAATATAATATAATATAATATAATATAATATAATATAATATAATATAATATAATATAATATAATATAATATAATATAATATAATATAATATAATATAATATAATATAATATAATATAATATAATATAATATAATATAATATAATATAATATAATATAATATAATATAATATAATATAATATAATATAATATAATATAATATAATATAATATAATATAATATAATATGATATGATATGATATGATATAATATAATATAATATAATATTTTTATACATATAAAATTTTACGAATATTTATATATAAATACATTTTACATATATAAATATATCTATACATATATTTATATTTATATATATATATAGTGATATTATATATACACATATATATTTAATATATTAATTTAAATACTTATCTATATATTAATATAAATTTATTTATTTATTTTTAAATATATATATATATATATATATATATATAATGTATTTATATATTTAATAATAGGACATATATAATATAATATATAAATAATATAATATATAAATAATATAATTATATAAAATATATATATGTAATATAATATAATATATATATTTATATAATTATTTATATATACTTAAATTTATGTTTATGTATATATATTTGTTTAATGTATTTATATAATGTCTTTATATATATATTTTTATAATCTATTTAAATACATTTATATAATGTCTTTTACACACACATTATATAATTTGATATATTTTAAAAAGAATAAAAAATATTAGAGCGGGTTAAAACCCCCTCTTATCTTAAAAATTAGCAGTGTTTATGAACCCCCTACTAATTATATGCATGTGTGTGTAAGTATATTTATAATAATAATAATAATAATATTATTATATAAATTATCAAAACTATAATGATTTTTATATGATACATTTTTTTAAATAAATTATATTTATGTATATATTTATATAATAAATTTATGCTTTTACATTATAATTAATATTATATGAAATATATTTTTTTTCAAATAAATATATATTAATGTATATATTATATAATTATATATATGTATACATATAAATATGATTAAATAAAATTATATAAATTATTTATATAGATATAGTTATATAATATGTTCATATTATGTATTTAAATACATCTATATATTATGTTTTAATTATATATATATATATATTATATTATATGGATTTTTTTAAGAAAATAGTGGGGGTTCACAACCCCCTCTAATTTAAGAAATTAGAGGGGGTTCCACCCCCCCTCTAATTTAAGAGATTATTGGGGGATGTGAACCCCCACAATTTTCTTAAAAAATGAAAGTTCCATATAATATATATATTGTGCCTAAAAAATCCAACTGAATATATAATATGTATATATAGAGCCTATATATATAACACCTCTAAAATTTAATCGAAAATATATCATTGCTAATTACTAAATTAGTGGCAATTTTGGCATAATTGACTCTAAAATCCAATAAAATATTAAAAAAATAATGATAAAATTTTTAGAGAGAGTTCAAAAACCTTTAATAAATTAGATGGGGTTATGAACCCCTATAAATTCAATGATTAGTGGTGGTTGTGCATACCCCCCACTAATTTATACATAAAATGAATTTAGATGGGATTGTGCATAACCCCCTCTAAATAACCATTACTAATCTATTATTTTTTTATAGTGAAGATTTATTGGGATGTAGGGTTATTTTTTTGGAATAATCTATGTTGAACCTTTGGTGGAAATTTTTAAGTAAAATGTATTACTTCTTCATATGAAGGTTTATACATTTTTTTATTATCTTACCTTATGGCAACCATTTTAGTTTTGGTTAATATTTAAAGACATGAGGAATAAGTTATTATTATTTTATGGATCTTATGACATATTAAAAGTTAATTTTAGTGCTTTAGATATAAGAAATTCACATTCAATATTCATTTCTTTTAGTAAGAGATGAAGTGGAAATTGATCAAAGCATAACCAAAGGATGAAATTATGATTATGAAATAGAAAGATATCAGGTAAGTATATTTCATTATGTATTTAGTAAAGATGGAAAAATAATTCCTCAACTCCAGTAAAAGGATATTGAAACAAAAATATTATCTTATTACAATATTTTTTAATGACTTAATAGTCTTTTCACCCATTACAAATTTATGGTTTTGTGGTTGTTAACTTTATCCTAACCATGTTATCTATCATTCCATATTAGTCCTTGGGTATTAATTTTCTCCTCCATGTCCATATTTTCACTTATCATTAAAGTTATCCTATATGTAAACATAATTTTGTGTTATTCTATATGACCTCCATATTTCCCTTTTCCTCTTTTTAAGAGAAAGTTTTATTAATCCATTTATGATGTGGGTTTTTTCACAAAGGAATTTTCAATTGTCAAACCCTTTATTTCTGAGAAGAAGTTCAAATCACGAGGATGAAATTTATTTAAGGTGGTAATAATGTAACACCCTGATATTTTAAAAGAATAAAATTATTTTTTATAGCGTATATGACACAAAACACCAAGATTAAACAACCCGTGAAATATATTATTTAAATACGACCATTATAACCTAACCGTTGAATTAGCAGTTTTGAATAGGATTAACAAAATTATAATATATATAAATGTATTAATCAATGAAAATTTATTGATAAATTCTTAGCAAATAATTATTCAAATTTTTAGTAAAGTTATGTTATTCTTTAAAAAAATATTTCTTCAAAAATGGTTTTATTGTTTTTTGTGAGAAAATACTATAATTAATTTATATAATTTTTATAAATTTTATTTGATAAAATTCATATAATTTTTTAAATAATAAGATCAAAATTATCTTATGGTGAATTTTTTATATTTTTTTATGAAAATGTTGATTTTTCAGTGAATAGTAAAAATACTGATTTTCAAATATTGTTATTTATTTTCATTAAATTAAATAATTTAAAAGTCCCATTATAATTTGAATTTTATTTAAAATAAAAATTATTATTATTTAGTTATATTTAATGTAATTAATTAAATTTTAATTATATTTATACCCAATTTTTATATATGTTTATTTTTAGGCTTAAAACACAACTTTTATGAAAACTATTTTTAAGTGAATAATGTTTCTATATTTTAATTAACTAAAATAAACCACAATAAATAATTATTTAAATGAAATATATTTATTAAATATATATTTATATGAATTTAAATTCACATAATGATGATTTCTAATCATAGAGTTAATATAAGATAATATTTTTCTTGAAAAATTTATTTTTATGAAAAATCAAATTTTCATCGTGCTTGTGGGATTATTCAAAAATAAATTTAGGAAACTTATATAAATTGAATTTAATAAAGTGGATTAAATATTTATAATAAAAATAATTTATATTATTTAATAGGTATAACTTAATTTTTGGTTATTATGAATAGTAGAAACAATATAACATTTGTCACCATGGTAAAAGGGTAAATTAGGTTAACCTAGGTTGAAACTAAGTGATAAGGCTACCATTTTTCATATTAATTATTATTGGATAAATTTATTTATACCATTATAACTTTATTATTTAGATTAAATTATTTATGGAAAACTTTTCCATAAAAGTGACATATATAATAATTTAAGTAAAGAAAAAGACAAAATGTCACTCTCTTTCCTTTAAATATATCTTATATGTTCCCATATGGATATAAAAGTAGTAAATGAATATTAATATTTATTTTAAGTATAATGAAATTATTTTAATAATGGTAATTTATTTTTAATTTTTAGTTATTATATAGTTATCTTAAATGCTTATACAACGCTGACAAAACACTTGTGAAAACAATGGAAAATTCAAGGTAAATAATTTTAAAAACATTAAAAGTAATTTATTTGGGATGAGTTATGGTTTCAAAATAATTTTATAAATAATAATGATGTATTATATTTTAAATTAATTATTATCTTCACATATTTAAAGTCAAATTAAATGAATAGTGTCAAAAATGACGTTAATGATATTTTATGTTAAATAATATTTTATTAAATTATTTAAAAATATGAAACTCATGAAAGAGGAATATTAGGATGATAAATAGTATAAAATTTCATCCTTTTCTATTTATTATTCAATTTTTATCTTATAAATAAAATTATAACCCTTTCAGTTTGAAAACAATTATTACTGTGACTAAGGTTAAAATGGGTTTACAGGGGGGGGGGGTTAAACCAAGAGATAAGAGTTAATTTGCTAATTAAACTTGTATAAATTCTATTGTATGGTCATAGTTAAAACTTATAATATCCCAAATTCTAATACCTATCTATTTTGAAGTATTTTAATAGAATATGACCTTATTATAATTTAGTACTTTAAAAATTTTTAAAAGTGCCCCTCCCCTCACTTATAAAAGGGAACCCCTGTCCCATCTTATCCACACTTAAAGAATAGTTTTTTTGACCAATACATACCAAAATATATTATTTAATTCTATTCTAATATACTATTTTCCTTTTTTTGAGTATAAATTCCTCTTAAAAGAATTTTTGTGTAAACCAAAAGAGGTTGTCCGAAGAAGAGGTGTCATTCTTAATCGAGAATTTTTATTTTATTTCTTATTCCACATCATTAAAGTATTATTAAACCATGATAATATAATAAAATTAGAATCTAACATATAATAATATGTTTTTATGTTAATTTAATACCCTATATCTATCTCCTCTTCCATCAAATGGGAAAAAACCCATTGTCTGTTTGTACGACGGACTACCGCTTTGCGAACCGATGTAATTAATTTTCCATCACCACCACTCACAGATGGTTTTAATTATGGATTTAATTCATATATGTGATATTAATGAAATATTTATAATTCTTAAATGACAATATATCGTTTAGTTTCTTCCCTTTCCATTCAATAAAAAATGACAATGTCGTTCGTGCGTACATGCAAACTACCATCTACTTGAAGCGATGCGATTCATTTATCATCACCACATCACATGGATGATATATATAAGTGTATTTTAAAAAATAATATTATATTTTTGTTATATTTATCATTATTTAAAGATAAAATAACACTTATTTTATTTCCATCATGATCGTTGAAAAATGGAAACGTTACACATTCGTACGTACGACTTACCATCTCCATGATTGTAATGTAGTTCATTTTTCATAACCATATTTCATGGTTTGTTTAAAAAGTATAATTTATTTATAAAAATGATAATTATTTCATGATTATTACTCTATATATGATGGAATAATGACCTCTTTTACCTTTTTTAACCTACCAAATTCATTTTGGACATGTGAACTGAATATCATCAAAATGCCCAACGTGAACATAATTGATTAAGTAATTAAATATAAAATTATATTAAATAAAATAAAAAGAAAAATAAACATGAAAAATTTTATTACTTATGTAAATAATTAGCATAATTTTATTCTAGAAGATAAATAACGTATGTGACAAGTCAGACCTGAGGTAACTGACTTTGTCTCAATTTCCATTCATTGAGGCATGTTTTGATATTATGCACCTAATTTTTATTATATGATGTATATAATTCAATTTCACATCTAATATATTAAATCATTTATACTTCATGGTATTTTAAGTTAAAATTTAAAAAATATTTCATCCAAGGTGATTTGAATTGAAAGTTACCAGCTGGTAAAGTTTTTCATAACTCAATTTCATTTCATTGAGTTATATTACTTCTTCATTGTCTTTGATATTATAAGATTATATGTGTAATGAATTTTTATTATTTAATGTTTTATTTATAATTTTTTTATTTGGATTTAATTTTATTTACTTAATCAATTCATTGATTAATGCTCACTTCAAGGGTAAGATATTTGTAAGATATTTCATCTCAATTTTCACTCCATTCAGACATATTTGGTATTATGCAACTATTTATTTTTATGAGGTGTATCTACTACCCATTTGATATTTTATATTATGAATATATTAATATTCATATTATTTAATGTTTCATCTTAAGCTATTTCTTCCATGGGGGTTATGATTAAAAAGTTACCAAAGTGGTGATGGTATATTTAAAAATCTCATCATTGTTCAGGATTGTTTATATTTAAGTCTCTATTAGGAAAATTATTTTATCTTTCTATCTAAAACCCAATATATTTTATTATCCTATGGTTATTTCTGAAAATTATAAGTTTTCCTTTCATTTTCCACTCTTTAAGTACTCATGATACCGAAATCATGTTTTTAAGGAAAACCAACTTTGTTTTTATACTTGGCCAGGAATATTTTTATTCCAAATCTAAATTATCCCTAAAATGTTTTAGAGAATAATATTAATATTATAAAATTATTTATTAAAGAAAATTTTACCCATGTTTTACTTTTTATAAAATGTTTTAAAAATAATATTCTTTTCATTTTCTAAATAAGGTACTTTTTATCTTTTTATAGAAAACATGGAAGGAATATTTGTTTTAATGAACTCGGGATGAATGGAATATTACCAACATCATGACCACTCATTTATTAGAAACTTAATTTCTATATTTACAAGGTTATTTTAAAATAAAAAACTTTTCTTAATATTCTGGATTTTTTTCAAAGTGATTTTCAAATTTTAATCAGTATTTTACTCAAGAACATTTTTAATGACCTTTTTATGAAATTTATATTCATAAAAGACCAAAAACCTTTATTTCACTTATAACCCATTTGTGATAAATTTTAATGATACCATCTTTATACTTTTTATTGATAGTTTATGATCATTTTTACTAGGGTAAGTATTGAAATTTACTTTCTTGAATAATTTTGTAGCCATTAACTTTCTCTTGAAACATTCACTTCCTTGTGATAAATGGAAATTACATTTTTCTTAAATATACACATTCATTGTATCAAGGATATTAATATTTCCTAAACCATATATCATTTCTATATATAGTATTTTACTATGAATGCTATTTGATTGACTGGGGAAATATTTATATTTCATATTATTCAATCAATACAAATACTTATTGATATGAAATATTATTTATAAATTGAATTTATCATTCAATATATTAGGAATGAATTGGAAATGCAGTGATGGGTGGGTCCTGGTTATAGATAACCCCATAATGGATCAGTAGGTCTTATGAGGCAAATTAGTTGGCAAAATTAAATGGTTTTTTTGGTGCATACCTACTAATATTTTTAAACTATATTCGTGAAATGTATTGATGATATAGATATCATTATGTTTGAGATCATGATGTCCAATATTATGCATTTAAATAATTGATAATTCAGTTATTATTATCAATGAGATTACTGTATTGATATTTTTTATGGATGCATTTCATGCTCAAGTTATTGATTAAATGGAATATATTTTCAGTTATTTACCTTTCTATATTGATTATTCCTTATTGATTCATGATATATTTCACTATACATAAACCTTACTAAGAATTTGAGCTCACACTTTATTTGTTTTCTGTTCCCTAGAATAAGATGAAGTAATCTTTAAACATGTTCAAGGATGCAAAACATTTACTTTAACTATATTGTAATTTATGTTTTCAAATGTAATGAGAAACCCAAGTATGTATCTATTTTACCAAGACTATTAAAATATTTATTCCTTTAGGATGTAATCATTTATATCTTATACAAATGAAATAAAGTAACCACTGATTCTGGGCTAATAGAGTCAGGGTCTTTACCCCATCCTCACAAAGTAATTGAGGAACACCATTTATTATATTTCTTCTATCAAGGTCTATTGGATAGTGATATAAATCTAATAGATGCATCATTAGAATAATTTTTTATTGTCATGTCACCAGTTGAATCCAATGGATTGATTGGGAAGATTTCTCAAAATTCATAACATTTTAGCACAAGAGGTACTAGAACAAGAGAAGTGTATGAGTTAAGATCAACTTATTCACCCTTATTAGAATTTAAAATTGAATAAATAACCACTATGGTTAGAAAAATGGATCTTAATAAATCAAGTGATAAAATCACACCAGTTAAGTTTTGTGGTCTTTGTTCTTCTAAAACTAATTTTATTAACCAATGTTAATAAGTACAAGAAACTGAAAAATGTGTGGCTACTTATCAATAAAGAAAATTTTAATAACCCAAAAACTTATATAAAGACACTTAATAAGTTTAATATGTATTTGAAAATCAATAATCTCAAACCTTTCCACCTTATCAATGACAATATCATGAACCATAATCATTTCAATAGCCTTTCAAGCAATCTTATAAACAATAATCCTTTTTAACCATAACTTTTTTTAGAAAATTAAGTACTTTGAGAAACCCTAAAATATTTATCAAACACATGTGCATAACTAACCAAATATGAGGTTTTAAAAGTTTCAAACTGACATGGGATAATTAAAAAATCATATAGGAAGCCTCATAGAAATTATAAAAAAAATCATCAGAAATTACTAACTCAACCCATTCAAAATTCAAAAGGAAAAGTAAGCATGATAAAAAAAATGAGTGAAAACTAAATATACACCATTTCTAAATATATTTATAATTGAAACCAAGATAATATTGAAAAAGCAGGAGAAGATATTTCTGAAAATAATTAGAGGGAATCTAAAGATAAATATTGAAACTAGATAAAAAATAAAGAAGAAAAGTTAGAGGAAGTTAAACCTAAGAAGATTAAGAAGAAATCAGAACCACCCTTGTAAAAATAGATTAAAAAAAATAAAACCTTCCACTACCATTTCCCTCAAGAGTGGTCTAATCAAAGAATATTCATAGGATTAAATCCAAAAAATATTCTGGAATTTTTTTGATAGGTTTAAATCAACACACCTCTTTCTGAATAACCCAAACAGATTCCAAAATATGCCAAGTTCCTTAAGGAATGTCACAACAAAACATAAGACTTCAAGGTAACAAGAGAGTGAATTTAGGGAGAAAATTTTCATTCTTGATCATACAACACTTCCAAAAAAATGTCAAAATTCCAAGAAATTTTCTATTCCTTGTATATTTAGATCCATGATTTTCATAAATACCTTATGTTATCTAAGAGTTTCTATTAATATCATGACACATTCTATCTTTTCTTCTTTATAAATGGTATAACTCAAACTAAAAATATATTTTTTTCAACTAGATGATAGATCCACTGTATAACTTGATGATGTTTTGGAAGATTTTCTAGGTCAAGTGAAAAAGTTGATATTCCCAACTAATTTATATATGATAAACATGGAAGAATACATGACACTAGATCAATCATCCATCAATTTGGGAAGAACCTTTTTATAAATAACAAAGACAGTCATAAATTTCCATGAGGGTAATTTGAAAATAATGTTTTGTGAGGTAATTATCTATTTAAATATTTTTAATTCCTTAAAATACCCATAGGAAGATCACTTGATTTTTTTCATTTCCACATTCGGATCCATGTGAGGAAAATATTTTGTTAGAATAAATTTTTCATTTTGGTAATAAATTGTGATTTGAAAATTATATTAAAAACTTTTGGGAGAAACATAAAAATCCTATCCGACCATTTGAAGAGGAGGTAACATCTGATTTATTTTATGGTTTTGATTATTTATTCAATAAAATATTGGTTGGCACTATATCTCTTAAATGATAATTTTAGGCCATTAATACATGCAAAAAAATATTCTTTCATCTTTAGTATATCCCCCAAATTTAGAATTAAAACCTTTAACTTAAAATTTAAAGTGTTCATTTTTAATGAAAGGAAGTAAGATGAAATTAATTATTTCTAAAAACACATATTTTAATCATGAACCACAACTAATAGATGTTTTTATATAAAACAAAAGATATATAGGTTGAAATTTAATTAACATACCTAGAATCAGTTCTAAAATTTTGATGCTCCAAATTTTATTAAAAAATAATGTAAAACATGTTATAAAACCTAAAAAAGACTTAACCCAACAATGATTTTAGTGTTTAAAAAATATATTGAAAAATATTAGAAGTTGAAATCAATTACCCAATTTATGATCCACAATGGGTCAATCTAATTCATATAGTGCTAAAAAATCCACAATGACCATTGCGAAGAATGATAGAAAAGTTAAATTTTTCAAGTGTATAAAAAAACTAGAGATTTTGTATCAAATAGAAAAAATTGAATCATGTATTAAGAAAATATTATATTCCAATAACATTTTTTGACCAAATTCTTGAAATTGTTTCAGGAAAAACCCATTACTACATTTTTGATGGATTTTTAGGATATTTTATAAGTGAAAATTTCATGTAAGGACTAGAAAAAAATAAATTTAACTTGTACTTATGATACTTTTGATTATAGGAGAATGATATTTGTATTGTGAGATGTATCATGTACATTTCAAAGATGCATGGTAATGATTTGATTTGATTTGATTGAGAAATTACAATAAAGTTTTCTCAATGATTTCATTGTGTTTGTTTGGAATTTACTTTGATAATTACTTGTAAAATTTAGATAAAATCTTGAAATTTTTTATTAAAAAGAATATTGTTTTTAATTTTTAAAAGTTTTATTTTATGAATGAAAGAGGTATTGTGATTGGACATGTAATTTCATGAAATGGGTTTGAGGTTGACAAGTCTAATATTGAAGTTATCAATGCATTACCTTACCCAACTTGTGTGAAACATATTTTATCCTTTTTATTAAATACATGATTTTATATAATATTTATCAAGGATTTATATAATATTTATCAAGGATTTTAGTAATATTGATTTTCTACTCTTAAGATTATTTTTAAAGTGTCTGAAAGTATTTTTGATGATCATTTATAATGTGATTTTGATGATTTAAAATGTATACTGACCTCACCACTGGTTATACAAACACCAAATTGGGACTATACATTTAAGATACTATGTGATGCTTCAAAAAATACTTTTAGATAAGTGTTATCTCAAAAAATTTAATAAAAACACTATGTCATTTCTTACAATTCAATAACACTAAAAATAGACAAAAACCATTATACAACCACTAAAAATGGTTTTTTTGCAATTGTTTTTTCTTTCGAAAAATTCATATCATATATATTTGGTACTAGGGTGAATTTTTCTCTAAGAATATAACCCTTAGGTACTTAGTAAATAAGGTAGAGTAAACACCGATACTGGTTAGATGGATGCTATTTATATTGGAATTTTATTTAAAGATAAAGGAAAAATAGGATCTAAAAATCAAGTGACAGATCA
This sequence comes from Viscum album, assembly GCA_963277665.1. Lineage (NCBI taxonomy): Eukaryota > Viridiplantae > Streptophyta > Magnoliopsida > Santalales > Viscaceae > Viscum > Viscum album. The sequence goes on along the minus strand of OY728150.1, from coordinate 1,284,720,792 downwards.
CTTAAGTGGGATACCCCACATATCTGAGGTTTAAATTTCATATAATAATCCATTTAATGAATTTATTATAAGTAAACAACTTTATTTTATTGAAGTAGAGGTACCATAGTTTGTTGAATTGGTAAATTTTCTTATAACTTATCAAGTTACATCACATCTAAACTCATAATAAGTTTTTATAATTAAAAATGAAAAAATGTTTTATGTTTGGGATGATCCATATATTTACAATTTTTTTAATGATAAGATGATTAGGAAATATCTCTTTTAAAGTTAAGAAAAATATATAAAATATTTTTTTTCATACACTACCTTGTAAAGGAAATTTTGTACCTCAAAGGACTACTAAGAATGTTTTGGAATGTAGATTATACAATCTCACACAATTTAAATCTTCTAATGAGTTTTTTAAAAAATACAAACAATGTCAATTCACTGTAAATATTTTAGATAGATAATAAATGCCTCAATGACCAGTGATTTTTTATGAAATATTTGAAATATTGGGCATATATTTTATAATACCATTTCCTATTTCATTTGTAAATTCATACATCGTGTTATCTGTGGATTATGATTCAAAATGGGTGGAATTCAAAGCTATAAAAACTGATGATTCTTGTGTTGTTTGTTATTTTATTAAAAAAATACATTTTTCATATTTGTAATCCCAAAAATAATCATCAGTTTCCAAGGAACCCCCTTTTACAACAAGATCATAGAAGATTAGATAAAGAATTATGAAGTGTACCACAAAACATCAAAACCCTATCATCACAAAAGCAATGGACAAGATGACGTTTTCAACAAGAGGATTAAAGGAATTTTGGAAAATACTGTCAATCCAAATAGAAAAGGGTGGAGAAAAAGGTTATAAGGAACCTTATGGGATTATAGAATAGCCTATAAAACCACAATTATAATGACCCTTATTAGTTTATATATGGATTTGTTTTCATTTACCTATAGGAATGGAACACAAATCCTATCAGGAATTCAAGGAGATAAATATGGATTTGGGAAAAGTTGGAAAGGAAAGGAAATATAAATATCAAGATATGAAATATATAAGTATAAAATCATTTGAAAATTTCATAATTTATAAGGGGAGAACAATAGTGGAATATGATAAGTTTATTCAATAAGGATACTTCCATCCTGGAGAACAAGTGTTGCTTTACAACTTAAGAATAAAATCAATTCTAGGTAAACTTCATTTTAGATGGGAAGAACCTTTTATTTTCTATAATTTATACCCATTTGGTGATGTGTATATTATTAAAGAAGGATATAAGAGACTATTAACTATTAATAGACATTAGTTGGAGAATTATTTTCTAAATCTACCACACGTATAAATAGAGGAGATCACACTCCTCCCTACCTTTTACCACTATCCCCCCAAGTTTTACCCTTCCTTAACCTTTTTACTACCATTTTTATTTTAAATATTCTTAAAATTCTATTTTTATTATAATTCATTGAGTACATTACATCATTCAAGTGTGGGGAAAGATAATCCTTTATTGTTTTTAATAATTTAATTTTTTTAATTTTTTTTCATTTTTTATGATTTTGTTTCTTTTGTTTCTTTTTAAAACACATTGAGCCCAAATTTTACACCTTAGAAAATTTTAAACCTATTACAATTATGAGTAAATGATTTTACTCTAATAAAATAAACTTAGATAACTACTTAAAGAACTTATTTTTATATTCAATGTTTTAGAAATTCATGAAAAGACCATTGATTTCTGAATCCCATTCCATGTAATAATATCCCATATTAAAATAAATTACCTTATAAGGTTATAAACCATTTTTAAAATATACTTTACAATACTCTAATTACTTGATATAACCATGAAATAATTTAATAATCATAATTTTCTATGAATTATAGTCATAATATTTGAGCATTAAAGAACTTGTGTTGAAAATGACTAAAAAATTATTTTGGTTAAAAAACCCTTTTTACACAATAAAATCTTATTCCAGCCAAACATTTATATATAACCCTTGGAAGACCCCAGTATCTATGAATTACCTTGTTAGAAATCCACATTACATGCCTAAATCTATTCTCACCTACTCTAGAATTCATTTTATGTTTCCAGTTGAACTCAAGTGTGGGGGAGGGTATTGTTTTGTGAGTGCTATATCAATTGAGGTTGTTTTGGGCATAAGATACTATGATTCAAATTTTTTTAGGGAAAAAAAATTTAAGTATTATAATTATAATAGGGAAATTATCCTTTAAAATCCATGAAAGGGAGTTCACACTACTATTTTAAGCTTAAAAAACCCTCTCTACCTTCAAAATAAAATATGTGAAAAATTTGGAAACAAAAAAATATAAGAAACAAGCTATTAAAGGTAGTTGAGTGAATAAATTACTATTTTTGAAAGGTTGAATGTGTAAAATTTCCATAAAAATATAAAAATGTGTTTGGGGGGTGATTCATAACAAATAATAATGAGTAAGGATACCATTATTTAGTTTAAAACTAGAAATTATTCCTTTTTCTTCAATTAGATCCAAACCTCCTCATTCCACTAAAAAAAATTAACTTATAATACCTATAAAAACATATCCATATAACAAAATTTAAAGTTCTCATGATTGATATAAGTACCTAACTCATTGGTTGGAGATTTAGAAACTAAGTAAGCCTATGGTGATCCTTGCATGTGTTTGGAATGAGAAGAACCTTGGTTAAAATGAACACTTGATTGATAAGTGAAATACATTCAAGGAGGTAAGTTAGAATATACATGGAAGGATTGTATAAGTATAATTTAATTGAATGTATCAAATGGATAATATATAATTAATGAAATTAAATAGTCATGATAAGTTTTTGTGCCTTGGATATTAAAAAATAGACTCACATTGGCTAATATTTTGAATTTTTCTTATGTATCCTTTTTGATGCTCACTTGTTCAGTAGCAAAAAGTTTAAGTGTGGGAGAATTGAAATAGATAATAAATTCATTATATTTTATTGATATTCAATTAATTTCATTCTATCTAATTTAACAACTAATTATGTTTTATGATATTTTAAAATTAAAGTTTCATTTCATTTTATTCTATACATCCATCTAATTATTATTTTTTATTTTCCAAAAAACCACTTTTAATGGATTGGAAGGAACCTTAAAACATTGACACGAGACTAACGATGACATAATCCCAAAAACTATAGAGAAAAACCCAACTACATGATAAATTAGAGAACATTTAAAAAATCACAAAACCCCAAAACCAACAGCCCACCCCATACATTTAAAATTTAAAATAAAAAAATCTATAAAACTTAAATTTGAAAAAAGTAATGGCAATGAAATGCTGGTTTCCATAAATACCTACATTATCATCCATAAAATGACATGTGTGATTTCCTCTATCCTTGATTTTTCCATACTAATCATCATCACATACACTGAACCTAAAATAAAGAAAATCCCATCACCACACTAGTCATTTCCACTAAACTGATCATCATCGGTTGCCAGATATCACTATGCCAAAGCCAGCTTCATCCTATTTTTTGAATATTGTTTACAATGGATGAATTATGTATTTAATTGATTTATTTATTTTTTATAATCAAATTAATTACTAGCTATTGATAATACATTTTTTTTATTTTAAATAAAAATAAGTTGGTTGGAGATGTGAACCATAAATTTGGGTAAGTCCATATGTAAGATTTATTATAAATATTCCCTCTTGAGAAAATGATAAAGTATCATGAATAAGAGAATGATATATATGAAATTATACCACTAAATAAGATTTGGGTTGAAAATTTTTAAAGGAATATCTCCATAAATGATACGTAACATCTTTTGGATGTTATGTAATATATTTTCCTTTACCATTGAGGAAGAATTGGAATGTGTAAAATATTTTTTGGGAATGAAGAGAAAAATTTGGAAAAGTGTTGAGATGTATAACATTATGGGATAATGCATAAGTTTTTTTTTCGAATAAGAGATGATATATAAGAAATTTTGGGATATATAATATTTTTATTTGAAGTATACATAATATATTTTGATTTTTCTTATAAATGTATACAATTTTTGTCCCAAAAATAATATTTTTTACTTTAGCCACTATAGTTACTTGTAATATATTTTTGAAGTATAAGAGTGATAAATATGATTCTTTGGATCTTACATAATATTTTATACTTGAAAAAATTTCAAACAAGAAGTTATGTAATATACTTTGAAGTGATAAAGAGGGATGCATAAGGTTTTTTACTTAATGGAAATTTATAAAAAGCTCCCAATTTATATTTTATACTTTGTTGAAGAATAATAATAATTAAAAATATGATCATTCCATGTTAAAATCCATGAAAAATAGATTTCCAAAAATGGCGTACAACACATTTCAATGATGATAGTCATGTCGTAATGAAAATGATCACACTGTAGTAACTATAGTCACACCATGGGGGCTGAAATAAGATGAAGATAGAAAAATAATTATAAATAAAACCATGATCAATAACCCTTTCACTGCATGAAAATTTTTAATGTGTTGTTGTGTCCATATTAATAATTTAAACTATAAAATGGTTATTCATCTATGCACATTAAATTACAAGATATAAATACTGAAGACTGTTGAAAAAATTTCAAATAAAGAATAATTTTAGGGAATTTTTGATCTCCCATGGCCAGTGCATGTAGAATATTAGAATATGAAAGACTATAGTGAAGAGATGGAGTGAAACCTTGAAATGGAATACATAATAATACTTTGTATAAATTACAAAATGGGGATCACATGATAATAGAATATGATTTTTATTAAAAAATTCTATTATATTTCTATTATTTTACTACTGTAACCTTATACATGGAGGGATAAAACCCTTTTGGTGATTGGGTAAGCAGGGAGGATACTATTTATTATTCTTGAGTTTGTATATCAATTTTTACTCTTATTTAATCTCAATTTATAGTGTTAAAATATTTAATTGAATGAAATTGTGTTTATGGTATTTTACATACCCTTTATAACTTTGTGTGATGCTTATTTTCTCCCTCTACTTGATTATTCCCATATTCAATGGAGTGGTTAGGGTTTTGTGGTGAAGTATCTAACTATTGTTGATATGAGTGTAGAAGTTAGTGGGTATTTATATCATGCTCATGAGTTCCTTCACCCGATTGGGTGTTTCTTGGGTAATTTGGGTATAATTCATTAATTATATTTCAAGATCATATAAATAAGGATATATCAGTAGTTATCACTAATAATTTGAAACTCACACACACATACCGCCCCTTGATGATAGATAAAGCTAAATTTCCCTTGGAATTATTTAAGGAGTTGTCTTTATTGTAAACTATTTGTTATAATTTTATAAGAATTTTTGAGAATTCATTTGAAGTGTTTTTGAGATTGGTGGAAAACTTCATAAGGTTTAGATAGTTCATCATAAGGTTGGTGCAAGCTTGTGTGAGGTTTAAAAATTTCTATGCAAGGTTAGTATATGTTATTATATGGTTTAGACTTGTCCTTGTTAAGTTGATACATGTCCACATAAGGTTTATACTTTTCCTCATGAGGTTGATACATGTCCTTATAATGTTTGGACATGACCTCATAAGTTTGAGACATTTCCTTATAAGGTTTGAACAAATCTTTGTAAAGTTGAGACATATCCATGTAAGGTTTGTATATGAACTCGTAAGGTTGAGACATGTCTTTGTAAGGTTTGTACAAGACCTCATAAGTTTGGGTCATGTCTATGAAAAGTTCTGACACCTCGTTATAAGTCACATACAAGGCTTTGTAAGGATATGAAAACCTTAATAAGGTTCCTCAATGACCTTTTTAAGTTTTATTACTTTGTGATAAATCAAGAAAATGGGATGTATTTTAGATGATTATTTTCTATACAAGAATTCTTAAATATCACTGGCTGAGTCATTTAATGATTTAAGCTGAGATTCAAGGAAGTTTGAATGGAAATTAAATGTAATAGATCATGAATAAAATTCATGGTGATTTTGAATTTAAATATTTGAAATTATTGTTCATAATAGGTTCTATTATTTTTAGGTACCCCTTGACCAATATATTTAGTGCAATTGAGAAAGAAGAAGTTTCCAATTTTTTTTGGAAACATTATTTTTGTTTAATGTGTGAATATAAAAAAATTATTGCAAAGGAATTTTTTTTTGATAAGGGAGAAAAATTATGATACTCTACTATATTAGAGAGAGATAATAACATGACCTACACTCCATCTATATATTATAAAGAGGTTGAAGCAAATTAATTCCATTGACATTGATCTAGAAACTTATTTATGATAATAGAGGATATTTTTTCATACATTCATACTCTCATGTATGAATAAATCACCCTAAAGATCATGAGAAGAAACCAACATGCATTTTATTTTATTAATTTTGTTTAGGTAGTCAATAATTATTTTAAAGTAGATCTTATATTTGATTCAAAAGAATTTATAAGGACTCTAAATATTTGATTCATCCAAGAGGAAATATTTGAAGGCTTGTGGTACCAAGGTAAAAATTCTATACAATTTATTTTATAGTACATCTTCATGGAAGTCAACTGCACTTAATTTATACTATCCATTTGATAGATTGTTGAGAGTTAAGGTTGTACACTTACCCTCTCTTTTAATCATTATTATATTAATGATAATCCAAGTATCAGAACTTTACCTAATCCTAACAAGGATTAAGCTCCCATATTAAGGACATACCTTGTAAAAAATTCTCATATGCTATCTTTATTAATTTTATATTTTCATACGGATGAGGAAGTGTTATTCAAAGTGAATTACAACTCTAATAATCCATATGTGTTTTATTATTAAAATAAAATAATTTTTAAAAACAAGTACCATTGATTCACCTCCCTCTAAGTGGTACACTAATTGATTTGGTTACTATAAGTAGTATCAAATCCCAAGTCTCCCTTGATATTATATTATTTATAAATTCATCCACGCAAGGTTAGAGTTCCATAAATAATAGAGGTATTCCCTTTTTTGATGGAAACAATTTTCATGTATGGAAGAACTGAATGCTACCTTATTTGATTTCACAAGGTCTTGAAGTTAGTGATGCTATTACCATGGTATTTCTATCCATTACAGGATATAGAGCTACAAAATTTTCTTATAATAAGAACCTTGAAATGGATGGTAAGGATAAAAATGTTATATTGTCATCCCTTTCAGATAAATTACACTCCAAATTTATGGGTCTATTTATAACCAAATAAATGTGGGATAAAATTTAGAATATATATGAAGGAAACATCAAGATAAAAGAAGTCAAACTGCAGATATTGAGGACTAAGTTAAAAGATATCAGGATGGATGAGGATGAAACTATTGATGACTATTTCACCAGATTAAATAAAATTATTAATCTTATTATAGGATTTTGAGACAAGTTGGAATATTCTACCATTATTAAAGAATTAATGAGGAATTTTCCAAATAGATTTGTTCCAAATATTTCATCCATTGAAGATAGGTAAGATATTTCACTTTATGAGTTTCATAATATTATCTTTAATTGTGAAATAATAGAAGGAACCATATTTAAGAATAAGTCTAAGTAGGTGATATGACCAGTTGGCATCATTAATTCCCTACGGGTCTATGCAAAACAAAAATTTATAAAACTCAAACTATGCAACTAACTAATTAAAATGAGTAAAGTAGTAGTTCGAGATCGATCCATAGAGATGGTGAAATTTGTTTGATTGGATTTTTAAAATATTTAATTATATTAATTTAGAGAATTTGGTGAGAGAAGATTGGTTTTATTTGATTTTTTGAAAATGAATGAAGAAAGAAAAGCACAACTGAATGATTTTTTTTGTAATTAGATTTGAAAATCATGCCCACGTTTTGTAATATTAGGGTTCAGGTGTAATTATATTTTAGAAAATAGGTTGATTAATTCACAATTGGTGTCAGAGTCAAGATAAGGAAGATCCAATGGTCATTGTAACGCCCCAACCCCAGTTACCCAGAGTTTGTGCATTATTACATAACATTGGAATGATCACAAGAGATCATGTCCCGAAAGACCGATCAGTTGAGTAGCCTTGGAAGTACTAGATACATTCATAAGTTTTACATTAAATTATAAAATGAAAAAAAACAACAACATTATCTCCATTGACCACATTCATATCCCTTAGACTATAACTGCAGGTCAATCATAATATACTTCTTTGCATCCTAGGAATAATAAAACATAGAAAGGGGTGAGATCAAATGCTCAGTAAGGATAAAAATATAGTGGAAACTTTTATAAATAAGCATAAAAATTTACGGAAATGTATAAAACTAAAAAAATCCTTTTAAAATTAAACTTCAGCATAATATGGAAAATATAAATCAAATAATTCCATTTAATTATTTACATGGATATTCTACTAGTCGAATAATCACATGTAATATCAATAGCTAATTTCATAATGATAGAATGCATAATGCCGTATATCATAACCACATAGTCAAGTCCTCGTGCCAAGACTACAAATAAGATTTTATCAAGGACTTATGGTAAGACACTAGCTTTTCTCATGAGACCTACCGATGCATCGAGGAGCTATAGCAGGCTCCACCCGTCACTTAATACGTCCAATGCATTCCTAACATTAAAAGGTTGAAACATAACATAAGCACTCATATTAAAACTAGGATACGAAATGTTAATATGTTAACCATAAAGCATGAATGATATAAAAATAACACATCCATAGTAAAACATATCACAAAACCTTCAATACAATATGGAAGATTTTTATAATAATAAATAAACTTTAAACAAGTATAAAATCTATTAAAGGATATTGACATAGATGAAATCAAAATTATTTGAGAGGAATATCGCTTTCTATTTTTAAATCATTTAAAAATCATGTAATTATAAAAGAAAACATTTCTTTTGAAAATATTCTTATAATCTTGTAAGGGAAGCTTTAAAGGTTTTATAATGGAGGATAATAACTGCACTCACCGTATAAGTTAAAAAAACATTCTTACCTTAATTTGTCGAAAAGGTCATAAAGTACCTTGTTTGGAAAACGACAAAAAGATTCCTTTCAAACCATTTTATAAAATGTAAAAAAATGTTATAAATGACTTTAACCCATAGTATAGTAAATAGTAAAAATGTTTTGAAATAAATTTTTAAGAAACACAGATGTGGATGATAAAGAGTTCCCAATAGATACTAACATAAAAACAACCTCGGATAATAAAGAGATTGTGAAATTAACCCTTACCTTGTACTTTTCCTTGGTCGAGGGTACGTTAACCTCATGTATAATAGTTAAATCATTGTTATTAAATTATATAAGAACCACATACATAAATATTATATCATATATGATCTTCTAATATTTCTTTGTTAATAATATTTTAGTTGTATCATTGTTTCGGGTGTTAACTGATTTGTTTTCCTTTATATATTTTGTTACGTAAGTCATGTTTGTTATGGATAGTATGTATTTGATTCATATCCAGAATTATATTATGTTCTTAAATATTATTTTTAATAATAAAATGAAAATTATTCTTGAATGGTTACGATGGGGAATGAATCTCATCACGTTTGTGGAGACGGTAATTTGTACGTATGCACGAATGCTACTTCCATTTCATTTTTTTATTTTAAAAGGAAAGAAAACCAAATGATACATAGGTATATTATTATTCCAGTATAATATAATATTTTATATATGTTATGTAAGTTCATTAACACCATCCTTTATACATTCCATGTATGGTATGAACGAATCATATCACTTTGAGGGGGCGGTAGTCCGCACTTCCTCAATTGAAATTATCGTATATATACAACATGAAAAGAATAAAGGTATGCTATAAAAGAGGATTACCAAATATTATAGATAAAATAAATATCATAAATATCATATATAATTATAGTGTCATCATAATGGCCACCATAAGAGGTGGTAGTAGAATATTGAACAATCATCGTTTCATGAGGCAATAGTTCTCCGTCCACAGAAACATTATGTTATATATCCATTAGATGGAGGTGTGTGTAAGTGTAGTTTAAAAAAATATCATAAAAAAAACCTAGTATATTGAGGATACTGGTGTTGTTATAAAATAAAGGGATTAACAGAGTTTAGGGTGTTGGAGAAGTAAGATAAAAGAAAAGAACTTAAGAGGAGATATTACCTTTAAATCGGGTAACTCCCTTTGGTTTGAACCAAAAGGCTTCCTTGAAGCGACTTCTGCCTAAGTTAAAGCTTATAAGAGAAATATAGGGATGTGGGTAGCTTAATTGGGTATATTTTGGATGATACAAGTTAATTAAGAGGTGTGAGTAAGGGGTTAGAGGTGATAGATTTTTATAAGGGAAGGGTGGGGCTCTTTATGAAAGCTTGAAAATATTATTATATTATATAATTATTTTCAGTTTATAAATGTCCAAAACTCATTAAAGTATAATATAAGATGAAATATGTTTGAAATAAAATCTTCCAATAATAATTGGACAGATTTTGGATATTTTTTTAATTTTTATAATCTCATTTATTTAAATCATTCATTAATGAGGTAAACACTGCACCATTTTTGTGTCATAAATAATTTTATTTATTTGATGTCTAAAAATTATAAAAAAATACCATGATGTAGAAAATATTTTTATATTTCAAATGAATATTTATAGTTGAAAAGATAACTTATATAACCCTATGTAAATGTTTTTTTACTAAAAGATATATGTTTAGGTCATTTTTGTCTTCACTTTAAATTAATTAATATAAATTGTCATTATCACTCTCAAGTGGCTCCACGGGGTCCCAAAATCAACCCAAGGATGCCCATGGTCGGAAATGTATCAGTAAATAGGGCTAGGACACGTTTTAGGATAATTTAATATTATTATAATATTATTTTTTACCCTTATTTACCGGATTTACCTTTTAACCACGGTAAATAAAATATTTACCAAAGTAATTATTCATAATGTCTAAAAATAAAAGTTATCTATTTACACAATTTTGAGATACTAATTACAAATATGGAATCCATTTTTCCAAATTCAAAACACATAAGTGGCATAAATTACTTTAAAATTAATTCTCGTTGTCAAAACAAAAAGCGTGTTTTTAAGAAATAATAACTATCAAAAGATTGACACTTGTTTATGTCCAGTTTAAATGTGAAATTATATCCAATAACCTAAATTATATTAAATGATAAAATATAATCTAATGATAATTTAAAACCACTCAAATGTATAATTTAACAATATAAATTATTTCGATTAAAAAAAGTTTTTTTTAATTAAAATTTTGTATTTTTCACTATTCATCAAAAATTGAAAGTATTCAGAAAAGTACCAAAACTTCACCCTAATCTAATTTTGATATTCCGAATCCAAAAATGAGGTCCATTTTTATAAATAAAATTTATAAAATTTCAAAAAGTGGGTATTACTATTCATAACGACTAGTTTGATTAGTCATGGTGTGTTAGAATCTCGAAGTTGCGTACAACGCAAGCTATTGCATTATTCATAGGGAAACATACCGTGGAAGCTTGGGGTGTTACATTCTTTCCTACTTTAAATAATTTCATCATCAAAATTTCTATAATACTACTACATAAAAAGATTCAGGTGGTTCTTCATCATAAGTTCCTCGGGTTCCCACGTTGCCTCTTCCATCTTATGATTTCTCCATAGAACTTTCACTAGACGAGTTGTCTAGTTTCTCAACACTTGTTATCTGGTATCAAGAATTCTGATAGGCTCTTCACAATAAGACAGACCAGGTTCCAGTTCTATTTCTTCATAGGTGAGTTCATGCATTGGGTCTGGCATGTATTTTCTCAACAGTGATACATGGAACACATCATGAACTTTGGAGAGACTTGGTGGCATTACCAAACAGTAAGTTACAACCCCAATTTGTTCTATAATTTTGGAAGGTTTATTGTATCTGGGACTTAATTTACTCTTCTTACCGAATTGTATAACTCCCTTCCATGGATATACCTTCAAGAAAAAATGATCTCCTACCCAAAATTCCAAATCCTTTCTTCGGTTATTGGCGTAGCTCTTTTACCTACTTTGAGCAGATTTGATGTGGGTTTGGATAATCTTCAACTTTTACATTGTTTCCTCATCAAGTTTTAGGCCTATGAGTTTTCTTTCACCAACACCATCCCAAAAAGTTGGTGTGCGACATCTCTTTCCATATAACTCTTTATATGGTGCCATATGAATACTTTAATGGAAGCTATTGTTATAAGAAAATTCTACCAGAGGTAAATAATGACCCCACATACCTTGAAAGTCAAGTGAGAAAGATCTCAACATGTATTATAAGGTTTTAATAGTCCGTTCTGATTGTCTATCAGTTTGAGGGTGGTTGATGGTGCTAAAATGAAGTTCAGTACCCATGGCCTTCTGAATAATTTTCCATAATTTTGATGTAAAATGGGGATCATGATCAGAAAAAATCGATAGGGGTACTCTATGAAGTCTTACAACTTCATTTATATATAGTCTTGTTAGACATTCAAGTGGTAAATATTTTCTTATATAAAGAAAATGTGCTGACTTGGTAAGATGATCAACAATGACCCATATTGCATCATTCCTTCTAGGAGTCCTTGGTAGTCCCATGACAAAGTCCATTGTAATATCATCCCATTTCCACTCAGGTATGGTAATAGGTTGCATGACTCCTCTAGGATGTTGTCTTCTAACTTTAACTTGTTGACAAACCATACATCTTGACACATAATCAACAATATCTCTCTTCATGTTGTCCCACCAAAAATGTTCCTTCAAATCTCTATACATCTTAGTGATACTGGGGTGTATTGAGAAATTGGAACTATGAGCATCATCCAATAATTCCATTTTTAGATCAGGTATGTCAGGAACATAAAGTCTCTTCCCAAATTTCAAAATCCCATCTTCATATACGAATTTGATCAATCTCCCATCATTCACAACTTTAATTTTCTTTTGAAACTCCTCACAATCAGTCTGAGAAATTTTTATCCTTTTTAGTAAAGATGGTTTAGCTATCATTTGAAAAAGTATTGATGTTTGACCTTCCATGATTATTCCCATATCTATCTTTACTAGATCCATGAACATAGGATCCCTTTCAACACTCATATTTTTCAAAACTCCATGATCCTTTCTGCTCAAAGCATCTTCCCCCTTATTTTCCTTCCCTAGGTGGTAGTGTATGGTGCAATCATAATCCTTGAGTAGTTCGATCAATCTCCTTTGCCTCATCTTGAGTTCTTTTTGTGAGAAAATATACTTCAAACTCTTGTAATCAGTATAAATCTCACATTTTTCACCATATAGATAGTTTCTATATATCTTTAAAGCAAATATTATAGCTTCTAACTCAAGATCATTAGTGAGATAGTTTTGTTCATGAATTTTTAGCTACCATGACGCATAGGAAATAAATCTATCATTCTGCATAAGGAAACAACCAAGTCCTTTCTTTGAAGCATCACTATAAATAAAAAACCCACCATTCCCTGATGTTAGAGTCAATATAGGAGAATTGAATAATATTATCTTCACTTATTCAAAACATTCTTCACACTATTTTTGTCCAAACAAATTTAACCCCTTTACGTGTGAGCTTGGTTAATGGGTTAGCCAATCGGGAAAAATTCTGGACGAAGTGCTGACAATAACCTACTAGACCAATAAAAATGCATACCTCAGTTATACTCATCGGTGCTGGCCATTTTTGGATTGCCTTGGTCTTTGAAGGATCAACATAGATTCCATCCTTAGTGATAATATGTACAAGAAAAGAAATCTACCGAATCCAAAATTCACACTTGCTAAACTTCCCATATAATTCATTTATTCTAAGAGTCTTTAGAATAATGTGCAAGTGATTTTCATGATCTTAATAGATTTTAAAGTAAAACAAGATATCATCAATAAATACTACTATAAAGTCATCAAGATATTCCTCGAAAACTCTATTCATTAGATCCATGAAGACAGAGGGTGAATTAGTTAGTCCAAAAGGCATTACTATAAACTCGTAATTCCCGTACCTAGTTCAAAATGCTATCTTTGGAATGTATTCCTTCTTCACACACAACAGATGATATGTATATCAAAGGTCAATCTTTGAAAAATATTGAACTCCATGAAGTTGATCAAATAAATCATCAATGTGAGGTAGGGGATACTTGTTCTTTATTATTATAGAATTGATCTCCCTGTAGTCAATGCACAACCTCATAGATCCATATTTCTTCTGAACAAAAAGAATAGGGGATCCCCATAGAGAAACACTAGGGCTAATAAATACTTTATTACTCAACTCATCTAGTTTTTTTCTTTAGCTCCACTATTTATACAATGTCCATTCTATAAGGGGTCTTCAATATGGGCCTTGAACCAAGAATTAAATCAATGGAAAATCAATTTCTCATTCTGGAGGATGTCCAGGTAAATCCTATAGAAATACATCAACATATTCTTGTACAATATGTACATCCTCTATTTGAACATTCTTTTCCTCACCCATTGTTATTTCACTCACTTACTCCCTAATAATTTAATTTAGTAGAGATATTGGGGGTTTATCTAGATAAGAATCATATGGTGACATTTCTACTTTAAAGATATGGTGTTCTTTATCATCATCATAAAAAATTGTAACCTCCTTATTCTTATAATAAATTTTCACATCATGGTCCGAAATCCAATCCATATTGAGGATTATATAAAATTTAATCATGGGTATGATGATGAGATCAGCAGATAAAGAATATTTATATTCCCTAATGGGGATTGATTCACAAAACTTTGTTGTAATGATACTTCCCTTAAGAGTTTTGACTGATAACTCCCTTGTTAAATCAAATTGAAAATATCTAATTTTCTTAGCAAACTGGAAAGATATGAAACAATGCGATGATCTAGAATCAAATAAAGAATTGACTAAACTCGAGGAAACCATTAAATTACCCACCAACATGTCTTTTAGAGATTTAAACTCAACAGTAGTGATCACATAAGCTTGGAATTTCTCCCTTGGACTTTTCTGAGGCAAGTTTCCCTGAAACTTAGGACATTAATTTTGCATAATTCCCCATTTCTTTACAATTGTAGCATTCAACATTGACATCCTCTTTCTTCCCCTTGAAATCACGAGCTTGGTGGCCTTTTTCACCACACTTATAACAAACTCCCATTCCCTTCAGGCAAGTACCTGGGTGTTTCTTCCCATATTTACCGCATGATGGATATTTAAATTTTCCTTTCTTCCCCTTATTTCCATTTACAGAGTGTTCAACAGATCTCTTCTTCTCTTTATTTTCTTTAAAGTCATAAGACTTAGAGAATCCCTTTTCTGTCTTGATAGCACATGATACAATATCTGCATATGATGAGAAGGATTGTGAGACTAATGCTCAACAGAGAAATGGTTTTAACCCATCAGATAATCGATCAATATTACTCTTTTGGTTATGTATATAATCTGTAGCATTCCTTGATAACCCTGCAAAGTTTTCCACATACTTTGTGACATTATCATCCTCCTTTTTCCTCATACTCAGAAATTGTCTTTCCATATCCGCTCAATGGTCACGAGGAAAATATTTTTCTAAGAAAATCTCTTTAAAATCCCTCCATTCTATATTTGATACTTCATCATCTTCCTTTGTGTTTTGAATCAATGACCACCATTGATCTGTATCTCCTGTGAGGTAATAAACTTCCATGAAAACGTTTTCCCTTTCACTACACCCAAAGCATGAAATATTTTACCTAAAGAAATTATCCATTACTCATCTACAAATGGATTTGTAGTCCCATTTAATGTTGGTGGTTGTTGCCTCATGAACCAGTATAACATTGATCCTCTGCGTTGTGGATTAGGGTGCTCCATATGGGTAAGGTTATTATTCATAACCTGAGTGAGTTGTCTTAGTATGGTGATAAGCTGATCAACACCAGTTGCATCACCAGCTCCACTATAATTATCATGAGTATGAGGGAAATCCATACATGGATCACGTGCATTGATACGATTTCCATTCCTTCCACTAGGCACCATCTCTAAACAATGGTATACACTAGATTAGTTTATGAATCAAAATAAATAATTCGAAACTTGTAAAACACTTAACATAAATTGAACAGTTTATGGATATAATCCATAATCATAAAAATGTTTTCTTTGAGGAGGTATATACTCATAAATCATTCATAATGGTTTTTAAATAAAATGTGAATTATCCTAAGCATGTCCCGCGGGAGTGTCGTAACCAAGAGTGCAGCAAGGCCCATTGTCATGTACTAGGATACCCCGGGTTAAGCCTGAAACTCCTTGTCGGAGTTTTCACTCCTAGGTACATCTGTGCCAGAGCCGCCTCTACCTGCTCATATCCAGAAAAAGTTGTATTTCTTGGAAAATACACAAAATCTCTACATTACGAAAATTTTATGAAGTTCTTCTATACTAATCCTCAAAGTCTATCTTAGGGTAATGTGTTGTAATTAGAGTTTATCTAAAATTAGTTTCCAAGGTTTGTATTAAACTTCACCTGATACCAACTATAACACCCTGACCCCAGTTACCCAGAGTTGGTGCATTATTACATAACATTGGCATGATCACAAGAGATCATGTACCTAAATACCGATCAGTTTAGTAGCCTTGGAAGTACTAGATAAATTCATAAGTTTTACATTACATTATAAAATGAAAAAAAACAACAACAAAATTGTCTCTATAGACCACATTAATATCCCTTAGACTATCCCTACAGGTCAGTTATAATATACTTCTTCACATCCTGGAAAAAATGAAACATAGAAAGGGGTGAGCTCAAATGCTCAGTAAGGATAACAATATAGAAAAAACTTTCAGAAACAATCATAAACATTTAAGGAAATGTATAAAACTAAAACAAAATCCTTTTAAACTTAAACTTCATCATAATATGTAAAAGATAAATCAAATAATAATTCCATTTAAATATTCACATGGATATTATAATAGTCGAATAATCACATGTAATATCAATAACTAATTTCATAATGATGGAATACATAATGCTAGACATCATAACCACATAGTCAAGTCCTCGTGCCAAGACTACAAATAAGATTTTGTCAAGGCCTTGTGCCAAGACACTAGTTTGTCTCATGAGACTTACTGATGCATCGAGGAGCTATAGCGGGATCCACCCATCACTTACTAAGTCCAATGCGTTCCTCATATGAAAAGGTTGAAACATAACATAAGCACTTATATTAAAACTAGCATACGAAATGTTAATACGTTAACCATAAACCATGAATGGTATAAAAATAACACACCCAAAGTAAAACATATCACAAAACCTTCAATACAATATAAAAGATTTGTATCATAATAAATCAACTTCAAAAAGTATAAAATCCATTAAAGGATGTTGACATAGATGAAATCAAAATTATTTGAGAGGAATATCTATTTCTATTTTGAAATCATTTAAAAATAATATAATTATAAAAGAAAAAATTTATTTTGAAAATATTATTATAATCATGTAAGGGAAACTTGAAAGGTGTTATAATGACGGTGATTAACCGTGCCCTCTGTATAAGTTAAAAAAAACATTCTTACCTTAATTTGTTGAAAAGGTCATAAAGTACCTTGTTTGGAAAATGACAGAAAGATTCCTTTCAAACCATTTTATAAAAAGTCAAACAAGGGTATAAATGAATTTAACCCATAGTATAGTAAATAGTAAATTTTTTTTGAAATACATTTTTAAGAAACACGAATGTGGATGATAAAGAGGTCCCAATAGATACTTACGTAAAAACAACCTCGGATAATAAAGAGATTGTGAAATTAACCCTCACCTTGTACTTTTACTTGGTGAAGGGTACGTTAAACTCCTGTATAATAGTTAAATTATTGTTATTAAATTATAAAATAACCACATACATAAATATGATATCATATATGATCTTCTAATATTTCTTTGTTAATAATATTTTAGTAGTATCATTGTTTTGGGTGTTAACTGATTCATTTTCCTTTATATGTTTTGTTACGTAAGTCATGGTTGTTATGGATAAGATGTATGTGATTCATATCCAGAATGATATTACGTTCTTAAATATTATTTTTAATAATCAAATGAAAATTATTCTTTAATAGTTATGATGGGGAATGAATCTCATCGCGTTCGTGGAGATGGTAATTCGTACGTATGCACGAACGCTACTTCCATTTCATTTTTTTATTTTAAAAGGAAAGAAAACCAAATGATACATAAGTATATTATTATTCTAGTATAATATAATATTTTATATACAGTACTTATGTTCATTAACACTATCCTTTATACGTTCCATGTATGGTATTATTGAGTCATATCACTTTGAGGGGGAGGTAGTCCGCACTTCCTCAAATGAAATTATTGTATAACATGAAAATAATAAAGTTATGCTATAAAATAGAATTAAAGAAGCTTATAGATAAAATAAATACCATAAATATCATATATAATTACAGTGTCATCATAATTTACACCATAAGAGGTGGTATTAGAATATTGAACAATCATCGTTTCGTGAGGCAGTAGTTCGCCATCCACAGAAACATTATGTTCTCTACCCATTAGATAGAGGTGTGTGTAAGTGTAGTTAAAATAATTATCATAAAAAAACTAGTATATTGAGTATACTGGTGTTTTTATAAAATAAAGTGATAAAGAGAGTTTAGGGGGTTGGATAAGTAAAATAAAAGAAAAGAACTCAAGAGGAGATGTTACCTTTAAATCGGGTAACTCCCTTTGGTTTGAACCAAAAGGCTTTCTTGAAGTGACTTCTGCCTAAGGTAATCCTTTTAAGAGGAAAAGAGGGATGTGGGGAGATTAATTGGGTAGAGTTTGTATGAGAAAAGGGGCTTGAGAGGTGTGAGTAAAGGGTTAGAGGTGATGACTTTTTATAAGGGTGGGGAGGGGCTCTTCAGGAAAGTTTGAAAATATTATTTTATTTTATAATTATTTTCAGTTTCTAAAGGTATAAAACTCATTAAAGTCAAATATAATATGACTAATATTCGAAATAAAATCATCCAATAAGAATTGGATAGGTTTTGGATATTTTTTTATTTTTTATAATCTCATTTATTAAAATCATTCATTAATGAGGTAAACACTGCATCATTATTGTGTCATAAATAATTTTATTTATTTCATGTCTAAAAATTATAAAAAAATAATATGATGTAGGAAATATTTTTAGATTTAAAATTAATATTTATATTTGAAAATATAACTTATATACCCCATGTAAAATTTTTTTTACTAAAAGATATATGTTTATGTCATTTTTGTCTTTACTTTAAATTAATTAATATAAAGTGTCATTATCACTCTCAAGTGGATCCATGGGGTACCAAAATTGACCCAAGGATTTCTATGGTCTGAACTGTATCACTAAATAGGGTTAGGAAACGTTTTAGGGTAATTTAGTATTATTATAATATTATTTTTTACCCTTATTTACTAGATTTACCCTTTAACTATAGTAAATAAAATATTTACTGAAGTAATTATTCATAATGTCTAAAAATAAAAGTTACCTATTTAAAAAATTTGGACCTCCTGATTCCAAATATGGAATCCATTTTTACAAAATCAAAACACAAAATTTGTAGAAATTAATTTAAAATTAATTCCCATTGTTAATACAAAAAGCTTGTTTTTAAGAAATAATAACTATCAAAAGATTGACAATTGTTTATATATATTTTAAATGTGAAATTACATCCAATGACCTAAATTATATTAAATGATAAAAATATAATCTAATGATACTTTAAAACCACTCAAATGTATAATTTAACACTATAAATTATTTTTATTTAAAAAGTTGTTTTTAATTAAAATTTAGTATTTTTCACTATTCATCAAAAATTGAAAGTTTTTAGATTAGTACCAAAAATTCACCTTAAGATAATTTTGATATTCCAAATCCAAAAATGAAGTCCATTTTGAAAAATAAAATTTATAAAATTTCAAAAAGTGGGTATTACTATTCACAATGACTAGTTTGATTGGTCGTGGTGTGTTAGAATCTCGAAGTTGCGTACAACGCAAGCTATTAAATTATTCAAAGGGAAATGTACTGTGGAAGCTTGGGGTATTACAGTCATGATATCCCCTCCTCAACATGGTAATACCATATTTCCCTTGGCCTAGTAATATAGGGTTTCGATGAATCAATTTCATCTCGATACCATATTTAAACCTAATTTCCCATAATGTTGAAAATATTCATGCTTTATTTAGGGTTTTTAGTTAAAAAATTCTAGGGTTTATTTAGGATTCAATTATTATTGGTCATGATAGAATAAAAAAATAAAGTGACTAGAAGTTGAAGATCAAATTGAGGCAAACCAAATACATGAATAAAATAATATGAAATTAATAAAATTTACCTTCCCCATTCTATTACATCACCCTAGAACAATGTGTCTTTACCCCCTCATCCTAGTGATGATAGGATTAAAGGGTAAGAGAAAAGAAAAATAATGCATAAAGAAAATGGATATGACATCAGGGAGGGCCCTAAACGACCCAACTTCTTGCTCTAAGATCTGGTATTTAGATCTATTTAATAGAAACAAGAAATCCCTCAATTTATAGGCTCTAGATGGGATCTGATATTAATAAATATCATAAATTAATGGTCCAAAAGTAGTCTATGGTGGGTACAATGCCAATGATTGTGTGAAAAATAAAAGATACACCGAATATGGGCATTTAAAATTCATCACAAAAATTTAAATTAAGTTTAATGTGTTTGCACGATGTGTAATATTTTAATTTCCAGACGTCATGAATTTTAGTGTATCTCTTCAAAAAACTCATCCTGAAAAAAAACTCACATTGTGTAAATGGAATACATGATGTGTAAATTGGCCTGCTCTAGTTTTATTTATCTTCTTCTTCCTCAAAAATATGATGTATCATCACTTCACTTCGCTCATGGTGAAAAATATCTTTTAGCTCCTATATTTTCCTATTTTTTCTCATTTCCCAAATATAAGTTGTATCCTTACATAAAATACAAAACAAGTCAATCTGTTCCCAAATTTTTGAAGATTAATCATTTAAATATAGAGATCAATACATTAAAATTCCATAAAATATATGCATGAAATATTCTCATCAGGAGGAGATAGATTTCAAATCCATGAACAAAATGAAAATTAAGGAAAAGGAAGTTGATTCCACTATTGGCTCAAAGTATGATGATGAATGTGATTAAAGTAATGAAATATATAAGAAATTTATGGATTTTATATCAAATAATAGAAAAAGGAGTATGCTAATTAAGGAGGAAGAAAATCATTCATCCTCAAGTAGTGATAATGAAAATTATTTTAAAAGAAGTGAAGCCAAATTTATGGCATGTTTTAAGAAAAAGGAAGAAAAATAAAGTAGTGATATAGAAGAAGGAGTAGATGTGACTTACATGGTGCACATTTTGAGAAATAAACATGAAGTATATATTGATTGAAATACAAAACTCAAGAAAGAAGTTAGTTATATTAAGAAGTATATGAGAAAGATGAATAAAGGTAAATATAATCTTTGAATTATAAAAAATGATCACATTTAGGATATCAATCTTCTCAAAGTGAGAGTGTATTTTTAGGATAAAATCATGAAAGAACTTCAGAAAAATTTTACTGGTCAAGAAGAAAAGTTTAGTCAGGCTAAATCAAGGTGTTTTAAAGTTGAAAAGACTCCATAAAAAATTAATATTTATCTTGATAAGGATGTAGAAGTGAAGTAAGAGTCATCTCAGTGTGTTGATAACTCTTTTGCATTAGCTTAGGTAAAATTTTCACCTATTGTATTTAAAATTGTTGAACCTATTTCAATTAATAGTTCAAGTTATAAATTCTAATATAAGAAAACTGAATATAATAGAAATTATCATAGGAGTTTTAAAACATATAAGGAATTGGAGAGTGGTAATAAAAGGAAAGTTTCTTAAAAACATATGAAAAATAAGACTGAAATTACACCATGATAGTAAATATATTTTCAAAGACTGGCTCAACAATTTTTAGAGGATCAAATTTTATGGGATACTATCAGTTTTGGAGAGATTAAGGAAACAAAGTTTATGTTTTTTGGTATAACAAGTCTATCCCTTAGGATTAAATAAGGATAACATTTAGGGGGAGTTATTTAGAGGATAAATGCACTAAACCTAGGAGGATACAAATAGAAAATGAGAAATCCAATGTGATACCTATCCACATTATATTTAAAGGGATTAAGGATATATATGGAAGATGTGACTAGTAAAGTTTCTAGATATAACAATATATAAACATGATTATCAGTTAAAAACAATAGAAAACTAAGGAAAATATGATTAAATAGAAAAATATGGCTGGGAGGTCACTCATTATTGAAGTGGATCTCAAAGAATACAAGGGGAGAGATCTATGTATTCTTGATATTGGATGATCATCACATATGAATTGAGATAAAATAATTCTAAAAAATATTGAAAAATGTGACGGTGGTGTAGTTATATTTAGAAATGAAATCTTTTCAGAGATAAAATGAATTGAAAAAAATAAAAAATAAGGCCCAAAAACTAAAATAAAAATATATATTATTTGTTAATGGGATCAAACATAACCTATTATGTGTGATAGAACTGTGTGATAATGGGAACGAGGTAATTATTAAGAGAAAAACTTAGCTCGTCAAGAGAATAAAAAATGTTAAGATTATCACTTTAGGTTAGATTATTAGTTGAAATCTCTTTCAGATTTATGGTTTCAAAGGTTATTTCTACCTGTGTTAAAATAATGAAAATAAATTACAACATAGAATGCTGGGTCATATTCTTTAAAGAATCTTAAGAAATATTTCTGAGGGTGATGTGGTGTGGGACTTGCCTCACCTCAAAAGATAAATATAAGAAGTTTATGATACATTAAAAGAATTTAAAATCACTTAATGGGGGTATAAAAAAAATTGAAATTAAAACCATAAATACTCTTGAGTTGATACAATCATATTTGTGTGTACCTATGATAAATAATTCCACTTAGGTTGATCTTTATTTTATCACATTCACTAATGATTACATTAGAATTACTAATTTGATGTTTATAAAAAACAAGTTATGTTTAAAACCTTTAGAAAAACAATCGAGAAAGAGTTTGGGATGTGTATCAATAAGTTCAGATTTGAAAATGAGAAAGAGTTCACAAGAAGATAACACTTCATGGAAAAAATGGATTTAGCGGCATTTTTTTGCAACACTTTCCAAAACCATTATCAAATATTTTGTGAAAAAACATTTCACAGAGGTTTTTAAAACCATTGTTAAATGTGGTTTTTTTATTTTTTTAATTTTTTTTATTAGTGGTGGTTTTTCAAAAACTACCACTAAATAATATTTTTTATTCCCTTAAAAATAAATAAATATTTTTTTGTGATTTATGAAAACCGTAATAAATTAACGATGTTTTTAAAAAAACTGCCACTAAATTGATGAAAAGATATTAAATAATACATATTTAATTATGATTCATTATTAATAATAATTATTTACTATTTTTCATCATTTTCTTATTTACAATTTTATTTAAATATAATGTGTTAATTATTACTTATTTATAATTATTAGTTAATAGTTACTTAAAACTTAAATTAAATATTATAGAAATTTAAAATCATACTTCAACATCAAATTACCATAAATTTTGATCTGGGTATCCATTTTATCTCTACAACCATTAAGATCGAAGTTTATGAAATGGGTTATAATGGAATTAGATAATAATATGGTAATAATTAATAGAATAAAATTTATAAAGTTAGAAGATAAGTTGAAAAGTTAATTCAACTTCAATTTGACATAAATTTTGATTCGGATATTTGTTTAAGAATCTTTGGGAGGGACTTCATTAATCCTTATATTATTTTTTCAAAGATAGAGAAGTACATGAAAAAATATTTTCTTGATGAAGTAAATATTTCCTTTTTAAATGTGAAGATGTGTATTGTCAAAGGTGGAGAAGTAGATTTCAATACTTGTAATTCAATGATTGTATTCATTGTAAAAAATGGGAGTTATTTTATGTGGTGAGTTAATGGATTGAGGGGATACCACCTTATCACTTGAATAAAATTTTTCTAGTCACCAAACAATGGATTTATCTAAAAAAGACTAATCAAACCTATGGTGTAGTGTCAATATGTTTATTACATGACAAAGGTTATGATTTTGCGTCTATTGTATGATAAGTTGAGTGTTTTAAATGAGTTAAGAAAGAGTTTCATGGGATATCAATAAATCTAAAGGGGGATATTGAAGTGCCCTTATAATTCTTGAAGGATTTTTCTTTGTTATAAACTATTGGTTAGAGTTTTATAAGATTGTTTGAAAATGTTTTGGAAGTGTTTCTAAGGCTAGTGTGAAACTTCATAAGGTTGAGACAATATATTTTAAGGATAGAAAATCTAGAGTGAGGTTTAGACATATCTGTGTAAGGTTGTGACATGTTATTTCAAGGTTTGGAACTATCCTCATAAGGCCGTGACATGTCCTCATAAGGTTTGGACCTATCCTTGTAAGGTTTAAACTTTTCCTTATAATGTTGATACATGCCTAAGTAAGGTTCAAAAATGACCTCATAAGGTTGATACATGTCCTCATAAGGTTTATAAATATCCTCATAAAGTGTACACATGTCCCCATAAGGTTTTAACAAGACCTCATAAGGTTGACACATGCCCTCTTAAGGTTTGGACATGACCTCGTAAGGTTGAGACATGTCTACATAAAGTTCAAGAAACACACCATAAGGTATATAAAAGGATCTATAATTATGTGAAAACTTTTATAAGGTTACTAAGTGACATTATTAAGGTTCATTACTATGGTAAAAATCTGGAAATTGAGATGTATTTTAGATGACGCATTGTTGTACAAGAATTGTTAAATATCACTAGCTCGATTAAGTGGTGATTAAAGATGAGATTCAAGGAAGTATAAAGGGATATTAAATGAGATGAATTATGACTAAAATTTATAGAGATTTCATATTAAAATATTTGAAATTATTTTTCATGATAATTGATGTTATTTTTCAAGGAGTCCTTGAACAATATCTTTGGTGAAACTGAGAAAGAAGAAGTTTCCAAAATCTATTTTAGAAATACTATTTGTATTTAATGTGTGGATATAAAAAGAATAATTGAAGAGTAAAATTTTATTAGTTAATATAGAGAAACTTTAATAATCTAATTTAAATATATAGAAAAACATAACCTATAACACCATAATATTTTATGATATATTTATCTTTAAATAAATTTAATTTCCTTAATAGCTTGCAATATAGGGAACCCCAAGTCTAAATGGACCATAATATTGTATAACATTATAACCTAGTTGTTAAGTTTAAAAAATGAATAATAATAAATATATATTTTTTAAATATACATGAAGGGTTTATATGAAGAAAATATATTTCTAGTAAAGCTGTTATAGGCTTTAAAAATACATTTTCATTAAAAATGGTTATTATTGATTTTTGTGAACAAATAATATAAATAATTAATGCTAATTTTATAAAATTTATTTTATAAAATGAATTTATTTTTTGAAATAATCATGTAAAAATTATCTTATAAATAATTTTTGATAATTTTAGGAAAATATTTCTTGTTCATTGAATAGTGGAAATTACTGATTTTTATTGAAAACTGTCTTTTTGTTTAAAGCATTTACAAAGTTCAATTTTTTAAAAATTGTTTTAAAAGTAAAATTATCTCATTTAAATTATTAAATATACAATTAAGTTCATTATAATTAATTTCATGTTTAATTTTCGTATAAAAACTTTTTTTTAGAAAAATTCTTTTTTCATGTTCAACTTAATTTTTGGTGACAATTAATAGTAAAAACAATAAAAATCAATAACTATGGTTAAGGCTAAAACATATTTATTGGGGTGTTAAACTAAGAGATACAGATAATTTTTCCTATTAAAATTGTATATATCCTATTTATATCCATATTTTGACCTAATAATATATTAAATTCAAATATATATCCATTTGGAAGCATTTGTCTTGAGTTTGACAATATTATATTTTAATCTTTTAAGATATTCCAACTGTGTCCTCTCCATCACTTATAAAAGGACACCCACACCTTCTCTTATTTATAAAACTTTGAGCTATATATATTGACCAAAACCTAACAAATTATCTTTTAAAATACCATATATATGAATTAGAGGTGTTTTTATTCTTAAAAGACCATTCGAAGGGTCCTTAAGAAGGGATCTAAAGGAGGTATACTAAAGAAGAGGTAATCATCCTGCCCAACCTCTTTCAATTTATTTATTATTATAACTATACTAAATATATAGTATTCATCATATAATAATATATTAAGTATCTTAAATATACTAAAATGTTATTATGATTATGAAACCACCATTATTTATCTTCTTTTCCATCAAATGAGAAGTGAAAGTATCGCTTATGCGTACGTGTGGACTACCGCTTCCATGTAGCGAAGCAATTCATTTTTTATATCCATATTTAATGAATGTTTATTATAATGGGATTAAGTTTTATATAAGATATTTATGAATTAGTTATTTTTTTTAATTATAATATCAAAACTACATTCTTACCTTTCCATCCATTGGAAAATTATAACTTCGCATGTGCGTACATGTGGACTACCACCTCTATGAAGCGATGAGATTTTTTCTTCATTTATGATTTACATGAATAGAAATATGGATATATTTAATGAATATAGATGATATATATGATATTTTAATTATTTTTAATAGTGAATTATTGTTTAACTTTCTTTCTTTTCATTAATTGGAAAGTGAAAACAATGTTCATGCATACATACGACCTACCATATCCATGAACGATGTAATTAATTTTTCTATATCTACCTTTTATAAATTAATATAAATACATATATAATGAATATATATTATATTTATATCATGATTAAAATTATATATATGATGGAACCATGATCAAAGTACAAGGACCAGAACTATTGAACATAAATTCTTATGAAAAATAACAGTTAACACTCAAAAATGATGATTTTAATAAGGAATTATTAATAAATATGTATTGAAATGTTAAAATTGGATAATATATGATATTATAATTATTTACTTGACTCTAGTATTGAATTATAATAAATTTAAATGTATTATACATGATGTTAGATCATTTTCAAAGGAATTCAAACTTGAGGTAAGAGATTTATTTTACAATCTCATTGTTTATCGAGATTATTTATGATTAGGTTTATGATGATGAAATTTTATGACCTATCTATAAATAATACCATTAATTTTATTATACTATTATTATTTATTTAGATTAAAATTTTTCCTTTCATTTTCCCATTTTTAATTATTTAAGATACCCAAACAATATTTTTAAGGAAAATCGACTTTATTTCTTTCTTCGGTTGAAAATCCATTTTCTTCCATATCCATGTTTTCTAAAACTGTTTTCAAAAATGTTTTTAATATTATAATATTATTTTTTAAACTAATTTTTACACATTATTTACTTTTTTATTTTTTTAAAGTAATATTCTTGTCGTTTTCCAAAAGAGGCACTTTTTTAACTTTTTACCAAAAATGTGAAAGAAATATTTATTTTAATGTAAATGATATGAATAGAATTTATCAACATCATGACCGATAAAATATATGAAGATTGATTTAAAAGTTTACAATGTTATTTTTAAAAATAATTCTTTCTTTAATATTTTGTATTTTTTTAGATTTTAAAGAAGTGATTCCAAAATAAAAAGGGTATTTTCCTTAAGAAATATTCCAAGTGATATTTTAAAGAAATTGTTATTTATGATAACATAATTTTATGTTTATTATTATTTAATGGGGATATGATCCAAGTATACCATCCTTATTATTTCTCTAGAAGGTTTATTATTATGATTATGAGATGTTTATAAAATATGTTTATTTTTCATGGGTTATGCTATGATGAAAATTTAAAATGTTTATGAAAACTATTACCTTTACATGGGTTATGATATATGATGAATTATTTATTTTCTTGTTGAAAACATATTAAAGTATTATGATTATGTTATGGGTGTGCTTGAAATTATATATCCCTAAAATGAATTGGGTAAAGACGGATATCTCATGAGATAATAAGGACTGGAATGGAGAATGAACCTGGTTCAGTGAGGGAATTTGTCTACTATGAGAGTCTTGGGAGTGAAAATTGACTAAGGATATGATGGAATGGGGAGTGAAACCAATCTACTATAATAGTATTGGAAGTGTTCCTTGACTAATGAAATGATTTTCTATGGTTATGTGTATTCCAAAAACTTATGTATTATTATAATGTTATGCTCTCATGACACATGTTCTTTAGTTTCTTTAGGATTCATGTCTTATGAACTACCAAAATTTATTCCTTGATTCATGATTATGAGATATGATATGTTGGGTATGGGTTTAAAATGTTAATATCATGTTTTCATACCCTTATGCTCATGTTATGATTAAGTGATTATTGATATATCCTTTTTTTACCCTTACCGAGCATCTGAGCTCACTCTTTATTATTTTTCTTTCCCCTAAGTTATTAAGAAAGGTTCTAAGTAGAGAATGTATAATGAGATTACTATATAGAAATATATTTATTGGTTATATTGAATATATTTCATGAAATAAGAGGATTGTTTATTTAGTCTTAAAAGGCACTAAACCTTTATAGTCCTCAGGAAATTATTTGTAAAATATATTTAATATTCATCTATTAAGATGTAATATCTATGTATGAAAATTATGGGTTACTGTAGTTAGTATTATAGGTATATTTAGTCAATATTTTGAGATCAATATTATATAAATTTGGTTAAAACCCCAATGAAAAGTCTAAGTATAGGATAACATTCTAAAAGTTTGGTAAGGAAGAGATTATGTGGTTTTCCTAGAGATAAATCCCTGTATGAATACTATAAGTGTATGTGGTCTTAGAACAGATGAATATAGGGGTAATAACCAAAAAATATTTTTTCAAGTGTATATTGACCATAATTCTAGTGCATGGTGGGTGTTTAGTTTCCATGTACCTAGTTTGACACTCCTAGAAGAAATGATTGGGATAATTCACATTTCCATTATAAACAATTTTGAAGGATTTAAATAGATGATGATCATGGATGAACTAGGTTAAACTTAAAGTGTCATATATTGAAAATAAGGTGTCATGACTAAAAAATAATTTAAATGATTATATGGTTTCTCACTATGATTATTGTTTCTTATACTTTGTTTTTTGGTTTTAGTCAATCACTAGAATATAAAGAAATCATGTTAACACTAAATTAAATGGACAATGCCATGATTGGTTTCCTAGGAAACCAAATGTTATGAGATATGGAATAAAAAATATTATTGATATGATTACACAACTTTCTCAAGTTATGAATATCATCCTCATTATTTTAGTGGGTTTTCTGATCCACTAGTTTCATATAAATGGATCAGTACACTAAAAATATAAATTATTTTCTCAAGTGTTTGGAACATGAAATGGTTATTTTAGTTGTTCATAATTTGGAAGGTGAATCATATAAATGATGTAATATTATCAAGAACATGAGGCAGAAAGAATAAATTGTCTCCATAGAGTGATATGAGTTTAAGAACTTATTTTTTAATAAGTACTTTACTCATATTTTTTCATAAGAAAATGGATAAGGAATTCTTTGAGCTAAAGTAGAAGGATGGTGAATCTATTAGCACCTATGAGGAAAATTATACAAGACTTGTGAGGTAAAATTATGGTATTATCATCCAACCTGAATATAAGATTGATTGATTTTTTAGTGGCTTAAAACCAATTCCCCAAAGGGTGTTAGCTGTAAGGGACTTTAGTAGTTATTTGATGTGATATCAAGGTGGAAATAAAGATTTTATTTACCCATCAATCTCATGGTTTTGATAAGAATATAAAGATGGAATTAAAATTAAATTATAATAATAAAAATAATGGAGAGAAAAGGACAATCTTTAATTTATGCTCAAAGTGTGGAAGGAAACATGGAGGAAATTTTATTAAGGGGACTATTAAATGTTTTAAGTGTGAAAAGAAAGGTCATCAAGTAATGAAATTCCAAATTTATGGGAAGAATAAGTTAGTTAATGATGGAGAAAAAGTACCACAAAATGAACCACCCATACTTACGTGTTTCAAATTCAAGGAATATTATCATTATTCTAAATAATTCTCAAATATGAAGTTTAATTATGACGATCAATGTAAGAAACCTCTTATGTCAAGAGATAAAGGGAAATATCACATGATCACTATTCCTGATGTGGGGTATGATAAAAAGTGGTACAAGGTACACTTGTCATCTAATCTAGAAATGTTAATGTTCTATTTGATTCTAGATGAACCTACTCTTTTATATCAAAATAATTTTATAAGGGTATAAAAATATCACCTCAATGATTAGATATTGAATTATTAGTGAAAAATCCTGACAGTATTATGATCATATCTCAAGTATATGATTCTTCTTCGACTGAAGTTTGGGGTAATATGTTCCTAAAAATATCATTATTCCCCCTATAGTTGAATTTGATGTTATCTTAGGAATGGATTGACTTTATTTACACAAATACTACATAAATTTATGAGGAAAGGAAGTCATGTTTGATATTATGAACAAAACTATGATCGCCTATCAGTATGATGATAGATACATACTTTTGATGGAAATTAAATCTATTATATGGGTCTTAATTCATATTCAAAAGGGGTGTTTATCTCATATGGTTAGTGAAAAAATAAAAATCCAAGATGTTCCTATTTTATGTGAATTTTTTGATGTTTTTTTCTAGAATGAACACATAGTATTCTTTCAAATCACAAAGTTAATTTTTCCATAGAACTCATATATAGTGCTACACTTATTTCAAAAACTCCATATAAAATGGTCCCAATTGAGTTATAGAAATTTAAGAAGTAACTCCAGAAGAATGTTAATAAGGGATTCATTCATCCAAGTGCATCATGTTGGGGTGAAACTATTCTTTTTATTAATAATAATGATAGATCAAATTGTCTCTACATTGATTATCAGGATTTGAACAAGATCACAATCAATAATAAGTATCCTCTTCCTTGTATTGGTGATTTGTTAGATCAACTATGAGGTGATAAATATTTTTCCAAGATTAGTCTTAAATCTGGATACTATTAGTTGATGGTAAAAAAGTGAAGACATACCCAAGACATCCTTCTATATGAGGTCTGGACACTATAAATTTATAGTGATTCCATTTTGTCATACTAATGACCCTACTATCTTCATGGATTTTATGTATAGTATTTTGAGATTACCTTGATCAATTTGTGGTAGTCTTTATAGATGACATTATTATATTTTCCAAAACAAAGGAAGAACATTAATATCACTTGATAATTGTACTAAAGACCCTAATAAAGGAGAAGTTATATGAAAAATTTACCAAGTGTGAATTGTGGGTATATAAAGTTTCATTTTTGTGTTTCATAATATCAAGTGAGGGTATATCAGTGGATCCATAAAAGAGAGAAGTTATTGAATGTTATCCCAGACCAACCACTATGATTGAGATTTATAGTTTTATTGGTTTGGTTGGATATTATTGACACTTTTTGGAGAATTTCTCAAGGATGTTTAATACAATCACGAAGTTAACTCGAAAGGGATCCAAGTTCCTTTGGACAGATGGATGTGAAGAAAATTTAAAGGAACTAAAGAGAAAAACTACTACAAAAAAGACATTTAACAACCCTGAGATTTATTCGTGATAGTAAAAAGTACAGATAAAGAGTGCTGATAAATGTGACCTTTATCAGTATTGATAAAAGACACCCTTTATTAGTGTTTTTAGCACTGATAAAGGGTATCCTTTATCAATGCTTTTAGGTAGCGCTCATAAAAGGCACCCTTTATCAATGATTTATTTTTAGTTCTGATAAAGGGTAACCTTTATGAGTGCTTTATTTTTAGCACTGATAAAGGCCCAAAATAAAATGAAATAATTAAAAAAAAATATTAATAGCTTTATTAATTAAATAATTATTGATAAAAAATAATAAATTGAATATACATAAATAGAAATTTTAAAAATTAATAAATAGTATATATTAAATATAGAGATATCTAAAATGAATAAAAAGATATAAATAAATAAAAATTAAAAAATATTAAAGTAAGAAAAATATTAAAATTTTTATTAATTAAATAATTATTGATAGAAATTAATAAATCTAATATACTTATATATAGATTATAAATATTAATAATTAATATATATTAAATATAGATATATAACATGAATAAATTATAATAATTAAAAAAAATTAAAAATGAATAAATGAAAATTTATTTAAACATTTATTAATGAAACAATTATTAATAAAAATTAATAAGTATAATATATATATATATATATATATATTAATTATAAATATTAATAAATAGTATATATTAAATATAAATATATAGAAAGTGAATAAAATGTAATAATTAAAAACATATTAATTTCTTATTCATTTTTAGTGTTTTTTGATTTTTCAATTTAGAATATATAAAACATATGTTACATTGAGTTCACAAATATATACGTAATTAATGAATTTTTATATATAATGCACACACACAAATATTTACACAATAAATGGAATCTTATATAAAAACACATACACCTAATATTTATGTAATTTATTCAAATTTTAGTATATTTTAGAATTTCATTATAAGACTATACATTTAATATATTATGTTTTTAATTAGTCAATTTTATTTATTTATATTTATTATAATTACAGTTAGGTAATATTTATTCATTTTTAGTAGTTTTATTTTATTTTTGAATTTAATTATTTTATATTATTCATTTATATATATTTATTTACTATGTTTTAGTATTTTCAATATTGATTCATCTTTACTTAAATATATATATATATCCATATTTTTTAAATAATTTATATTTATTTAATAACACATATCCATTTTTCAATATTTTTAAAGTGTACTCTTTTTTAATTATTCAGTTTCACTCATTTTTAAAATGAATGTATTTAAGATTATATATTCATTAATAATGTTAAAAATATATTAACAGTGAAGGTTTTCAAAGAGTCTCTTATAGAAAATCAAAATCTCTTTCTGTGTAGAGTTTGGATGACATGAAGGTGCCTACCTCAAACACTTTTGAAGTGTTTAACTCCCAAAATATGATGACATGATAGAAGTGTACTGATCCATTACGGATGAATTATGTTTTAAAAAGAAATTTGAATTGTCTTGATGATTCTTCTGTGGATATTGACACCACTGATAAGGATTTTCCTCCTTTGGAGAAAGTGGAAGGGACTTGGCAACAACCTAAATCCTGAAGACAGGGTCATCATCCAAAATGTCATGGATGGGGGTGTGGATGAGATGATTGGGCTGCTGCACGTGGGTGTGGATAAACTATTTCTTCCAGGTATTATATCAAGGATAATCAGAATTAGCTCACTCCAGAGCAGGAAAAGATCATGGAGAAATACTCTATGATCTTCAATCAAAAGAACTCACAGTTTGAGTGGGAAATCACTGATGAAACCAATGACTCTGAGTATGACTATGGGGATGACCCTAATCCATTTAATATATAGTTTTTTTTCTATTGATAGAGGGAAGAAATTCCTATCTATCCCCATCCTCCTCTTTTTTGAGGTTGAAGTCTCAGTTTATCCAAGAAACGGGGCTATGTTATAAAGGAAAGTAGGCAACATACACTGTAGGGATGTGCCCGAAGAAACTCGAACTCGAGACCTCGCTGAGACCCACATGGGCAGCTACCACTGAGCTATACCCTAGGGGATATATATATATAATTATATAATTATATAAATATATCAATATTTTTTTGAAAGTATTATTCATATATTTATAAATAAATAATTATATAATTATAATAAATATATTTAAATAATGAATATATTTATATTTATATATATTTATTAAATAAATATATATAATCACATAAATATATATAATGATATAAATATATTTATAATTATAAAATTATAATAAATATATTTAAATAATGAATATATTTACAATATTTATATTTATATATATTTATTAAATATATATAATTATATAAAAAAATACAATGATATAAATATATTTATAATTATAAATAAATAAATATAAATAAATAAATATAAATATATTTATAAATATATATTTATAATATTTATAAAATTATATAATTATAATTATAAATATATATTTACAATATTTATAAAATTATATATTTATAATTATAAATAAAAAATATTTTTTTAAAAAGTATTAATGTAATTATAAATAAAAAATTACATATTTAAATAGTTATAAAATTATAATAAACAAATATATAATTATATAATTTTTTTAAAAATTTTATTTATTTATAATTATAATTATAAATCCTTTATCAGTGCTAAAATTTTAACACTGATAAAGGTTCATTTTATCAGTGCAAAAAAAGTGTCGATAAAAATGCCTTTTACCAACACTTATCAATTTAGCACTGATAAAAGTGCTCCTTATCAGTATTTTTTTAAAAGCACCAATAAAAGTGTCCTTGATCTATTTAAAAATAATCCTAATTGTGACTCATTCAGTCGTGATTATCAAGCTCTCATGGAACTCCCCTACTTATGGCACTACTCCTCTACGTTCTCTTAGACAAATCAAGGATATAATCCAAGGTATGTTATCTTCTCCTTTTCTTCTCTCGTTATTTGTTTTTTAGTTCCATGGTTTGCGTTCTTGTGTTGTTCTTAACCATGATAAACCATACACCACTCTTATATCCCCTCTCTCGTTGTTTGAATTATATTTTTGATGTAGGCCATATAAACTTTAATGAGTAATAATGATGTGTTGTTTGATATTGCTCTTTGATTATGATTATTGATTAATAATGCATAATCATTGTTAATGCTAAAATGGACCACGATTTTCAAAAATAATGTTGTGTAAATAAGGTTTCATTTTGGTAAGATAGATATACAATACAATACAATACAATACACTTGATGCATAAAAGTGTACATTTTCATGCATCTTTCATAAAAATTGTTACTATATTGAATAGAGATATAATACTTCAATACTCCAGTACAAATAACCTTTACTGCCTTTATTTATTTTTTCCTCAAATGCTTGATTTCATTTTATCTCTTGATGTTGGATTGGACTCCCTATTTAAAACTAGCCTTCCTCCCATCATCATGGTTCCAAATTTCCTTAATGACACACCTCTCGCTCAGATTGTATTCATTAATCTATGTCAAAGCCACCGCCATGAGTTTGAATACCACATCTCCCAACCCATTATTCAACTCTTTAATCCTTTCATATTATTCATTTAATACTTCATGAGAACACCAAAAATGATACCTAAAAATTAATCAAAAGATAATGAATGAATTTGTTTAGTTTCTTGATATGCATTTTCTTATTCAAATCACTCAGTTACTTTTGATAGCACTTCATCAAAAATTAATTTTAATTTTGGTGTAGTCACATTAGATCCTATTAGAACTCCGTAGTTAAGCATACTTGGATGAGAATACTACTATAACGGGTAAACTTTTAAAAATACTCATGTTGCGCATTTTTTGTGAAAAAAACACACAAAACACATTTTTTTTTCTCTTACCATTCAACCATGATAAATTTAAAAGGGTGCCAATCTGGATATTGAAGGTATTCCTCCCACAATGATCAAATCTATCCTACCCTGCCTTCGGCTTCATCTTTAGGATTCTTTCTCTTGGCATCTTAGAGAAATGATTGATTTTCAATCTCTCCCACCTACCTCACACAAATATTACCATAATTTTATATCCCCTCTAAGCCCTATACAACATAAATATATCACAATTTTGGTTTAATGATTCACGTACATCAAGGTTTTACTTCTTTTATCTAAAAAACTCTTGGATTCCTTCCATCTTTTTTATAAATTCCATGCCACCTTCATCTTTTATATGCTTCATTATTTTTAATGTATCATTTAACCCCTCAATTTCAAACTCCAATGCCTATTTTCTATCAAGTTGTGTTTTTAGTTGAATTATTCTTTGGAGAACCTTCTCTTTTTACCTCTATAAACAATATACAAGGGTAAAATTTGATCAAAGAAATAAAAAACATTGACACTTGAAATAAAAAATACCATCTAACCTTCTGATATTCAGCTAATTTTAATACATTTTCATAAGATTTATTTTTCTCTAAAGAATCCAATTGTAATGATTTTTTTAAAACATTCTAAAATGGAAACACAATTCATTTTTTCTTATAAAGCCTTTATTTAAAGAAATCAAATCCTGCTAAACCAGTTCAAACATGTTAAAACTCTTGACTGAGAAGAAAATTAAAAAATGAAACATTTTAGAGGAAATAGAAAATAGTAAATTCTTGTGAATAGAAGTAAATTATTGTGATTGGAAGTAATGTAGACATACAGTCTGATGAACAAGATTTCTAGAAAGGCTAACATAAGCTAGAATTTAGGCTATTTTTGGGGAGAAAAAAATATTGATTTAGAAAAATGAATGGATTAGGGAATAATAAATTTTATAGATTAAGGGAATCATAATTTATTTCAACGTGTATTTGAATGTTCATTCCTTCATTTTTGAAATGTAATATATTATAATCCATAATTCAAATTGCATTTAGGTTATTTTTGATTATGAGTGGGTTTAGAGAATACATGGGATAAACATATTTTAAAAAAATAATAAGTGATAGGTTTTATGTGAGTGTTAGGGATGACATGTTATAATTTGAGTTACTATAGAAATGTTAGTTATTCATCGAGGTATAGGGTGAGGGTGATGTGACATTTTTGTTTTTGTTTGTTCTTCTTTATAGTTTTTTAGAAGTTAGGTTTAACTAATGTATTATGGCACCCATTTTGTGGTTCTTTTCTAAGGGAACCAATTCTATTAAGACTTACCCATATTTAAATTTCACTTCCTAATAAAAATGGATATTCTATACCCATTTCATGATTTGGATATAGTAAGTACCTGTGATGGTT
Organism: Viscum album; assembly: GCA_963277665.1. NCBI lineage: Eukaryota > Viridiplantae > Streptophyta > Magnoliopsida > Santalales > Viscaceae > Viscum > Viscum album. The sequence goes on along the minus strand of OY728150.1, from coordinate 1,284,683,519 downwards.
ATCCCTAAGGGATAATCTTGGATGTTAAGTGTTTGAGGTCTAATATCCTAGAACCTATGAGGTGGTTATTTCTAGAGGAAGATAAATATTTTTTTCTCCTCTTATGATTAAAATGCTAAACTATTATTAGTGAAATGATTTTAATGTTAGGGAACAACCATGGTATAAAATTATGGTATGATTAGTATAATTTACTAGTATAAAATGAAATCTATATATTTGATTATCATGGTGTCTTGGTAACTACACAATGACTTGACTTACATTTGTATTCTGAATGATATTGCTTTTAACATATACTCAAATATATGTGTTGTATATTTTAGGGTCCCTATTAGTATTTACTTTTTTTTATACTCACACCCTACACATGAACCTTAGTGGATATAGAGCTCTTGTATTTGAGATATCATTGGGGGAAAAAGGACTAGTAACATAGATCAGAGTCAGTGCAGCTTAGTGGGGATGAGTTTATGTTCTCATGGTAGTGTCAGGGACCTTATATCATTTTGAGATAAGATTTTAAATTTTAAATTAATATGTGGTAATTTAAAAAGATTTAATGAGACAACTATCATCCTCACTGGATTCATCTCCTGAATAGTTATTATTGATTTTTTTTCTTGAGACACATACCCCATCTCTTCTATTTTGTTTGAACTACTTTGAGCCATAGTCATCCAAAATGATTTCCAGTACCTAGTATGGGATGAATTTTGGTTATATTAGTTCAAGTAACATAGGTGGATGTCCACAAGAAATGGGGTATAATTATCAAGAAAAAAAAATGAAATAATAACTATTTGGGAGATGAAGCTGATGAGGATGAAAATTATCTATAACTTTCACTTTTGGATGAATTCATAAAAGAACACCTAACATAGTGGGGAAATTATTTTCTTAAATTAAATTACCCATTTCATTCAAAATTAATGTATGCTAATCATTTGAAAAAAGAGTATGAATATGGAGTTAAAGAGTCCATCAAGTCTGTAATAAAGAATGGTTGCGATCCTTCTAAAATCATTTTTCCATGTTTATGTTATTTTTATTCAAGACAAATTAAAATTTTGACTAATCATGTAGACAATGTCTACTGCACATGATGATGTTACCAATCCTAAATAAGAATATACCATTAATTATGAAACTGAAAAATTATTTTGGGATCAACAACATATTGAAGAAAAAAATAATGACGAAACATTATAGTGTTGAATAAAATTATCAAGGAAAGAAGTCATGGTATAAAAGTTGAGGTTGGTTGGAATCAATGTGGCCAACCTATTGACCCCAATAAGTCAATGTTCATTAGTTATCTTGGGTTCACAACAAGGATGAATGTGATGATTAATATTGATTCATAAAACCACATACAACCTGTAATGAAGGGAATCCTTTGGAAATATATAAAAGTAATGTTACAATATACTTTATCTATGTAACTGAAAAATTATATAATCAAACATTGATTTAATTTTCATTATTCCTTATAGAGTTCATTTATTTTGGAAGATTATTGTAATAAATTTATAATAATGGACACTGTAAAAGACCGTAGAGTCTTGTCAACTCTTCTTACAAATTTATATCTTAGGTATATCGAGGGGAAAGTAAATCACCACCCACCAATTAGTTATGCACACATTATAAACCATGAAACATGGACTGCTTTCATCAATAGTCCTAATGAGGAATCATTTCAGGTGAATTTCAGTCAATAATATATTATTTGACATTATTTATTTTATCCAACATGATTAAAAAAATGTTAATTTATGAAACAAAAAAAGAGTTCTGAAAATAACGAACGTGAATCAAAACCAAGTCCCTATCACAAAGCAAGGATGGGGTATGCTGCATTAGAGAATAAATTGGTATATATTTTAAATCAAAAATAAAAATTTAATTATATGATATGAAACAAAATATGTTTCTTTGTTTATATGCATATTTATGAATCAAAATCTAAAGCCACTTCCATCCCACATCATGTGATATGAAAGGAGGATTATGTAAATAAAGAGGGTAAACTAGTTGATGAAAATTCAGAAATAGTATGGGAAACATGTGTAAGTATGACATAATTGTAATTAATTATGATTTATAATAGCATTATATAAAAATATCTATTTATGTTCATATTTTTATATGGTTTAAACACAAGAATCAACAGTGACCGTACCAAAATAAAAGATACTTTAAGTATCTTTAAAGAAACCAGAACAACATGGTTGTGTTAGAGGATTAGGTTTTGGAGCCTCTCATTGAACATATTTTGAGAAGATAAAACCACATGAAGATACATATAATATGGTGAGATTATTTAAAAAACAAATATACTCACTACAAGATATTATTGTTTGGTCTAGTTTGGAAGACCAATGTATGAGAAAGGATCAAAGTGAACCAGCAGTGGAACAAAGATTCGAACATGAACCAAATGATCCTACTAACTTTGAGGTTAGTCATTCCCCCCAACCGCATAACTTGATTGGGGTAATTAATTTTTTCATTACTATTTATCTTAAATTTGAATCAAACAACTTCTGATAACTTTATATTACTAAAATTATACAGGGTACAATTTTATGTGGTTTGTATTTGTTAATTCCCACACACTGCCTTGTTGTGATGGATACAATGTATAATATCCCAAGAGGTAAGCCACTTCATAAATAACTCCTACAAGATCACATGAGAGTGGGGATTGATGTAGATCATGAGCCAACCACTGAGTTTCATGTTCCACTTAATGGTACAAATACTATAATGATCAATGATTCCATTGGAGCTTTCATAACATGATCATCTAATCTTATAAAAATACACGAGGTATTTTTTTAACAAATTTTATCATATGAAAAACTTGTAACGATTGATGATAAAAAGTATTAAGTGATGTATGATATTACAGATGAATAAAGTAGTGGGGAAATGGAAGGTTAGATCAAGAAAATCTAGTGAATCAACCAAGAAATCAAAACAACATTCCAAGAGTACCTTCTCCCTACCAATTCTAGAGAAACATTTATTATCATTACAAATTCATGTAGATATTACATTTAAATATGAAAACATTTCTTAATTTTTATATGAAAAATAAATATATGGATCTTTCATGATAGAAAAAATTGGTCTCAAGATTATAAATGAGATTCTCAATAATGAATGGCTGACCATCTCAGTTGTGAATACATACATGAGGTAAATTTTCGTAATACATATATCTAAATAGTGAGAATATATTTTTATTAAAGTTAATAACTATTAATATTTTCTACAGGTGTTTATATTACTACTATATAAAGGGAAAATCATGGGAATCATGATTTGGAGTCATTAATCCCTATATAATTTCTATGGAAAAAATTACTTTGGATAATTAAAAAATTGAGAAGAAAAGAGATGATTTACTCAAAGTTTTTGATCAAAAAACATCATAAAACAAACTATTTTTGATGCCTACAATGAAAAAGTAAAAATCTACACTCTAATCACAAATGATATATTTTTAAGTTTTTTATTAATGAATTTTTAGGCAACACTGGATACTAATCACAATCAATCTGGATACCCCAAAAATTTATTTTTTGGATGCATGGATATCCAACCAGCCGACCACACTTGATGTGTATTGTGATTTTTTAATACACTTTAATCAAAATTTTATAGATGAACTTAAAATTATATGTTCTAGTCTATATTTTAACAAGATTTTTTTATGATAGGGAAATCACTAAATATAGGCTAAATCATGGCATGAAGTCGATGTTTGAAGAGATAAAGCCCGTTGATTACTAAAAATTGAAAAAATAGAGTATAGATTGAAATATTTAACTATAAAAACATTTAAAAACAATTTAATTATTTTGGTCAATGTTTCTAAATTTCTTGAATCAAGATAATGTCATCTATTGTGGATATTATGTTTGAAAATTTATGAGAGAGATCATAAAGCATGAAAATACCAGCATTCCCTTTAGGTAATTTCTGAAGGTAATTACAATTTCATTAAATATATTTAAAAATCATTTTTTATATATTTTATCATTACTATCAATATTAACGACAAAATTTATACTAAAAAGAATAAATAATTTTTTTAGAGATGAGTGGGTAGTGTACATGTTTTCAAAATGTATGCTGAAAAAAATTAGGTGATCACCTACCATGTTTATGATCTAGTATGAGTTATGACCATATAAATATATTTTAGGTGTGAAACATTAGTTTCATAATTATTATATATTATTTTTGATCTATTTCGCAAGGAGAAATATAATTGAGGAAATAAATTTATTTAGAAGTGATGACCTACAAACAATAAAATTGTTGGGAAATGGTAGAGGCATAGGTGGAGGCAGAGTCAGATACCAAGGTAGAGGAAGAAGAAAATGTGGAGACTATGGCATAGATCGAGGTAGAGGAGGAGATAAAGAATTAGATTTAAAAAAGTAAAATTATAGGGTAATGGAGTAGAATAAGGATCATACCAAGATTGTGTTTGATAACAATTGTTAAAAAGTGCACACACCACTTTTCACTTACAATAAGATCCATTGTGCAATTTTTTTAGCTGGATTATTGAAATTTTTTTTTCACCACTTGTTTAAGTGATTTTATATAAGAATTAAAGTGGTTTATTTTTTTTCATAAATAAAAAAACACTAATTATTTTCTCAAACTGATTATCATAGGATATAATTTCTATTAGCACATTCCAAGTACTATCAAATGTTACTAAAGTGTGAAAGAAACCCCTCACCAAGAACAAAATGAACAAAAAATAGACATATTTTCTTTCCCATGAATTCTCTACAGTACAATGAAAGGGTATTATTAGTGGAGCCAATAGTCACTTGAGAGTAATATAACACCAATGCAATCATCAAACATGTTTATAATCCAACTTAAATGTTTGAATAGATACGTGCATAATCAGACACTGAAGCCTATAGGTGTACTAAAGAACTATTGGAGGAAAACTAGAATTGAGAGATCATGGTAATTGAGGACAAATTATGATAAAGGAAACATGAAATAAAATTAAACAAATACACCTTATGAAGAAATCCCTGAAAATGAAAAACTTGTTTTAAATGAAACCATGAAGCACCGAAAATCCAAATGAATAGACCTTTGAAAAAGAAGCTATTATGTTGAGCCAAAACCTCTAAAGAATTATAGAAATACAAAATTTCATTGACTGAATCATTATTTTTTAGAAAATAAAATTATAGTGGTTTCATTTTGGTGGTTGGTGGAATTATTTGGTCTATTTGATCATCAATTAGATTCATGATATAATATCACAAATTCTTTTAAAATCTATACAAGTAAAATTCATTAGGTAAAATGATCCATGTTCACAAGATCGTTAATAAAAAAATCATAATCATTATCAATAAAAAATACATGAGAATTGGGATATTCCCATTTTTATGAACAAATAATTATGATGTTATGTTAGAGTTTATCATCACCTAGAAAACACATTCATATATTTTTTTTAATTTCCATTAATTTTTGTAAAAAAACAACTAACATACTAAAAATTGATAAAAAAATTCATATTATTTTGGTACTTTTGAAAAAATATCCATAAGTCATTTTTGATGTGTAGGTTTCAGCTATACCTTAATCCGATACAGGAGGTTCCTAGTATGACTCAATGTGTCTGTTATCAGTTTAAAATTAGCATTTTAATACAAAAAAAGTGTCACTCACTGAAAATAGATAAAATATTCTTTTATTTTATTAATAATTTAAGAAAAAAATTCATAATTAATTTGTGACATGTTGGAATTAGTCTCTCATCAAACCCACAAATGATGAAACTTGTATGACTCAAAGTGCGTGTTCTAGTTTAAAATGACATTTTAGTAAAAAAAACTAGCGTCATACTCAAAAATAAGGAAACACATTCATATTATTTTTATACTTTAGTAAAATGATACATAAGTAATTTGTTATATGTAGGAATCGACTTCAACTTAATACAGTGCACGTTGTAGCTGGTATGACTCCAAGTGCATCTTTTTGTTCAAAATTGACAATAATTTTAGTAAAAAAGACAACTCACATAATCAAAACTAAGAAAACACATTCATATTTATTTTTTACTTTAGGAAAATGATCCATAAGTAATTAATGACTTTTATAAATCTTCCAAACTTCAATCCAATAAATGATGTGCCCAATATGACTCAAATTGCTCGTTATTGGTTTAAATTGAAATTTTAATAAAAAAAGTGTCACTCACTAAAAACTGAGAAAACATGCTCATATTTTCTTGATAATTTAGGATAATGATTTATAATTCATTTTTAAAATTTAAGAATTAGTCTCACATAAAACCCACAAATGATGCGACCCATATGACTCAAAGTGCGTGTTTCCAATTTAAAATGACATTTTAGTAAAAAACAAAAGTGTTGTAATCAAAACTAATGAAATACATTCAGATTGTTTTTATAATTTAGGAAAATGATCCATAAGTCATTTTGGATGTTTAAGAATCATCCTCATCTCAATAAAATTAATGGTGTGACTGGTATGACTCTAAGTGCATCTTTTTATTCGAAATCGACATTAATTTTTGTAAAAAATACATCCAACATACTCAAAATTGAGAAACAAAAATCGGAATATTTTGTTACTTTAGGATAATTATTGATAAGTCATTTCTGACATGTAGGAATTATATTCAACTCAATATGATACGATATGTTCCTAGTATGAATCAATGTGTCTGTTATCAGTTTAAAATTGACATTTTAATACAAAAAAGTGTCACTCACTAAAAATTGAGAAAAAATTCTCATATTGTCTTTATAATTTAGGAAAATGATTCATAATTCATTTATGATATGTAATAATCATTCTCATGTAAAAACCACACAAGATCCAACCTGTAAGAATCACAGTTCATGTTTCTAGTTTAAAATGATATTTTAGTAAAAAACACTAGTGGCTTACTCAAAATCAAGGAAAAACATTTGGATTGTTTTGATACTTTAGGAAAATTATCCATAAGTCATTTGGGATGTGTAGGAATCATCTTATCCTCAATCCAATGTACAGTGTGACCGGTATGACTCCAAGTTCTTCTTTTCAATATATAGGTGTCATTTTAGTTTACAACGCACATCACATCGCCAAAATCAAGAAAATGATCCTAGATTGTTTTCTCATAATTTTATATAATACTAATTAATTAATTTACTTATTATTTTTATCTTATACTTATTTAGTTAATTTTTATAGAGACAATTCTTGAAGATGAACAATAAATGGCATGTGACGTGGAAAATCAACCGTAATGTAATCCGATACACAGTGTGAATGGTATGACCCAAAGTTAAGTTTAAAATTAAAAATATATATTTAATTTATTTCTTTATATTATTACTAAAATAATAATTTTTTTATTATATAGGTGATTCCATTTTTTTGGCAGGGGTGGCTTGTTATTTTATATAGTTGCATTCTTTTTCTCTATAATAGTATTTTTTCTTGTATTTTTGTTGGAAATTGTATTTCATTAAAATTATGTATTTATATCTAATTTTTCTAATTTCTAGTGCTATAGTGTGCCATTATATCACACTGTAGTATTCCCTATTTTTGGTGTTGTAGTGTGATGTTACATCACACTACAGTATTCCCCTTTATCATCATTACTAAATGTGTTGATAAAGGAGTCCTTTATCAAAGCATGTAATAGCTCTGATAAAGAAACCCTTTATCAATGATTTTTTAGTAATGATAAAAAAATAGGCCTTTTTACCAAATTTTAGTAGTCAGTGCTTTTAAATCACTGATAAAGGCCAATTATAATGCTGCTGAAGGCCTTTTTTGTAGTAGTAAATGTTTGTCAGTAAACCTATACTCATGTTACCTTATAGTAGATAAGGGTTTTTGATCTATATTGATACATTGAAGAAGGTATTGAGATGCATCTTCATGTATAATTATATGGTTATAGATTATGTTTCATGATAATTGAAGTTTTATGAGAAAAATTTCCCAACTCATGATTTATAGTTATTTGCACTAATTTTTTCATTAAAAATATGGAGGCATTATCTTTATAAAGAAATGTGTGAAATATATATTGATGATAAAAGTTTAAGTTTTATATTCACTCAAAAATATTTGGATATGTTCTAGAGAAGATGGTTGGATATAGTTAAAGATTATGACTTCTCAATACATTACCACCCTAGGAAAGCAAACAAGGTGGTCGATGCTTTGCGTCAAAAGGATTATTCTAGCTTATCTATGAAGAGGATCACAAATACCCAATATTTCTAGATTTCAAAGGATTTATATGTAAATCTTGCAGTAAGGAGATGAATATTATCTTTCTTAAATGATTGTTTAACCTTGTATTCGTGTGAAGATTAAAGAGGTACAAAAGAAAGATGTAGAGCTGCAAAAGAAGGTGAAAATTGTTTCTGAGTTTAACCTTGATTATTATGGAATGATAAGATTTTGGAACCATGTATGTGTCCCATAAAAACCATATTTGAAGGAGTTGTTTGATGAATCTCATAGTTCATAAATCTCTATTCATCCTAGAATTATGAATATGTATAGAGATATGAAAGAGTATTTGTATTGAGAGAACATGAATAGGGATATTTTAGAGTATGTATCTTGGTGCTTGGTATGTCAGAAAGTTAAGTCTAAGAGAAACCAGTATAAGGGGATGTTACAAAATTACCCATACCAGAATGGAAATGGGAAACCATCACAATGGATTTTGTCATAAGAATCCCCAAAATGTCTAAATGTCATAATTCTATTTGAGTTTCAGTTAATCACATTATGAAGTTAAAATACTTTATTGATATCATGGAAGATTTTAGACTTGATTATATTTCCAAAATATACATTAAGGAATTGGAAAGGTAGCATGGATTACTACATTTTTCTGTATCTGATCAGAAACTGAGTTTTACCTTGAAGTTATGACGAATTATTAAAAAAAACTTGGATTCAAAGTAGAATTTTAGTACTTCTTATCATCCTTAGATAGATAAAAAATATAATAAAACCATTCAAACTTTGAATGATATAATACAGCCTTATTTTATATATTTAAAAGGTGGTTGGGATCAATACCTTCCTCTAGTCATGTTTTCTTACAACAATATTTTTTACTAAAGCATTCAGATATATCCTTATGAAGCCTTCTTTGGAAATAAGTGTAGAACTGTAACGTGTTGGGATGAATTTAGAGAAAAAAATTCTATTGGTACATGATCTAGCTATGTAAATGGAAGAGAAAGTTATAACCATTCAACAACACTTCAAGGAAGACTAGAGTCAACAGAAAAGGGAAACTGAATCCCTAGGTATATTATCCCCTTTGAGATTCTTTATTGAGTAAGGATGGTATCTTATTTTTTGACCCTTCCACCAAAAATCTCTAAAGTTCATGATGTGTTTCGTATATCTCACTATAGGAAGTACATACCTGATCAATCACATATAATTAACTTAGAGGTTTTATTATTAGAGAATGATCTTTCCTATGAAGAATAACTGATATAAATCTTGGATCATAGAGATAAAGTGTTATGGAACAAGACTACTCACATGGTTAGAGTTATATGGAGGAATCAGAAATTTAAAGAAGCTATTTGGGAACCAGAGGATGTGATGAAACAAATATATCATCATTTTTTGTATTATTGTGATGAAATTTTGAGTTTAAAATTCATTTTAAGTAGAGTAGAATGTAACACCCTATGATTTTATGATATATATCTCTTCAAATAAATTTAATTTCCTTATTAAATTATAATACATGAAAACCTGAGTATAAACAAATAGTAATACAACATACCATTATAATATAACCATTAAATTGAAGTAATGGATAAGAATATCCATTTTTTTTAAAATGTATAAAGGTTTTAGATAAATTAAATATATTTTTAGTAAAGTCATTATATGCTTTAAAAATACATGTTTTCCTCAAAAATGGGTTTTATTTTTTTATCAAATAATATAATTAATTTATAAAACTTTTAGAAAATTTATTTCACAAAATTAAATTAATTTTTTAAATAATTATTTCAAAATTATCTTAGAGAACTTTTTTGATATTTTTATGAAAATATTGATTTTTCAATGAACAGTGAAAAATATAGATTTTTATTACAAACTGTCTTTTCAATTAAAAAATTTAAAAAGTTAAATTTTGTTTTAAAATGGGTTTTAAAGTAAATTTAATTAATTTTTTATTATTAATAATACATTTAATTCCATTATAATTAATTTTAATTTGGTTTTTGGATTACAAACCTTTTATACTTAAGAATTGTTTTTCTAGAAAACAACTTTTCATCACATTTTGCATGATTAATTTTAAATTAAATTGTTCCACTCAAGTGAATTGAATTTGATAAAATATAATATATATTTTGAATCATCATAATTAATATTATTTAATAATTTTAACTTAATTTTAAGTCATAATTAGTATTAAAAATAGTAAAAATACGTTACCACAATTAAGGTTAAAACAAATTTACTGTGGGGGGGGGGGGGTTAAACCAAGAGATAAGGTAAGTTTTAAAATTAAATTTTTATAAATCCTTTTGGATATAAATATTTAATCTTAATAATTTTTTTAATATATTTCCATTTAGAATCATTTTTCTTTAGTATGATATTATTATATTGTAATTATTTAAGAAATTCCATGTGTATCCTCTCCCCCAGTTATAAAAGGACACCCCTACCTTCTTTTATTTACACCAATTTCAGCCATATAGATTAAAAAAACCCTATAAAATTATCTTATAAACTTCAATATACATGAATTATAGGTTTTTAAATACTTAAAATTCCATTACAAGGGTTCTTAAGAAGGGATCTAAAGGAGGTCTATTGAGGAAGAGGTAATCATCCCACTTGAAACTCTTTCAATATATTTATTCTTCCATATCCAATAAATCCATTTTATTAATCATAAAATAATAAATAAATTATACTAAATATATTTAATTATTATTATGAGTATTCAACCACCATTATTCAATCTATTTTACATCAAATGGGAAGTGAAAGTATCGTTTTGAGTACGTGTGGGCTACTGCCTCCACGTAGCGATGCGATTCATTTTCCATTTCCATATTTCATGGATGGTTATTATGAAGGTTTTAAAGTTTATATATGGTATTTATGACATAATTATTCTTATATAATTATAATATCATATATACCTTCTTACCTTCCCATCCTTTGAAAAATCATAACGTTGCATATGTGTACATGTGAACTACCACCTCCACAGAGCGATGTGATTTGTTTTTCATTTCCAATTTACTTGGATAATAATTAATATATATTTAATGAATATATATATGATATATATGGTATAATAGAAATTATTTAATGGTGAATTATTATTTACCTTACTTTCATTCCATCCATCATAAAGTAAAAACAATGTTCATGTGTACATTTGATCTACCGTCTATATGAAAGGTGTAATTAATTTTTCTATCTCTACCTTTTATTGATGACTATAAATATATATATAATGAATATATATGATATATATATAATTATTAACATTCTAGAGATGATGGAACCTTGATCAATGTATAAGGACCAGAACTACCAAACCAAAATTCTTATGTAAAACAAAACAATTAACTCCCCAAAACACTAACTTTAATAATAAATTGTTAATAAATGGGTATTTAAATGTTATAAGTGGATAATATATGATATTATAAGTATTTAAAAGTCTCTATTATAAAATTATAATAAATTTAAATTTATTATATAGGAGGTTAGAGTGATTTCTAATAAAGTTGAACTTGAGGTAGGGGATTTATGTTACCATCTCATTGTTCATTAGAATTATTGTAAAATAGCCACTTGAGATAACATAATCATGTTTCCCAATACGGTGGGTCACATGGACTTAGGTGTGCCTCCTTATATTCTAGAGACTGCTGACTAGCAGTGAGGGTCCAAGGAGGTATGGTGGGGAGAGTATACCCTAATATCAGAGTGGCACAATAGATATAATAGTAAAAAATAGTGGAAGCATAATATGACTGATGGAATAGTGGGAACAAGTACAATAATAAAATTTGAAAGCATAAAAAACCAATAATAAATAATAATAATTGATCCATAGGTTGATTCATATACAAAATGATGTCATGGAATGCTGATATACAAAAAGTGGAAATAGGGGATACAGAGTACATACATATACAACATGCTATACAAAGATACAAAAAGACCAAAAGATATATCCACTAGAATCATGATTATAAACTCAGTTATCTACTCCCGTAATCTATGATATAAGTAAAATAGATCAAGCATCTATGATAGGGAACTTTCCCTTATCCACACATTCAGTCATGAAGTACACTCGGGTACCAAAGGTAGCCCAAGTAAGGTGTGACATACAATCAGTAGGCCACTACCAAAGATTTATAGAATAATACATACATTTCATATAGAAAAATATTGTGTAGGTATAATGAATAATAAAAAATGATATAAAATAAATACTAGTCAGCTTAGGTTCTGATAGGACACCTGGTAGACTTTACCTGCTTCAACATAGGCCTAAATAAATTTGATCAATTTACCATATATATAGTAATCATATAAATATATATAATATTTATACATGTATATACACTATATATGTGAAGAAATAAATAGGTATATATGTAGATAATAGGTTATAACTATACCCAAGGTGTAACTTAGGCGTCCATGACTAGTCTAATGAGCTAAAAGTTCCACCAAGGGTACAAGACCTGAATCTCATTGAGTACGAGATGAAATTATTGAAACTCTATATGGCAGGGTGATTAATTATTCCTAGCACTCTATATAGTGGGGTGATTCCCCATGCCCAACACCTGATGCAAAGGAATGTGAAACATCATGACCATCACCCATATAAAAGTAAACAACGTGATGTTCCATGTTCGACACCCAATGTAATGGAGCATGAAACACCGTGCTTAACAAGTCCCTTAAACATTGTTCAACAAAAAATATCAATAGAATACTCATAATAATAATAATAATTATAATTAGGTATAACCTATAATTAATTTATAATCATTTAACCCAATCTACCATGGGTGTCACAATTATTAGAATTCATATTTATAATTATGAAACAAATGGAGTGGCCTTGACACCCACTTCAACTCAATTAAATTAATACATTAAATTTAATAAGTCATGAATATCAATTTCAAGGTCGATCCAACCCACTTAGAAGGTTGTTTTCCATATAAATATTTAACTCAAGAGGGAATTTAATTTATCACACCCAAAGGGGTGTAAATTGATGGGGTATACCATCCCTAATGGTTTAACCTGGGTCTATGAGAGGGTCATAACATAGTGAAATTTATTATAAAGTTAAAAAACATTTTTAAGGAAATGCGTGGAAAATTTTTGGTGTTCCAAATGAGAATAAAAATTCTAAAGAACATCAAAACTTTTCTAGAAAATTACTAAAAAACCTACCTCAGGACTGTAGAACTCTTCTCATCCAGTGTCGGCCTTTGAATATATCTAAAAATTAATAAATTGGAATAACAGAACAATTACCTAAAAATAGGACATATGAACTTGCACTAAATTAGGATAATATATGGAAATATAAACTAAGAAAAAAAGATAGATAATTTGAGTGCTTACCATTATGGATCCAATGCTTCCTACATTGATCCGATCAGAGTCTGGATGGAGGAGCTAGCTTGATGCCTAGCTTGGATGGAAGAGAGAGATCCATGGGATAAGAAATGAGGAGCCTATATCCACTATATGAGAAGAAAAACGAGGTTTGTGTTAAAAAAAATTCAAGGGGAGAAGGTAAATTACCCCTCATTTAATGGGTTAGATGGTTTGGATGCATGATTATCTAAATTGTGTGCTAAATGTGCACCCAAAACTATCTAAGAACCCCCCTAAAATAGGCTAAGTGCACAGTTTTGTACAATCTATGTGAAAATAGTATGTTAATACGTATTTAGTTATTGAATATGTGTGTGGACTGACTTGTATAGATATGTCAAACCACACTACCTCCTATTGTGCACTGAGTTCCCTTCACAGTTAGCACTAACTATGCACTAACCATGAAGATCATTTTGGATTTTCCAATTTATGGAACTTTGGGATCAAAAAAATCCCCAGACACTCTTGATATCACCCTTATTCCTTAGGTAATGTTTACCAAGATAAAATAAGGAATTTTAACTGTAAAAACAATGATCCATACCTTTATGAAAATATGGGTAATTACAAACTCCCCTCATTAAGGAAACTCATCCATAAGTTGGCCATTTTAGGGTAAAGAGGGATCATCTTAGAAAAGATCTATCTATTGGGCACATACATTGTATTCTCTCTCATAAGTCTCATAGTACATTCGGCCATGCTGCCACAACAACCTTACTAAATAAACTAACATGCCTCAAAGTGTCTTCATGCTCTAATCCATGATACACACTCGATACTCCTCAAAGTAAGAATCTAAATATAACTCAACCTATTTAGACTATAAAACATGTGATGGGTATTGATAATACCAGTAGAACTGAGAAATTTAAAAAATGTCATGCATAGACTAGTATCTCTAAGGAAGTACTATCCCATAATCCATTAGTTTGATCCTATATAAGACCTAAAAGGGTCTAATGAATTGAGAATATAGATTACCCTACCTCATGATCTGTTGATGGACCATCCTGTGAAACGCACAAGAAAACCTAATCCACAACCTTGAAATCAATAGGTCATCGATGGTGGTTTTCATATGACTACCGTTTGGATTGAGCTATCAACATGTGCTTCCAGATCAATTTCACTTGATCTAAAGCCTCTTGGATGAGACATGGTTCAAGAAAATTTACCTCCCCTAACTCTAACCAGAATAAAGGTGATTGGAATGGAATTCTATATAATGCCTTGTAATGATCCATTTGGATGGTATCATAAAAGATGTTATTGTAAGAGAAATCAACAAAAAGTATATGTTTCTCCTAAAAACCTCCAAATTCAAGGACACATGCACTGAGCATATCCTCTAAAACCTAAATCATGTGATCTATCTATCCATTAGTCTAAGGGTTATAGAATGTGCTCAAAAGTACTTGTGTACCCAAGGCCTTCTACAAACCCTGAAAGAACCATGTAACGAAATGAAAATCCCTGTCAGACATGACACAACATAGAGCTCTATGTCTATGAAGATATACAATTGGCCTGATGTATATCCTCCCTAGATTATCTACCGAGAAGGTATCTTAAACAATTAATAAGTAGGAGACCTTCATCAACCAATAAATGAAAACCCAAACTATGTTGTTACCTCGAGGAGTTCTAGGAAAACCTATCATGAAGTCCATAGAGACATCATCCCATTTCCACTTAGGAATGGAAAATAGATGTAAAATTCCAACCAGTTGCTGATATTACACCTTTACCTACTGATAGGTAGAAAACTGAGTAAAAAATCCAACTATCTACCATTTTATACCAGGACACCAATACTGGTGATGTAATTATCGATACGTCTTAGTGACACCGAGATATACTACCCTATCCGAGGCATGAGATTCCCACATCAAATCCTCTTGGATATCTACTGGGACCCATACATGCTCATGTATGTGTAAGATCTCATCCCAATCCAAGGTTCAACTAGAATATGAACCCGTATCCGAGATAATTCCCTTAAGGACTAGGCCCCCAGAATCGGAAAGATGCCACATATTTACCTGTTCTAGTAGGGTAGAGGTCATTGCTAAATTTTATTGGACTATCTTTTTGTGATCCTCCTAAATCTCAACATGCATCTCAAAAAACAAGGACATAAGCTGACACTCACCACTGTCCTCCTAAACTTCCTATTTACAAGTCTTCTAGCTTATATCATTGGTCACTGCATTAAATTTACTAGGTATATAAGCAATTTTAAAGTCTAATTAATGTAGGTATTCAACTCATCTTCACCGCCTGTGATTCATATCACACTACGTAAAAATATACTTGAGTATTTTTTGATCAGTGAATACCAAAAAACTATCTCCAAGAAAAAAATTCCTCTAACATCATAAATCATTAATTACAACTACTAGATTGAGATTATACATCAGGTAATTATACTTGTGAGGCCTCAACTAACGAGACACGTACACCATGAATCACTCATCCTGCATCAAAACTTCTCCAAGTCCGATACCTAACAAATCATAATAAACTTTATATCTCCTTCCTAGATCTGGAAGAATTAGGATTAGAACTGAAGTCAATATACCTTTTAATTCCAAAAAATACATTTCACAAGATTTTGACCATAAGAATTTCACACCCTTAGTAAATCCCGTAAAAGGTGCTTTTAAGAATCAGAAATACTGGATGAATCATCTGTAATACCCAACTATCCCCAAGAAACACTGTATATCAAATAAATTTTTGGGATAATCCCAGGAAACTACAAATATCACCTTCTCTAGGTCTACTGATAATCTTGACTACAAGATGACGTGACCTAGGAAGTAGACTTTGTCAATCTAAAAGTGGCATTTAGTGAGATTTGTATAAATTTGGTGCTCTATCAGTGTATTCAGCATGATCTCAAGATGTTGGGAATGGTCATGTTGAGAGTGAGAATAAAATAAGATGTTTTCCATAAATACTACCATGAATGAATCCAGATAAGGGAAAAAAATATGATTCATCAGATCCATAAAAATTGTTGGCATGTTCGTGATACTGAACAACATTACTAGGAACTCATAAAGACCATACTTTCTCTGGAAACCTATGCAAGGAATGTCTGAAGACTTGAAACATACCTAATGATATCTTGAACTCAAATCAATATTTAAAAATACTTTTTCTTATTATAGATGATCAAAGGGTTCATCTATTCGAGGTAGTGCATACCGATTCTTAACTGTGAGCTGATTCAACCTTCAGTAATCCATGAAGAGCTGGAGGGTACCATCCCCCTTCTTGAAAAAAAAAACTAGTGAACCCCATCGAGAAGTACTAAGTTGGATAAAACATTTATACTCTATGTATTCCAACTATTTATTAATCTTTATAATCTCCATAGGTGTCATACTATAAAGAGGAATGGACACTGGTACTGCTCCTGGCACTAGATCAATGATGAATTATACCTCTCTTTCCATAGGTATCCCAGAAAATTTTTCAAGGAATACATTCCTGAAATGATACAACACATGATGAAAAATAGTAGTTCATAACCCCTGATCATCAAGGAAGATAATAGAAATATGGTTTGTCACTATGCCCATCCCCTGATGCTCAAATCCAGCTTGAGATGCATGGACATCCCGTTCTCCCTTATGAACATGTGTACCACCCTTTAGTGATGTAAAAATCAGATTCCCATGATAACAATCAATATGAGATTGATAGGAAACTAACTAGTCCATCCTGATAATTATTTAAAATCCTATCATTTTGAGGATGAATAGATTCCACATGAACAAATATTTTCCTATCTTAATGAGACATTCCTTACATTGGTGAACACTCTCTGATTGGATACCCAATGCGACATTGTGTGTCATCACACCAAAGAAGTGCTATATCTTGAGGCCCAGACTCTCCAGAGTTTCCTCAGATACAAAAGAGTGAGATACACCTGTGTTAAAAAAAAGTAGACACTAAAGTAGAGGCTACTAGAATAATACCTTTAATAGTATATGATATGACGTTCTACTCCTCCAGCATAGGCTAAATTGCATGTAACTGGCTCGTATTGCAGCCCTGAGTCACAAACTGACTACCCTGAGTAGTCCCACTCTTATGGTGTTATAAGTCCTGATTATGATTCCCTTTTCCTCAACCACCACCTCAACCTAAGTGGTCAGTGGTATTCCAACTTCCTTCCTAGAAAGATACCACTGATACCTCTTCTAAATGTGGATTCAGTGTAGACCCTATCTTATTAGGTACTAGTGGAAAAGTTATGTATAAGTGCTGGATATTCCCTATCCTATCACAAACTCTTCATTCTGCTAGGTATCACATATACTAGAGTTTCATATGTCCTAGTTTCCTACACTGGTGGCATATAAAAAAGCTATCATTATGAGTTGTTTGACTGCTAAAAAACCCACGTGAAACCACAAAACACTAATTCCTTCTTCTATAAGAACCACTTCTAGGTCTGGGTGATGGATTTCCCTATATCACACCATTGACTTCCCTTAAATTCTACTCAGTAATGAGGTCATGGTTGAATATTTCAGAACTATTATTCAACTGAAAAACATTGACTTGTGATTAGATGGAATATACCAACCCATCCTCAAATCACCTTGTGGTCATAAGATCATCACTAGATAGAGTCGTTGTAAAATGAATAAGGTCAGTAAAATGAGAAGAATACTCCATTACATACATACCTCTCTAATGTAAGTTCATGAACTCTTTAGATTTGTCATCCCTCAATGTATGTGGGAAGAAGTAATCGTAGAAGACTATTTGGAAATCTATCTAGATCATACCCCGATATTGGTCTTCTATGAAAATGACATCCAACCATCGCTTGGAAGAACTTTATAACATATAAGTAGTAAGCTTGAAACTCTACTCTATAGGTGCCTCAAGATGATTGAATATAGAAATCATGGACTAAAACCATGACTTAGCAGTATGTAGTCCACCATCCCCAAAAAAAGTGGGAGGATACTGTTGATGGAATTCTAGGGTCAACTCTACCATAGTCAGGTCACGTCGAGAAAATCCTTTATTAGACTGCATCATACAAAGAAAACCCTATTTAAACTAGGAATCAATGACCATATCAGGAATAGTAGGTGGTTCCTCTGGTGGAACTATAAGAGGTGTCATTGGTGGCTAAGGGACCACCACCTCCAGAGCATGGTCATCACCACCTTCCTACATATAACTCGAGGATTTCATGGTGTAATAATTATAAAATTCCAAAACACATGACTTATAATTATAAACAATTGTTGAAAATATTTAAAATAGTTAATTAGAAATATATCTATCCTTCCTATAAAAAAGATCACATATCTCTTCCTTCTCTAAAAGACAGGTTTAGGTGATAAAGGAAAGCCATAATAGGTCATAATAAATGTGAAATACACCCCCATATACCCACTAGTAAGGCAGATTTTGGGTCTAGGTCTCATATTATAGGATTGAGATTATGATATATGGAGTTTCAATTGAAAGTTATAGAATAAATCCTTTACTTTGAAATTGGAATCCCCATTTAATGGTAACCATTTTATTTAAAGGTTTAAATTTATTTAAGTTTTTACTCTTATATATATATATATTTATATCAAGGTCCAATTAAATGTGTCACCATTATAAATTTATAAAATCCATATCACTTATAAATTACAATTGGCACATCATTTAACTACAACCTAACATTTATATACAGTTTAAATATATAACAGGTCATATGTAATGATTTGATTGCATGAATTACCATTCCACATTTATAGAAGTACTTTATTCATAGATTCACATTAGCATTAAAGAAACCAAATCAACTAACATTGTTTCATTCGAAGGAACTATTAGGTAAAAAACTCACAACAAGGTATACTTGTCCAAGTAAGGTGTCATAATCAATATATGTCGTAGAACACCATTTTTATTGATGTAGGAACTTTAATTAATCTAATTATTTCATCCTTAAAAAAGATAATTAGCACAAGTTAAACACATAACAAGGCAAAAAAATGAAACCATGGATAATTTATATACAAAATGATGTCATGGATGATTAACAAAACATATGTTTCACCCAATGGTGAAATCAAATCAACTGTAATAGTTGTAATCCAATAACATCAATAAACTATCCCAAGTTATTTGGGTTTCCCCTGTATACGAGTTAGCTACTTCTAGGCACAAGATCATTAACAAATATTCATTAAAACCTAGTATCTTATATAATTCCCAAACAATAATACAAAAGTAAAAGAACCTATGATACCACTTTGTAACATCCTGACCCAAGAGCCTGAAAGCTAGTATCCCAAGACAGTGGGTCACAAGGGCTCAAGCATGTCTGCCCATACACCAGAGGCTTCCAACTAGTAGTGAAGGTCCAAAGTGGTATGGTGGGGATAATATACCCTCATATTAGAGTGGTACAATAGATATAATAATAAACAAAAATAGTGGAATCATAATATGACTAATGGAACAACAAAAAAAGTACAATAGTCAACTACAGAAGCATAAACATCCAAGTAAAAATAATAATAATCAATCTATAGGCTGATTCATGTACAAAATGATGTCATGGAATGATGACATATAGAAAGGGGAAATAAGGGATACATAGTACAATAATATACAACATGAAATACAAAAAATACAAAAATACCAAAATATGTCTCCCCTAGCATCAAAATCATACACTTATTAATTTTATCCCATGATCCATTCTATAAGTAAAATAGATCAATCATCTATTATAAGTTTATTTACCTTATCCACACATGCTGTTATAAAGTCTACCCATTAACTAAAGGTGACACAATTAGGGTGTGAGATACACTCAGTAGTCCACCACTAATGATGTCTAGAATAATCCATCTAGTGTATATAAAAAATCAGTGTGTAGGTATAATGAATAATAAACAATGCTAGAAAATAAATACTAGTCGGATAAGGTTTTGATAGAACACCTAGAAGAATTTTCTTACTTCTCCATAGGCTAGAATAACTTTGATTAGTTTACCATATATATAGTAATATCACACACAAACACACATTTATAACGTATACATGTATACCCATTATATACATGAAAACATGTATAGGAATATATGTGAATACTAGGTGCTAGCTGGACCCGAGGCATAACTTAGGCCTCCATGACTAGTCTAACAAGCTAAAAGCACCATCAAGGGTACAGTACATGAATCTCATACAAGTTTGAGACTTTATGCTCAATACTTGAGATGGTGGGGTGAGTCATCATGCCCAACAACCAAGATAGTGGGGTGATTTTCTATGTCCAATACCCGATGCAAGGGAATGTGGAATGTCATTCCCATCCCCATATAAAAGTAAATGGTGTAATGCACCATGCTTGACACCCAACATAAGGGAGCATGAGACTCCATTCTCAATAAGTCCCTTAACAGATGTTAAATGTCTAATACCAATAGAATAATCATAATAATAATAAGCATGAGGGATTACCTATAATGAATTTATAATTATTTTACCTAATCTACCATGGGTGTCACAATTATTATAATTCATATTTATAATTATACAACACATGGTGTGGACTTTCCACCCACTTACATTCCATTAAATTAATATATTTAATTTAATAATTCAGTCATTTCAATTTCAAGGTTGATCCAACCCACTCATAAGGTGGTTGGTCATATAAACATTTAACTCAAGAGGTAATTTAATTTAGCAGACCCAAAGGGGTGGAAATTAGTGAGGTATACAACCCCCAATAGTTTAACAAGGGTCTATGGGAGGGTTATAACATAGTTCAATTTATTATAAAGGAAAAACAAAATTTTAATTCTATGTGAAAAAATGTCCGGTGTATAGAAAAACACAAAAATTATATAAAAAATATAAAATTTTATGTAATGTTTGTAAAACAACTACCTTAGGCTCATAACACTATCCTCATCCAGTGTCAGCCTTTGAATCGAGCTAGAACAGGAGAAATTGGAATAATTGACCAACATTCTGAAAATAGGGCATACAAGATTACACTAAAATTACATAAGTGATGGAAATATAATATAATAATGGAATCTATATTATTAGAGAGATTACCATTTTGGATCAAACACTTCTAACAGTGATCTGATTAGAGTCCAGATATAGGAGATAGCATGATGCCTAGCTTGGATGGAAGGGAGAGCTCCATGAGAGAGGAAATGAGAAGCCTCTATCCAATAAAGGAGAAGAAAAAAGTGGTTTGTGTTAATAATATTCTATATTAAAAAGGTAAATTACCCATTATTTATGGGGTTTCATGGTTTGGCCACATGGTTGGCTAAACCGTGAACCAACTGTACACCCAACAGTATCCAAGAACCTCTCCTCATAGGATCTTGGAACATAGTTTGACTAAAATTAAAAAATCCATGAGAAAATACTCTATTAAAAAGTATATAGTTTTTTCATGGGATTGAATCCCATATCACATGGTTAGGAAAAACCTTGTGTCCTCCTACTGTGTATTGAATGTCCCGCATGGTTGAGTCGTATGGTTAGAACTAACTATGCTCTAAACATGATGTTTAGTATGCCTTTCTAATTTTAGGAACTCTAAGCTCTAGAAAATCCATGGACACTCAAAATACCTCTCTTAGGCCTTATTCTAGGTTCACTAAGATAAAACAAGGAATTTTAATATGAAAAACAACAATCCATACCTTTATGAAAAGCCGCATCGTTACAATTGTTCATGATTAATATTTTGATGATGAAATTTTATGACCTATATCTCAATAAACCCATGAATTTTCTTCTCCTATGGTTATTTTTAGTGATTACATTTTTTCCTTTCATTTTCCTTTTTTTAAAGTAATTAATATATCTAATAAATATTTTTATGGAAAACCGACTTTATTTCTCTTTTTGATTGAAAATCCATTTTCTTCCATATCCACATTTTCTAAAAATGTTTTCAAGAATATTTTTAATATTCTAATATGATTTTTTAAATTCATTTTTACCTATTATTTAATTTTTAAAAAATGGTTTAAAGTAAAATTCTTTTCATTTTCTAAATGAGGCACTTTTGACTTTTTACAAAAAATGTAAAAGGAATCTTTGTTTTAATGGACTTGACATGAATAAAATTTCTCAACATCATGAACACTCAAATATTTTAATCTTTTTTTACAAATTTCAAAGGTTATTTTCAAAGAAAACATTTTCTTAATATTTTTTAAATTTTAGATTTTAAATATTTGATTACAAAATGAAAATGGTATTTTCCTCAAGAAATTGTCCAAGTGATATTTTAATGGACTTTTTATTTATGATAATATCCTTTGATGTTACTTATGATTTACTGAGGACATGATCCATGGATACCATTCTTATTACTTATTTATATGATTTATTATTATGATGATGAGATATTTATGAAACCTATTTATTTTCTATGGGTTATGCTATGATGAAATGTTGAAATTTTTATGAAACCTATTTCCTTTCCATGGGTTATGATATATAATGAATGATTTATGATATTACGACACATATATGAATGGATTATGATTATGTAATGGGTGGAACAAAATTTATATATCCCTATAATGCATTGAGTAAATATTTATATCTCACAAGATAATAAATACTCGAATGGGGAGTGAACCTAATTCAGTAAGGGACATTATCCACTATGATAGTCTTGGGAGTGAACCTTGACTAAGGATATGATGG
Organism: Viscum album; assembly: GCA_963277665.1. NCBI lineage: Eukaryota > Viridiplantae > Streptophyta > Magnoliopsida > Santalales > Viscaceae > Viscum > Viscum album. The sequence goes on along the minus strand of OY728150.1, from coordinate 1,284,660,029 downwards.
AATTGGGAGTGAACCAAATCCACTATGATAATATTGGTAGTGATAATTGAATAAGTAAATTATTTTCTATGATAATGTGAATTCCATATTTTTTTCTTATTCTAATGTTATGATCACATGGCTCATTTTCTTTGATTCCTTTAGGATTCATGTCTTATAAAATACCAAAATTTATGACATGCTTCAATATTATGATCCATGATATGTTGTGTATGGTTTTAAAATGTTAATATCATGTTTTCATACCCTTATTCTCATTTTATACTTAAGTGATCATTGATATCTCCCTTGTTTACCCTTACTGGGCATATGATCTCACCCTTTCTTATATTTCATTTCCCTAGGTTATGAAGAAAGGTTATAAATAGGGTATGTATAAGAAGAGTACTATGTATAAAGATATTTATGGGATATATTGAAGACATTTCATTAAGGAATAAGATTGTTTATCTAGTCTCCAAATACACCAAACCTTTACGGTCCTTGGGTATATGTTTGTAAAATATATTAAATATTATTCTATTAATATGTAATATATATGTGTGAAAAGTATGGGTCACTATAAAACCATCACTCAATCCATGTATTTTTAAGGTGTTGAAGTAAGTTAATTTTATTTCTATTAGTTCAGAAACTTTTTGTAGATAAGTAATGATATTATTTCATGAATGCATGCTCTATTTCATGAATAAATCATACCGAAGACCATGAGAAGATATCAATGTGAATTTTATTTTATTAATTTTGTTTAGTAATTCAAGACTCATTTATAAGTAGATCTTATATTTCATGAAAATGAATTTTTAATCACTTTGAATATCTGATTCATCCAAGAGTGAGAATGAAATATTGAAAGGCTGGTGTTAGTAGGGTAAATAATGTCATATAATTTCTATTGCAGTATAAGTTTAATAAATTCAACTTATATTACTTTTTACTATAAATTTGATAGCTTTTTGGGAGTTAAGGTGTAATATACTGACCCAAATTACCATCAAACCGGTAACCAGACCAGTGGGTCACATGGAATCAAGTGCATATCCCCATATGCCATAAGCAACTGAATAGTAGTAAGGGTATCGGGAGGTGATAGTGGGGAGACTATACCCTCTTATTAGAGATGAAAAACAATATAACAAAGTAAATAATAATAAAAAATAGAGTAATTAGTAAATACCAATGATATAGTAGAGGAAGAAAGATTTTATATAACTGAACAAAAGTGGACAACACCAGTTTATATAATGCATGGATGATGGATGATATATAACTGAAAGTAGTAAAAAATACAACATGATTTTAAATACATGATTTTTAATATAGGAAAATACATGAATAAAATAATTAAAAGAATTAAAAATCCATAAGATGATTTCCATGGGAATCCTGAGCTTCGGCTCGGTCCATTGCTCCTAACTCCTTAGGTATAAGTAGTATAACATAAACACGGTCTAAAGTCCTGTGAACAAGAAGGTCTACTCAGGTACCAAGAGTACCTGAGCAGGGTGTGAGATAAAAACTCTGTAGGTTGACACCCACAATGTTAAACCCATTCCAATGTAATATAAATTATGTAGTGTGCAGGTATAGAGAAGTAATAATAGAACTGAATGAATAAACAAACACCCTTCCAAGTTCCTAAGGGACACTTGACAATGATACCTGCTTCAGCCCATGGATGGTATATCTGATCATGTCATTTTTTTATATATATAGTAGTAGTATGTATATATAGATAGATATATGTAAGTTAGTCTGGATCAGGACGTACCACCGCCATCCAATTCTAGTGGAGCTCTCATGGTGTACCCCTAACCTAAGTCTAAGAGACCTCATAGTCTATTAGCTTGCATGTATATGTATTTTAGGGTGGATCGAGACATACCACCACTATCAACTTCTAGGGGAGCTCTCATGGCCTACCCTTAACCCAATTCCAAGATCCCTCATAGTATCTTTTCCTACATGTATATGTATGATGGGGTGGATTGAGACATACCACCACTATCCAATTCCAGATGGGGTGGATTGAGACATACAACCACCATCCAATTCTAGGGGAGCTATCATGGTCTACCCCTAACCCAAGTCCTAGAGCTCTCATAGTATCATGGATTGGATTTTTATGAATATTAGGGTGGATTGGGACATACCACCTCTATCCAATTCTAGGAGAGCTATCACAGTCTACCCCCAACCCAATTCTAAGAGCCCTCACCGTCACTTGGCATTCACATGCCTATATAGAGTAACCATTCATAATACATATCACATGAGGCATTAACCTCTCATGCATCCTATTATCCCATTTCCATTTATGACAATTTTTAAAATTAGAATATAATGGATAAGGAAGTACCTATTAGAATTTTCCATATCCATACCATATTCATAATTTAATACATAAGGCAAAACCTCTTATGTTACAAGATAGAAAAATTCCAATTTCATATAATCAATTTAATAAAAGGCAATCCATTTGGTGTGAGCCATCCCACTAAAGGTAATCTCAATAAATTTTCCTAAACATGGAAAATATATTTAAGGTCCATGTTCAAAATGAAAGGATCATATTCATTTCCCTTAAAGAATACTACTATATTTATTAATCTATTCAACCCTTTCCATTTACTTTAACCAAACCATTTAACTCATTATAATAACGAAACTACATTTAAAGGGATCAAGTGTAAAGGATAGGTGTCATGTAAATAAGGAATATTACCACTTAGGAAGATGAAACAAAAATGGGCCCATAATCAAAACATACTATTCATCAGTTATAGACTAAAATCATAAAGAAACATCAATTCAATAAGGCAGGAAATCATAAAAGTCTTTCACTACTTTTTAACTTGAATACAACGCACCTCTGTTAGAGGGGTTTTATTATAAAATCATGAAATTTATTATCAAACAATAAATTATAACATTTAATCATTTCATTAACTTAATAAAATAAATCAATTTGTAATAAACTACCATACTTGTAAAGGAATTAAATAAGAGTGAAAATAATATGCAATTAATTAATTAATGCTTTTATAAATTAATAGGGAAAGGAAAGGGATCCTACCTAATAAATTAGACCCAATAGATCACTTGACACTTGATTCTTTCTAACTCAAAGCTGTTGAAACCCCCTTTGAGCATATGAACCTTTGCATATATATAACGACACCTATCCCCTATAAAAACATCCACATGGCCATGAATATATAAAAAGGGATCCTTACATATATTCTTATATTAATATACTCATCTCCACTCACCTAAATATTACTTTTCATATATATACATAGGCACACCAATCCCCATACACATATATTCATTTACATAGATGAATATACACATAATGAGGGAACCTACATATATATATACTTATCTATGCATATGTAGGAAAGTTTCCTTAGAATATGGTGACTCAAAACCACATGAAAAGGTCCAAAAAACTATTTATTAATTATTAATGATTAAAAAAAACTAAAAAACCTAAAATAAAAGGTGTGATACCAAGCAGTGGGAAGATAAACTCACCTTGGATGGCGGCGGTGAACTAAAATTACCCAATCCGCTTCACCTTCAGTGGAGGATGTCAGAACATGTACGAACATGACCCGAGGAGCCTATTTCATACCCTAACAATAAAAGAAAAAAAAAATAAACTAACCCTTGACCTAGGGTTCATTTGAACCATGTAGGTCAATGTAGAGGCCGAAAATAGACCATAATTAGGGAGAAGGGAGGAGAGATCTTTCCTTGCTGGACTAAAGAATAACCGTGAAGAAATGAGGTGGAATCAGTTTTTGGAGAGGGATCCATAGAAGGGGGATTACATAGGCAGCTAGGGAGCCAGGGGGAGGGCATTATGCAGGTATGATGGGAGATAAGTGAGGGTGGGTGTTATATGTTTTTAGTTTATTTTATTTTAATTAAATTTATTTATTAAAACATGGAATACTGCAACGTTTGACCCACACGGTTTTCCAAATAGTGAGAAAACCGTACAATGAATAGTGTGAAGGTACTACCTCAAAAGGAAGACCGTGTGGGATAGGTGAATAGTTTGGAAAACCATTCACAACTCATGCACACCTCCACTATCCCCTTTGAACAAGGTCACATAGTTTCCTATAGTGGTCTGCACAGTTTCAAAAAAACCATACACCCTCTACAGCCTTTCAAAACCATTATTTTCCAGGTTTGGTGCTCCCAAAACTAATCGATCCACTAGGGAAACTTATTGATCCTTTACCTAAGTCCAAAAACAACACTTTTAAAGGATCCAACTCCCAGATCTGTATTCCAAAGATCAGTTTTAAATTCATCATGTCCATTAAATGAAAAAGTTAAAAAACCTTTATATTTTCATTTGGTTCAAAAAAAGGGATGTTACATTTGAATATACACTTACCCTTACTTATAATAAGTGTTATATTAGTTACAATCCATTTCTCAAAATTTGACCCGAATCTAGTAAGGATTGGGCTCTCATGTTGAGGAAAAACCTTGTAAAAAATTCCCTTATAACATTTTTCTTCTTTTTGTCTTTGTATATGGGAGAGGAAGAGATATTAAGAGTGGTTCATGAATCTAAAAGGCCAGATATGTTTTTTTATTAAAAGGAAATAATTTTTAAAAATAAGTACTATTACCCCCCCTCTTCAGTAGTACAATAATTGATCTGGGTACTATATTTGAGATTTTGAATTTTATCATCGATCAAATTTTAACAAAAGGGTTAATCAATTTAAGGTTTGGACACCATAAGAATTTTTGATACAACCGATAAAACAATAACCTATTCTATAAATTTAATCAATAAAATTTGTTTTCATTCATTTATTCTTTATTTATAAAAACCAAATCAAAATAAATCACCCATTTATTCTATTAATTGTGACAAGTAAGTATACACCCATTTATAGTCTACCTTTATTATATGATATACTATAGTTTAACCTTATGTTTTAATGTTTTATTTAAACTAAAATTTTCATACATGAGATTCATCCAAACATGCATGATATGCATGTACACATCCATTAAGAATTTTCTTTTGAAGAGAATAATATAGATTCTCCTATTGAAAATTTCTAAGTACTTTGTTTTACAGTATTTTATATGATGATTTCACAGAGATAGAACTACCTATGATTTGTGTTGTATTCCACTGAAAATGATCATTTTTTGATCATAAAAAACCCATAAATAGTATCATAGTGAGTTTCATTAAGATTTAAACATGTTTTAATATATGGTTTTAATAAAAATGTAATTTAAAAATGATGAAAAACATCTTTGTAAAACAAATGCAGGTTACTGACCTTTACATGAGCTCTGTAAAGGTAAATATGATTTACCTTTATATGGGGTGGATGTGTAATGGTCTTACCCTTAGGAATGAAGGACACATAAAGGTCATCGAGGCATTAAGCTTATGCATATTTTCTACATAAAGGTAACTAATAACTAACCTTTATGTGGAAAATTTCTACATAAAGGAAACTAAGACTTTATCCTTATGTGCAAAGGTAACCAGAAGATTTACTTTTACATGAAGGGTTCACATAATGGTAATTTTTCTACTTTACTATCTTGCATAAATGTAATGTGTAGATTACTTATATTCTAGGGGTGTGTGTAAAGGTATTACCTATATGTAAGGCACTAGATAAGGCACCTACCCTTATGCATTTGGAACTGTGTAAGGGTTTTACCCTTCCATAGGGAATCTTCTTGAAGGTATAGGGTAGTTAACATTACACATAGTGTCTAAGTAAGGGTAAATGGAGGATACCCTTATGTCGAATAGAGATTTTGTGTAAGGGTAAATAGAATTTTTTTTTAATTTTTTTTTAAAATATTAAATAATTTTAATGGTTTATAAATTGTTTATTAACCATGTTAAAATTTATTTCAGGAATATTTAATTTATAAAAAAATTATAAACAAATAAATTAATTATAAATTGTTTATAATTAATTAAATAAATTTTTATGAAACATTTTTTCCAATTATTAAAGGTTACTTTTCAAAATACCTTATGATAAATTTTATGGCATGCTTTATGATCTAGAAATAAAATGTTTATTTAGAAATCATAAATGGAATTTTATGAAGTGTTTATAAAGTATAAAATATATGATATTTAGATTATATAAAATGTTTACATAATATAAATTAAATTATAAAATGTTTATAGATCATGAAATATCATATAAATGACAAATAATATAAAATATAGAGGATTTAAAATTGAAATGAATATAAAATGTTTATATTCTTTCTAAATTATAATTTTTTTATAATTATCATTTATTTATGAATAGTTCATAAATGTATCATATTTTGGAAAATAAATAAATAAACTATTTATTTTTTAAATTTATTTGATATTCATGTTTAGTAAATTGTTTATTAAATATAAATATTGTGTATTACCATTTGTATGATAAATTTATTCTAGGGTATACCCTCACATTCCATTCTAGGTTCGATATCATAAAATTTAGTTTTCATCTACCATGACCTCGGTTTTTAATTATAGATATGATCTTGTGAATAGTTATTGGGCATAGTTTGTGAATATTAGTTGTTAACATTTTCATGAATTGAATTATTTCTTAAGAATATTCTCCCCGAGCATAGGGACTTGGGGTTAGACAACTTACTTTTTTGGTGGCTTATTCCTTGGATAGGAAAGTGAATGAGGTTGGTTATTTGTTACTCTGTTCTTACCCATGTGAAGTTTTTCAATATCATATAACTCTATGCCATTACATGAAGTGTTCATATACCTTATACATATTATACATTTGGATGTGTATGAATATACTTGGATTCTATTTTTGGGTAAACAACACATTCCTATGGGTTGTGTAAAAAGTTACACAATAATGTGGTGTGAACACATTAATTTGGTGGTTAGAGTAGGGACTTCCAAAATTAAATTAATTAAAGAATGAACACACAAAAGAAATAAAAAATAAAAAGATAAACATTAAATATGATGTAATAATTATGAATTTAAAATGCATATGATGTATATTAAATTGGTGAGACCTTAAAGGGAAACCCATCAAACTGTAAGTGTGAGATTCCTTCCAAAGTGGCACTTTTCAAGACCTCGATCATCCAACTTGGTAGTTTTGTGATTAATTTATTTCCCTTGTAATATATTGTATAAGGAATGAAAATAATAAGTGAATCTACATTTCCCCATTGGTTTGTTTCATTATTAAAGAAGAACTTATATATTATTCAATGTTAACTTTTTTTAGTGTTTTATTTGCGTTTCAGTAGCTAGAAAACCCTAATAGTTAGGATACCAGATTAATAGAGTTGAGTAAATCCATATAATGGATTTTGATAAAGATTTATCTTCTCAATTATCCAATAATCACAACTATCGTGATTGGAATTATTCCTTACCTAAATAACTAAGTGATGAGATTAATTCTATATCAGACTCATTTCTTTTTGATATATGGATCTTGCCTCACTAAATTGATATAATGTACTAGGTAGTAATTTTTAGTAGGATAACCTTAATTTAAAGACCATAATGAAAATATATAATATATGATACTCACATGTCTTTGTTGTATATTATGACATACTTATCACTAATCACATTGACATAATTAATAGAAATGATCTATAAAATAGTAAAGGATTGGTATATAAGAATGAGAAGTGTTCACAATGAGAAACATTTAGAGAAATTAAATATGAATGTTTTAGAAATAAATTTCTCAAACTCTAATTGATGGGTATTATATATCAGGTGTTCATCACACATTTTTTCTAAAAAACACATACTTAGAGATATGATGTAATTGATGAAGGGTGAAGTATATATTCATGATGATAATAGAGTAAGAGTTGCTGCATTAGAGGTCGATTCCTATGATTTTATTTTACCAAGTAGATTGATCCTAGAATTTAAAAATGGTTATTATATACCTAACATAAACAATAATTTGATTTATGTATCTTTTTTGAAAAATATGAAATTTTTATTCATTATTAAGAAACATAGTTGTTCTATTTATAATAATGAATTGTTTTATGGGATTATGAATATAAAAAAATTTGTTTATATATTCTTGATATGGATAATCCTATTTATAAAATTTTCAATAAGAAGGTCAGATTTGATTCTAATCCCACCTACCTTTGGTATTTTCAATTTGGAAATATAAATGAGAAACCCATTCAAAGACTCTACAGTGATTAATTATTGGACCCATTTGATTATGAATCATTTGATAAAATAAAATATTTTTTATTAGAAAAAATGATAGTCACATTTTGGGGGAAAAGGTGAGAGGGATAGTGGACTATTGGATCTTATACACAGTGATGTATGTGGACTAATGAGTACAGATTCAAATGATTTTGGTTTACTTCATTACTTTTACTGATGACTTTAGTCGGCATGGGTATATATTTTTATTAAAATATAGGATGAAACATTTTATAAGTTTAAATAGTTTCAGAATGAATTACATAATAAATTGGAAAAAATTATTAAAATACTTTGATCGGATCAAGGTGGTGAGAACTTGAGTTAGGAATTCATGTCCCATATAAGAGACTATGGAATTAGATCACAACTCACTGATCTTGGAACACTATAATGGAATAGTATATTTTAAAGGATGAGTCATACCCTATTATACATGGTTCAATCAATGATGAGCCTATGTGGCCTTCCTATCTCATTATGGGGGTATGCTCTGGAGACTTATGCATTCTTACAAAATTGTGTTCCATTTAAAGAAGTCATAAAGACACTATATGAGATATGGTATGAGAAACATGAAATTTTTTCTTTCATGAGTATTTAGGGTTTTAGAGTACTTGTATGAAAATTGGATTTAGAAAATATTGACCCTAAATCAGATAAATGCTTATTTGTTAGTTATCCCACAAAAACTATGAGATATTATTTCGACAGTACTACTGAGAAAAAAAATTTTGTGTCTCAACATGATGCTTTCCTTGAAAAAAACATGTTTGTTGAGGAATAATTGGAAGGAAAGTTGAACTTGGAGATGTTCAAGACCATAAATAAAAAATGTTCCTGAGATAGAGATTAGGTTAGTTATGAAAATAGTTGTGAAAAAGAACCAACTCAAATTACATAAGAACCTCTAAGGTCTAATAGGATTCATGAAGATCCCACTAGATATAGATTTATCATGTATAATGATAATGAATTAATGTTAATAGAAGATTAACCTAATTATTATTGAGAGTCCATTGAGAGTTTTTATTATGGGAAATAGTTAAAATCCATGGAATCTAAGATAGACTCCATGTACACTATTCATGTTTGGAACTTGGTGTATATACCTGAAGGGGTGAGACCCATAGGGTGAAAGTGGGTAGAGTTTATACCCATAAAGAATACTTGTAGGAAAAAGGTTATAAATAGTTTATAGTATTGACTATAAATAAATATTTTTACCTGTTTAAATGATAAATTCCATTTGGATTTCTCTATCCATAACATCTCATTATAATTATGAGATATATCAAACAAATGTTAAAAATGTATTACTTAATGGGAATTTAGATGAGGACGTGTATATAATACAACATGAGGATTTTGAATCTCTGAGTGCGGAGAATAAATATTAAAAATTTCAATGTTCCATTTCTAGACCAAAGGAGTTGGAATATCTGTTTTAGTGATGTAATCAAAGAGTTTGATTTTATCAAGAATGAAAATGATTCCTATATATAAAATCCACTTAGTGGAATTATATTAGTATTTTTAATACTATATTTATATTAGATACTGGTTATTGGAGATGATTTCCTGACACTTCAAAATCTGAAGATGTGGTTGGGTAAATGTTTCTCAATGAAAAACATTGGTGAATCCACTTATATACCCAATATAAGGATCTATAGTGGTAGATATAAGAAGTTTCTTAAACTGATTTAGAACATGTATATTGGTAAAGTGTTATATAGGTTTAGCACGAAGAACTCCAAAAAGGGTTATTTACTAGTTTTGTATGGAACTAATCTTATGAATAACTAGGATCCTCTTAAAGAGTAAAAAATGATGGAAAATATTTCTTATGCATATAATATATGATCTATCATGTATGACATGTTGTATACTTGACTTGATGTCTCGTATGATTTGATCATAACAAGTATATTCTAATATAATCCTAGTAAGTGTCACTAGATTTATATGAAGAAAATCCTTATTTACTTAAGAAGGAATAAGGATATGTTCTTGGTATTTATAAGAGAGGATGATCTATGTGTAATGTGTTACACATATGATAGTTTATAATCCAACAAAGATGATATGAAATCACAATTTGGATTCATGTTTTAACTAAACAATGGACCAATTAGTTTTAAGAGTTATAAATAAGCCACCATAGAAGAATCAACAATAGAGGTAGAATACATCGCTGTAATTGATGCCAAAAAGGAAACTATTTGGATCAAGAAGTTCATTTTTGAACTTGAAGTGGTTCCTAACATCAAGGGAGTAATCAAGATTTATTTCTACAGTAATGGTGTTTTTTATTAAGATAAGGAACCCCAATATCATCAAAATATCAATAAAATACTTCATAAATACTATATTATATAATATATTTTTCACATGGGAAATTTAAAGATAAGTTGGGTGGCTACTCAGTAGAATATAGAAAATACGTTGAAAAAACCATTACCGCAACAAAAACATGAGGGTCTTATGGAATCTATAGGTGTTAGAAACATGAGATATTGGTTGTAATGGTTGTAAATGTATTATGTTATTATAATAAAGGTAATATCTATTTTTCATTCATTCACGTGTGCTATAATTTATTTTACATGAATGGTCAAATGATAATATCCCCTCAAAGTAGAACTTTGAGTTGTCCATAACCGATGATCATTATAGAATATTACGGGTTGTAATGATATGATAAGGTTATAATGAATAGAATCTTGTATTAATTACAAATATTTTTATATGAGATAATAATAATAGATTCACAAGGTAATAAGTAGAGACTTATTACATGGATTGATCCACTAAAGTATATCTCAAGGAATTCCATATATTTATCAATATACTTAGGGGTGTATGATTATTACAAATCCTTTTCACCTAAGGTTTTTGAGATACCAAGATTGAAAATAGTTACACATTGATACCCTACATATGAACGTCTACATGTTGACTTAGCTAATATGAGGGTGGTTGGGTATGTTGATGATCTTATCATCGATTGGAGCACAACCAAGATGGGGTTTTCCACTTGTACGACAAGTTAAAGATATCTAACCCTTAATTGAATTAGATTAAGATAATGCATGGGAATGCCTATTTTTTTTCCAGATATTATGTGTTAATCTACTTGGATAGTGACATGTGATGTACTTATCAGACAAATGAATGACATGTGATATATTTTTCAACATGGCCAGTCCTTTTTAAAGAATCAAGAAATGATGAGAGGCTAATACTATATTGAAATGTTACATGTATAGTGGTCACTCAAGTGCATGGAAAAAGGGATTATATAAGTATAAAAATGACTCATATGATACTTATTGAGGATGAAATGTTCATACAGAGATATGAGTATGTTTGATGGAGATCACACCAGACCTCTTAGTATCTTGAGTAACACTGTTGCTTTGATAGAGGCCGCTCTTTGATTATATATATGAAATATGGATTTCATAGTTTTTGACAACATTTATAATACCCATAGGGTCACAATATTAATCCCTTGGATAAGGAATTTTTTTGGACAAAGTGTTTATTCAAAATGAAGAGAGTTTGATAAAACTATATAAAAAAGAGTTTTCATAGATTCATAGAGTTGTGAAGTTTTTCATAAAGTCCTTATGAGATTTTAGTACGAGTGGGAGTTTTTTATATGTGAACTAAAATATACATTCATGAGATACATGTACACATACATATGATGCATGAAATATATATATGTACACATACATATATATATATATATATATGATATTATATATATTGCATACATTTAATGAATGGATATTATCATTCATATGATGCATGAATAATAATATAATATATATAATATATATATGATATATATATATATATACACACACATTATTGAATATGCATGAGAAGAATATTTTTATGAGTTTTATTTGATGCAACAACCTGTGCAGTTTCCCTTAAATGATTTTATTTGCATTTATTTATTTAAACAAGTTTAATGAATAAATACCCAGTAGATAAAAATGTATGGTATGTGTTATAAAGTTGGATCCTTGGGTGTAGACTAAAAAATATAATGATTTATCTTCTTTTTATGAAGTACAATGTGTATGAGGCATTTTTAAACTCTATTCTTATAGAAAATATGTTTATATATTTTGAGAAGGCTCTAGAATCCCTTTGGATTTTGGGAATCCTCATGAAATGTTCATCGATCCTTTAAAAAATGCATTCCCATATAGGAATAGTGTTTTTATTCACTGATCCTCCCGATCTCCCTCAATCATTATATTTGAAAGAGAAGAGTATGGATATTGCTACTTCCAATTTCTAAGTACTCTTTTTTATGATATTTTATACATTGACTTCTTAGAGATAGATATTACAATGTTTTGGGTCATATTCTGATATAAATTACCATTAAATGATCATACAAAACCCATCAATTAATTATTTTTTGTACCAACTTGTGATGGGTGTGTCATAACCCTTTAACAAAAAATTTTATATAAATTTAAAGGATTAATAATATCCAGTGTGAAAGACAATTTGAATGTTAAATCTTAATAATTGACTACTATGATCAATCATAGGGTTTAATATTAATTTTATATTAAAATTCACAGTGCCTAACAATATAAACCATTATATAGTACAACTAGATTAAGTAGTGGTTCTTATAACACACCTTATGATATCCCAAACCAATGGTATACAATTTTCATTAGTTTCTACCATGTAATTATATATGATATGTAGATATTTCACATTATGATATCAGTTTGAACATATAAAACATGTATAAGATTTAAGGAATATATAAACCAATCTCCCACTTGTACTAAATACTCATATATTGCATTAAATTGCACCTTAAATTTTATTATATATAATAATATTTGAAATCATATCCAAAACTCCTTTTGTATATTTCCAAAACACTTTTGGAAATCAATATTTAAATTCATCATGTATCTCATCATATAAAATAACTTATGAATATCCATCCAAAACTCAATTTTGATCAACTCTAAAACACCTTTTATAGTAGTTATATGAGTTTTATAAAACCTAATCCATATTCATTTAACCAAAAATTGTGACCCCATGGACCTTTATATCATTGAAAACAAATTTAATTCTCAAATTCATAAATGTAATAAAAAAGTGGACTCTAGAAAAATATCATTGCTACTTAATCTACAAAGGGATCTGACATTATCTCCATCAAAGACATGTATCTCTACATATATTTTCACTAGCTAAATCGTATATAAGAATTAATTTTCATATGATCACTTTATATAGGGAAGAGAGTAAAATAAAGGTTATAAGGTGAAATATAAGTGTTGGGTGGGTTCTTGATTTTGGGTTTTCATCAATTTCAATGAATAATAGCCAACGAATATGATGAATGAAACCTTTAAATCTCATAAAGTGGATCTTTAAAATTTAATTTATAATTAATTTAAAGATAGAATTACCTTGAATGCAATAATTATCTCAATCAATTTCCATTAACACTCTAGTCATGTTGTTGTTGTGATATATAATCCAAGTGAGGATTCCTTTAGGTGTATAGACATATGCTCCATGAATCTCTAAACAATGTTCTTGGTATTTTGAGTGTTAGTGTAGAGGAATCTAGTGCTTCACACCATTCACCATTAATCACAATAAGTTTCTCTTGTTTTTGTACATTCTAAAGAGGTAGGATGATAAGTTTTTCTCTTTAGGATCATGAGAATTCTTGAGAACTTTCATTGTGCACAATAAATCCCACATTTCTTTAAAATGATATAATTTAGAATTTATACTTAGGGTTAAAACAATTGATAATTACATAATAACCCTTTATCAATTTATTTATTCTAATAAATACCCATGTAAAACAATAATAAAAATAACAAGAATATTATTTATATGAATTTTAAATATTTAAATGCCATTTTTTAAATAAATGAATAACATTTATTTAAATGATATTAAATAAAACACATCATTCCCATTGAGATATTAGATCAACTTATTAATCCTCCCATGGTATTTTCTGAACCTTGAATAATAAAATATTTATTTATATAAATATAATCCATTCAATAAATAAATAAATATTATTTTCACTAAACCCATGAATAAATATTTATTTTAATATTCATATAAATAAATAAATATTTATATTAATATATTAACTAACTAGTGAATAAATAAATATTTTTTAATTTCTTTTGAATAATAAACAAAAGATAAAATTCAAATCACATATAATAAACTTGAATATATCACGATTGAATTAATGGAATAAACAATAGTTGAATAATAATTATTCCATAAACTAAGAATAATATTTATTCTTAACATTAAAATCACAAGAATTTAATGTGATTTTAGATACACTTATCCTGTGACCCTCTAGACCTCTTTTTTAATGACATTAAGAAAAATTAGTTAAAGTATAAGATTAGCGTTTAGTAACTCATCAAGGAACCCATAAAGAAATAATTTAACATCGTAATGAAAAAACATTCCTACAAACACTACTATGTAATATAATCCCCTTTTCTACTAATACCTCATCAAGAAGGATTCATGCTTAAATCATCATTCTATATGCCTAATTTATCTTTATTTGAATTTTCTGAAATGGAATCATCTATAAATTACCATGACCATGAATTTAACTAGAAAATTCCATTTCTATCAAATGTCTAGAGATATATTCATCCATTAACTTGGAAGGTACAAATACTTCCTTGACTTATTCAATTAATGTTACATCACATATAATGCACCCAATGTATGCTACCTCACTACAATGATATTTTATCATAGTTTTCCTCCATACATCAAAGTATGTTATTTATGATATACATTTATAATAATATCAAGTCTAAGGACCAATACACACATTTATATAATGGAATATCCAATGGTACCTAAAACATATATAATTTATATTGGTAGTTATATCCTCACAACTTCCCTTATTTGAGATTATTAAGTATAAACTTTATGTGAAGAATTATCAATGTATTACGAGCCTCCAACACCTTATAATCAAACATTAGTTGTTTCCCATTAGAGAGATATTATCTTTACCACATGACATATGTTTAGGAATATTTTCATAGCATTTATAGGTCATAGTTATAGAAGATAATTGATATAACACTTCAATGTGACAAATACTATAAGAAAATTATCACATTAATGTTATGCAGAAGAAAATTATTATGTGATACGATGTTTATTTTTATTTTGATAATCAAAAGTATAAATTCAGTTGGTTTTAGGGAACCAACTCTAATAGACTCCCAATTTTAGTATATCCAATTACTAATAACTTTTAGTCAATTAAATCTCACATGAAATTCATTATTCCTCTGAGATAAGGCTATAATCAACAAGTCTATAAAATTATCCTATGGAGATACTCTGCTTACTATGACTTCACCCCTTTGAGAAAAATTCATAAGAGGTTACATTTAAGAGTATTTAACTTTTTTTAATTTATCTTTAATTTGACTACTTGGATAATATCTATGCTATAATATTATTACAATATATATTATGACTATATTTTTCTTTATTTATATAATTATAATAACTAGAACAAGTCATTGCTTAAACTACTTCTTAAGATGCATTAGAAGTCATAACATACCTAGTCTTTGCAGATATATTTTCCACTAAGTTTAATAAGATTCTCTTTCTCATTTCCTTAGCTTATCCATGATACTAAATTAAATTTATTTGTAAAAAAACTATCTATATATCCCCTTAAAAACTATAATCCCTACTTATCTAATCACAAATAAACCATCCATTATACTTTCTCAAGTACCATCAGAAAATTCTATGTGCTTCCTTATTTAGTTATCCTTGTTATATTTAATAATTTAATTTATTTTTTATATATAATAAATATAAAATATAAGTATATATTATGTAATATGTGATAAATCCAATCTATTAAGTATATGGAAGTCTATTCATCATAATAATCTCCTATTACACCTTATCCCATCATCTTGGAGGGATTTATGCCCCGTGACATATAGAATAATTTGCTCCTAAATTATTGAATTTCATATTTTTCAATACTTTATCAATGTATGCACTATGACTAGATCAAATAAACTAAATAGATAGGCCTTTTAAAATATTTTCCCCTAGAACATGGGTTGGTACTTTAAGTCATTCTTAGAGAAATATTTCTCAACTTAGTCTTGAGTAACTACATGAGTAATATATGTATTCCATATGTCTTTAATTAGACATTTCACATGAAAAAATATAGTATGCCCACTTACCTTTCATAGACATAGGGATCAAATTATTTATTAATAAAACTAAAATCTCTTATGGATTTATCAAAATTAATATTCTATGATCATGATGCTTTCCCAAACCATAAATGGATCTCTATAAATTGTTTTCCTTATTGGAATTATTTCATGTCACAATCCCTTCTGGTTGCATCATATAGATATTTTACACAAATTAAGTAAGGCAGTATTGACATAATTTTTCATATATTGTTATCATAAAAGGTTACTATGTTAAGTATAACTCTAATAGATTTTAATAGAGATACTAGTGAAATAGATTCATCATAGTCAATGTCTTAATGTGGATCAAAAACTTCAGTAACCAATTGTACCTTATAGGTAACACCTTTACTATAAATGTATAGTTTCCTCTTGAATACCCTTCAATGAATTTACGTCATCTAGACAAACCACTGAAATAAAGAATTGGATTTTGGAACTTGGAATCCATTTTTGAGTTTATATAAACTTTCCAATTTTAGAATGTCATAATTTACTTCTTACTTATAGGATTAATTATTATTACTGTATAATATATCACCTAAATTGGTAAATAAAAAACCATTCCACTTTTCTTTTTTAATTCCAACGTAGTATGTGTCTCCAAAACAACTCATCCCACTAAGTCTTATAGAGTTTAGTAAAGCAGCCTTGAATCCAGTAACCCAAAGCCACTGCACAATTTTTACATTGGTACATGATACAAGGGACCACATTACCAAGGATAGAAAAATTTAGATATCTTTAAAAAAATGAACAAACATGAATTCCATGTCACATTGGAAATTTAAAACATATCATGAAAAAATTTCTTGCATCCTTGAAATTCCATTCAAAGATACCTTCTTTATATCCTAGGGAAAGAAAAACTAATAAAGGGTGAGCTAAGATACTCAGTATGGGTTATGATAAAAATAAGTTATTATGAGTAGATAATTCATAATCATTATATCATAGTGTATAATCAAAGCATTTTCCATTCAATCAATAACTTGAGCATTAAATAAATCCATATATAATATCAACTAAACAATCACATGAATAATAATAATAGAATTCTCAAAGAAGGAAATACATAATGTCAGACATTCATGAACTTACTATCAAGATCTAATTTATGACATAATTAATATTATATTCAAGGCCTTGGACAAGAAATATTCAATAATGGGAAGGTATACACCAAATACCTAACTATTATAACATGATCTTACAACCTTGGCTTATACATCATGCCAACTTGTTTTGTCTCATGATACCTATTGATACATTGATCATATATCTATAACCATGACCCAACCATCACTTATATATGTACAATACATTATTTATATATTGAATTAATAATGTAATACATAATAAATATGACTTATTAATAAATAAATATCCATATTGAATTAAGAATAAAGAATGTCAATAATTCACCAGTAAATAAAATTACTTCCTTAATATTTTTTATTAAAAAAATCACATATTGAAGTAAAATATAGTTAATAAAATATCAAATTAGTAAAAATGATAATAAATACACCCATTATACTAAAAAATGGACACAAAGGATAAAAATAATGCTCGATGAATAATGGAGAGTGATAGGGAATTTAATCATTAAAAATTCAATGACCAAAAAACCATAAATTATTAAAGGATGAAATAAGACCATTAATTCATAATAAATGAAGTTTTTATAATAAAACCATTCCTTTAAAAAGTATAAAATAAAATGGAAGTAAAAAATTAAAAATAACTTCCTTATAACATTGTGTAAGGATAAAGTTATAAACCACTTTAAAAATTATTTACATTCCTTTAAGAAAATCATATTCATAGATTTTCAATTTAAAATTCATATAAAATGATTTTATTTTAATAACCATATAAACTTGTAGAGTAATCTAAATAAGAATAATGATCATGGCGTTGGAGTAGTTCACGCTATACATTAATTAAAATCATTCCTTTCATACTTTTGTAAAGAAAATAAAAAATATCATTTTTAAAAAATTGTTAGAATATTTATTATGAATTTTTTTTGAATAAAGTAAAAGGTAGTTAAAAATTACTTAAAATAATTATTGGAGTGTAAATAATAACATTTTTATACAATATTAAGAACCTGGATATAGACGAAAAATATTTCTGGAAAAAAAGAAGAGATATGGTCGGTATCCCTTATATGTAACTTTCTTACTGATTCTCAATAAAAAAAGAGAAGAGATGGAAAATAAATATGTAAATACCAAATATAATTATATGAGAATAAAATATATGTGGTTTAAGATATTATAATCATATAATTTTTCCAAAGTATATACAAACATAAACAATCCTAAAATAAAATGAGATTATAATAGAAATACCTTCCTTTGATTCCCTCCTGGTCGATCATGTTTTATCATCCTAAATAATAAATTTAAACTTTATAAATACTTGTTTTTAAAAATTTTCATCTTTAATTTTTTTAAGATCCTTTTATAATCATATATAATTTATTTCTTATATAATTTTTTGCTTACGCTGACCACTTGAGGTTATTTTGTTAGTTTCTTCAAAACTTATTTTCCACATTGATCATGGTCAATGGTATAAAATGGTTTTATTAATTATATAATGATAATAATTTTATAAATATAATATCTAATCATTATATACCTTTTTATAATCATCCATGAAATGTGGTAATTTTAAAAATGAAACATGTCATTTATGGAGGTAGTAGTCCGTACATATGCATGATTACATTTTCATTTTACCAATGGTTGGAAATGAATGAATGCATATAATAGATAATACTTAAGGAATAATATTCATGTATTAATTATAAATATATTTTATTCAATCCAAACTTATTAATATCCATGAGAGGCATATTATTAATATTAAAAAGCAATGTTTCATGGAGGCAGTAGTCCACACGTATACATGACTGATGTTTCCATTTTCTAACAGATGGAAGGTAAATACATTAGATTTTAGTTTTTCACTAAATAATGATAATTATTTCATAAATATTATATTTTTTTCATTTAATCAATTCTCATAACTGTCCATGTAGGCGGATGACGAAAAATTAAATACGTCATTCATTGAGACGACAATTCGTACATACGCATGATGACATTTTCATTTCGAATTAGAATGGATGGTAAGTAAAAAATAGTTACTTAATCAATATAATAATATTTAATTATAATAATTAAGTTTATGTTATTATGTTTATATGGTAAAATAATATTTATATGAGGTGGAAGAAGAAATAAACTTGAAAGGAGTTTGTTAAGAAAATTACATCTTCTTTGAGAAACCAACTTTGGATCTATCCTTAAAGCCCCTTAGATTGATCTCTTAAGAAGATCGAAACCACTATAAAATGTCTAGGGAATTTTAGAGGGATTTTTTTTTATATTTTTAGAGCTAATTGGATCAATAAGGTTTGAATAAGTTATGGGAGGATATTCCATTTTATAAGTAAAGAGATTGACACAATTGTAATTTTTCTAAACATTAAAATAATATTATGTCACTTTCATGAAAAAATGGATCCAATATGAATAAATTTAAAATATTATATAATATAAGGTGTAAATACATTAAAAAAATAGGATTTAGACATATTTTAGAGTTATTTAAACCCTTATCTTATTAGTTTAACCCATGTTAATCCTTTTAACCCTTACCGTAGTAATAAATTTTTATCTCAGTTACAATTCATTATAGCCAAAAATGAAATTGACCTATTTAAAAAATTTAAACCATAATATTAAAAATATTAAATCCATATTATAATATTAAATTTATATTTTTTTAAAAATCACTTTTAAAATTAGCACATGTAATATAATAAAAAATGATTTCTAGAAAAATAATTTATTAAGTATAAAAACAATTTTACACCAAAATCATGTATAATATTGATTATAATGGAATTAATTGAATTATTTATGACAAAAGGATAGTTTTTCAACTTTAAAACCAATAAAAAACCAAATATATCCATGAAAATAAATAATTAAAGAAATAAATCTAAATAGTTCTTTTATTAAAATAAAAAACTTACTTAGATTTTCAAAATGTAAAACATAGATTTATAGGTTCAAAATAATATTTTTAAATACACTATATTACTTCTTGAACATAAATTTGATATTTTAAGAAGGTTTAATAAGTTTTCAAGTTATTATTATTCCATGATAAATTCATAAAAGTGATAGTATTTTCATAATCACTATTTTACACTATTTACATGAAAATAAAACTTTTAAGAAAAATCCAAAAATGTTAACTGAATTTAATTTTGGTTTAATAATTTCAAAAATTAAGTCCATTTTTTAAATAAAATTTTTAAAAATTTAAAAAATTAATTCTAATTATTCACACAAAACACTTAAAACCCATTTTTATGAAGAATGTATTCTTATGGAATAAAATTAATTTATTATTATACTTTTCCTAGTAACAATAATTAGATGAATTTGATTGAATTAATTATTTTTAATAATGAAATAATTTATACACATATTTCATAATTTTTTTTCATATTTATCACCCCCAATCCAACAACTAGGTTATATAATCACATTTAAATAATAATATTTTAATAGTATTTCATGGTTCATTTATTCTTAGTGTTTCATGTGCTACACACTATAAATTTTTTCATTAATGTAAAGGAAAATAAAATCTTAGGGTGTTACAGTATTCCCTCCTTATAAAAATTACATCCTCAAAATTTTAATTCTTGTTTCAAAAACTAAATATACCATAACATAGAAATAAAACTAGTTATAGATTTTATCATGAAATTTAATATCTTTGTTATGAATAGAAATATTATTATGCATGTACCTATATAAGACTCAAAGTTTCAAATAAGTTTCTAAAAATGTAAGTTGGTAATTGAGTGTTACTTACCACATAAGAATAAATATATTTATCTTCAATTTTATTGATTTTCAAAAATTTATTCACCATCATGATATAAAATATAATAAAATTTACTCGATTTCTTCTCATTCTATAAGAGTGATTTCATCCTTTGATGTGTATTGTATTGATCAAGATTAATTTTTTATTCATGAAGTACTCAAATCAACTTTTAATCAACGACATGATCCATGAAATTATGAAAAGTTATTCCTCCTATCTAAAAACAAAAAGGTTAACATAAATTAATAAAACAATCTATATAAATAACCCTCCATGTAATAAAGTAATACAATTATCACCATAACATAAACTAAAACACCCAATATTCATCTTAAATCATTCCAAAAATAACTAAATCTTAAATTTATTCAAAGTACACAGGACTAAATACAAAAATTGGAATGATTAGATCACTTATTCTTCCAAAATAATCTCATATTTTATCCCCAAACAACCATTATCACTTATAAAGCCACTTGAAAAAATATGTGTATGTCCTAATCACAAATTCCAAAATATATTCCTCCCAAAATATAATGTAAAACCATAATAAATTCCAATAAAATCCACCAAGTATGACGTTTTCATGAAAATCACTTTTTAATGTGGTTGATACGATTCACATTTGTGAAATATTACATAACAATTCATTTAATTAAATATAAGAAGAATAATCCTTTTATGTTTCTCATACCAAAATACCATTGATAAATATCAATACATTGTAATCATATATTGTCCCAAAATAACAATAATTACCCTAAATTAAAATACCTAAAGGTTAAATTAATATAAAAAGGATATTATTTGATTTTATTTCTTCTTATAAAGATAAATATATATTATTTCCATGGTGATAATATTTTTTTAAAGATGATGATTCCTTGGACCAAAATGACCAAAGCACAATTATTATCAAAAGAAAGTTTACAAGATTCTAAAAAATGGGATCATATTACAATATTTTTCATGTAAGGAAATAATATCAACGAGGAGGTCTTCGGACTAGGTGTTTCCTTTATTTACACCCATGTTAGCCATGCCATCTGCAACTATATTTGACTATCAATAAACATGTGTGATGATATAGTTGAGGTCAATAAGAAAGTAGGTACATTCCATCCAATAGGTTGAAATCGACCAAGCAAGATGTGTCATGCTATTCTAAATTTCTTGCACGATGGTCATTGAGTGACTTTCAATACAGAGGTTGTTCCAACCAAAGTGCTTAGTGAAGGAAATAGAGTGTATTAAGCTCATCATCTTAGCTTCAAGGGAGGTTGTCATGCCACAACTAACCATGAAACAACCAAGGATCTAACCGAGGTGATTCATGTAGATAGCACCACACCCTGTAGGGACCAAATTTCCTTTTGAGGCGCCATAAATATTAATTTTGATCTAAAGAGGAAGAGGAGCTCTCCAGAATACCTTTGGAGTGAGGCAAGGTTGAAAAAAATTGCCATTAATCTGTAGAAGTCACATTATTACAAAATCATGGACAATGTTGTGGCAATGTTACTTTTGCATCAAAGAAACTTCATGTATGGAAATAAGGATCTGCATCTGACCTGAATTTTGATTTAGTGAGTAATTGTTATGAATAATAGCATTCTGATCATACCAGATCACATGGTGTATCTCAGCAACTACAGCTAGGAAATGGTTTTTGATTTTCTAATAGCCTTCCATTTCTACACATTTCTTTAGTTGAGTTTTGATAGAGTCAAGAATCAACCATATATAGTAAAAAATTTCAATAATATAGTTCCAAAGATCAAAAGCAGTAGCATAAGAAAGAAAGAGGTGTTTTGTATCATCTCTGTGTTGATTACAGATTATGCACTTAGAGCATAGCTGGATTCCAAAATACTAAAGGAAAATTTCTGTGGGAACTCTATTGGGAGAAAGTTTCTAGATGAGATTGAATCTTGAGGGCTTTATAAAAGTCATATTGAAATGTTTTATCCAACTGTAATCACTTTCAGAGTTACATAAATAATGATTGTAACAAATTTAAGAGTTAAGCTTCCCATTTTCATAATTCCCCACCTCCTTAAAATTAAACCATCGTCCCTTTTATACTCTTTTTTGCTTTAAAATCATAAGCATGATTTCATTTTTCATTACACTTATAACAAACTCTTATTCCATTTAAGAATTACCTAGGTGATTCTTCCCACATTCTTGATATGTGGGATGTTGAATCTTTTTCCTTCTATAGTCTTTATCACCTGAACATCCATGAAACTCCATATTTATCTTATTTCATGTATTAGGAAATTATGTTAGGTTTATATTTTTAGTCATAACTTGAGATAGATGGTTAGGAATAATCATATGATCCTTTATTCTAGATTCTCTCATGTTTGGTTTCTCCATAAATGTAAGGATATTAAACATAAATTGTGTTAATTTCCCTATTATATCTATGATATGATCAGCTCCAACACCCATTATATTAGATTGATCAACAAGGTAATACCAATATTGACCCCGAGTATTGATTCCATTCCTTTATCTAGGAACAATATTTAAAAATGACACATAATTAGTTAGATACAATTTTTTATGAATATTTATCCACAGAATAAAAATCCCTATGAATGTAAAAGTTATCAAATATTCTAAGGGATTATAATAGTGCTCATGTTAACTATGTTATTCTAAAATCTAGTCCACAAGATTTTTACTAAACTTTATTTGATAAAAAATAAATAATAACCAACTCTAGTAACCCGGATCTAATGCAAAATTATTATATTGGTATAGGATATAATGGATCCCATTTCCAATGACCCATCTCTTTAGAACTCTTATAAAACTAGATATATTCATACATTTCATATTACATTGTAAATTTAAAACATAGCATGAAAAAATTTCTTTAATCCTTGAAATTTCATTCAAATATACCTTCTTCATATCCCAGGTAAAAGAAATCAAATAAAGGTAGATCTCAGATGCCTAGTAAGGGTTACATTCAGTGAAATCTATTATAAGTGAATAAGGAACAATCAATATGACAATATGGATGATCAAAACACTTTCCATTAAATCAGTAACATTATCATGAAATAAATATGTGGATAATATCAGCTAAAAAATCACATGGATAATAATAACCAAATTTTAAATAAAGGAAATTCCTAATTAAGAACATTCATGATCTTACCATCAAGGTCTTGACCAAGACATCATAAATCATATCGTAAAGGCCTTTTCTAAGACACATTCAATAATAGGTAGGTATACACCAAATACCTAACTATTATGACACGATCTTACATCCTAATCCTATGCATCATGCCAAATTGGGTTGTCTAATGAGACTTATCGATTAATTGAGGTACTATCTATAATTGGTCCACAACCATTACTTACATATTTCCACTGAATTACTCATATATATAATCAATAATATAATATATAATCAATATTCATTATCAATAAGTAAATATCTATATTAAATCAAGAATGATAATATTTTCTTAGTAAATGAAATAACTTAATAATATTTATTCAAATAAAATCATATATTGAAATGATATATTCTTAATATAATATCAAAGTAGAATAAATGATACAAAATACATCCATGATACTAAAAATATGGACAATAAGTAGAAAAATAATATCCAATGAATAATAGAGAGTGATAAGGAATGTGACTATGAGAAAGTTAATAAGAACAAAACCATAAATCAGTAAAGGATGAAAGAATACCATAAATTAATAAAAAATTAAGGTTTCATAGCAAAACCAATCCTTTTATAAATAAAATATAAAATGGAAGAAAATCATTAAAAATAACTTACATGTAACTTTGTGTAAGGATGAAGTTGAAATCACATTCAAAATTATTTTCATTCCTTTAAGAAAATAATACAATTTTATTTTCAATTAAAAACCAATAGAAAATAATTTTCTTTGAATAAACATATAAAATTTTAGAGTAAAATTAATAGTGAATAATGGTAATGAATGTGGTTAAATACATTCACATTTTATATGTTATTATAAAACATTCCTTTCATACTTTTGTAAATAAAGTAAAAAAATACCATTTTCAAAAAATTATTAGAAGATTAAAATTTGTTAATAAAGTAAAAGGTAGTTGTAAACGACTAAAAATAATAATTTTATTTTAAATAAGAACATTCTTGAAACAATATTAAGAACATGGGTATGGGGGAAGAATATTTTCGATTGAAAATAAGAGATAAGGTCAGTATCCATTATTCTAACTTACTTGTTGATTTGTGATAAAAAAAGAGAAGAAATGGAAAATAAAAATATAAAATAAAAACATAAAAGTGGAGAAGTAAGTAAATGATATTTAATATATTATAATTATATAATTTTCTCAAAGGAATTCTAAACCTAAACAACCCTGAAATAAAATGAGGTTGTAATAGAAATACCATACCTTTGATTCCTGACTGGTCAATCATATTTTATCCTATTGAATAATAAATTTAAATTTAATAAATAATTGATTCAGAACCTTTTAAATCAATATAAAATTTTTAATATTCTTTTATAATCATATATAAATTATTCCTTGTTTAGTTTTTTCTTACATTGACCACTTGTGGTTATTTGGCCAGTTCATTCAAAATTGCTTTGTTACATTATTCATGATCAAAAGTATAAAATATTTTTATTTCTTATATAATTTTAATCAGGTTATAAATAAAATATTTAATCATTATATACATTTTTATAACCATCCATGAAAGTCAGTAATTAAAAAAATTGAACATGTCATTCATGGAGGCTGTAGTCTGCACATATGCATGACAACATTTTCATTTTTCTAATGGTATGAAAGGAAAGAATATATATAATGGTTTATAATTATATAAAAATATTAATTTCATAATTATATTTATATATTATTAAATATATACTTATGACTAGCCATGATAGGTAGATGATGAAAATGAAAAAATATCATTTCATGGAGGTGATAGTCTGCACGTACGCAAGATCGATGTTTCCATTTTCTAAAGGATAGAAGGGAAATAAAGTATATGTTAGTTTTTATTTATGGAATTATAATTATTTCATAAATATTATATTTATTAATTGAATACATTCTTATAACCATCAATGTTTGTGTATGATAAAAAACGAAATAGGTCGGTCGTGGAGATGGTAGTATTTATGTACGCATGACAATGTTTTCATTTCCCATTATAATGGATGATAAATAAATAATAGGTATTTTATAAAAATAATAACCTTTTAGTATACAAATTTTAATAATTTTATTATATTGATATGGTAATATAATATTTAGAGTATACGAAAGAAAAAATAAACTTTAAAGGAGCCAGTTAATATGATTAATTGTTTCTTGAGAAACCTCTTTTTGATATCTCCTTAAGGACCCTTGGACTGGTCTTTTTAGAAGACTGTAACCTCTAAAACATGTCTATGGAATTTTATAGGATATTTTTCTAGAGTTTTTTTGAGATAATTAGCTCAATAAGGAGTAATGAAATGAGGGGATGAGGTTCCCTTTTATAAGTGAGTGGAGTGGAACACTTGTAATCTTTCTAAACATCAAAATAATATTTAGTTAATTTCTTAGAAAAGTATCTCAAATATGAATCAATTTAGATTATGATAGAATATAAGGTGTAAATAAATTCATAAAATAGTATTTATATATATTTTAGAGGTGTTTTAAACTTTATATTTTTAGTTTAATCCTTGTTAATCCTTTTAACCCTTACCGCAATAATAATTTTTTACCTAGGTTACTATTTATTATAGGAAAAAATAAAATTTAAATATTTACCAAATATAAAACTCATGATTATAAATATAAAATCCATTTTATAATATTAAATTTATAAATTTTATAAAAAATTATTTTAAAATTAGTACAGATAACACAACAAAAAATGGTTTTTAGACAAATAACTTTTTAAGTATAAAAATGATTTGATACCAAAATCACAAATAATGTTGATTAAAATTAAATTAATTGAATTATGTATGAAAAAGGATATTTATGTGAATTTAAAACCAATATGAATCCAAATTTATCCATGAAAATATAAAATTAAAGAAATAAATCAAAATAGTTCTTTTATTTGAATAAAAACATTACTTAGACTTACAAAATGTAAAACATCGATTTCTAAGTTAAAAATAATATTTTTAAATACATTATATTTATTAATAAACATAAATATGATACATTAACAAGGTTTTATAATATTTTAAGTTAATTTTATATCATGATAAAGTCAGAAAAGTTACAGTATTTTCAAAACCGATATTTTTCACTATTGACCAAAAAATAAACCTTTTTAGAAAAATCCCAAAATTCCACTCTAAGATAATTTAGACATAATAATTATAAAAATTAAGTTCATTTTTTTAAAATATATACTTTTTAAAATAGAAGAAATTAATTATAATTATTCACCTATAAAACACCTAAAAATCATTTTTATAAAAAAAGTATTCTTATGGTATAAAATTAATTTATTATTATAATTTTCCTAATAACAACAATTAGATGAATTTCAATTTTCTTGATTGAATTAATTATTTTTAATAATAAAATTATATATATATATATATATATATATTTCATAATTTGGTTACTCATATTCATCCCCACCAATTAAATGGCTAGGTTATACAGTTATATTTAAATAATAATATTTTAATAGTACTTCATGGCTCATTTAAGCTTGGTGTTTCTATTTATATTAACTATCAAAATTATTATTAATTTAAAAAGAAAATAAAATATTGTGTTGTTATATTTAGCATCCCTATGCTAACTAATGTGCATTTGGAGCATTGACTTCATTGAAGTATATCTTACTTCTGCTATCTCAAAGGAGAAGCGGTCCTCTCTTTTAAAAATATAGCCAATCACTTGAGTAATAACTCTATATATTAAATATATTTATATCTTTAGTAAATTACAATAATTGGATATGATGTATTTTTTTTTCTTTATGTAAGTTTGTTACTAAAATTAACCTTAAATAAATGGTATGTATCTAAACATATGAGTCTGTGACATAATGTTTTCTTTTATATTATTACTCATATGATATCCATTTGTCAATATAGTTGGAATATTGTTAATTTTTTAATGTTTCTATTTAAAAATAATGTATATAAAGGTGTAATGTAATATTTTCAATAGTTATAAGACTCGTTATCAGTCCTCTTTTTATTAACATCATCACTTTGATGTGTATAAGTTAATGTGATTTTAGGAGTAACTCCACTCTACATTATAATGTTCGATGAATTATTATTAAATATATTATATGACTAAACTATAAAAATCACAACTTTATCTTTTAACAATCATATTATCTACTTCAATTTGAATTACTAAAGCATCGTAAAGGAATATCATGAAGTATTTCAGTTTACCTTGAGATTCTACTTGGAATACTTCACACGTATCTTATTGGATAGATTCTAAAATCTATGTGGCTTTATTACTTTTAATTTTAAAATGTTAATTTTTATTAAAACTTTGTGAGTAAAAAAGTAAAATACCTAATAATTTTATATCCAAGGAGTTTAAGAACCCTTCTAGGCATGCAATTGACATTTACATTTAGTTTTACCTGACCAATAATTAACTTTCCATAACTAGGTATTATTTGAGTCTTATATGTTCTATTCATCATTAATTTCCAATATTTATCCACATTTCATTAAAGTATTATTAAACTATTAATAAATTATAGCCTAATATAACAAATTTAATATCTAATATGAAATAGTATCTCATTATGTTTAAAACTATACACTAAGATAAATGTTTTGGTAACACTTAATATAAAATAATAGTTTAATGAGAATTAAAACACCAAGAAATATTGAATTTATGATCTTATTTAGATGATGTATGAGATAAGTCCCATAAATAAATTTAATATTTACCTTACTTATTGTAATCTTTCCAATATTCTTTAGTTCCTATATTTTTATACAAATATATGAGTCACATATTGTATTTAATATCCAAGAAGTGAATTAGAAATATTACATGAAATGATGAATATACATGAAGTATAATATCCTACTAACTTATTCTTTAATTCATTTAAATTACTCTTCTAATGACCTTTATTTTCCATATATAAAGTAGATAGACTCTTGTTCATTACGCTCCCTCTGAATCTTTTGATTCTTTAAAGGACGTTGCAAAGGAACCACTAACTTTTAAACTATTATAGTCTTTTTACTCTTTTCCCTCAATTTTTTTCACTAAAATGTGTGAGGAACCATGTTCCCATCAATCCTTATCAACTTAGTGAACCATAGTCAAAATATTCATGAGAATATTCATTATAACATTATTTTTATAATTATTAATGAACGTGGAGAATCTAGGTGGTAAGGATGATAATATGATATTAATGGATAATTTATTATCCATATAGAAGCCTAAATTTTATAACTAATTGATATACTTCATTATTTTGAGTACTTGATCATTGGATAGGTATATTTATTCCAGTTTTCAATTGTACATTGCAATGACTATCTCATTTAACTTTTTATTTTCTCTATATTTTTAAAGTTATTGAAAATCAGTTATTGTAGTATATGTATCCATGTCCTTATGCTTTTTTTATCTCTCCAAACATTGTTGATAACACGATTCAATGAGAATTTGATGCATTCCCCCATGCACCTCCTATATGCATAATTCTCACCCTCACTCCCCAAGGTGGTAGAATAGGAACAAGGGATTCCAAAACATAAAAAAGTTTCCTATATTAGTGTAATTGTGACACCCCCAGTGTCAAAATGTTGTTATTTGTTATTATTTAGTAAAGTTGAGGCCTAGTTTATGTTTCTATATAATTTCATCTTGGAACTAGAAAATTTTTGAGGTTTTAATTTTTTACATGATTAGGGTGAATAGTAGAGGGAAGCTGTATGACATCTCATTATAAGGATACTTTTCAGTTCATTTTTAATGGTTCATGGTTTGTCAACATGGGATGTACATGATTAAGTACAAATCATGAAACACCTAGGAGAAACTGTGTGGGGGTACTTGGTGTTTCTGTGGTGTGGAACACAACATGTGCTTAGTTTTTTAAACCACTCAAAAAGAGTGTAGTTTGGCTTTGGTTTTTGGTAGATCCCTTGGTAACAACTTTTGTATGACTTTTCAAACCATACTGGGCACCCTAAGAGGCCATGTGAGGATTGGGGTGGTTCTGGGATGAGGCGTATAATTTTTCCAAACTATGAATCATCTCTGGGGTAACCATCTGAGGGTGTACCTAAACTAGGTAGTAGTCAACACATAGCTGGTTCATGGTTTGGAAAACCATGTGGCCAAACCTTACGCCCTATCTAGGTGTTTAATTTTGGGTTTTTTCCCAAAATGGACCTATTGATTTTTGAGCTATTTCACCCATATTATTTACCTTCACATTGGATGATCCTTGGTATCCTTTAAGGAGTGACACCTTCTTCCTCATTTGGATTCTTTCCCTCCCTTTGATGATTTCCAAGAGATTGAGGTGAGTTCTTCCTCTCATTCACTCCTTTTTCTTTCTCCCTTATTTCTCTCTAAGATTTGGATTCCCCCATGCAACCTAGTTATCATGTGGCTTTATTTTAGGATTTTAGGTAGATCTAATCATATCTATTTTAGTTTCTAGGGGTTGTAGACATTGTTTCTTGTTCTATGGTTGTGGTTACCATTGAAGGCAATGAGTTTTGTGGTGCTTCAGCTTTGTTGTAATCATTTTGAGGTAGTTGATACTATAAAATTGTTTTATTTTTTAATTATAACATGATTTTACTTTCTAAATTATATTTTTAAGGAAGTAAAAAAACATATGTAATATCTCTTTGGTCTTTTTAAACCATTTCTTGGTGTTTTGATCTTAGTATAATTGTTTTTCAATGTAAATCCCATATTTTCATGTTTGAAATTGATTTTTTTGTTATGATAATATTATTTTGAAATGACTTATGGATTTTTGAAATGGTTTTCATGTTGTGCAATGGGGTTTAACCCGATTTTGGTTTTAAATGAGAAAAAACAAGGTTTAAAAGGGAATTTGGTTTTGAATCGAGGTGTTAAACTCAGAATGGTTTAAAAAGGGGGTTTACTTGTGGGTTTCAAATGGTGATTTGAAATGGGTGTGTGGTTTACCCCTTGTGAAATTATATAGTGGTTTGTTTTAAATAATTCAATGTAAATATATAACCTTTTGGCCTTGTTTTGGTTTTCAAAGAGGAAAAACCTATGTTGAAGGGTAGCTTTGAAATGTTTTAAAGAAGTGAGTGATTTATTTGAATCTTTTGGAATGATTTAAGTGGTTCTTTATTAAAGTTGTGATGTAAATGAAGTCCCTTTTAATTTTTTTTATATTTTATCATAATATATCCCTCATGTAAGGGTAAATTTAATTTTTTTTAAATTATTGGGTGTTTTCAATCATTTTTATAAATTTTGTTAGGAAATAATTTTATAAAATGAGAAAAAGGATTTTAATTCTGAGCCATTTTTTGGTATTAAAGTCCTGATTGTAACTTTTTATTTTAAATAGAGAGAGACACCCCATGATTACCACTTGATTTTTAACCCTTTTTTAGGTTTTTATCACTATATGATGCTTCTTGCTTCCCTTGTGTGTGTATATGCTTGTTATTCCTTGAGTGTATGTTATGTGTGGATGTGGGGATTTATATCATTGGATTTTGGGGGTGAGGGTAGTTATGGTTATGTATTTGTTTAGACTTGGATCATTTTCATTATGCATCACTTCCTTTATTGGTCATATGATATCAGGTACTAAGTGGGAGATCTATATTATTCCTATAGTTAGTTCACATGCCACTAGTTTCCCACCAGTCATGCTAGGAAAAAGAGGTGTGTGTGTGGGGGGGGGGTGGAAGGTGGGGGTTCATCATTTTGATTCTTGTATGGGATACCGGGATGATAGTTATAGACTTAACATATTATGGTAGCTATTTCAGGTGGTTATACCCATATATGGTTAGATGCTTGAAATGTTAGTGACTTCAGGTAAATACTATAACACATTCAATTGCTTGATTCTTTCTTAGTGATTTAGAGGAGTTTAATCCCATTTTTGTTTGCATAATTTCCCATAATTTCATAATTATGGAACCATAACTTGTTTATATTATTTATATGACTTTTGATGTTTGTTTCCTATTTATTTGTTCTTGACCTAAGTGAATGTTGGGCCATTTATTTAGAGAATGAGTTTTCCTAGAATTTTAGAAAATTTATTTTGAATTTAAAGACTCATTTATGAGTACCGTGAAATGGATTTTATAATGGGTTTTGGTTTAAAATTGGCTTGTCCAGTCAAATGACATAAGGTGACCATTTTTATTTAAATAAAACTAGTGGGTTGTTTTGAGAAATGTTAATGATGTGTGTTTATTTGGAAAATAGATTAGGTAGGAGGACTTGTTTAAAAAACATGTGTGTTTTGTTTTGGAAAACAAAGTGAAACATTTTGTGTGTGATTATGGATATTTTTTTGTTTTCCTTATATGTTAAATATGGAAAGATTATTTTTGAATATTATTTTAAAAATAGCATTGATGAAGTACCTTATGAAATATATTTCATAGTTTTAGTAGGTTTTGGTAAAATACTGGGATTTTTAGCTCACGAATATATATTTCATGTTCTAGGTTCTTATTTAGATCCTCCCTTTTTCATTATAGAAAAAGTGGGGTGAGTTAGATGATCGTGATAAATCATAGGTTTCATGGAGATGGTTAGGGCTTGGCTCAATTTGGTTTGTTGTTTTGTTTTTAGTTATTTGCATTTATGTATGATTTCCTATATCCTTGTTCTGGATTATGTATATGAAAATGGGTTCGGTCATTCTAGTATTTTATAAACTATTTTTTATGTTTATTTATCTTGGATTTATTATTATTTTACTTTCCACTATTTTTTATCTCTATTTCAGGAAAAAGAATTACCAAAGGAGTTCCTATGATTCCCAAGAACTTGTCACCAGCCCATGGGGATAGAGAATGTCCTTCATGTCTTATTATGGGTTGGGTTGGGTGCTGGGTAGGATGTAAACTAGACTGATTCCTTAAAAAAGGTATTAGAGTCAGAGTTTGGGTTTCCTTAATAGGAGCCTAATATTTTTGTATAGCCTTTTTATGTAGGGATGTCCTGGTAGGAATGAGATTAAGGTTATTGAAGCTATAGGGGTCAGGGTGGGGAGAGTCTAGCTAGCTATTGCTTATCCCAAACCTCATGTTTCCAAGGATTGTTGGGTTTCAAATTGTAAATATGATTTTATTTTAGCTATTTCTAGTTGGTTTTGATGTGATTGACATTTCTTAAATTCTTATTGATAATTTATGTGATATTGGAGATCTCTCATTAGTTTCAGGGTGGTGTGGAAGAAAAATTGAGCTATACCATTGGATCGCACATCCTAAGAAATCATGTGGTGATCGTTTGGTCAAATCAGCCTTCTTTGCATGGTCTGCTTCATGGTTGACCCCCATTCACCCAAACCATGGTTTTCAAGGTATGCATAACACTATTTCTCACCAATTAGACTATTTAGACTCCTATTGATTATGTATTTATCTAAAAGTAGATTTTACTTATGGGAGGTAGAATGATGAGTGTTTTTTTCCTTTTTGGGATGTTTTTATTATGAGTATTTCTTTTTTTCTTGTGTAGTTATTGTGTGTTCTTGGTTTTGGAAACATTGTTTTGGAAAATAAAAGGGTTTTTGTGAAAATGTTTATTTTCAAACTTGGTTTGTGGATAAATGGGAAGAATGAATTATAATGGTTTCATGAAATGTTTTATAAGAGATGATTTCCCTCATAGTATTTAGAAAAGGAGATGTTTGAAAAAATATCTTTGTTTTTTAAACAAGTTTGTAAATGCTTGAAAAGGGAATTAGGTTTTGAAAATAATTTTGGAGGCTTGGTTTTCGAAGTGAAATGAAAATTTTAAAGGAGTTTTGTGGCTTTAATTTTTTGGGAAATGTGTGTGTTATATGTAGGTTGTTTTTTTAAAGCTTGGGTTGGATTGGTTTTTGAATGTATACCTTAGTGGTGGGTGATTTAAAAATTCCTTTTTGAAATGGTTGTTTTTTTTAAATTTATTTTGAAGTGAATATGGTGCACATCGTTTGATGGGTTGATGTGTGCATTTTTATGGATTTTTGTTTTATTTTGATTCCTTGTTTCAAAAGAGTTAATTTGGTTTGTTTCTTGAGGCATGGATTGATGTTGTACATGTACTGAACTTTTGTTTTTCCCCATGATGGTTGAAAGAGTTATTTTAGGTTTAGTGCCTACCCAGACTCTGAGTGGAGTGGTGAATACAGAACCTTCCTTGTGAGATCTATTGATAGTTGTTGGAATATTTCTTGTTGGTTTTATCCAAGTGTTTTGGAAGCCCTTTGTGTTGGAATCTATCCAATGGTTTCTTTTGAGGTTGTGAAAGAAGATAAAGTTGTTGGATATCCTCTAGTTTTTTTTATATTATGGTGTTTTGGTCATGTTTAGAAGTTTTATAAACTAGTTTTTTAGGAAAATGTCCTGGGTTTGATCTTTTAGAGAATGGTTTGGATATTTTGGAACATTTCTTTTGGAGGTTATGAATGTAGAGACCCCAACCCCAGAAAACCATATGGGTCGGTGCCTTCTGAACATGATGTGTTATCTTAAAATAAAATACACTTTGTTAACAACACATCATGTCCCATACAGAGGATCGTGTGCGGTTCGGGTTCTGGGAAACCGGAAACTTCTGAAACAATTCATCTTTCAAAAGCTGACACCTGAAAATTTTAAATCAAAATGTAGGGTGAGCATTGAAATACTCAGTAAGGGGGTTTTAAAAAGAACTTAAAATACTGTAACATTTGAAAACATTCTTTTAAAAGTATTTGAACATTCACTAAGAAAGATTGTAACACACAAACCATAACAATGCTTAATCAAGGTTCTCAAGAAAACATGAAACGAATATGTCAATTCTTGAAGGAGTGATAATGGTTGTTATGAACAAGTACTACATGTGATTTACTTAAGCATAAATTTAAACAGTTAAAAGTAATGCATGATCAGAGTTGCGCACAAGGAAACAACTAAATTTTCATATGCTGGTCACCATTCTATTAAGTGATAACACTAGTCCTGCTTCAAGCTTAAAGCTAGGAAAATATGAACTTTATAAAAACTTTAAAGGCATCAGTCGTGAAAGAACTTTATCTTGGAAAGAACTTGTTACATAGCTTGAATTAAGTGGAATCAACATTTAACTTAGACAATCATGAGCATATCACCAAGGTCCATCCCCAAGGTGTCATTAAAATTGTAATCTCTAGTGGTTACATCATTACCCACTGCAATGGGGCGCTATCAGGGCGCACCCTTAAAATTGTAATCTCTAGTGGTTACATCATTACCCAATGAAATGGGGCGCTATTAGGGCGCACCCTTAAATTTGCCCTTTGTTATCATGTGAGCCACATCGTTCATAATTTGTTTTATCAACTTGTATATTCAAGATGTCCCATACCACCTTGAATATATCATTCATTTTTACTTTACCCATGGTGTCCCATACCACTTTGGGTAATCTGATTCCTTAGTTCATTTAGGGATATGTCATTTGTATGCATTTTGTACAATAATAATAAGTGTAATGAGACACCATACCCCCTTTTTTTTATACATGAAATGGTAGATGATATTTTCAAAATAGGTTGACAGCTAAACCAAGGCATACATAGTTCCATAAAATACTCCTTTTACAAAAGCTCGTTATTAAAGTATATAGAATGATAATAAATGATGATTCTTTCTTTTTCAATGGAAGATTAAATTCTTAAGGAAGCACTTACGATCAAATACGATGGCTAATTCCCCTAAATATGGTAAAACATAACCTGATTAATCTGCACATTCACCAAAATTGTAAAAAGAAGGAAAAGGGGTTTTATACTAAATAAATAAGGCCAGTGAAAATTTCATGAGTGTTGAAGGACTCTTAATTTATTCAGTTAAGGAACATAAACAGTAGGAGGGTTTAATATTTGGGAAGTTATAAATACAAAAATATGTAATCACTTAGTTTTTTAAAAAGAAAACATATCATAATCATACCTAAGCTCATGGCCTAGATTTCATCCTAAATAGCACTCAAGATCAGGCATTCATCTCCTAAAATCATAACTGCCTCATTTTGAAAAGGAGGGGAATATTTATAAACATGTAGAAATATGTAGTCATATATGTATATAAGGTTCACAAAATGATATATGTTATGCATTGGTTCTATGTATAACCCGAGAAATATATCAACATGTCAGAATACGCCGTGATACTTATATATATATATAGTTCACATAGATGATTCATGTTAAGCTTTGGGTCCATATGCAACCAAAATTTTAAAAACATGTAGGAAATGTGGTTATATATATATATGTAAGGTTCACACAAATGATACACATTATGCATCAGTTACATATGCAACCTCAGCCTCCATGTATCATCCAGTATATCCTCCACATAACCTTGGAAATAAAATTGAAGGGGGTTTGGGCGCTATATCTTTTATTCATATATTTTTTTTTTGAAATATATCAACCCGTATATACAAAACATATAAAAAGTTTGCTTCGGGTTTATATCTATATATATATATATTTTTTGTGAAACAGGAGACGTCAAAATGAGAAAATATATATACACATCCTTTGTAACACGGTGGAAAATGCCATTTACAGTATTTCAACCCAGGGGTTGGCGTTATAAACATAAATATATAAGCAGTATATAGAAATATGGGTTTCATCAGACAAAAAAAAACAAAAAGGAAAAGAAGAACATGGAATTACCCTTACATATACAACCCATTTAAAATCACGAAGGCAAAGATCTTTGAAGGCAAAGCAACCCAAGAGGGTTATATTTAAGTATATATATATGTATAAAATATATATATATATACACCATGAGTATATAAAATCGAGGTTGATCCGAAAAAAGTCAAGAATGCAAGAAAAACTCTTACTGAGCTTGAGGAGGAGGCTCGGAGCCGGCTGCTGGGTGTCCGTGGAAAAGAAGGAGGATGAGAGGAAGGGGCTGCCTCGGGCTTCAACGAAGCAGGAGGGTTTATAACGGCCTCGGTGCCTCGTTGGTGACCCGACCCAGGCATAGACCGACGTGGGGAAGACGGGAGAATAGGGACCTAGGAGGGGGGGGGGGTGCTCGGAAGTCAAGGAGCAGTGCGAAGGGAAGGGCCTGGCGTCCTTGATGTAGGCCTACAGGTGCCGGACCCCGATGCTGGGAAGAAGACGACGGGGCGACGTGGTAGGCTTGGCGCAAAAAGAAACGGACGGCGCCGATTAGTTCTTGGTGCGATCGAACGGCTGGGGCGTGGAAGATGTGATGATCGTTTTAAAGGAATCTGAGGGTCGAGATTGAATCTCGGGAGAGATCGGGCGGCTACGGAGACGTGGGGGAGGTATCGCGTTTAAAAACGGGCTGGACGGCTGAGATCGACGCGGGAGTCGATCAGACGGCTCTGGTCGCGCGGAGCGCGTCCCACATCGAAACCGAAAGATTTGGAGGCTTGGTATAAATAACAAGCCATGCGGGAAGCGGTGCAATAGCACAAACACACACGCACACGAGGCCTTATACATGGGTCCCCCCCCCCCCCCCGCGGGCCTTGGCCCAACCACACGCAGCGCGAGCCGCGGCCTTATACACGGGCCCGCACGCAACCTGGGTAACCTATGCTCGGCCCACCCCGAGCCTCTAGCCTGGCTGTCCCTCTGTACGCGCACGCACACCTGGGGAGCCCGATGGCGGTACCTTGGGTCCCTATGGGGTCTCGGCCGTGGCCTGAGGGCTTGTCCCTTGAGGATGCCCTTGGCTGGCCGGGTCCCACTCAATTTTTTATAAAAATTTAGTTTTATTATATATACTTAGCTCAAAAATAGAGTGAAATATTTGTAGGAATTGAGTAAAAACAAAAAGAAACTTATAATCTTAAAACCAATTTATAGTTTAGATAAAATATTTTAACTCTTGACCTAAATTTTTAAAAGATATACCTTTTGTACCATACTATTAAAATCATTAGTATTTTTAAAATACTCTACTATTTGTTTTATGAAATTCTTTTAAAGACC
Organism: Viscum album; assembly: GCA_963277665.1. NCBI lineage: Eukaryota > Viridiplantae > Streptophyta > Magnoliopsida > Santalales > Viscaceae > Viscum > Viscum album. Next base: position 1,284,621,327 of record OY728150.1, on the reverse strand, counting down.
AAAAGTTTCCCACAAATTTCATAATTTATGAGATCAAAAGATAAAATTATTACCAATTCCCTCTAAACATATATATATATATATATTTAAAAGGAAAAATACCAAGTTTTCAACTACCTAGGTATTCATCGGGATTTTGTAAAAACGAGGAGATTTACTTCTAAGAATACTCTTTATTTTAAAACGAAGGATCTTCTATGAAAGAATGTTTTTAAGAATGAGGGAATAAATATTGAGTTCTATTTTAAAGTAAACTTTATTAGTGGAAACGCAATGGTCATTTTGAAAATCCAACAGATATATATAAACATAACGGTCCTAACTCAAAGAAATAATATAAATACAGGGGTGTGGGGTACTTCCTAAAATAGAACACTTGAACAGGAAGGATGGCTCTCCTCATACCATTGGCGTTGAGCATGTGTGCCGTGGCCCTGTCGATTATACTTTTCACGCTGATGGACCCTGAAGATGACGACTATCCGATTTCCCGCGTTGTGGTTCTTTGTAGTCTTGCGGTGGCCGTGTTAGGTCTTGTGCATGGTAAATTCAACTAGTTGGGTCTCGTTGTAAAGTAATGTTTTAATAAATGTCAGTTTACCTTATTCTCCATGTTTTATTTCATTTCTAATTCCTTATTATCAAAACAAATAAAACAAGAGGAATTATTAAAGGCATAACACTTCTTACATAAACTAGTTCATAAAACCTGGGGCGTCACAATATCCCCCCCTTTAGAAAATTGCGTCCTCGCAATTTATTTCATGAAACTACAAGGTTCAGAAACGTTCCTACCACCTCCACCAACGAATAGGGTCAACAGGTGCATTTAGAGGGATCCCCGTAGCGAAGCTCACTTCTTCCAGCTCCCTAATCCACACACACCTAAGACAGGAGGGGTAGCACTTATGTTCCGGGCTTTCAGGCCTCCAAAGGGAAGCTCGAACCGTACAAAGTTCTGAAATGTCTTTGCAGACCAATGTACGAAGAACTTTCCGAATTATGTCTCGGTTGAGGATATCGAAGCCATAGATATGGTCAAACAGGCTGAAGATGAGAAGTTGGAGCATATAAGCCGCATAAAGATTTCCCTCTAACGCAGCGTCCTGGAATTTCACTCTGGCCGTGAAGTTTCGGCCTAGGGTGAAACAAAGAAAGATCCCTTCGTGGTAACCTCCTCGTCGTTCACGCCTGGCTAGCTGTGCAGAGCCAATGCGGTAATAGATAGAGGAATTCCCCTGGCAGGTGCGGAGAATCTCCGGACCGTTTGTTATCTCAAACCATTGCTTGCACGTTCTTCGCAAATTTGCGAAGGGGTCATACTCGTCCTCACACGTTTTGATCACAATGATTTCCAAAATCTCGGTGGGAAGAGATAACAGGTGGGTTTGTCTTTCCATCTGAAAGTTTTAAGACAGGAGTTCCATTACTTGAAAATCATACAAGGACAAAAACAAATTAAGGAAAAGGAAAGGAGAAAGACAACATTTCAATAAACATATGTTCATTATTATTAGTGCTTGAGTTTCCCTTACTCATTGACTAAACGAACTCCACACAGAGAAGAAAAAATCCCTAACTCCTCGAACCAAACACAGGCCGAGCATTCAGGGAAAAACTCATGAGGACACCAATGACGCCTTATGAGTCTAGCATGGGGGGCATGAAGTTGAGAGACATCTTCATACACTTGTCGTCTGTAATACAAATGGGTGGGCTCGTCTTCTAACCTTCCGAAGTCCAACAACTGACCCCAGAAGCCATAGTTTAAAATCTGACAAAGGTATCCCGCTCGGAGGTCTCCGCCAGTAGCAGCTTCTTGAAAGGGGTTATCAAGCATAGTGCCAAAGTTCTCACCCGTCGTGAAAATCCGGAAAAGTCCCTCGTAGTACCTTCCTCGATGTACATAGGAGGGAAATTGGGTTATTATCATAAGGAGGTAATCTATTCCTACCCCTTGGTGTAGCTGAAGCACCCGTGGTGAATTGGATATATCGTAAAGGTATTTGCATGTCATGCGGATATGGGCATAGTTTAGAAAGTCCTCATGGCTGGCTAAAGACACAATGGTCTATAGGGCCTCTGTGGGAAGAGATAAGAGATTTGTGCCTTCATTTTCCATCTGAAAATTAAGAAAACCCAGTTTTTAATAAAATTGAAATATACATATATATTTTTGTTTCAGTTTCTGGATTTCTAGAGTTATCCAAACCAAACCTCTGATACCAACTGTAGAGACCCCAACCCCAGAAAACCATAGGGGTCGGTGCCTTCTGAACATGATGTGTTATATTAAAATAAAATACACTTTGTTAACAACACATCATGTCCCATACAGAGGATCGTGTGCGGTTCGGGTTCTGGGAAACCGACAACTTCTGAAACAATTCATCTTTCAAAAGCTGACACCTGAAAATTTTAAATCAAAACGTAGGGTGAGCATTGAAATACTCAGTAAGGGAGTTTTAAAAAGAACTTAAAATACTGTAACATTTGAAAACATTCTTTTAAAAGGATTTAAACATTCACTAAGAAAGATTGTAACACACAAACCATAACAATGCTTAATCAAGGTTCTCAAGAAAACATGAAACGAATATGTCAATTCTTGAAGGAGTGATAATGGTTGTTATGAACAATTACTACATGTGATTTACTTAAGCATAAATTTAAACAGTTAAAAGTAATGCATGATCAGAGTTGCGCACAAGGAAACAACTAAGTTTTCATATGCTGGTTACCATTCTATTAAGTGATAACACTAGTCCTGCTTCAAGCTTAAAGCTAGGAAAATCTGAACTTTATAAAAACTTTAAAGGCATCAGTCGTGAAAGAACTTTATCTTGGAAAGAACTTGTTACATAGCTTGAATTATGTGGAATCAACATTTAACTTAGACAATCATGAGCATATCACCAAGGTCCATCCCCAAGGTGTCATTAAAATTGTAATCTCTAGTGGTTACATCATTACCCACTGCAATGGGGCGCTATCAGGGCGCACCCTTAAAATTGTAATCTCTAGTGGTTACATCATTACCCAATGCAATGGGGCGCTATCAGGGCGCACCCTTAAATTTGCCCTTTGTTATCATGTGATCCACATCGTTCATAATTTGATTTATCAACTTGTATATTCAAGATGTCCCATACCACCTTGAATATCTCATTCATTTTTACTTTACCCATGGTGTCCCATACCACTTTGGGTAATCTGATTCCTTAGTTCATTTAGGGATATGTCATTTGTATGCATTTTTTACAATAATAATAAGTGTAATGAGACACCATACCCCCTTTTCTTATACATGAAATGGTAGATGATATTTTCAAAATAGGTTGACAGCTAAACCAAGGCATACATAGTTCCATAAAACACTCATTTTACAAAAGCTCGTTATTAAAGTATATAGAATGATAATAAATGATGATTCTTTCTTTTTCAATGGAAGATTAAATTATTAAGGAAGCACTTACGATCAAATACGATGGCTAATGCCCCTAAATATGGTAAAACATAACCTGATTAATCTGCACATTCACCAAAATTGTAAAAAGAAGGAAAAGGGGTTTTATACTAAATAAATAAGGCCAGTGAAAATTTCATGAGTGCTGAAGGACTCTTAATTTATTCAGTTAAGGAACATAAATAGTAGGAGGGTTTAATATTTGGGAAGTTATAAATACAAAAATATGTAATCACTTGGTTTTTTAAAAAGAAAACATATCATAACCATACCTAAGCTCATGGCCTAGATTTCATCCTAAATAGCACTCAAGATCAGGCATTCATCTCCTAAACTCATAACTGCCTCATTTTGAAAAGGAGGGGAATATTTATAAACATGTAGAAATATGTAGTCATATATGTATATAAGGTTCACAAAATGATATATGTTATGCATTGGTTCTATGTATAACCTGAGAAATATATCAACATGTCAGAATACACAGTGATACTTATATATATATATAGTTCACATAGATGATTCATGTTAAGCTTTGGGTCCATATGCAACCAAAATTTTAAAAACATGTAGGAAATGTGGTTATATATATATATGTAAGGTTCAAACAAATGATACACATTATGCATCAGTTACATATGCAACCTCAGCCTCCATGTATCATCCAGTATATCCTCCATATAACCTTGGAAATAAAATCGAAGGGGGTTTGGGCGCTATATCTTTTATTCATATATTTTCTTTTGAAATATATCAACCCGTATATACAACACATATAAAAAGTTTGCTTCGGGTTTATATCTATATATATATATATATATTTTGTGAAACAGGAGACGTCAACATGAGAAAATACATATATACATCCTTTGTAACACAGTGGAAAACGCCATTTACAGTATTTCAATCCGGGGGTTGGCGTTATAAACATAAATATATAAGCAGTATATAGAAATATGGGTTTCATCAGACAAAAAAAAGGAAAAGAAGAACATGGAAATACCCTTACATATACAACCCATTTAAAATCACGAAGGCAAAGATCTTTGAAGGCAAAGCAACCCAAGAGGGTTATATTTAAGTATATATATATGTATAAAATATATATATATATACACCGTGAGTATATAAAATAGAGGTTAATCCGAAAAAAGTCAAGAATGAAAGAAAAACCCTTACTGAGCTTGAGGAGGAGGCTCGGAGCCGGCTGCTGGGTGTCCGTGGAAAATAAGGAGGATGAGAGGAAGGGGCTGCCTCGGGCTTCAACGAAGCAGGGGGGTTTATAACGGCCTCGGTGCCTCGTTGGTGACCCGACCCAGGCGTAGACCGACGTGGGGAAGACGGGAGAACAGGGACCTAGGAGGGGGTGCTCGGAAGTCAAGGAGCAGTGCGAAGGGAGGGGCCTGGCGTCCCTGATGCAGGCCTATAGGTGCCGGACCCCGATGCTGGGAAGAAGACGACGGGGCGACGTGGTAGGCTTGGCGCGAAAAGAAACGGACGGCGCCGATTAGTTCTTTGTGCGATCGAACGACTGGGGCGTGGAAGATGTGATGATCATTTTAAAGGAATCCGAGGGTCGAGATCGAATCTCGGGAGAGATCGGGCGACTACGGAGACGTGGGGGAGGTATCGCGTTTAAAAACGGGCTGGACAGCTGAGATCGACGCGGGAGTCGATCAGACGGCTCTGGTCGCGCGGAGCGCGTCCCACATCAAAACCGAAATATTTGGAGGCTTGGTATAAATAACAATCCATGCGGGAAGCGGTGAAATAGCACAAACACACACGCACACGGGGCCTTATACACGGGTCCCCCCCCCCCCCCCCCCGCGGGCCTTGGCCCAACCACACGCAGCGCGAGCCGCGACCTTATACACGGGCCCGCACGCGACCTGGGTAACCTATGCTCGGCCCACCCCGAGCCTCTAGCCTGGCTGACCCTCTGTACGCGCACGCACACCTGGGGAGCCCGATGGCGGTACCTCGGGTCCCTATGGGGTCTCGGCCGTGGCCTGAGGGCTTGTCCCTTGAGGATGCCCTTGGCTGGCCGGGTCCCACACAATTTTTTATAAAAATTTATTTTTATTATATATACTTAGCTCAAAAATAGAGTGAAATATTTGTAGGAATTGAGTAAAAACAAATAGAAACTTATAATCTTAAAACCAATTTCTAGTTTAGATAAAATATTTTAACTCTTGACCTAAATTTTTAAAAGATATACCTTTTGTACCATACTATTAAAATCATTAGTATTTTTAAAATACTCTACTATTTGTTTTATGAAATTCTTTTAAAGACCAAAAGTTTCCCACAAATTTCATAATTTATGAGATCAAAAGATAAAATTATTACCAATTACCTCTAAACATATATATATATATATTTAAAAGGAAAAATACCAAGTTTTCAACTACCTAGGTATTCATAGAGATTTTGTAAAAATGAGGAGATTTACTTCTAAGAATACTCTTTATTTTAAAACGAAGGATCTTCTATGAAAGAATGTTTTTAAGAATGAGGGAATAAAAATCGAGTTCTATTTTAAAGTAAACTTTATTAGTGGAAACGCAACGGTCGTTTTGAAAATCCAACGGATATATATAAACATAACGGTCATAACTCAAAGAACTAATATAAATACAGGGGTGTGGGGTACTTCCTAAAACAGAACACTTGAACAGGAAGGATGGCTCTCCTCATACCATTGGCGTTGAGCATGTGTTCCGTGGCCCTGGCGATTATACTTTTCACGCTGATGGACCCTGAAGATGACGACTATCCGATTGCCCGCATTGTGGTTCTTTGTAGTCTTGTGGTGGTCGTGTTAGGTCTTGTGCATGGTACATTCAACTAGTTGTGTCTCGTTGTAAATTAATGTTTTAATAAATGTCAGTTTACCTTATTCTCCATGTTTTATTTAATTTATAATTCCTTATTAGCAAAACAAATAAAACAAGAGGCATTATTAAAGGCATAACACTTCTTACATAAACCAGTTCATAAAACCTGGGGCATCACAATGAACCTAGTTTCATGAGATTTGGATATTGTGGTTGGATTTTTTGGATTTTTTACATTCTTGGGATGTTTCTTGTAGACTGTTCCTTTTTAGAGTGTTTTGATAGACAATTTAAATCCAGGTTTATGGCATGCCTTTTGTTTATTTTGGGATTCTTCCCACCCCTTTTGGGTGTTTTGTGGCTTGTATGAGAGTGACATTTCACTAGGCCTCATTGTTTAGGTGATCCTTCCTTGAGAGTTTCGATTCCACCCATTCTTTTTTTGAGATGCTAAGGTGCTCATTTCTAGGACATGATAAAGGACTTGGGTATACGATTGGGAAACTAGGGTTTGTGTGATCGACCGGATGAGTTTAGTATACTAGATGTTGTTTGGATGTGGATGTTTAGATGCACCGTGTAAGGGTGATCTAGTTCTTGAACCTAGGTTATCTGTATGTATCATGACCTGAGGTGAGAGATCATGTTATTACTTGAGGAAGATTGTGGATGATCATTTATTGAGTATGTGTCTCCTGATAGTTTCTCTTATTTACCCATTTTAAATTAACCCTACATGGTGGGGTGACCATTTTGGGTCACCCATGATTTATATAAATCCTTGTTTGAGGTTATATTTTAGTTGTGATTGAAGATTTTTGGCTTTTATATGGTGATTGGTTTGATCATTTTGAGGATCTCGGTTATTGGCTTCGAGGTTAAGCCTTGTTGAGTGGTTTTTTTAGTTAGGTCCTCCTAGAAGATTCTATTTTCCTTGCCTTTCTTTTTTACCATGGAATTTTTTTGGGAAAAAAGTGGTATGGTGGGGATTTTGTGACACCCCCTATGTCACGATGTTTTTCTTTTAGTAATCTTTAGTAAAGTGGTGGACCGATTTGTTTTTCCATGGATTTTCAGCTAGAAACTTGAAAATATTTGAGGTTTTACTTATATCCATGGTGATGGTGCATGGTTAGAGGGAAACCATGTGACCACTCTTCATGAGGATATTTTTTATTTCATTTTAAACTACATGTGATTTTTCATCATGGGCTATGAATGGTTAAGTCCAAACTGTGTGGCCCCTAGGGGAAATCGTGCAGGGTCCTTGGTGTGTATGCGGTGTGGCTCATAAATTTTCCATGGTTTGTTAAAACATGCATCAATTATGTATTTTAGCTATGATTTTTTATATATACATTGATCATGGATTCTACATAGCTTGTTAAACTGTGTGGGGAATCCTAGGAGGCCATGTAAGGCTTGGGGTGGTTTTAGGATAAGGCACATGGTTTTTCCAAACCGTGTGTACTCTTAAGGGTAACTGAGTGATGGGGTTCTTGGACTAGGAAATGTCTAATGTACGATTGTAACATGTCTTGTAATACCATGTGGCCAAACCATACACCCTTTACAAGTGTTTAATTTTTGTTTTTTCCCAAAATGACCCTCTCAATTTTTAAGGGGAGTTTACCCCTATTATTCCCCTTCATGTCCTCTAACCTTTGGAAGCCTTGGAGGAGCTCCACCTTATCCCTCCTTTAGATTCCTTCCCCAATTTGATTATTTCCAAGAGATTGAGATTAGTGCTTCCTCTCACTGCCTCCTTCTTCCTCCCTCTTTTATTTCTTGGATTTGGCTTCCCCCATGAACCCTAGTTATCATGTGGCTTGATTTTAGGGTTCTAAGTGGATCTAATCAAATAGATTTTGGTTTATAGGGTTTCTAGACACTATTTGATATCCCATGGGTGCAGTTTCCATTGATGGTGATGAGTTTAGGGGGGATTCAACTTGGTTCTAATCCTTTTGATGTAGGTGTTACTATGTAATTGTTTCATTTTGGAATTCTAATGTGATTTATAAATTCATTTTTTTATAAATGTAGAAATATATGTAATATCTCCTTGGTGATTTGAAACCATTTCTTGGATTTTTTATCTTTGTATAATTGTTTTTCTATATAATTTCCATGTTTTCATGTTTTAAATGGAATGTTTTTCTATGATAAACTTATTTTAAAATTTCTCATGAATTTGTAAAATGGTTTTTATGCTATGAAATGGGTTTTTACTTAGTTTTGGTTTTTAGTGAGTGAAAACATGGTTTTAAATGGGATTTGGTTTTGAATAAAATATTTTAACTCAAAATGGTTTGAAAAAGTGGTTTACTTGTGGGTTTTAAATTGTTATTTGAATTGGGTGTGTAGTTTACCCCTTGTAAAATGTTGTGGTAGTTATTTTTAAATTTTTCTATGGGAATGGGTGGCCTTTTGGCCTTGTTTGGGTTTTCAAATTGTAAATACCCTTATTGAAGGGTATATTTGAAATGTTTTAAAGAAGTGGGTGATTTATTTGAATCTTTTGTAATGTTTTAAGTGGTTTTTAATGAAAGTTTTGATTAAAATGAAGGCCCTTATCCTCAATTTGAATTTTCAAAAAATAGAGTCCTCATACAAGGGTAACTTTGAAATTTTTTAAATGATTGGGTGTTTTCCATCATTTTACCAAATGGTGTTTGGAAAGTAATTTATTAAAAGAGAAAAGGGATTGGAATTATGAGCTATGTTTTTGTGTTAAATGCCCAATTAACACTTTTTTTAAATGGTGAGAGACACCCCTTAATTTCACCTTGCCTTGTTACCCCTTATAGGGATTTATGATCACTATGTGATGATTCTTGCTCCCCTTGTGTGGGTACATTCTTGTTATTCCTTGATTTTATGTTATGTGTGGATGTGGGGATTTATATAATTGGGTGTTGGGGGTGAGGGTAGTTATGTTTATTCCTTGGGTGTTAGAGTTAGCTCATTTTTACTATGCCTAACTTCTTTTATTTGTCATGGGATACAAGGTACTAAGTGGGAGATCTGGATTGTTCCTCTAGTTGGATCAAATGCTGCTAGTTTACCACTATTGATTATAGGAACAAGGATTAGGTGGGTTTTTTTTTTCATTTCTACGATGGTTGTGTGGGATATTGGGATGACAGTTATGGACTTGGCATATATCGGTAGGTAGTTTGGGTGGTTATATCCATATAAAGTTAGGTGATTGGAACATTAGTGACTTTATGTATAGCCCATGACACATTTGACTGGTTGGTGCTTGGTATTTGATTGAGGGGGGTTTTATTTAGTGCTTTTTTGTATCATTTCTCCCAATTTAATTATTATATAACCTTCCCTTTTTTATATTTGGTACATGTCTTGTTATTCTTGGTGTCTTTCTATTTGTACTTGAACCGTGTGAATGTTAGGTCATTTATATGAAGAATGAGGTTTTAAATATTTTTAAAAATATTATTTTTAATTTAAAAACTCATGTGTGAGTGTTGTGAAATAGATTTCAAAAATAGTTTTTGGTTCAAATTTGGACTGGATAATAAAATGACTTAAGGTGACCATTTTCATTTAAATAAAACAAGTGGGTTGTTTTGATAAATGTTAACAACCTGTTTGGATTTGGAAAATGGTTTTGGATGATGGATTTATTTTCAAAATGTGTGTGTTTGGTTTTGGAAAACAAAGTGAAATGTTTTGTGTGTGATTATGGATATGTTTGGTTTTCCATATATGTTAAATATGAAAAGTTCATTTTTTTAGTTTAGTTTTAAAAAAGAATTGATAAACTACCTTATGAAATAAATTTCATAGTTTCAATTGATTTTTGTGAACTACTGGTATTTTTATCTCACACTTACATATTTCAGGTCTTAGGTTCTCATTTGTATCCTTCCTTATTCATCATGGCTAATGTGGGGTGAATTAGTTGGTGGTGAGCAATAGGAGGTTGCATGGAGATGGTTTGGGATCAGATCGAGTTAGTTTGTTATTTTTTAGATAGTAACATTTATATATTAATTCATGTATCTTTGTTCAAGAAAATGTATATGAAAATGGGTTGGGTCATTCTAGTTGGTTATAACCTGTTTGACATGCTTACTTATCTTGGATTCTATATTCTTTTACTTTTGACTGTTGTTTATATTTATTTTGGGGAAAACCATTCTCAAAGGAGTTCATATGATAACTAGGTTTTTGCACTGGACCATGGGGATTGGGAATACTATTTATGACTTATGATGGGTTGGGTTAGGTTCTAGTTAGGATGGTATCTTCGTTACAATATTGCGTAAGTGCCCATACCACTCTTGAAAATTTGTGTTGGTGAGGAATTTGGTTTGTCTGAAACCGATCAAAAAGATTATATGGTGAAATTTTCTATTTTTCTAAGATAAATAAAAAAATATTATAAATAATTTATCTTTATTACCATTTATTTCTTAATTAATAAATAAATAAATTAGTCTTCAACTATTTTTATCAACTACCAACAACCCTTATTGTTGGATGTTGAATATCCAGTTGCTCAAATATTCTAGTAGCAAGGATCCATATTCCCTTTCAAATAACCTAGATATAGGTCTTATCAAACTATTAAAATGTATTTAGGTAGGTTTTACTTTCTAATTATATTAACTAACACCTCCTTGATCTTTTGAGTAAAGTCCCTAATCCAAAAAAACCTAAACTTAGATTTTTAACTCTTTCCTACAAAGCCTTTTTGGGGAAATTACTCTTGATTATAAATTAGTTAAATCAAAATAACAATTTCATTATAACTACCTGTTAATTTCAATTATCCTAATAAGGGCAATACCAATACTTTTAACTATGGTTGTATTATAATTTTATTGATGTAATGTGTTTTCTGACTTAATATTTTTATCAATGGATTTTGTTTAAATTATATGTAAATATTATTTATTTTATTCCTCACATTCTTTTTAATATGATGTGAATATTATATAATTAATAAACCATGTATGATAAAATAATTTAATCAGAATAAATTTATTTTATTTTATCTTTGTATTCTGGTTAATTTATTTAATTTATGTGATTGTGTTTAATCATCCAAATAAACCATGTAGTGTGTAAGAAAATAAATAACCATGCATTGAAAAATAAAATAAATATTTTTCATGATCATGATATTTTATTTACTATTTATTTTATTGAGTGATTATAAACCAACCTTGATCTTAGGGGAGAAAATCTTTGATCCCATATTTTTCTCATGTTATAAAATTTCACTACTATTTAATGTATCTCCTTGGTTTGATTCTCCTTGTCTTGGGTCCTAAACCATATCCTCTTATTTGGGAGCCCCATCCTAATTTTTTTACTCACATGTAGGTGAGGGGTATCCTAGGTTTTAAGGTTACATAAAATAAACATTGGAAATAAAAGGTTATACATATAAGATAAGGAGGGATAATGAAAAAATAATCATATTTAATTTAATAATAAATATCACATTAATACATGATATAAATAAATAAATTTAAAAAAATAAATCCAACTCATATATAGGTTGTCCATGATCATAATCTATTACAACATGAAATGACTACACATTTAGAATTTCTTGCATTCAATTCAATTCATTGTAACTAAGATAAATTTACTGGAATTAATAAATTAATAGGCCAATTAATTAATTTATTATTTATGTTAATATTTTATCTTAAAAACCCTATAAAAAAATAAGTACATCATGAAGTATTATTTTAAATAAAATAAATAATTTTCATTTTAATTTTAAAATAATTAAGTATATAATATGTACTCTGAAGGGGACACAACATATATTATCTATGTCATATTAAATCCATTTTTGGAATTTAATTCTTAAATGGTGTATACTTTCACTTGATATGAAATGTGACACATGCTATGTATGGTCTTTCTTATTTACTATATACTTACATGACATGAAACCCACCGGTTATATCTCAATATACATCGAATGTAGTTTCATGGGTCAGAATGCATAGTCTAAATGGTGTGTATAATCACATGACACACCATATTATACATGACTTGTACTATTTATAGTACCTGTGAAGTACATTATGTGTATGATGACTATTACACATTATGTAGTGGTATGTTTTACATGATGTGTAATTTTAAAAATGTATCGCCATGGAACATGACAAAATTCACCCAATGTGTATATCAAATAGAAAACTCATGAAACACAACACATACAACCAACTACACACCATATAATCGTGTATCACTTTTAATTACTCCATGTGTTGACCCAAAAAACATGCCTAAAACCTCAATTTCTACCTTTTATGGGTTAACATGTGTTACATGGTGTGTAAAGGATAATTACACATCATATACTTGTGTCTTGTTATGTTTCTTGGCTAGAAGTCAATACATGACATGTAATGAAAACTCACCCTAATCCATATGAATCATCATAAATTATGTGACATGTTTAATTATGCGAGGTTACATGATATATACTTTAGAAACACACTGTATAGTCCTTGTCATACCACATGTCATACTGGTGGTTAATGCACATCATGTAATGATTCTACACATAAAAACACATGATGAGTTGATATTTACAAATCTTTCTCCTTATGTGAGTTGATCATAGATACACAATGTGTAATTTATAATTACACACCATGTATCCCTATCATGCAGCCAATGACCATGGTATCTCCACATGATATCTTTGAGAATTCTTTTTATACCCTTTCCTATTAGTTTCTATACAAACTCATATGAATGTGTTATCTTGACCGTTAGATTAAAAAAAATATTTAAATGAAAATTAAGAAATAAACATAGGAAATTGATCAAATAAATTATAAAAAATTATAAATTATAATATGAGTATTCTGATACCCCATGAAGGTTATTAGATATAGAGAAAGTTATGGTCAGGTTACCAATTTTATTTTCTATTAGTTTTAATGGATAATATCTAAAAAAATTGACAAACACGACCCCATAATCTCCAAGATGCAATCTTTTACATTTAATTTATAATTAATTATTTTTTTTCCTTTAATGTGATAATCCTATTGATAAATTTCTATTTTCATTCTAGTCATGTTGTCTTTGTGGTGGATTATCCAAGTGAGGATTCCTCTAGGTCTACACACACATGCTCCTTGAATCCATGGATGAAGTTATTGGTATTCCGAGTGCCAGTGCAGAGGAACCCAGTGCTTCATTCTATTCTTAATTAATCTCAATAAGTCTCTATTATTCCCTCTACACTATTGAGAGGGATAATGGGGGAATTTTCTCTCTTATACAAAGAGAGTTCTTGAAATCTTTCATTATGCAAAAAATTTCACATATTTCTTTAAAGTGATATCATTTTAAATTTATACTTAGGGTTAAAATAATTGATAATTTCACAATGGACCTTTATCAATTTATTTATTCTAAGGAATCCCCAAGTCAAATAATAATAATAGCAATAATAACAATAATAATAATTCCATGTCACGTCTTTATTTATAAATCATTCCTTAAATAAATAAATAAATTTTAATATAAATGATATTAAATAAAATATATCATTTTCATTGGGCCATTAAGTTGACTCATTAATTCTTTATTTTTATTTATCAAACATTGAATAATAAAGTATTAATTTAAATAAATATCATTATTTTAATAAATAAATAAATATTATATTTACTAAATTCATGAATAAATATTTATTTTAATATTCATCTAACTAACTAAATATTAATATTTATTTATTAACTAAACTAGTGAATAAATAAATATTTATTTATTTTCTTATGGATAATAAATAAGAGATAAAATTTAACCCACATATTCTAAACTCGAATATCCCATGTTTGAATTTATGCGATCAATAATAATTGAAAATTATTATTCCAAAATTTGAGAAAGATATTCATTCTTAATATTAAATTCTTTATAATTTGATGAGATTCTAGACACACTTAGTGCATGATCCTCTAGGTGAATTTCCCATTAGAATTGGGTGAACTTACCTAAAGTCCAAGATCATCATCTAGAAACACATCAAGGTACCTATAAAGAAATAAGTTAATGTCAAAATGAAAACCACCTTCCTATGAATTTTACTATGTAATATAATTGTTTTTTTTCAATTCCTCATCAAACACGATGCATACTTATGTGATTATCCAATATGATTGATTTATATTCTTTTTTATTTTCTGTAATGAACAGCTCTATAAAATACCATGCCCATGTATTCAACCAGTGTTGATAAAAACTCTATTAAGAGTGTTTTTTAGAGGTGTTTACTGACAAGTTCTGTAAAGGAATGTCCAAAATAACTCATAAAGGAAAGAGGAACTCATAATGTGAAGTCTGGATGTATACTGGAGAAATTATGTAGTACACATGATGAATTTAATATCATGCATGTTTCTATATATTGGATACATTAAGATCATAAGGTTAATCATGGATCTCATAAGGTTTCCTTGTGATTATAAGTATAATCTATAAGATTTATAAAACCTTTCCTTTATGTTTTTTTGAGGATTAGATGTTTTTGAGAGGGTGAAAAAAACCTTTTTTTTACTTATTAATTTATAATTTTATTTTTTGAAAATTTAATTATTTTAAATTTTTATTTTCCCTTATGTAAATAATCCCTCTCACATGTTGGTAACCTCAATTTTCTATATTCCAAAAAAGGGTAACAAGAAATTTTTATTAAATGTGTAAATGTTACATGGATTTTCTATATTCCATATAAAGGTAGCGTGGGTATTTTTGATGTTACAAAAGGGTAAGTATAAATTCTCATGACTTGCATAAAGTCTAGGATGATTTTTCAAATCTCATTTAAAGGAAATCCAAGTTTTATAAATCTTTCATAAAGGTTGATCATTCTCTACACAAAATTCTTAATGGGTTTTGTGAGGTTTTATAAAGGTATTTTTGAGTTTTTGGGTCTTCTATAGGGGTAAAATTATGATCTATGTAATGGTAAAGCTTACATAAAGGACCTAATGTTAGGGTGACTAAATAACTATTTAAATATAAATTATATTAACCAAACTCATGTAAATGGAGATCAAATAAGGGTATCTAACATAATGGTCTTTACCTTCTTACGTAAAGGTAACCTTTTAATTCAAGAATTTCTAAATTCTCCCCGATTTCCTTCTAAAACATAATTTTGACAAAAAATAAGTAAAAATAGATAAAAATTAGCATATTTAAGATCTATAATGATGAGAATGGATCTATTAAGAAATAGTCACATTAATCCCCTTCTTTCAAAGTAGGGGATTTATTACCTCTCCTTTATTTTAAGTGAAGGTATGATTTAGTCATGCCTATGTTTCCTTTTTATGAATGTGTGAGAATAACATTAAAAAGATGATAATATATTATATCACATGAAATATGATTATTTTTATAATATTGGGAAACTTTTTCTCATTCTATATATATAAAAAATGACTTTTTAATAATCTAGATATAAGTAAAGGGATAATAAGATGATACCACATGCTTAAAAATAATATCATTATTCAAGAAAAAAAGATTAAAATGTGTAGTTTAAATAATGTTTAAAAATTTATACATCAAATGTTTCTTAGAATATTTTTCCTAGAATAATTTCATGCCATATATATTATTTTTCCCTTAATAATAAAGACACACACATTGGATTAATATTATTAATATAAATTTGTAAATCATGTGTTGTAGCTTAAAGTGTTAAGATTTTGTAACCAATAAATTATCAATGAGAAGGAAAATAATAATTGTATACTGTAGTGTTATACTACTTAATAATTTATAATGAGAATTATTTTTTTAATTATGGTAATTAAATTATTGAAATTTAGATTATATCATGTTAAATATAATTAATATTTCATACTGAGAAATAAATAAATGGATGTGTTTGTGATCGTATATGGATTATTTTTTCTTAATTATGCATCTTTTTATTTATAATTTAGAGTGATATATATATTTAGAAGCATTTATTATTTAATTTTTAGCATAAATATTTTTTTAAACAATTAAACAATGTAAATCTAGTAAGATATTATAATAAAAAAGAAGAAGCATGAGTAGAATAAATATTTATCATCTTGGAATTGTTTAAACATGAAAATAATTCTTAAAGCATGATTATGTTTTTTCCTATATATGGATAACTACTACCTTAGGTTTCCTTGTTATAGAAAAATTATGAATAATAAACTAATTAATTAAAGATAGAATTAAAATAGTTGTTTGCTAAATATAAATGATTGGGGATAAACAAGACCATTCCTTATTACAAGCAGTGTAATGCCATAATGCCATGTCCTTAATGCCTTTTTCTATGTGTGGAAAATATATAGTTAATATATATATGTGTGCTCTAGGTTTATTAGAGACTTGATGTGTTTTGATATGATTGTTGATTGTGAAATTTGATATAGTTGGTAACCTTTTATGTGAAATGGGTTGGGAGCCTGAGGCTGTAGTGATGGTTGATGCTGGTGATGTGAGGATAAATTTTACTTATTCATAACAATGTGAGAATGAAATTGGGGTAATTGGTATGAGTTCATAGCATGAATTTCTTGTAAATATCATTATTCTTTCTTAATGTTTTCTTTATGTACAAATAGCTAGATGTTATTTATATTATTAGTTTCTAATTACTTATTATAGTTTGATGCTATGCACAACAAGTGTATTCTTAAAGTGTTTTCTTAGACTAAGTCCTAAAGTACCCAAATTATTAAAAAATGATAACAAAAATAAAAATTAACGAGGTTGGTTCATAGTGTCTATATATGACAATGACATACTTGATAATATAAAGAAAGTATATGGTGACAAAGGCACTGGGATAAGAGATCAAAATGATAGTCTTATAAATTTAATATGGAATAATATCAATTAATGGATTATTAATTAATTAATATAAAAAATTGATGATTTTATACTTTCTTAAGACCTAGTCCATAGTGGTGGTATCCATGAGTCCTATGTGATGATAGTGATAGATAATTAAAAGTCAAGATAACTTCCTTTAGTGTGGTTGTGTGTGATATTTATTTATATTTTTAGATTTCTTACACTTCATCACCCACTTCGATAGGGAAACTGACACCCAAATGTTTTGGGGGGTGTTTTATCCAACATCTAGGATGATGATGGGAAAAATGGATGAATTATCCTTTCCCCACTCTTTCTTTAGATGTAGTTATGATTAGGTGTATCCTAGGATATAATGGATTACATTAAAGGGTATGTTCCTACCTGAGTTTTTATGGCTCTTTGTTTCACTATACATTTATGTACGGGCTATAATAGCTTGAAATATAACAAAAAATTGCATCTATATGTAGTGGTTATGAATAAACTTGGGTGTGCTTGCATGGGCTATGATGGTTTGAGGTATAATTCATTTACACAAGCAATGGTGGATTCTAGATTAACACTTAGTTACTATCAATATGGTTGCATTAGATGCGGGATGAGATGATAAGATGGATATAAAGATTGATTCCAACATGAGTTGTTGGGATCTGTATGGGACTATGGTGGGTAGGGCTGATTCCCAACTCACATTAGGGATGAATTAACATGGGAAAGGGATAATCACATGACATGAGCTATTGGGGAGTGAGAGCGATAAACTAGTAGGGATGTGGAAGTAGAGCAACTTGATTTATATATACATTCTTTAGATAAGGAATGTTTTACTTCTATCCATTAATTGGTGAGTGATCTATGGTGAGTATGGGAAAAATATTATTACCTATTTTGGTGAATATTTAATTTAATTTTTTTATTCATTGGGACTTATTATGCTTATCTTACATTTTTTATTATAGATTTTGGGTTGGATGTTTCTATGTACACATGTTATGCTAACCTTATTCATATAAAATACTTTTTAGGACCACAATAGTTAGTTAGTGATTGAGTTGGTATGTACTATCTTGAGGAGTTGTTCAAGAGATATTTATTTGTTTTAGTCATTTATAAGGATTTACTTGGCATTTTTAAGTTTTATTTTTAGTTTTATTAGTTTATTTATTATATTACATGCATTGGGATTGATTCTATATTTATTAATAGTGATTAGTTAGTGGTTTATTAAATTATCTATTACTACTTAAATCTATATGAGGTTAATTCCTACCATGTGTGTGATTTATATACCCTTAGTTCTAGTCATCAACCCATGTCCTACTAGAGGTAGGATATGGGGGTCATTATTTATTTTTCTTTAATGTATACCCAAGAGGGGTACCTTTGGAGGGATGGGGTCAGGATAGAGTGTCATTAGAGTTGATGGTTATGATATAAGATGGAGTTTGGATTTAGGAACTGGCAAGAGTTCATGAGTTTGTAGGGAAACAATATCAACTATACTTAGTGTGTGTTGTAAACAAGGGAGACTAGTTTGGATATGGGATTTTATGGCCACTTGTGATCTGACACAAGGACCTTAAAGTTTATTGAATACACTAATAAAAGTGATGTTTCTTTCAAGGTAGAGAACTAGGCAAGGATCATGTATCACACTTTTCTATTCTTATGTTTAAATTTGGTATATAATGGTAAGTATGTTAAAATTAATTAATGAATTAACCTTAAAATAATCTTTTATCATAGTTTTAGGAGTTACAAATATTTTTTCTTTTGCCGATATGGTTCTATGTTGATATCCCCATCAAGTTCATGGAAAACACATTCACCAAGATGTCACTAGTTTAAAAAAGGGGTTTTCACATAGATTTTTTCATTTTTAACATTTGTTACCCTGAAACATAATTCTGAGACATTGTAAATAATTTTTTCACATCAATTGATTTTTAACTGATGTTATAAATGTTAAATATTTGGATGTGTATTTTCATGTTTTTTTTTCAAAAACCAATGTTATAAATATATTATCATGTCAGTTATTGAAAAACCAACATGATAAATACACTAAAAATCATTATAAAATCTCCAATAAAATCACATATTTGGAGGTTTTTCATGTTATTTTTCAAAAACCTAATGTAGAAAACAACTAATAACACCAGTTTTAAAAAAACCTATGTTATAAATATATTATGATGTTAGGTTTTTAAAAACCTATTTGATAAATCTTATATTAAAAATTTTAATTTCAGTTATAAAATAACCTATGTGAAAAAAATATTTTTTTAAAAATTTATTTACATATTTATACTATCCCAGCAATACAAAAGCAGACCAAAAACCAAAAAATAGCAACAACATAGACAACATCACAATAAAAATGTATTTTAACATTACAATTTATATTATAAATAAACTAAAATGCAACTAGACCTATGAAATAAATAACCCATTCTATTTATAAGTTTATTAGATATTCTCCAGTATAAGGCTGAGGGTTATAAAAAACATACAAATTAAAAAAAAGTATTGAACATGTATTATTAGTATAAGGAATAAAAAATTAAAGGAAAGTTTTATAACAAAATATAACCTTCTGGAATTTGATAACTGTCTCAATTATAAATATTTCAAACATAAATCTTATGAGATAGTATAAAAATTCCTTTACTCCTACTTAAATATGAAACTTCTATTTAAAAATAAAATTTCAATTCAAAATAATTCTTTTAGTACTTACAAACAAAATGTAGTAATTATAAATGAGAATTCACATTTTATTTTATATATCTGATCTTTATGCTCTCTTTTCCTGTTATCTCTCTAAAATAATCCCATTACATATTTGAAATAATATGTATAAAATAAATTTAAATGTATTTATAATATATATAAGTATTCAAATATTTAAAATTACATATTCAATATAATCTTAAAATTATCTTGCATGTCACCTTGGATAGAGAATAGTCAGTAAAGTATCTTCTAACTTGAAAAAAAACCCAACATACAATGACCACTAATATATAAAAAAAATATAATTTTAGTTGATATTAAATTAAGAGATATAACACTTTATGAAATATCTATTCCATACCTTTGAAGAAAAGGAAACATCCAACACTAAATTGCATTATTTTTAAATATTTTTTCAATATAAACTATTATTTCATTAGCACTCATTGTCTTTTCTATAGGTGAAAAAAATTATGTGTCCATAACTCCATATAATGATTTCATATCATAATGTAAATAAATTTTATAAATACACCTAATACCAAACAAATATAAGTATTAAGTTTCAATAAATTAAAATAATTGAAACATATATGCTAATCATCTGACATTGAAAAGTCTTCCATCATGTTGATTCCAAACTCATCCCTAATTACAAGCTCCATGCTATATTTATTTAAAAGAGTCATAGTTATTACACACCCACAACTGTTAGGATATACTAGAATGTCTTAAAATTTAAATAAAATTTTTGAATATGATGATAATTTATCAAGTTGTAAAGAATTTGTATATGAAGTCATAACAACCTATAATTGTTGTTATCTATATAATATATCTTTACCTTAAAAGTATTTCTATAAAAAATATATAAATATTTAAAATTTAAAATGTTAAAATAAATTTAACATGAATATTAAATTAAGGATATAATCTACATATACCTCAATGGTAATTTTTTGAACAAGTCTAGATAAATAAACTAAAAAATGACCGATAATTTATTCAACATTAGTGACATCATTTGCAAGAAATGGTGTTCTTTCTGATCTATTTATAATATCCAGTACAATGAACCTAAGATTCTCTATCTCCATCTATTAATTATTTACAATATACCTAATATAATATATAATCACATATGCAATAATATAATGATAGGTATGCTAAACATATAACTCACAATAAATATAAAGTTGTAGACAAGGAGGAATAGGAGTTGGATAAGTAGGAGGAGGTGAAGGAGTGGGATCTTTAGTTGGAGGTGGAGGAGAGGGATCAATAGCCTAAAACTATCTTTGCATGTCTAAAAAAATTGAATTTACTAAAGATCTAATACTATCATCCATCATCGCATCCAAACCCTAAAATTTATCTTCTAAAGCTTCTATTTTTCTTTTATAAAAATCCTCCATTGAATATGCTTCAGAATGAACAAACACTTTTTTACTGATACACCTGTCAGGCATACTTGTACACAACCCAGGTGTTCTATCTTTTCTAATGTAGTTGCTAAAATATCCTTCCTACCCCAAGCTATGAAGGTCCCCTGTATGCTCAACTCCTCAATGGGTTCCTATATATAATATTTGAAAAATTAGTATTGAATTATAATATATAAATAATTTACTTAACTTAAATAACATTAATAAATTAAATAACTTCTTACAATCCTCTTTGATACAACACTAAAAAAAATCATAAAATACTACCCCTTTTTTCTCATCTAACCCCTCTTCCATTTTTTATGTCCATTTGGAGGGAGGGTAAACCTTTATAGCTTCTAAAGAATCAGCTCTCTTATTTTAAAAATTTTTAGCTATCATTTGTTATTCTAATAATGTATACCCTCTATGAGATAAAGTATGAAGGTATACATTTTTATATTGGACCTCATAATGAGATATTATCACTCAAACTTCACTTTTTATTAACTTTAAAGAATACATGGGTGGGGATCAAGGGGGATGAAATTGGTGGAGGTTGAGGTCATTTCCACTAAAAATATTCTAATAATCATAAGGGATAGAGCCAATATAATGATAAATGATAATACTTTCATGATAAGTAAAATAATATTAAATGATCTTACCAAAATTTTCACCCATAATTGAGATAAAATTACTTTTACAAAACTTATTCAAATTGAAATCAAAATAATAATATTTACTTTAGTCTGTACTTCATTAAAAGTACTAAATTATTTTGAATTTGGAACCCTAGGAATATTTTTATAATCAAAGTCAACCAGTATCCTCTATTCTCAGCTATGGGAAATTGATAATTTTGGTAAATGTGTGCAGCCACATTTACCAGCCCTCAAAGTCTTCTCCCCCCATGGAAGTAGATGGATCCTGTGTAGAATGATAAGGGGGATCCTCAATAGAATTATGTGTACATTCCTCCCCAAATGTATGTGTACGGTCCTCCTCAAAATCTCACTTGAATCATCTTTTTCATCTACCATTATTCTAAAAATAAAAGTAACACAAAATTAGTAAAAAAATTCACAATCACAACTATTACATATAAAATTAAATAAAAAATAAAAAATTATCCAACAAATAGTAAACTAAACTAAAAAACATTATTTATATTTTTTAAAGTAGTTTACAAAAATGTTAATAAAATTAAGGAGAGTTTAAATGACATAAATGAATGAAAACAAGTCCAACTATTATATAAAAATTTGAATAACACTTTTAAAATTATTTAAAAAAAAAACAAAATAACACTAAACAAACCACTCTTTATCATATTCATTAGAGCATATATAGTGTAATACACCATTATACTATAGAGTTACTCAAAAAATGATGCATTAATATTAAAAATTATTCAACGTATTACACTATTCTTTACACTAAAAATAATATTCTTTGAATATACTCTTTTATACATTTTTTAAACATATTAAACTAAAATCAATTATTTTTCCTTAAAATCAACAAATAGAAAAATTATTTAAGGATAAATATAAGTTAACTAAGGGTAAACTAAACAAAAATTAACTAATTTAAAAAATAAATTTTACTTATTAGTTATAATATGTGTTTTAATAAAAAATAAAACTAATATATCAAATATTTTATGAAATTTTTAAAAGCAAATATGAAATAAATGTGTTATCAATAATATTAGGAAATTACTAAATGATTGTTTTACCAAATTCCTTCCTCATGATCATTATTCAAGAAATAATATATATATATATATATAATATGGTCATCAATATTCTCTATTAATCTTTCCATGGATGCATGTATCTCACATAAGTCAGCATCTTCATCAATTTTTTCCTTACCAATATACTGTTTTTCCTTGTAAATGGATAGGCCAATTCATATCAGATGAATTAAGAACATAGAATTTTTTTTCTTACGTTTCTAAGATAAAGGGATCATTTGTGTATTCTAATCAATCCATATTAACTAGTGTTATACCAAATTCTTCATGTTTGACACTGATATTACCAATAAACCATTTGCAGTGAAATACTAGAACTAGAAATTTAATGCAACCAACCTCTCATATTTATTTAATTACTCTATAATATGAACTTGATAAAGTGATTGAATTTTTTCTTAGGCAATTGAAAAATTCATTGCTTATACAAACACCGATACACTACTATTTTGAACCACAGTTTTGTTATCCTGATCTTTCATATGAAATGTATATCGATTAATGTCATATATAGAAAATGTTATCAAATTTATAATTAGACCACCTAATAACCATCTCAATGTTTTTGATGCATTTGATATACCATGAATGGTCTCCTTAAACCATTTAAAAAGTGTTTTTTATGCTCATTCAAAATACAAATATATTTCTTCTTTGGATAACATTGTTTTAACACATTAATATGAAATGTTATATATAGATGGATTCATCTATATTATTAAAGATGTATAAATGTGTATGATTTATCTTTTCACCTATCAATGATTTTACTTTAGAGCTACATATCCCCTTTCCCTCATAATTGACTTGTTAATGGTGAGATGTAATAAAACCGATGTTCTCTACTATAGATAAGTATCTTGTAAAAAACTATGAAAACTGCTCAAAAATATACTTCTCAATAATGGAGGCTTTAGGTTGATATAGATTCTTAATATATCCCTTCAATATATTCATATAACTTTCAAAAGGATACAACCAATGTAGATATACAGGTCCAAAATACTTTATTTATCACACCAAATGAACCATTAAATTCACCATGATATCAAAAAAATATGGAGGAAAATACATTTCCAGTTGAAAAAGTATAGATTCAGAACCATTTTATAAAATTTTCAATGAATTCAAATAATTAACCCTATTTCAAATTGAATTGAAAAAATAACACACCTTCATGATATTCAATTTTACATGGATGAACAATATTACATGAAATTCAACATGTAAAATTTATTGCATCATTACATGACAATAATGATATTTCATACCTATTAACTTCACTCTTTTAGTGACTCAAATTTTTTTATATTTGAAGAATAACCCCATGGTACTTTGATACCATGAAGAGACTGAGAAAGATAATTTTCCCCCTCTTGGATAATGTAAGACATGATGGAGGTGATTATGTTTATCTTCCATTAGGAGTGGGGGAAAAATCTAAATGTATTCCCATTGAGAGTAAGTCCAATATTGCATTCAACCCACATTTAATATTTCCTTAATAATGTTCCAATCAATCTATTATAGATATTCTTCTCCATATGCATGTCATAAATATTATGTTTAACCTCATGATATATCCAATATAGTATTTTAAAAAAATATTGACTATTTTTTCAAATATTTATATCATAACCTGATTTTTGTGTCTTTCAAAATATGACATCAATGTTTTTCACTCTTAAAATATTTATCAGTGGAAAAATGTTTTAGAGAGATATTAAATTCTTGTGAGATATTAAATACCTTTTTTGATCTTTGATAATAGTGCTCCATAAACAAAAACCCTTGATGATGCACACATATTATTTTCTACCATGTTTTAGTTGATAATATGACGTCTTTCATTCGCAAATTAGATTGGATTTATGCCTATTAACACTATATACAAATAGATTCCATATATAGGGAAGTTATTTATAATGAACATAATCATTACATACAGTTGAAAATTTCCCCTTTTATAAGAATCATACACTCTAATACCTTCATCCCATAAAATCTTCAAATCATCAATTAATGGTGATAAGAAAACATCAATATCATTTCGAGGATGTTTTGGTCTAGACATCATTAAAATCAACATCATATATATTTTTTTCATACAAAATTCAGGAGATAAGTTGTAAATTTCCATTAAAATAGGACATGAAGTATGTTTTATACTAAGAATTTGATATGAATTCATTCCATCTATAAAAAGTTCAAGTCTGATATTTCTAAATTCATTTAAAAATGTAGGTAACAGTAGATCAATTTTCTTCTATTGTAGACACTCAGCTATATGAAATAATTTTCCATCATATATCCACTCATACATATTCCATCTTAACTTTTTTTCATCATTTTAATTTGGAAAAAATGTATAAAATGAGGAATTATAGAAATCTACTAATTTTTTTTTGGTAGGAATCTCTGCAAATGCTATATCTTGCTGTCATTTTTAATTCAACTTATTTTATAATGTCCCACATGTGGGACGCTCTGACAGAACATCATATTCCTTTCTATATAACACATAATTATTTTTAAAGAAATGTATCCTCTTGTACCCAAAACCCATCAAGCATGATATTTTCTTCACATTATAATGTGAATATGGAAGATTATTATCTTTAGAAAGTATTTCTCTCAACAACTATTGAAACCCTATAAAACTCGTGTCACTATATCAATTTTTTTCCATCAATTTAATCAATATTAATACCATTGATAAAACCATAAATTCTATATAGCCTGGATACAATGGGTTTTTAGTATCATTATATAAACACTCAATTATTGGTTCTTTCCCAATTTCTTATACTTAAATATTAGAAATCATTTCTTTAATTTGATCAAACATATCATCTTGAAAATAATCATCATCAATAGATCTAAAATTCTACATAGTTTCTTCATTCAAATCTAAGGGTAATAACTTGGATTAAAACCATGAAAAATTAAATGATCTTTGTTTTTTATTCTATTTAAATTCTTCATATTTTAACATTTAAAGTATGGAAAGAAAATCAAGTTATTTCTTTGAACATTCCATTTACAAAATTCCAAAAAAGCATCAACACCTTCTTCATATTCATCACTTGTTCACAATGTAGTAATCCAACTTCGACTCTTTATTATCTATAAAAAATATCATGAATTGAAAATAAGTTATTATATTTTGAAATTTAATTTCAAATTTACTTTTATAAATAACAATGAAAAAATAACGTAAAGTATTTCACAAATAAAAACCTAAAACATATATGATAAACAAAAATATAACTTTGTACATATTTAATTATAATTCCTTCATAAAAATCCCAATATATCATGAAATAATCCTTCTCATCTAAATATACATTATCAATATTCCTTATTGAAACTTCATAATCAACTACACATTCAAAACAATTATTCAGAAATAAGACAAAAACCTGCCTTAGACACACATTAATCAATAAAATGACACCATTTATAACATCATCTAATCAAATTATAATTTAATCAAACCTTAATAAAAAAAATCTTTCATCAATTAAAAAATACCATATATGTTCAAATAATTGGAACCATAAATACATATAGCAAAAAAAGGTGAAATCAATGGAATATTAGAACTATAAATACAAATAAAAATTAAAATATCTTATATTAATGAAAAATTAAAATAATAAACACAAACCGTATCCACAAATAAATACAACGAAGATAAGGAAAAATAGATGGAAGATTGAAACTATAAATACAAATGAAAATGAAAATGCCTCAGATGCATGTAAAATATAATGAATAAATAAAAACCATATATTGATATTAGAATGGGGATTTTTGATAAGTAAATACCAATGGTAATAAGGTTTAGAGAGAGAGAAATCGGCGGATGTCGATGAGTGATGGTGGATGACGGTGGTGGATGCCAACTAAAAGAAATTCAAGGACACCAGATTAAATAATGAAGAATTTTTTATGGATCTAGATCAAATATTGAAAGGTTAGGGTTCACTGTGTGAGATAAAAATGAAGGTTATTATATTGAAAAATGAAAAAATGACTTCCCCAACACATGGAATATAATTTACATGATTTTTCACATTAGTTATTATAATAAATGATGTAAAAAAGTGATGAGTTTTATTTTTTTCATTGGTTATTTAATAAGGGACATGATTTTTTTTATAATATTGGTTATAAAAAACTGAAATGAAAAATGTGATAGATAAAATTATTTTTTTACTAGTGTGTTCTAAAGAATTACTGTAGAGTTAAGGTTTACAACAATGAAACTTGGAGGAGGAAACTCTGAGAGTTTTTTTGTCTGATTATATAGAAATTTTAGGGAACTATTTCATATTGGGATATAGAGGGATGACTAGAGGAGTAATATATAACTTTTGGATTGATTCATTATTAAAAGGAGAACTAAATTTATTTAGCTACGATGATTTTTTGTGGGTTAGCTTAGTGGTGGGGGATTTTTTTCCTCAGGGTCTACAAGGAGTAAAATATTTTATTGGATAAGTTCAGGGATCAATTTCAAGTTGATATACTATCTTTGATGGCTAAGTAAAATTTTTGGAAGGAGATCCTTACCATTTAATAGGGGAGTTCTTGTGTTTGGAAGTTTAACATCAGGTATAAGAACTTCAAATGTTATGCTTAAATTTTTTTTCTAGATGATGAGACTAGGGTGAGGCATTTAAACGAGGATATTAATCTAGATATCCAAAACCATGTCACTCCATTTATGTTGAAATAATATTTAGATGTTCCAATAAAGGAAGTGGTAATTTAAAGGATGTTGTCTAGGACCAAATCATTATGATTTGGGAGTCTTTAGGATCTTTTAAGGAGCAGATATGGGATCTGTTATTAGTTTCCTGGTCAGAATAATAAGTCTTAATTAACATGGTGTAGGTTTCATCCTTATTAAAATTGTTTCATTGGGGCTATTAGTTCTTAATCCCCTGCTAGTGGGATAGGTTCTTTTGGAGTTCATGGACATCAAAAGGGAGAGTGCCTAACCTTCCTTAGTACTTATCAAGTGATTGGAGGCCCGATCCATGACCATCCATTATAGTAGTCTCTATCGAGATAATAGTATTTTCAGGGTGATTTAGATTATGATTAGTAAATAAAGGATATAATAGGTATATGGAAGCCCCATAACACCCTTAGTCTTCTATGATAATTGGTAGGGAAAGACTATGGTGGTGGTCAGTATTAGGTCCAGAGGGGATGTGAAGTTTAACGTAGATAGATGTATGATTTATCATTTCCAATGCTAGTAAAAATTTACATCATACGAGGTACTATCTAACTATGTTCTACTTGGTTTTATGAATTTTTTGATTTAGTATCTACAAACTCCTTTGTTTCACCTAATATAGTTCATGATTTGGGACTTGTGGTGGAGATGGTTCTATTTACCTTATCATTGACTACACCATTTGAAGTTCAATCTAACTTATTTTAAATGTTTAGAGACCATGAATTGGTGATATATAATCACTTTTCTTGGGGATATTTTTTATGTTTTTGGTTATAACCATATTAAATTATCCTCATCATGGATTGGTTATATTCGGTGTAGGATATCATGGATTTCTTCAGAAGGTATATCATTTGCTATGATATTGATAGAGACCAGGTGGTGTATGGGGGAAAGAAAGATCCTTGAATGGTTCAGAGTTGTGTTGAGGCTCTATCTTCTTTAATTGTTATAATGATCTTGATTTATATAGAGGATCATCCAATAGTGTTTCCTAGGGTGGTAGAATAATACCTTGATTTCCCCCCCAATTGGTTAGGATGAAATCCCCTCGACAAGAGATCAGGTTGGGGATAGAGCTACAAATGGGTGTTTATTTGATATAAATGAAGCCATATTAGATATACCCTTTTGATTTATAGGATATATGGATTTATGTAGTTGATCTCTTTTATAGAGGATTAGTTTATCTTAGCGTGCCTTCTTAGGGAGCACTAGTTCCATTAATGAAGAAGGTAGATGAGAGTCTGTAGTTTTTTTGTTGATTATCACTATATAAATCAGGTGAAGATAAGGAACCAATATCCCATCCCATGGATTGAAAACTTATTCAATTAGTTGAAGGCAGCTAGTTGGTTCTCGAAGACTGACTTGCTGTCTAAATATCATCAAATGAGTGTGAAGGATGAAGATATCCCAAAGACTTCATTATGATGTCATTATGGGCATTATGAGTTCATTGTAATGCCATTTGGAGTTATAAATGCTCTATTAATATTCACGTGATTGATTAATGTAGTGTTCCATGATTTTCTATAGAAATTTATGGTGGTCTTTATCTATAACATCCTCCACTTTTAAGAATATATGTAGGAGCACATAGAGCATCTATGATTCATGTTGGGAGTTATTTAGTTTCTTCAGTTATTTGGGAATCTATTGATTCATGAGTTAGGGGTCCACATGGTCTATTTATTATTGTAACATCTTTCCACTCCTAATTGGCCTGAGATTAGGTAGAATTATTACTTGGACTTAGGCGATATCACCAAGATGCCAAAGGTTGGAAATAAATTCCATGGTCTTCAATAAAAATGGGGGATGATTTTACCTTTGAAATAAAATAACAACAACAATGATAACAATAAACCAATATTATTATATGATGCATGATAAAAATGTAATACAACTCAACAAAATACCAAATTGAAAACTATATTAAACTACACCAAGAACCATATCAGAGTACAAAGCGGAATAAAAAACCAAAAAAGCTCAAATAATCCAAAGACATAACTCCAAAGCTCCCAACATGATCCATTATCTAACTCCAAAATCCATGACCAATGTATCATGACACATTAATAAATAAATGAGATACTTTTCATTTACCTATGTTCAGATAAATGATATATGAAAACACACCAAATTTCCCAAGCAGGGGTGAGTAATGAAACTCAATAGGTTTTTCCCAAATGACCTCCCTACTCACACCGCTAGGATAGAACATGTTAACACATTTATATAAAAGAATTTATATAAAACACTTTAAAACCTTTTTAAAAATTTATATCAAATCCAATCATTTTCTCAACACAATATTTTTCATGGAAAACAACCAAACAAGTCCTCTAAACAATTTCAAAAATCCATTTGACATAACTCATTTCAATCCACACACCCACACATGCATTCCCAGGTGAAAATTCCATACTGATGAGTGATCTCTCATCAATATACCAATTCATCACAAGGTAATCATATACCAGTTACCTAATGGAAAATTCCCCTTCCACAGGGTCACAATAATGAAAATGAATGTACACCAACCAATTATTCCAAAACCACACCAAACAAATTATTACAAACCATTTCAATAAATGATATTTTTATTGAAAACCTTTCCATAAAAACTATTTCCATGAATCAAACCAAATAAACCTTTTGAAAATCATTATTTTAAAATTATTCAACAAATCACTTTGCAATACAGTTCCACAATTTCACAAACCATCACTAATGAAGGTTTCTAACAAGTACTACAAACCCATTTCACCCTAGAAACCAAGAGATTAAAATAATTTGAAACCAATACTTCAATTTAAAATAATAGGAGTTGAGAGTGAAACCACCTATCTCATAAACCATGGTGAAAATGAATAAAAATACAAATTCTTCAAGAAAACTAGGTTGAAACTCCAAAATACCACCTTAGATCTTGTTCCCTAAAATAAAAACCACCACATCTTGACATTATTAGTTTAAAAAAAACTAGATCCATCCCCAACAGATTGAATTTATCATTCCATGTGGGGGAAGGAAAAAATATAAGGGAAAAAAACCAAGAAAAGAGACTTACCAAGGAAATCGGGCCTCCAATGTACAAGGAATCTTCAATGGATCACTCTTGAATCAAGATGAATGGTATACATAATATTTTGTAAGAGAATAATTTTTTTTAGGTTCAACCTATGGGAAAAAATCCATTTATGATAAAAAATGAATCGAATCTATAATTTTTGGATCTAATTTTTTTCATGCATGATTAGGGTACATGGTTTGGAAAACGATGCACTAACCATGAAAATTCCTCTTTCCCCAAATGTATGGTTTCTCATAGGTGAATAAAAGGTTTGGAAAAACCATGAACCTAACCCTATGCCTACACAAATCCCACTTCCTCACTTTTCACGATTTTCTATAGGAGTTTCACGGTTTGTACTAAATGTTCTCAAACCATGTACCCTTATAAAATCTATGAAAACATTCCCAAAGTCCTCCAAACCCTCCCAAAATCCACCCAAAAACATCAAATACTTAAAAATAATAAATAAAGGGTTAATTAATTAAAACCATTGGTGATATATTCTCCCCAACATTATCCTTTTTGGACCTAG
Source organism: Viscum album (assembly GCA_963277665.1). Taxonomy (NCBI): domain Eukaryota; kingdom Viridiplantae; phylum Streptophyta; class Magnoliopsida; order Santalales; family Viscaceae; genus Viscum; species Viscum album. The sequence continues at coordinate 1,284,589,830 of OY728150.1, read as the reverse complement.
AAAGTAGAAAACTACCATTTTCCTAATAGAGTTTGGGTCATTTCTCGACCATTTCCTTTTCCTATTCCCAAGTTTCTTCCTAAATCTGGCCATGTTTCCACAAAACCTATACTAGGATATTTCTTTTTTCCAGGAAAGAATTTATATTTCCTATCCAAAATCTATATCAATATATTAATCAACGAATCATATGGATCTAGGTCAATGTGATCCCATCAAATCACATGGCCAGGATCTGGTTGACACATTTTCAAGTGATATACATGAAAAAAATTGTGTACTACACTAAACCATGGTGGGAAATCCAATCGATATGCCACCACACAAAACCACTAAAGTATCTCAAAAGGGACTATGTATCAAGGAGATAACTTTCTATGATTCCCAAAATGATGATACCCAAGCCTTGAAGATATTCTTTGTCATGATTCGCCCCAATGGGACCCCTTTCGTGACGCCCTAAGCCCACCTCCAATAGGCCAACAGCTAGAGACTAGTGTCGAGTAGGAATTCTACTAACATGGGAGGCCCTAGTCTAAATACCTGTACACATGAACACACATATAATCCCATACAACTTTGAAGTGTAAAAAAAACCGAACAACCATGCATGCATACATCTAAATCCCACAACCTGAGTATGAAAGGAAGAAAATGAAAGTAAACATGAAAAAAACAATCCCACTTCAAATAGTTTTAAAACAAGTCCAACATGAAAGTATAGATAGGTTTTCTATCAAGATACCATAGGAACACATCTCAGTTTTTCTATTATCTCAAAGAACTATCTGGTCCTGGTCAATCTTGGACTCTATGAAAAGGTCTATCATATGAACAAGACACAACACGTGTGAGAAAATTACATGTAGGGGTGAGTATAACAATACCTAGTAGGAAAAACCAAAATAGAAAATCACACAATAAAAGAATACAATCATCTCTACATAGGTATATCTCTACAACACATAAAAAAATATCAATATATACTCAAAAAAGGAACACTGTTTCAAGGTAAAGTAAAAATTATAATACTAGCCTAGGATTACAACTTGAAGGTTCCATATAGAAATCATCTAGGATAATAAACTCCATGATTCTGATAAAACTGATGACATCCATCTAAGAGTTAGTGCATATCGGGTATCTCCATAGGAAGTACATGCTGAATGTCTGAAGAGATATGATACACATACGAGGATCACTCCTAAGGCCATGGGGTATACCAACAACTAAATATGGATTAACCTACTATGTATAGGATTGGTTCCCATGTAGTGTTGGTCATGAAGATATGAAGAACTCCACCTAGGACATGAATATGAATAGAGGATCTCACTTTGGGCCTCACAGAAGGATTCCAACAACTATATCCAAGTATTTATACTGAAGGGAACTCTTTCCTATGTGTCAGAGGTGATTCCATACTAGCCCTTATGGAATCGATATCAGGAACACACCCTAAAAAACATTTCCAAGTTATATATAAAAAGGGATCCAATCCAAATTTAAGGGAGTACACAACACATATTAAGGTTACACTCTATTTCCCTTCAACATAGGGTCCTACCCATGTTAACTTCCCTGGTCTATGTTCATGTTCATGTATTAGTAAACAATGTGCAGCTTCCCGAGTACTATGCCCATGTATTAATACACAACATGTAACTACTTGTTTACTCTTCCCATGAACTAGTACATGGTTATTCCCATGTACACCTAGCCAAGTTGTGTCCATGTGGGTGTACATAGTGTGCCCATGGCCGTATACTCTTAGCCTATGTCTATGTACCATCTGAGGTACACATCGAGCTCACTAAAGGGGATGACGTTTCATGTGACAAGGTCACACTCCGTTTGATACTTATCTTCTTCCTAAAACCCTAGATGCTTCTAAGAGGGTCCCACATGATGTGCATCTCTAAAGTATATGCTATGTTGTTTAGGATTTTCCAGAATCCCATATCTGGATTCTACACATCTTCTCCATTTATCCAAAAACCAATATGGACTCACCCCATGCCAGAATCAAAGAGAATATTCAGTCATTCCTTTCCGCCATCAAAACATAGAGATTTTCCATCAAATCCATTCAGAAAATACCATCAAATGTTGTTCTTCATTGTGCATTAAAGATAAAAAAATAAGGTATCCAAAACCATCTGATTCATAACTACCTCCATCGTCACACCACTGTCACATCATGCTACATCTAGATCTAAAATATCAAATTGTTTCACTAAGAAATGGGTGTGCAACAATCTATTTCTCAGCATATGTCTAACCACAGGAAAAATGAAGAACACACGTGATAAATAAAGAAAAATTGGATAAATACACGACCACAAAAATGAGTAATGAACATTAGATAATGTTTGTGTTGGCCTTGATTTGTTGATATTAGAATGAAAAGTGAATAATCAATAATAATCAATCTAAAATTCTAAAATAATCTAAAAAATAAACCCATCTTTCAAGATGACTGAACTGCACAACAATATATTGGTGATTGATTCATGTTAATCATAGAAATAGAAAATAGGGAAAGAATACAAACAAAGTAAACAACCTACCTCGATTTGGATTGATCAATAATGAAGAACTAAGAAATTTGGTTGTCATTGGTGAGATCCAAAATGTTATCACCTGCCGATCCACAATCTGACATAAGTTTGTCTAAGAGAGATCTTCCAACGCTCTCTCCAACAGATCTCAAATAGCTATAGGGTTATGAAGATAAACCTAGAATTCCTTCATAATAGTATACTTAAAGACACTTTAGTAGCTGCATCAACAAAATAAAAATAAAATAATTTATTTATTTACTTTATTCATTTCATGTTCGCAAAAACTTTTCCACAAACATCCCATGCCAAAAAAGGTTATATTGAACCTAGGGTAAATTACATGTTTTTAACTCAACAGTGTCCTAGGATTTATAATCTAGGCCCTTACTTATAAGTTATTCTATTTTTTCAGGAAAACTACATGCAAATTATATTTAATATATTTAATATATTTAAAAAATTTATTCTGAGAACATTGGGCCTCATAATTTCACACCATTTCAACTCCTAGTATTGAAAATAATCAATACAATATCCAAAAATAATACCTAGAAAATCTGAGTCACTATATTCTCCCCAACTCGGGGATTTACATTCTAAAAAGGAAAAAAAGGTCTACACAAAGAGATGTAGGTATTGATAATAAATTTGAGCCTCCCACTCCCATGTGTTCCCCTAGATATTCCCATGCTACCCATAGAGATGAACTAAAGGAATTATTTACCCATGAAGGATACTCTCCTCCCAATCTTAATTCTCCACCTGGTACTTAACAATGATAGTTCCATCCTCGATGTACATATTTCCCCAGTCGATAACATCTGATGGGTCAAGCATGTACCTCCTCAACCGCAACATTTAGAAGACATCATGTACATGGTATAACTATAGAGGTAGAGATAAGTGGTACAACACCTCACCAACTTTATGTAGTATCTAGAAATGGCCAAATAATCTCAGAGATAGATTTCCAGCCCGACCAAATCTCCATAATCCCCATCGAGGTGAAACCTGTAAGAACACATGATCTCCCTCATCAAACTCCAAAGGCCTCTATTTTTTATCTTCATAATACTTATGATGGATCTATGCAGTCAACGTCCACTCCTGGATGATCTGCACCTTCTTGGTTGCACCAACTATGGTCCTATAAGTGCCGAATCTCCTAGGTCAATCTAGCAAAGTGGTAACCAATATGGTCACCCATACAAAGACTCGAATGGTTCCATACTGATAGTGAAATGGTATCTATTATTATACAAAAACTCCACCAATGGTAGATGATCCTCCCAAGTATTTCCAAATTCCAACATGCAAGGCCACTGTATGTCCTCCAAGACCTTAATGGTATGATTTGTCAGGCTGTTAGTTTGGGGGTGAAATGTTGTGTTCAATCATAACTGAGTCTTAAATGCCTCCTGTAATCCCTTCTATAACTGAGATATGAAGAGAAAATCACAGTCAGAAATTATCATTGAGGGAACTCCATGGAGTCAGACTATCTCCTGAACATAGAGGTATACTAAGGTCTCTACTGAACTCTACTCTTGGATAGCTAAGAAGTGGGCCGACTTGGTGAGTCGGTATAGGATCACCTAGATGGAATCATGTCCCATAGATATACATGGTTATCCCATAAATAATCCCACATATATCCCATCCCACTTCCACTTTGGCACCTCACTGTTTTGAGTTAAACCCACTAGAACTCGGTGCTTGACCTTCACTTGATGACAAGTAAGGCATCGAGAGACAAACTATACAACTCCCTTTTTCATACCTGGCCACCAAAACTGACGTCGGAGGTCCATGTACATATTTTACACACCTGGATGTACTGACAAAGGATATGTATGAAAATATCTCAAAACCTCCTCCCTCTATGTCACTAGTACCATCATGCATCCTTTGAAAATAATAACATTCTCTCCACCTTCATAAAATACATCAGAAGTATGTATAGTGGATATTTGAGTACATAGGGTCTCATAGTCAACATTCCCAAGCTATGCATCCCTATAATTATATAAAAGTGGAGGGGTAACAACCATCGACTGAAGGTTAGCTACTTAATATCCACCCCCAAAAGATAACTACATTGAGGACAACTACTCAGATGCCTCATTCCATAAATACAAACTAGATCTTCTTTTGAGGGAATATTCTACCACGTTTCCCTTCCTAGGAGTATAGACAATCTCAAAGTCACAATCCTAGTGGAACTATTGAAATTTCTTCTATATGAAGTTAATATCCTTATAGGATAATTTATAATTGAGACTCTTATGATTAAAATAGATGATAAACCACGCTCCCATCAGGAAATGTCAATACATCTTTAGTGTGAATACTACTATTCCTAACTCAAGATCATGGGTTTCATAAGTATGATCATGCGGTCTCAACTATAATAAACCATAGGCAACACCACTTTCCTCTATACTAGAAAAAAACCATGTCTAGTCCCCGATGTATTAAAAAACACTACATACTCAACACCCTCTTTTGGAAATCTCAAGATGGGAGTGATCATCAATATCTACCTTAGATCCTAAAAGAACTGCTGGAACCTTTTCTTCCACATGAAAGGTTTCCCTTATAGGTCTAAGCTATCAAGGGTATTTCCACTCTGAAGAAATTAGGTGCAAAACCCTAATAATACCCTACCAAACCAAGGAAACTCTACACCTTGACAACACTCTTGGGTGGCTCCCAAGTAAGAACTACCTCAACCTTCTTCGGGCCCACTACCACTCCTATCTCTGAGATGACATATCCTAATAAGTGTACCTTTTAATATAGTACTAGATACAAAAGAGCTACCATGTTATTAGAACTACTGAAGCATGTTTAGAACCATCCTTATATGTGTCACGTGCTCTAAATCTAATGCAGAGGACGCATGGATCCCATTGATGAAGACTACCACAAACTAATCCAAGAAGGGTTAAGGATCCAGTCTATAAGTCCCTTAATTCCACTATGGTTTAAAATTAACCAAAGGGTATCACCACTAACTTAATACAACCACACATCCATATCTTATAGCTACATAGGATCATCTAGTATGCTTGTGTAGATACCAGGTTGTCTTTGGTGAAAGTCCATCTAGAAAACAAACTCTTGATGGTGAGGTAAAACCAAAACATCCTCAAGAAGGAAGCCATCATACCCCTTCACCAGAATATGAATAGAAATATCATAAAATCTACTATTACAAGGGTAATACTATCCAACCAATAAGAAAGTTTATATAAACTTCTTCAAATGAGCATATTCTTCTTTCCTGGGATCACTCCTAATCAAAGGATGAAAACTCCATCTCAATCACTCGAAGCAATGCTACTCTCAAAAGGAATCACCAATAGATCACTCCATGGTCAAGAGTAATGGTATAAATATCCTTTGGGAAGAGAGGAATTCATGTTAGGGTTGACCTAGGGGGAAAACAATCCATTTAGAAGCAAAATCAAATTAGATCCACAATTTTCAGATTAAAATTTTGTCGTCCATAGTTAGGGAACATGATTACGCAAACCATACGATAATCGTGCCAATGCCTCTATCCATAAATGCATTATTTCTACTAGTTGGACACATGGTTTGGCTAAACTGTTATCTTAACTAGATCCCATTGCCTCACTTTTCATGGGTTTCTATAGGAGTTTCATATTTTTTACCAACCTTACTCAAACCGTGCACCTAAAAAAAATCCCCCAAAACATTCTAGAAGTCCTCCAAACCCTCCCAAACTTCCCCCAAACACTTTACATACTTAAGAATAATAAATAAAGGGATAATTTTTTTAAATTATGGGTGATACACTTAGGGAATGCAATCTCACGATGTAGATTGTCCATAGATCCTCTAAATATTAAGGCGATGGTTTCTTGGGTAGCCCCCAAGAATACTAAAGAAGTATGAAGTTTACTTTGTCTTATAGGTTAATACCTAAGGATTTATCTTGAATTGTCTTAGATTTTGACTCATATGACAACAATAAATATAAATGATTGGGATTTTGTATGGAATGACCATTTCTATATTGCTTTTGAGTATTTGAAGGATAAGCTGGTTAGTGCTCTAATTCTTCATCTGCTGGAAAAAAGTTTTGTGTTTGAGTTTTACTACAATAATTTGTGTCTTTGAATGGGTTGTGTGTTGATGAAACATAGTGATGTTATCTCTTATGGTTGTTGGTAGTTACAAACCCATGAATGTAATTATTCCACTCATGATATTGAGTTTGTTGCGGTAGTTTTTTACTTGAAGTTGTGGTGGAACTATCTCATCATTGAACATTTTTTTTATCTTCATAGATCACAATAGTATGAAGTATGTATTATCCTAATGCAACTTAAATATAAAATAGTTACAAAGGATGAAGTTATTATAGGACTATTAATCCTTTACACCTAGTAAAGGTAATTTTTGTGGTAGAATTACTAAGTAAAAAAATTCATAAACTGGTGCTATTCATGAGTCTAGAGACTCTTGGAGAGAGATAGAAGAGTTGATAGTGATACACATTGATATGGGAGTATTTGATGGTAGTGGTTTTATTCATCAGAAGATAATATAGTCATACTTAGTGAAAAAATTAGAGGACTCCCATCCAGGGGATTTAGGGGTAGAAATTTGGCATGGTCAAGTTGTTTTTAGAGACACTTTTGAGGAATGGTTTGAGGATGGATAACATCGGCTGCTATTCTATGGAAATATTTTCATTCCTTCAGTTATGTGTGATGTGGTTCTCCATGAGTTCTATATTTCACCCTTGGTGGTACATTCGAGTGTGAAAAAGATGCATCATGCTTTAATAGATTAGTTTTGGTATTATTGTATAAAGAAGTTAGTTACAAAGTTTGTTTCTCAATATTTATTATTCCTTAAAGTGAAGGTTGAAAATCGTTTTCCCGATGGTTTGCTTCAGCTTATTGATGTTCCCCAATAGAAATGGGAGGAAATTTCTATAGAATTCATCACCAGTTTACCCAAGTCTCTAGGCTGTTATGATTCTATATGGGTGACTGTGGACTTTTTAATGAAATCAGCTCACTTATTAGTGATTGATGAGTCTTCTTAGTGAATCTTTTTTTGAGGTAGTATCCATAGAACATATTAAGTATTTATAGGGTTCTAAAGATGACCATATCTAATTATGATCCCCATTTTATCTTTAGGGTCTATATAGGTCTCCAATTTACTGTTGGCTTTCATTTATGACTTATCACCACTTTTTATCCATATACGAAAGCTCAAATAGATAAGACTATCTAGATTTTAGAGTAAATATTTCATTCGTTGATTTTGGATTTTGGAGGATTTTGGGCGAAACTTTTACCCTTGGAAGAGTTTGTTTAAAATAAATGTTATCACTCTAACATTGGAATGAACCAATTATAATAACTATATAGATGAACTTTCTTATCACTTTTGTGCTAGATTGAGGTTAGGGAGTCCGCTGTTCTTAGACTGAAATTAGTGGAGTGTATTATAAAGATGGTATAGGTGATCCATGAGTGAATAAAGTTAGCACAAGATTAACTAAAGTCTTATGCTGATTATAGGAGGATAACTCTATAGTTCTACATTGTAGATCACCTATTATTGAAGGTTTCTACTCATCGTGGGTAGTAAAGGTTTGGTTGGACATGTAAGCTTTATCTATGTTTTAGGCCTTTCGAGTTGGTGGCATGAATTAGAGTTGTGGAATATTTGTTAGATCTACCCCTTCATATGATCCAAATTAATTATTTCTTCCATTTGTCATAGATTAATTAATATCTTCATAATGATTCCCACATCATTTATTGAGGTGATTTGGATTTATTGGATGATGCAAACTTTGAGGAACAACCTGTTGAGATTTAAGACCATTAGGAGAAGATTATGCATGGGCATGCTATTCCTTTAGTTCATGTCCTATAGTAGTATGGTGGTTTGGAGGAAATATCTAGAGAGAAATATTCACAGATGTACACTCAATATATTGAGTTTTTTAAAGGATTTTTATGGTAATTTTTGAGATTATGTGTTTGAAATTTCAATTTTATGAGTTTGATTCTCTTTCTTGAAGTGATTATTATTTATAACCTTTCCCATGTTTGAAAGGTATCTACTCAAGGAGTGTGTTTTTAGTTTTTTTAAAATTATGTGGTTATTCACTGTTTTCCCCTAGTGAGATGGTTGAGCTCTTATCTTAGATATATCCTTGAGAGGTATCTCATGGGGGTGATTGTTTTGACCCCTTTCACTTATTCTGTTTTTTTAAATTCTTGAGGATGAGAAATGTTTGAGAGGTGGTTATAGATTTTCAAAACCCTTATTTTGTATTTTTTTGAGGCTGAGAGGTGTCGAGAGGGTTCCCAATCCCATTTTCTTTATTAATTTATAAGTTTATTTATTGAAAATATAATTATTTCACATTTTCATTTACTTTTATGTAAATACCCTCTCTTGTGTGTACGCATCCTTGATTTTTTATAATCCTCAAAAGGGTAAAATAGAATTTATATTAAATTCATAAGTTACAAGGATTTTATATATGCTTTGTAAAGGTAGCCTTGATATTTTTGAAGTTAAGAAAGGGTAAGTTAAAATTTTCATGCCCTATATAAAGGTTATGCTAGTTTTTCATAGCTCGTGTAAAGGTGATATGAGTTATCTAAATCTCGTGTAAAGGTAGATCCTTCTCAATTTAATGGACATTATAAGTATTTTGAAGTTTCATATAAGTCCTTATGAGTTTCTAAGTCATGTATTGGGGAAAATTTTTGATTTGTGTAAGGGTAAAGCTTTCATGGAGGTTGTAACCTGATACCTATGTTAATGTAACATAATGTAACCAAGATTGCATAAAGATAGATCATGTAAGGGTATCTCATGTAAGTTTCTTTCCCAACATGTTTAAAGGCAACCTTTTAATTCTATAATTTCTGAGTTCTTCCTAATTTCCTTCTATAATATAATTTTAACAAAAAATAAGGAAAAATAAATGGAAATTAGTGGTTTTAATATTTTTAGGATTATAATGGATAATTTATCTGACTACCATTAATCTTTCCAAATTATAGGATTATTAAAATGGATAGTGTGTGGAAATTGAATGGGAAAAAATTAACGAGAATTAAAATATGGAAATATTGACTGTGTATTTTGGAATGATCCAAAACACTATCTACAATATTCTAAAAACCAAAGAGTTTCCTTCCTATTTTTTTATTAATATCCCTTTGAGTCTAGATGATTCAAACATTAAATTTCGATATTAATAAGTCTTCTGTAATTTTTCAAAGTTTCTCTATATTTTTTTAAACTACATGCATCACCTTCCCTCTTCTATTATTGATAAAAAATCACATGAAACTCCTTATTTCTAAGTCAGGGATTTGTTACCTTCCCTCTATTTTAAGTGAAAGTGTGATTTAATCATGCATATATTTAATTTGTCAGAATAAGTGAAACTAACCTTAAAAAAGATAATAATATCATTATATCATATAAAAAATTATTATTCTAATAAAAACGAGGAACTCTTTTGCATACTATATATATAAAAATTAATTATGCAATAATATGTAAATAATTAATGGGAGAATTAGATGATACTTCATGATTATGTATAATATATTTATTTGATAAATTTAAAAATTATCATGTGCTGTTTAAATAATGTTAGATAATCTATAAATTTGATGTTGCATAAAATATTTTAAAATAGGTAAAGGGAAACCTAATTTTTTTATTAAATTCAAGAAACTCCTCTCATTTTTTCTGGGAATAGGAATCCCATTAAATGAACGAATAGGCCCAAGTGAACAAAGGCCCAATAAACTGGACTGAAGAGCCATGACCCATAGGTCCAAACATGGATCAAAGGCATAGTGGGTATTAATGACTAAAGGCCCTAGCTCACCTGAGCTAGCCTGATTTGTGTGGCTACCCTATTAGTTTGTGTCACCCACTGTCACCCTCATTGATGGATTCTACCTTCTCAGATAACCACTGCACTAAAATTGAGTACCATCATTTCATAATGGATTTCATACACTAACCACTTCCACCCTATGCCCGACCATCTCTGTTGGCCTGTGACCCTTTATCGTCTATCATCAATGGATCCAACCTCTAGTGATTTCCATCCATGGCTTTGGATGAAGATCCTAGAGTGAGCCTACCCATAGCCTAAAAAAATAATATTAATTCTTCTAGATATTATTTTTCCCATGAGAATAAACACATACAATGGATTAATATTATTAATTTGAATGTGCAAATCACATGTTATAGATTAAAGTGTTATGATCATGTAACATGTAAATTATCTATGAATCAAAAAATGATAATCGCATAATACAATGTTAAATTGACTAATAATTTATGATGAAAATTATTTGTATAATTTAGAAAATTAAGGTATTAAAATTGTAATTATCACATGTTAAAGATAATTAATTTTTCATGTTTGGAATTAAATAATTTTTTTGGTTTGTGATCACATTTTTATTATATTTTCTTGATTCCACCTCTTTTTATTTATTAGTGTGTGTGATAAATATATTTGAAATTATTTTTTGTTTATTTTTTAGCATGGTTAATTTATTGGAACCATGAAACAACATAAATATGGTATGATGTTATAATAAAATGTAAGAGGTACAAATATAATAAATACTGATCATATTGTAATTGTTTAAACATGGAAATAATGGTTAAAGCTTGTTTATATGGTTTCCTATTTATGGATAACAACTTCCTTAGGATTCCTTGTTATAGAAAACCTATGTATAACAAACCAGTTAATTTTGGATGAAATTAAAATGGTTATTTGATAAATATAAATTCTTGGGACTGAATAAGCTTGTTATTTATTGTGAGAGGTGTGAATGCCTTGATTCCATGGATTTATATCCTTTACTTTTTTATAGAAAAAATATAGTTAATATGTATTTTTTATCTAGAGTGATTAGATCATTTCTATGATTTTATGGTATTATTGAATATAAAATTTGAAATATTTGTGAACCATTGCTGATAAATGGGGAAGGAGCCTAGATATTCAGTGATGGTTAATGCTAGTGATGGTAGGACAAATTATATTAACACACAATGGCATGGGAATGAAAACAGATAAGTTATGATGAGTTCATTATATGAATTTCTCATTGAAATATTTAATATTTCTTAATGAATTTTTGATTTCTAGATGACTAGATACTATTTATATTATCATTTCCAACTACGTGAAATAGTTTTATGCTATTCACTACAAGTAAATTATTGAAGCACTATCTTAGGATGCGTCCTATAGTATCTAGATGATTAAGAAATGAAAAATGAATTAATAAGTGAATGGGTTTGGTTCATGGTTATTGTATATGGTGATAAAATATGTGATAATATAATGAAAGTTTATGGTGCTAAAGGAAATGAGATAAGGAGATCAAATTTTTAATTGTGGAAATTGAATATAGAATAATATTAATTAATTGAAAATTAATTAATTAATAAAAAAATTGATGCTTGTATTATTTATTAAGAACCAGTCCTTAGTAGTGTCAGTTGAGAGTCCTATGCGATGATAACGCTATATAAGTCCAAGGCTAAGTAGTTTCTCTTAGCGTGGTTGTGCGTGATACTTATTTACATTATCTAATTTAATATGCTTCACCACCCAAATCAGTAGAGAAATTGAAACGTAAATATTTTTTGGGGGGGGGGGTGTCTTATCTAACATCCATGATATAAAGTGAATATATTTCCAACTTATCCCTCTTCCAACTCTTTATTTGGGTGTAGTTATAAGTTGGCATATCTCAGGCTATAATGACTTATGGTGTAGGGTGAATTCCTACCCGAGTTGTAAGGGATCTTGGTATTTCTATTCATTCATGTGTGGGCTGTAATGACTTGAGGTATAACACATACTTGTATCTAAACACGGTGGTTAAAACTTACCATGTATTCATTTACATGGGTTATTATAGATTGAGGTATAATGTATTTACATGGGATATGGTAGGTTGAATACTACCACCTAGTTACTATTGAGATGATTTCATGAAGTGCAAGATGGGATGATGAGATTTTTATATAAACTAATTCCAACATGAGATGTTGGACTTTCTATGGGACTAAGGTAGGTATCATCAAGGACCAATCCACATTAGGTATGACTTTAATTATGGAATGGATGATCATAGGAAGTGAGTTGATGGTGTGTGAGATAAAAAACCTATGGGGAAGTGGAACAAGGGTACCTTCATTTATATATACATGATTTTTATCAAGAATTTTTTACTTCTATACATTACTTGGTGAGTGATCCATGGTGAGGATGATAAAAAATAACAAATACCTATTTAAATGATGAATTGGTTTCATTTATTTATTCACTGGGATTTTTTATACTTGTTTTATATTTTTATGAGAGGTTTTAGGGAGGATAATAACAAGCATACATGTCATGCTCACCCTATTCATATAATATATTTTTCAATTACAAAATAACTGTTTTGTGATTGAGTTGGGAAGTAAAATATTGAGGAGTTGTTTAGGAGCTATTGAAGCTTCATGGTTTCTATCCAGGATTTAATTTTGGTACTTTTCGATTTTATTTTAAATTTTATTAGTTCTAATATAAACCTATATGTATTGATATTTCTTTTATATTCATTCATGGTAATTGTTTGGTGGTTTATCATCTTATATTTTACACCTTAAACCTATATAAGAGTAATGATTCTCATGCATGTGATTTATATACCCTCAGTTATAGTAACCAATCTGTGGTCTATTGGAGGCATTCTACAAGGGTCATTATCTCTATTTATTTATTTGTAGCCTAGGATGGGTAACATTGGAGGTAGGGGGTCACTATAGTAAGGTTTCCCTATGATCATAAATTAAATTATATAGAAAGGTCATGGAAGTCACCCTGAGAATATAAGGTTTATTTTATGATAAATAGAATATTCATAAGGTTGTTTTATTGAGTTCTTAAGGTTGATGAATGAACTTATAAGGTTTATGGGAACTTCATAAGGTTATTTTTAAGACTTCATAAGGTTCACTAGATATTATATGGTTCTTCATAAGGTTTATGGGGAACTTTGTAAGGTTGATGGAAATTTTTTAACATTCATTGTAAGGTTGGGTGGACTTTCTAAGGTTGGTTTATGAACATCATAAGGTTTATATGGACTTCATAAGGTTCACCCTATATTTCATAATGTACATAAAAAAATTTGTAAGGTTCATTACCTTTGTGAAATATTTCAGTCTAGAGGCAGTTTAAGGGAAACATTGTATGGTTCATTATCTTAATATTTCTTGATAATTCATAAAAAAGAGTAGTGGAAAAGTTTTTTTATTAATAATAAAATATGATTAATAACTCATTCAATTATGTGAATAGAAAATCAATATGATGATTAATAATGATTAGGTTGTATGTTTATTAGTAATTTAAAATATAGATCTTGGGTTCTATAAATCATGCTGTGACTTAGAACATAGATCTACATGTTGGTATGAATGGGGAAATTATCAATAGAAATATACAATTGATAACTCGATAAAATTTGAATAAAGTATCAATTATATTTGGGGGGGGGGGGAATATAAAACCAAAAACCATGAGAGATTAAACAAAATGCCTTGTTATTGAGATTAGTGGAGGGTTTTTATATTTAAAATATGAAATAATCTTTTACATGGATATTTTGTGAAAATACAAGAATAGGTAAAAATAAAGAAAGAAATTAGATAAAATTATCATGATATCAATAATGAAATGGAAAATAATTTCAAAATAGAAGAAAGATTATTCTTTTGAGAACTAAGGATGGATTCTAGGCTTGCACTGGAAAGTTAAAAAGGAATAAGAGGGATTCCTGGATAAGTATTGTAAAGACAACAAAGAAGAAGAAGGCATTCAAGTAGGTTCTCTCACTATAATTTAATGTATATAGGTTTTATATCTACACTATATTTGGTGTAATTTCAACATATTATTCAATGAAGATAAAATGAGATGTAAGAGGATTAGTGCATTCCATCTTTTTAAAAGAATAATGAATTTTTAATTTGTGTGGTGAAGGTTGTAATCTTGGAGGGTTAGTGTTTCCAATCCCTATTTTAAAAAGGAAAAGTAATGATCTTAGTGTTTAAGGTTCATTGAATCATTTTCTTTACATGACCCTTGGATTAGCTCAGTTTGGGTGAACAAAGTAAAATTGTCCACATATCTCTTTTACTACTTTATTTATTTATATCAACCATGAGGAAGATATAGGAGTTAATATTTAAATTGGTACAATATTATTGAAAATGGGAGTTTGAATAATTTATATTACCTTGATTCAACCCCTATCAAGGTATTTCTATTGTTTGGACCAACAAGTGGTATCAAAGAAAATGATTTTGGTGGTGTGTTTCTCTCTAAATCACAATGGAAACCACTGTCAACTATAATGATGTTACAATCTTTAATGAAGAAAATTTACAATTATGGAATAATTAGATTCAACACCAATTCCTAAAATTGGTAATAGATAACTACACAACTTCCATACATGGGTTTTTGGATAGAATGGAAAGTAGAGTATTATCAGAGAAATATTTAAAGGAGATATATAATAACATAAGAAAAATCATTTCATTTCCTAGGGGATATAATTATAAAATTATATATACATTAAGGTGATGTCATGTAAATACTCACACTCTATGTGGGAAAAACTTCTTCATATTGATGAAGGTGATTCCAAGGTATGTGAAGTGAAGTGGTTGAGAATATGGAACAAGTATGAGTAATAATGAATAAACCCAAATGAGTTTGTTGATATTTCTTTGATTGGGTAAATATAATTGTGGAGGAAATGCATGGACTTGGAGAAAGTAGTGATGATTTAAAAATCATAATGTTGATATTATGAAGATTACTACCATGATTCAACACAAAGGTCATAGTAATTTAATACATAGAACCAAAAGAAGTAATTATAGATAGTCCTCATAGAATTATCATTACATATGAGATAAGAAAATATGATAATGAAGTTGTGATAAAGAAAATTTCTTAGGAATTTTTATTCAAGGATATGAAGAGGATTACAGTGGAGGATGATCTTGAGGTTAAGTATGTTGATGAGTTGATGTATTTTATCACATTAAATCTCAAAAGAGTTAAGGGAAAATTAAAAGGGAGGATTCCACTTGTTTTTTTTCATTGTGGAGAAGTTGGTAATCTCACTTCAATATTTCCATAGAAATTTATTGAATATGATGAGGATGAATAACCCATTAAGGAATCAATTAAGGCTGAGAAAAGAAAGATAATATCATAAAATTCTCTAAAAAAAATTTCTTTCCTAATAAGGTTTCATATTGAAAGAAAAAAAGTGGAAGAAGTTGAGGACTATAAAGACCCCATTTAGAAAGTTCTTATGGATATCATAGACAGATAATAAATGAAAAATAGAAATGATTAATGTGTGAAAGTTGAGGAAAGATTTTACTTCGAGGATAAACTTGAACCGAATATCAAAGATATTTATATTTTGATGGTGAATATAAAGAAATAAAATGGAGTGGTATGTGACTCTAAAATTTATCTGAAAAAATAATAAGAAGATAATTTTAAGTTGAAAGATAAGATTTAATGACTCAAATATGGAAATTCTATAAACACATAGAATGAAATTGAAATTAAGATAAAAATTGAAGAAAATTCCTACATTATTGATGACTTGAATGATTTAATGAAAGATCATGTTAATTTGTTTTAGAAAAACTTGAGGATATTTGAGTTGATGTGAAATTTAATAGTTCTATAATGTGTGATAAATCAATTTATATTAATATTAGAGAAAATCCCATCCATCATTCTAGGATAAATAAAGTCAAGAAAGTATCACTTTTCGAGGAGAAGGTTGAGAAATTTCTAGTGAAGTTAGAGTATGTGTCTATAAAAAATTAAATTATAGATATTATGAAAAAGTAAATATTCAAAGAATAATTGGAAATGCATCAGTTTTATCTTAGATTCTAATTAAATCCCTCGAACTAGATGTGGTGGAAAAGGGATCCCCACTGCCTCATAGGATTTTATTTTGTAGAAAGGTTTGGAAACTCTCTCTTTAATTAAATATTTGGATTTATAACTTTCAATTATGAACATTATGATATATTCTCTTTGGGTTCATTGGAAAGTGGGGGATTATTCATGTATTAAGGGGGAGAAGTTTTACACAAATATATTTTTAAATAAAGTGGGATTGTGTTATTTAATATTTAAAAAGGGAGAGTAATTATATGTTAGTGATTAGAATAGGGAGAAAGTATTTATATATTTAATTAGGGGGAGAATATTTGTGAATGATTTTATGATCATTAAGACCAAGGAAGTATTTTTAGGAAGATATTTTTAATTATATCCTATTTATCAAATTGATCTTGACTCAAGTGAGTTTATATTTTATGTTTAGTGAATCATTGATACACTCCTTGAAGTCAGAGGCTTAGATTCATTTATTGATCATATTTAATTATTTTTTATTTTTTTGTATAAAGAAGCAGTTAATCTATTTTTTATTTTTCAACAAATAAAAATAGATATATTATTGAAAAAATATATGGAGGAGCATTTTTAACTTATTTTTATTTATAATTTTGGTAAAGGAATGTACAAAACTACTCACAAGTGTAAGAGAGACTCATAATGTAAATTTTGAAGGGGTTATAGAAAAATTATGGAGTGTATGGTTGAATTTAATATAGAAAAAGTTTTTTAATTTTGGATAAGTCTAGATTATACGGTTCATCATGGATTATATAAGGTTTTTATGTGATTATATGGTTTCCCTGTGATTCTAAGGTTGATTCCACAAAAAAGGCATGGAAGTTTTCCTGTTAATTTAAGCTTCATTTTATGAGAAAGGGAATCATCATAAGGTTGTTTTTATAACTTTATAATGTTGATAATAGACTTTATAAGGTCGATGGAAACATTTTATGTTTGTTATATTTAATTAATAAGGTTCGCTTTAATTTTAAATGTTATTTATAAGGTTGATGGATAACTTTATAAGGTTGATGGAAACTTTATAATGTCCATCACTAGGTTGAGTGAACTTTGTAAGGTTGATTTATGAACTTCATAAGGCTCATCTGGAGTTTGGGAGGTTCACTCTTGACTTTATAAGGTACATCAAAAAATTTGTAAGGTTTATTTCCTTTATGAAATATAGCCGTTTGGATGATGTTTAAGGTAAAATTTTTAATATTAATTCTATTAATATTTCTCAATGGAGGATTGACCAAAGTAGTAATTTTTTTTCGTTAATCATAAATTATGATTAATAATTTGGTTAATTATGTGAGGAGAAAATATAGTTGAAGATGAAGGAATATTATGAAAAATTTTATGTAAATTTAAAATATAAATTTTTTGGTTCTGTAAATATTTTTAGGACAAAGAAAAATAGACCACAAGCTTTCATGAATGGGGAAATTATCAATCACAATATACGATTAGTAACACAGTCAAATTTTATTAAGGATCATTAAAATTTTGTGGATAATTGAAGACTGAAAATCATGGGAGCTTAAATGAAAGATATCATGGACATGATTGAAGGAGGGTTTTCATATTCAAAATATAGAAAAATATTTTACATTGTTGGGAAAAAATCCCTCAAGGTATCATTGAAGCATTTTTGAGGTGATTGTGTTTATTGAAAAAGTGGGCCTCTATTTTGTGTTTGTTAACAAATAAGACTGCGATGTTCATTTTTTTTGATAAAGGGGATTTACATGGTGAGTTTTTTAGTTCAAGAGATGTTTTTGAGAATCCATGATTGAAATAAGAACCTCTAAAAAGGAATGGATGATTTGTATGTGGTACAAAAAGAGCAAATAGAAGGTGGCACAGTTTTCCATTGTTTGCCAAATTTTTGGGCCTCGAAATTGACAAATGGAGAAAAGTATTTTTGGAAAAGGTACTTGTGTGCTAGTGTCTTGGAGGCTTGTAAATTTGTGTGCAATATTTTTTTTCAAGATCAGAACATCAAAATATGGTAAAGGAAAAGGGGGAACCTAATTTTTGGTTTGGGCGCGCAAGGTGACTGGGGTGATAGAGACTAGGGCAGATGGAATTGCGCGCCGGGAGGAGACTTGCTTGCTGGGGATCAAGGTGCCCAAAATGCTTATAAATAGAGGGACACCCCTCTTAATTTTTTGTGAATCTAAAAACTTATAGAAAATTAGAGCTCCAATCATGTAGGTGGTTTGGGCGTTCAAGTGCTGGTGTGGGCGTGCAAGTATAAGGTTTTTCAGAAGTTGCACGCCAGTTGATAGTTGCACACCAATATTGGTTTGGGCATAAAAGGGTGTGATTATCCCAAGTTTTGATTTGGATAAGGGAGTTTTGCATAAGTATTTTAGAGAAACTTGTGCTCCAAGCTTGGATAAGTGTTCCAAAGAATAGAGAAGCACGCCAGACATAGAGAAGCACACCATTCATTATAGGGTTGCTTGAAAGTTGTATGATTTCCTAGAACACCCATGGTAAAGTTATATTTATCAGTGGATGAAAGTGGAAATTTAATAGATCATCTACATACAGAAGAATATGCATTAATTTTCAATAATGAAGGGTCCTACAAGTCTTTAAACTGTGAGTGAATCTTCCGAAGAAGTAGTGAGCACACTTCAGTTGAGAGAGCAGTGAGCTTTCATATTTTGATTGGTTATAAACCAAGATGTACAATGAGTCCTCTCCAAACATTCTATACAAGAGTTAACTTTTAGTGGATTCGGTACATCGACACATCACCGATGTATGCTCCTTGGACTTAGCCCAATGAGGGTGAACCAAGTAAAATTGTTGTATCCTCTGCTTGCTTTAATATTTTTTCATACTTTGTAACAGGAAGAAGAGAGAAGAGAGTTTTGTCTAACTAAAAAAGATAAATAGGGGTAGTTGTTTTAATCTATCATACCCTGATTCACCCCCTCTCAGGTTATCTAACGTAGTGGACTTAACAATTGGTATCAGAGCCAGGTTAATATCAATGGTTCTCCCTCAAATGGAGGTCACTAATCATAAAGGGATTCTGATCTTCGACGGGAAAAACTTTCATCTATGGAAGAATCAGATGAAACACTACTTCTGATCTTTGGTAATGGATGTTTTCACAACAACAATGCATGGTAGAATAACCAATATTAACAGTCGTTCATTATTAGAAGCCTAACAAAGAGAATTGAATGCTGACACCAAGGGAATCAATGATTTAAGGGAAGCCCTATCCAATGATATCGATATGAAGGTGATGTCATGAAAAACATCACATGAAATGTGGGAAAAGCTATTGAATATATTTGAACGAGATATAAAGGTTAGAAAAGAAAAGATCCACGTGTTGTGTAACAATTATGAAGATTTTAGAATGATCCTGAATGAGTTTGTTGATGCATTCTTTGACAGGGTAAATGTGGTAGTGGAAGTCATGCGAGGTCTCAGTGATGTCATTGAAGACATAAATATTGTGAAATATATCTTGAGGAAACTTCCATCTTTCTTAAATCCAAAGGTTTCAGTTTTAGAAGACAATGATCCGAAAGAGTTGACATTGGATAACTTGAACAGTACCCTTGTAGCATATGAAATGTGAAATGATGACAATGATGCTATGGAAAATGGAAAATCCAAAGAGGTGGAATTCAAAGCCATGAAGAAGCTCAATTTTTAAGACTCTAAAGAATAAGAAGAGATAGATGAGGTGATGCAATTCCTCTCCTAAAACCTTCAAAGATGAAAAGCAAAGTTTAAAGGGAAACTTACACTTTCTTATTTTTGGAGTGGAAAGGTTAGAAATACTACAGTAAGGTACCCCAAAAAGTTACAATAAGATGATGATTTCGATGAATAAAAAATTCCCAAGAATAAGTATTTTAACTATGTGAGAGGCAAGAAAAAAATAAAGATAAATTACTTTAATAAGAATAACCTTATTTTAAAAGAATTTGATAGTTCAAATGAGTCTAAGGTTGAGGCGGTTGAAGAGATAGAGAACTGCATATATCGTGGAGAGAATGCTATGGTAGCAGTTGTTGGTAGTACTCAAAAAAGGAAGAAACTAAAATTGATAAAGAAGAATAAGTTGAAAGAAGAGTTGATATGAAAGCTGAGTAAGAGGCTTCTCTTGAAGAGCAAATGTTTAGAGATCTAAAACAAAGAAATCCAAAAAATTAGTTCGTGATGCCAAACTCTATATGAAGCAGTAAGAAGAAGAAAAGTCTAAGTTGATGGATGAAATTGAAAAACTCAATTCATTAAAACCATAGGGCACAAAATATTTTAGTGAGTATAGAAACAATATTGGAGAATAGAAAATAGATATCAATAGATT
Organism: Viscum album; assembly: GCA_963277665.1. Lineage (NCBI taxonomy): Eukaryota > Viridiplantae > Streptophyta > Magnoliopsida > Santalales > Viscaceae > Viscum > Viscum album. The sequence continues at coordinate 1,284,568,847 of OY728150.1, read as the reverse complement.
GAATAACACAATGAAAGATAAAATCAAGCATATCAATGAACTTGAAAAAGAAGTTTTCAGTCTGAGACAAAAAGTTAAGGACCAAGAAAAACTTATGATTCCTAGAATGTTATTGAGAAAGAAGATCATTCATAAGAATAAAAATATGAAATATTACCCTAGTAGTTTATTAGGAAAGAATCAACAATTGATCTTAGATGTTAAGGTTGATTTAGGGCTCGATCAGAAACAGAAAGTAGTCAGGGTTGAAGTCAGACCACAAGAACTCATTCCATGAATGAAAATTGATGTGGGTAAAAAGAAGAATTATAAAATTAAAGGATCTGAAGGGACTATTGGAAATAAAAATGTTAAATGTAGAGATGTGCCTTTCATCAGGTGTTATTGCTATGGAAAGATGATACACTCACAAAATGTGTGTTCTATAGCCAGAAGATACCAAAGGGCACAAGAAAAGAGGTGGCAGCCAAATAGAAAATGGTTATCTAGAACATATTTCAAATAATATTTTTTTGGTTTTAGGGATTTGGGAACATGGATAGATACTATACATCGACCATACAAAGGAATGTGCCAAAGAAGAATCAAAATGTTCACAAACAGCAGACAAATGAACCAACAGGTGAGTTGAAAATGAAAAATAGATTTGCAGCTTTACAAGATGAATCCTGTCCATCATACTTTGAGAAATATAAGAAGTCTCAATATATATAGAGCGTGAAAACAAAAATATGGACAAAAAAGAAGATATAAGAGAAGGCAGTGGTTGCTGAGATTTACCTTAAAGCATCAGACCATTATGGTGTGTGGATCATTGCTAGTGGTTGTACGTATCACATGATAGGAAACAAGGATTTGGTTATAGGAATAAAATATGACAAAGAAGTAGTTGTAAAGTTTGGAAATGATGAAGTTCTTAAGATGATTGGATCAGGAAAGGCCAAGTTTGGGGCCAAAGAAATAATACGTGCAGATTTCTTGGTTGTAGAAGGTCTTAATTATAGTTTGCTCAGCGTCAGTCAACTGTGTGAATTAAGGCATTATATATGGTTTACCAAGAAGATGTGTGTCATAAAGGGAAGAGATGGTATAGTGATCTTATAGGGAAAAAGTAAAAAGGAAAATATCTACCTGGTAAGTGGAGAAGAAGATGTGTTATTTCTATCCAGAGAGGAAGAAAACAAGCTATGACATAAAAGGCTTGGTCATCTATGCCAAACATCCCTTGAAGATCTAGTGAAATGTGATGCAGCTAGAGACCTCCCTAAGCTATCACATGATCATACACATACGTGTGCTTCTTGTCAACATGGTAAGATCATTAGAAAGACGTACACAGCAATGAAAATAAAGTCAACAAGAGTGCTTGAATTGGTAAATGCTGATGTCTGTGGACCCATATCACCAAGAGACATTGAAAAAAAAGAAGTATTACATTATTTTAATTGATTATTATAAAAAATGGCATGGGTATTCATCATTTACCATAAGTACAATGTGTTTAGTTGCCTAAAAAAGTACCGAATGGAGTGCGAAAGGATGCTTGGATAGAAAATTCTGAAGTTTCGTACTGACCATGGATCGAAATTCACAAATAGTCAGGTGAATGAATATCTTGAGAAACATGGGATAAGACATCAAGTTTCTTTAATGAGAACTCCCCAACAGAATAGAGTGGTTGAAAAGAGAAATCATATCATTAAAAACATATCCATAATAATTCTTATAGAAAAAGACCTACTAGAGAAGTTCTGAAGCAAGCAGTGTTGACATCATTCTATATTTACAATAGAGTTCTATTGTGTCCGAAAGAAGGAAAGACTCTGTATGATAAGTGGTATGGAAAGAATCCAACAATGAAATACTTTTAAATCTTTTGAAGTAAGTGCTTTATTCTCAACAAGGAGAAACATAGAAAATTTTAATCACATGGAGATGAGGGAATATTCCTTGGATACTCAAGAAAAAGAAAAGAATACAAATGATTTAACAAGAGTATAGGAAAGGTAGTTGAGAGTAACGATGTCACTATTGTGGAAAATGAAGAGAATACTCAATAGCATAGTGAAAAATTTCTTGATGAAAGTGATGAATAGGAAAGTATCACATGGGGTGCAGAAGTAGCAGATGCTAACTCGAAAGAAGATATTGGTGATGAAAAAGAAGAAGTTAAGTCTATATCTACAAAGAAGCCAAAGAGATGAGATGAAATTGATAGTCTGAATATCATTGGTGATCAGACATCACCAGTTCAGACAAGAAGAATGAAGTCGCTGCAGCAGGAATCTCTTTTATCTCAAGTTAAAATGAAATGTTTTTCTGATGTAGATGAAGATGAAAACTTGGTTTAGGTGATGAATGAAGAACTAGAATAGATTGAGAAGAATTAGACATGAGATATTGTTTCAAGGAAAATAGATAAGAATGTCATCTAAACTAAATTGGTCTTTCACACCAAGATGAATGAAGATGGAATAGTTATTCAAAACAAAGCATGACTAGTGTGCAAAGGATACTCCCAGATAGAGGGTATAGATGTTGATGAGACATTTGGATCAATTGCAAGGTTAGAGACAATCAGATTATTCATATCCATTGTAGTGCAATGGAAGCTCAAAGTGTTCTAGATGGATGTCAAATCTACATTCTTGAATGAGGTTCTGGAGGAAGAAGTGTATATTGAGAAACCAGATGGTTTTCTCATTCATGAGGACAAGAAAAAGGTTTTTTGGATGAAGAAGTCATTGTATGGGATGAAACAAGAACTAAGAGCATGATAATCAAGGCTTGATTAGTATTTGAAGAAGCTTGGTTTTCAGCGTGGTGGTGTTGAGTACAATATCTATTTCAACAATGATAGTAATCAAAGGATGATGGTGCTGGTTTATGTCGATGACACAATATTTGGCAGATCAGATGAAGCTCAGTGTAGAAATTTTTCCAAATTCATGAAAAGAGAGTTTGAAATTTCAAGGATTGGAGAGTTGAAATTTTCATTGGTTTATAGGTTTCACAAGGAAGGAATGACACTTTAATTTCTAAATACAAATATTCCAAGGAGGTTATGAGGAGACTTGGGATGGAAAATTCCAAGGAAATAAAGACTCTAGTTTCTACCTGGATGAAGATGTCAAAATATGATGAAGGAAAGGAATTTAATATCACAAAATACAGGCAAATTTTTGGGATTTTACTATACTTGACCACAACAAGGCCCGACATAGTATTCACCACATGCAAAGCAGTAAGATATCAAAGTAATACCAAGGAAAGCCACATGATTGTAGTGAAAAGAATAATTTGGTATATCAAGGGCATGATGGATTTTGGCCTAATATATAATGAAAAATCTATGTTAGATTTATTGGGATATACTAATGCATATTGGGTTGGTTCAGTGGATGACAGGAAATCAATGTTAGGAGGTGTATTCTATCTTGGTGGATTGTGTATTTCTTGGTTAAGAAAGAAGACAGATTTCATTTCATTAAGCACTGCATAAGCTGAGTATATTGCGGCCACTAAATCATGCACACAGTTATTATGGATGAAGTAAAAACTTGATGATATGGGAGTTGAAGTGAAGTATCCGATCGGAATCTAGTGTGATAACTCAAGTGCTATAGATCTCAGAAAAAATCCCATCCATCACTTATAGAAGAAGCACATTGATATAAAGTATCATTTTATCAAGGAGAAGGTTGAGTAGGGAAGTTTGAAGTTGAGTATGTGCCTACAGAGTTAAAAGTTGCTGATATTATAACAAAGGTCTTACCCAAGGAAGCTTTTGAGAGACATTGACTGGGTCTGGGAGTCCAGTCGACTCTCGTCACTTGAATAAGTGTGGATGTGGAACACCCCTCTCCCCAAGGTATGGCATGTTTTCCTTATTATACTAAATTGTGTTATTTACTATGTTGCAGACAAAAAAGGAGTGACATTTGGGTTCATTCACAGAGAGGGAGAAATAGTGACTCCTAAAAGGGGATAAACTATGGATAAATAAAGGAGACAAAGTCTTTTTTAATGACACCATGAGAAGCTGGCAGGTGGTGCAGTGAGATAGGGGGAGTTTATCAAGACATTTGAAGAAGCTGATAGGGGGAGAACCAAGTTGAGAGTATGTGGTGTTCAAAGTGATCAACCAGATCTTAGCTTGGACAACACAAGAACCACATAGGTGAAAAAGGAGAGTATTAAACCTAATGATGCTATAAGTGATCAATCAAAGAATATATATCATGAAAACTGAGTATGGTGATAAAAGCAGAAGAGTGGTGTTGGAATAGTGTTAGAATATTTCCAGAAATTAGAAATTGGTATCAGTTTGGTATCAAAAATTGGTGTAAGAAATAATGTGATTCATCGATGACTTTCTATTTACTCTTGTTTCTCATGACAATCATTGCTCATGTGGGCTTAAATTATGTGTTGAGTGAATCCTTGATCGTTATCAAAATCGCAAGATGTGAATAGTGGATAAAGCATTAACGCGGTATCATTTAATGAGAAGAGTTGTCAACAAACCCAAAGGGGGAGATTTTTGGGCAAAAATCCATCAAGGTATCATTGAATCATTTTTTAGGTGATTGTGTTTGTTGAAAAACTAGGCCTCCATGTTGTGTTTGTTAACAAAGCAGACCACGGTGTTCATTTTTGTTGACAAAGGGGGTTTAATTGGAGAGTTTTTGAGTTTAAGAGATTTTGATGACAATATATGATTGAAATAAGAACCTTGACAATGGAATGGATCATCTGGAAGTGGTAAAAAAAGAGCAGATATAAGGTGGCACTGTTTTTTAGTGTTTTCCAAATTATTGGGCCTCAAAATTGAAAAATGGAGAAAAATATTTTTGGAAAAGGAACTTACACACCAGTTTCTTGGAGGCTTATAAAGTTGCACACAATATTTTTTTCAAGATCAGAACATCAAAATATGGCAAAGGAAATAGGGGTGCCCATGTTTTGGTTTGGGCATACAAGGTGACTAGGGCGACAGAGACTTAGGTGGATGGACTTGTGCGCAGAGAGGAGACTAGAACCCCGGTGCTCAGGGTGCCCAAAATTCCTTTTAATAGAGGGATACCCCTCCTCATTTTGTGTGAGGCTCAGCACTTAGAGAAAATTAGAGCTCCAGTCGTGTAGGTGGTTTGGGTGCGCAGGTGGTGGTGTGGGCGTTCAAGTATAAGGTTATTCAGAAGTTGCACGCCAGTTGATAGTTTCATGCCAATATTGGTTTGGGTGTAAAAGGGTATGAGTCACCCAAGTTTCAAGTTGGGGAAGGGAGTGTTGTACAAGTGGTTTGGTGACACTTGTGCGCCAGGCTTAGAGAATCATGCCAAAGAATAGAGAAGCACGCTAGTCATTCTAGGGTTGCATGAAAGTTGGAAGATTGCCCGGTACACCCATGGTAAAGTTGTATTCATGACTGGATGAAAGTGCAACTTTAGTAGAGCATCTACATACAGAAGAAGATGAATTAATTTTCACTAATGAAGGGGCCTACAAGTCTTTAAACTATGAGTGAATCTTCTGAAGAAGTAGTGAGCACACTTCAGTTGAGAGAGCAGTGAGCTTTCATATTGTGATTAGTTGTAAACCAGAAGGGATAGTGAGTCCGCTCCCAACATTGTAAAAAGTAGTGAGCTTTTAGTGGATTCGGTAAATCATCACATTGCTGGTGTATACTCCTTGGACATAGGCCAGTGATGGTGAACCAAGTAAAATTTCTGTGTCCTATTCTCTCTTTATGATTTGTTCATAATGTGAAACAAGAAGGAGAGAGAAGAGAGTTTTGTCTAACAAAAAAACAAGATCAATAGGGGTAGTTGTTTTAATATATCATTCCCTGATTCACCTCCCTCTTAGGGTATCTAACCTAGTGGACCTAACACATTTATATTTAATGAAAATATAAGAACAAGGAAAAAAATAATGTAGATATCATTTTAATGATACCAAGAATGAATTGGAGAAGAAATTTGGAATAAAAAGAATATTATTATTTTGATAACCAAGGAAGGATTCTAAGATTTCATTGAAATGTTGTGAAGTAAGAAGAGGTATTTTAGGACATAAATTGGAAATAAAAAGAAGGCTAATAAAGAATTCCAAGATGTTCTCTCACTAGAATTTCATAGAGATAGTGTTAATTTATACACCATCTCTTGTATAATTTTTACATGTTATTCAAGGAATAAAAATCAAGTTATAGGAGGATAAGTGTGTCCTATATTATAAGAAGAAAAATGTAAAGTTAATTTTTTTGGTTAAGGTTTAAAACCTAGAGGGTTTTTGTGTCCAATCCTTATTGTAAAACATAAATTCAATAATATTAGTGTTTTAGATTCATTGGTACATTACCTTTCCATGATCCATAGATTATCCTAGTTTGGGTGAACTAAGTAAAAAATTACACATATCTATTTTACTTATTTATTTATTTATATCGACTATGAGGAAGAGAGATATGTTACTATTAAAGGTGGGATAAGATCATTGGAAAATATATTTTATAGAATTTATAATTTTGTTGATTCACCCTCTTTCAGGGTAATTACCTTATTTGGGACCAACAACTAGACAATTCAATTTATATCAAAGGGACATAGATATATTATTCCATTAACTTAGAAATTAGTAATCCGTTCTTGAATAATTTAATTAATTCTATATCACTTATGATTAACCCAATGTATGATCCATCTCTATGAGTATATATTGTCACAATTTTCATCCAGACATAAAAGTAAATGATTCATGATATGCATTAATAATAATATTAAGTCTATGGAATAATACACATGTTTAAGGATAGAAATATCTAATGATAAATAAAATATGTGGAATTAATATTAGTGGGGTTTTTTTATGACCTATCTTCATAAAGATCAAAAAGTGTTAATTTCATGATAATTAGTCTCAATGTATTATGAGACTCCAACATCTAATTATCAAGAATCATATGTGTACCGTTAGATAGATGTTATCTATACCATAGGATATATGTTTAAAAATATTTTCATAGAATTTTAGGTTCTTCATTATAAAGTGAAACTATTATAACATTTCACTGTGAAAAATACTCTAAGGACATTATCATATTAATGTTACACAAAATAATAATCATTATGTAATAAGATGTTTATTTATTGTCTGGTAATCAAAATAACACATTCAGTTGGTTCTATAGAGACAAATACAACATAAAAATGGTACACAATGTATGTAAATATCAAATATCTTACTCATACTTTCTCGATTCTCTAAGTAGAGACTATCCGGGTCGATGGATACATCACATGTCATCCACTATTATGGATGATCACAACACATTCCAATAATCCAATAAATAATAACATCACATGTATTATCTAGGTAGATAAATTAACTCCTTATATCTATCCCAATAAAGGTACTATATTTTATACTAATCATATGATAGGATAAATCCCATACTCGTTAATCCTTAATCGATGATATGATCAGTGACATGCCAAAGCACGCTTGCTTAACTAATATTTAAGAATAACATAAGAAAAGTATCAAAGTATGAAGGTTATCATGCTATATATCTTTAAAATATTAGGTTTTATAGAAATCCAAATATGAAACATTCATACCAAGTATAACAAAAAAATAGTGTATGGAACTCCATGTGGTATACTTGGTGGGCTATCTAGCATAGAAAACTCCTTTTATGCCATATGAGCAAATTCGATATCTCTATACAAAATAATACTCACCCTAAACTTAATATTTTTCTATAACATATAATACTCCATGATTAATATTAGTTAAACACAACTCAAATTCATACTTTTAATGGTCAATTATCATTTCACTTCACATAATATTTGCAACCAATATGAAATAATGATAAATTGGAGTCTGTTTTTCTTATAAAATGATATATTCATATTATAATTTTTTTTAATAACACCAATGAAACTATAAATTATAGCCCTTATAATCATATCACATATGATATAATACTATATAAGACTTATTTCTGCTACACTTTTAGGGTTTTGTTAAAATCACGACATCTCTATATAATTATTTAGGCATCTTTATGTGACCATATAATAAAATCCTCCCACTAAAGTCTTTTAGTGAGTAACATATATGATGTAAGTCAATTAGAATAATGATAAGACTTAGGAATCATATTCCTATTATTCAACTTACTGAACAATGTATTTAAATTCCTTTACTTTATAGAATCCAATGATATAATGTTAATAAATTCCGTTTTTTACTTAAAACTCTTTCTAAGTTCATCATCATCATCATAATTCTTTGAAGTATTTCCATTAATCGTTTTCCTTGATATCACTTTGGTAAAAAAATTAATGATTTATATTTCTTTTTACCAACACATATTAAACTCACATAGGATATAAAGCTATATTCAATTCATTGTAGTAACTAAATGTAACTCTTTACTCTTATGTTTATCAACATACCCTAATCTCTTTTAGGATATTTAGTGACATTCACTTTTAATTTGACTGGTATAATATTTTATTTGTTGAATTTGACATAATCTCACCAGAATCTTGGAGAATATATTTTTTTATAATATCTTATTGAGATATAAACACTCTTTTTTTAAAGGAAAAAATTATTATCTCCTTTAGCAGGAATTTTAATAAATAAACCATTATACTCTTATCTTTAATAGTATTCTATGTGTTTAGAGAATGATATTAAAAAGAATATTTTATTCCATAAAATATGTCACTAATGGTTGGTGTATTCTCAAATCCTAATATTTTCACATATATATATATAGGATAAAATATTTATCCTAGATAATACTCCTTCTATCATTATCTTTCTTTAAATCATGTTATAGAATCCAATTAATTATAAAGCATGTTTGTTAAATCCATTATCATATAAGGTTTATAATAACTCTTAGTTAACAAAAAACTTATCTTATCATATAAGATAAATAAGATGAAAATACTTATCCTTTATTTAGATCCACATGTTCTTGATATATTACTTTTCATCTAAATTAAAAAAAATCATTTAACCACATAAATTTACTACAAAATTATTTTGTGTGATGTAAAATGTAAGATATAATATCATAAATATAATTTCTTGTTGTTAAATATCATTTTTAATAGTAAAATAACATGTATGTTGTTATTATATTCATTTATATAAAAAATAGTAACAAAAAAGCATTGTGTGTTTTGATATGTTAAATTTACAAAATATATTTTATGTTGTTGAAAATAATCAATAACACATCATGCATATTGTTTTTTGAAAAAATTAAAAATTATTAAAAAAATTAAATATAACTATGATGATACTTTTTATTGTATTATTTACATAAATTAATTTTTTTTGTTATTATAAAATAATCATCCTTATTATGATATCAAATATAATAACCTGTCATTAATTTAATTATTTTTTAATTAAAAAATTGTGATACTGATTAAAAAAATATTTTTTTTGTTTTTTTAAAATAAAATTTTTATGTTCCATGAAAGTATAAATGGAAATACTCTTATAGATTAGTAAATTATTCATATCCTTCCAACCCTATGTTAGTCATAATTTTTTTCAAGAATTTCTCTCTTCATAGACCATTATTTTCACTTCCTATGACATTAACCAAGACCACTACCTCCCCAGTTTTATACTTTATTATTTCACCTTATTTTTCTAAATACATGCTTCCTTGACTATTATAGGGTTACAATCTGGAGATTTTTTTATGTGATAGGTTCAATCTAGGAAACCTAATTTTCATTGATGTGTTGGGGTCTTTAATATTTTATTTTTCTTTCCTGATACCTTCTCTTTTTCATTGTTTCAATTTCTTTATCCAGTTATGCAACTCAATTGATTTCTTTTTTAGATTACTCTTTATTCAGTGCTTTATGAAATCCAAAAGGTATATTAATATTTACAACCACACAGAATTTTATCAATGAAATTTGTTTATTATAAGTGTGTAGTATTTAGTAATGTAGTATAATGAATACACACTAAATGATAAAAACAACTATATTTTACTATAAAAATTTTCACGTTAAATTTAGAGAATAAAAATGTCCATAATAATTTACAATATTTGTAATGACCCATATCACTAGGGACATCCTTACCAATGGAAGACAAGGCCACCATAACCCCAAGACCACCTCCATTGGATATGGGTTGATGACAAGCATCAAGAAAGCATAACTAAAATGGGAGGTCATATTCTAAATTACCTTTATGAATGCAACCAACCATCACCATGTAAAAGTATAGAGGAATAATAATAAAATAAAGTAACATATAGAGTAAAAAACATGCATGTAATAACCTATATGTAATACAAAAGAGTGTGACAGTGCAATATGAAATGTAAAGGGAAAAATAAATACCCACCAAAAAAATATATCCCAACCTAACAACAAATGAAATATAAAATAGCTGAGAGAGTTTGGCTCCTGATTTTCAAGCCCTGACCACCGTACATGGTCTATATACCCTAGTATCCCTATGATCCTTTGAAATAATCTCCAATCTGTCTGTCATTGGCATAATACACAACATGTGTAGGAAAATCCAATGTAGGGGTGAGTATATACATATCCAATAAGATTCCCCCAAAATTAAAGACAATGTAATAAAAGATATGATAGAAATAGTTAGCTCAAGCCAAAGTATGGGGAAAAACCCAAAAACATAGATATATGCTCATATAAGAAACCCAAATGAGAGAGAAATGGGATCCTCATATCACATCCCAACCTAGGAAGAAGATTCTTTCTACAACTCCAAAGGTCTATTATTGATGCGAATCATCTCACGTGTCTTTTTGAATAAGTCATAAGGAGGTAATTCACCTCACCACTACTCCATATCCCAAGGGAGTACAATCTTCAAAAGATAGAGAAATCACACTCTAGTACAATAGAGGAATACCACTTAGTAGGTAGATGACCGTTTCCCATTTAAGGGATCACCATCTCTATATGTGTGTACAAAATATGTGGGATCAACACTCTAGTGCGATATGAGAGTACCATCCCCATAAATAGATGACCAATTACATGAATAGGGGAGTACTGTCTCAACCTAGAATAATGAGTATGGGGGACCCACATCCTAGTGTAATAGGGGAGTACTGTCTCCATGGATAGAGGACTCATGCCCTGGTGAGTCAGAAGAGTACCATCTCTATCTGAATAATGAGTATAGAGGATCCACAACCAAGTGTGACATGGAAGTACCATCTCCATGGATAGAGGACCTATGCCCTGGTGCGACAAGGGAGTATCATCTCTATATGAACAACAAGTATAAAGGACTCGAATCCTAGTGAGAGAGTGGGGTATCATCTCCACAGATAGAGGACACATGACATGGTGTGAGAGGGGAGTACCGTATCTATCTAAACAATGAGTATAGAGGACCTATTCCTTAGTGTGATATGGGAGTATTTCCTGCTTGGATAGAGGACCTGTGACTTGAATTGGGGAGTATCATCTCTATCTAATCTCTCTGATGATCCCACCCAATCACTTCCATTGTCGAGAATCACCTAAAAAAGTGTCACATTCATATAATCTCAAATCATATCTCAAAATACACTATGCAGGACACAAATACTTAGGATATGTTACTCAAGGGACAAAATAAAATTCAAAATTATGAAGATACAAGAAGTATAATTTCTTAAGGGGGGGGGGTACATTACTGTATAGGGGTCCACATGACATGTGGTCCTACTCTGCCTCCTATCCATGTTCTTATATAGACACAACTAGATGTCTATGTAACCATACATGCCATGTACGAGGCCCACACAACATGTCTCGACTACTCGGGCTCTTCTCGTGTGATACTATCCATACCTATGTTTTTCATGACACATCCTATATTTGGATGTACCTAGGTACTAGCACATTGACATGTACTCCAAGAGTACACAACATGTCCTCCCACATGAGGTCCTAGGTGTGTGAAATTGGAAGATGACCTAGCTACTTGGGGAGGGTCACACAGCATGTGGCCCATCCACATGATGTGTGATTCTTTTCTTTTTCCCAAAACCCTATCCATCACAGCTATACGACTGCATGACATGCGCTCATCCCAGTACATGCCGTGTAATTGGGATTTTTGAAGAAAATCAATATTTTGACATGGATTCTAGGTCCATGGTTTTCTATATGATTCCCACTATTTGACCACCCAAAAATGGTGTTAGTCACCTCTAGCCATAATTTCTAGACCTTCTATGCCCAAAAATGGATTCCACTCATTCTCACAATGCCCACATGTGCACATCATCCCTTTGGTCACTGTTGTTCGTTCCCAGATCCCAAATCAATAGGAATCATCACATTCACCCTATAATAGATCTCAGTCCATCCACAAATCACATTCATGATTGTCATTCACACAATCTCCATGAATCTAGAGGTTTGATCACGCTTGAAACTGACCCAAAAAAGTCGAACAATGACCCCATGGGCCAATAAAGAAGAACGTGAAGAACAATGGGGGAAAATACCTATAATAAGGGTGATAAGAATTTTTGGATAAGATTTCATGGATAACTATTGCAAAGTGGAGAATCCAGGGTGAGATCACGACACAAGAAAATAATAAACTGAATAAAGAGATTAACTTCAACAATTGGATCATGAAAAGAGTGGGAATACACAAAATCAAAAGAAGATAATCAAATATACATGATTAAACATTTAATAAAGGGATTAAATAACAATTTAATAGCCCTACCTTAATTATATATCAATCATTGAAGAATAACATATTTTAAAGTGATGAGGATGACCCGTTGTGTCCGCTGTCTATCAATCCAACTCAATCTAATCGCTATTCACCATTCGATGTCGATCTAGCAACAAAGAACACTCTCATAATACAATCAAATATAAATAGTTTTATGTGGATAACCATTGGAAAATTTTCATAAGAGATTATTTATAAAGGATTTAATTAGTTTATTTAACAAAACAAACAAACAAACAATTTATTTATTTTAATTAAACACACCTACCAATGACTTCCTCAATAAAACATCCAAAACCAAACAACCTTTGGTTTTTCCTAGGGTAAAACCCATACTCCAAATTCAATCTTGGTGTTAGATTTCTGATTTAAGACTCCATTAAAGATATATTTTATTATTTCTAAAAAAACTACATGAACATGATATAAATATATTTAAATTTTTTATAAAATTAATTCATGGATATCCGAGCCTCAGAATCTTGTGCCATATCAGCGTATGGATTTGAAATTATTTCTTAATATATTTAAAATTATTATAAGGGAAAAATAAAGTCTCCACATTATTCCATCCTTCAAATATTGTTTCCCTGAAAATCACAAACTAATAAAAAATATGGGGATACTGAGCCTGCATCTGGCTATCCTGCTCCCTAGAGCTCTCTTATATACTCCCATGCTTCTACGAAACATGAATCAATGGAATGGTTTATCCATATAGGTTTCTCTCCTTCCAATCCTTGATTTCCACTAGGTACTCTATGAAGGTGAATCCATCTTCAATGTCCATCTCCCCCAGTCAATAACATGCATAGTATCATGCATGTATCTCCTCAACTGCAACACATGGAAGATGTCTTTCAACCTATTTAAATGTGGGTATAAGGATAGGTAGTAAGAAACCTCACCAACCCTCTGCAGGATCTCAAACAACCCAATAAACCTCTGAGATAGCTTACCACCCCATCCAAATCTTCAAAATCTTTATCATGGGGAGACTCTGAAGAAATCATGGTATCCCTATTATAACTCTAAATTACTATGATGTTGATCAACATAAGATTTCTATCAGCTATGGCATGTCCTCATCCACTCATAGATCACCTAGACCTTATTCACCACCACTGTCTTTGGCCTAATAAGATATGCCTCACTATAGGGCCCAAAAAAAATTCACAAGGGAAGTAAATACTCCCAAAATCACTTTTCATAAAGAATCCAACATTCTTACAGGTCTAACAAGGCAAATGGATGCAAATTGAATTGTGAAAATTGGAATAAACTTGAAGAAATCTATTTTTTCAAGAGTTTTGAGTGACCCACATACCATCACCGGGAAGGGTTCGCAGAACATATGAACCGCGAACCAATGGTATGTGGAAGGACCCGCAAGGTGTTGTCCCATAGGGTAGTGGATAACAGACCCAGGAAGCTGCAAAACACATCGTTAGTGGAATCAAGTGCACTAAGGACATCCACATACCATATCGTGGGCTCAGCTATTAATGGAGGAAGCGAGATCAGTAGGGTTCTGTGAACCATGACACACAAACTACAGCCTTAGCAAACCCTGGTTGACCGAGTCTTCTATGGGTTGATATATGTATTAAAGGGATTCTTCCAATGGTGTCACATTCCCATAGATATGATTTCCCCATCACTCTATAAAAATAGCATAGGAGGAAGAAGAAGGGGACTGATGAAGAAATCAAGAAGGAGACCCCATAGGTTGGAAGAAAGAATTTAGAGAGGATTCCAAATTTGGTTTCGAATCATCACCGATGTGCAAACTGTGAATCAAATTTCCATAGGTATAACCAGATGAAAACCATAAAAAGGAAGAACTTAATAATAATAGGTAAACCGTGAACCTAATTGGTGTCACTGTGAACCATAAATTCCTTATGGATGAACTCCCCAAAAAACTATAGGTTCCCAAAACCTCCTTCAATATGGAACTCTGTATTGTGTATTTCTATGCGAATCGAACCCCGAACCACGTACCACATCAGTATGTGGATGGAACCCGAAGCAGTGTGGTAGAACGCATCTATGACCGCGCACCACTTTCGTATGTGGTGGTCAATGCCCAAGCCTGCATAATTCTTTGGTACATGGATGAAACCCCTACCTGCATAACACTATGGTATGTGGGCCTCCCACCCTGCATGGGGAAATAGTATGCGGAATGGGGCATATTTGGGTGTATTTCCCTCTGGATGCAATCTCTCCCCTCCATTACCATCCAGTCCACCACAACTTCTCCTCGAACCAGTCCACCGACATCAGGACAAAGCCTCCTCCAAAGACAACATACCTATATGATTAGATCATTGGGTGCATTAGTGTGACCCTATGAGTCTACATAACTATGGTAAGTGGAGTCACTAAAGTTGTCCCCACAACGGTTTGGACTCCTAGGATGTTTGTGAGTCTACATTCCCATGATAACCCAGAGTCTAACCTTATGATGCTAACATGAACCTCTACATTATAGGGATTAAGGGAGATAACTTTATTTTCCATTCAATGAGGAATGGTGATTAGTTGAATGAATCATTATTGATTCTCCTTTAAACAAGATCCAACACTCCTCCCCTTTCCCATAGTGCATTCTGGGGAAATTTTACTGAGGTAAGTCCCTAATCTTCCGAGAGCTGAGCCGCATGACCTCCAATGTCATCCCACATTGAAAGGTTCATCACTCTACACCCTCACCCACTGTCAACTCATCTTCTTCCACTGTAGGCCCGATCTCTCCCATCAACGGGAGAGGTGTGTGGTTGGTTGAATCTCTCACATCCTCTTGTTTCTCACACTGAGTATGACTCACGTGGGCATAGAGATTTGTGGTGATCACAAAATCCACACAACCAACCCAACCTAAACTATGAGAAATATGATTCCTTTTCAAACCAGGATACGTAGGACACCTAATTGAAGGCCCAAGCTCAAAAGGTGCCATTCTGAAAGGGTTCACCCAATCTTGTTCCCCTCAAATGGGCACCTTCGATGCATAAGCCCCAACCCAACCTGAACTATTATAACTTTGATTCCTATTAAAAATAATATACATAGGATGCCTAATTTAAGGACTGAGTTCAAAAGGGTTCCCCTTACAAATGGGTCCCACCCAATTATGCCCCCAATAAATGGGCCTCATCCCGGGTCCAAATCTCGAGTTACCCAAACTACGCGGGCTCTGATTCCTCTCACAAGGATACGTAGGAATCCCATCATACATTTCTGATCCCAACATCAAATAATATTTCATCTCTCCTAGATTATGATAAACTCCAAAGTGCCTTATTTTATGGCTTAATTCATCATTTCTTCCGTAGAATCAAATCTATGTATATCTATGATGACCCTACAAACCAGGGGTAGCTCATGGATACTATAACAACCCTTCTCTTTATTACAAACATAAACATGATTTATTACATAAAAATTCAGTTAATAAAAATCTGAGTATCAAGAGTTATAGTGTATTAGGAAATTAGGAACATTACATAACAACTTAGGAAATAAAAACACAACATATTTATTGAAAACTTTCTTTACATGATCACTACATTCCTTCATACTTAGCATTGCATGGGATAATCTGATGACATTCATAAAAAAAGGGTGAGCTATAAAGCCCAGTAAGGGAGTAAACAAGACATAACATGAAGAATATAGTACATGTTAGGAAATAAGCATATCAAAGGAGCATAAGATAAACATGAACATAAAGGCATGATATAGCATGATTATCATAACATGGAAATGTGGCAACAACACTTAATATGGTATTAGCATAAGCCAAGGATCATTGCACATGGAGAATGAGTAAAACCTCATTTCACTTGAATTAGCATGAGTAAACCCTCACCAAAATTGACATATTAGATACTAATATTTACCCAATGCATTGGAGTGTTATCAGGGCACACCCTTCTTAAACATTTCATTTGATGCATAAGTGTGACACATAGATCATACAACATGGATTCATTAAACATTATAATTTACTCCACGAATAAGCAATGTGAAATGTATAAATGTAAGTCCTAAATACAAAATTACATGTAAATAAAGGTGAATACCTTGGATAAAGAAATGGGTATGTTATTCACTTACACGATGATTTTGGCATGGAAATTATGGTATAACTTTGGCAGCATAATGACGTCAAAAAGGAATCGTAAAAGGGTTTGATGAGAGAGAAAGGGTCTCTCATAATTTATACATGAAATGGAAATTAAGGGGGGTCATGGAAGATAATATAACAATATAATGTAATGGAATTTAGATTCATAATATAAATGAATTTCTTGAATGTAAATGAGAAGAGAGAAATTTTTTACAAAATTTCAGTATAGTAACAGGTCTACACAGGAGTAATTAATGAGATAGAAAGAGGTATATTATCATTCAAGAATAAGGATGGAATTATGGGGGGAGGATAAGAATAATATCCCAACATTTATAATTGAAAATAAAATGGCATAACAATATAAGGAAACTTGTACATAAATATGGAAGGAAGGAAATCCCTTACGGAATTTCAGCATAGTAACGGGTGTACATGGAAGGAATTAATGAGAGACAAAGAGGTATCTCATAATTAAAACATAAGGAGTGAATTATGGGGGAGGTGATAAATCATACCCAACATTTTTAATTGAAAACAAAAGGGTATAACAATATAAAGATATTTGAACAAAAATGATAAATGAAGAAATCCCTTACTTGGAAGTGTGATCCCAAAGGATTGGGAGAGGCTTGAGAGAGGATTATTGGGTGATTTGGGCGCCTTGGGAGGATTATAAAGAGAGAAGGTAAGGGTTTGGTCGATCTCCAAAAGATTTGAGTGAAGATGAAGTGGGATATTGGGTGGTTTTATATAGAAAAAGAGGGAGATTTCATTATTATTTTGGTTTTGGCCACCACACATTAAACTAATCAAAAAGAAAAACCAACACATGTTTTTTGCAAATGGTTTTTTCCAAAGGGGAGTGTAAAAAATTATTTTATAAGTAAAATGTCTTAAATTATTAAAATATTAGGCTTACTTATGTGTAGGTTAGTCACACTCTCAAGGAAATCAATTTAAAAAGCTAAAATGTTTTATAAGTCTTGGAGGGTCCACTAAAGCTTTGTAAAATAAATAAAAAAACCTAATAAAATTATTTTAATGGTAAAATATATTTTGTCCAAACATAATGTTTATAGTATTTTATTACATTACTAGTTGGTCATTATGATGTCATAAAACACATTATATATTTAAACGGTATTTAATTTTTACCCAAAAATTCAACTATCTCAGAAAATTATGAAAAATTTACTATTGGATAATTTTGATGTCCTGATTCAAAAAATAATATTTATTTTAACTAAATAATTTTATAAATGTATGAATTTTTACTTTTTAAAATAAAAACCGACATTTATCTAAAATTAATGGGTTTTGACAAAAATAGCTTTCAAACCTTAATAAAAATCACAATTGTACTCATAATAATTATATGGTAATTTATATTTAATAAAAATTAATTTAGTGAAAATATTTTATTAAAATATTATTTAATTACAAAGTCCATTAATTCAACAAAATAGACTAAAAATGCTATTTTTTTCTTTAAAAACTATTTACAAAGTAACACTAATAAAATGAATGTATATTCTATATAAAAAAATAGTGTACATAATATTAGTTCTAGGGTATTGTTACATGACCCCTTATAACACCCATATAAGACCTAAGGGTAAGGTGTGCGATGGTGACAGACTCTTGGGGTGGCTCGGATAACATCGCTCGGGTGGTAATCTCTGTTAACTTCTACTTCTCATGTAGGAGGTTCCATTTAAGCTTAACATGTTGAAGCTTGGCTTGGGATTGGCCAAGAGCGAAGACCAATAATGAGAACTCCTTTAAAAGCTCTGGAAAATGGGCCTCGTACGAAGCAATTCTACTAGATGAGCCCATCACTTCCTTTGTCTAAGTAAATTGGATTTGTTAAAGCCCTATATTTATACTTATCATGTGATCACTATTCAACGACTATATTAGCAATAATCATAATTCTTAATGGTATTTTAAAATCAAAAAACATAAAACAATGGAATTGCATATTTTTTACATACCCATTTTACATAATAAGAAATTAAATTAGATCAAGAGGAATTTATATTAATACAAGTTTGGTTTGTTACAATCTTTCCCTCTTAAGAAATTTCACCCTCAAAATTTTCTTTTCCCACACTAAAATAGATGTAGGTAAATATACTTCATTACATTCTATAATTCCCACGTTGCTTATTCAAACTTGTGGTTTCACCATAACACCTTGACGAGGGGCATTGTATTATTTCATAGAAATTTTTATCTACGATCTATGATCTTCACCGGATCCTCTTTATAAGAGAGGCCATTCTCGAATGGTACCAAATATGGATTGAGTTCATGCGATGGGTCAGGTATGTACTTCTTCAAGAGTGATACATGAAATATATCATGTACTTGAGACATGTTTGGTGGAAGTGATAGTCGATAGGCCACTGCTCCAATGCGATCAAGGATCTCAAAAGGGCCAATGTACCTTGGACTAAGCTTTCCCTTCTTCCCAAATCTCATAACTCTCTTCCATGGTTATATGTGGAAAAATACCATGTCTCCAACATCAAAATCTAGGTTTCATCGATGAATATCAGCATAGATATTTTTTCGGCTCTAATCAGCTTTAATGTGATGTTTAATGGTCTTAACCTTATCCACTATTTCTTCAACTGTTTTTAGACCTAGGAGTTTTCTCTCCCCAACTTCATCCCAACATGTCAGTGTTCTGCACCTCTTCCCATATATGTATTCATAACGATTCATTTGGATGCTTTATTGAAAACTTTTGTTGTAAGAGAACTAAACTAGAGGAAGATGTTGATCCCATCCTCCTTTAAATTCCATTGAGCACACTCTCAAAATGTCTATAAGTATTTGGATAGTCCGCTCATATTGGACATCAGTTTGAGTATGATAAGCTGTACTGAAGTTCAACTCAGTATTCAGATCATGTTGAAGACTATTCCAAAACATAGAGGTGAATCTTGGATCTCAATCAGATATAATCGATAGTGGTAATACATGAAAACTCACCATGTCTCAGATGTATATCCGTGCCAGTTGATCCAGTGAGAAATCCTCTCGAATTGTAATGAAGTGTGCAGTCTTTGTAAGATGATCCACAACAACCCAGATATCATCGTTTCCTTTGGATGTATTCAGAAGTCCGGTGACAAAGTCTATGGTGATGTTCTCCCATTTCTATGCTGGTATGGGTAACAGTTTCATCATCCCCTTATACTTCTATCTCTCATCCTTCACTTACTAACATACCAAACAATTTTATGTATACTCAAAGATCTCCTAATTCATTTTATCCCACCAATAATGCTATCAGATATCTCAATACATCTTTTTGTTTCCTAGGTGAAGGGATAAATTTGAACTATGTACATCATCCAAAAGTTCTTTTTTTTTACTTCATATTTGATGAAACACACATTCTTGACCCAAATCCCATAGTTCCTTCTTCATTAACATTGAGCACTAAGGATTTCCCTTTTTTGATAGTTTCCACTTTCTTATAAATTCCTATATCATCCTTTTGAGTATCCTTTAACCTTTCCAAAAGAGGCGGTTGAACAATAATTTGTGAAAGGATTGATTATGTTCATTTCTTTATGATTCCCATGTCCATCTTCATCAAATATAATAATATTGGATCCTTTTCAATTTTCATCAATGATAGAATTTCTGGGTCCTTTCTAGTTAGAGTATCCACCACCTTGTTCACTTTCCTAGGGTGGTAATATATTGAGCAGTCATAGACTTTCATCAGCTTTAACCATATTTGTTGGTGTATATTCAACTCTTTCTGTATTAATATATACTTGAGGATTTTGTGGTCCATATATATTTCATACTTCTCCACAAAGAAGTAATGTTGCCAAATTTTTGATGTGAATATCACTGAAACCAACTCCATCTCATGCGTTGGATATTTTTTCTCATGAATTTTCAATTTCCTTGAAGCATAGGCAAAGACTTTTTTATTTTTCATCAACACACAACCCAAGCCCTTCTTCGAAGCATCACTAAATACCACAAAAAGTTCTCCACTTGTGGGTAGTGTGAGCATGGGTGCAATGATAAGCCTCCTTTTTTAACTCCTTTAATCTTCCATCACATTCATAACTCCAAGAAAACTTTACTCCCTTCCAAGTTAGCTTGGTAAGAGGGTTGGAAAATCATGAGAAATTTCTCACAAATTGGCGATAATATCCAGCTAACCCTAGGAAGCTATGAATATCCATTACCGATGTTAGCCTCATCCATCCACCAATTGCAGCTATCTTAGAGGGATCCATAGATATCCCATTTCTTGGGATGATATGACCCATGAATGAGACCTCCTTCAACCAAAACACACAATTTCTATACTTTTCATAGATATTCTCCTTTCCCAAGGTCTCTAGTATAGTTCTTAGATACTCCTCATGCTCCTCCTTGGTTTTGGAGTATATTAGAATATCATCTATAAAGACTACAAAAAATTTGTCAAGGTAATATTTAAATATTATATTCATCAAGTCCATGATTATTTCTAGAAAATTAGTGAGTCCGAAAGGCATTACTATGAATTCATAGTTTCTGTACATTGTATGAAAAGCAGTCTTGGGGATTTCCTCCCTCTCCACCCTTACTTGGTAATATCCTGACCGAAAATCCACCTTGGAGAAGTATTGTACTCCACTTAACTAATTTAACAAGTCATCAATTTGGGGTAGAGGATACTTTTTATTTATCATGATTTTGTTGAGCTCACAATAATCAATACAAAGGCGCATTGAATGACCCTTCTTCTTGATAAAGAGGACTAGTGCACCTCATGGTTATGCACTTGGGCATATGAACCCTTTATCCAGATTCTCATGTAGTTGTTTCTTAATCTCCTAAAGCTCTAAAAAATCCATTCTATATAGATTCTTGGATATTGGAAATGTCCCAGGTATAATATAAATTAAGAATTCAACATCTCTTATAAGAGGAAGACTAGACAATTCCTTGGGAAACACTTCAATGAATTCCCTCACAATAGGCATGTCTTCAAGGATGGTTGTTTTCTTAGACTCAATCATCTGAGCTAGATACACATGCTCATAGGGCAGTAATATCCACTCTTGAGATGATGGTGCTAAAGAAGATTTATCTTCCTCCTTTCACTTATATAGAATTAGGGGTCGATTCTCTATATGGAGAGTGATTTCCCTCTCATGACAATTTATGTTGGTTATATATAAGAAAAGCCAATCCATGTTGAAAATTGCATCAAATTACACCAGAGGTAGTATGAAGTAGTTATACAGGAAGTTCATTCCATAAATTATGACAGGGGAGGAGTTATATTCATGGGATGCAATGATTACCCCATTTTCCATACTCACTAACATCTTTACTTCCATGATTTTTGGGGGTGTTGGGATTGCTATAATAAACTTTCGGGATATAAAAGAATGTGTAGAACTAGAATAAAAAAGTATGTTCGCTATTCTTGAATGAATAACTAGAGTACCTGTCACCACTTCGTTTCCGGGGTTCACTTCAGTGGTAGTGATGGAAAAAGCTCACCCTTACTACCTTGGATGATGTTATTTGCCTCTAAAACCCTTAGATTAGGGAACTAATTTTCAAGGTTTCCTTCTTCTTTGTAGTTGAAGTAATGAAAAACGTGTTGAGGGTCGAACAGAGTGTTCCTATCCTCTATCATAGTCGTGGGTTTTTATTATCATCATTTAACATCTATGTGACCTTCTATTCCACACCTAAAGCATTTTCTCATCCCCTTTATGAAATTTTTAGGGTGCTTCTTTCTGCACTTTGGTAAGTGGGGTGATAGATTCTCTTAGCATCATTGAATTTATCCATCAGACCTCTAGAATTGAAGTCCACCTTATGCTTCTTATCCCCAGGACACCCCTAAGTTTCTCTAATCTCCATTTCAAATTTGTAGGCACATTGGAAAATTTTGTCATAGCTATTGAAGTCACGGATCACCAGGTATTTCCATAGTCTTGGTTTTATCCCACCAAATAAGTGGCCAACCTTAAATTTGGGGGTAATGAAAAATCCAGAGGTGTATCGTGAAAGTCTTGTGAGGTTTTCCTCTTACACTCTAATGGATTCGTCATCTTTTTGCTTCCGGGAAAGGAAGTCCATTTCCATCTTAAGACGGAGGGTGTGAGGAAAATATTTATCGAAAAACATTTTTTGGAAATACTTCCATTCTAATGCCACGATCTCCTCCTCAGGCTTCAAATTGTTGATCAATGTCCACCATTGATCAGCTTC
This sequence comes from Viscum album, assembly GCA_963277665.1. Taxonomy (NCBI): domain Eukaryota; kingdom Viridiplantae; phylum Streptophyta; class Magnoliopsida; order Santalales; family Viscaceae; genus Viscum; species Viscum album. The sequence continues at coordinate 1,284,545,671 of OY728150.1, read as the reverse complement.
ACCCACCATATGATAAGAATCCCGAAGTACATTCTATTTTTTAAAACATTTAAGGATGGATAAGATATTCTCAATGGAGTTGATCCATTGTTTGAGGATTGAGTGATTATACGATCTATTAAAAATAAAAGGCCTTTGTCTCATGAAGATCTCGATTACAACTTGTTCTTTCTTGGGGGGGGGGGGTTGAACATTCCTATTGACCCATGTTTCTATTCAAATCTTGATTTAACTGAGAGAGTATCACGACAAAGTTTATGATTCCCGATCCCATTGGATTGGGCATCTCATCAGAATCGTCATCACATTGATCTTCACATCTATTTTTAGCCCAATTCCTCCTATTATCAACCATTGGATAGAATAAAAGGAAATTTATGGGTAACACATACAGGGTAATCCAAGGAAAAAATTGGATGACTTATAAATAACTTTTATTTTCTTAACTTATGAATCTATAGGCTTTAATCTATGTTATCCATGATCTACTTCCAAAAATTTATTCTTAGGGGAAGTTTTTTATTCCCTTAACAATGGTTCATACTAAGATTGTGAATTTACCAAAGAATATCCCTCAAGAGTGTCGTAAATGAGAGTGAAACAAGGCCTGTTTTTGTGTACCAAGATACCCTGGGTCAAGCTCGAAACTCCTTATTAGATTTTTCACTCCTAGGAACATCTATTACAAAGGCACCTCTACCCGATTGTATCCAGATAGGGATGTATTTTCTTGATAAACCACTTAATAAATACTCACCAAAACTTAGGTATGTTTTTATTATACTTATTATTATCCCTAAGCCTTTCACTAGGGTTTTCTAATCCTAATCCCAAAAATAACAAAACCTATCCTATGATACCAACTATAACAACCCTGATATTTATTACACACATAAACATGATTTATTACATAAAATTGTACTTAAGACAACTCTAAGGATTTATAAGTCTAGTGTCTTGGGAAATTAAAAACACTACATAACAACTTAGGACATAAAAATACAATATCTTTATTGAAAACTTCCTTTACATGACTACTATATTCATTCGTACTTAGCATTGCATTGGATAACCTTAGGACATGCATAAGAAAAGGGTGAGCTATAAATCCCATTAAGTGAGTAAAAACGATATAACATGAAGAATACAATACATTTTAGGAAATAGGAATATAAAAGGATCATGAGAAAAACATGAACATACAGTCATGATATAGCACGATTATCATAACATGGAAATGTGGAAACAACACTTAACATGGTATTAGAATGAGCCAAGGCTCATTGAACATAGAGCAAGAGTAAACCCTCATGGAACTTGAATTTGCATGAGTAAACCCTCATTGCACTTGACATATCATGATACTAATATTTACCCAATGCATTTGAGCACTATCAGGGTGCACCCTTCTTAAACATTTCATTTCATGCATAAGTGTGGCACATAGACCATACACCATGAATTCATTAAACATCATAATTTATTACACAAATAATAGATATGGAATACATATATATAATTCCTTAATAAAAAATCACATGTTCATAAAGGTGAATACCCTTGATAAATAAATGAGTATGGTATTCACTTACATGATGTTTTTGGCATTGAAATTATGCTATAACTTCGGCAGTATAACGAAGTTTAATAGGAATCATAAAAGGGGTTGATGAGAGAGAAAGGGTATTTAATAATTTATAAATGAAATGGAAATTAAGGGGGGTCATGTAAAATAATATTATAACATAATGTAATGTAATTGAAATTCATAATATAAAAGAATTTCTTGAATGTAAATGAGAAGAGAGAAATTCCTTACGGAATTTTTACATAGTAACAGGTGTACATGGGAAGAATTAATGAGAGAGAAAGGGGTATATCATCATTAAAAAATAAGGAGGAAAGTATGAGGGAGGTTAGGAATCATACCCAAACATTTATAATTGAAAATAAAAGGGCATAAAAATATAAGAAAACTTGGACATAAATAAGGAAGGAAATCCCTTACAGAATTTCGGTATAGTAACAGGTGTACATGGAAGGCATTAATGAGATAAAAAGAGGTCTATAATCATTAAAACATAAGGAGTAAAGTATGGGGGAGGTGAAAAATCAAACCCCAACATTTTTAATTGAAAACTAAAAGGTATAACAATATAAAGAAATTTGGACAAAAATGAGAAAGGGAGAAATCCCTTACTTGGAAGCGTGATCCCAAAGGCTTGATAGAGGTTTCTTGGGAGCTAGAGAACCTTGGGAGGATTATAGAGAGAAGAGGGTAGGGGTTGGTCAAGCTCAAAATGCTTTTAGTGAAGAGGAAGTGGGATCTTGGGTGGGTTTATATAGGAAAAGAGTGGGAATTATTTATTATTTATGTTTTGGTCACCACACATTAAACTAATAAAAAATACAAACCAAACCATGGGTTGGCCATGGTTTTTGAAAAAGGGGAGTAGAAAACATTATTTTATAAGTCCAATGGCCTAAATTATTAAAATATTAGACTTTATTATGTGGAGGTGAGTCACACTCTCAAGGAAATCAATTTAAAAATCTAAAATGTTTTATAAGTCTTGGAGGGTCCACTAAAGCTTTGTAAAATAAATCAAAAAACCCTAAAATCACATTATTTTAATGGTAAAAGATATATTGGACGAAAATAATGTTTATAGTATTTTATTACATCACTATTTGGTCATTATTATGTCATAAAACACATTATATATTTTAACGGTATTTATTTTTCACCAAAAAATCCAACTATCTCAGAAAATTATGAAAAATTCACCATTGGATAATTTTGACGTCATGATTACAAAAATAATATTCAATTTATCCAAATAATTTTCTAAATATGTTAATTTTTACTTTTTAAAATAAAAACCAACATTTATTGAAAATTCATGGGTTTTGACAAAAACAACTTTCAAACCTTAACAAAAATCACAATTGTACTCATAATATTTATAAAATAATTTATATTTAATAAAAATTAATTTAGTGAAAATATTTTATTAAAATATTATTTAATTAAAAAATCCATTAATTCATCAAAATAGACTAAAAATTCTATTTTTTCTTTAAAAACTATTTAAAAGTAACACTAATAAAATGAATGTATATTCTCTATAAAAAAATAATGTACATAATCTTAGTTCTAGGTACTTGTTATAACACCCTCATAAGACCGAAGGGTAAGGTGTGCAATGGTGACAAAATCTTGGTGCGGCTCGGATAACATCACTTAGGTGGTAATCTCAATTAACTTCCACTTCTCCCATAGGTAGTTCCGTTCGAGCTTAACGTGTTGAAGCTTGGCTTGGGCTTGGTCAAGAGCGAAGCCCAATGATGCTACCTCCTTTCCAAGATATGAAAAATGGGGCTTGTATGGATAAATTCTACTAGATGAGGCCATCACTTCCTTTGTCTGAGTAAATTGGATTTGTTAAAGCCCTATATTTTTACTAATCATGTGATCACTATTCAACAACTATATTAGCAACAATCATAATTCTTAATGGTATTTTAAAATCCAAAAACATAAAACCAAGGAAGTGCATATGTTTTATCTAACCATTTACATAATAATACCCTAAATTATATCAAGAGGAATTTCCATTAATAAATGTTTGGGTCATTACAGATACAATCTTTAGGAATAAACCAAGGATTAAAGAACATATAAACACAACTTAAATCTAAAATAGAGTCCCAAAATAGGAAATAATTCCCACTAAAAGAGTACGATGATCCCAAACTCCCATCCTCTCGACCAATGGATGTCACTAGACAAATTTTCATCCAACGAGTGCCTAATTTTGGAATGTAGGTCCATGAATCATGGATACCAGGGTCGTTGGGTGTTTCTAGCTCCATGAATAAACCCGCTAGAGACCATTCGAGGAAGTCATATCCTAAGAGAACCGATTGTACAAATAATTAACCCCCTGAAATCACCCACTATGACCAGTTTACCATGGAACCTCATTAATAATAAATATGGGACAAATTTACCAGTCCCCATGGGTTCAATCCAATTCCCCATAAAGGATAATGATGCGGATCAGTTCAAAACAAAGATGAAGACATGAAAGTCTCTATAATAATGGATGAATGCCTTTCACCTGTTAGACTATTATTTGAATTTTACCCAAACACGTACACACGAAACCTTAAAAATAGTTAACCCGATGTGAATCCTCAACCAAGGTGGTGGTTTTACCCCACTCAAGCCCTCACCTTACAAAAAAAGGAAAGGGGCCAAGCTAAATTATAAAATATGAATATGTTCAAGAGATGCTACTTTGATGGGGTTTTGATGTCAATATATGTCATATATATATATATTGTAGGTTTCCATAGAGTAACCTTCTATCAAAATGGAATCCTGAAAACCTATGCATACAAGCACCTCAATGATCTCATAGGTGGTCGGGGCCCCATTAAATAGCAGTACCCCCTATCAAACCCAACATCTTCAATGCTGGGTATCCAACATGCTGATAAAAGAGTACCACCAAAATGGTACTCTCCCAACAGTGAAGGTGGCAAGAAAAGCCCTCTGATCAGAAAAATCTTGCCAACCACCTCCTCAGTTGTGACCAACACCCTAGCACAAGGTGACTCCAGTGGTCGTTTTGAACCATTTTTGGAGCCTATCCCTAGAATGCGACAACAAGTACCTCCCATATATCAGGGAGGTAGATAAAGTCGATGATGATGACTTCATATTAACCACACATGGGTCTTACTCATGGGACACTACCATAGAGCATCACCGAAAACACCGCGCGACCAAGTATCCTCACACTGAAGAGGATATTATGCTGAGGAAAAATGCTGAAGTCCAAAAGACATGGGCCCCTCAGGCTTCTCACTGAGGGAAGGAGACATATAATCAGAAACATGATATCACCTTGATTATTGAAGAGGAATTACACCGTAAAAACTTAGCAACATTCAATGGGAAGATATATAACTATGCCCCCTCCAATTAAGCCCACAATGAAAATAGGGTGGAATAATATGAGTACGTGCACATTCCTGCCAGTGATTTCTGATCCTACCATATAAAAAGAGCGGAAAATTTCTGGTAGATGTAGATATTTTCCAATGCACAAGAATACCATCACCCAAAGAGGATGAAAACCAGCTACATGAAGGCACAAATACTTACTGATGTGTATTAAGCCCTCCATCCAAATAGGGCAGCAAAAAAAATATAAGTTGATCTAAATTCTTGTGGATGCATATCAAGTCCGTGAGACAAATACAGTGGCAAGAAAGAAGAATAAAATTCATACTTGTGAATATGAATCCCACCATTCAAATATGGTGGCAACCAGAGAAGACAACCAGCGGTGGACTCATTCCTCTATCCCGACATAGGATAAATGCCAGTATCAACTGACAACCTATGGAGGAATGGAGTAGGAACCAAATCCTACTCCAACATTAGAATGGGACTTCATACCTATTACAACTGAAGATGTATCACAAAAAATATTGGCAATGATGGAAGATCATACATCGATTCCAGACCATATCCTCCAAACATGACAAGATATCATTGCATCAGTGGAAAATGTGAGGAACCAGGCCCATGACCTAGTTTCCTCAAATAGAATGACATACTTGAAAAATGTTTTAGTCACACCAGATCAGTTATGCATCCCTACTCCAGTATATGAGGGTCGATGAAAATATCCCATGATACATAGACAATCGTATTTGGAACAAATACCTATTTCAACTGGGGGATGCCAGTCCAACGTGGTGGCCACTCCAAGGCAGGAATATATCCCTACCAAAACTGAAGATATTCATCGGCGTATCTTAGAAAAATCACTGGAACCAACAAGACATTGAACCATATATGAATTTCATTTCCAACAGAAGATGACCCAGGTTACCTACAAGAGATAGACCAAAAATTAAATACACCAAAGGAAACCAGAAAATGAAGAGCACATACATGATCCTACTATACTGGAAGCTAGAGTTCTTTATTTCCTTGAGCATATATTAATAAAGGCTCAAGACCCTATCATCCCATTACCAAATCATAGAAGTGACAGTAAAAGTTGAAAAGGACCTCCCCATAATGTTGCTACCAGTAGCTCTGAAGTTACTCCCTAGAGCACCCACAAGGCCTTACTCTATGTGCTAAGAATGATTGATCACAAGAGCCTATCTCTTGATGTGTTTCAGGGTATCCATCCTCTTGACCAGAAGATCAGATAGCAAGAAGGTCCTCCCCTCACTATCGCCTACCCTGATGGTCCTCCCTAGGGTATACGATGCAGATATGATTCTCCCTATATTCGGATGGCAATTCATGATGGTAGTCCTCACCATGATGACATCCATTGTGAAGGCCCTCCCCACAATGGAAGTTTCTATGAAGGCCCTCCCTATAGAAACTACAAGCAACAAGACTGTCCTACCCTCATTGCAGTACATCTTGAAGGCCCTCCCCAGTATGTACACTATATAAATTCTCCCTACAACCAGATATCAAGTTATTATAATAGTCATCACCATCATAATAGTCATCGAGAAGGTCCTCCCCTCAGTGACATCAAGCATCCATATGGTCCTCCACTCGCTGTAGCCCTCCCTGAAGTTCCTCCCCAGGGTATATGCCAAAGGGACACTCCCCACGGTCGGGCATCAAGTTGCAATGGTAGCCCTCACCACTGTAGCACCAATTGCAAAGGTCCCCCCCACAATCAAAATTCACACTAGCAAGAAGTCCCTCCCCTTGCTGTAAAAATGTGATAAAGCCCTCCTACACCGAGGGACTTGAAAAAATGGAGTCATACATGTCAAAAACTCTATCAATGATGAGTGATATCCTTTCTCAACTAGAGGATGGTACAAGGCCACACTCATCTTCCAATACACCCCCACACTACTCACATATTGATGAGTCTCTTACTAGCATGACTGCTTGGAATGAAATTATTAAGAAGCATTCAATATGGGCATATCAAGTAGAAGAGTCCCTGGAAGAACAACAGTAGGATATGTTTCTCGTGATAAGAAAAATAACAAAGGATAATATACCAGTGATGTATTGGCCCACAACCACTTCTCACTTTTACATACCAAGGGAGTTGTCTAAGTAATGTATGCACAACATTTGCCTCAATATTTGGACTAATCTTCACTAGCTAAAAGAAAAATTCTTTCCCAATAACAACCCTTCTCTTTATTACACACTAAAACATGATTTATTACATAAAACCTTCACTTGATACAACATATAAGATTGAGAGGTCTAGTGTATTTGGAGATTAGAAACATTACATAACAACTTAAAACATAGAACAAAACATCTTATTAAAAACATCATTTACATGACCACTACATTCCCTCGTACTTAGCATTGCATGGGATAACCTGAGAACATGCATAAGAAAAGGGTGAGCTATAAAGTCCAGTAAGGGAGTAAACAAGGAATAACATGAAGATTAAAATAAATTTTAGGAAATAGGAATATCAATGGAGCACAATAGAAACATAAACATAAAGGCATGATAAATCATGATAATCATAACATGGAAACATGGCAACAACACTTAACATGGAATTAACATGAGCCAAGGATCATTGCACATAGAGCATGAGTAAACCCTAATTGCACATGAAGCATGATTAAACCCTCATCATACTTTAATTAGAATAAGTCAACAATAATTGAACATGACGTATCATGATACTATACTTTACCCAATGCATTAGAGTGCTATTAGGGCGAACCCTTCTTAAACAATTCATTTCATGCATAAGTGTGCCACATAGATCATAAAACATGGATTCATTAAAAATAATCATTTATTACATGATAAAGTAATGTGGAATTCATACATGAAACTCTATAATCAATAAGTTAATGTGCATAAAGGTGAATACCCTTGATAGATAAATGGTTATGGTATTCACTACACAATGACTTTGGCTTGGAAAAACGTTGTGCAATTTCGGCAGCATAACGGCATGACATAAGAATTAATAAAAATTGTTGATGAGAGAGAAAGGGTTGTCTCATCATATGTACATGAAATGGATAGTAAGGGGGTAATATAAATACATGTCCCAACAATTTTAATGGAATTTAGATTCATGATACAAAATAATTGCTTGAATGTAAATGAGGAGAGAGAAATTCCTTTCAGAATTTCGGCATAGTAACAGGTGTACATGGGGGGAATTTAGTGAGAGATAAAGGGGTATATAATCATTAAAACATAAATAGGGCAGTATGGGGGAGGTGAAAAATCATAACCCAACATTTATAATTGAAAATAAAAGGGCAAAACAATATTAAGAAACTTGGATAAAAAGAGAAAAGTAGGAATCCCTTACTTGGAAGTGTGATCCCAAAGGCTTAAGAGAGGATTCTTGGGAGCTTGGGGTGCCTTGAGAGGATTATAGAGAGAGGAGGGAAGAGGTTGGTCGAACTAAAAGGGCTTTTAGTGAAGAGGAATTGGGAGCTTGGGTGGGTTTATATAGGAAAGGAGAGGGAATTCTTTATTATTTAGGTTTGAGACACCTCACATTAAACTAATCAAAACTACAAACCAGCCCATGGTTTTTCCCAAAGGGGAGAGGAAAAAAATATTTTATAAGGACAATTGCCGAACTTCTTAAAATAATAGGGTTCTCTTATGTGGCCATGAGTCACACTCTCAAGGAAAACAATTAAAAAAGACCAAATGTTTTATAAGCCTTGAAGGGTCCACTAAAGCTTTGTAAAATAAATCAAAAAAAAACAAAAATCACATTATTTTAATGGTAAAACATATATTGGCTGAATATAATATTTATAGTATTTTATTACTCACAATTGGGTCATTATGATGTCATAAAACACATTATATATTTAAATGATATTTAATTTTTACCAAAAAATTCGACTGTCTCAGAAAATTATGAAAAATTCACCGTTGGATAATTTTGACATCCTGATTCCAAAAATTATATGAATTTTATCTAAATTATTTTCTAAATATGTGAATTTTTACTTTTAAAATAAAAACCGACATTTATTGAAAATTCATGGGTTTTGACAAAAATAGCTTTCAAAACTTAATAAAAATTACAATTGCATTCCTAAAATTATACGATAATTTATATTTAATAAAAAAGTAATTTAATAATAATAATAATAATTTATTAAAATATTATTTAATTCAAAAATCCATTAATTCATCAAAATAGATATCTTAGTAGAATATTAACTAAAAATACTATTTGTTCTTTAAAAACTATTTAGAAACTAACAATAATAAAAAGAATGTATATTATCTATACAAGAATAATGTACGTAATCTTAGTACTAGGGTATTATTACATAACCCCTTAAAACACCCGCATAATACCTTAGGATAAGGTGTGTGATGGTGACAGACTCTTGGGGTGGCTTGGATAACATTGCTCGAGTTGTAATCTCTATCAACTTCCACTTCTCTCAAAGGTGGTTCCACTTGAGATTAACGTATTCAAGATTTGATTGGGATTGGTCAAGAGAGAAGCCCAATGACACCACCATCTTTCTGAGATTCAAAAAATGGGCTTTGTATGGGGCAAGTCTACTGGATGAGGCCATCGCTTCCTTTGTCAGAGTAAATTGGATTTGTTAAAGCCCTATATTTATACCAATCATGTGATCACTGTTCAACGACTATATTACCAACGATCACAATTCTTAATATAATTTTAAAATCCAAAACATAGAACCAAATAAGTGCATATGTTTTATATAACCATAAGAAAACATTTAAATAGACCAAGAGGAATTTTCATTAATAAATTTTTGGGTCATTAAAATCTTCCCCTCTTAAGAAATTTCACCCTTAAAATTTCCTTTTCCCACACTAAAACAGATGTGGTTAACTTTTCTTCATCACTTCCTCTAATTCCCATGCCGCTTCTTTAAACTTGTGGTTTTTCCACAACACCTTGACGAGAGGCATTATCTTATTTATTATAACTTTTTCTCTACAATATAAGATCGTCACTCGTTAATCCTCATAAGAAAGATCATCCTATAACTATACTACCTATGAATAGAGTACATGTTAAGGGCCTGTTATGTACTTCCTTAAGTGGGATACATGAAATAAATCATGTACTTTGGCCATGGTAGGTGGAAGTGCTAGTCGATAGGCCACAACCCTGACACGATCAAGAATCTCGAAGGGGATGATGTACCTAGGACTTAACTTCCCTTTCTTTCCAAACCTCATGACCTTATTTCATAGAGATATGTGTAGAAATACCATATCTACAACTTTAAACTCAAGGTCTTGTCGATGGTTATCTGTATAACTCTTTTGTTGACTCTAGGCTGCCTTGATATGCTGCTGAATGGTTTTTACCTTCTCCACCATTTCTTTGACCATTTCTGGTCTTAACATCTTACGCTCACCGACTTCATCCCAACATGATGATGTTCTACACCTATTCCCATACAGGGCTTCATAAGGTGTCATTCAAATGCGTGAGTGTAAATTGTTATTGTAAGAGAATTCAACAAGTGGAAGATGTTGGTCCCACCCTTCTTTGAAGTCTATAGAACATGATATTAACCTATCCTCCAGTGTCTGAATAGTTCACTCAAATTTGCCATCAGTTTGAGGATGATAGGCTGTAATGAAGTTCAATTCAGTATCTAAAGCATGTTGATGACTCTTCCAAAACTTAGAGGTGAATCTTGGATCTTGATCGAATACAATAAATAGTGGTACTCCATGTAGCCTTACCACTTTTCGGATATATATCTGTGCCAGTTGATCTAATGAGAAATCCTCCCAAATTTCAATGAAGTGTGAAGACTTTGTAAGATGATACAAAACAACCCAAATTGCATTGTTTCCTTTGGATGTCTTCAGAAGTCCGGTGACAAAGTCCATAGTGATGTTATTCTATTTCCATGTTGGTATGGGTAATTGTTGCATCATCCCCTTAAACTTATGCCTCTTTGCCTTCACTTACTTACACACCAGACATTTTGATGTATACTTAGTGATCTAATTCTTCATATTATCCCAGCAATAATGCTCTCGTAGATCTCGATACATCTTTGTGTTTCCTGGGTGAATAGAGAAATTTGAACTATGTGCATCATCCAAAAGTTCCTTATTCATCTCTAGACTTGATGGAACACATAGTCTTTTCCCAAATCTCACAATTCCTTCTTCATTAACATTGAACTCAGAGGATTTCCCTTTTCTGATAGCTTCCACTTTCTTCTGAATTCCCACATAATCCTTTTGAGCATCCTTTAACCTTTCCAAAATAGATGGTTGAGAAATCATTTATGAAAGGATTGATGAGGTTCCCTTGTTTATGATTCCCATATCCATATTCATCAAATATAAGAAGATTGGATCCTTTTAAATTCTCATTAATGATAGAATCACTGGGTCCTTTATACTTAGAGCATATTCCACCTTGTTCGCTTTCCCAGGGTGGTAATGGATTGAGCAGTCATAGTCTTTGATCAGCTATAACCATCTTCATTGGCACATGTTCAACTCTTTTTGTGTGAATATATACTTGATGCTTTTGTGGTCCGTATACATTTCACACTTCTCCCCAAAGAGATAATGCTGCCAAAATTTTAAAGTGAAGATCACTGCAGAAAACTCCAGATCATGTGTTGGATAATTCTACTCATGAAATTTAAATTGACTTGAAGCATAGGAAATGACTTTATCATTTTGAATCAACACACATCCCAGTACCTTCTTCTAACCATCACTGAATACCACAAAAAGTTCTCTACTTGTGGGTAATGTGAGCAAGGGCATAGTGATAATACTCCTTTCCAACTCCTTGAAGGTTTATTTACATTCATCACTCCAAGAAAAATTTACTCCCTTCTGAGTTAGCTTGGTAATAGGATTGGACAATCGTGAGAAATTTATCACAAATCATCGATAATATCCCAATAACCCCAAGAAGATACAGATATCCATTACTGATGTTGGACTCGACCATCCCTCTATTGTAGTTGCCTTGTAGGGATCTACAAATATCTCATTTATTGTGATGATATGGCCCAAGAATGAGACCTCATTCAATCAGAACTCACACTTGCTATACTTTTCATAGAGATTCTCCTTTCACAAGGTATCTATTACAATTATTAGATACTCCTCATGATCCTCCTTGGTTTTGGAGTATATTAGAATATCTTCTATAAAGACTACCAAAATGTTTTCAAGGTAATCTCTAAATAATCTATTCATCAAGTCCATGAAAATTACTAGATCATTTAGTGAGTCTGAAAGTCATTACTATGAATTCATAGTGCCCATATCTTGTATGAAAAGAAGTCTTGGGGATATCTTCCTTCTTCACCCTTACTTGATAATATCCCGACAGAAAATATACCTTGTAGAAGTATTTTTCTCCACATAGATGATCAAACAAGCCATCAATTCATGAGAGAGGATACTTTTTCTTTATCGTGATTTTTTTAAGATCACTATAATTGATTCAAGTCTCATTGACCCATCCTTCTTCTTATCGAAGAGGACTGGTGCACCCCATGGAGAAACACTTAGGCGTATAAACCCTTTATCCAGATTCTCCTGTAGTTGTTTCTTTAGCTCCTCAAGCTCCAAAATAACCATTCTTTACGGAGTCTTGGATATTGGAAATGCCCCAGGTATAAGATCAATTGATAATTCAACATTTGTTTTAGGAGGAAGACTAGGCAATTCCTCGGGAAACACTTCAAGGAATTCCATCAAAATAAGCATGTCTTTAAAGATGGTTGCCTCTTTAGAATCAATCATCTAATCTTGATACATGTACTCATAGGGAATTAATATCCATGCTTGAGATGATGTAGCTAAAGAATATTCACCTTCCTCCTTGCACTTGTACAGAATCAGGGGTCGATTCTTCACATGGAGAGTGATTTCCCTCTCACAACAATTTATGTTGTCTCTATATAAGGAAAGCCAATCCATGTCCATAATTGCATCAAATTCCACCCGAGGGAGTATGATGAGGTTTTCCGAGAAGTTCAATCCACCGATTGTGACAGAGGAGGAGTTATATTCATGGGATGCAATGATTGCCCCATTTTCCGTACTTACCAACATCTTTACTTCCATGATTTGTGGTGGTGTTTGGTAAAGAAGTATTTTTTCTATTCTTGAATGAATAACTAGCATACCTGTTACCACTTCATTGTCGGGGTTCAATTCGGAGATAGTGATGGAAAAAGCTCTCCCTTGCTGCCTTGGAGGTTGTTGGTTGCCTCTGAAAAACCTTGGCTTAGGGTAATGATTTTCAAGATGCCCTGGTTCATTGTAGTTGAAGCAATGAACAATGCATTGAGAGTTGAACAGATCGTTCCTCTCCTTTTTTCACCTTATGCTTATTAACCCCATGATACCCTTGAGGTTTACTGATCTCCATTTCAATCTTGAGGTCACATCAGACAATTTCTTCATAGCTATCAATGTTGGGATCGCCTGGGATTTCCCCAAGCTAGGTTTCATCCCACCAAAGAAGCTGCCAACCTTGAATTCGAGGGTAATGATAAATACAGAAGCGTATTGTGAAAGCCTTGTGAAGTTTTACTCATACTCTCTAATAGATTCATTGAATTTTTTCTTGAGGGAAAGGAAGTCCCTTTCCAGCTTAAGCTAGAGGGTGTGCAAACAATATTTATCAAAAAAAATCTTCTGGAAATCCTTCCATTCCAACGCATCAATCTCATCCTCAGGCTTCATATTTTTGATCAATTTCCACCATTGATCGACTTCACCCTTCATATGATAAGCATCTAGAAGAACCATCTCTTGTTTGAAACATTGAAGGATGGGGAAGATATTTTCAATGGAGTTGATCCATTATTCGGAGATTGAGGGATCATATGATCCATTAAAAGTAGGAGGCCTTTGTATCATGAAGCTCTCGATAGTGACTTCTTCTTTCTTAGGGGGGTTGAATGTTCCTCTTGAACCATTTTTATATTCAAATCTTGAGTTAACTGAGAGTTAATCATGACAAATTTTGTGATTCCCACTCCCATCGGATTAAGAATCTTATTAACACAGTAATCACATTGATCTTCACATTAGTTGTTAGCCCGGGTCCTCCTATTATCGGACATTGGCTGGAATAAAAGAAAATTTAGGGGTTACACATAAAGAGTAATCCAAGGACAAAATATATGACTTATAAATAGATTTTATTTCCTTAACTTATGAATCTATAGGCTTCAATCTATGCTATCCAACATATATTCTTAGGGGATTGTTTTTCCTTAATAATGGTTCATACTAAGAGTGCATAAAGGCCTGGTTTCGTGTACCAGGATACCCTGGGTCAAACCTGAAACACCTTGACAAGGTTTTCACCTCTATGTACATCTGTTCCAGAGCCTCCTCTACTTGCTCGTATCGAGATAGTTATGTATTTGTTTGATAAACCACTTAATCAATACCCACCAAAACTTAGAGATGTTTTTATTACACTTAGTATTGTCTCTAAGTCTTCACTAGGGTTTTCTAATCCTAATCCCAAAATTAACTAAACCTATCCTCTGATAGAAACTATGACAACCCTACTCTTTATTACACACTAAAACATGATTTATTACATAAAACATTCAATTGATACAACATATAATATCGAGAGGTATAGTGTCTTTGGGGCTTAGGAACATTACATAACAACTTAAAACATATAATGAAACATATTATTGAAAACTTCCTTTACATGTCCACTACATTCCCTCGTACTTAGCATTGCATGGGATAACCTAAGAATATGCATAAGAAAAAGGTGAACTATAAAGCCCAGTAAGGGAGTAAAAAAAGAATAAAATGAAGATTAAAATACATATTAGGCAATATAAATATCAATTTATTAGAAGAGAAACATGAACATAAATGCATTAAAAATCATGATAATCATAACATGGATATGTGGCAACAACACTTAACATGGAATTAGCATGAGCCAAGGATCATTGCACATGGAGCCTGAGTAAACCTTCATTGCACATGAATCACGAGTAAAACCTCTTTGCAATTTAATTATAATGATTCAACACTCATTGGACATGATTTATCATGATACAATACTTTACCCAATGCATTGGAGTGCTATTAGGGAACACCCTTCTTAAACATTTCATTTCATGCATAAGTGTGCCACATGGATCATAAAACATGGATTCATTAAAAAAATAATTTATTCCATGATAAAGGAATGTGGAATTAATACATTAAACTCTATAATAAATATGTAAATGTGCATAAAGGTGAATACCCTTGATAGAGAAATGGGTACGGTATTCACTACATAATGACTTTGTCTTGGAAAAATGTTGTGGAATTTCGGAGCATAACAGCGTGACATAAGAATTCATAAAACTGGTTGATGAGAGATTAAGGGGTGTCTCATAATATGTACATGAAATGGACCGTAAGGGGGGTAATATAGATACATGTACCAACAATTTTAATGGAATTTAGATTCATAATACAAAAGAATTGCTTGAATGTAAATGAGGAGAAATAAATGTCTTTCAGAATTTCAGTATAGTAACAGGTGTACATGAGAGCAATTTAATGAGAGATAAAGGGGTATATCATCATCAAAACATAAATAGGGAAGTATGGTGGAGGTTATAAATCATACCCCAATATTTATAATTTAAAATAAATGGTCATAACAATATTAAGAAATGTCGATAAAAAGAGAAAGGTAGGAATCCCTTACTTGGAAGTGTGATCCCAAAGGCTTAAAAGAGGCTTGAGAGAGGCTTCTTGGGAGCTTGAATCACCTTGGGAGGATTATAGATAGAGGTGGTCAAGGGTTGGTCAAACTACAAAGGCTTTGAGTGAAGAGGAAGTGGGAGCTTGGGTGGGTTTATATAGGAAATGAGAGGGAATTTTTTATTATTTAGGTTTGAGACACATCACATTAAAATAATCAAAACCACAAACCTACCCATGGTTTTTGAAAAAGTGGAGTGGAAAAAAATATTTTATAATGCCAATGGCCGAACTTCTTAAAATAATAGGGTTACTTATGTGGAGGTGAGTCACACTCTAAAGGAAAATAATTTAAAAAGACAAAATGTTTTATAAGCCTTGAAGGGTCCACTAAAGCTTTATAAAATAAATCAAACAAACCCAAAATAAAATTATTTTAATGGAAAGACATATATTTTCTAAACATAATGTTTATATTATTTTATTACATCACTATTGGGTCATTATGATGTCATAAAACACATTATATATTTAAACGATATTTAATTTTTACCCAAAAATTTGACTATCTCAGAAAATTATGAAAAATTCACCATTGGATAAATTAGACATCCTAATTCGCAAAATAATATTAATTTTATCTAAATTATTTTCTAAATATGTGAATTTTTACTTTTAAAATAAAAACTAACATTTATCGAAAATTCACGGGTTTTGACAAAAACAGCTTTCAAACCTTAATAAAAATTAAAATTGCATTCATAAAATTATAGGACAATCTATATTTAATAAAAATTAATTTAATAATAATAATAATAATAATATTTTATTAAAATACTATTTAATTTAAAAATCCTTTAATTCATCAAAATAGATATATTAGTTGAATATTAACTAAAAATACTATTTGTTCTTTAAAAACTATTTACAAAGTAACAATAATAAAAAGAATGTACATTATATATACAAGAATAATGTACATAATCATAGTACTAGGTTCTTGTTACATAACCCCTTAAAACACTCACATAAGACCTTAGGTTAAGGTGCGCAATGGTGATAGACTCTTGGGGTGGCTCGGATAACATTGCTCGAGTGGTAATCTCTATCAACTTCCACTTCTCTCATAGGCGGTTCCGCTCGAGCTTAACATATTCAAGCTCAGCTTGGGCTTGGTCAAGAGTGAATCCCAATGATGCCACCTCCTTTCTGAGCTCCGAAAAATGGGCTTCGTATGGGGAAAGTCAACTGGATGAGGCCATCACTTCCTTTGTCTGAGTAAATTGGATTTGTTAAAGACCTATATTTATACTAATCATACGATCACTATTAAACAACTATATTAGTAACAATAAAAATTATTAAAGGTATTTTAAAATTCAAAACATAGAACCAAATAAGTGCATATGTTTTACATATCCATAAGAAGACATTTAAATAGACCAAGAGAAATTTTCATTAATAATTTTTTGGGTTGTTACATTCCCTATGAAGGGTATACAGACCATGTAAACATATTAGGAGAGCTTCACCATATAATAGACCTAGAAGTATTCCCATCTACATGATGACCATAATCAGAAATGAAAAATAGAAACCTTGATCTGTCTTGCCTCTATGCACTGCACAAGTTGCGTTGCCTCCTCGACGACGCCCCGTCTGGAGTTCATATTCGGGGATGGGGAGAACATGGAGATCTACACTTCACCCCATGTCCCATCTAGAAGACCTCATTAGAAATGACATATTCAAAGGTAATTAACCAAATACAACAATCAAATGAAATCCCTTAGTAAATATGGAATACTCAACAAAAACCTTCCCGGAGTAAGTCTCAAAAGCATCAAGCCCAATGAGATCAATCCATCAAAAAGATTCTGATCCAGGAAACCAAGAACATCCAGTAGGCTTGCTGCTTAAGTAAAGAAAACCAGTAAGTGGTGCTCATGTCCTAAAAATCCAATAGACCCCATGTGGATCAAGTGCCATACTCAGCTCACACCCACATGGGAGTGCATGAAATCAAAAAGGTGGTAATAACAGTGGATACAACCGCAATATAGGAACAACCCCAGCCTATAGTGCTGGGAGAATTTTTAAATCAAAATGCACCTATAAGACCAATAAATCTAGGCCATACTACATCAATGGAGGAATAGGAGAAACCCCATCCCATTGGGTTGGGTGCATTTTTACCTCAATTTCTCACACATCGAATGTCTGTCTTCTCCTGTCTGGTAAGAACAATGAGCAGAGAGGTCAACCATTCAACCCCGTATAATGGTTCATACCTTATAAGATGAAGACACATTTCAAGATAAGATAATGTCTCCCTTCAGGTCAATTTTATCTACGAAGCCCGAAGAATACCATAGAGTGGAAGGAGAAAGTTCAACAAAGGATGCAGAAATCTTTCCTACCATTCGTTACTAGGTACACCACCCACAATGCGTTATGAATAGGTGAATATAGTAAACATCAACCCCATATATCTCATAGAAAATGTTACAAATAGGGAGGATGCAAGAGAAGATGGTTCCCTCTGGGAGGCATCCCACACCGATCCTGATGGTGTGCATACATAGAACCAGAGAACTATCCTAAATTTGGGCTCCCCTTAGTTAATATTCCATTACCTCTTGCATGAATCCCCAAAAAGGAGAAGAATAAATCCTAGGTCATATATGACCCACCTCATCCTCCCCCTAAGAATGTTTCCCTCACACCTAAGGAAAGATTTTCCAAGAAGGAGGAAGAAATGAAAGAGCTCGGGAAAATCAATTCCAAGATGCATCATGAAAGCTATATTGGAGGATGTGTTCCTTAGGCAGAACCTCAACAGGTTCTTCGAGAAGAGCTGCTCCTACCATAGGAACTCATCTTGGTAAATGAAGTTAAGATCAGATTCCAATCCAATATATCACCAAGAACATAAACCTACTTGAATCTAGACTCTAAGTACATCAATAATTCCCTCCACTAGGAAAGTATCCATATTATATTCAAGAAAACCCAAAAAGGATACCCCCTATTGGGTATCCACCCAAAATTCTAGCAGTGCTAGTAAATCCAGATTTCCCCCTATTTCACCCACCCAATCTCATGTACGATAGGATATTCATCAATGGATCTTGAATACAGTTGAGCAACTGATAGCTTGAATAGAAGCTATAGAAGGGTGGCGTGCTCTAATACAACCAGAACATAAACCTTACCCCGATTGGGTGAGAAACATTCCACCACCGCCAAACTTAGGGAACCCCATATTCCCAGTTTTCAATGGTTTGGGGGACCCAAAACATAATCTAATTCACCATGACTCTTATTGTGACCCCATGATGGGAACCCTAGATAAACAAGAGGCAGTAAAACTTAGGTGCTTCGTGCGAAATCTGCAAGGTCCAACCTTTGTATGGTATACTAGATTGTCAGCTAACTCAATCACAGGATGGGAGGACCTCTAGTGATATTTTATCTTCCAGTTTAGTTTGATATTTCATAAGACAATGGTTAGTGATCTCATGAACTACAAGCAACGAGATAATTAAAGGGTTTCAGACTTCATATCCAGATAGAAGGGACTTACTTACTTTCTAAATCAGCCACTCCATCAGGATTAAATGCTCTCTATACGAATCGATAATATCTATGATGAATTTAGAATACCGGTCATCCTATGTAAGTACATAAGTGGGTTCCAATATTTCTCCACCATTTCCCAATGTATAAAATACTCCTTGTAGTGGATCAATCTCAAGTCCCGGTTGGTCCCATAAACTCTAGGGAAATAAATGGGAAAAGAGAAAGCGGATTTTTCATGCTTAAGACACCCTTGACACCAGTTCTAGTTTCAAGGCCTCCACCAAACTGTGTAAAACCCCCTAAATGCCAACAAACACCTACACCTCATCAATATAAGAAAAAAGGGGTGCTAAAAGAAATCGGTTCAAGGAATAAAGAAATACGGTCTAATCATTCTGAGATGACCATGTCTGTGGCTACTTTATTACCGCTTTGAATTGTAATTTGATCTGGACACCAGAGACAAAGTGAACCGATGAAGTGGGTCTTGATGAACATCTAAATTATTTTCCCTATCACCAGATACTGGGGAACACCATCCAGGAGTGATTCGTTTTTAAGGATCTTCTGCAAAAGATAGTGGATTCTAGACAAGTCAAGTTGGGTCCTCTACCATCACAAGTGGCATATGATTCCACCTTAGACCCAAGAGAGGAAGAGGAATGGAAAATAGTCACCATCAAAAAGAGAAAAAATTTGATATTTGGATGACTCAGAAAACAATCAACCGAGCTCATGGAATCCTCCAGGTACAGTTGAAGAAACCAAATGTGCCCCCAATAGCTCATGATGAAACACAACCATCATCCCCAAACCTGCAGTCCTCTGAGGGCTAGATGGGCAGAAAGTAGAAGAAAGAAGATGATCCAACAACAAAGCTGAATCCAGTCTTGAAACTTTTGGACTTCATTCTAGAAGACTTGAAAAAATGGGCACTTCCCCTCCAAATGGAACCATCAGAAGAAGGAAGTTTGATAGAAGCATTTTCAGATTAATAATTTATCTTCATCTCCATTAATTTCATTCACTTGGTGGACCCCTTCTTTGAGGGAGATTATGACCATGAACACGAATTCCCCATGTCCAACCGGAGAGCTATAGGAAGATGGAATAGAGGTTGAGGGTTTCCTAGAAAGCATGATCATGGTAGGAGTCAAATTCTCAGTCCTGCCTTAACTCAAACCATTAAAGTTGCATAAACCTGTAGAAGAACCCTCCAGCAGACACAATAAGAACCAGAATGTTTCTCCACCCCACTAGAAGAAATCTGAGCCCAATCATCTTGGAGTATCTATTATAGGAAGAACATATGTCCAATTTCTTGAGGCATGCAGGTGGACCAATTCATCCATACTCAGAATGCACAACAAAAAAATCAGCTCCTATAATAGAGGTCGGACCATCTACGTCCAAAGCTCAATCCTCTAAAGTGACCATGAAAGAGAATACTCGAGCCAGAAAGTGCCAAAATTTGGAGAAGAAATATGATATTCTGATTTATATGGACTTATTACCAATAAAGCTATCAATCCTAGATTCCTAGAGTCTATCAGTAGACCTTAGGGAGGAACTCATTTAAGCCTTACTAAATCTCCATGAATTCGAGGCCAAATTAGCAATGATCGAAGTCTATCAGATGGAGACCAATCATGAATAATTCCACACCATCATCTCCTTCATAGATTAGGATGAGGAATCCATCATGAAATGACACATAAAACCCTTATATTAGTCTATAAAGATAAATGGAATTGATGTTTGAATAATTTTCATCAACAACGCCTCTAGACTCAACCTATTCTCATTGCAAACACTTTGTCGGTTAGGCTATGATGAAGAAAGTATAAATCTCTACACCACAACTATATTGGGATATGAAAAAAGAGAGTATAAGCTGTTGGGATGAATAAAGCTTAAAACTTTTCTTGGTGACCTCATGTGTGATTCTGAGTTTCTAGTAGTGCAGCAAAGTACGACCTTCAATGTCATGTTGGGAAGGACCTGACTACATCAGCATGCTGCGATTCCATCATCATACCATCAATGCATAAAATGTTGCACTAATGGGAAAAAGGGACATTAAACGTCGATAAATCTCCATTTTAATCATGTGAGTCACATTACATAAATGTAGGGTTATATGAACTGAAAGAGAAGTAGTCTTGGGTCGACGATGCTAATTGAGTCACCACCCCAATTGGATTGGAAATAGATCTCTTCGATCCCCTAAAACTGCTTGAGGAAGAGTATGTGTTACCTATTAATAGGGTCGAGTGCATAAGTTCAAGATTAGATATAGACTCAGCCATCTACATGATTTCAATTATGCCTGCCAAGTCCAAAGACACTGGAAAGTGCGCCGACTCCTATGATGTCATGAAAAGCCCAAACAAAGATACTCCTGGACCATCCTCCAGACACCAGATAGTTCCCATCTTACTCACTAATGCATAAGAAGATGTACTGACACTAAAAGAAAGAAAGAAAATTCCATCCTCTTTAGGAAATTCCCCGTGGCCAGTTAGGGCAAAGGAAACTATTTTGTTTTCCATAAATCAGAGTTTCAATTTCTCTCCCAACATTGGAGAGTTTATATAGAGAATCCTATCTCCCTAATAAGGGGAATAAGATGATGATAAATAAGAATAATAATAATAAGAAGACCTCAAATATTCCCCTTCCATAGTCGAAGAAGTTGTCTCTACTATAATCAATGAACTTAGAGAGATAAACATGGGAACCAAAGATGACCTGCAACCCACTCTGATCAATGTGGATATGCACTTAGAAGAGAAAGAAAAATATACCTCCTAACTAAAGAAGAATAAAGTTGTGTTTGCCTAGAACTACATAGAAATTCAAAGCCTTGATCCTAAGGTCACCACTTATCACCTGGGTCTTCCAGAAGCCCATTATGGCTATAAGCAGGCTGCTAGAAGGACCCACCAGACACATGCTTCCAAAATAGAGGATGAAGTTGATAAGATACCCAAAGATAAATTCATCTGGTAAATCCAATATATGATATGTATAGAAAACATATTCCCTATAAAAAATAAGAATGGACATATTTGAGTCTGCATTGAATTTAGGGACCTCAATCGACACTTCCTGAAATATTATTTCTCTATCCCAATTACATAATTGTTGATCGATACAACCACTGGATATAAGGCCCTCTCTTCCATGGATGGATATTCTGGATACAACCAAACCCAAATGGCCTGAGGATATGAAGAAGCCATTGTTTTAGCCCCCCCCAGGGAGTGTTCTGCTATAGGGTGACACCCTTCGGTATGAAAAATGCCAAAACTACATATTAGAGTGCCATGCATCATATTTTAAATCCCTTCATGGAAAAATTCACCAAGTGCTACGTTGAAAATCTGGCGGTAAAATCACGACAACGCTCAAAATACTTAACAGATATTGAAACTATCTTTACTAAACCACGACATCACAATTTGAAAATTAATCCCTTAAAGTGTTCTTTTAGTGTTACCTTCAGAAAATTCCTTGACTTCATCGTATGCCATTGCGGCATCGAAGTCAACCCTGAGAAGAGAAAATCCATCCTTGGAATGTATCCACCTTGAAACCTCACCAAATTGAGGGGTATTCAAAGGAACCTAGCCTACATCCAATACTTCATGGCCAATTTTATGGGTAAGTGTTTCCATTTTACCAGGTTAATGAAGAAAGGGGTCGCATACGAGTGAGATAATAATTGTCCAGAAGCATTTGAAAATATCAAAAGATATCTCTTAATACCACTAGTGTTGATGCTTCTAGTTGAGGGGTGACCACTAATTTTATATTTAACCGCCTTGGAATGGTCATTAGGTGCCTTCCTCACACAAAATAATGATACCGGTAGCGATAACAGTATCTATTACCTCAGATGAACAATGATCGATGCTGAGACACAATATTCAAGAATCTTAAAGAACTACGTAGACCTAATATTTGCAATTCAAAAGTTTTGGAATTACCTGCAACACCACGAGGTATATCTGGTCTCCCACTACAACCCGCTCATGTATATCCTCAGATGTCCCAAGCTAAATAGACGCTTATTAGGATGGGATGTCATCCTAAAATAGTTTGAAATACGATACATTCCCCATAAATCCATCAATGTCCAAGAAATAGAAGACTTCCTGGAATAGAAACCCTTGGAAGAAACAACCCCATTAGATACTGAACTCCCTGATAAAGAGGTATTCTCTACCCAAGAAGGATTATAGACAAGTAAAATTTACTTCAATGGAACCTCCAAAATCATGATGGGGAAACAGTTGGAGGATCCCAAGACCAACAAAGTAGGTTTAAGTGTCATACTAATATCCCTAGAAAAGGTCATCTTGCCTTACTCCTTCCTAGTTTCAAAGGGGTTCACAAATAATGAATCAGAATACTAGGCCCTCATTGTAGGCTTGGAGCTGTCACTTCTTGCACGAGCCGAACGCCTGAAGATAAAAGGTGATTTAGAGATGGTCATCAAGCAGGTCAATGATGACTATGACATTAAGAAAAAAGTATTGGTACCTTTGGTGATCCATGTTAGAGAACTGATAGAAAAATTCCCATCAAAACCAACAATGACTTATGTCCCTCGGTCACAAAATGCTCAAGCTGATACATTGGAAAATGCAGCTACAACCTAAGATAATCTATACTGGGAAAAAACAGTCATCAACATTTCCCACCATCGAATGGTATTTTCATACATTCAGAACAATACAGAGGAAATTGATGAGATTAACCCTATTTCTAAGCCTCATGGTCACACCACCTGCTGGATGAATCCCATTGAAAATTACCTCCATAGGGGGAACTACCACTAGATAGGGTTGAAATAGAAAAGATCCTAAGGTGAGAATTCAATTTTTTACAATATAATGGTGCACACCAAGAAAAGGTTATGTACAAATGAGGCCCTGACGGGGTCCTCTATAGGTGCATCAATGGAGAAGAGACTGTTGTCGTCATGAAATAAGTGCATGCCGGAGCTTGTGGAGAACACCAATCGACAACCAAGATCTCCCATAAAATTTGAAGGCTTGAATAATATTGTCCCACTATGATACATGATTGTGACACATTCACCAATAAGTGACATTCCTACCAAGTTCATGCCAATTTTATTCACCAAACCCCAAAGATACTTCACACAGGTAAGTACTCCTATCCATTTTCGATAAGGGGGTTGGATGTTATGGGACCATATCCTCCCATCACAGCCAAAAAATTCAAGTTCATTCTCACAACAACCGACTTATTCTGTAAATGGGCTGAAGCCATACCCCTAAAAGAGGTCAGGGAAAAAAGAATTGTTAGCTTTGTGAAATCTGACATAATTACCAAATTTAGTGCCCCTCATACAATACTGATGGAAAATGGAACCAAATTATGCTCTACTTAGTTGGAAAAGTTATACAAAGAGTATGGAATCAAAGCCAACTGTTCACCCCACTACCACGCAACGGCCAAAGGGTAGACATATGATTTCAAAACGACTCTATCTAATATACTCCAGAAGATGGTGGACAAGGATAATAAATCATGGATAGACCATCTTCTTCATGTTTTATGGGCTTATTGGACCACGACCCACACTAACAACTAGGAAACCCCGTACTCTTTAGTATACAGAACATAGGAAGTTTTTCCCATAAAAGTTCAATTTCTACCACTCCACATTGTCGTTTGTGATCAACTGTCCATGGATGAGGAATCCTAGAAACAATTTGATGAGTTGGAATAGTTGGATTAGAAAAGGTTACACACTTTTCACCATTTGGAAGTCTACCAAAATCGGATCACATGAGCCTTCAAAAAAAATGTTCTCCTTCAGTCTTTCCTCGAAGGAGAGATAGTTTTGGTCCTCATAACCCCAATGGTACTCAGGAAGAAACCCCCAAATCTTGATCCAAAGTGGGAGGGGCCATACATCATACATAGGGTCTACTCCAATAGATAATATTACATGATATCAATGGGTGGATAGCTCATCATGACTCCCACTAATGTAAGGTTTTTGAAGAAGTACTTTGCATAAAGGCGACAACCATGTCCTCACTACATGACTCTAAACTGCACAACATAGAATCCAAACTAAAAAATGTTTAATCATATAGAATAAATCATCCTAATCACATGACTATAAACTTTAGGGTCAAAATTATCCTAACCATATGACATTAAACTGTATGGAGTCCATCCTTACCATAAGACATTAAACTGCACGGTTCCCAAAAAACTATGTATGGATTGATTCCCATTCATTAGTGGGATACATAGTGATGCCTCGAACCTCAATCTTAGACCAACCCCACCATATATATATATATATATAATTCCTATATTGTATCCTTTGTCACCCAATACTAGGAGGAAAATTCTCATCGTTCCTTGTTTCTCACATCGAGTATGACTCACGTGAGCTTAGGATTGGTTGTAAGGATTCCCTTATGTAAACAAACCATAGAGGAATACAATGGACCCAACACAGTAGAGGATGAAACCAAAATTCCCCTACTCCTACATCCGAGTCAGATCAGTACATGGAACACTTAGAACCACGTATGGCTTGATTATTTCCCTTGTAGGATACATAGTGATACCCAGATTTAACATCCAAGCTGGGCCACCAATTAAAGAAAAATTCCCTCACCTTTCCCCACACGTGGGAAAAACCTCTGTAGAGAACATTTAGAACTATATATGGCTAGATTCCTATCCTTGCGGGATATGAAGTGACACCAGGATCCTCTATCCTGGTCCAGGCACCCAAAAAAATACCCCTTCCCCTATTTATAGGTTGGAATTTCATGTGAGAATCCATGAAAGGTCCTAACCGCATGACATTAAACTATAAGGTTCCTCAAGAGTCATGTGCGACCCAATTCTCAGTGTTACGAGATCCCAAACATGCCCCCAATTTATTACACAAAAAATTCAAAGAGATGATGGAAATTTCAAGCTTAAATTTCGACACTCATAAGGAGTCAAAAGATCATGCTTTCCCTTACATTTGAGTCGGATCTATATAGAAGATTCAGTAGTTCATGACTAATCATGATATGGGTATTTCTTATGTTCCCAGACACATCTTACCCATTTTTCAAACTCCATAATTCTAGAAATATTGGATCTCCATAAACATTCATGACCATCAGAGATGGAAGGATAATGTCATGTGGACACCTTTTTTTGACTATAAACATCATACCCTGGGGATCTTCATATGTCACCTACAAAACAACCATAAACCAAAGGGAAATTATTCCTTAGGAGATTCCTTTCCTACCTCTGTATGCCCAATGGATTCCAAGCCCCATGTCATTCCTCTCGATCCAAGCCCCCCCCAGGATTATGGTTTACACCTTATATCATCACTCACATCTAAGAAATTCCATAATATCCTATACATGATTAGATCAAATCTATTTATGGTCTTTGTGCATGTTGTCTCCAAAACATGATGAAAAACTATGATGTCAATGTCCTTACCACACGATGCTAAATTGCAAAGCCAGAAGTGTCTCGACTGCACAAAATTAAAATGCACTGCTCAATGGAAATGATTAGATTCCTATCTTGTCTCAACCTCTTCAAACAAAATGCCTTTTCCTTCTTGTGTAAGGGCTAGAACAACATGAGGAATGTTTACTGGGAAGCATATGTAACTTGGTTTCCCCCTGATAAGATGTGTGGTGGACCCAAATTCGACGATCTAGACCCAACCATAGAAGATATTGAAATTTCTCCTTTTCAGTTCATAAATTAAATCAAAGTAGAGAATCCCCAGACAAGTCCTATCTATAGTGATACTAAGAGTGGTCGTATTTACCTTCTTTAATGTTGGAATAACCCTAAATACACCCCACCTGATGATAAATTGTGTGAAATGTGTCCTTATTTCATGATGTTAAACTGTATAGCATTGGTCTAAGTATAAAATGATCCCTTCCATTGATTATTCCATTCTTAAGTGGTGATATGAAATCCTCGTAATCCCTTGTTTCTCACAACGATCATAGATTACGTTAGCTTAGGGACATCGGTAGGAGATCCACCATGACATCATGGAAAATTAGTCTAGGAGTTAGGTCCTAATAGCACGACCCTAAAAGGAAGTCTATGGTTCCTTCTTTTATAAGGAACCCTAGGTCTAGTCCATATGATGTTGAACTATAAGGTACTCCAAATATGGGACGAATACCTCACCCTTCATATGAGTCAGATCTATATAGGGGATTACCTGATCCCAAGAGTTAATCATATCCTGAATGTTTCTAATGTATCTATATACACTCCTACTATACATAAAACTCCATGCTTTGAGTAATCATAAATCTTCATAATCTTTCATGTACATCAGAGTTGGAAGGACAGTGTCCTGTGGACACCTTTGTTTGACTACGCACATCATTCCCCAATAGATTTGCATATGTTTCCTACAAAATGGCATTGAATCAAAAGAAAATTCATCATCAGTAGAGTCCTCTCCTACCTCAGTACGCCTCACAGATCCCAAGCCTCATGACATCCCTCCCGATTGAATAACCCTAAAAGTCATGGTTTACATTATCTTTCCCACCCATGTCCTGGATATATCAGAGCATCCTAGTCTGATTCACCTCTGGTCTTCTTGAGGATTCTACAGAATGATGACACCCCATCCATATGCATGAAGTTTATCCATATAAAATAAAATAAAATACCCCCACTGATTTCTAGGTTTCTCAGCAAATTTCAGTCAAAGAAATCCCTCCTTTCATGTTTAGGTGCACCCCTTTACATAATCAATGCATATGTCGCCCTGCATATGTCGCCTACCAAATAATTGTTAATCGAAGGAAAATTCTTCCCCAAGAGAGTCCTTTCCAGTTTATGTATTCCCACATGACATTTATGTCCCATATCGCTCCCCAGATTTGGAAACCCCCTAAATTATGGCTTACATGTCTTTCACTTTTCAAATACCTAGAGATGAATAGAATTTCTAATTGAAATGATGAATCACTTAATCTACATTATTTCGAGTAAAATGATCTCCCATAATAGGTGTCAATTGTCCTGGTTGTATGACGGTAAACTATACCATTCACCAAACCTCATTTACACAGAAAAAACTCATGTGTGAGTGGATTTATATTAAATGTAGATATAAATTCCCAAAATAATTTCAGACATCATTCCTAAAACATTCCACCCACTGTGACTCCCAATCTCAAAACCAACTCAAAGTGTTATGAAACCCCCAGGCCGTTAGAGATGGAAGGCCAGTGTCCTGAAGACATCTTTTTTTGACTATGAACATCATGACTTGGTGGATCTATATATGTTTCCTACAAAAAGGCCTTTAATCAAAGGAAAATTATCCCTCAAGAGAGTCCTTTCCTACCTCCGTACTCCAAAAATGGATCCCAAGCCTCATATACATCCAAAACATACAAAGTCAGGGTCAAGAAAAATCCCTCAGTCATGTCTGAGATTATTAGGACATTATCAGCTGATGAATCCCAATTTGGGTTCTCTTCTCGTCAAGTTTGGTCAAAATTTTTCAACCTAAAACATTAGTAATAAGTCTGATTGTTAGGACTATAAACCACCAGTGAAAAATATGCAATACTCACTAGAGTGAAAACCTACAAAGGGCACCCCTAGATAAAAGTTGAGTATCATCTCACTGAACCTATACTATGAATGGTTTAAGAAAAAAAACGTTGAGCAATCAAATATTCAAAAGAGACATAAATATTGTTAGGTTGAAAACCCGAAAAGGGAGGACTAATAAAATAGCTATACCCACTAATCCCATAACAAAAAATCTTAAGAAAAAATTAGGTTAATGATGGAAAAGACACAAAAGTTCATGAGGTTTTCCATAAAACACCAATAATAGTCAAACTATGCTTGCTAAGTCCCATGGATCAAGAAAAAATTAGATCCTAATTTGATTATTTCAATTTAATAGTTTCGAATCACGATTTAAAACTAATACCTGATCGAAATAATGCTTACATGGTTGATTATGATTAATTTACATTATAGGAAAAGTAAAATAAGAAGTATTGGAAGGAAAATTAGTTCCATTAAGTTAAAAAAAATGGAGGATCATACCTAGTTCATAGTCTCTCCATAGTATCAACAGAAAGTGAGTACATCATGATTTGGGAAAATTATAGTAAGTCTTGGCTCAACCTTTTTAGAAAAATGGAAAGTGACTACCGCAGGCCATCAAGATTTTTTTATAAAGAATCTCTCTCATCCACTTCATATCTGACCATTAGGCACACACATTTCATAATGGATTTAAGGTCTCACCCTTTCATTTGGATAGATTCATAATTGGCACTCAAAGAGGCTAGTTGAGCCTTCAACCTTACCACATAAGCCTCACATTCTTACAGATACTCCTTTTGGGCGATCACCAAATAAAGAGCCTTCACCTATTTAGTAATTAGGTGATAAAGTTACTCTAAAACATCTCAGAAGGTCATTACCTAATGATGGGAAGAATTAAACCTGGAAAGTTTATCCTCACAAGAAGAAAGGTCTTCCTGGGCTATGAAAATATGGTAAATAAGAAGGTACAACTGCTATTAATCAAATATTACCAAACCCAATTCAAAAAATAATCATCAGAAGTTTTCCATTTCATCAGTGAATTTAGCCAGAGGGGTTTCTGCAGAAAGGGCACATAACTGACGCCACACCTGTTTTCACACTACCTGATGCCTCCCCGTGCTACCAGGGCCTTGGTCGTCCCTCACTACAATGGGTCTATAGATAGGAAGTGTCATTACATGAGTGGGAAGGGACCTAAGATAGGTCACCTAAGTAGGGGGGATCTCCCTCCCCTCAGATGGTTTGACCTCTGGAGCTGGACAAAGAGGAATGGATGCAACTTTCGGGGTATCCAATGACATTTTTCTAGGGCCATCCTCATTAGGGCCATGGGAAGTATCCATAAGAGGGGAGTAGTCTGAGTCACTCCCTACTGAGATAGGCTACACAAATGAATCCCCTTCTAGATGCATCTAATGGTGGATCAAACATCTTCTCACTATAGGAACAATAATAGAAGGCTTAGCCATCATAGTCACCACAGGGGAAAGAATATGTGGCGTAGCCATCGCATTCACCATAGGAGGAGTTATAGATGGCATGATCATCGAGGTCAAGACGAGGTGAAGGATGGTTAATGGATTTTAGAGCCGTCGAATTGGTCTTCTTAGCATCCTATTAGGGTAATAGTCTACCCACAAATATGCATATTACAGTGATAGAAAATTTGATCCCATCATATTAGGGATGATAACCTCCATAGCAGTACTTTCCTGCATCATTATAAGACATAAAATGGTGGAGAATTATGGGATGATATTATCCCCTTAATTGAATGATAGGAAGAAGTGCAGTCTATTGAAGGCACCCAAATTTCTAGGTGAACTGGTAAGAGATGTATGGCGCACAAATGGCCACTCGATCTATGTGAGCAGTGATAATCCCTTCCCAAAGTGCGATAATGTTTGATCACTCCTCTAAAGAACTGCCTTCGTCACCCCTTAGTGACCCATGAGGGTAGGGTACAGTGAAAATGAGAAGAAAGAAGCATCATTTAGTAGCCCGAACACATCTATTACCCTTAAATTCATAGGATGAACAACAACGATGTTAAGAAGGGAGGGTTGAAAGTCGGAGTGAGGAACCCTCACAGTGTGTCAATATTCATAGCAGGGGAAGTTTTCTTCTATCCACCCATAAGGAAATTGAAACGGTCCACTGGGATGATGTGGAGGTTTACCTTATTTCATCTTCCCAAGAAACTCATAAAGTTGGGAAAGCATAGGAATGGATATATTAACTAGTCGACCCTCAACCAGCATAGCTTCCATCATTAGAGTGAAATCCCTGACCCCAATATATATGTCACGAGATGGGAAGAGCCATTTTCTCAGAAACATGGCATAGAAACCTACTAATCTAAGCATATGTGGAATGTATGGTTAAAGATCATATCCCCAGGTAGTATATTATCCTTCTTTGAGGGTGGCACAATATGAACTTGGAATTTGTCGAGACTGATGGGATGGATGAGTTCCACTACGGCGATCTCTCAGCGTAGGCCCATTCACCTATAGAAATGACCCTATCCAAGCCTCAAATTGGATAAGAGAGAGAACCTAGAGAGAGTGATCAATCAATCCCTATGCTATGACCAGTAAGCTTTTTGTCAATGGGGATACATGGTTGGTATTATCCTAAGTAGAATTTGTGGGAAGAAATTCATCATATATATTTCCAAGGATGGGGAGCCCTCTAAGCTGGTGGATATATCATAAGATAATTCCCACCTTCCCGTGCGACAAATGGAAATTGTTAGTTCTTGAACACTAGCATCTCAACAGGTCAGGAAGTATTTTTCCTAGAGAGAAAGCTCCAAAATGGGAGACCCAAGCTGCTTGATATATGTTCACCACCTCCAACTGATTAGGGGACTTTAAATAGGTTTGGTGTACCCAGAATGCCCATAACCATTTGTTAAAGAAGAATAATTCATCTCATAGGTATCATTTGGTTCTCCACCCACCATTAGAGTTTTCTCGAGAAAGGTTGATAATGGAAGGGTACTCTTGGGTGACTAGTCTAAGGGAAGTGTTGCGCCAACTATGATTGCCCTGATTCTACATCAATCCATCTAATATGAACACATTCTCTTGAATCAGAGTAGTTATGACTTCTTCTGTTGAGGAAATATTGGCTCAATCATGACCTTGTGGTGATTCCAGGAGAATGAAAGGAGTATTAGGGTCAACCAATGGCAAAGGAACATCATCAAGAAGACCAAATCCATAAATTTGCAACCACACAGATAATGGGTAAGATAGGAGCTATGGCGTAAGTAGATATTTTAAGAAGATGTCTTAAGGAACAATGTAGGATTGAAGATGGTTATCAGTATACTCAACCATGGTTTCCCTCATCTTGGTCGATTTTACAGCTGTTTGTGGAAGAGCCATTACAGCCTTCACACAAAGATCTAAAACCCCACAAAAAGTCAGTCTAATGAGAAAATTGTTGGGTAAGGGCCACAAAAATATCCCAAGGGACTTAAAAGAGGGCTCACATGGAGATCTGCCTATTGAACCCAGAAACAGTTTGTGGAAACCCTTTCCTACACACTATACATTACACGGAAGACATTTCCAACATACTGCAGTAGTACACAGAATCCATATCCCACGTATAACCAAGGTATGTGAAAGTCATGCAAGGAATTGGCCCATGGAGCGTTGGCCAACAAATAGAAGGGTTCATAGAAGGAAGAAACCAGAAACCAAAGCCTGTCCATACTGATATTCAAAGAATTCTAATTAAGAGTTTATGTTTATATTATTAAGACTTAAAGTTCAGTTCCCTGATTTATGTTCAGTGTATGGGACATGTAGATCATGTAGCATTATCCTATGTGGAAGTCTAGACTTTAGTTTTAAATTCCACAATGCAGTTAGAAAACCCCAAAATTCTGTTCACAGGTAGAAAAAATTGTGAAGATCTTGATTTTTGGGAACATACAGAGCGGTTCTCAAATCCATATTTTGAAAAGGAGTCGGTACACAGACGCAGAGAAATCCAAGGAGGTCAAGATAACTTTTCACCATAAGAAAAGGTAAAAGACAAATGACTTAAGCCTCTACAAATAGGGGTGATCCACTCTTATCAGACCTATATATTCTACCCCAAACCACTTTAGTTCAGTACCGTTTCTACATTGGAATAGTCTCCTCTCAGTTCTGAATGGACCCAATTATAACAGGGGGAATTTTTAGGGTCTTGAAAACTTTTCAAGGGAAGTAAATACTCCCAAAATCAATTTGTATAAGAAATCCAACATTATTACTGGTACAGAAAGTAAAATTGATGCAAAATGAATTGTAAATATGGGAATAAATTTTAAGAAATCAATTTTTTCAAGAGTTTTGAGTGACCCACATACCATTAATGGGAGGGTTTGTGGAACGCATGAACCGCAGACCAGTGGTATGAAAAGGGACCCTCGAAGAATTGGATCGTGGGGTAATGGCTAGAGAACCCAAGAATCTACGGACCATGTCATTAGTGGAATCAAGCACAAAAGGACATCCACATATTATCTCACAAACTCATTTGTTTGTGGAAAAAGAAAGATCAGTAGGGTTTTGTGAACCCTGATGTGTGAACCATAGCCTCCATAAACTCTGGTTGACCAACTCTTCCACAGGTTTAGATATATCTTCATGGGCTTCCAAAAATGGCGCTACATGCCCAAAAATATGATTTCCCCATTGATCTATAAAAGGGGCATAGGAGGAAGAAGAAGGGGATGGATGAAGAAATCATGGAGGAGACCCCATAGGTTGGAAGAAAGAATTCCGAGAGGATTCTGACTTTGGTTCCAAATCATCACCGATGTGAAAACCATGAACCACATTTCCGCAGGTATAACCAGCCACAAAACCTAAAAATGAGAAACTTAATAATAATGGGTAAACCACAAACCTAATTTGTGTTATCTTGAACCATAAATTCCTTGAAGATAAAGTCCCTACGAACTATAGGTTCCTATACCCTCCTTCAATATGGTGCTCTGCATAGTGTATCACTATATGGATCAAACCCCACACCGCGTACTGTAACAATATATGGATGGAACCCAAAGAGGTGTGGAGGACCACATCCAAGACCACATACCACTTTGGTAAATGGTGGTCGATGACCAAGCCTGCATACTTATTCGGTATGTGGATGACCCCCTCCCCACATAACACTATGGTATGAAGGGCTCCCCCATCCCACATGAGAAAACATTACACAGAATGGGGCATCTTTGGGTGTCATTCCATTCGTCTCTAATCTCTCTCCTCCATTACCATCTAATCCTCCACAGCTCCTCCACGAACCAATCCACTAAAATTAGGAAAATGCCTCCTCCAAAGCCACCAAACCCTTATGATTATATCATCGGGCGTATCAACATAACTTTCTGATTCTACATACCCATGGTAAGTGGGGTTATGAAAGTTGTTCCCACAATGGTTCAGACTCCCAGGACATCTGTGAGTTTACATTCTCATGGTAACCCAGATCCCAACATTGGGATGTTAACATGAACCTCCCCATTCTAGGGATTAAGGTCGATCACTTTCTTTTCCATTCAATGAGAAATGATGATCAGTCAAAGGAATCATGATCACTTATCCTTTCGACAAGAGGTAACATTCCTCCCCTTTCCCAGAGTGCATTCTGGGGAAATCCCACTGAGGAAAGTCCATAATCTTTCGAGAGCCGAGCTACATGACCTCCAATGTCATCCCACATTGAAAGGTTCATTGCTTCACACCCTATACCACTGTTTCCTGATATTCTTCCACCATAGGCCTGACCTTTCCCATCAACGAGAGAGAAGGAGCGTGGTTTGTTAAATCTCTCGCATCCACTTGTTTATCACACCGAGTATGACTCATGTGGGCTTATATATTTATAATGATCACAACATCCACACATCTAACCCAACCTGAATTATGAGAACTCTAATTCCTCTTCAAACTAGGATATGTAGGACATCTTCTTGAAGGCCTGAGCTCAAAGGGGGTTCCCTTCTGAAAGGGTTCACCCAATCATGTTATCCTCAAATGAGAACCTTCCATACATAATCCCCAAACCAACCTGAACTATAAGAACTCTGATTCATGTTCAAACCAAGATATATAGGATATCTTCTTAAAGTCTTGAGCTCAAAAGGGTTCCCCTTCAAAATGAGTCCACCCCAATTATGCCCCCAACAAATGGGCCTCCTCTTAGGTCCAAACCTTGAGTTACCCAAACTACGTGGGATCTGATTCCTCTCTTAAGAGGGCCGATTTCACAAATACTTAATGCCATGAAATCACCCGCTGGGACCATTTGACCATGTAACCTACTTCATAATGCAGAAGGGATAAATTTCTCAACCCTAGCAGGGTCAATCCAATCCCCCATAAAGGATAACGACGTGGATAGAGTTGAAACAAATATAGCGATGTGAAAGTATCTATAATAATGGATGAATGTCTATCACCTGTCATACAATTCTTTGCATTTTCCCCAAACACGTACACGCACTGCCTAGGGAGTGAAACACTCACCAATCTTAGTCCAGAATAAGGGTAATCTACACAATCTCCCATATAGGTCCTTGAAATGTTTCATGCCAATAGTAGAGTGAAAGATATTATTATCATCAAACTCCATCAGAGGTAAGTGATCCTACCAGCTCTAGAAAAAGTATAACATGCATGCCATGAGCATATCCTCCAACACTTGGATAATGCACTTAGTCTACCCATCCATTAGGGATGAAAGGATGTTCTCATCCTCAAATGGGTCCCAAATTCCTCTTGTAGTCCTCTCCACAACCATGATGTGAACCACACATCACAGTTAGAGACAATCATTAAGGGAACCACATGAAGGTAGAAAATCTCCCATATATACAACTGTCCTAAACTCTTCACCAAACTTTACTCCCTAATACCAACGAATTTCATAGAATTAGTAAGTGGGTCAAATATCACCGAGATGGAATCATGGTATTTTGATTTTTTTGGGATCCCTATCATAATGGTATGGATATTTTGTCCCATTTCCACTCAGAAATCTCAAGAGGTTAAAATAAACCTACTGAAACCCATTACTCAACCTTCACTTGATGATATTAGAGATACCGAGAGATGAAATCAACCATGATCCACCTCATTCCAGACAACAAAAAATATCACTGAAGGTCTCTATACATCTTCCCTACATTAGGTTATAAAACCAAAGAATAAGTGTGAAACTCCATAATCACCTCTTCTCACAACATGATTGGAACCACTGTTCATCATTGGAAATGGATGATGAGATTCTGTCCTTTAAATAATTTATCTAGTGAATCTATTGGGGTTATCTGGTCACATTGGACCTCATATTCAATGTATCCTAAATGATCCTCTCTCACACATTAGAGAAGATAAAGAGTCAACACCATCAACTGAAGATAATATACACCCTTCTCCTCCTCTAAGGCTAGCTATAAAGATGCCAACTACTCAAATGACTCCTCCACTTATTGAGAATGAGACTTCCTTCTAAGTTCATATTCCACCATGTTTCTCTTCTTAGGAGTATATAATATCTCAAGTTCATAGTCCTATAGGATCTCTAACCATAACCTCTATCTACGGTTCATATATGTCTATGTGGAAAAAATACTTAAGACTCTAATGGTCTGTGTAAATAAAAAAAGTGCTCTCCCAGAAGATAATTCCTCCACATCCTTAGAGAAAATAATACCACTAATAACTCTAGGACATGAGTCACGTAGTTATAATTATGGGGTCTCAACTTATTCAAACCATATGTGATCACTACCTACCTCCAAATCAACATGTAGTAGAGCCTAGCTCCAAAGGCATCATAATACACTACGTACTCCACGCCATCCTCTGGTAGTCTCAAAACATGAGAACTAGTTATCCTCATCCTCAAATCCTAAAATGATCTTTAATACTACTAATTCAAATTAAACTTTCACCTTTTACATTCTAGGGATATCAATGGGGATTTAACCTTGTAGAAGTCCTCCAAGAACCTCCTATAGTACCCTTCCAAGCAATGAACACTCAGATCCTCTAACATGTAATTGGTTGGATCCCAAGAAATCACTGCATCAATATTCACTGGGTCCATAGCTAATCCATTATTAGAAATGACATGCCTTTAAAAGTGAATCTTTCTCATATAGAACCATCTTTTCAAGATCTTACCATAAAATGGGTGCTCTCAGAGTAATTCTATGACCATCCTCCAGTTCTCTACATTCTCGTACTATGAATCAAATTAGTTGAGTATGTGATCAATAAAGAGAATAAGAAAAAATTCTAAGTATGGATGGAATATATGGATAATAAAATCCATAAAAATAGAAGGGGCATTCATCACACCAAAAGGAATCACCAGGATCTCATAATGTCTATAGAAACTTCAAAATTCTAAATTTAGATTATCAACCATGGGAACCCTCAACTGGTGGTAACTGGATATTAGATCAATCTTAGAGAACCATCTTACACCTCACAACTGATAAAATAGGTCATCAATCATCATTAAGGGGTATTTTATCTTTATTGTATTCAGGTTTAGGTGATGATAATCAACACAAAGCCACAAGATCCTATCCACCTTTTTCAAAAACAAAACTGGAGCTACCAAGGGGGATACCCTGAGTCTAATGAAACCCATATCTCAAAGGTCCTACAATTTCACCCTTAGTTCCAATATCTTGGTAGGGTCTATTATATAT
Organism: Viscum album; assembly: GCA_963277665.1. Taxonomy (NCBI): domain Eukaryota; kingdom Viridiplantae; phylum Streptophyta; class Magnoliopsida; order Santalales; family Viscaceae; genus Viscum; species Viscum album. The sequence continues at coordinate 1,284,507,958 of OY728150.1, read as the reverse complement.
GACATAGAATATATTATAGTGGTCCTAGGGTGAAATTCGATGAAAAACTCTATATCCCACCTTAGAGGTAGTCCTAGAATGTCCTTGGAGAAGATGACCATATAATAATCCATGACCAAAGAAACCTAGATGTTAGAAGATCACAATGTTCCAAGGGATAAACTTTATAATTGATGTTTTATGGGTTGTAGCTTCCTGTTCACAAGACCCACTCACTCCGTTATGAGATATATCTCACCCACAACGGATAATATTGTCCCATCTATCTAAAGGTATCTGACACATCTATGGTGAAAGTAAATCTAGAATCAGATCATGGAGAACTAGTCCATACCCAAGATGATTTCATAATCTCTCATGTTTATGACCAAGAGGTACCATGAGAATCTCTCTCTACCAAGTGATATCTCTCACTGCCAGCAGACCAAGTGATATCGAAGAAGAATTCCCTGTAGAAACCTCAAGTCAAAACTATTGGGATAAATTATCAACTGGGAGTTCCATCTATCACATTTGGAGTAAATAGATGAAGTAATAACTCACACCTATGTCTAATAGTACTAAAAAAAGTATAATAAACACATATCATACCTCTGATCATCTATTGAGATGTTGGGTCATAGCGGCCCATGAACCCAACCGCCAACTCCCTAATCCTAACATGGGATGCCCAATGGTGGTGGTGGTGGTGGTGGAAGTGGGTCATAGCTTTACCCACCACCAAAAGATCCTATTCTTGGAGGTATAAATACTCCTCTTCCAATTGTGGATTTCTAGGTATTGCCTTATCCATTCCTGTGAGAACCCTGATCACGGTACTACCTCTATCATGATGTTCTATCCGCTACCTACCTTCCCTCATCTGATCGATGAGTCAGGTAGTTACGGGCCATGTGACCATGCCTATCACATGGATAACATCTCCCTTTTCAGGGATTACCTAGTCCTATACCTGTTCCCTATACTATATGACCACATGTATAAGTCTAAGTATGGGTAAGCCTCATATCCCCCAACACTTTTCATATACTAGCCACTGTAGATGACTCAACCTTGTGATTCCTACTGATGGCTATAGCTACATGGTGTCCCTTGGATAGGAATCTCTCCATCACTAGTGACTGATCTAGAACTCCAACATATGTGGGAATTAATAGGTGTACCACAATGTTATGGATGTCTCTACGAAGACCCTACTTGAAATTTCATGCCCATAAGTAACCATATTGATTCATATTGAGGGAGTACCATGTATAGTCAGTGAACCTTGTGGTATAATAATAAACTATCATACCTCCTTAATAAAAATCTAAAATATCCTAAATATTAACTGAGCACAAGAACAAGGATTATTACTCCTCACAAGATAGCTACTTGAAGTCATACCATGATAATACTGAATCATCATGAATCTATGTTACTAGAATACACCAACACCCAATTAATTTATTGAAAAGACTATCCATCAGTGAAAATGTCTGATTATTTAGGGTCTAAAGAAGTCTAAATACTTGTATCACCAACTCAAGATAATTCTCCACTACCTAGGGATCTGGATCATTATAGAACATTAGTGACATCTAGTGCTGGAAATCATAGATTGTGCTAAGACTACACACATCCTCAACCTACTCTACTAGTAAAATATTCTACTTGATAGGTGGTGGTGTTACTACTTGATAACATAGAGGAAAGATCTCAAAAAATGGCCTCTTAACCAAGGCCTCATAACTAATTGAATCATCATCTTGATCTTGAATCAGTAACCTAGATGACTATCTTCGTGATGGAATCCTAAAAGTAATCAAAATATAACATGGTTAAATTATCATATATATATATATGGGGATATGACTCAAGAATGTAATTTTAAGGACTCAATCCCATATGATTCATGTTCCAATGTTCCCTGTAAACAATTTATCTATATGAAAATCAGAAAAATTGGTAGTCATAGTCTTGGTGTATAGATATGTCATCCGTTGAACCAACATTGGGTTCTATGTACTAAAAGCTTCACTTGAGAAACTTTGACACAATTGTACAAAATTCCCAACCAAACCTCATAAAGGGAAAAAAATAAAACACAATCCTAAGGCCGAACCACCTATGATACTAATCTGTAAAAACATGACTCAACGAGGCCCACCTGGTTGATAGAAGGCCTGTCTGACACAACCCCAAGCTCGCCTTTATAGGCTAGGGGCTAAAGAAAAACATTGAGAAGGAATAACTAAAATGGGAGGCCTTATCCTAAAGTACCTTTATGCATACACCCAACTATCTCCATGAAAAAGTGAAGTGGAATAATAATAAATAAAATTAACATCTATATTAAAAACTATGCATGTAATAAAATCTTAGGAATACTATAGAGTACAATAGTGAAATCCAAAATGTAAAGGAAAAAATAAACACCCACCCAAAAAATATTTCCCAACCTAACAAAAACTATTAGAGAAAATGGATAAGAGGTCTCGATTCAAGATATCCAAGCCCCAACCACCCTATACGGTCTATTAACCTAAGTATCCCTATGATCCTCTAAAATCACTGCTTATCTGTCCATTGTTTTTATAATACATGACATGTATGCAGGTTTTAGTATATATATACCTAATAGGATTCACCACAACCTAAAGAGGGAGAAAAAGAATACATAATAGAAGTATTTAGATCAACCCAAATAAGGAGGGAAACAAAAACCCAACAACATAGATATATTCTCATATAAGAAACCCAAATGAGATGGAATTATGATCTCAATATCATAGCCCAAAATAGGAAGATGAGTCTACATGTATCTCCAAAAGTATATAATTGATGCGAAACATCTCATGTGTCTATCCGAAGAAGTCATGAGGAGAACCTGCACCTTTCCACTACTTCACAACTGGAGGTAGAACAATATCAAAAAGATAAAGGACCCATTCCCTTGTATAATAGTGGAATTCCACTTAGTAGATGGAGGACTCACAACCATATAGGGGGGGGGGGGTAATATCTCTATATCTATGTATAGAATATGGGGGACCCATTCCCTAGTGTAAAAGGAGAGTACCATCCCCATAGATAGAGGAAATGTGCTATGGATAGGGTATTAACTTCTCTACCAAGAATAATGAGTATGTAAGACCCACAACCTAGTTTGATAGGGGAGTACTATCTCCATGGATAGAGGACCCACACTTTGGTGTGATAAGGGAGTACTATCTCTATCTGAATGAGTATGGAGGACCCACACCTTGTTTTGATAGGGGAGTACCATCTACAATGATAGAGGAATCACACCCCAGTGCATTATGGGAGTACTATATCTGTCTAAAAAATGAGTACAGATGACCCACACCCTGGTGTGATAGGATAGTACCATCTCCATGGATAGAGGACCCACTCCTTGGTATGATAGGTGAGTATCATCTCTATCTAAACAATGGTTATGGAGAAGTTGCATGTTGGTTTGATAGCATAGTACCATATCCATGGATAGAGGACCTGAACCCTGAATAGTAGAGTATCATCTCTATCTTAACTCTCCAATTATTCTTCTTGATCACTTCCATCATTCAACATCCCTAAAAGAAGTGTTGTGCTTAGAAAATCTTGCATCGTATCTTAAAATCCACTATAAAAGAAACTATCTCTTTCTATGTTGGAAAAAATATGGATAGGATACACATGGGACAAAATTTGAGTCAAATGAAGAAGATATTAAAGGTAGAAGTTCCTCAAAAAAGTAGGTACATGGTTTTTATGGGGTCCACATGGCATGTGGTCCCCCTCCACTATCGGGCCATGTTTACATATGGACATGGCTTGATTTCCATGTCACCATACATGACATGTATGGGGACCACATGGTGTTTCTCGACCACCCTGGGTCTACCCATGTGATCTTGGCCTTGATCATGTATTAAGGTCATATCTTGTACCTTACTATGATTGGGTACCGACAAATGCCTATGTACTCCCAGATTACATGGCGTGTCCTTCCACATGGGGACCTGGGCATCTTCAACCAACACATGTCCTAACTACCCATGGAGGGTCACATGGAATGTGGCCCAACCACATGGCATGTGATCCTTATATTTTTACCAAAACCCTAGCTACCGTAGCTAGCTAACTACATGACATGTGTTCATCCCAGTACATAATTTGTAGTTAGTATTTTTGCAGAAAGTCAAGATCTTCACATGGATTCTAGATATACAGCCCCAACCCTGATTCCCTCCATTTGAATACCCAAAAATGGTGTTAGTCACCTCCCCCCAACATTTCTTGGACTTTTATGGTTGAAAAATAGATTCCATTCATTCGCATAAACCCTACACATGCGCACTGCTCCTCTAGTTGTTGCCATTCAGTCCTGGATCATAGATACATGAGAATCACCACTTTAATCCCGCAATGAATATCATTCCATCCTAAAATCACCATCAAAATCTTTATGAATCTGAGGGTTAGATCATGCTCAAACCCAGCCTAGAAAAGTCAAACCTCGACCCCATAGGCCCGCGATTAAAAACATGAAATAAATGGGGAAAACACCTTAAAAAGAGTTATAAACATCAGTGGACATGTTTTATTGTCCATAAATTAAAAATTGGGAAATATAAGGCGATATCATAGTATAATAACATAATAAATTGATTAAAGTGATTCAATTTGATAATGGACTAATGCAAAGGGTGGGAAAACACAAAATCAAGAGCAGATAATCAAGTATACATGATCAAAAAATTAATTAAGGGTAGAAAAAAATTGATGAGGCCTAAATCTGTTATGGATTGATCATTAGTGAAGAAAATGTTTTCTAGTGATGAGTATGATCCTCTATGTACATTGTCTATCAATCCAGCTCGATCTGATTGTCGTTCATCATTTGATGTCGATCCACCAAAAAAGAATGCTCTTCTACTCCTCTTAGATCTAGACAGTATTATGTGGATAAAACTTAGAAAATATTTATTATAAGGTATTTATATAGGATTAAATTATAATCTTTAATGAAACAAATAAATCATTTATTTATTTATTTTAATTAAACACACATACCAACGACCGCCTCAACCGGACGTCCGATACCGACCAACCTAAGATCACACCTAAGGTAAAATCCGTTCTATGGATTCAACTGAGGTCTCAAATTTTTGATTCAATAATTTATTTAGGATATATTTAATTATTTACAAAAAACTATGGGTGAGTGATATAAATATATTTAATATTTTAATAAAATTAATTCCAGGCTCATCGGGCCTCACAATCATGCACAATATTAATGCCTGGTTCTAAAAATATTCCTTAATATATTTCAAATTATTAAAAGGAAAAAATATAGTCACTACAATATTAAAAGGAGATAAATAAATATAAAATATAATTACAAATATATTAAAATTTGGACACACTCAATCCACCATAATAACTGCACTCACGAACAACACTGTGAAAATGAGATAAAATATTAGCAATAAAATATTCATCTTGAAAATAAAAATATATATTACCTTGAGAGAAAATATAAGTGAATGAATAATTAATGAAGTATAATTTATTTATAGGAAGTAGAAAACCCATATGACCATTACAAATCTGATCATTGTAATAGTAATTTGATCATTGGAATAGTAATTTGATCGTTGGAATAGTAATATGACTATTAGGAATAGTAATATGATCGTTGGAATGGTTAAATCACATATTTAAGTGTATAATACTATTTAGGTATCATATAAAATGAAAATATGTTATATTTAGACCATGGTACAAGTAAATAATTTTTTTAAATGATAAATTAAGTGTTTTTTAAAACATAAATGTTTTAATTGAACTTTTATAATAAATATAATTATTTAAAAGATAGTTCATTTTCATAGAATGGGGTTTTAAATTAATATAATATTTCACTATAATTATAAGATAATTTTATGATACCAAAAGTATTTTTTCAAAGGGTTAGAAAATCGATTATAATATTAAAATAGGTATTTTTTGAATAAATGCAGATTTTATTTAAAAATTAGATTTATTAAATTTAGAAAATTATTTTAATGTAATTTATCTACTATTTAAAATCTAAACATTAAGAAATTTTTAGGGATAATTTTTAGTAATCTTCTAAAATAGTTGACTTTTTGTGAACAGTGAAATATGCTAAAATACAGTATTTAACATTATATGATAAATACATGGATTTTTGAGTCACGATTGATATAAGAACACATTATTTTGAAACAAATTCATCATTTAATTTATATAGTTTCAATAATTAGTTCTATTGGTAGTCTTGAACCAAAATAATAAACTAATGATTCTAATATTCAAAAACACCCCTATCCCCCTTATAAATACCACCCCTCTCAACCATTTCTCCTCACACATTATAAGACTTATAACCTGAGAAATATCTTCCAAAATATATTTAAAATAATCTATCCCACTTTCTATGGCTTATGGTCTCATCCAAATCCATTTCAAGGAGCCTTAGGTGGTAGCTTTAAATGAGGTGACTGAAGGAAGATGTATGATTATCGACTAATCTATTTCGATTTTATCCTTTTTCTAGAACCCCATATAATATCCATAAACATAAATATTGTAACATAAATATCATAAATATAATTATATGTTATTATTATGGTGGAATATTAATATTAAAACCTCCATTCTTTCTTTTATAAAATGAAAGTGTTGTTTACAATATCGTTTGTTCACCATCTCCATGAACAACAAACTTTGTTTTATCCAATGTCTTCAAGAATGGTCAAAAAATTATTATTATGGTTAAATAAGATTTTAATAAGTATATTATAACATATTTAATACTTTTAATTAATATTTATCTATAATTTTAATTAAAATGAATCTAGTTCATGACAGTTCATAAAACTGCCTGAATAAACTTACCACATAACATTACCATTTTTACTCAATGAATCACACCTATTATGTAAAAAATAGGATATTTTGTACCATTTCAATTTATATAATTATATTTATACCATTTAATTTGAATTTTGTATTTTTATTCCCATTTTACAAGAACTTCAATAATTATCCACAAGTGATCCGAACAAGAAACCATAAAGAGAACATTCCCAGAACAATGAAATTAAACATTATATATCATTGGAATGGTTATAAATGAACATATTGAAATTATAATAAATAAAATATAGATGTAAATGGTTCTTAATTAATTAATTAATTAGTCTAATTTAATTATCTTGGATGTTATGTGCAAGTGAAGAACAAATATAGACATAAGGTAAGAGATCTCTCTGAACCACCCTATTTATTTTGGGTTATACTTTATCTCTATTTACCTCACTTAATATCTCTATTATTATTATTTAATTCTTATAAATTCTTTATAGATGTCCCAAACAAAAATAAATAGGGTAATTTATATTTCCTTGATGGGTATATAAATGTAATAAAGGTTCCCTTCTCAATTTCTTTTCAAAAACCAATTAAAGGGAACCTATCTATTTTATTTAACTCTAAATTATTTCTCAATGAAACATTTTAAAACATCCATAGCTTCTAAAAAAATTATATTTATATGGAAGACCATTTTAGTTCCCTTTTGGTTTTATAGAATCTATTATGATCTTATCTTATTTAAATACTCTTTAACCTTTTTCCTAAAACCCAACTTAAAAGGAATATTTCCAAATTAGTTCTGCACTCTTTTTTATGTATTCAATTCAATCGGTCTTAATTTTCATGTCATATGATTATTTTTTCACCTAAAACCACCCAATAATGATTTATTACCTTCTTTTATGGAAACCATTATGATACACCCTTTGGTTATGCTATAAGACATGATTTTGAAACCTATTTCTTTCCATGGGAAATTATTATTTTTATAACTTATGATTGATTTCCTTTTGGTGGAACACATAAAAATGTACATGTTATGATGGGTTTACCCAGATAGAACTCCAATGAATTGGGTAATTTTTTTTTGATGAGATATTATGAATGGGATTAGAAAGTGAACATAATCCATGATGGGAATTTTTCTACCATGTGATGCTATCTTACTGTTTAGCCTTAACTTATGCTCATGTCATGTTTTAAGTTTCTTACACATTCTTATGTTACCATGATCATATGATACCATGTTTATTATTTTATTCTCCCATGTTATTATTAATGGTTATTCTCTTTTATGATATCATTTTATGTCATTTGAATCACATGTTGTAATTCATTATCATGTTTATTCCTTTATCGGGATTTTTAGCTCACCCCTTTGTTTATGTATAGCCATTTTATTTTATTTCAATTTGAAGTATTATTAACCTAGTATTATAAATACACTATAATTTTCAATCCTTTGGTTGTATTTAATGTATTTTATGTTAAAAATCATGTAATAATATGTGTAAAATTATTGAGTCACTATAGTTTGTATTAGAGGACAGTCTAGTTATTTTTAGGGATCAAGACTAGAATACTTTAGTGATAACCCCAGTGATAATTCAAAGTATATGAAAATATCTATGAGTTTTTATGAAGTATATAGAAAGTTGTTTCCAATAAATTACATCCCTATATGGATATTACAAGTGGATGTGGATTTTACACAATTGTACCTAGGGGTAGTAATCCAAAAAAGGGAACATTGGGAATTGAATCGATTATCACCTAGTGTAATGCCCCAACCCCAGTTACCCAGAGTCGGTGCATTATTACATAACATTAGCATGATCACAAGAAATATCAAATCTTAAAAGACCAATTAGTTTAGTAGCATTGGAATAACTAGATATATTCATAAAGATTTATATTACATCATAAAAATAAAAACTACAACAACATAGTCTCCATAGTCCACACTCTTATCCCCTTATACTATCCCTGCAGGTCATTCATAATTTACTTCTTCACATCCTGGTAAAAATAAAACATAGAAAAGGGGTGAGCTCAAATTCCCAATAAGGATAACAATATAGCGGAAACTTTCATAAATAAGAATAAACATTTAAGAAAATGTATAACTAAAACAAAAGCCTTTTAAACGTGAAATTCAACATAGTATAGAAAAAATAAAATGAAATAATGCCATTTAATTATTCACATAGATATTCTACTAATCGAATATTCACATGCAATATCAATAACCACTTTCATAATGATGGAATGCATAATTCCAGACTATCATAACCACATAGCCAAGGCCTCGTGCCAAGAATACAAATAAGATTTTATCAAGGCCTTGTGCCAAGACACTAGTTTGTCTCATGAGACCTACCGCTGCATCGATGAGCTATAGCGGGATCCACCCGTCACTTACTAAGTTCAATGCATTCCTCATATGAAAAGTTTTAAACATAATATAAATATTCGTATTAAAACTAGCATACGAAATTTCAATACTTTATCCACAAACCATGAATGGTATAAAAATAGCACATCCACAGTCAAACATAACTCATTAGATACAATATGGATGATTTTATTGTATCATATTAACCTCAAACGAGAATAATGAAGGATATTGACATAGATGAAAATAATCATCAAAAATATTTGAGAGAAATATCCCCCTTTTTCTTGAAATCATTTAAAAGTCACACTATTTGTCAAGAAGCCATTTAAAAATAGATTTTTGAATCAAAGTGTCCCATACCACTTTGAAACTTTTAAAAGGAGTTTTAATTTTAAAACTTTAATGTCCATATAAATAAATCCTTAAAACCATTTTTTAAAACATGGACATTAATGAGCAATATTTAGAAGAATAAGTCTTTAAAACATTTAAAAATGGTATTTTAGTAAGAGTTTCTAACCAAAAGAGAGACACTTGAATACAAATAATTGAGGTAATCAAAACTTTTTAATATCATGAGAATAAAGACATTCATGATATACTATTTCAAAGTACATTATATACATCACATAAAAGTTATTTGGTGTATAACAACAAAGAAGTCTCAATGGAATGTAAATTGAGATGAAATCTCTCATAAAGGCCGTATCCTTAGGTTAAGGGTAAATCAACGACATAATTATGTGTGAAAAATATAAATACACTAAATATGATTGGATATTCAGTGTAAAACAATCAAAGGACATTCACACATATTCTAGTAAAAACAACACCAATGAATTGGATGTTTATCTCAACAAATCGAGATTGAGTAAAAATTACTCTTATCAAGTTCATACCGATGACTTGATAATTTATCAATGGAGTGATTATGTGTATAATAAGTATATCCATAGAAAGGGGAGTGGAAATTATGACATAATCAAATGAATAGTGATTCCACACATAATCTTGGAGTAAAATAACCAATGAAGTATGCGTAAAGCCGAATGAGTGGAAATTGAAATTTCAAATTCCTTTATCGATTTAGTAACTTATGAAACATGTACCCATGAAAGAAGGATAAAAAATTATGATGTAAATACCCATAAATTAAATTATATTACACAATGAATACAATCATGGGTAGTACACACACCACATGCAATAAATAAGTGGTGAACAGTGGAATTCTCACGAAATTAAGAGTGAGATAAAAAACCCATTACCTTGTACTTTTCCTTGGTTGAGGGTAGGTTAACCTCCTGTATAATTGTGAAATAATTGTTATTAAATTATTCAAGAATCATATACATTAATATGATATCATATATGATCTTTTAACATTTCATTGTTAATAATATCTTAGTATTATCGTTGTTTCGGGTGTTAACTTACTCATTTTATTTTATATGTTTTCTTACGTAATCCATGTTTTTCATGGATAGGTTGTATCTTATTCATATCCAGAATTATATCAAGTACTTAAACATTATTTTTAATCATCAAATTAGAATTATACGTGAATGGATACGATGGAGAATGAATCTCATCGCGTTCGTGGAGACGGTAGTCCGTACGTACGCACGAGCGACAATATCATTATTTTGATATTAAAATAATATATAATTGGATGGTATATCATATAGACAGAATAATTATCATGTTATATTTATTATTTACATGAATTAAACAGCATTATTATACCCATCCAAATAATAATTTATTGAATGACAATTACACCACGACATGGAGACGGTAAGCCGTACGTACGCGCGTATGGTGACATGCCATTCAAAGGATAGATAGAATACTGAATATGGTTGTACCATATTTATAATAACATCACAGTATATAAGAGATACTGGAGTTATTATTTTAGAATATAAATAACAAAGAAAGAAGAAGTTGAAGAATAAAGGAACTTGAAAGAGGGTGGTGAAAACATTACCTCTTTTTCGGGTTCTTCCTTTTGATTTGATCAAAAGGGCTCCTTAGGTTGAATTTATGATCAAACTAAGGAATCTAGGTTGTATTTAGTGAAGTTTAGAGACTATTTGGTCAGAGGTTGGCCGAACCAAAAGGCTTTTAAGGTGTGAAGTAATGAGAAGGAGGAGTGCCCTTTCATAAGAGGGGTGAGGGGCACCTTTGGAAAAGTTAGAAATATTATTTTTTAATAAATTCATATTCGGTTTATAATGGCTAAAAAGTGGATTATTTAAAGTTAAAGGTGGGGATAGGTCGAAAACCATTCAACAAATAGAATTTAGATAGGTTTGGGTCATTATATTAACCTTATATTTATGTTTTAACTCTTAGTTAATTAGTTTGACACTTACCATGTCACTTTGTATTTTTATATTATATAGTTAATAAACTTACTATATACAACCAAGAGACCCCCAAGTGGTCCATTAATGATAAAAATATCATGATATAAGTCTCTTGGACGAACCTTTGATTTTTAGGAATTTAATATCAATTAATAATATAATATTTGTTTTAAAAACTCTTTTATGTCAATTTTGACACTATTCAATAGTTGATTTTTGTAACACTCATAAAAGAATGATTACTTCGAAAAAAGTCAATTAAATCAATAATAATATGTCATATTATCCTATAAAAGTAGTTTAATTCATTAAAAGTCTCAAATTATATTTATTTGGGTATTTATAATATCAATTATTTTAATTTTGCACTATTATGGTAATTACTGCATCATTGTTGTGTCATAAATAAATTAAATTATTTAATGTCTAAATTTTTTAAATAAAATATAATTATTTAGGAAATCTTTTTATATTTATAATTAATATTTTAAATCGAATTTATCTTATGTATAACCCTATATTAAAAATATTTTAGTAAATAAACTTTGATTTTAACTCTTTTAACTCTTCTTTGAATTAAATAATAATAAATGTCCTAATATAATACAAGTGGACCTAAATGATAATATATTACTCCTAAGATTGATTTTGGTCAATATACACTTGTCCAATAGAATTATGACTTGTGTTAGGGTAATATTAATATCATTTTTACCCTTAATTACCCTATTTACTTTTAACCGAGGTAAATAAAAGTAAAAATTTACTATTCACCAAAAATTATTTTCATCTCATTGAACCAAATTTTACTCCTTGATATTAACTGTGTCTCTCGGATTTTATAAATTCCACTCACAGAAGTGGTAAAATTAAGTTTTATGAAAAATTCAGTTTTTTAACTACCACTTAGTGGTTTCACTATTCATCAAAAAATGAATGTTTCCAAAACAATACCAAAAATTAAGACTAAGCTATATTTGATATTATGAATTCAAAAATGATGTCTATTTTACCAAATTCAGAACATATCAGTTGCATTAATTAATTTGAAAATTAATTCCCTTCGTCAAAACAAATAGCGTGTTTTTAGGAGATAATAACTATCAAAAGATTGACACTTGTTTATGTCTGGTATAAATGTGAAATTACATCCAATGACCAAAATTGTATTAAATGGTAAAAATATATTCTAAATATACTTTAAAACCACTCAAATTAATAATTTATCACTATTAATTATTTTGATTAAAAAAGTTGTTTTTAATTAAAATTTAGTAATTTTCACTATTCATCAAAATATGAAAGTTATCTGAAAAGTACCAAAATTTCACCCTAAGCTAATTTCGATATCATGAATCAAAAAATGAAGTCCATTTAGAAATATAAAATTTATAAAATTTCAAAAATTAGGTATTACTATTCATAACGACTAGTTTGATTGGTTGTGGTGTGTTAAAATCTCGAAGTTGTGTACAATGCACGCCATTGCATTATTCAAAGGGAAACGTACCATGGAAGCTTGGGATGTTTCATTGTAAATTTTTGATGTACCCATTCTAAAAAGTAAATTTATTTAGTCAAATTGAATATATAAAAGTTTAAAATATTGGATTTAAAAAGGGTTCACTATTAAAAGTTTTTAAAAGTGCAATATCGAAAATGGATTTGTTCTTACATTATGTCTAAGAAACTCATAATATGGATTCTAAAATTATAAGGATTATATAAAGTTTAAAATTTAGTTAATACTATTCATAAGCTCTTTTAAACGGCTTGTTTAGTAAGTCATGGTGCGCTTGAACTCGGTGTTGCGTGTAGTGCAAGTTATTGAATTATTTTGAAGTAATAACACACTATGAAATCTTGGGGTGTTACATTTTCCCCTCATTCAATAAATTACATCCTCGCAATTTTAAATTGTTCTTCGAAAATAAAAGGTTTAATATAGAAAATATCTTTGTGGAAAAACCCACATCGGAAATTGGGTTAATAAAATTTAGTCTTAATAAGAGGAAAAGAGAAATGAAAGGGTCACCACCAAATTATGATCTCTATTCGGAGAACATTGGTGGAAATTAGAGACATATAATTTGAGAAAAAACGTAAATATTTATAGGTAGTGATTAAGGTCATCAATCGCAAAAAAGTGTAAAATTGAGGGCCTTAAATTCATCAATATATGATGATTTAAAATACCATCGATTCAGCAAAACATATAGTATTAGGATAACACATTTTTTTGTCTTAATATCCCTTCACTAAAGTATAAGAATTAATTTATTCATTGAATAAGAGAAGAAGAAAAATATATACTTTACAAGTAGAGTCTCATCCTTTAACTAAGTTCTACCACAAACTCATCTTTCACTCTAAAAGATAATAGAACTTAAAAATAATATTCTATTTATCCTATTCGTATAGGGTTAAAAAAATGAATTTACAATTCATCTAGCAGAACCATTAAAAAAATAACATTATTCAATCCAGGACATCACGTGGGTTAGTGGTAGGTGATACACTCTTGTCGCCCTTCGGTTGTGGGTTCAAGTCTCGCGGCCTTGCCGGACGCGACGAGTTGCCGCCCGACCTCCAGGTTGTCCTTTTATGGAAATCCAAAATAATCGAAACTAGAACTATCCAAAATACTTCAGTCCAAAATTTATAAGGAAGGTAAACACAATGAAGATCCTTTTTTCCGCGTAATAACATGTGATCACCTTCATCATGTATTCTTTTAAAACACTGCAACATCCTGAATTACCATAAAACCTTATTGATTACATTCATGATCCCTTATTCCTTAAATAATAATAGATATACTCCTTCAATCCAAAAATGTTGTAAACCCAAATAATGATAGAATATACAAATCATTAATCAATTTCAAGGTAGTCAAGAATATCCAATATAATTTTTCCAAATCAATCATGTATTATTCTAAAATCACTACCTCGGTATCAGAACCATATTATGGTTTATCTTTCTCTCAACCATATATTTTCCAAAACTTTAACCTACTATTGAGTCACTTTTCTTTGTTCCACACAATCTCAAGTCCTTAATCAAATAGTACTGCAGTACAATCCTTATATACTCTATAATTATTATAACAAGTACATTGTTGATACAACACTCAAATGACATAATCAACATAAGAACTCTAATCATTTCTCTTCATCTGTGGTAGTATCATAACTTGATTATTATCTAATAGCATCATTTGCGAAATAGTCTGATGACTAGGACATAGGTTCGCGTAGTGTCCAAACTCCTTGCAAATGAAGCATTGTACATTTGAAACCATTTTCTTACCCTTGGAGTCACGTACTTTGTGCCCTTTTCCTTCACACTTATAACAAACTCCCATTCCTTTCACGCAAGTTCCAGGGTGTTTCTTTCCACAGTTATCACATATGGGAAAATTCTTCTTTTCCCTCTTCCCTTTATCCATCTTTCTCTCTTCCATCCTTTTCTTCTCTTTCTTCCCTTCAAAGCCATAGGACTCCGTAAACTCTTTACTTATCTTATCAAAACATGATATTATATCTTCATATGATGATAATACATGAAATACTATTTCTCTTATAAATTCTGGCTTAAGACCATGAGAGATATGATCCTTCTTTCTCTTTGGATCATGTTCATTTCTAGAGTTCTCATTCCTCCTACTGGGAACCATTTCTAAACAATGTCAAACACTAGATTAGTTTATGAATAACAGTACCTAATCCCAAACTTGTAAAACACATAACATAAATTAAATAGTTTATGGATATAATCCATAATCATAAAAATGTCTCCTTTGAGGAAGTATATACTCATAAACCCTTCATAATGGTTTGTAAATAAAATGAGAATTATCCTAATCATATCACCCAGGAGTGTCATAACCAAGAGTGCATCAAGGCCCGTTGTCGTGCACCAGTTCCCGTTCGAGTCTAGCTCAAAGCGGTGTTTTTGGGTTTTACCCCTAGGTACATCTGTGCCAGAGCCGCCTCTACCTGCTCGTATCCAGACAGGGATGTATTTCTCAGAAAAATCACAAAATCTCTACAATACCAAAATTCTAGGAAGTTCTTCTATACTAATCCTCAAAGTCCATCTTAAATCTATGTGCTCTAATCAGAGTTTATCCTAATCTAGCTTCCAAGGTTTGTACCAAACTTCCTATGATACCAACTGTAATGCCCTGACCCCAGTTACCCAGAGACGGTGCATTATTACATAACATTGGCATGATCACAAGAAAGATCAAATCTCAAAATACCGATTAGTTTAGTAGCCTTGGAATAACTGGATATATTCATAAAGATTTACATTACATCATAAAAATGAAAACTACAACAACATAGTCTCCATAGTCCACACTCTTATCCCCTTATACTATCCCTGCAGGTCATTCATAATTTACTTCTTCACATCCTAGGAAAAATAAAACATAGAAAAGGGGTGAGCTCAAATTCCCAATAAGGATAAAAATATAGAGGAAAATTTCATAAATAAGAATAAACATTTAAGGAAATGTATAACTAAAACAAAAGCCTTTTAAACTTTAACTTCAACACAGTATGGAAAAAATAAAATGAAATAATTACATTTACTTATTTACATAGATATTATACTAATCGAATATTCACATGCAATATCAATAACCATTTTCATAATGATGGAATGCATAATTCCATAATATCATAACCACATAGCTAAGGCCTCGTGCCAAGACTACAAATAGGATTTTGTCAAGGCCTTGTGCCAAGACACTAGTTTGTCTCATGAGACCTACCGATGCATCGATGAGCTATAGTGGGCTCCACCCTTCACTTACTAAGTCCAATGCATTCCTCATATGAAAAGTTTTAAACATAACATAAACATTCGTATTAAAACTAGCATACGAAATTTCAATACTTTATCCACAAACCATGAATGGTATAAATAAAGCACATCCACAGTCAAACATAACCGATTCGATACAATATGGAATATTGTATTGTTTCATATTAACCTCAATTGAGAATAATGAAGGATATTTACATAGATGAAAATAATCATCAAAACTATTTGAGATAAATATCCCCCTTTTTCTTGAAATCATTTAAAAGTCACACTATTTGTCAAGAAGCCATTTAAAAATAGATTTTTGAATCAAAGTGTCCCATACCACTTTGAAAATTTTAAAAGGAGTTTTAATTTTAAAACTTTAATGTCCATATAAATAAATCCTTAAAACCATTTTTTAAAACATGGACATTAATGAGCAAGATTTAGAAGAATAAGTCTTTAAAACATTTAAAAATGGTATTTTAGTAAGAGTTTCTAACCAAAAGAGAGACACTTGAATAAAAATAATTGAGGTAATCAAAACATTTTTATATCATGAGAATAAAGGGATTCATGATATACTATGTCAAAGTATATTATATACACCACATAAGAGTTATTTGGTGTATAACAACAAAGAAGTCTCAATGGAATGTAAATTGAGATAAAATCTCTCATAAAGGCCGTATCTTTAGGTTAAGGATAATTCAACGACATAATTATGTGTGAAAAATATAAATACACTAAATATGATTGGACATTTAGTGTAAAACAATCAAAGGACATTCACACATATTCTAGTAAAAACAACACCAATGAATTGGATGTTTATCTCAACAAATCGAGATTGAGTAAAAATTACTCTTATCAAGTTCATACCGATGACTTGATAATTTATCAATGGAGTGATTATGTGTATAAAAAGTATATCCACAGAAAGGGGAGTGGAAATTATGAAATAATCAAATGAATAGTGATTCTACACATAATCTTGGAGTAAAATAACCAATGAAGTATGCGTAAAGCTGAATGAGTGGAAATTGAAATTTCAAATTCCCTTATCGATTTGATAACTTATGAAACATGAACCCATGAATGAAGGATCATAAAATTATTATTTAAATACCCATAAATTAAAGTATATTACATAATGAATACAATCATGGGCAGTACACACACCACATGCAATAAATAAGTGGTGAACAATGGAATTCTCACGAAATTAAGAGTGAGATAAGAAACCCCTTACCTTGAACTTTTGCTTGGTTGAGGGTAGGTTAAACTACTGTATAATGGTGAAATAATTGTTATTAAATTATTGAAGAATCATATACATTAATATGATATCATATATGATCTTTTAACATTGATTTGTTAATAATATCATAGAATTATCGTTGTTTCAGGTGTTAACTTACTCGTTTTTTTATATGTTTTGTTACTTAAGACATGTTTTTCATGGATATGTTGTATCTTATTCACATCAAAAAATATATCAAGTACTTAAACATTATTTTTAATCATCAAATGAGAATTATACTTGAATGGATACGATGGAGAATGAATCTCATCGCGTTCGTGGAGACGGTAGTCCGTACGTACGCACGAGCGACAATATCATTCATTTGATATTAAAATAATATATAATTGGATGGTATATCATATAGACAGAATAATTATCATGTTATATTTATTATTTACATGAATTACACATCATTATTATACCCATCCAAATAATAATTTATTGAATGACAATTACACCACGACGTGGAGACGGTAAGCCGTACGTACGCACGTATGGTGACATGCCATTCAAAGGATGGATAGAATAATGAATATGGTTGTACCATATTTATGATAACATCATAGTATATATAAGATACTGGAGTTATTATTTTAGAATATAAATAACAAAGAAAGAAGAAGTTGAAGAAGAAAAAAACTTGTAAGAGGGTGGTGAAAACATTACCTCTTCTTCGGGTTCTTCCATTTGATTTGATCAAAAGGGATCCTTAGGTTGGATTTATGATCAAACTAAGGCCTCTAGGTTGTATTGAGGGAAGTTGAGAGAGTATTTGGGCAGAGGTTGGCCGAACCAAATGGCTTTGAAGGTGTTAAGTAATGAGAAGGAGGAGTGCCCTTTTATAAGAGGGGTGATGGACACCTTCTGAAAAGCTAGAAATATTATTTTATAAGAAATTAATATTCGGTTTCTAATGGCTCCAAAGTTGATTATTTAATGGTTAAGGTGGGTATTGGTCGAAAACCATTAAACCAATAGAATTTAGACAGGTTTGGGTCATTATATTAACCTTATCTTTAAGTTTTTACTCTTAGTTAATTAGTTTGACACTTACCATGTCACTTTGTATTTTTATATTATATAGTTAATAAACTTACAATATACATCCAAGAGACCCCCAAGTGGTCCATTAATGATAAAAATATCATGATATAAGTCCTTTGGCCGGACCTTAGATATTTAGGAATTTAATATCAATTAATAATATAATATTTGTTTTAAAAACTCTTTTATGTCAATTTTGACATTATTCAATAGTTGATTTTTGTAAAAATCATAACAAAATGATTAATTCGAAAAACATCAATTAAATCAATCCTAATATGTCATATTATCTAATAAAATTAGTTTAATTCATTAAAAGTCTCAAATGATATTTATTTGGGTATTTATAATATCAATTATTTTAATTTTTCACTGTTATCGTAATTACTGCATCATCATTGTCTCATAAATAAATTAAAATATTTAATGTCTAAAAATTATAAATAAAATATAATTATGTTTTAAATATTTTTATCTTTCTAATTAATATTTACAATCGAATTTATCTTATGTATAACCCTATATTAAAAATGGTTTAGTAAATAAACTTTGATTTTAACTCTTTTAACTCTTCTTTGAATTAAATAATAATAAATGTCCTAATCTAATAGAAGTAAACCTAAATGATAATATTTTACTCATAAGATTTTTTTTGGTCGAGATACACTTGTCCAATAGAATTAGGACATGTGTTAGGGTAATATTAATATCATTTTTACCCTTAATTACCCTATTTACTTTTAACCGTGGTAAATAAAAGTAAAAAGTTACTATTCACCAAAAATTATTTTCATCTCATTGAACAAAATTTTACTCCTTGATGTTAACCGTGTCTCTCAGATTTTTTAAATTCCACTCACAGAAGTGGTAAAATTATGTTTTATGAAAAATTCAGTTTTTAACTACCACTTAGTGGGTTCACTATTCATCAAAAAATGAAAGTTTCCAGAAAAATACCAAAAATTAGGCCTAAGCTATATTTGATATTATGAATTCCAAAATGATGTATATTTTACCAAATTCAGAACATATCAGTTTCATTAATTAATTTGAAAATTAATTCCCGTCATAAAAACAAATAGCGTGTTTTTAAGAGATAATAACTATCAAAAGATTGACACTTGTTTATGTCTGGTTTAAATGTGAAATTACATCCAATGACCAAAATTGTATTAAATGGTAAAAATATATTCTAAATATACTTTAAAACCACTGAAATTAATAATTTATCACTATTAATTATTTGGATTAAAAAATTTGTTTTTAATTAAAATTTAGTAATTTTCACTATTAATCAAAATATGAAAGTTATCCGAAAAGTACCAAAATTTCACCCTAAGATAATTTCGATATCATGAATCCAAAAATGAAGTCCATTTCGAAAGATAAAATTTATAAAATTTTAAAAAGTAGGCATTACTATTCATAACAGCTAGTTTGATTGGTTGTGGTGTGTTAGAATCTCGAAGTTGCGTACAATGCACGCCATTGCATTATTGAAAGGGAAACGTACCATGGAAGCTTGGGATGTTTCATTGTAAATTTTTGATGTCACCATTATAAAAAGTAAATTTATTTAGTCAAATTTAATATATAAAAGTTTAAAATATTGGATTTTAAAAGGGTTCACTATTAAAAGTTTGTAAAAGTGCAATACTGAAAATGAATTTGTTCTTACATTATGTCTAAGAAACTCATAATATGGATTCTAAAATTATAAGGATTATATAAAGTTTAAAATTTAGTTAATACTATTCATAAGCTCTTTTGAACGACTTGTTTAGTAAGTCATGGTACGCTTGAACTCGGTGTTGTGTGTAGTGCAAGTTATTGAATTATTTTGAAGAAATAACACACTATGAAATCTTGGGGTGTTACACCTAGTGCCTAATAAAGAGGGATTTCTACACACCTGGTTAGAAACTCCTTAGGGATATGTTTTGGAAAATAAAAAAACTCTTTATGAAAAATTTTGAATGATTTGAATAGATTAGTAGGTTAGAAAACTTAATAGAGAAATTACCATGGATAACTAAGATTGAATCCTATAG
Source organism: Viscum album (assembly GCA_963277665.1). NCBI lineage: Eukaryota > Viridiplantae > Streptophyta > Magnoliopsida > Santalales > Viscaceae > Viscum > Viscum album. The sequence goes on along the minus strand of OY728150.1, from coordinate 1,284,487,078 downwards.
ACTCAAAAGTTAGTATTTATATTTAATTTATAAGTTATTAATTCTAAGTTCATAATTTCTCTTTTATATTTTTTTATTTAAAATAATCTCATATCATTTTCTCTTTATTCTAGTTAATAGTGGGAAATTGGAGAAATCGTACCAACAACTAATGTGATGGGAAATGTGATGATTTCTATAACTAGATACCTAACCTAATTGGAGATAAAATAGGTCACCTTGTGATTATGAAAAACCGTTTATATCTAATTATTATTAATAGGTAGAATACATTTGAGTTTCAAAACACATAAAATAAAAAAAATGATAACGTCTCATAGATGTTCAAGTGATAAATATTTTAAATAAAATAATATTTTATTCCCTATGTGTAAAAAATGTGGGGATAGGCAATAAGGGAAATTTATTAAAGGAACTAAAAGATTATATATGTCTGGAAAAGGAGGGCATAGAGTAGCCAATTTTCAAAGAAAAATGAAGAATCTGGAGAATAAGATGCCGGGAAATAAAGTCCAACCTAAGGAACCACTAATAGTTCAATGTCATAGATGTGTAAAACTTTTTCATTATCCAATTAATTTCCCCAATACAAGGGATAATAAGTATGATAAACACCAAAATTATTCAATCAAAGGGAACTAGTAATGGAATACACTTTGAAAATTATTGATATGGATTGTGAAAATAAATTCATGCTTATCCCCACCCCAGAGATGTGTGTGTACTTTTTTATTTCAATTCATTCAAGTATAGTATATCTTGGATTCTTTTTTAGAGCACTGAGTCACCACCTGAAATGATTTGATTTCATTGGGGAAAAAATTCTATGATTATTTTATCACAAGTTGATTTTTATGAGAATTTAATTATTTCAAATATTATCATTCTTTCTTTAGTATAGTTTAATACTATATTGGGTATAGATTGAATATCCTTATATAAAGGAAACATATAATTTTAGGTGAAGGAGATCACTCTTCACATATCGAATCATCCTTTGATTATGTACAAGTGTAGGAAGGAGGATGAATCTACTTTGGAATATTCTTCTAAAGTGAGGATATTATTTCTTTATGAGTAATAATATATGGATCAACTGATTGATACCAAATATATAATCATTCTTGAAGACATTCCCATTATGTGGGAATACACCAATGTATTCCCTAAAGAGTTTCTTGGTCTTCTTCTTAACTGATAGGTTCATTTATCAATTGAAATTATACCTAGATATCTACCTATATCAAATAATACCTATATAATGGACACTATGGAGTTAGAAGAATTGAAAAATAAGTTAAAAGATAATCTAGAAAAGGTTTTTATATTCTTAAGTGCTTCACCATGGGGTGCACCAGTCCTCTTCATCAAGAATAAGGATGGGTCAATGCACCTATGCATTGATTACCATGAAATCAAAAAAATAACGATAGAGAACAATTATCCCCTTACATAGATAGTTGAAATGTTCAATTAACTATTTGGGACCCATTATTTCTCTAAGTTGTAATTTTAGTTGGGATATCACCAATTAAAGGTGAAGAAGGAATATATTTCCAAGACTAAATTTTGAACAAGGTATAGACACTAAGAGATCATAGGGATTACCTTCAGACTCAATAATTCTCCAAAAATATATAGGAACCTAAGGAATATAGTATTTAGAGATCACCTTGACCAATTTGTGATAGTATTTATGGATGAAATCTTGATATAATCTAAATGTAAGTATGAGTATGAGGATTATTTGAAAACTATGTCGAAGACTTTGTGAAAGGATAATATATATGCAAATTAAAATAAATCTATGTCATAAATGTAGAAAGTATCATTCTTAGGTTATTTTATCACTAAAAAAGGGATATATGTAGAACATTCTAAGACAAAGGAAATTAATGAATGTCCCAAATAAACATCTAAAATATATAGTTGGTTTTGTTGGACTAGCTAGGTATCATTAATGATTTGTGAGAAACTTCTCATGATTGTAAAACTAGATAACCAAGCTGACTCAAAAGGGAGTAACATTTTTTGGATAGATGAATGTGATGAAATCTTCAAGGAATTGAAAAATAAGAATATCGTTACACTAGTCCTCACACATCCCTTATGTGGGGAAACTTTCGTGGTATACCATTATTCATCAAATAAGGGCTTGGATTGTGTACTAATTACTAGTGAAAAAGGGGGTTTTACATAATTTTTTTGGATCATAAAATCGGTTAACTTGTGATAAAACTATGGGTGGCATTGTAAATAATTTTTTCACGTTGGTTGATTTTTTTTCCAACATTATAAATGTTAAATATTTGGAGGTGGTTTATCACATCATTTTTGAGAAATTTGATGTAAAAAACAATTTTTCATGGCATTTTTTTCTAAAACGGACACTATAGATATATTATAACATCATTTATTAAAAAATATGCATGATAAATCCTCTAAAAACCATCATAGAAACCATAATAAAAGTACATATTTTGATATTTTTCACATCAGTTTAAAAAAAATGTTGTTATAAATAGATAATGGCGTTGATTTTATAAAATTTGATGTGATAAATATTATGTGAAAATTTTTCACATTGGTTATAAAATAAATGAAGTGATTTTTTAAAATTAAATTACATATTTTCACATCTTATAAATATAGTATCATACTAGAAAATAAAAAATATAATAAACACAAACAACTTTACAATATCAATTCATTTTAACTTTATAATGTATATTACAAATGAAATAAAAAACAACCATACCTTAGAAATAATCCAACCATTCTTTTTTTTAAGTTTATTACCTCTTACCCAGTATAATTCCAAGGGTCATAAAAAAGATAAAAATTAAAAATAAATCATTGAACATGATTTCTGAATTTAATGAATGAAAAATAAAAGGAAATGATTATAATAAAATCTAGCCTTCTGGAATTTTATAAATTTTCAAGTTGTAATTATTTAAAACATAAATATTAGAACATATCATCCAAATTCATTTACTTCTTGAAGATGAAACTTCCATTTAAAAAGAATTTTTTCAATTCAAAACAAAATTTTCAATACTTATAGAAGAAATTTAGTAATTATAAATGAGAATTCTCCTTTTCTTTTACATAACTGATCTTTTTCCTAAATTTTTCTATTTCCTATCTAAAATAATTCCATGTCCTATTTGAAAATAATATATATGAAATAAATCTAAGTATATTTATAATATATATAAGTATTCAAATATTTAAAATTATGAGTTCAATAAATTCTTAAAACTATCTAACAAATCACTATTGACAAAGCATAGCCAGTAATGTGTATTTACCTTGGAAAAAAACACCCCATATCCAATGAACACTAATAAAAAAATAATTTTAGTGGTTATTCAGTTAAGAGATATAACCCATTGTGAAATATATGTTCCATACCTATAAAGATAAAGAAACATCCAATAATAAATTCCATTATTTTGAAATCTTTCTACAATATAAACTATTACTTAGTTATAACTCATTTTACTTTAAATATTTGAAATAAAGTATAGTTTCATAAATATATATATTGATTCCATATCATGATACAGAAAAATTTTATAAAGGTAACTAATAAAAAAATAAAATTATTAAGTTTTAATAAATTAAAATAACAGAAATATATATGATAATCAACTTATATAGAAAATACTTGAATGTATTGATGAACAAATAATCTCTAATTAAAAGCTCCATTACATCTTTCTCTAAAATTTTTATAGTCATTTCACACTCCCAAATATTTTTATCCTCTAGAATATTATAAAATTCAAATAATAAATTTGAATATGTTGATAATTTATCAAGTCCAGTAGAAGTTGTATATAAGTTCATAAAAATTTGAATTTATTATTTCCTATGTATTATGTATTTATCTTTCAATTATTCCTATAAAAAATAAATAAATATATAAATTTTGAAATGTTAAAATTTTTTAACAGCAATATGAAATAAAGGATATAAAATACACATACCTCAATGATAATTTTTTAAACAAGTATAGATATAAAAAATAAAAAATGGTTGATACTTTGTGTAACTATAGTGACATCATCTATTAGAAATGGTAATCTTTTTGATCTATTTATAATATCCTATACAGTTATGCTAATATTATCTATCTTTATCTATTGATGATGTAAAATATCCCCAATATAATATATAATCCCATCTGCAATAATATGATATTAGGGATCTTCAATATATAACTCACATTAAATGGGAAGATATGGAAAATGAGGTGTAAGAGTTTGATAAGTAGGAGGAGGTGGAGGAGTGGGATCTGTAGGCCGAGGTGGAGGAGTGGGATTAGTAGCCTAAAAATGTCTTTTCATGTATGAAAACATCAACTGTACAGAAGATCTAATCCTTTTTTCCATCATCTCACCCAAATCCTAAACTTTAGATTCTAAATAATATAGTTTTTTTATAAACATCATTCATTGAAGAACCTCTAGAACATCTAGACACTTTTTTTACTGATACACCTTCTAGGTATCCTCATACACAATCTGGGTGTTCAAGATTTCCAAATGCATTTGCTAAAATATCATTCATACCCTAAACTATGATAGTCCCCTGTGTGGTATTCTCCTTAAAGGATTCCAGTATATAATATTTTAAAAAATAAGTAGTGAATAAGGATAAATAATTAATTGATTTAACATAAATAACATAAATAAATTAAATAAATTCTTACAATCCTCTCAACTAAAACCCTTTACTCTTTTATAAGATATTTTCCCTTTTTCTCATCTATAAACATTTCAATTTTTCATGTCTAGTTGGGGGGAAGTAGGGTCAACTTCTACAGAGCCTAAAGAATCAGTGCTTAGTTTTTTGAAAATTTTAGTTATCATTGGTCTTCTAGTAATGTATAGTCTCCATGAGATAAATTATGATGGTATATGTTTATAAATTGGACCTCTTGATGATATCTCTATATTTTTTATAAATTTTGAATAAATATATCATTAATATGATCTTTGATATGATAAAAAATATAACAAAATTCTAAAATATAACATTTCACTTACCAATTTTTTTTTATTTTACACTTTCAAAAAACTGCTTCAATGCATATTTATCTAGAAATGGATATTATCACATGGATTTTGATGTTGTGTATCCCCAAAAATAAAATCTAATGTGAGGGTTGATTTAAAATCCATCAACATCCTAGCATCAAATCCTAAAAATTTCCTCCTAACTAATCCAATATTAGATATATCATATGTCATTTGATAAGAAGGGAAAAACCTATATTAATAAAAAAATTCATGAAAAGTAAAATAATAAAAAAATGAGATTACCAAAATTGTGTCCCATAATTGAGATAGTGTCACTTTATCAACAATTCTCCAATTATAAATCAAAATACTAATTTCTCCTTTATCCTATACTACAATAAAATTATTAATTTTTTTAATTGGGACTCCTAGTAATATCATTATCCTCAAAGTCAACTTGTATCCTCTGATCCCGGTTACACATAACAAATAATTTTGGTAAATGTGTGTAGTCATGTTTACCTAAACTCAAAGACTTATCTCCCACTGTGGAAGTAGATGACTTCTTTTAAAAAGTATGAGGATGATCCTTAATAGGAGTATGTGTACAGTCGCCCTAGATGTATGTGTATGGTCTTCCCTATAAGATTGCAGTGAATCATAAGTTTCATCTACCATAATCTTACATATAAAATTAATAAACAACTAGTAAAAAAATATAAAAATAAAAATATTATATATAAAATTAAATAAAAAATGAAAAAAAGATCCACCAAAAAGTAAACTAAAATAAACACATTTTTATTCATATTTTTTAAATTTGTTAACAAAAAATCCAACATTAATGAGAGATGAAATGACATAAACGAATGAACACAAATCTAACTATTATATTAAAATTTTAATAAACCATTTAAAATGATACAAAAAAATACGAAACAAACCTCTATTTATCATATTAATTAGTTAATATCGAGTGTAATACACCATTATGGGGTAGAGATACTCCAAAAATGGTGCATGAATAGTAAAAATGCTTCAATGTATTGCGCTATTTTTTACACCAAAAATAATATTCTTAGAATATACTCTATTATGTATTTTATTTATTTTTAAACATATTAAATTATTGCTATTTGTTTTTCTATAAAATAAACAAATAAAAAATTCAAGTAAGGGTAAACATAAGTTAAGTAAGAGAAACCTAAAAAAACTAAACTAATTTTGATAAACAATTTAACTTATTAGTTATAATACAAGTTTTAATAATAAATAAAACTAATATATGAATCATTTTATGAAATTTAAAGAAGTAAACAAGAAATAATTAAATTTTACCTATAATATTAAGAAATTACTAAAATATTCCTTTCCCAAATTCATTTCTAATGATCATTCCATATGTTACAAACCATGTCTATAATATAGTCATCAATATTCTCTGTTAAACATTCCATGAAAGTAGAGATCTTATATAAATCATCCTCTTCGTCATGTTTTTCATCACCAACATACTAATTTTACTTGTAAAATGGTACACCAATGAATATTATATGGATTAAGAATATAGAAAATTTTCTTTTCATGCATTTATAGGATAAAAGGATATGCTTTGTATTCCAATATATTCAAACTAACTACTGTTATAATAAATTCATAATGTCTAGATCTACTGTTATTGATAACCCATTTGTAGTTAAACACTGGAACTCAAAATGTAATGTAATAAATCTCCTATAGTTCTTCTATGACTCCATAATATGCACTTAATGAAGAAATTAGGTTTTTTTACTTTGTAACTCATAAAATGCATTGCTTCTGTGAACACTAATACACTACTATTATGAATCACACTTATGTTATCCTGATCTTTTGTATGAAATGTATATCCATTAATTTCATTCCCAGGCCATGTTTTCAAATTTATACTTTGACCACACACTATCCATCTTAATGTTTCAGATGTATCAGATCTACCATACACGGTCTCATTAAACCATAATTTTTTTGTTATGCACATTCAATATCAACAAATCTTTCTTCCTTGGATAACATTATTTTAGCATATTAATTTTCAATTCCTTATATATATGAGCATAATATATGTTATTAAAGATGTATAAATATATTTTATTTATATATTCACCTATTAATGATTTTTCTTTCATGTCACATATCCTTATTCCATCATAATTAACTCATTCATGGTGATATGTTAAAAACTACTGTGCTCCACTATATACTAATATCTTGTACAAAACTATGAAACAACCTTATAAATATATTTATCAATAATGGATGATTTTATTCAATATAGATTCTTAACATATCCCTTTAAAATATTTATATACATTCTAAAAGGATACACCTAACATATATATACAGGTCCGTATAGATTTATTTCTCACTCTAAATTAACCATTAAATGCACCATGATATAAAAAAAGATGGAGGAAAATACATTTCCAATAGAAAAATTATATAAACAACATCATTATCTAAATTTCTCAATGAATTAAAATCATCCACCTTGTTAAAAATAGAATTGAAAAAATAACACACCTCTCTGATAGTAATTCTGATATAGATGGGAAATTTTCCACACAACACAATAATTAGAATTTATTACACCATTACATGAAAATAATAAGATTTTATACATGTAAAATTTAAATATTTTAATGGAATAACATTTTTTACATTTGAATAATAAACCTAAGACACTTTGATACCATGAAGACACTGAAAATTTTAATTTCCCCCTCTTGGATAATTTATTAAAAGCTAGAGTAAGATATATTCATTTTTCATTAGGAGTGGGATCTAACTTAAAATGTATTTCCATTGAGAGTAATTTCAATATTTTATTTAACCCATATTTATTATTTATTTTAATATAAAATAATTTTCCAATCAAGATATCATAGATATTCTACTCTACAATAATTAAATCATTATCATGTTTAACCTCATGATATCTCCAATATAGAAGTTCAATAAATATTGATCCTTTATTCCAAATATTTCTATCATTAAGTGATTTTTGTGTCTTTTGGAATGTCACATCAATGTTTTCACCCTCTCAAAATATTGTTTGACTCAAAATTGTTTTGGATAAATATAAAATTATTATAAGCTATTGAATACCTTTTTTAATCTTCAATATGATCAATCCATAGAAAAAACACCTCTGATGACTCATGTGTACTATTTTTCTCCCATATTGTAGTTGACAATATGAATTATATTGTTCATAAATTGGTCATGATTTATTCCCCTTAACACTATTTTTATAAATATTTCCATATTCTAGGAAGTCATTTATAGTGAACATAATCATTACATATTGTAGAAAATGATCCCCTTTATAAGAATCAAACACTTTAATGCCTTTATCCCATAAATGTTTCAAATCATCAATTAATGTTGATAAGAAACATAAATATAATTTATAGGTTTTTTTTTCTATAAATTATTAATCTAAAAATAATATATTTCATCTTCATACACAATTTAAGAGATAAGTTATAAATTAATAATAAAATAGGGCCCAAACAATTTTTACTACTAATACTTTAATATGAATTAATTCCATCTATGTACATCCCAAGTATGATTTTTAAAACTCAATTTAGGAATGTTGGAAACTATTGATCAATTTTATTTCATTATAGACAATAATCTAGATAATATAATTTTCCATCAGATATCTGCTCATCCACTTTGCATCTTAACATTTTGGAATAATCTGAATTTGAAAACAAATGTTTCAAATGAGGAATTAAATGAAGATACCAAATTGACTTGGTCAGAGTGTATGTAACTTCTAGATCAGCCTATGAATTTTCATTCAACTTATACCATGATTTTCCACATGTAAGACACTCTAACAGACCTTCGTATTCATTTCTATATAGAAAAATTCATTCAGACATGCATGTATCTTCTTATACACCAAACACATATTTCATAATATTTTCTTTTCATCATAATGTGAATATGAAAGATCATTATCTTTTGGAAGTATTTATTTCAATTTCTATAGAAACTCTATAAAACTATTTTCACGCCATCCTTTTTTTACCTTTAAGTTAATAAATCTTAACATTATTGATAAAATTTTAAATTCTATATACTCTAGATACAATGGTTTTTTAGTATCACCATATAGATCCTCAATTATCATTTCTTTCCCTATTTTTTATACTTAAATATCATGAATAATTTATTCTATTTGATTGGACTTATCATCTTGAAAATCATCACCATCAATAGATCTTGAATTCTTCCCAGTTTCACCATGCCAAATCCTAGGGCTATAACTTGGATTAAAACCTTGATAAACTAAATAATCTTTTATTTATCTTATATTCAACTTGTGTATATTTAAAAATATCAAGCATCAATAGAAAAAGTAATTTATTAGAATATTTCATTTAGAAAATTCCAATAAACAAAAACTCCCTTTTCATATTCATCATTTTTTCATAGTGTAGTCATATAATATCAACTCATTATTAACTATAACAAATATCATAAATTGAAAATAATTTAATTTATTTTAAAAATTAATTTAAATTTTATTTTTATAAATATAAATAAAAAATACCATAAAATACTTCACAAATACAAAAGTACAACATATATGACAAACAAAAATATAACTTTGAACATATTTAATTATAATTTTTTATAAAAAATCACTATGTATCATGAAATAAACATGATCATCTAAATATATATGATCAATAATCAGTATTCAAACTCCATAATACATTAAAAACTCAAAATTTTCATTCAAAATAAAGACAAAATAAATACCTTATAGACACATTAATCATTAAAACAAATTATTTATAACACAATTTCCTCAAATTAGAATTTAATCAAACCTTAATCGAAAAAAATCATTTATCAATTAAAAAATACCTTAGATGTTTCAATAATAATAACCAAAAATATATATCATTAACGTAATGTGAAATAAATGGAATATTGTCACTACAAATATAGATACAAATACAAAAAACTTGGATGCATGGATTGTCAAAACAATATACACAAAAAATAACCATAAATACATATAGTGAAGATAAGGTAAAATTAATGGAATATTGGAACTAAAAATACAAATTCAAATGAAAATACCTTGGATGCATGAAAAATAGAAATAATATATACAAACCATAGTTTACTATCAAAAGTGGGATGATTGAGAAGGAAACACCAACAAGATGAAGAAACATAGAGAGAAAAATTTGCGGTCGATGATGGGTGATAGTGGAAAATAATAGTGGATTCCAAATGAAAGAGATTAAAGACTACTGAATAGAATAATGAAGTGTTTCAAGGGCTCTATATCAAGGATAAAAATGTTAGGGGTTTTCACATGGGATAAAAATTAAGGTTGTTGTGTGAAATAATGAAAACAAAATGACTACCCCAACATATATAATAAAATTTAAATGGGTTTTCACATCAGTTATTAAATAAAAAATGTGAAAACCCAATTTTTCACATTAGTTATTATAATAACCGATGAGAAAAAAGGTTTTATAACATCAGTTATAAAAAGTAAATATGAAAAACATGTAGGATAAAATTAATTTCTTTCCAGTGAATAAGAAATGATAAAGTGATAGCCTACACCTCAAGTTAGTTAAAATTTCATGAGTAGAACTATCCAAAACATGATATGGAGCTATATAAAACAATCTTCTCATTGAATATATTTAATAATTGTCTCTATGGGGAGAAGTGTGAGGAATTTAAAAATTTTAAGAGCCTTAAATATATACTCACATAGAAGGAGATTAATATGAACCATCAAAAATGGTTATAGCTAATCTAGGGATTTGACTTTTCAATCCACCACTATCCTAGGAAAGAAAATGAATTGAATATTCTCTAAGTATAATGGATACTATGAACTTATAATTAATGGGAAATGAGAAGGATCCAATCTTATAATATTTTTATAGGATAGACATGGGAATCATAATGTAAGGAATATTGTTGGTGATATTGGATGTGGAATCGGACTCCGAGGTGATGATTTAGGCCCTTCAAGGTAAATGTGAGGTGCCTTGGTGTTCGAATTACCTCGTTCGTGGTTGTTATGTGGATATTGATAATGAATGTTCAGTTTGCAATATTCCTAGGGAGGCCACCTATGATGTGGATGCACTTTATTGGGGGAGTAGTCATGATGACCCCTTCGTGGTTTTCTTTAGGATGAGATCTTTACCTCTGGAGTGTATTAGTATTGTTATGTGGGATGCCTTAGGGATTCATCATTTTAGACAAACCTTGAATGCTTGTACTATGTAAGGTTCTTCATTTTGGAATAAAAAAATAAAAGTTTAGTCAAAGAATATCATCATTACTTTTTCAAATGATTTTTCAACAATTTATTCTAGAAAAGATAATGGATGATCAAATAGATGATATGGAAATTCAAAATAAGGTTTAATCTATAAGAAAATGGAAATACTTAGAGTTTGAAATTAATGAAGAAGGATTTGTAAGATCTAGGTCATGACTATACATACCATAAAATCCTAAAATAAAGAAGGAGTTGTTGAATGATGCACACAACTAATATTTATCCATCCAACCGTGGAGCATAAAAATGTTTCTAGATATCCAAGATAACTATTAATGGGAAAATATAAAGAATAATATCACAAAATATACATCAAAGTGCCTAGAATGTCCACAATTGAAGTATAAAAGGAAAAATTCTAAGGGATGATGAAACTATTATCCATACCTGTATGGAAATAGGAAAAAAACAACATCAAATTTGTCACTGGTTTTCTGATGAAATTAAGAAGAAATGATTCTATATGGGTTGTGGTTGGTTATCTTGAAAATTCTACTCATTTAATTTCAATTCAAGAGGAATTGTCACTTGATAAAATCACAAGGATATACATCAGATATGTGGTGAGGCTATATGGAACACCACTATCAGTTGTATATGATTGGGGTCTGAGATTTACCTTCAAATTATTGAAGAGTCTCTAAAATTATCTAAATAATGAGTTGAAATTTAACACGGTTTATCACTCTAAAACCAATAACCAGTCTGTGTGGACTATCCAGACCCTAGGAGACATATTGAGAGCATGCTTGCTAGATTTTAAAGGAGGATGGGATTAAAATCTTCCTTTCGATGAGTTCTCATATAATAATAGTTTAGAATCAAGAATCAAAATGACTCCATATTAATCCCTTTATAGAAATAGATGTAGAACACCTATGTGATAGGATTAAGTTTGTGAATGAAAGCTTTTGGGAATTGAAATAGTCAAGGAAATGGTAAAAAAGATTAATACTATTCAATAACACATTAGGGATGCTCAAATTCAATATAAGTACTATGAAAACTATCATCTACAAGACCCAGAGTTTGAGGTTGGAGATAAAGTATTCCTTAAAATATCTCCATGGAATATATTCATGATATTTAGGAAGAAGTGAAAGCTATGTACCACTTAAATCAACCAGTTTGATATTTTTGATTGCATTGGAGACATGTATTATTGGTTATAACTCCCACAAACCATATCTCAAGTAAATGATGTATTCCAAATATCTAGCTTGAGTAAATCCATTTTAGATCCCTCACATGTACTGAATGTAGAGCTGGTAAGATTAGTAAATTATCTCTCTTATGAGTATTATTCAATGAAGATCTTAGACCATAGAGATAAATTTCTATGAAACACGATAACTCACCCAGTCAAAGCACTATAGAAAAACCATAAGTATAAGAAGGTGACATGGTAAAAAAAGGAAGCTATGAAGAAGAAGTATCCTTACATATTTTAATCTTAGTATATAAAATGAAATTTTGAGGATGAAATTTCTTAATGGGGGAAAAATTTAATGACCCATAATTTTATCAACGGAATCTCCCTTGGTATAATTGTGTCATATTTAGTAATGTATCAAAATGAACATTCACCACATGATAAAAGAAATTATTATTTTTTATAATAATGTGAAAATTTCATTTAGATAATAATAATGGCTATAATAATTGAAAATATTACAAGGGTATAAAAAATAGAAAATAAGATAACTAAAATATTAAAATTTAGATATGCTCGATTCATCAGAATAACTACACTCACGAAAAAAACTATAGTAATGAGATAAAATATTAGTAATAAAATAATAATATTTAAAATATAAATATAAATAACCTTGATATAAAATAGAATTTAATGGAGAATTATTTAAATATAAGGTATTTTTAGGAAGTATGGAACTTATACAACCATTAAAAATCTAACCATTGTAATAATAATTCTGACTGTTGGAATAATAATCTGGCCATTAGGAATAGTAATATATTATTTGAAATAATGAAATAACCAATTTAAGTGTAAAATAATATTTATTTATCATATAAAATGAAAATATGATATATTTAAACAAAGTTACAAGTTAATAATTGATTTTAAAATGATAGTTTGTTTTTTATAAAACAGAAATGTTTTAATTGAAATTTTATAATAAATATAATGATTTAAAAGAGTTTCTATTTTAATAAAATGCTTTTATAAACTAATATTATGTTTTTATATAATTATAATATAATTTCATGAGACCATAAGTAATTTTTCAAGGTGTATGAAAATTAATCATAATATTAAAATTAACATTTTTTGAATAAATGTGGATTTTATTTAAAAAATATTTTTCTCATATTTAGAAAATTATTTTCATGAAATTGATTAAATTTTTGTAATATATACATCAAAAAAATGTTAGGGTAAATTTTTTGGTAATTTTCTAAAATAGACGATTTTTGTGAATAGTGAAATACGATAAAATATAGTATTGTACATTATATGATAAATACATAAATATTTGATTCATGTATTATGTAGAAACCCATTAGTTTGAAATAACATGAACCATTTTTTTTATATAGTCTCAAGAATCAATATTATTGGTAGTTTTGAGCCAAAATAATCAACTAATGATTATAATATTGAAAAACACCCCTCCTCTATTCTAATAATTACCACCTCTCGCAATCCTTTATCCTCACACCATATAAGCATTGTATCTTGCCAAATTTCTTCCCAAATATCCTAAAAAACCAATCCCACACGTCTTATTGGTAATTTTATCATCCAAATGCGATTATAGAGATCCTTAAGGGGTAGCTTAAGAGGATGCGACTAAAGGAAGAGGTAAGATTGTTGAACAATATCTTTCATTTTTATTTTTTATAGCACCCTATATAATCTCCATAAACAAAATAATAGTAACATAAGTATCTTAAATATAATAATATGTTATTATTATGGTGGAAGATCTATTTTAAACCCTCTCAAATTTCATTTGTATAACGAAAGCGTTGTTTACAATATGGTTGGTTCACCGCCTCCATGAACAATGCACTTAGTTTTCTTTCACCTCCTTCAAGGATGGACATAAAAATATTATTATGGTTAAATAAAATTATAATAAGTAAATTATAACTTATTTCATGTTTTGTAATGAATATATGTCCATAATATTAATTTAATTGAATCAAGTTCGTGATAGTCGATAAAGCGACCTAAATGAACTTACCAAGTATCGTTAACATTTTTACTCGATGAATCACCCTTATGATGAAAAAATTATATTTGAGACCATTTAAATTTATTTAATTATATTTATACCATTTAACTTCAATTCTGAAGTTGTATTCCTATTTGATAAGAACTTCTATAATTATCCACAAGTGATCTGACCAAGAAACCATGAAATGAACATTCTCAGAATGATGATATTAAACATTAAATCTCAATGAAATGATTATAAAAGAACACAATAACATTATAATAAATAAAATATAGATCTATAAGTTTCTTAGTTAAGTAATTAATGAATATAATTGTATTATCTAGTACATTTAGTGCAAGTGCCGAATGGATCCGGGCATAAGACAAAAAAATCTCTCTAAACCACCCTATTTCCTTTAGGTTATAATTTATTTTTATTTACCTCAATTTATATATCTATTATTATTATTTACCTCTTATATATTATTTATATAGGTCTTGAACATATATAACTAGTGTAATATATATTTCTTTAATGAATATATATATGTTTTAAAGGTTCCCTTCTCAATTTCTTTCAAAAATCAGATTAAAGGGAACTTCTATATTTTCATTTATTCCTTTAAATTATCACTCAATAAAGTTTTTTAAAATATAGATTGTTTCTAAAAATACTTTCTTTAATGTTTAAGACCATTTTATTTCACTTTTAGTTTTATGGAAACTATTACGATCTTACCCTCGTTAAAGAATTCTAACCTTTTCTCTACCCCCATAAAAGGAATATTTCCAAATTAGTTATCCACTATTTTTTATGTATTCAATTTAATTAGTATTTATTTCATGTAAAATTAATATATGTTTACTTATAAACACCAAATAATTATTTAATCTCTTCTTCCATGGAAACCATTATGATATGCCCTCTGGTTATGCTATAAGACATGATTATGAATCCCATTTCTTTATATTAGTAATTATTATGTTTATTATTTATGATTGATTTCCACTTTGTATCACACATAAGAATGTACATTCTATGATGGTTTCACCTAAATATAGATTCAATTTATTGGGTAACGTTTTATCCCATGAGACATTATGAATGGGATTAAGGAGTGAAACCAATCCATGATGGGACTCTACCCACTATGTGATGTTATCTTGGAGTTTGGCCATGAATTACGATTATATCATGTTTTATATTGATTCCACTTTACTATGTTTCCATGTTCATATGATACCATGTTTATTATTATATGCTCCCATTTTATTATTCATGATACTTTTCTTTTATGATATCATTTTATGTCATTTGACTCACATGTTATGATTCATTATCATGTTTATTACCTCAATGAGATTTTTAGTGTACCATTTTATTTATGTATTTCCCATGTTTATCCTATGAATTTTTAGTATCTGAAAGGTATTTAAGATATTTTTATGGATATTAAAATAAATCCAATTTATTTTAGTTTTAATTTGATGAATTATTAACCTAGTATTCAAAATATACAAGGATTTTTGATCCTTTGGTTGTATTTAATGGATATTTATATTAGAAATCATGTAATAATATCTGTAAAAGTCTTGGGTCACTATAATATTCATCTATTAGTGATTAAAAACATATATCTATATTTCTTGGTGTAAAAGGTATGGTTTGGTTTTCAGTGAAATCCTAATTTTTTTCTCCCTTTATTTTTCATCATTTTGATATTGGAATCTCATTTACCATTTTTATTTTACTATGTAGTGTTTTTTTGGTGACATTGGAATTATTATAGGGGAGGGTGTTAGAGATTAATTTTTTTTATGATGAATTTCATATTTGGATCTTATTAAGGATTTTTGGTACTATTTTCTTGTTTTGAATTATCCTTTGATTTGGGATGTGAAAACATCATGTGATTAAAAGCGACAAAACATTTGGGAATCACAGTCTATTCTATTTTCTAGTTTTTCAAGTAATGGTACCCATGGAACTATGATAGTTCTCTTTTGGTTTTTCTTTGTTATAAATTATTTAATTCTTATTATTTTTTTATTTTTAATTGGTATATTTATCTTTCTCTAATTTATTTTCTTCACATAATAACACTATGGGATGTTGTTTATTTATTTATTTTTGGTTCGTATATTGTAGTTCTCTAGGACTATTTTATTTACACATTAATAAAAGTGAGATACTTTTTATTAATTTTAGTTACTCTAGTTTTCTTTAACAAGTTTACCATTGTATGTAACATAAGTGAGTTTTTTATTGTCTAATATTTTTAGCAGGTTTATTTTGATATAGATGGGTTACTTGAATCATGATGTATGGTGTTTTTATTGGTTTATGTTTATTTGACTTATTATTTTTGGAAAATTTTCTTTCAATTTTGTTTTTAATTTTGGATACATTTTTTTAGTTTTTAGTGGGTTTATATTTATTTTCCTGATTTATTTTCTTCTTATTATTGGATTATAAAGGTTATTTTCAAATGGAATAGTTGGTTAGGTTCATAGTACTCCATATTTTGTTTTGAAGTATTAGGTTTTGTATACATCTTTATTTATCAGTTTGAATATGTATAATGTGAAAGATATATAGTAAAGATTTTTTTTCATCACATAATATTCCAAAATTTACATAGCAATTATTTGTGTACCGTTCACTTATTTTGGAAAATGGAAAAAATGAAACATATTTTTTTGGATAATGTTGTAAATCATATGGTTGAAAAAGGATATATGAAATCATTTTTTATGTCCACACTATTAAAATTGTGATGGTTAATGTGATGTGTCCATCAAGGAATTATATTTAAATTATAGTTATAGGAAATTCCAATGAATTTAGGAAAATACTCCTACTTTTAGACTTTCTATAATATGTTCAGTTTATAGTATATATTTTAACATGTTCACTTGGATTCCTTTTTCCCAAGTTTTATTGAAATACCTTTTAATAACCCAATGTGAAATCCTTATACTACATTTTTTATAATAGTCGATGGTGCATGTTATAAGGTATGTCATTCAAAAATTTCATATGCTCTATAGTTTGATTAGTTTTCTAAAGAGTTTTATTCCATTCATGGCCTAAAAGGTTGATAGGGTTAGACTATACCACTATTTTGGTCCTTAGGATAGAAATTATATGGCTCAAATAATGATTCCAAGAAATATGTTTCTTTGGATTTGTAGTAGAGTTTGAGGATGTGAGAAGTTCTCTTAAGTACATAGAATCACATGTTTCTTGATTATTCATTTTGGGGTTACATTAATAATATTATAATATTCAAAATAATATATATGATTCATTCATTATATGATATTGATATACTTCAAATTTTTTGTCTAGATTTTGGTAAAGTATCATAGTTTTGTATAAAATCATACAATTGATATAATTTGTGTGTTATCTTTTATAACCTTAGGAATTATTTATATCATTTCCATTTTTAATACAAAATGATGGAGCACTTGATACATGCATGAAAATTTATTTTACATTATATTGAAATTGATATAATAGAAAAAAAAGTTTCAAAAGTTATAAACATAATATAAATTCATATAGAATACCTTAAGTTCCTCATCATGAACCATGGCTATCTTATGTTATAGCTACTAAACTAAAAAACATTTCAACAACTTTAAAATTTTAATAGTATGGTAAACACCCATTATAAATTTTAGGACTTTAATTATATTTCACTTTTCCTTTTTGGGTTGAAATTATTCAATGTGGCTGGAGGAACTCCTTTATTTAGAGAATTGTCTCTAGGGATAGTGGATGGATGAAATCTCAGACTATCAAGAGGTAAGGGATTGTAAGTCTCCCATACTAGGCTACTTCTCATTGAGAATTATCCTTATTTGATATTTATACAAAAATAATCTCACATAAACTATCCCTTTCACCCATCATATCCAATAATGAATAACCAACCATTACAAAACCATTTTTTTATATTTTTTTATGCAATCCATTCCCCATAATAGTCTTATAGACACACAATCCAAAACTATTATCATTCAATACAATATCTGAATATACCTTTTCAAACTATGACTGCATGTTTGAAATCACTATTTAATTTGATAATAATAAATCATTATCCAAATCTGTTTTATCCAAAATAATTTTATATGAAATTTCAATTAGTGAGATCCAGTCTTTTATCATGGATTGGCTAAATTATAATAAACTATTCTAACTGTTTGAATGCATTTTTTTTCATCCAATTAGTTTTTCAAATTGTGTATTTGATTATGTGATTAAGAGATACCACTAAGACCAGTAAAAAAAGACTCAAATAATCTATAAAATATAACCCTTTTTAGGAAACCCAACATTTGTGTGATATTTTATTCCTGTTTAATAAATATTGTTGTGTTTTCACTTAGGAAAATTGTATCATATAAGTATTAGTGGCTCAGTAATATAGTAAATAAGTTTTTTTAGTCTTGGTTTCTATCAGCTATTGTTTTACATGTCCATCCCAATTAAAACAAATGAAATATTTTCTATTGATTATATAGTTAATGAATCCATGGAAATGGATAAGGGTTGATGGGTTTGATGTTTGAATAAAAAATAATTAATTTTTTCAACTAGGTGGAATATATAATTCTTTTTTACCCCTTTCATACACACCTTAGTTTTAATTACTATAATGTTTTTTTATCATTTATTTAAGGTAAGACTTTCAGGTATATTTTCCAAGAATTTTTTATGTTCTGGTCTTTCTATAATAGTTTTTTATTTAATATGTAATTATATTATTGCTTAAAAAAACTAATTACCTTGATAATTATCTTACATAATTTCTAGAATTTTATTTTATATCTAATATCCCATAAGATTATATTATCTAATCATGGGATTTCTTACGTTACATGAAATATTTAAAAATAATTAAATAAATAAATAAATAATAAAAAAATAGTTGATTCTATTTATAAAAATGAGAAACATTATGAATTCATTCAAATAAGTTGTTAATGATAGTTTAAAGTTTAAGTTCACTAATTTAAAGGTGTTTTAACATAAAAAGTTTTGTGAATTTGAACATCTAGGTGGATATAAAAGGTGAAATGAGAAGGCTAAATCCATAGGTAAAGAATCACATGGCCATGAACAATGGATTTCCTAGAAACATTCATAACAAAATAAAATAAAATTGGTAAGATCTTAACTTCATTAAAAGAATATTTGTTTTTAAAAAGTTAGGGCTAAAGAATTTTTTTTATTAAAATAAATTTCCTTTTTTTTGGGTAGAGGAGACCCATTACATGTCCCATTATCCTAGAGGCCATTAAATCCTATTGCATGGCACTAAGGCCAATAATTTTGGGACGAAGGCCCCTATAGTGAATAGTACTACAATAGTTCCCAAACTGCTATAATACCTGCTATTGTGACCATCACTAATATAGTGTTTCTGGTGATATAGTTTCACCACTACTACAATTTTCTACAGTACCACAACAACTCAGCTACAGACCCTGCTCCCAATGGGTTTTGAACCTCATATCCTTGATATAGTATTACAGGGTGCTTACTACTAATCCAAATCCCAACTATAGATTACAATATTCTTATTGAAACTCATAATATGAGTTTTAAAGCCTATTTAAATCCAAAATAGGTTAAAATATCCTAAATCATTATTCTATAATTCATTGATTTTTGTGAGTAAGTAAGTTTTTTTAGTATAATTCAACATATTACACTATATTTGTGAAATAGAAAATGTTTTCTTATGTCTCTAGTGCATTTTATTACTATTTTCCACAATTTCTAAAATGGTAAAATGAGTTTATATTTGAAAATGAATAATGAGAAATTATTATTAAACTAACTATTTTAAATCTATGTTTAACAACATATGATTATATAAGAAATTTTTTATAGTAAAATAAATATTTTTTTTCAGGGTAGATATGTGTTCATAAATTTAATGATTATAATATATTTTTAGGTGATTGATAAGTACCAGTTTGAAATCACTCTTTTTTGAAAAATATTTTTTTGAACTGCAGAAATTTTTTATTTTTTAATTATTATCTACAAATTATGAATATAACCAATAATTTACCCTGCATTCCAATATGGGAAATTAGTATTTATTAACAATAAATAAAGTTATTTGAGCTTGATACTTAGATTAAATTAAATTACTAATATAACCAGGTGAGGATTTTCCTATTTTTTTTTACCATTATTAGTTTAGAGTGTGATATATCCTTAAATAACCATTTAGTTTAAAATATTTATATATTTTATAGATTGTTACTCCCTCATGGGTTCATGCACATGTTTTTTCTTTATTACAAATCCAAATTTCAAAGGTGAGTGGTTGTTAGGATGAACTAAATAGCTTTTAATTATTCATCGAGGTCACGAAGATGAGATTTGAACTTATTCTATAAAGTGTATTATTTCTTAGTATGATATTACCTTAAATATTTAATATATATTCATGAAATTATTTCCAGTAACACTACTAGTACCCTTAACGTGAAGGATATCATTTGATAACATGAATCGATGTTAACATATATATATATTATAGGATATATATATATATATATAAGAGGTTATCCATGATTCCTCTTGTTGGTTGGTTACACTCTAGTTTAAATTCGTATAGCTAGACACTTTGGAATTTATCACCATCTAAGGTGGTATTGGATATTAAGGAGTTAGAATTATTCTCATAAAATGGATACCTACATATCCATGTCAAGGGAATAAAAACCCATGCATTTAAGTACCTTTTAATAAGACACATCATATATTTTTAATTTCATGTGGAAATTACCATTGTATTTCATTTTAAGTTTGTGTAATCATGACCAATAAAGTGCCTTTTAAGGCCTTGTGTTTAAGACCAAAGATGTTCCTTTTAAGGTCATACAACCAGGATCACTGTATCTTATACCTTAAGGTTGTAATAGGATGAGCTATAATGAGATATCTAAAGTCATAAAAAATTGACTAGTAGGTTAAAATCAACTATCATTATTTGGAGTGGGATTTATGCATGGTAAACCCTTTCTGTTTTAACCAGATAGATAGCCCAAGTGATGGTAGGTTGGGACTTAAACCAGGTTGGAAACCCATTTACATATCTCGATCATTAATTAAATATAAAATAGGTTGATAACATATTCATCCAAGTTCCGGGTGGGCATGGTATAGATTCATAAGGACTAGTACAGAGCGAGTCATGATGGATACAACACAATGGGAGTGCTGGTGGAATATTAATTGGATAAAATAAGGTTCTCTGGATGCTCAAAACTTATAGAGTTTGGTCCACATCAATTAGGATGAGTTTTATGGACTGAGATAGATTACAATGGTTTTATTATCAAATGAATAATTGATTGTTATTACTTTTAAGACTCTATCAATTAGGGAGGAAAACATGGAGACATCTACTATAAGATGACTGATTCCTATTATTAAAGGAATACAAGATGAAAGGGAAGAACATAAACATGCATGGTGACCTGATCATATAAGTTTGGTGAATTGGGAGGAGGCCATAGAGGATTAGTCTTTTTATGGTTTTGAACTTGATTAAAGGAATCCAATAAGGTCTTTTGGGTTACTAAGGAGGTTTTAATGCCTATAGAAGGGATCTCTCGTAGAAAGGGAAACCCTTGGCCCAATCTTAAGTGAGAGTGGTCTATTGAGATGAGGGTAGTTTATACTATTAGAAACCCTTGTACCATACAAAATTTAGGATCCCATGTGGATTAGTGGGTTCTAAAAATCATAAGTGGGTTAAATTATAGTAGACATATAATAATTATGCAGGAAACCCTTTGTAAAGAAACTATGAAAGGTAAGTAAAGGGGTGACGTGAATATATTACACAAAACAACCCATTTAACTATTATACAGGTTAGGAATTACCATAAAAGTATTATATATGATGTAACCTTCCTATTTAGACTTAAATTTATAATATACATAAGGTATCTATTCTCAAAATACCTTCTCATGAAGGATGTTCTCATAAATGATGTGATTTATCAAAATTTATGCATCTGTAAAATTATTCATGCCTTGAAATGCATGCAGGGGGCATATTATAAGTAAAATTCATAACCATTAATGACATGATAAGAGTGACCAATTTAACATAAAAAATATATGTTTTAATCTATATAAAGAATCAAACTTATCATTATAAACAACATGGGAACCATAAAGAGGCACCACTGGATCCAAGAAAATGAAGACATCAGCATAAGAAAGAATCAAAACTGTGAGGAAACCATTACATTTCTATCACAAATTTAATATACACTAAAATGAATCCAAATAGTTTAAAATTATAAATTTTTTATATTTAAAAATGCTTTAATTTTAGTAAACATCTTATTTAGTCCATGTTATTTCTTCACGGTATTTATCAATATCATCCGTTTTTATATGCAGATATAATGGACCACATTGTTATAGGTTGGAAATTACTTGAGAGAATTGAGAATTCTATTTGGTTTATATTCTATTTTGATAACTAAGGCTCGGTTTAAGAGATCAAAGTTTTGAATATCCTAAAATTGTGTATTCAGACAAGGTTTGAGGTTTAAGGGAGACCCTAGGTATTTGGGGAGAAGCTAAATAATCTCAGAGCTATCCTGATAGTTGTAATATCCATTTAATAACTAGTGAGATTACACTAGATAGATGATATGATATACCAAGTCCCAAGTCCCCTTCTTGGATCATTGGCTAGCAGATGGGCCATCAATTCCCTAGTGAGACCCAACAGCTAGCTGCTCGGTTTGAGATGAGATATTTTTAATCAAGGATTTTTTTTATCTTTTTATAAATTGAGGATCTTAGGATTTATATGGATAGGGGGATTAATAAAATACATTCATGGGATGCTTTTTACCTCTCATTCCCCACTTTTAATCCTTTTTAATTGAAGAAGAAATCAAGTGTTTTATAAAAACGATTCAAGGTAAAATCATATGTTTTCTTCCATTCTTCAACCTCTCTTTTCTTCCCTCTTAATTAATTTGATTTAATTTAGGGATTTGGTGTTGATTCTACCAGAGTATGTTTTAATTGAGTAGGGATAGTTATAATTTTTCATTTATTGTGTAGAGGAAATCCCAGGATGCTATCAACATGTCGTCCGTCATCGTTTTTATATAGGTAAACATCTTCCCTAAAATTATCTAATATTTTTGTTGGAATTAGATGAAATTAATGATTTTTCAAATGTTGAATTTATGTATTTAATGTGTGATAGTGACAAGGGTGTGTTGTGGACCATCTATAACTAGTTAGTCACAGTGACAACACAACATTGGGAGAACATGATATTTAAAACAATTATGCCATATTATATTAAATAAAATTATTAATTATAATTGTTTATAAGAAATTAAATTTGATGTGTGTTATAAATAAGGAGTTCAAGTGGATATAGGGTCTTGAACAAGGAATGTGCAGGCTAGGAAGAGTCTATATGGAGATTGACTTGGTTGATAACTCCTTTTAAGGTATGTGGAACCCACCATAGAAAACCATATATATGTTTATGAATGGGTGTGCATGTGTGTGTGAATTCTGCATGGGATTAGGTAGAGTGGAAAAGTACTGAGAGACCCTTAAGATTGATGATGAGGGTAATATTGTGTCCCAGACTAGGTATAAGTTATTGGAAGAACTTGGGATGTTCAAATTCATCCGATGACTCTGTCAGTAAGGGTAAATGGTTCTAGATGTGATGAAGAGAGAGACCTTGGGAGGTCATAGAATGTGATATGGGTTATGGAAAAAGACTAAGTGTTTTCTATAGATATTTACAGGTAGGAATAAGAGGGGTGTGAATAGGAGGTATATGGTATCCCTAGAGTGATGTGAAATTAGACACTAGACTGGGTTATGAGAATCAATTAAGAACTTGGAATTGGGATTCCAAGGCGATCTTTGGTAGGACCTGGACCCCACTTACTGAGGCTAGGGTTGAGGTGATCTATTAAGCTATGTTTTCATCATAGGATGTGATTACCACATAGTGCCTTTGTATAAAGTTATTTAGAATGATTGACATGTATGTACATATATTTATTGACATGAGAATCACTATGTAAAATGGTATGCTTGTGTTTTTCATATGGTGTGTGTAGCCCATGAGGCCTATGCATTATGTTCTATGACTATGTTCTTATGTGTTATGCCCTATTATGTGCGAATACCTGTCCTGTCAAGGTTTTGTATCCGTAACCCAAGTGATTAGTGGATTTTTAAGTCTTGGTTAGCCCATAGAGGGATAGTTTATACTAGTGTTACATATGAAAATAATGATTATGAGACCTAGATATAAGGTATGAGTATAAAGGACCTATGGCCTGACTTGAGATAAGAGGATGGGGTGAATCATCCTTATGGACTAACCCAGTATATATAGGGGCATGATAGCCAGACCCAGAAGATCCAGGGATGGTAAAACCTTGTTCCATAACATAGAGATAGATTATCATTGTAGAATAACCTAATAGAAACAGGGGTATAGAGAAATTGTTTCCTAACTTGAGGATGATCTAAGGGTGGAATGGTCTTGTGGATTAACCCATGGCTTGATTGGCTATAGCCCCTAATTGAATAGGTGATGATGGTTTCTTTGAGGTTTGATCATATAGGTGATGACGTTGGATTTTTGTCTTGATCTGATATGTGATGATGTGTGAGAATTATACTTTGGAATGAAATAGAGGTAGGTATGGTTGGGTATCAGGATGGGTATCAGGATGGCCTGGTTATCACTCGATGACCCGATAGGTGTGTCTATCATGATAAGTGTCGTGGTGGATTGATTAGAACATGATGAATCAATTATATTTTTTATTTATGTATTTACTTCCATAATATATATGACCACATAGGATGGTGTATATTAGGGGTTCTTGGTGAGAAACTGTTGAGTTTATGCTCACACCGTGTGTGGACATCTTGGTGTTCATGCAAAACTTTTTTTGAGGTCAGATCGTGGGATGTGAGTGGATCATGGTTGTATAGATTGATGGGTTTATAGGTAGTAGTATTGGGATGAGTCTCCAGGTTTTAGGAGAGCCTCCTTGTATTTTTACTATTTATTTATTAGTGTGGTTGACCAAGTGGGTGATCAGTTGTATGTTTGTAAGTTGTACGATGACATCATTTGATATATAATTTTGTTTAGTGCTTTATATGTAATTTGATGATTATTTTTGGATTCCCAATTTTTCATTGTCTCTACTAATATTTTAGATATTATTATGAGGGAATAGTCTCCTCACTATTATTTATGCCCTCAGCACTGTTCGACCACCTATGGTATATGAGGACGCACACTTGAGGTCATGTAGCACACCGACCAGACCCAATGATTCAACCAAGGAAATACAAAGTGGTAGATGAGGACTATTTTGTTTTATGATTTAGGGAGTCATCATACAAGGGTTATAGTATTTTGTAAGAAATTTTGATGGGCCTCAGACTAGTGAGTGAGGAACACTTTTTCTATGGGAAATCCTAGTTACCAAGGTAATGGGATTACCACTATTTCTTTGTTCTATTGTAATTGATATGTCTATAGAAAACGGTGTGTTATGTGAGATGAAATTTTTGTGGTTTGGATCCTAGCCCATTGCTAAGAGGCTAGATTTCCTGAATCATCATTCTCTTGTAGGACTCACATGATAAGTACCTAGTAGCATGTGATTATTCTAATTTTATTCTAATGGTAGTCCATGTTGATCATGGTGCAATATAAACTTGGGTGATGAACATAGTACTTTTGTTTGGAGATACATGGGGACCCTTTGTGGGTCTGTGGAGACATTTTATGTGTCAAAAATAAAACCCTGATGAGTTCAATAAATGAATCGTATACCTGATAAATGATCAGAGGACATACATGGTTTTTCCTGAGGACATGGAAACCTTGAGGGTGTTATAGAGAAAGGTATGAATGATATTCCATGGAATCATGTTTTTGTGCACATGAGATATTTTAGAATTGAGTTCAAGACTAAATGTTATGATTAATGGATGCATAGGATGTTGATTTGTTTATATAGTTTATGCTAGATAGTGAGTGAGGATCATAGGTGTTCGACCAAGGAGGGTTAGAGTGTGGGAAGACACTCAATTTTGAATCAATACTCTTTTGGCGGGTGATGCTTTATGAATATTAAAATCAAGGAGATGTTGATTTTAAAGAGGAGTTTCGAGGGTGAACCTAGATATATTTAAATAACATGTGTCTGTTCATGGTTAGTAGGGTATTTTCATGATCCTATGTTTGATGAGAATTGTCTCATTGCAGTTTGAGTTGGGTTGTGCAACTGGGTTGCACAGGAGCATTCAACCATTGGGTTCAGGTGAGACTGAGTAAGATATTGAGTGAGGACCTACAAGGGGGTTCTCAGTTGTTCACTCTACCTTGAATGGAAATGAGTAAGAATTTGCGAGTCCTTATGAAAAAATTATCAGTGCACTAGGGTAGGTGTTCACTAGATAAGTGCGGTGTCGGGGTGTGTTGAAAATCATTGAGCTTCCTTGTATGCATTCATAAAAATTTATTAGGTTATGGAAAAACCTGGGTAACAATATGATGGTATTGCAGTGATGGTTTTAGTTTGAGGTCACTTTTAGAGTGATGTCATTGATGAATTTTTGAGACACATAAAATCATTATAAACCAAGGTTTCTCAATGAGAATTCAAAATTTCCCTGTAGTAAGAGGTGACATTTATGATGGATCGAGTGCAGTGGCATGAACAATCCAGTTTAAAAATTAAAAGAATTACATGGTTGTCATGGTTTATTGAGAGTGTGTAAAAATCTAATATTTTATGAAATATTTTTTTGAATAAATTTAATTTCTTTGATAGCTTACATTATATGCAACACTAAGTTTTAACAAACCACGACATGCTATTAATATTTTTATTTAAACTTAGCCATTATAACCTAGAAATTAAATTTGGTGGTATTAATAGGAATAATTTTTTTTAAAATTAATTATAAAGGTTTTAGATAAATAAAATATATTTACAAATAAGAACTTAATTTTTACTAAAGTCTTTATATGCTTTAAAAATACAATTTTTTCTCAAAAACTGATTTGTATTTATTTTTGTGAAAAAAATAAAATAAAATTTTGAAAATTTTATGAAATTTATTTTAAAATAATAAATTAATGTTTTAAATCTACTTATAAAAATTATATGTGAGTGAATTTTTGAGAATAATCTGAAAAGAATAATTTTTCGATTAAGAGTAAAAAATTATGCTTTTTATTAAAAAGTGTCTTTTTGTTTAAAGAATTCACATGATCCATTTTATTTTAATATGGATTTAAAAGAAAAACTAGTTAAATTATATATTTATTAATATAATTTAGGTAATTTTAATTAAATTCATTTAGACTTTTTATATAAAAAATTTCTATACTTAAGAAAATTTTCTCATTGGAAAACCGCTTTTTCATCGCATCTGTAGGTTTAATTTTAAATTATACTTTTCCACTTATGTGAATTTAATTTTTTAAAAATGATTTCATATTTGTAATAATATTAATTAATATTATATAATAATTTCAAATTAATTTTTGTCAAAATTAATAGTAAAAATTTATTACCATGATTAAGGTTTAAACAGGTTTACCTGGCGGGGTTTAATCTAAAACAATAAGAGGTAAAATGACATATAAACTTGTAAAAATCCTATGTTATGTAAATATTTCAACATTATATCATATAAATTTATATAATGATCCATTTTTTTTATCCTTTTGGAATTTGAAAAACATGGGTACAATTTATTTTTTTAAAACAATTTATGTGTGTTCTCTCCCTGACTTATAAATGGGCACTACATATCCTCTAATATTCAAAAGTTAAAAACAATTTTTATCAGACAATACCTACCCAAATACATTTATTAATTCCATATAAAAATCCTTTAGGACTTCTTTTTATTAGTAATACCTCCTATGAAATATTTGGTTCGAACCTGAGGAGGTTTTCCGAAGAAGAGGTAACATTATTAAATGAGCATTTTTATTTTATTTTTTATTCCACTACCTTAAAATCCTCTTAAACTATGATGATATAATAAAATAAATATATTAAATATACTTAAATGTTATTATGTTAATTTAATAACCTAAATCTATCTTATATTCCATAAAATCAGAAAAAAAATGTCGATCGTGTGTATGGAGGGCTACCGCCTCATGTAACGATGTAATTTGTTTTCTATCACCACCTCTCATGAATAGAGATAATGATGAATTTAATGTTTATATATGATATCTATGAAATATTTATACAAATTGAATTAAAATATCACATATATCTTCTTACTTTCTATTTCATGAGAATATGATAACTTCGCCTGTGTGTACGATGGACTACCACCTTGCGAAGCGATGTGATTCATTTTGCCCATATGATTTACATGGAAGGTAATAAGGATAAATAAAATGAATAAATTTGACATATATGAAATAGTAATTAATATTTAAATTTGATATATTATTTAACTTTCTTCTATTCATTCCTCCAGGAAAATGGGAACAATGTTCATCTGGATGAATGTTATACTTTCTCCATGAACGATGTAATTCATTTTCTATCTCTAAACATTAATAGGTTACTATAAATATATATATATATATATAATATATTATATTTATATCATATTTTTTTTGAGATTATGGAACCATGATCAAAGTAAAAGAACAAAAAATTACAAATCAAAACATACATGAAAAACAAAGCATTTATTACCCGAAATGTGATTTTAACAAGTAATTGTTAATTAATGGGTAATAAAATGTCATAATTTAATCATATATAGTATTATTTATATAATTATAGTACTATAACATATATTTTATCAATAAATATTTATTATATTATAGGTTCAAACGTTTAAGAATGAATTTGAGACTTAAGGTAAGGAAATTTTGTCTAAAATTACCTTCATTAGGATATATGTTATGTTATGAACCTATCACATTTTATGAGGTGTATATACATAAAATTTGACATTTTATATCATTAATATATTTATTTTAATGATATTTAATGTTTAAATTTATTTTATTATTTCATTGGGCTTATAATTCAAAAGCTACCAAAGTGGAAAGGGTTTCATGTTATAATATCTTTGTTTATCAGGATTGTTTATGATTATGATTACATCAATAAAATATTATGATCTATATATAAAGAAACTCATGAATTTTATTCTCCAATAGTTATTACATGTAAATACATGTTTTATTTTTATTTTACTCCTTTTATCTACTCAAGAGTCCGAAATAATTTTTTTAAAATCAACTTTGTTTCTCTCTTTAGTCAAAAATCCGTTTTCTTCCAATTCAGTAAGAGAATTTTCCCATTATGATAGTCTTGGGAATAAAAAATTACCTACTGCGATGGTTTTGGGAATAAAACCATTCCACCATGATAGTTTTGGAAATAATCCTTGACTACTAGGGAAATTATTATCTATGATTATGTGTATAACACAAATCTATGTCTTATTCCAATGTTATTCTCTTATAGATCATGTTCTTGGATTCCATTATGATTAATGTTCTATGAACTACAAATATTTATTCTATGGATCATGTTTATGATAAATTATATATAGGTCATGGTTTTCAAATGTTACTATCATTTTCTCAAACCCTTATGATCACGTTATGTTGATATCTCTCTTGTTTACCCTTACCGAGCATCTGATCTTACCCTTTCTTATGTTTCCTTTCCCAAGGTTATGAAGAAATTTAATATATATGATATGTCTAATAAGGGTTATAGTTATGAATAAATTAGTGGGATATGATTAATGTCACATATAAACTAGTTTTTTGTGTCCAGGTTTCCAAAGGTAATAGAACTATTCAATTTTGGTGTAGATCATCATGTTTTTAATAAATATTTATCTAATAAGATGCAATATATATGTATGATAATTTTGTTTCTTTACAGGGTTTATAAATAAATAATATGTTCTTACATAGACATTACATCATTTTAGATGAATATTCAATATATAAAATTACAATCCATGCTAGGATTGTAAAGGTTCGGTATCTATAAAAACATGGATATATAAGAAAATAGTTCTTAAAATATCTAAATCATATCCCACTTATTTATTCATGACTAGAACCATTCTTAGACACATCATACTTAAAGTATCTCTTCATATCCTAGGGAAAATAAAACATAATAAAGGGGAGCACAAATGCCTCATGAGGGTAAACAAGGGGCACATGAGCCTTAGCCCGGTTGTTAAGGACTCCGTAAGTGCATCCAAGTCACCAGGGATAAAATCTAGGTAGAGGAAAAAATTTCAGGTACTGTAGAATTACTGTAGCAAGTACTGTAGAAGTACTATAGCATGTACTATAGTGGGAACTATGCAGTACTGTAGTAGGTACTATAACAGGAACTGTAGAAGTCACTGTTTGACATTGTAGTAGCCAAAAATATGCCCCTATTTGGGCCTTCGGGCCACCGATTTGGTCCATGAGTCTTTTAAGGCATTCAGGCCACCCAGGCCTTCAGGTCAGTAAGGCCTTAAGGCCACCTCAAGGCCTTCATGCCACATTTAAGGGCAGATGAAAACCAGAGAACCTATAAGGAACAAGCTCTACAAGAGGATGACCAAGGAGATTTCACCACAGCAGAAGCTAAACGGATTGCATGAATGAGAGGGTATGAGACCTACCATCGGGACATTCCTGTGAATGCACGAGAATGCCTATCTGAATAACCATGTGAAGGTGGAGATTTGATTTAACGATGAAGATGCTGGGGAGGAGAAGTTCCAAGTAGTTAGTCCGGGTTATATGTAATGTTTAAATCCTACATGCAATGAAGTCCTCTAAGGCCTATGGACCATGTAATACTTACTCTTATGGGCCTTTTAAGGGTTCCACCTCACTCCTTGAAAGGTGGATTATCAAAAATCAATAAAAAATGAAGGCCTTCAGGCCATTGGAGTAGGGTAAACAAGGGAGATATCAATGATCATTTAAACATAAAATGGGAATACAAGGTATGATAAAAAGATATTATCCTTTGAAAATACCACTCATCAATTATTATATCATAAACATGTGTCGTGGAATAAATATTTATTATTCATAAGACATAATTAATAAAGGAATCAAAGAACATGATCTACGAGGACATAACATTGTCATAAGATCATGGTATAAAAGAGTGTCATAAGTTTGGTATAATCATAATCATATAATTATTATGTCAAGGATACCAATCAAGACATTTATAACATGATAGACTGGGCTAACCACCTATGTACCTGCTTCATGATTGGGATAACCTATTATTTACTATCTTTCAAGCTTGAGATAACCTCCAGTGTACCATATTTTGGGCTTGGGAAAACCTCCCATTTACCCTATTTTGGGATTGTGATAACATTTTGTGTACCCCTTGAGCCCATAGAACATCAATCCTTACCCAAATTCATTATAGGGGTATATAATTCTAGGCACATCCATCAAATAATCATAATTACATTCATATGTATGTCACAAGATCATAAAAACATTCATCAAAACTTTACTATTGGAAAATAAAATCTGTTTTATCAATATTTCATTATCATAAATATAAACCATCTAGATAAATAATAAATATGGTACCATTAGATCATGTCCCCAATAAATCCTAAGTAACATAAAATTATGTTATTATAGATGAAAAAAAATTGTTTAAAAGATCACTCGAATATATCTTGAGGAAAATACCCTTTTAATTTTTAATTCACATATTACAATATAAAAGTTTACCAAATACTAAGGAAAAATTTTTATTTTAAAATAAACTAGAAAATTTTTATAAGAATATTCAAATCATTAACTGATCATGAATGTGGTAAATTTCATTCATGCTGTGTACATTAAAACAAAGATTCCTTTCACATTTTCGGTAAAAATTCAAAAGAACATCATTCAGAAAAAACAAGATTCCATTAAACCATTTTGAAAAATTCAATAATGTGTATAAATTACTTTAAAAAATCATATAATATTTATAAAAAAAAATTTGAATACATTTTCTTAAAACATGGATATAAAAGAAATTTGTTTTTCACCAAAGAGAAAAATAAACTTGTTTTTCTTTGAAAACATTATTTCTATATCTTGAGTAATTAAAGTAATGAAAATGATAGGAAAATTTATTCTAAATAAATTACTATAAGAGAATAAAATTAAATGGATTCATATGGAAAGGATCATAAAATTCCCTTCAATAGAAATTAAAGAATAAAAAATCTTAATTAAAATGTGATTGAAACATAAATCACTTACTACTTTGGTAAATTTTGAATTGTAATCCCCATGAAATAATAGCTTTAAATAAACCATTAAGAATAATTAAAATTATGATACTCATGATATAACATGTCAAATGGGAATTATCTACACCTCAAAAACCTAATTTGGTCCATAACATCAAACACGTCTCAAAGAAATAATATTGAGACGAAGAACCCTTACCTCAAGTTTGACTTACTTAGAAAGTGATCTAAAATCATGTATAATAAAATCAAATTTATTATAATTATATAATATAACACTTTAAAAAATTATATTATCATATATGTCTCACTTATAATATTTTAACACTCATTTATTAATAACTTCTTATTAAAATCATTATTCCCAAGTATTAACTGTTTTGTTTCTCAAGGGAATTTTGGTTCAGTAGTTCTAGTAATTTTATTTTGATCGTGGTTCCATAATATAAATAATGTTAACAATGATATAAATATCATGTATAATCATTATGAATATATATATTTATATTAATCCATAAAAGGTAGAGATAGACTAATAAATTACACCATTTATGGAGATGGTAGGCCGTACATACGCATTGACACTATTTTCACTTTTTGATGGATAAAATTAAAGAAGTTTAATAATAATTAACCTTTAATGAATCATTATTATATCTTATATATCATATATATTCATCAAATATATCCTTATTACAATAAACATAATGTAGAAATGATTAATGGATCACATCGCTTCGTGGAGGTGGTATCCCACATGCACATACGAGCAATGTTTTCGCTTTTTCATAGGAAGAAAAAGAGATTGAAAATAGTTTAACATAATCTTAATTAAATATTAGTATATTTATGATACTATTTTTATTATTTCAGTATGGGTAAAATATATTTATCGTAAGTATAAGAAGAAAGAAATTTGAAAGATTTAGTAAAGACAACAGCCTTTCTTTAGTAGATTCCTTTAGATACCTTATTAACAATTATTAGAATGGTATTTTAAGAATAAAATAAAATATAATTAATGTATATTTAATTTTATAAGAATATTTTTTAGGTTTTTTGAAATCTAGGATACTCAAACAGGTGTAAATAAAAGAGATAAAGACTATCCTTTTATAAGTGAGGGAAATGACCACTTGGAATTACTAAAAATATTGAAATATAATTAATGTATTTCTTAAGTATAATGATTAAAAATAGACATTAAGTAAAATAAATAGATTATTTAGTCTAAATATCATTATAAAATGAAATTATGACTGGTTTTGGTATCATTTTAAACAATATCTTTTGGTTTAACCCCTTTATTAACTAATTTCAACCATAATTGTGGTAATGAATTTTCAATATTAAAGGTTTATAATTTTTATTATAAGTTTATAATTGGATCATGAATTGAAGAGGAATTATATTTTTGACCATGTATTATCCTAATTTTTCAATGAAAATACTTTTATTATTTTTAAATAATTCAATAAAATATATTTAACATAAAATACTATTAATTATATTTTAAGAACTAATCACTTAATTTGACGTTGAAATCCATATTAAAGTAATGGAATTAGAATATAAAACTTAAAAACATATATAATATTTTATAATTATCTTAAAATGTTTTGGAAAACTTTAAATCATCCAAAAATATTACTTTTAGAGTTTTTAAATTTATTTACTTTATTTTTTTACTTTTTAAACAGGCTCTCTATCAACGCTGCATAAAAATTTAAGGTAATTATTTCATCACTAAAAATTTAATAAAATTAACATGATACAAAAATACATTAAAATTTCATTTTATAATTTATAACTAAAAATAATTTTTTTTCATCCTTGTCACAAAATATTATAGATATTAAAATAAAGTTTGATTTTTGAATTTATATTTTACTTAAATAATATAAAGGCCAAAATCAAAGTTAAATGGGAAAAATTTCATATTTTTGAATTTTAGATAATTAGAGAAAAAATTGACTCATAAAATGAAATAAATTCAGGTGTTTTAATAAATATGAACCCTTATCACATTAGTTTTAACCATAATTAACCTATTTTACCTTTAGTGTGATAAAAAAATTACTATGATTACTATTCATATTGAAAAAAATAAAAAGGAAATATTTACCAAATTTGGAAATAGTAATTCAAAATATGGACTATATTTTTAATATTGAATTTATATAAGTTTTGGAAATTAATTCAGGATAAAATCACAAAACACAACAAAAACAGTTTTTCTAAAAAATACCTTTTTAAGTATACAAATATTTTTATACTAAATTCAACCATAAAATTGATTCCAATGAACATAATGGTATTTTTTATAATATGATTGAGATAATTTTACATTTAAATTATTTTAAAAAATATCTAAATTTTTAAATGCTTGAAACAAAAATATAGTTTCCTATAAAAATTAGTATTTTTTACTATTCATTGAAAAATCAATCTTTTGAAAATTCTAAAAAACATTTCTAAGATAATATTGATATTATGATTTAAAATATGATATAATTTTTAACAAATATAATTTCTAAAAGTTATAAAAATTAATCTTAATATTTAATCAAAAAAAGAAATAAAAATCATTTTTGAAGAAAATGTATTTTTGAAGTAGAAAATGATTTTACTAAATATTGAGAGCTTATTTCATAATAATTAATCAATAAATTTTCATTGAGTTGGAAGTTTATATATATAAAATTTGGTTAATACTATTCATACATACCAATTTAATAGTTATGTTATAATGATTATAATAATATTTTGTTATATGTTTAAGATCGGTATTGCATGTTGTATAAGCAATCAAACATAGTGTTCTTTTAAAATCTCATAGAAATAAGTTATTTACCCTTAATAAGTATAAGACTTTAAAGTTTAACTTTATATTGGAAATAAAGGGTATTATATTTGAAAAATACTTTGTTTAAAATTCACATCATAAAAAGGGTTAATAAAACTTCCCCATGAAAAGGGGGAAAGAGAAATATAAAGGTCATCTAGAATATCAAACTACTAGGTTTAAAAATAGCATAAGATTAATGGTAAGTGAAAATATAGACATGGAGGAAAAATTCAATTTCCAAATAATGATGAAGAGTTATAAAGAACATTGATCACAAGAAAGTAAATGATCATGAGAAAGTTAATGACCACAAAAACCTAAATCAATGAGGTGTAAAAAAGATTATTGATTCATTATAAATAAATTAAATAGGATAACATTTATATTTCAAGATCCTTTTATTATAGAATAGTAGTTACTTTAACATAAGAAAATATACTTACTTGATACTTAGATATTCATTCCTTAATCAATTTACACCACAATCTCATCTTTTTCTCTGAATGATGAGTATTTGAGATGAAATTTTCATTCTTGAATAACTAAAATCAACTTATAATAGATCACATAATTCAAAAAAGGGTGAAAATATATTCATATCATCTTTAAAAAGAAAATAATAGAAATAGTTACCACGAGGTAGGATAACATCTAAAATGTATAAACCTACATATGAAAAAATAATGCATTTTACATAAATATTTCCAAAATAACACCAAAGATTCATTTTTTATTATTTTATAATTAATCCTATATCCCAAATAACCTCAATAACTTCAATAATAAATAATGTTTTAGCCTCAAAGGTGATATCACACCTTTTAGTTTACCTCTCCAAAACTTAATTACATTATTCCTAAATAATCTTTCATATTATATCACATGTTAAACCTAAAGGTTACATATACCTCAACCCAATAAAACATCTCCCAAAATACCATTAATCATCATGATAAATCACTATATAATTTTATAATTTGGTGTAATTAACAAAAATATCATAATTACAGTTTTGATACTAACCTAAAAGGAAATATTTTTCTTCACTATAAATATCTCTAAAAGTATAACCTTTCCAATGAATCACTTTCCTACCATCAATATTATCAATATCCCACAATCCAATAGACCATACTTAACTTAACCTCAAATAATATGACAAGACAAAGATTTATTTAATCCTCAATAAATAATTATTTCTAAAACCTAGTAAAAGTTCCATGTTACATCAAATTACCATCATTTATAACCACAAAAGGGTATCTATGACTTCAACCTTATGACCAATATTAAACTTATAAACCCATGATGAAATCTATAAACTCTTAAGTGAACGTCTCATCAAAACATATATGCTTCCAAAATTTAACACAATCCTTATTCCTCAAATAAAATCATATACTATTTAATATATTTTATAAATCTAAAAATTTAATAGACTTTATTAAATATAACCTAAATCACTTTATAATCAAATCACTAAACAATTTTATGGTCACAAATAAAATCCAATTTACTTTATCAGTGTCAATTATCTCTTAATACAAACTATATATTGTCACCTTACCACTAAATCCCTTTTTTTGGTTATCAGTACAATTTAATATATTTGTTCAAATACTTAATGATTTTTTTAAAAAAGTCATTATATGATTCATTATTATTATATCCAGAATATCATTTGTATAACAATTTTACCGCACAATTCTCAAACCCCAATTAATAAACAATTTAATCCTTTCACTTAAATGATTTGAATATTATATGTCTTTACTTGTTCTAGGAATTAACCCTTGGATTAGGTAATTGTTTTAGATAATTACCATATTCCCCACACATAATACATTATACTATAAATGGTACCTTATAATGAACTTAATATCCCTCCATTGAACTATTCATTTTTCCTTGGAAATTACTTGCTATATGAACTAATTTTACATATATATAACATTTCCCATTCCATTGAGACATTTCACTGAGTGTTTTTTCCTACACACTTGACATGTAGGTAGATTAATATTCTTTTCTCTATGTTCTTTATAAAAACCCATCGTTATATTATTAGGTGTGTCATGAAACTCACCCAAGTTTATTTTTTTAGTCATATAATGAGATAAATGATTAGAAATAATCACAAGGTTTTAAATTCCAACTCCCAATTTATTTGGTTGTTCTGGCAGACAATTGTCGCATTTTCCATCACATTCATTGTTAGAATGGTGTCTTATTGTTCTATCCATTGACTAAAACCAAATAGAAAAGAGTAATCATAAATCTATAATAATAAAAGTGTGAAATCATATAATCATCAAAAATAATTCATTAGATTTATAGATATTGACATCTTTTTTAATCTATAACACCTTAGGTTTAACCTATAAGATATTTAGTTATCATATATTCAAATACTTTATAATGGTTCATAAAGAAAACATGAATAAAACTAAGAATATCCCTTGAGGGTGTCAAAATAGTTGTGCAATAAGAGAATGAACACAATTCACTAGAATGATAGTCAAGATATATTGAACCAACTATTTTCAGGGTTATTACCCTATATGCATCTGTACCAAAACCACATCCACTTTTAGTATCCAGAAAGAGATATGTTGCTTGAAAAGTCACATAATATCTTCCTTACCAAAATTTTAGGATGTTATACTATACTTAGACTTATCCCTAGGGGTTTTACCAATTTTTTTAACCCTAATATTAAAATTTAAATTGAACCCTACTCAGATACCAACTATAAGGACACAAGATTTTATTATATAGTTATTAAATCATTTTAGATTAACATTCATTACATAAAATTTCAATCCCTGAAAGTTCTATAATTATTTAGTGTCTTTAGAAACTTGGTTACATGATAGTTAGTTTTTCATAATTTTAACCCTTATTAGACACATCATACTTAAAACTTTTCTTCATATCCTAGGTAAAAGAAAAAATAACAAAATGAGATCTTATATACTTAGTAAGAGTAAACATGGGAAACATGAATGATCATTCAAACATAAAATGAGAATAAAGGGAATTAAAAAATGATCTTAACCTTTGAAAATCCTACCCATAAATAATTAAATCCTAAAAATTAGCGATAAAACAAATCATGGTAGTTTATAATACATGAATCATAAAGGAATAAAATAACTTGTTTCATGAGAACACAAAATTGGAAAAACATCATGTTATAAAAGAGTGACATAAGTGTGTCATTATCATAATCATAGAAATCTTATGTCAAAGATACCCACAATTATATTAATAACATGTTAGTCTTGGACTAACCACCCATGTACCTACTTTAGGCTTGGGATAACCTCCCATTTTCCTCTTTTGGGATTGGGATAAATTCCCATGGACCAACTTTTGGTCTTGGGATAACCTCTCGTGTACTTGATTTCGGTCTTGGGATAACCTTACATGTACCCTTTGATCTCATAGAAAATTAATATTTACCCACATAATTGTAGGACTATATAATTACAATCCCACCATAAAATAATCATAAATCCATTCATATGTATACTATAATATCATAAAAACATCCATCATAACTTAACCAATGGAAAATAAAATGGGTTTCTTTCATATTTTATCATCATAACCATATAAAATATAGAGAAACAATACATATGGTATAATTATATCATATACCAATTAAATACAAGGTAACATAAAAGGATTGTATCATATTTGAGAAAAATATTTAAAGATTATTGTAATATTTCTTGAGGAAAATACACTTTTCATTTTTAAATCACAAATTAAAATCTAAAAAGTCCCAAATATTAGGGAAAAAATTTTATTCTAAAAAAATGGAAACATGTAAATTAATATTCAAACCATTAAGTGGGAATGATGTTGGGAAATTCCTTTCATGTTATTACATTAAAACAAATATTCCTTTCACATTTTTGGTAAAAATATAAAGGTACCTCATTTAGAAAATGACAAGAAGATTCCTTTTAAATTACTCTGTTAAAAGAAAATAATGGGTAAAAATGTCTTTAAAAAATCATACAATAAATATAAATAAAATTTATGAAAACATTTTTATAAAACATGGATATGTAAGAAAAATGATTTTTGACTAAAGATAAAAAATCAAGTCATTTTTCCTTAATAACATTTTTTCGGTCTCTTGAGTACTTAAAGTAAGGAAAATGAAATGAAAACTTATATTCTGAATAAATAACTATAGGAGAAAAAATGAAATTGATTTATCAGGAAAAGATCAAATAATTACCTTAAATATAAATTCCAGTACAAACAATCCCGATTAAAATGATATTGAAGAATAAATCTCTTATCGCTTTTGTAACTTTTGAATCCTAATCATCATAAAATAATAACTTCAAATGAAACATTAAATTTCATAAACATAAGGAGATTCATGATATAGAACGTAAAAGGTGAAATATATACACCTCATAAAAAATATATTGTTTTATAAATATATCATAACAAGATTTTATAATTTTTTTAAATAAATTTTATTTCCCTAATATCTTACATTATATGCAACACTAGGTATAAAAAACTATGATATAATATTAAAATATTATAAATTAAACATTACCATCATAACATAGTCATAGAAATTTGTGGTATTAATATGATTAAATTTTTATTAAATATATATAACGGTTATCCTCTTTTCAAATGTAGTGATTATTTCTTAGGAAACATGAATTCAATTTTTTATAGTCATTTTATGTTTAAAGAAATATACATTTTCTTTAAAAATGGATTTTATTAATTTTTGTGAGAAATATTATAATTAATTTCTACCACATATATAAATATAATTTGATAAAAATTTATCATTTTTAAATAATCATATCAATGTTAACTTAGGGTTAAATTTTGGGATTTTTCAAGATTAATTTTTTAGTGAACAAAAGAAAATTCTAATTTTTATTAAAATAATATTTTTGTTTCAAGAATTTACAAAGGTTAATTTTGTTTTAAAATAGTTTAAATGTAAAATTAGTTCATTTATATTATGAATAATACTATTATTATAATTTTAATCAATTTTATTATTGATTTGGGAATATATACATTTTACACTTAAGAAGACATTCCTTTTGGAAAAAAGCTTTTCATCTCATTTTGCGTGTTTAATTTTAAATTAAAATTTTCCAATTATATGAATTGAATTTCAGAAAATTGATTAAATATTTGTAATCAAAACTATTAATATATTTTAATAGTGTAAACTTAATTTTTGGTCATAGTGAATAGTAACCATGGTAAATATTTGTCACCTCGATAATGGTCAAAGAGGTATAACTAGGTTAAAACTATAAGGAAAAACATAAAATATATTCAAGACATAAAATTATACAATTATATTGTGGTTTATTGTTTAATACATCTTAAATTATTTAAATAATGTATTTTTAATTTTTTTTTAATTTTGGAACCATGCTCGAATTTTGTGAAAGATAAGTTATATTTTATTCAAATTAAAAACTATTTTTGAGTATTTGAAATTAATTACGTAGTTGGAACATGAAATTCGATTGTGGATTTCTCATAAATTCTATAAACTATAATTTTTTATTATTTAACCAAAAAAATCATGTAAACCAATTCATTACTTTATTTCAAGGTGAAATGATTTTTACAACTAAATCATGCATTTTCCTTAAAACCATTTTTCATGTATTTTGTGTTCATATATTAGAAGTAATATATTCCATCAATAGAAATTAAATATGATAAAACATATTAAAAAATTTTAATCCTTAATTCCAAATTTGGTTATATATCCTATTTTATTTTTGGTCATATAATTAAGTTATCATGGTAAAAAATTTAAATTATCATGGTTAAGGTTAAAATGGGGTTAAAGTGGTTTCACTAGAATAGAAGGCTTAAAATGTTTCCTACACTTTCCAAAATGTGATTTTGTTGAGTTTATTTATACCCTATAACATATTATATTTTAATTTTTTGTTCCTTGGTACCATTTTTCTTTGATTTGGACCTTTATATTATTTTAAGAAATGAATAAATACAAAATGTCACCCTCTTTATTTTAATATCTCAATTTTTTTTACATAAGGATAAACAGAGGATAAGTTTAGTTATAAATGTTTATTTTAAATATTAATATGTTTTTTATCATGGTATTTTATTTTAAATTTTTATTTATTTAATAATTACCTTAAATGATTATGAAACACCGATACAATATTTATTCAATTAATAGAAAAATGAAATAAATGATTTTAAAATATTAACAGTAATAAAATTTGGATGAATTATTCCTTTAAAAAAATTTATAGATAAATATAATATATTAGTGATTATTTAAAGGATTATATTCCAATTCCATATATTTCTTGAGTTTTTTAAAGTCAAACTAAATGAATAGTGTCAAAAATGACATTAATGATTTTTTATGAGAATAATATTTTATTAAATTATTTAAAATTAAAAAAAAATATCTTCATACAACTTAATGATATATGTTTTAAAATTTTAAACATGTTTAATTATGTGATAATTTTACTTCTATTATAAAATTAATGACCCTTAAAGTGTATTTTTTTTGATATTTTGGTAATTATTAAAAGGGTTAACAGATGGTTAACACTAAGATACAAGGGTAAAAACATAACAAAAAATTGTAAAAATTTTATTTTATGCGAGTAGTTAGACTCATCACTATATTATATTTTGATTATATCAATCTGGAGTAATTTTCATATGAAAATTAGTTTATATTAATTTAATAATTATGTAATTCTAAGAGTGCCCCAACCCCCCTCTTATAAAAGGGAACCTCTTCTCCTATCTTACTTACACATTTTAAACCTTATATATAAGAAAATAATTTCCACAATACCATATTATATTTATTCAATTTATCCAAGAGCTTTTGGTATTTTCAAAAGTCCATTCTTTCAAGGATTATGGTGTAAGCCAAAATAGGATTCTCAATGAAGAGGTATAACTTTTAACCGAGAATTTTAAATTTTATTCCTTGTTATTCCTCCTCTAAATCCATAGATTCCATTCTAAAATAATGAATTAAATATATTAAATATATTTAATTATTATTATAATGATATAACAACCACCATCCACCTTATTTACATCCCACATAAAGCGAAAACATCCCATGTGTGTACGTATAGATTTACCATCTCTACGTAGTGGGGTAATTTGTTTTTCATCGCCACTTTACTTGGATGGTAATAATGATGTACTTAATAAATTTATATGTTATTTATGATATTATTATGATTATTTTAATTATTATTATTATTTATCTTTATTTTTTCCTATCTTTTGAAAAATTAAAATAGTATTCATGCATACGTACGGCGTACCGTCTCCATAAACGGTGTAATTAATTTTTCTAATTCTCATTTTTATGGATGAATATAAATATAAATACATATATATAATGAAAATATATGGTATTTATATCATGGTTAAAATTATATATATTTTGGTAACATGATCAAAGTATAAGGACCGAAATATCCAAACCAAAACTTACATGAAAGACAAAACAATTAATACC
Source organism: Viscum album (assembly GCA_963277665.1). Lineage (NCBI taxonomy): Eukaryota > Viridiplantae > Streptophyta > Magnoliopsida > Santalales > Viscaceae > Viscum > Viscum album. The sequence goes on along the minus strand of OY728150.1, from coordinate 1,284,443,706 downwards.
AATAAACATTGATTTTTATAAAAAATATATTAATAAATGAGTGTAAAATTTTATAAGTGGAGAATATATGAAATTATAAGTATTTATATGGTTATTTTATATAATTATAATAAATCTTAATTTATTATATAGGAGGCTAAAAGAACCTACAAAGAAAGTTGAACCTGAGGTAAAAGTTTTCTCATCTGATATTATTTTCTATGAGACAAATTCAATATTCACTATTTTTTTCATTCATGTGGTGTACATAATATAACTTCGATATGTTAGATAATTAATCCTTTTATATTCATGGTATTTAAAGTTTCATTTTAATTTATTTATTTCATAGGGTTATGATTCAAAAGATATAAAAGTTGTAAGGGATTTCTTTTACAATCTCATTTTATTTCATGATTTTTTATGTTTAAATTCCCTTTGGGAGAAATTATATGATACATATCTGGTAAACATATTACATTCTCCTCACCTAAGTTTATTCATGTAATTTTCAAGTAATGAAACTATTTTCCTCTCTTTGTAACTTAAAAGGAAAAAAGAGACCTTTATTTATACATTAGTCGGGAATCTTTTGCTTCCACATCCATATTTTATCAAAATGTTTTATTGAATGTTTTTAATATTCCACTATTATTTTAAAGTAGTTTTTATCCCTGATTGAATTTTTTAATTTTTTTTAAATTTAGTCTTCTTATCCTTTTCTAAATGCTGAAATTTTGACTTTTTGCCAAAAATGTTAAAGGAATAATTGTTTTAATGTACACAAAATAAATAGAATTTCCCACTAAAATATATGCTTAATTATTTTAATATTCCTTTATAAGTATCCAAAGTTCCTTTAAAAGAAAAATTTTCCTTAATATTTTGAAAATATTTGGGGTTTAATTAAGTCATTTCAAAGTTAAAATGGAATTTTTCTTAAGAAACATTCTAGTGATGTTTTAAAGAAAATTTTCATCTATTATAAAATCATTTGATGTTAATTATTATTTACTAGGGATACGATCTAATGATTCCATCATTATTCTTCCTCTTTATGAATTATGATGACAGAATATTGATGCTCCATATTTTTTATTCAAAATAATTTTTTTTGACTTATATGGAATTATGAGAATAAATTTTATTGATAATTATATTTATGAGGAATGTATTGTATATGCCGTGATAGATGGGGCCTACAATAATATAGCCCCTCGGTGCATTGATATATCTTTTGAGGTAAAACATGTTCGAATGATATATAAGATGAGGATATAAGATCACATGATAATAGTTGGGTATTTTTTGTATGCTATCCAATAAAAGGATAATGTATTTATTGATTGGACTAGAAAAAATGATTATGTATAAGTTTAGAGGCCTTGATAGAATGATAATGTATCATTTGAGAGGCCTTGAAGGTAAGATTCATTATCTCTTGTTTGAGTGGACTTGATCACGAGTGTCCGAAATTATGAATTTACTTTATTATAAAATTCAATTACTATTATCCACGGATTTTCAATGTTGATACTTGGCATGGATTCTTATTAAACTCCTGTTGTTAATTGAATGAATTATGTTTTTATTATCCACTCTACCATGTTAATTATTAATTATTTTCTCATGATAACTTCTTTTATATGTTACCCCAACTGAGCATTTGAGTTCACCGTTAATTTATTTTCTTTCCCCAGGATAAGAGGTAGGATATTATGAATTATATCAAAGATGAAAGAATTTTTCCTATGATAGGGTTTTTAATATTTCTAATAAAATATGTAAATCATGTATGTATATAGTTTGCCAAGAGTTCTAAACAATTTGTATATTCATGATGCGATTCCTTGTTCTTAGTTAAAATGGGATAAAGTAACCATAAGAATGTGGTATTAGAGGAATATTAGTAGAAACCTTAAAAACTAGATATATAAAAATATAAATTATGGAACATAAACATATGAATGACCTTGAAGATATGTCTAATTATTGGACAATATCATAATGTCTTCGGTAAAGTAAATATTATGTGGTTTTTATATAAATACATCACTATTTGGATTCTATAAGTTGATGAGGTTTCTGAAAAGATTCATCTAGGGGTAATAACTTCTAAAATATTTGGTCAAGTATATTTCAACCATTATTCTAGTGTATAGTGATTATGAAATTACTACAAACCTAGTTTGAAACTCATACAGGACATGCTTAGGTTAATATAAAATTTATTTATGAACCACTATGAAGGATTTGAATTGATGATAATCATAGATGACCTAGGTTAAACCTATGGTGTTATAGATTTTAAAGAATGTGTCCTAATTTATATATACTATGAATTATTTTTCATGATTTCCCACTATGAATATTTTTAATCACACTATACGTTTTGTTTTTATGTAATGGATAGAAATATGATGAATTGTGTTAAAACTGAATGTGACAAACAATGGTATGATTTTACTCATGAGAAACCAAGTGAAACAATAGTTGGAATATGAAACCTGGTGATTAAGACTAATAAAATATCCCATTATATTATTAACAATCTCAACTTGATTTAGTTTACTGACACACCTAATAAAAGAAAAATAGAGATTAATGAAGAAAAAGGTGGAAAAAAATTCTGATTCATATAGGTCATGTATATAGAAAGAAGAAGTATAAGAAATTTCTCAGAGGAACAAGAATATGGTTGGAGTTTATAAAATATTAGGACTAATAAATACATTACCACACTGGGAAAGCGAACAAGGTGGCAGATTATTTGAGTCAAAAGGATCATGCTATCTTATCTATGATGAGGATAAAAAAAGTTATAATATTTTTAGGTCTCTAAAGGATGGATAAAAAATATTAAAGTAAGGGGATAAATATTATCTTTATATGAATGTATAAACATATATACATATGAGTATTAAAGAGGAATAAAAGGAAGACACACAGCTTCAAAATATGGTGAGAAATGTTCCTAAGTTTAACCTTGATTTGTTTTGTAATTTTAATGTTCATGAACCATATATGTGTCCCATCCATAACAAATTTGAATAGGAGATATTGTATGAATCTCATAGTTTATCATTATCTATTAATTATGTAAGAATGAATATGTATAGAGATATAAAATAGTATTTTTGGTGGGAAAAAATAATGAGACATATTGATGAGTACATATATCAGTACTTGGTATGTCATAAAGATCAGGCTAAGAAACAGAAGTATAAGGGGATGTTATAACCATTACCCATACTAGAACAGAAATGGGAAAACATCACTATGTATTTTTTCTTTGGACTCCCCAAAATGTCTAATGTTTATAATGATATTTAGGTTATAGATAATCACCTTATGAATTCATAAAACTTAATTTATATTAGATAATATTTCTCTCTTGATTATATTTCTATAATATATATTAATTAATTTTTAAAGTCACATGGACTACCACATTATATTTTATCTGTCAAAGATATGAGGTTTTCCTCAAAGTTTTGACAAAGAATTAAGCAAGATCATGATTCATAATTTAATTTAAAAACATATTACCATATTAGAAATATAATAAAACCATTAATTTAACACACTAATATTTTGTGAATTATTATTTTTTGAATTAATTTAAACCTTTTGATATTTTTCATTTTACACAGCAGTGAAGATAGTTTATTTTATATTAAAGCACTATGTTTGGATTTCTTTATATGAAAACCAATTTAATCTTGCACAACATGCAACATAAAATATTTCTTGCTCTATATGTAACACTTAGGTTAGCTTGTGTTACACAATATAATGACTTTCCTCGATTACTTGCATAGCACGCAAGACTGAGGTTCACCGAACAATAATTTATTATTAAAATATGATTATTTAATATAACAAGATATAGTGTAGATGTTAAATTAGAGGTTATGAATAGTATTAACTAATTTATGAAAATGTATGGTTTATACAATATAATATTAATTCATAGGTTACAAATTAATTATAAATGAATACGAAAATCGATTGAATATAAAAGGAAATATTATTATTTTTATGATCGGAAAGATATTTTACCATAATAAATTAAATTAAATATAATTATTGAGTGTTATTAATGTAATATATATTTTATATATTAAATAAAATATATTTTATATTCATTCATTTGATTTTATAGACATAAGACAAGAATGAACAAGATTTTATGCTTAAAACATATATTTATATAAATGTAGTTTTACCACCTTTTAATGAAGAACCCATTTTAAATTATAATTTTGGAAAATTTAAATATTTAATATGTCAAAATAGACTTTTTATTTGGAAGAAAAACATAAAAATTATTTTAGGATTATTTCTTGGTATTTTTCTATAAGGTTTCATTTTTTAATGAATAGATAAAAATACTGAATTTTAGTTCAACACTTGTTTTTCATATAATTTATAAGGTTAAATTATATTTTAAATTTTTTTATAAGTTTTATTAGATAATAATTTATCAATTAACATAATTTAATTCATTGAGATCAATTTCACTTTAAAATTGGGTATAAAAAGAAAGAAAACATTTGAATGTTTTTAGTTTAAAAACCCACATTGTCGACCTGACTGCATGATTAATTTTATATTAATTTCTTCCACTTATTTGATTAGAATTTGGAAAAATAGATTCCATATTTTTAATAATAATAATTTCTAATTTCTAATATAGTCAACTTAGTTTTTGACTAAAAAATCTAGTGAAAGTAATTAAAATTAATTACATCGATTATAGTAAAATTAAGCTTAACTAAGGACTAAACCTTAAATTTAAGATCCAAAATGACTTAAAAACTTGTCAAAAACCCATTGGATTGAAAATATTCCCCCATTAAACTTATATTATTGAGTTTTTTTATTATTCTATGAATGTTTAGGTAAAAACGTGGGTACACCTAACTTGTTTTAAAAAATGCCAAGTGTATCCTTTCCCTTTTCTATAAAAGCCCCCACCTATCCCTATTCTCAATACCTATAAAAACTATTAGGTTCACCCAATATATTCCCAATAAACTTACCAACATCCCTTAATTACTCTTATAACCCTTACCTTGGGTATAAGTAAATCCAAGGAAGCCTTTTGGCATAAACTAAAAGGAGTTACTCGATTAAGAGGTAACGTCTTCTCTAATGATCCTTTATTTTATATTATTTCCTCACCCCTCCTCTATATTTATTCAATGATTGTATAAAAACAATAGTATCATATATAAAACATAATTTTTTATGTAAGGTTTATACCTACACTTACAAACACCTCTATCTAATGGGTTATGAACATACTATTTATGTGTACGGTGAACTTCCACCTCATAAAGCAATGATTGTTCAATTTTTATTACCGCCACTCACGGTGAAAATTATGATAGAATATATATATATATATATATATATATATTATTTATTATTTATTTAATATTGTGTATTCCTTTTACAACACATATTTTTTTTACTTTCTATTTGGTGTTCATACGATAATTTCGTTTGAGGAAGTGTAGACTACCGCCCCTCAAAGCGATATGTTTCATTCATACACTACATAGAATATATTAATGAAGGGTTAAGTGAATTTATATGATATATATGATATAATAAAGATACGTTAATAATGATATACATATTTACATATATTCTATTTTTTTTATTTCTTTCAATATAACAATATAAACGGAAACAACATTCATGCGTATGTACGGTTTACCATCTCCATGAAAAAAATATTCCATTTCATACTTATATATTATATTGATTATTATAATATAAATATAATGGATATAAATGTTATTTATATCATTTTTTACATTCTAAAATCATGATATAAGTATAAATACCAATAATATAACAAATTAAGACACATGCGAAGGACAAAGCAAATATTATTCAAAGTGAAACCTTAACATAGGATGGTTAACAAGAAGGTAATATAAGGTCATAGTAAAACCATATCTAGTATTATATATAATAATATGGTTTGGTAAAATATTTTTAATAAATTTAAATTTATTATATAGGTGGTTTAAATGAGTACAATGAGTGTAAGGACACAAGGTAAGGGGATTTCATCTCACTTTTTATTTCTATGAGATATATTCTATGTTCAACACTCTTTAATTTTATGTGGTGTATGTAATTCACATTATTTAATTCTATTTATATTATAATTAATTTTATGGGTATTAACATATCCATTTTATGATGTTTCTTTAATTGGGTATAAGTTTTAAAATTTACCAAATCAGTGAAATAGTTTTGTCTCCATTTTCTTTCTTTGGAACTCATGTTTTATTATTCACCTAAATTCTATTTTGAGGTGTACATAATTGAATTTTATTTGTTATATAATGAATTTATTTATTTTAATTATATTTTAATATTAATTTAATTTCCTTTTCTTACATAGAGAGTATGATTCCAAGTTACCATGTTATAAGATTTTGTTGATACAATCTAATCACTTTTTAAGATTACTTATGTTTATGATTAATTTGATGAAATATTATGATCTATATCTCAATAAAATTAATCAATTTTATTATCCTTTGGTTATTAATGATTTATTCATATATTGGTACAATTTTTTTAACTCTTTGGTACATAAGATATTTAAGAAGGTGTTTTTAAGAAAGCCTAACTTTACCCACTCTTTGGTCAGAAATCAATGTTCCTTTAAAATCATGTTTTTTCAAAAAGGGTTTCAAATAATATTATACTATTATCATATTATTGTTAAAATAAATTTTTACCCATTTTTTCTTTTTCGAATGTTTTCAAAGGAATATTCTTATCGGTTTCTAAATAAGGCATTTTTCTTACCTTTTTACTGTGTAAAAGGAATGTTCTTTTTACCTTGCATGAAATGTACAAATATATCCACCATCAATCATTCAAAGATTTATTATCATGTTTAAAGGTTATTTTTTATTTTTTTTTAAAATATATTTTAAAAGAAATTGTTTTCAAATTTTTTTCAAGCTTCTTTTATAAGTTTTCAAGGGAATTTTTTCTTCAAAATGTTTTCAAGATTATTTTATATGTTTTCAAAGAAAATTGTTTTCAAAATGTTTTCAAGATTCTTTTATATATTTTCAAGTAAAATAGTTTTCAAAATTATTTTTGGATGCATTTATAATTTTTAAAATTATTTTCAAAGATATGGATTTCAAAATGTTTTCAAGTTCCTTTTAAATGTTTTCAAGGAAAATTATTTTCAAAATTATTTCAAGATTATTTAATAATTTTTAAAAAAAATGATTTTCAAAATTTTTTCAAGATTATTTGAAAAGTTTTGAAAGAAAATGTTTTTCAAAAGTTTTTCAAGCCTTATTTCTACATTTTCAAATTATTTTCAAAGGAAATTGTTTTATTTGTTTATGTTTTAAATAATGTTTTTCAAATAATAAATGACATTTTCCTCAAGAAATGTTTTCAAAAAATCATTCCAAGTTATTTTACTTATAATATTAGATCCGATGATGTTACTCATGAACTTATAGGAAAAAATCCAAAGGCTCTATTCATATTACTTCTTGAATGACTTATGTTTTGATGGAATGATTCTTATGAAACATGTTACTCTATCATTGTTTATATGTTTTTGAAACCTTCTTCTTTTCAAGGGTTATTCTTATGATGAGATGATTATAAAAACTATGTATTTTTTCCACAGGTTATGATATGATTGTATGTTTATGATACCCATTTCATCTCATGGGTTATGGTATGATTGTTTATGATTTTGTGGAACATGTATATATGATTTAACTATAAGATTGGTGAGACCTATATATCCCTCCAATGCATTGGGTAAAGATTTATATCTAATGAGATAGACTAATATAGCCTCAGGAATGAACCTTGACTATTAATATGGCCACGAGAGTGAACCATGACAACCAATATGGTATAAGGATTGAACTCAAGAAACTAAGATGGATATGGGAGTGAACCATGACTACCAAGATCATATGGGGAGTGAACCTATATTACCAAGATGGTCTTAGAATCATTACCTTGTCTACTATGTAAATCATATTATATATGCTTATGTTTCAACCACAATTCCTTGTTTAATTCTTATTTTATTCTTTCATGGATTATGTTCTTTATTTATTTATGATTCATGTCTTATGAACTGCCAAGATTTATACCATGATTCATGTATATGATCTTTGATATGCTAGGTATGATCTTATATTTTCATGATCATGTTCTCATACCCTTATGCTCATGATTATGCTTAAATATCTCGCTTGTTTACCCTTGCTAATCATTTGAGATCACCCCTTTTTATGTTTCCTTCCCTAGGTTATGAAGATATGTATTATTTTTTATGTGTTTAAAAAGGGTTCTAATCAAGAAGAACCTAATGGGAGATAATGTAGCTCACTTATATATCAGTGTTTTTGTTTCCATGTTTCCAGATGCACTTGACTGATTACAGTATTTGGACATATGTTTGTATGATGTTTTATGTTTTCCAAAAAACATATGTAATGTTAATGTTTGAAAAGAGAGGGTCTCTATAGTTGGTATCAGAGAAAAGGTTTAGTTAACCTTTGGAATATAGGATGAGAAAAAATTAGTGAGAACCTAAGGATATGTCTAGGGATAAGTATAAGGATAAAGAAAAGTATAAGAAACTGTCCTGAAATTTTCGTAAAGGATAGATTGAGTGGTTTCCCTAAAATACATCCCTATCCGGATACTAAAAGTGAATGTGTCTTTGGAACAAATATACCTTGGGCTAACAACTCCAACAAGATTTTTCAAGCCTGACTTGGGGTAATTTGGAAGATGACAACAGGCCTTTCTACACACCTGGTTTAACAGTCCCGGGGGATATGGTTTGGAAATTCAAAAACTCTTCATGAACCATGATGAAATATTAAAATATAAGTTGGATATGAATAACCTAGAATGAACTTAGGGTTTCATAGATAAAGGAATGTGTCATGATTTAGACATCCTATAAGTAATTATTTATATGAATATTTGTTTTTCTACTATGAAACGTAATGCTCATACTATGATTTTGGTTTTAGTTAATGGTGGGAACTGAAAAGAACTAGATTAATGTTGAATGTGATGGAATGTTTTCTGATGAGAAGAAAAGTGGAGTGACCAATGGAGTGACAGATGTTGTGATCATATCTAATTAGTTTTCATGGAACATGATTAACAACGTATACCTTAACCAACTGTTAGACTCACCAAGGAATATAAAGAATGAGTTTGATGAGAGTTTAGGTATTGTAGACCATAGAGGAAAGAGGATTCATTTTACTTTATGTTAATAATATGTAAATAATCACCTAAGTGAATGTCTTAGAGGAACAAGAATATGTTTTGACTGTGGAAAAAAAGAACACAAAGAAAGAAACTACAAGGGAAAAATGAATAGTTTAGTTAACGAACTGGATGATAATATTTTCCTCCTTAAGACATCATTGAAGGTTACGTGTTTCAAGTGTGGAGTAAACTTTCATTATGAAACTAAATGTCACAAGATGAATTCTCTTGAAGAGGATCAACAAGGTAGTATGAGTAATGGTTACAATGACGATGATGAATAGACTAAAGATGAAATGTGAAAGGAAAGAGGTATTGTGTAACAATATGAGGTAGCCTTGTTAATGGAATAAAGTTTAAGTGGGATAATAAAAACTTTTGTGTATTCTTATTCAATAATTATGTTATACAAAAGGTGAAATATATATGGATTTTTCTGTTTTCTTTTCTCTATGAATTTATAATAACAATTTGAATAGTTATAATTGAGTAGAAAAATGATATAATTGCAAGGTGATGTCCTTGTAAAACACATTATTAAGGGAAATATAACCCTTAATATGTTTCTTATGTTCGGATAATATTATTTGGATAAAGATACATGGGATATGAATAAGTAATTTGGAAGGTACTTATTAACTTGGAACTAATTAAGAACTTTTTGGAAAGTAGTTTATGCTATCATGGATGAAGTTTACCACTTATTGGATTTATGTAATATATCCAGTAATCTATGAAATAATTAAGCATTCATGTTTTCAAAAAGTATTTATGGTAATGCATGTTATTACCATATTTCAAGAAAATGTATGATGGGGGTATTCACATGTTTGTAAGGTGATAACTAAGAGATACTTTGTGATATATGGGGGAATCAATGTTAATATTATTTCATGACTTTATTTCTAAAGTTTATTATTTTCAACTTTAGGAAGGGTTATAAGTTTTACCATTTATTGAAATATTAAGTTAAAATTTGAATGAAGTTTATGAGAATAAAGTATTATCTTACCATATGATGATTTATTCATATTGGATAACTTGTTATAAAAATATAATTTTTATAATAAAAGATAACAGATGGGATGACATATCATTGATCTCATGATCTATTAGTGATTCAGGAATAAAAAAATTCACATTCCTTTTTGTAGAAAGTTTTGAAGTGGATCAAGGAACAATAAAGGAAGAGGTTATCCAAAAATCATACAAGTATATATTTTCAAAAAAATATATATAAATTCATGAAAAAGGATCTTTAAACAAAATATGTTATCTTAGTACCTTCGTTTTTGATGAATCAAACCATCTCTTAGTTCATCATAGATTTATGGATTTCTGATTGTTACTTTCTTCTAACCATGTTCTCTATAATTATATATCATAACATTATGGTTATATTTCTCTTCCATTTCTATTTTTTCACTTCCAACCTATGCTCTCCTACATGAATATCCATATATATGTTACTTTGAGTAACCATTATGGTTCCAACTTTCCCCTTTTAAAGGAAGTTTTAGTATTTATTTTTATGATGTGGGTTTCTATTAATTAAACGTTCAAGTATTAGACCTTTGATAACTTAGATGATTTTTTAGCAGAAAATTAATTTTAAGGGGGGTAGAATGTAACACTCTGAGATTTTTTGAATTATATTTTTCTAATTAATTTATCATTTTTGGAATTTTATATTTTACACAATAATGAAGATAGTTTATTTTAGATTAAAGAACTATGTTTGGATTGTGTTACATGAAACACCAAGTTAATCATACAAAAAATGAAACATAAACTCTATCTTTCTCTACATGGAACACCGAGGTTAGGTTGTGTTGAACACAACAATGAATTTCCTCAATGACTTGCGTAATACACAATACTTAGGTTTACCGAATAATAATATACTATTAAAATATTATTAATCAATGTAATAAGATATAACCCATATGATAAATTAGAGGTTATGAATAATATTAACTAATTTATGATAATATATTTTTTACAAAATGTAATATTAATTTTTAGGTTACCAATTCATTATAAATTAATATGAAAAATGATTTAATATAAATGGAAATATTATTATTTTATGGTCACAAAGCTGTTTTACCCTAATAAATTAAATTAAATAAAATTAGTGGGTGATATTAACTAAATATATATTTTATATATTAAATCAAGTATTTTTTATATTCATTAAATATATTTGACAGACATAAGATAAGAACAAACCTAATTTTATTCTTAAAAACATATAATTTTATTATTATAGATTTACCGCCTTTTAATGGAAAACCCATTTTAAATCCTAATTTTGGAAATTTAATATATTTAATATGTCAAACTAAACTTTATATTTGGAATAAAAACATAAAAATTATGTTAGGATAATTTTTTGGTATTTTTCTATAAGGTTTCATTTTTTAATGAATAGTTAAAAATATTAAATTTTAGTTCAAAACTACTTTATCATCTAATTTACAAGGTTTAATTATATTTTAAATTAGTTTCAAAGTTTAATTAGATAATATTTTTATTAATTAATATAATTTAGTTCATTTAGAACAATTTAAATTTGTAATTTGGTATATAAACTTAGCAAACTTTTGAATGTTTTTACTTTAAAAACCCACATTGTCGACCCAACCGCAGGATTAATTTTAAATTAATTTCTGACACTTATGTTATTATAATTTCGAAAAATGGATTCCATATTTGGAATAATAATAATTTATATTTTCAAATAATTTCAAATCAGTTTTTGACCAAAAATATTACTGAAAGTAATGAAAATCTATTATATCGATTAAGGTAAAATTAAGCTTATCTAAGGACTAAACCTTAAATTTAAGAACCAAAAGGACTTTAAAACTTATAAAAAAACCATTAGATGGAGATTATTAAAAATTAAACTTCTATTTTTGAGTTTTTTTTGTTTTTAATGAAATTTCTAAGTAAAAATGTGGGTACACCTAACTTGTTTTTAAAAATGAAAACTATGTCCTTTCCCTTCCCTATAAAAGGCCACCACCTATCCCTCTTCTCCAGACCTCTCAAACCTATTAGGTTTGAAAAATATCTACCTGATACACTTACCAATATACCTAACTTCCTCTTAGAATACTTACCTTATGAAGAAGGCAATCCAAGGAATTCTCTCAGCACAAACCAAAAGGAGTTACCCGATTAAGAGGTAACGTCTTCACTCAACCTCCTTTATTTTATATTTTTTCTCCACCCCTCCATTCTATTTATTCCATGATTTTATAAAAATAACAATATACTATATATTATATGATGTTTATATTTTAAGTTTAAACCTAAACTTACACACACCTCCATCTAATAGGTAACAAATATACTGTTTATGAGTAAGGTAAATATCCGCCTCCCAAAATGATGATTGTTCAATTTTCCTTGACATCTCTCATGGTGGGTATTAAGATAGAATATATATATATATATATATATCATATTTATTATTTATTTAATATTATTTATTTCTTTTACAATATATACCTTTTTTACTTTCCATTTTGTGTTAATACGATAATTTTGTTTGAGGAAGTGTGGACTACCACCCACTCAAAGCGATATGATTCATTAATTCACTAAATGGAATGTATTAATGATAGTTTTAGTGAATATATATATATATATATGATATCATAAATCCACTATAATATTTATATACATATATACTTATATGTCATTTTTTTCTTTCTTTCAATACGATAATAAAAAAGGAAACAATGTTCATGTGTACATATGAATTACCGTCTCTATTAACGATGTATTCCATTTCATACTTATGTATTATATAGATTATTATAATAAAAAATATATGGGATATGAATTATATTTATATAAATTTTACATTCTAGAATTATGATATAAGTATAAGGACTAATGATATAACATATTAAGACACATGCGAAGAACAAGACAAATATTATCTAAAATGAAACCTTATCATAGGCTGGTTAACAAGCGGGTAGTATAATGTCATAATAAAAACATATATGGTATTAGATATAATAATATGTTTCATTAAAATATTTATAATAAATTTATATTTATTATGTAGGTGTTGTGAATGATTATGATAATAATGAAGACACAAGGTGCGAGGATTCCATCTCACCTTTTATTTATGTGTGATACAAGCTATGTTCGACACTCTTTACTTTTGTGTGGTGTATTTTATACACATGATTGTATCCTAGTTATCTTATAATTAAATTTTTTCATATTAAAATATCCATTTTATGTTCTTTATTTCATGGGGTATAATTTTATAAAGTTATGAAATCAGTGAAATAGTTTTGTCTCAATTTTCCTTTTTCTAAGACTCATGTTTTGTCATGCACCTAAATTATCTTTAGAGGCATATATACTTCAATTTTAAATGTTATATCATGAATTTAATTCTTTTCATGATTTTTAAGATTCATGTGATATTATTTTCTTACATGGAGAGTATAATCCCAAGTTACTATGTTAGAAGTGTTTATTGAGATAATCTTATCACTTTTCAAGATTGTTTATGTTTATGCTTCCTTTGATGAAATATTATGATCCATCTCTCAATAAAATTCATTAATATTTTTATAATATAATTATTATTTATTTATTCATATATTTCTACCATTTATTATACTCTTAGGTACATAAGATAGTTAATAAAGTGTTTTTAAGAAAGCTCGACTATACCCACTCTATGGCCGGAAGTTTGTGTTCCTTTAAAATCATGTTTTCCAAAAGGGGTTTACAAGAATAATATAATATTATCCTATGATATTTAAAATAATTTTTTACCCTTTTATTCTTTTGAATTTTTTTTAAAAACAATATTTTTTTTCTATATTAATAAGGCATTTTCAAACCTTTTTATTGTTAAAAAGTAATGTTTTTACCTCATACAACATGTATAGATTTATCCACAATCAATCGTTTGAAGTTTTATTTTCATGTTTAATGGTTTATTTTTATGAAAATGTTTTTAAAATATATTTTCAAAGAATTTTTTTTCAAAATGTTTTCAATCTTCTTTTATATGTTTTAAATGAAATTTCTTTTCAAATTGTTTTCAATCTTATTTTATAAGTTTTAAAGGAATTTTTTTTCAATATGTATTCAAGATTATTTTTTATGTTTTCAAGGAAAATGGATTTTATAATTATTTAAATCCTCATTTATAAGTTTTTACGTTATTTTCAAAGAAAATGTTTTCAAAATGTTTTCAATCTCCTTTTATAAGTTTTCAAGGAAAATGAATTTAAATTTTTTTTCAAGATTTTTTTATAAGTTTTCAATAAAAATGATTTTAAAAGTGTTTTCAATATTATTTTAAAAGTTTTTAAATAAAAAAGTTTTAAAAACTATTTCAATCCTTATTTATAATTTTTTAAATTATTTTGAAAGGAAATGGGTTTCAAATGGTTTTATGTTTTAAAGAATGTTTCTCAAATAAGAAATGATATTTTCCTTAGGAAATATCTTCAAAATATCCTTCCTAGTTATTTTTCTTCAAAGACGAGATGCATTGATGTTACTCATGACCTTATAGGAAATAATCTAATTGTTCCATTCATATTTCTTTTTGAATGGTTTATGTTTTGATGGAATGATTATTATGATACCAATTTTATTTTCAAAGGTTATATTCTTTTGAAATCCACTTCTTTTCCCATGCATGCAGAAGAAAAACATATATCCTTCCCTTCCCGAGGAAGTAGGATCTGGGAAGTGGGTTCGATGGAACCCCCCTGCTGTAGGATACAAGCTTAATACTGACGGAGCTTGCGCAGCGGGGGTGATTTCTGGAGGGGGGGTTGTTAGAGATAATAAGGGTGATGTGATCCTGGCTTTCTCTTGTTTTCTGGGCAGGGGAAATGCCATTCTAGCAGAGGCCAGGGCTCTTCTCACAGGACTTTCCTTGTGCATTCAGGAGGAGGTTTCCATCTCGGAAGTGGAGGTGGACTCACTTGTCCTCCTAAACTGCCTCAAAGATAAACGCTCTACACCGTGGTCCATAGAGTACGTGATCAGGAACTGTCATCATATGCTTGGTCATAACATTACTCTTTCTCACATTTATCGAGAGGGGAACACAGTTGCAGAATTTTTAGCCTCCATGGCTGACCACAGTTCCACAGACGCACAAATTTCCCGGATTAACAGTTTGAAGGCGGAATTTGTTGATTTGAAAAGAGGGGATGCCCTTGGTTTGCATTACTTTAGACCTCCGTAGTCCTCTTTGTGAATTTGCTTCTTCTCTTAATAAAAAATTTACTTTGGATGGATGGATACCCCTTTCATCTCATGGGTTATGATATTATTGTTTATGATTTTGTACCACAAGTATGTATGATTTAACTATGAGACGGGTGTGACCTACATATGCCTCCAATGTATTTGGTAAAGATTTATATCTAATGAGATAAAATAAGATGGTCTTGGTATTGAACCTTGACTACTAAGATGACCATGGGAGTGAACCATGACTACTAATATGGTATGAGGAGTGAAATCATGCTATTAATATGGGTATGAGAGTGAACCATGACTACTAAGATGGTATTGGCAGTGATGCCTTGGCTACTATAGAAATAATATTATATACACTTATGTGTTTTACACAATTCCACAATTTATTCAAATATTATGCTTTCATGGCTTATGTTTTTTATTTCCTTATGATTCATTTCTAATGTACTTCCAATATTTATATAATGATTCATGTATATGATCTTTGATATTTAGGGTATGATCTTCTATTTTCATGATAAGTTCCCATACCCTTATGGTCACGATTATGATTATATATCTACCATATTTACACTAACTGAGCATTTGAGCTCGCCCATTTTAATGTTTTCGTTGCTAGGTTATGGATATATGTATTATATTTTATGCATATAAGAAGGGTGCTAGTCAAGATGAACCTAGTGGGAGATAATGTATCTCAGTTATGTATCAGTGTTTATGTTTCTATGTTTCCAAAGGCATTAGACTAATTATTGTATTTGGGTGTCTATCTATATGATGTTTTAATTATTCCACAAAATTTATGTAATGATAATGTTTGAAAATCAAGAATCACTATAAGTAAAATAGAAGAGAATATGTTAATATCTTATTCTATGTATTTCAAATGTGGTTAGGATCAAAACCTTCCTATAGTTGAGTTTTCTTACAATAATAAATTCCACTCAAGCATTAATATGGCTCATTATAAAGCCCTATATGAAATGAATTTTAGAAATTCAATGTGTTGGGATGAAGTTAGAGAAATAATTCTATTAGTACCTGAGCTAGATAATTTAATTACAGATAAATCCAGATCCATTTAGTATCACATCAAGGTAGTTCAAAGTAGATAAAAATTCTTGCTTATAATCATCAGTGAAATCTATAATTCAAATTTTGTGAGAAAGTATTCCTATGAATTTATATATGGAATAAGTTTGTGAGATTAAGAAAAAGGGAAATATACACTACTAGAATTTTACACTTCACCAATGGTTCAAAACCATTAGTAAAGGCCTAAAAACCATTGGAATATAGTATACCAACGGTTCCCTCAACCGTGTCCAAGTAACTTGTGACAATAGGCCTATACCAACAGTTCTATAAGAACCATTAGTACAAGTGTTAAAATATAAGGTATACCAATGGTTTGATAAAAACCATTGGCATATGTGTATTAAATATAACATATACCAATGGTTTGTAAAACCATTGGTATATTTGTGTTACACTTATACAAATGGTTTACAACTGTTGGTATAGAGGGGATATGGTAAGCCATAAGTCTATACCAACGGTTCTGTTATAACCATTGGTATAAATATATACCAAAGGTTATAACAGAACCGTTGGTATAGTTATATTATAGAATCTATACCAACGAGTTTAAAACCATTGGTATATATTTTCTCAACTCCAAAGTAGCAGGCCCATCTCCACCCTCTCTAGACCTTCAAGAAAATAGCTCCACAGCAACACACCTCCCCATATCTAGACCTACAACAACACTAATAAAAAATCCCCATCCAAGGTATTCAAAATTTATAATTCATTCCAAAATTTAGAAATTTAGAAATTTAGAAATTAAAATGCAATAAATGGTTCCTGATGTGTTAGTGGGAGACATTGGACAATCTCGATATATGAGATGAGTTACCAGAATAGCCTACATTTTTTTCATAGACTTTTCAATTAGAATAAGAGGGTATGTGGCTAATTGTAATTTGCTCTCCTGGATGTGGTGTGAGATGAATCCCCATTTGGGTAGTGGGTATGAATATTAAATTAAGTCTTTGATATTGGGTTCCCAAAGGGACTTTGGTTTGGTCCTAGAACCCACTGTTTGAGGATGGGATTGAGGTGATCCATGGGGCTATGGTGTCACCATATGTATTCCTCACCATTGGGGTATTTTTATGAGACTTTGAAACTTATTTTTCAAGAATCTATGTGTATCCTTGTTTACCAATTTGTTATATGGTATGCTTGAGTGTTCATAGGTTTCATATGAAATCACTATAGGATATTTATTTTTTGTATGTTATTGTATATAATGAACAACCCATGATTGAGAATTAGAACATGAGTGTTGGTGCAAGTTCATGATGGGATGTCGAGACTCATTCCTAATATAATTCATGTTTTTCTATATACACTATGACCCATTGTGTTTCAATCTATGCCTTGTGAATATTTTCTTCTAATAACGTATGACCAATAGACCATATTTTATTTTTTCTCCCTTAATTTCAAGAATCTATGTGTAGCCTTATGAAGATTTTCCGTATGCTAGTTGTTGTTTTCACTTAAAATGTTTTCCATTTCAAAACAAAAGTGAGAAACTTTGAGTGATTCAGTCACACCATGAATTATATTGAGGCGGGGTTGACTTATACCCATCACAAATAATCTATGGATCGTTGGGCTAATGTATCAACACAATCCAAATGTGTTTGGTTGGTTTTCCGTTTGCCAATTGTTGTTTTCACTTAAAATCTTGTTCATTTCAAACAAAAGTGAGACACTTTGAGTAGTACGCATCACACCGTACCTTGGATTGAGTTAGGGTTGACTCGAAAATGTCACAAATGACCCATGGATTGTTGTCCTAAAGTATCAACACAATCTGAATGCGTTTGATCAGTTTTCCGTATTCTAGTTGTTGATTTTACTTAAAATGCTGTCCATTTCAAATAAAAGAGAGATACTTTGAGTGATACCAGTCACACTGTGACATAGATTGAGGTGGTGTTGACTCATACACATTAGAAATGACCCATGGATCATTGTTCTGAAGTATCAACACAATTCAAATACGTTTGTTTGGTTTTATGTATGTTAGTTGTTTTGACTTAAAATGTTGTCCATTTTAAACAAAAGTGAAACATTTTGAGTGGTACCAACCACAACTTGCCTCAGATTGAGGCAGATTTGACTCATACATATCAAATACGATAGATGGATCATTTTCCTAAAGTATCAACACAATCTGAATGCATTTGGTCGGTTTTCCGTATGCCATTGGTGGTTTTCACTTAAAATGCTGTCCATTTCAAAAAAAAGTGAGACACTTTGAGTGATAATAGTCACACCATGCTTCATATTGAGGCGGGGTTCACTCTTACCCTTCACAAATGATCCATGGATTGTTTTTCTATAGTATCAACAAAATCCAAATGCATTTGGTCGGTTTTCCGTATGCCATTTGTTGTTTTCACTTAAAATCTTGTCCATTTCAAAAAAATGTGAGACACTTTGGCTGGTACCAGCCACACTGTGCCTCAGATTGAGGAAAGGTTGACTGATACACATCAAAAATGACCCATGTACTGTTTTCCTAATGTATCAACACAATCCGAATGCATTTTATCAGTTTTTCCGTATGCCAGTTATTGATTTCACTTAAAATGTTGTCCATTTCAAATAAATGTGAGACACTTTGAGTGATACCGGTCACAAAGTGCCTCAGATTGAGGTGGGATTGACTCATACACATAAAAAATGACTCATGTATCGTTTTTATAAAGTATCAACACAATTCAAATATGTTTAGTCAGTTTTCTGTATGTTAGTTTTTTTGACTAAAAATGTTGTCCATTTTAAACAAAAGAGAGACACTAAGAGTGATACCGGCCACACCATGCCTCGGATTGAGGCGAGGCTGACTCTAACACATCAAAAATGACCCATGGATAGTTATCCAAAATTATTAAGACAATCTGAAAGAATTTGGTCAGTTTTCCGTATGCAAGTTGTTGTTTTCACATAAAATCCTATCTATTTCAAATAAAAGTGATACATTTTGAGTGGTACCAGCCACACCATGCCTCGTATTGAGGAGGGGTTGACTCATACATGTCAAAAATTACCCATAAATTATTTTCATAAAGTATCAACACAATTTGAATGTGTTTGGATGGTTTTCCATATGCTAGTTGTTGTTTTCACTTAAAATGTTGTCCATTTCAAACAAAATAGAGACACTTTGAGTGATACCAGTCACACCGTGCCTCAGATTAAGGAGGGGTTGACTCGTACTCATCAAAAATGATAAATGGATCATTGTGATAAATTATCAACACAAAAAAAATGAGTTTGGTCAGATTTCTGTATGCCAGATGTTGTTTTCACTTAAAATGTTGTCCATTTCAAATAAAAGTGAGACACTTTGAGTGGTACCGGCCACACCGTGCCTCAAATTGAGGTGGGGTTGACTCTTACACATCACAAATGACCCATGGATAATTTTACTAAAGTATTAATACAATATAAAAGAATTTGGTCAGTTTTCCGTATGCAACTTATTGTTTTCACTTTAAATCATGTCCATTTCAAATAAAAGTGAGACATTTTGAGTGGTACCGGCCACACTGTGCCTCGATATGATTCACTAAATACATAAAAGGAGTGGCTATGACGTATTAAAATAAAGTTGATTCATATAATAATGACACATTAATGTTAGAATGATAATATAAAACAAGTCAAACTATAATTATTGGGTATCTCATGCCACACATGGCACCACCTAGTTCAAGCGCGCCAAACACCCAAAAAACACATATTTAGTCATACCGTGAAAACCACACTTCAAATTGACATGTCGTATTTTTTTACACCTCAAGAATATTAATTAGGATATTTTCATGTTATTTCAAGTCATTCTGATGTTGTTGGGTATGTTTTTGACCATAAAACACATGTTTTGGCCACTTATGACACGCAAAGTGCGTTTTCAGCCACCGTGGTCACACGACACCTCTGATTGACATGCCTTCTGGCCGACCATTTCACAATTCACCCAACCTTTGTTTTCATCCTATTTCATGGCACTTTGAGGTCATTTGTCTTGTTTTGACCATCCCACACACGCTTTTTAAGCGCGCCAAACACCTAAAAACACATATTCAGTCGTGCCATGCAAACCACGCTTCCAAATGATGTGTTGTCTCCTCGTACACCTAAAAAAAATTATTGTGTTTTCGTGTGATTTCATGTCGTTCGGATGTCGTTTGGCATGAATTTGACCGTTAAACACATGTTTTGGCCATTTACGACACGCTAAGTGCATTTTCTGCCACCGCGGTCACACGACACCTCTGATTGACATGATGTCTGGTCAACAATTTCAAAATTCACCCACCCTTTGTTGTTGTCTAATTTTGTGGAATTATGATGTCGTTCGACTGGTTTTGACCACCCCACGCACGCTTTTCAAGCACGCCAAACACCTAAAAAACACATATTTAGTCGTGCCATGCAAACTGCACTTCTGAATGACGTGTCGTCTTTTCTTACACCTCACGAATAATAATTAGGGTATTTCGTTTGATTTAAAGTCATTATGATGTCGTTCGGCATGAATTTGACCATTAAATGCATGTTTTGGCAATTTACGACATGCATAGTGCATTTTCGGCCACAAGGGTCACAATACACCTCTGATTGACACGTCGTCTAGCCGACCATTTCACAATTCACCCACCCTTTGTTGTTGTCTGACTTCAGGGAATTATGAGGTCATTCGGCCGGTTTTGACCACCCCACACATGCTTTTAAAGTGCGCCAAACACCTAGAAAACACATATTCAGCCATTCTGTGCAAACCGCGCATACGAATGACGTGTCGTCTACTTGTACACCTCACGAATAATAATTATGGTATTTTTGTGTGATTTCAAGTCATTCTGATGTTGTTCGGAATGCATTTGACCGTTAAACGCATGTTTTAGACATTTACGACACGTGGAGTGCGTTTTCGGCCACCACGGTCACAAGACACATCCGATTGATGTGCCTTCTGGCCAAACACTTCACAATTCACCCAACATTTGTTTTCGTCCGATTTTATGACATTCGGAGGTCATTCGGCCAGTTTTGAACACCCCACGCACGCTTTTCAAGTGCGCCAAACACCTAAAAAACACATATTCAACTATGTCGTGCAAACCGCACTTCTGAATGACGTGATGTCTCATTGTACACGTCACGAATAATAATTATGGCAATTTGTTTGATTTCAAGTCATTCCGATGTCATTTTGCATGTATTTGATAGTTAAATGCACGTCTTGGCCATTTACAACATGCAGAGTGTGTTTTCAGCCACCGCAGTCACACGATACCTATGATTGATGTGACATCTAGCCGACCATTTAAAAATTCACCCACCCTTTATTATTGTCTGATTTCATGGCATTCTGATGTCGTTCGGCATGTTTTGACCACCCCACGCACCCTTTTCAAGCGTACCAAACACATAAAAAGGAATATTCAGTCATACCACGCAAAATGTGCATCCGAATGATGTGTAGTCTTTTTGTACACCTCAAGAATAATAATTAGGGTGTTTTCATGTGATTTCAAGTCATTCTAATGTCGTTGGGTATGTATTTGACTGTTAAACGCATGTTTTGGCCATTTATGACACACAGAGTGAGTTTTCGGCCACCACGGTCACACGACACCTCCGATTGACGTGCCTCCTAGCCGATGAATCCAAAATTCACCCACCCTTTGTTGTCGTCTGATTTCATTGCATTCTGAGGTCGTTTGGCCAGTCTTGATCACCCCACGCAAGCTTTTCAAGCGCACCAAACACCTAAAAACACATATTCAGCCATGCCACGCAAACCGCATATCCGAATGATGTGTCATCTCCTAATACACCTCACGAATACTAATTAGGGTGTTTTCATGTGATTTCAAGTCATTCTGATGTCATTTGACATGAATTTGACCGTTAAACGCATGTTTTGGCCATTTATGACACACAGAGTGCGTTTTCGGCCACCACGGTCACACAAAACCTCTAATTGACGCGACGTCTAGTCAACCATTTCACAATTCACCCACCCTTTGTTTTAGTCCAATTTGATGGCATTCTGAGGTCGTTCGGTAGGTTTTGACCACCCCACACATGCTTTTTAAGCGCACCAAACACCTAAAAAACAAATATTCAGTTATGCCATGCAAACCGTGCATCTGAATGATGTTTCATCTTTTCGTACACCTCAATAATAACAATTAGGGCGTTTTTTGTGATTTAAAATCATTCCGATGTCTTTGGGTATGTATTTGACCATAAAACTCATGTTTTGTCCATTTACGACACGTGGAGTGCGTTTTCAGCCACCACGGTCACACGACACCTCATATTGACTTGTCGTCTAGCCGACCATTTTAAAATTCACCCACCCTTTGTTGTTGTCCAATTTAATGTAATTTTAAGGTTGTTTGTCCAGTGTTGACCACCCCAAACATGCTTTTCAAGTGCACCAAACACCTAAAAAACACATATTCTGATGTGACACACAAACCACACGTCCGAATGATGTGTCGTCTCCTCGTACACCTCACGAATAATAATTATGGTGTTTTCATTTGATTTCAAGTCATGCTGAGGTCGTTCGACATTAATTTGACAATTAAACGAATGTTTTGGCCATTTACGACACACAAAGTGCATTTTCGGCCACTGAGGTCACACGACACCTCCGATTAATGAGACGTCTAGCCGACCATTTCACAATTCACCCACCCTTTGTTGTCGTCCGATTTCATGGAATTCTGAGGTCGTTCAGCTGGTTTTGACCACCCCACGCACGCTTTTCAAGCGCTCCAAACACCTAAAAAACTTATATTCAGTCGTGCCGCGCAAACCGCGCATCTGAATGACGTGTCGTCTTTTCTTACACCTCATGAATAATAATTAGGGTGTTTTTGTGTGATTGGAAGTCATTCTGATGTCATTCGGCATGCATTTGACCGTTAAACAAAAGAAAGACATCTAGATTAATACCATCCACACCGTGCCTTGGATTGATAAACCCCCATTGATCCATTTCAAATCCAAATTTTATATAGTAGTTCCTCCAAAACATTTATTTCAATATAGATCCAAGTGGATTATTAGTGAGAGGGGTTATTAATTATTGTATAAATCCTTATTGGTGAAAATATTTCTCTATCCATTATAGATAGTGACACAAATTTAATTAGATGAATGACTAGTCCAATGATTATAATCAAAAAACACAACAATAAGAGAATCTAAATCACCATCAAAAAACAAATAAAATTATTCAAAAACTATTTGACATCTTGAATAAATCAAAAAACCACATAGTCATAATTAAAACTATCTGTCATAATGTTTTTATCAAATAAGAACCTACGTTATATAAACCATGAATACATTATTGTGTGGTAAAAATTATTAGTTCAAGGGATAATTTCTCGGTAACCATACATATCTGAACCATTATAATTTTTCTTAGAAGATAGAATCATATTATTATAGTCAATAATGAAACATTGTTGTTAGATATGGCCACCACATCATATTTCTTCCAATAAAAGGAGGATAAAGAGATTGATCATTCCAAAGTGTTATACAATAGATTAGAACATCATATGAAATGAGAGGGTTTGTAGTTCGTGGTAAAATATGGGCTTGAACCCGGACATCCCCCAACACCCGGACAACCCCCCCCCCCGACCCCCCAGACAACCCTCCTCACCCCGGACAACCCCCTCACCCTAGAAAGCCCCCAACCCTCGGATAGCCCCCCACCCCACTGACAGCCCCCACCCCCCGGACAGGCCCCCACACCACCCAAACATCCCCCTGCACCACCCGGATAGCCCAACCACCCTCAGACATCCCCCCTCAACCTGGACAGCCCCCCAACCCCCGAAAATCCCCCACCCCGACCCCTCAGATAGCCCCCCTCACCCCGGACAACCCCCCACCCCGGATAGCCCCCACCTCGGACAACCCCCCCTCAACCCGGACAGCTCCCCCTCAGACTGCCCCCCGACCCCCAGATATCCCCCTCACCCCGAAAAGCCCCCCAACCCCCAGATAGCACCCACCCCCCAAACATCCCCCCACCACAGACATCCCCCCCACCTCAGACAACCCCCACCCCCAAAAATCCACCCACCCTCGAACAACCTCCCACACCACCCAAACAGCCCCCCACACCACCCGGATAGTCCAAACACCCCCTGGACAACCCCCCTCACCCCGGATAGCCCCCCAACCCCTAGAAATCCCCCCCCCCCGACACCCCGGACATCCCCCCTCACCCCGGACAACCCCCCTCACCCCAGAAATCCCACAACCCCCGGACAACCCCCTCACCCCGGACAACCCCCCTACCCACCTCGGACAACCCCCACCCCCGAAAAGCCCCCCAACCCCGAACAACCCCCACCCCCAGACACCCCCCGCACCACCTAGACAGCCCCCTGCACCCCCAGAACAGCCCAACGACCCCCCCCCCGGACAGCCCCCCAACCCGAAAAGGCCCCCTCACCCTGAACAACTCCCCACCCCGAACAACCCCCCACCTTGAATAGCCCCCAACACCCCAGACAACCCCCACCCCCATCCGAACAGCTCCCCCGACCCCCCCAGATAACCCCCCACCCTAGACATTCCCCTAACACCCTAGAAAACCCCCACCCCCAGCCAAACAGCTCCCCCAACACCCGGAAAACCCCCTGAATATCCCCCACTCCCTGAACAGCCCCCACCCCCTGTACACCCCCTCGCACCAACCGGACATCCCCCCACCCCTCGGACAGCCCCCCTTACCACATACAACCCCTAACCCACCGGACACCCCCTTACCCTGGACAGCCCCCCTCACCTCTGATGGAGGATTAAAGATTTAATTAATTAAATAGATCCGATGGTATGGAGAAAATCTACGTTAAATCAATACATAAAAAAACATACACATCAAAATCAAAACACAAAACAAAAAAATATTAGATGAATAACCATAATAAAAAGGTAACACTTAAATATTTTAAGTGTAAAAAAAATAAAATACCTGATTTGAGATGGATCTGATGGAGATTTAGCAGTTTGGATGGGAAAAGTTGAGCGAGGATGTCCTGCCGCTGCTACACATTCAGTTCTGTTCGTGAATGAGGAGAGGCTGCTAATTGGGGCAAACTTTTCCCAATGGTTTTTAAAAACTGTTGGGAAAGAGTGCCAATCCCAACAGTTTATATAGAACCATTTATAAAATCCCCTAAAAACAAGCTTTACCCAATAGTTCTCTAGAACTGTTGGTAAAGCCTCCTACAAACGGGCCTTTCCCAACGGTTCTCTAGAACCATTGGTAATGGATCCTATAAATAGGCCTATAACAACGGTTTTGTTAAATTGTTGTTATAGACTCCCTTTACAAACAGTTTTTGTAAACCATTGGGATAAAATCATTGGGAAAACACCCATTTCTAGTAGTGATAATCCGTAGGTATATTATCCCATTCAAGATTCTTGATCAGGTAGGGATAATATCTTATCACTTGGAACATCCACCAAACCTCTCTCATATTCATGATGTGTTCCATGTATCTCACCTAAGAAATTCCATACATAATCCATTATATTTACTAAACTAAAAGGTTGTACTGATAAAGAATGATATTTATTATAAAGAACAGCCAGTTGAAATATTGGATCATATAGAAACATTTCTATGGAATAATTCTACTCACCTAGTTAAAGTTTATTTGAGGAATCCAAAATTCAAAGAAGCTACTTGTGAATTCAAGGATATGAGGAAACAAAGATATCCTCTTTGTTTTCATCAGAGTGACATAATTTCAATGGTGAAATTCATTTTAATGGGGGTATAATGTCAGAACCTGGGGTTTTATAATATATTTCTACTTAAATAAACTTAGTTTCTTTGATAGTTTGTTTTACACACTACACCCAGTTTAAATGAACCACAATATACTATTAAAATAGTTTTAATTAAACATGGCCATTATAATGTAGCCAATAAAAGTGTTGGTATGAATAGTATTAATTTTTTTTGAAATATATATAATCTTACTAGTAAATTAAAATATATTGATTAAGTATATGGAAATGAGATTTCAATTTTTAGTAAAGTAATTTTAAGATAAAAAATATATTTCCTTTAAAAATGGTTTTTATTAATTTTTATTAGAGAGAAAATAATTAATTTCTAAAATTTTTATAAATGGTGTTTGATAAAATTATATAATTTTTTAAACCATTATATCAAAATTAACTTAGGATAAAATTTTAGTATTTTTATGAAAGGGTTAATTTTCTGTGAATAATAGAAAATAGTTATTTTTATGAAAATATGTCTTTTCATTTCGAGAATTTACAAAGTTCCATTTTAGTTTAAAATAGTTTCAAAGAAAAAATAAATCATTTCTAATATTAATAATCCTATTAATATCATTAGAATAAATTTTATGGTTTATTTTTACATAAATGTTTTTTACACTTAAGAATACATTTTTTTGGGAAAACAGTTTTTCATCTCATTTTACGAGTTTAATTTTAAATTAAATAATACCACTATTGGGAATTTAATTTTATTATATTCATCATAAATTTTAAATAATAATAATTATTATAATTTAATATGGTTAACTAAATTTTTGGTCTTTAATAATAGTAACCATAGTAAATATGTTTCATTTCGGTAAAGGAAAAACATGTAAAGTTGGGTTGGAACTATGAGTTAAAACATTAAAATCTATTTAAAAATTTCCATTATCCTATTGGATGAGTGGTATTTGATAAAATATATGTTAAATTATTTAAATTATTTATTTTGAAACATTATTTTGAATTTAGCAACCCATTATTTACTTTTGTGAAAGATAAGTTACATTTTTTTCAAATTTAAAACTATTTTTGAGTATTTACAATTAATATAATGGTTGGAAGATTACATTAAATTTTAGATGGTAAAAAAGTACAAATAGCTTCATTTTTTTATTATTTAACCAAAAAAATTCATGGAAACCAATTTATTACTTTATTTCAAGGTGAAATGATATTTATTTTAAATCAATTATTTTTATAAAAACAATTTTCATGTGTTTTTCATTATTATACTAAAAGTAATTTCTTCCACCTATAGAAATTAAATCTAATAAAATTGATTAAAATTTTCTAATACCCATTTAAATTTTTTTATATTTTTTTTATTTTTTCATAGAGTTAAGTTATCATGATAAAATGTTAAATTATCACAGTTAAGGGTAAAATGGATTTAATGGGGTTTAACTAGAAGATATGGATTTAAATGTTTCAAAAAACTTCCAAAATGTGATTGGTTGAGTTTATTAAGACCCTATAATATCTTATAATTTAATTTTTTGTTCCATGGAGACATTTTTCTTTTATTATGTCCATTATTATTTTTAATAAAAGAATAAATACAAAATGTCACTCTTTTGACTTTAATGTCTCTAATGTTTTTTACATAAGGATAAAAAGAGGATGAGTTCAGTTACAAATGTTTTTTTGAAATATGAATTAATTTTATTTATCATGGTAATTTGTTTTTAATTTTTAGTGATTGAATAATTACCTTAAATTTTTAGACTACACCAACACAATATTTTTTCAATTAATTAAAAAATAAAATAAATGATTTCAAAAATATTAAGAGTAATAAAATTTGTATAATTATTGTTTTATAGGAATTATTTATATAAATATAACATATTATTTTTGTTTTAAATGACTATATTCTAATTCATTATTTTTCTTGATTTCTTTAAAGTCAAATTAAATGAAGAGTGTCAAAAATGACATTATTGATATTTTATGAAAATAATATTTTATTAAATTATTTAAAATTAATAAAAATACTATATTCAACCAAGTTAATGGAATATTGTTTAAAATATCAAACATGTTCCATTTATGGGCCAATTTTACTTTTAAGGTAACATCACTAACCCTTAAATAGTAAAAAACCTTGATATTGTGGGAATTTCCAAAATGGTTAAGGGAAGGTTAAAACTAAGAAATAACAGTGAAAAACTGACCAAAATTGTCAAAATTTTACAATATTAGATTATTTAGACTCATACTTACATTATTTTTAAATTATATTAAATTGGATTCATTTTCCTTGAAAATTAATTTATATTAATTTAATACTTTAAGTAATTCCAAGATTGGCCCTTCTCCCTATTATAAAAAGGCACCTCTTCCCTTCTATTCCTAAAACCTTTTGAGACTTATTTCTTGGAAAAACCCTTATATAACAAATTATTAGCGTCATTTACCACATATGATAGATTATGTTATTTTAAAAATACCATCCCTTCAAGCGTTAAGGTGTAAACCAAAAAAAGGATTCTCAACAAAGAAATATAACTCTTAACCATGCATTTTAAATTTCTTTTCTTATTATACCTCCTCTAAATACATTATATATATTATAAAATAATGAATTAATTATATTAAATATATTTAAGTGTTTTTATGATGATTAAACAACCATTATCCTCTAACATTATATCCTATAGAAAGAGAAAACATCACTTGTGCGTACGTACATCTTAACTGTCTCCACATAGTGGTGTAATTTGTTTTTCATCACCATAATAGTTGGATGGTTATAATGATTAATTTAATAAATATATATTCTATTTATTATATTATTATTATTATGTAAATATGAATTATTATTTACATTTATTTCACTCCATCCATTGAAAAATGGAAACAATGTTCATGCATACGTATGACCTATCATATCCAAGAATGGTGTAATTAATTTTTCTATATATCCATTTTATGGATGAATATATATATATATATATATAATATGATATTTATATATTGGTTAAAATTATATAGAATATGGGACCATGATAAAGTATAAGGACCAGAACTACCGAATCGAAACTTACATGAAAAACTAAACAGTTAACACTCAGAAATGACCATTTTAATAATTAATTATTAATAAATGATTGTGTAAATGTTATAATTGGATAATATACGATATTATAAGTATTTATACGTTTATTTTAAAAAATTCTAACAATTTTTAATTTATTTTATAGGAGGCTAAAATAACTTACAAAGAATGTCTGACTTAAGGTAAGGGTTTTCTCGTCTCACTTTCATTTTAGCAAGACATATGACATATTCACCACTTATTTATTTCATATAGCATATATAATTATCATTTTATATATTATATAATTAATATTTTTATATTAATTTAATATAATGTTTTTTTAAAGTTATTTATTTCATGGGGTTATGATTTAAAAGATACCAAATCGATATGGGATTTCATTCATAGTCTTATTTTATTTTAGGATTATTTATGTTTGAATTTCGATTAAGAGAAATAATATGATAATTATATAAGAAAAAAATTTCATTTTATTTTAATCTAATTATTCATGTAATTTTCAAGCAATAACACCATTTTCCACACTTGGCCACCTAAAAATATTTGATATTTTCTAAAATAAAAAGACATTATTTCCTATTTAGTTGGGAATATTTTTCTTCCATGTCCATGTACTATATTTTTTTAAATATTTTTTTAATATAACCCTATTATTTTAAAGTAATTTTTACTCATGATTTACTTTTTAAAATATTTTTTTAAAGAAACATTCTTTTCATTTTTCGAATGAGGTGCTTTTGACTTTTTACTAAAAATGTAAAAAGGAATCATTATTTTAACCTGTACGATATGAATATAATTTCCCACTATCATGAAAACTCAATGATATGAATATTAATTTAAATATTTCCTAATTTAATTCTAAAATTTTTTTTCCTTAACATTTTGAAAATATTTTTCATTTTAAATAAGTGATTTCAATTTGAAAAAGCTATTTTCCTCAAAAAAAAATTCCAATGATATTGAAACATTTCATCTATGATAACATACTTTGTGAGTTTAATTGTGATTTAATAGGGATATAATCTAATGAAATCATATTTATTCTTCCACTTCATGGTTTATGATAATAAAATATGGATGATCCATATTCTTGATTCAATACCGATAATTGTTAACTTATAATAAATTTTGAGAATGAATTATATTGATCATTTAATATATGAGGAATGCATTGGACATGCAGTGAAAAGTGGAGAATCAAATTATATATCCCCTTGATAAAACAACAATAATTATGAGGAAAAATATGTTAGCATTGTTTATTAGTTGATGATGTAATATCATGCCATAATAGTTGGGTTATTAGTGTATGCCAACCCTACAATGATAATGTCTTAGATGAGAGTCCTTGATTATAAGATTCAAGATATCTTAGTTAAGAGGAATTGATCATGAATGATCAAAATTATGAATTTCCTTTCTTAATAATTCATTTTAAATTATCCATGTGTTTTCTATGTTGATATAATCCATAGATTCTAATTAAACTCTAGTTATTTACTGAATAGAATGTTTTTTATTATCCACTCTGTCATGTTAATTATTCATTATTTATCATGATAGATTCCACTGTGAATATTCCTAGCTAATTATCTAATCTCCCCATTTTCGCTTTCCCCTGGATATGTAGAAGGATATTATGAATGATATCAAGGATAGAAGAATGTTTCATATGCTATGTTTTTTATATTTCCAATGTAATATGAGAATAATTTATATATCCGGTTTTCCAAGATTGATAGAATATTCAGTCCTTTGGGATGTCATTATTTGTACCAAGTGATAATGTAATAAAGTATTCATTGGCTCTAGTTTTATAGATTTCATGTCTTTAGAATAAAATTAAACTTGTCTTAATGAAACAATATTTAGATGAAGAACCCTTACCTCAAGTTCTACTTTCTTCGAAAGTGCTTTAAGGTATTGTATAATAAAATAAAATTTATTATAATTCTATACTAGAATCATGTAAATACTTATATAATCATATATATTCCAATTAAAACATTTTAACACCCATTTATTAATAATTACTTATTAAAATTTTCATTTTTGGGTGTTAATTGTTTCATTTTTATGGGAATTTTGGTTCAATAGTTTGAGTCCTTTTACTTTGATCTTGGTTTCATCATCCAAAAAATGTTAATCATGATAGAAATATAATTTATATAATATATATATATATATATATATATATTAATACATAAAATATTGAGATAGAAAAATGAATTAGACTATTTATGGAGATGGTAGGTCGTGGATATGCATAAACTCTATTTTAACTTTTCAAAGGATAGAAAAAAAGAAAGTTAAATAAGAACTAACATTTAATAAATAATCATTATATAATATATATAATATATATTTATTAAATATATACCCATTACCATCCAAGTAAAGTAGAAATAAAAAACTGATCACATTGCTTCTTGGAACTAGTATTGCACACATACGCACGAGCAACATTATCATTTCAATTGATTGGAAGGTAAGAAGATAGATATTATATTATAATTATAGAAGAATAATTATTTCATAAATAATATATATATATATATATATATATATATTCATTATTTATATATTTATAACTAATCAAGTAAAATTGTGA
This sequence comes from Viscum album, assembly GCA_963277665.1. Lineage (NCBI taxonomy): Eukaryota > Viridiplantae > Streptophyta > Magnoliopsida > Santalales > Viscaceae > Viscum > Viscum album. The sequence goes on along the minus strand of OY728150.1, from coordinate 1,284,411,529 downwards.
TGAAAAACAAATTTCACCACTACGTGGAGATGGTAAGTCGTACGTATGCATGAGTGATGTTATTTCATTTCGTAGGATGAAAAAGGGATGGAAAATAGTTGTCCCATAGTCATAAAAAATATATTTATTATAATTTAATAATTATTTTAGTTTGGTTACATAATATTTATATGAAGTATAATAAAAAAAGAAATTTTAATGAGTTGGTAAAGACGATTACCTCTTCTTAATGTAGACTTCCTTTAGATCACTTCTTAAGAAACCTTGTAATCATATTTTAAGAAGACTAAAAACTCTTATTAATGTATAGGGAAGTTTGAAATAGAATTGGGTTAATGTTTTTTGTTATAGGCTGATCAATAAAGTGTAAATAAAAGATAGAAGTAGTTTCCTTTAATAAGGGAGATAACAAACACATTTGGAATCACTAAAAATATATAAATATAATTAATTTATTTCTTAATTATATTATATAAAAGTAGTTATTAATTCTGATAAAATTAGTATATGGTAGAAATATAACCACAAAATAAAATTTATATAGGATTTTGTGTCATTTTAAAACTTATCTATTGGTTTAACCCCTTCATTAACCGATTTTTACCTTAACTGTAGAAACAAATTTTCAATATTAATGGGTAAAAATTTTACTTAAAAGTTAAAAATTATCTAATAAAATGGAAATGGATGAAATTTTAGATCATATTTTATCTTAATTTCCCTCTTAACACATTTTTACTTTTTTTAAATAATTTAATAAAATATATTTAAAATAAAATACTACTAATGTTATTTTAAGAACTATTCACATAACTTGACTTTGAAAACAACATGATAGTAATTTAATTAAAATAAAAATGTTAAAAAAACATATATAATATGTTATAATTGTCTTAAAAATTAGTGGGACAATTTTACTAACCCAAAAAATATTTCTTCTAGAATTTTTAAAATCATTTACTTGATTTTTTCACTACTTGAACACGCATAGTGTCAGCATTTTATATGTATTTAAGGTAATTATATCATCACTAAAAATTTAAAATAAAGTACCATGATAAAAAAATCATTAATATTTTAAATAAAAATTTATATCTGACTATAATTTGTTTTTATCCACATCATAAAATATTATAGATATTTAAAGAAAGAAAGTAACATTTTGATATTTTAGTTTACTTAAAATTATAATGGTAAAAAACATAGTTAATGAAAAAGGACATATTTTATAATTTTGGATGGTTGTGGATGAAATAGACTAATAAAATGAAATAAATTCAAGTTTATGAATAATATTTAATCCTTATCACATTAGTTTTAACCCTAATTAACCTATTTCTTTTTTACCATGGTAAGAAAATTTACTATGGTAACTATTCCTATAGAAAAAAAATAAAAGGGTCCTATTTACAAAAAAATGGACATATTAATTCAAAATATGGTATCCATTTTATTAAAATTAAATTTCTATAAGTGGTATAAATTAATTTATGATATAAATGTAAAAGTAAATGAAAATCATTTTTTTAGAAAAATGCCATTTTAAGTATTAAAATGTTTTTATACAAAATTCAACCATAAAATTTATTATAGTGAACTTAATTATATTATTAATAATATAATATAGATAATGATACTTTGAAACCATTTTTTTAAAAAGTAACTTTTTAAATTCCTTAAATAAAAAATTCTAATAAAAAGAAGTATTTTTCACCATCCATAGAAAAATAAAAATTTTAAGAAAATTCTCAAATATTCGCTATAAAATAATTTTGAATTGATGATTTCAATGATGATATAATTTTTATCAAATATAATTTCTAAAATATCTGGAAATTAATTATAATATTTTCTCACAAAAATCAATAAAAATCATTTTTGAAGAAAACATATTTTTGAAGTATAAAATGATTTTACAAAAAAAATAGTGTTTATTTCCAAATAATTTGTAAATATATTTTTATTTAGTATAAAATTTATATATATATTTATTAGTATAGTTTTTTCTATTTACAACCACTAATTTAATGGCTATGTTATAATGGTGATAACAATATTCATGGTTTTTTTGAGCTCAGTGTTTTGTGTAGTATAAAATATAGAACATAATGCTCATTTAAAATTGATGGGTGTTATAGAGTGTCTTGATATAAGTGGTACACATGTAGTGTTGGTACCTGTTTGGGGAAAGTGCTCATAGAGAAATGTAATGGGATTCATATAGTGGAGAGAAAACCATTGGACAGTTTTAGGTTGTGACCCTCATTTTGGATCCATTTTAGCGATATCAAAAATGATGTTCCTAGTAGGATGGGAATGGGAGGTAATAAATAAAAAAGTTGTTTATTTATTATGATCCAAAGGGTTATACCTAGTCATTATATACATTGATGGGATACGTTCAGGATGTGGACTTTGTTGTTTGAGTTTAGTGGGTGATAATGATGATACTCCAATGGTGGGGAACATCTTATCGATCTTGGGTAAATAACCTTCATGTTGGAAGGATCATAGAGGTGGTTAAAGAACCTTTAGTAAACGGTTCAGGTCACAAAATGGTGTTAGAATATGGTATATATGATGTTACCAGGTTCCTTGGTAAATACTAGAATTAAAATTCAAATTATTTTTCATGAGAGTCATTGTATCAGCATCAGGATCAGGGTGACTTGTTATGATTCAAGGCTAAGTCAGATTGGAAGTGTTCTGATGCTCGGAGTGAGAGAATAAAAGTAGAGAAATTGGTTGGGGATCTAACTATAGGTTTACACCAAGTATTAATTTTGGACCTTAGTGTATGTGTTAGGATATCCCAAGATTCCACTGGGAGTTAAGGAATCAGGATCAGGTTACTTGGTGGCACATCAACCGAAGAAACCAAGTGTTTTGGAAGGGACCAATACGAGTAATTTTTGTTAGTGTTTTTTCATGATAATTAGATATAATGGAATGAAAAATTTATAGGAAGCTTTATTTTTATATGGCTGGTGAGTCATTAGACCATTGGAGGTGCATTTTCGATAGGTGATTCCTATAGTGGTGAGTAACATAACTTAGAATTGGCCATCATAGGTGAAACCTTATGGTGGGGAGCAACATAATATCTTGGATGAGCTAGTAGAAGACATCAAGGTGTGTTATAAAGACGTATCTACTTGACCACTTTGCATGATGAAATTGTTTCTCTTTTTCTTTAGGATAAATGTAAAATCCCTTCATTTTATTTCTTTTAACCTTACTTTGATCTAATACAAGAGCTTTAGAGCTCAATTTTCTAAAAACATTATTGGTTGGCTCAACATATAGAAAAACGTGTGTTGGATATTCATAGTTATGAAATATAAGTGAATTGGCATTCAAAGATGGAATATGGTGAGTTCTTGGTGAGATGATGACCTTGGAAAATCAAGAGATCTACTTTAAGGTCTACTAAATATTCTCTAAGATAAAAATAATTAGTTTTGGGAGATTTTAATGACTTGAATTATTATGAGTTGGAAATTCCTATGAAAATATAAAATTTTCATTTGGTGGATGGTACATTTTGATAACCGAGGCTCATGTTGGAAGAAAAAAGGTTTAAACAACCTAAAATTGTGTTTTTGGATGTATTTTGAAGCTAAAAGGAGACCTAGGGTATTCAAAGAGACTCCAGAGAAAGGATAGGCTATCCTGGTGGTTGAAGTAGTAACCATTTAATAGACAATGGCCTAAGGCCCCCACTAGAATCACAAGATAGTTGGTGATACCAAACGGCTAACCAGTGGGATCTGGATTGGATCGCTTTAATTAGGGACATTTTTTATTTTGTCATGTTGAAGATATTAGGATTTAGATGAATATAGGGATCTAGAAAGGCCATTCCTTGTCAAAATTTCCCCTCTCACACCTCTCATTTAATCCTCTTTGGCTGAGTGAGAACCTAGGTGCATTGTGATGATGATTCAAAGTAAGACCATCCATTTTTTCAATTTTTGAAACTATATTATCTTCCATCTTAATTAACTCATTTTTTAGGTATTTTGTGTCAATTCCACCAGAGAATGGTAGAATCAACTGAGGATGGTGGTTCATTTATGAAGATTGTGTAAAGGAAGTCTTGAGATTCCATCTTCATGCTGTCCATAATCATTTTGTTGGAGGTAATACCCCGACCTAAAATTATCTAAGATTTTGTTTGTAATTGGATGAAATTGATGGTTTTCTAGATGTACAGAAGTAGGGATTTCATGTAGGATTATGATTAGGGTTCAGTATGGAAATTCTATGATTAGTTGGTCATTATGATAGTGATGATCATTGAGATTTATGAAAATTATGATGAATTAGATTAAATTAATTTATTAATTATAATGTTTAATAATTAATTATTTATGATGTGTAATGTAAATCAGGAGATCAAGTGGAAGTATAGGCTTATATGTGGCATGGTCTATATTAGTAGAGTCTTGAAAGAGATCAATGGTATTGATAACATAGGTGTATTTTATCATAAAAAACCCTAAGAATGTTTATGAATAGATGTGCATGTGTTTGTGCATTCTATATGGGATTAGGCTGAGTGGTCGAGGATTGAGAGAAACTTAAGCTAGATGATGGGGGTAGCATTATTCCCCAAACATGGTATAAATTCTTGGAATCACTTGGGATGTTTAGATTCATCTGATTACTGTATCTCCAAAGGGAAAATGGAGCTATATGATATGGTAGGAGTCCTTGGGAGGTATTGACATGTGAGATGGGATAAAAAAATAACATAAGTGTCTCCCTTAGATATTTCTAGTTAAGAATAAGAGTGGTGTGGATGAACACTATGTTTTCTTCTAGGAGAGATGTGAGATGGGACCCTATATTGGGTAATGGGAATCAGTTAAGGATATATAATTGGGATTCCATGGGTATTTTGGGTAGGACCAAGACATTTCCTATTAGGGATAGGGTTGAGGTGATCCTTCAAGGTGTGGTGTCACCATAGGAAGACCTTACAACATAGGGCCTTTGTATAATTTTATTTGGAATAACTGGAATGTTATTTCATGTGTTCATTGATGTGGGAAGCATTATGAGATATGGTATGATTATATTTAGAATATATTGCACATGTGTGGCCCTTGGGACCTATGCATTGTTTTTTATGAATGTGATCTTCTGTGCAATTCCCTATTGTATGTTAATTCTTGTAATGCAGAGATTTTTTTATCTAGACTCAAATTGAAATGTGGATCATCATGCATTGGTTATACACTAGAGTGGGATTTTATGCTAATGTGATGTATGAAAATTATGATGATGGAAGTTGGAGAAAAAATAGGGGTTTGATAACATCATAGCTTGACCTAAGATAAATGGATGGGATGCGACAAACTTATGGACCGACCTAGTAGAGATAGGGGAACACAACTATGTGGAATATCCCAATAGAGCTAGGGATGTGACAATATTATTTCCTAAACTATATCATAATTCTCCTTTTAGAATAACCTAGTAGAAATAGGGGCATAAATTACTTGTTTCTTAACTCGAGGTTGAGCCAAGGGTGCGAAGGTCTTGTTTCTTGACCTAAGGATTCATTAGTTATGGTACTTAATATGATATGTGATGATATTAGAATTAATCATTGATATTATAGGTGATAAAATTATTCTTTATTCCTGATGTAATATGTCAATATGTATTAGACTTTCTATCTAGAATAGCACCAAGTTAGATATTATTGAATGTTGGGGGTGTCCCGGTTAGCACCAGATGACCTGACAAGTGTGTATATCCCACTAGGTATCATGGTGTCCTGGTTATAACATGATAAATTAGAGAACATGTTTATTTTTTTTATATTATTTATTCATACACACATATATGAGGTCATATATTGGGGTTGTTTGATGAGACCCTATCGAGTTTGTTCTCACAACCTGCATGAGCATCTCAGTGTGTGTGCAAACCTTATATTTATTTTCTAGGTTAGAGCATGGGATGTGTAATATGTCAGTGTTATGTATCTTGATGGTTATTTAGAGACTCGTATTGGGATAAGGCTTTGGGTTTGAGAGATCCTCAATCTATTTTTTTTCTGTTTATTTGTATGTGTGGTCGACCTAGTGGGAAACCAGTTGAATGTTTGTATATTTTATGACAACATCATTTGATATTATACATTGTTTAATGATTTATGTGTTCTTTTATGATTATTTTGGATTACCATTTTTTAATTGTTCCCACTACTATTTTTACATTAATATGAGGGAATAATCTCCCACTATTAATCTAGGACCTCACCACTAGTTAGAAGCCATCATCATACATGGAGGCACACTTGTGCTCATGTGGCACACTGTCCACACTCATTGATTTTGTCAGGGTGTTATAGGGGACTTTTTTTGGGCTTAGTTGTCTTTTACTATTCATTCCAAAGTTCTATTGACTTATTTTAGGCACAATAAATGCTACCCCTAAACATTGTATCTAATTATAATGAATAAGATCAAATTATGTGGCAACAAAATTTATTTCAAATATATATATATATGGGTTATATAAAATTATAAGTCTAAAAATAACCCTTAACCCTATAAATATGATGGAATGGTCTACTTATTCATTACTTTGTAATTGCACTAAAAGTTCTCTGATGTTTCTCCCTTATGAATAACAATTTACATACAACTTCCACACAAAACCCATTCACATAAGAATTTTATGAGAATTACACTATACAGGAAACCACATAAAATTTATACAAATGTATTTGTTAACAAACCATTTATATGATATTCTCCAAACCACATAGTTTTTATACTGTGCATACTCTATATATTTTCTATGTGAAATTATTGAATTTTCCAATTTTCAATACATTCTTCATTAAAATAATCCCTTATTTTAAACCATCTTAATATTCAAAAGTTTTTTTCCTCTATAAAAATGAATCTCGAACAATATTATTGGGTTATTACAATTTGGGGACTGAAGATGATCAGTTGTTCTAATGTTAACCAGCATTAATTCATCCTCTCAAGGTACGTAATCCTATCATAGCTGGTCAGAGTGGGTCACTTAAACTACCTAGTGTCATAGAGGTTACCCATTTATGAATTTAGGATACTATGAGACACAACCATCCCCGAACCCCATCCAATTGATAACTAACTAGTGCATTGGACAAACCATCATCCCAAGATTTATTGAGAAAATATATCTACATTCAAACACTTCAACAAGGATGTTAATCAAGTAGATGATTATATCTTTTATTATTCCCTGCTAACCCCATAGGAATTTCCCTTCATTAAAGGAACAAAGGTCTATAACTACTCATCCAATTTATGAAGTGATAAAAATAACTAAAGAACAAGGTGGATGATGTTGGGTCATTATCCTTGGAGGTGTCCTTGGTATGAATATGTGGTTTCTCTATCTGGAATACTAAGTTTGAAAATTTTTTGTAAAAGATTTAAGGGTAGTAGGATTTTATGAATGATTTTTGGTATTATAATACATAGATTGTGGATAACTTACAAAAATATATTGAACTAGATTCATTGAGAGGACATGATAAGCCTATAGGAAGTGCATATAATCAATGTGTTTCTAATTTTAAGAGATATGTGTGATGAGTTTCTACCTCTAGTTTCTAAATTGGATGATGTAGAGATAACTCCCCCACTTGAAAGGGAGATAATGTAATTGGAAATTAATATTATGGAAAAGATATACATTTATGAATTAATATTCCCATTGGTATATGGGATGATCTCTTTATCATACCAAATATTTTGGGTCCCACAACAAGGAGGCCACATAGTTGACCGACCCACAATATCCAAAAACAATATAAACACTTACTAACCATAATCAAAAAGAGGATAATATAATGAGTGGGGTTGGGATACCATATCTGTAACGTCCCGGTTCTAGGTGCTGCTCAACGGGTGCCCCGAACCCGGTTCACCACATGACCTTAGGCGCATTTCCCCAAACGCCAGAGGCTTCCGACTAGCAGTGAGGGCCCATGTCTGATAGTGGGGAAACTATGCCCTCATTTGTCAAAGTGCAGTGCAACAGAATACAAATAAAACATACAACGAATAGCAGAAGCAGTAAATCACACACAACTGAAATAAACAACAGCAGTGTATATAACCAACAGTAGATAAATAATGATGCTACATGTCTCAAGTTCTAAGAAAATAGCCAGAACATGTTATACATCAAAACAGTACACCCAAAAGCAGAGTACAACAAAAAAAGGAAAACAGCTGGTAGTAGCATCGCGAGCCTAGGCTCAGTCCCATGCCCTCTTACTCCTCAACAATAGTCAAGTACCTGTATAGGGGCTCTTGCCCCTATCCACACCTGCAGAAACGTATTCTGTTTGGGCTGAAAAGCGTGTCCCAAACAGGGTGTGAGAAATAAATTCCCAATAGGCACCCACCAAAGGCATGTGCCCAACTGCGTGTAAGAATGCAACGACAGTGTGCGGTAGTAAAATGAAATAAATTAAGCATTACTCAAAAGTAACTAATTACTAGTTATATTGCCATTTTATTATCCATTTAATCCATTAAATTTAAAATACCACCACAGTGAGTATTCTAAATAACTAGCTAATGTCATCAGACACATAAGATCCTACCCTCAGGTAAAGAGTATCCAACACAAGAATCTTCCCTCAAGAATAACAGAGTTTTCCCTCAGGCGTAGGTAGTGTCGCCCACAGGCACAGAGTCAGCTACCCACAGACATGGAAGAATTTGCCCTCAGGCCGAAATAACCACTGCCCACAGGCTAGATAGTGCAGTGCCCACAGGCTAATCACAACAACTCCCTCAGGCTAAACAGGTAACCGGGCCATGCCCAACATGTAAATAAGCATTAAACAAGCAATTCCTCTCAAGGAAATTCTACAATCACAACTTTTAAGGCATACCCTCGGGTATCCTGGCCAAACGGCTAAACAGTGGAACACAGCCACGAGGTGGTTCCGGATCCAAGAAATGATCCCAACCAGCATTTTAATATCATAATTAAACACCTAATCAATTCTAGGTGTTTAATATAGAAACGAACTAATCCACATGACACCCCAACATGGGTTCGTGGCACAAAACCGCACAAAACACACATCAGTTGGAAAAAATTAACACAAATCCACCTACCTTAAATGCCAACGAACGTTATACCCGAATGTCGACTCCAAAAACGCCCAAGAATGGCGTAGATATGATGAAGAACAGTACTCTCTTAACCTGAAATAACTCTTATTAGGAGAATAATTGGTAAGAAGCAGTCAAGGAGATGGAAGCCCTTACCCGTGCGGTTCCAACGAGATCGTCCGAGGTGGAAACCGATTCCAGACAAACACTCGGCGGATCTTCAAAGGTTCGGCCTCCTCCTTTGGCTCCAAAACGACTCAAATGCCTCCTATTCCAAAAGAGGAGGCTACTGCCTGTTTTAAGCTGAAAAAACAAAGTTCACAACATGTACTTCCGAGTACACGATGTGTACTTCCAAAATTTTAAACTGTTCCTCTAGAAGCTTCCCACCAGCGCGACACTGTTCATCTGTCGACATGAGTACATGCCATGTACTCCTGAGTAAATGGCGTTTATTGCTGCCCAGCTGGTGGCTGCTCCACCACCTTACTATTTTGGCCTTCCGACTGACTACACAGCGTGTAAAGGACCACTACATGGCATGTAGTCAGTTCCTACACCCTTTGTCGCCGACATCGCTACACGCCCTGTGTACTCATCCCAACACGGCCAAAAGTACACGACGTGTGGAAAAAGTACACGGAATGTAGTTACAAAATTTAGGATTTTTCCACATTTTCCATATTTTATTAATACACTTAAGGAAAAGAGAAAAGAAGAAGCCCGTACCTCAAAGAGAAGAACCGGGTTCTTACAAACTTCCCCCCTTATAGCAATTCGTCCCCTAATTTCCCTTCCAAGGGTGGAGAAGATATAGCCATGAACAACTCCGACCACTAAGCACGTACGTTGGACTCCTGCTCCCAGGTCTCATCCTACACTCGTCCATGCTGCCATAGAAACCGTACGAGAGGAACTGACTAGCCTCAGAGAACCTTCATGCTCCTATCAACGATACGAATCAGATGCTCCTCAAAAGACGTATCTGCCTCTAGCTCAACCTCCTCGAGTTGAAAGATGTGAGACGAGTCTGAATGATAGCAACACAACTGAGATATGTGGAAGACGTCATGTATGGCTCGGTACCACTGTGGTAACCACAACCGATAAGCAACCAGCCCGACTCTCTCAATAATCTCAAATGGTCCCATATACCGCAGTGAAAGTTTACCCTGTCTCCTGATCCGCTTGTGTCCCATCCTCGGCGAAACACACAAGAAAACCTGATCCCCGACCACAAATTCCAAAGGTCTTCTACGACGATCAACATATGACTTATGATGAGACTGTGCGGTAGCCATCCGCTTGTGAATGAACTGGACCTGCTCAGACATCTCCTGCATGAGTTGTGGCCCCAGTAAAGCTGCCTCACCTGCCTCTATCCAGCACAAGGCTAAACGGAATGGCCTACCGTATAAAGCCTCGTATGGTTCCATCTCAATAGTCTCCGAGAATCTATTGTTATAGGCAAACTCGACTACGGGTATATGATTCTCCCAAGAGCCCCCAAAGTCTAGGACACATGAACACAACATGTCCTCTAGCACATGTATCGTACGCTCTGACTGGTCATCAGTCTGAGGGTGGTAAGCTGTGCTCAGAAGCACTTGTGTACCTAGTGTCCTCTGAAAACTCTTCTAGAAATGAGATGTGAAGCGGGCATCCCTATCAGAAACGATAGAACAAGGTACCCTATGAAGACGTATGATCTCTCGGATATACAGCCTTCCGATCTCGTCAACACCGAAGGTATCCTTGATCGACAAGAAGTGAGCTACCTTCATGAGTCTGTCCACAACAACCCACATGAAATCATTTCCATGAGGTGACCTCGGTAATCCAGTCATGAAATCCATCACGACATCATCCCATTTCCACTCCGGAATGGGTAACTGCTGTAACAGCCCAGCTGGTCTCTGATGCTCCGCCTTCACCTGTTGACAGGTGGAACACCTCGTAACAAAACCAGCTACATCTCTCTTTATACCCGGCCACCAGTACTGACGTCTCAAGTCTCGGTACATCTTGGTAACCCCAGGATGAACTGCCAAAGACGAAGCATGAAACTCTCACATCATCTCCTCACATATATCCCCTGGAACCCATACTCATCCATGGAAATCCAAAACCTCATCGTCGCCTATTGTCCACCCAGGAGAAGGTTTCTCACCTGCCACCGACTCCCGTAGAACTAGGCCTTCTGGATCAAAAAGGTGTCTCATTATCACTCTATCCCAGAGGGTAGAAGTCACAGCTAAAGATGAAAGATACGTCTACCCCTACCTATCATGCACCTCCAGATGCATCTTAGAGAACATGGCCATGACCTGCCACTCACCACTGGCCTCCTAGACTGCCTGTATCTGAGTCTTCCTGCTCAGTGAATCAACTACAACATTACATTTACCATGTGTATAGGAAGGCTCAAAATCTAAGGACTGTAGGTATTCGACCCACCTCCTCTGCCTCAGATTCAAGTCACGCTGAGTAAAGATATACTTGAGGCTTTTGTGGTCGGTGAAAACCACAAAATGCTCCCCCAATAGATAATGTCTCCAACAGCGCAACGCATGTACAACTATAGCTAACTTGACATCATGCATCAGGTAATTCCTCTCATTCGGCCTCGACCACCGAGACCAGTACGCAACAACTCGGTCTCCTTGCATCAATACTGCTCCCAGCCCAATACTTAATGCGTCATAGTAAACTATATACCTCTTCCCCTGCTCTGGGAGTATCAGGATCAATGATGATGTCAACCTTCCCTTTAGGTTCTGAAAATCTGCCTTGCAAGCTTCCGACCAAACGAACTTCACACCCTTCTTAGTCAGACCTGTCAACAGTGCTGCTAAGTAGGAGAAGTTCTGCATGAAACGTCTGTAGTAACCAGCTAGCCCTAAGAAACTCCACATCTCAAACAGGTTCTTAGGATTATCCTAGGAAACCACTGCTCTCACCTTCTCTAGGTCTACTGAAACTCCTGCCTCAGAGATGATATGTACCAGAAAGTTAATCTGGTCCATCCAAAAGTGGCACTTTGAGAGCTTAGAATATAGACGATGCTCCCTCAGTGCACTCAATATGATCTCAAGATGGGTGGCATGGTCATGTCGAGTGTGAGATTACACCAAGATTTCGTCCACGAATACTACCACAAAAGAATCAAGATACGGGTGGAACACACGATTCATCAGAGCCATGAAAACTGCTGGCGCGTTTGTGAGTCCGAACGGCATAACCGTATACTCATATAGACCATACCTAATCTTGAAAGTCATGAGAGGTATATCAGATGGTCTCACGCGTAGCTGATGATATCCTGATCTCAAGTCAATCTTAGAGAACACTCGTGCTCCACGAATCTGATCCAAAAGATCATAAATCCTCTGTTAGGGATATCAGTTCTTAACCATCAACTGGTTCATCTTCCGATAATCCACACAAAGTATGAGGGTACCATCCTCCTTCTTTGCAAAAAGGACAGGCGAACCCCAAGGAGAAGTACTGGGTCGAATAGAGCCCTTTGCCTGCAACTCCTCAAACTGCCTCTTGAGCTCCTGCAACTCAGGTGTAGCCATCCTATATAGAGGAATATACACTGGTGCTGCTCCTGGAACAAGCTCAATGGAGAAATCCACCTCTCTCTCCAGAGGTAGACTCGAAAATTCATCAGGGAAGACATACCTGAAATGACCAACAACAGGAGAGAAATCCACCTGACGAGTCCCCTGTTCATCCAGATATAAGTTCGCAATATGGGTCGTGACTCCACCTTGCCCACAATGCTCTGGTCCAGCTCGACTCGCCTGAACATCCCATTCGCCCTTGTATAGAAACTCTCTACCCTCTGGTGACATGAAACACACCCTACGACGATAGCAGTCCACAAAGGCCCGAAAGGGAACCAACCAGTCCATCCTGAGAATGACGTCATAGATTTTCATCTCTAAGACATTGAGGTCCGAAAGGAAGTGACACCCTCCAACCTCAAGGGGGAACTACTTTCACTAACGTACACCATCCGTTCTAGTCCCCAATAGAGGTTCTAGCATCATGATATCAGAAGAAGTAGAAACACAGAGACCAAGGATCTTCACAATGGGCACAGATATAAAACTATGTGTAGCACCCGTATCGAAAAGTACTGAAGATAAGAGAGAAGCTACTAGAATAGTACCTATGACTATAGAAGGTCTGGGATCCTGCTCATGTTGGGTATGTTGCACCGCATATGCCTGCCTAGTGCCACGACCCTATGACACATCCTGGCTACCCTGAGTTATCCCACCCTGCTGCCTCTGAGATCCTGGTGTATGGCTACCACATCCACGACCACTATCTATGCCTGCATACCCTGGCGTATTCCAGTTCCCCGACTGGTAAGAAGCCACTGGTACTTCTCCCGCATGCAGAGTCTGCACAGAACCCCTCTCACTAGCCACCGGTAGAAACGACCTGCAGAAGCACTGTAGATGACCCATCCTGCCGCAAGCTCAGCACTCCACTGGGTTTCATGGACACTGTGCCCTCTTTTACCCCTCTCTACCACACTGGTAGCACATAACCTGTACACCTGATACATTCTTCTGACTGGTACTACAACCCTAATAGAAGTCCGCCTGTATCTTCCTCTTTCCAATAGAAAAAGTACCAGAAACTGGTGCTGAACCGCCCTGGCCCACACCACTAGATTCTTGAAGGTTCCTTTCTGTGATCAACACCTGGTTCACAATAGCATGTACAGTAGGCAACCTGAAGACATTCACCAGCGCTCAGATGTCATACCGAAGACCATCCTAAAAACATATGGCTCTCAACGTCTCATCACCCACCAGCACGGATGCAAAGTGCTGAAGTTTTGTAAAACGAGCAGAATAGTCCATCACTGACATAGCGCCCTACTGCAGATTCATGAACTCTCGAGCTCTATATTATCTCTACATCTCTGGGAATAAAAATTCATCGAAGACTGCCTAAAAGTCTTCCCATGCCATGTCCCTGTGATGCTCTGAATGGGTGGTAACATCCCAACACCTCTTGGTGGAATCACACAACATGTAAGTCACGATCTTGACCCTCCGCCCTGGAGGCATCTCAAGATGCTTGAAAATATTATGCATCGACCCCAGCCAAGACTCCCCAGCATGTGGTCCGCAATCCTATGAGAATGTAGGCAGATTCTGTTTTTGGAAGATACGTGTCAGCTCGGCCATAGATGTGGCAGCCTGTGGTGCTCCCTGAAAGGTCTGCATGAACCGCAATAAGCCTTCACAGAACTGCGCCTCCGCGCCTGTGTCCGGTATAGCAGCTGGTGCCACATCTGGCTTTGCTGGAGGATCAATTAGTAGCCCATGGCCCAACATCTCCAGATTATTCTCATTGCCACTCTCATGGCGAACAACGCACGGTTGTCTAGGCGGCATGACACTACAAGGTGAAAAACATGCCTTAGAATAAGATTATCAAAGGCCGAAGACGAATAAACCCAAAAGGGAACAGGAGGAATAAGGCATTCAAAATTTCCAAAACAAGACTACATGGCGTGTATACTAACTACACAGAGTGTACTTGACTTACCTTCCCCTGCCCTAGTCCTTATGCACGACTAAGCCACACGGATCCCATTTGAATAAAAACTGCACGTCGTGTATTTCATATAAACGATGTGTATGGTGTTATTTTCCAACTACCTGTGTCGTCTGTGACACAGCCGACTACTCGAATTGACACTACATGACATGTTACACCTGCACATGGCATGTCAACAACCCCATTTCCCTGTCACATGGCTAAGTCCACACGATCTATCCTTGGACAAGACTACACAGCATGTCCCAAGGGTACACGGTGTGTTCAAGAAGAGGTGACACCGACCCTTGTTGTTAGTTACACGGCTGAGTCCCCAGGTCACACTACACGGCGTGTACATTATTGACATGGCGTGTTCTGTGAAGGAGTTCACCGACCCGTGTTGTTAGTTACACGACCGGACTCTGGGTCAAAACTACACGACATGTATATCTGGTACACGACGTGTTTTACCCAAGCTCTTCCCTACCCCGTGTCACCGCCCACACGGTTTGTGACATGAGGAGAGACTACACAGCGTGCACTCAGAGTACATAGAGTGTACTTAAAAAGTTCATTTTTCTTCCCGAATAGAAGGCCATACACGGCATGTGTAAAAATACTACATGGCGTGTATACTGGGTTTCCAGAAAGTATGTCTCAGAAACTTCTCCGAAACCCAAAAAATACCAAAAACCAACACCTAAGTGTCAAATTCCGACCCGTGAGGGCCCATACTCCCCACGAATCAAAGTTTGACTTCTTATCTGGGTTATAACTAATAAGAAATCAATGATCCACCAAATTTCAGTCAATGGGGGCCTATAATCCCCAAAAAAACAAAGTTTGGTGTCCATTCTATAAACATGATTACACAAGAAAATACCCTATCACAAAGTAGGTATTTATCAAGAATCTATCACAACAACATGCTTTTCTAGCACAACTACTATCACAACAGCATGCAATTTCTAATGCACCTACATGGCATGGAACTATGCATGGAATGTGATTTCTAGAAAGTGCCTAAATGATGCCTGGGATGTCATACCCTCATCTCATTGGGTTGCAACTAAATATAACCCATGAATAAAATATAACCAGCGCAATCACAAGTGCATCGCCCTTCGATGAGAACATATCAACTGTAAAATTTTCAAAATAAGAAAAATTGAAAAATATGAGGTAGATTGGCTTTTCCCTATACACAGGTTAGCTACGCCTGGGCACAACTTATTACCAACTACCGATCGTCCTATCCCTGACTAAGGCTTCAAATAGTAAGTCAAAGAAAAGAACCCCCTCTGATACCACTTTGTAACGTCCCAGTTCTGGGTTCCACTCAACAGGTGCCCCGAACCTGATTCGCCACGTGACCTCAAGTGCATTTCCCCAAATTCCAGAGGCTGCCGACTAGCAGCGAAGGCCCAGGTCTGATTGTGGGGAAACTATGCCCTCATTTGTCAAAGTGTAGCACAACGAAATACAAATAAAACATACAACGAACAGCGGAAGCAGTAAATCATACACAACTAAAATAAACAACAGTAGTGGATATAACCAACAGTAGATAAATAATGATTCTACATGTCTCAAGTTCTAAGAAAACAGCCAGAACATGTTATACATCAATACAGTACACCCAAAAGCATAGTACAACAAAACAAAGGAAAACAGCTGGCAGTGGCATCGTGAGCCTAGGCTCGGTCCCATGCCATCCTACTCCTCAGCAACAGTGAAGTACCTGTATAGGGGCTCTTTCCCCTATCCACACCTACAGAAATGTATTCTGTTTGGGCCGAAAAGCGTGACCCAAACAGGGTGTGAGAAATAAATTCCCAGTAGGCACCCACCAAAGGCTTGTGCCCAACTACGTGTAAGCATGCAATGACATTGTGCGGTAGTAAAATGCAATAAATTAAACAGTACTCAAAAGTAACTAATTACCGGTTATATTGCCATTTTATTATCCATTTAATCCCGTAAATTTAAAATACCACCACCGTGAATATTCTAAATAACCAGCTAATGTCATCAGACACGTAAGTTCCTACCCTCAGGTAAAGAGTATCCAACACAAGAATCTGCCCTCAAGAATAACATAGTTTGCCCTCAAGAATAGGTAGTGTCGCCCACAGGCACATAGTCAGCTTCCCACAGGAATGGAAGAAGTTGCCCTCAGGCCGAAATAACCACTGCCCACAGGCTAGATAGTGCAGTGCCCACAGGCTAATCACAAAAACGCCCTCAGGATAAACAGGTAATCGAGCCATTCCCAACATGTAAATAAGCAGTAAACAAGCAATTCCTCTCAAGGCAATTCTACAATCACTACTTTTAAGGAATACCCTCGGGTATCCTGGCCAAACGACTAAATAGTGGAACACACCCATGGGGTGGTTCCGAATCCAAGCAATGATGCCAACCAGCATTTTAATATCATAATTAAATACCTAATCAATTCTTGGTGTTTAATATAGAAAGGGCCTCAGCCACATGACACCCCAACATGGGTTCGTGGCATAAAAATGCACAAAACTCATAGCAGTTGGAAAAAATTAACACCAAGCCACCTACCTTAAATGCCAATGAACGTTATACCCAAACGCCGACTCCAGAAACGCCCAAAAACAACGTAGATCTGACGAAGAAAAATACTCACTTAACCTCAAATAACTATTATTAGGAGAAGAATTGGTAAGAATAATTCAAGGATATGGAATCCCTTACCTGTGCGGTTCCAACGAGATCATCCGATGAGGAAACCAATTCTAGATGAACACTCGGTGGATCTTTAAAGGTTAGGCCTCCTCCTTTGGCACCAAAACGGCTCAAATGCCTCCGCTTCCAAAAGAGGAGGCTACTGCCTATTTTAAGCCGAAAAAACAAAGTACACGGCGTGTATTTTCGAGTACACGGCGTGTACTTCCCAAATTTTAAACTGTTCCTCTGGCGGCTTCCCGCCAGCGCGGCACTGTTCATCGGCCGACATGAGTACATGCCATGTACTCCTGAGTACATGGTGTGTATTGCCGCGCAGCTAGCGGCTGCTCCACTGCCTTACTATTTTGGCCTGCCGACTGACTACACGGCGTGTAAAGGACCACTACAAGGCGTGTAGTTGGTTCCTACACCCTTTGTCGCTGACATGGCTATATGCCCTATGTACTCATCCCAACACGGCCAAAAGTACATGGCGTGTGGAAAAAGTACACGGTGTGTAGTTCCAAAATTTAGTATTTTTCCCCATTTTCCATATTTTATTAAAAACACTTAAGAAAAAGAGAAAAGAAGAAGCTCGTACCTCAAAGAGAAGAACCGGGTTCTTACAATATCTTCATGATATTCTCATTAGGATTGTGTAATAACATTGAGAGGGGGTGAGTGAATTATTGTGGATATAATTTTACTGGATTATTTGTACTCAAATGTATTCAAATTCTTTCACCTATTTGAATGTATGGACCTCTCATGTTTCACTTAATGAATTCATAATTAATTCAAGACATAATGTAAAGAGTTCCCTACACAAAATATTTTTATAGGGTTCCATACCAATGTGGGTATATACTCCTCAAAATATTCACGTGTTTTTGTGATACAAGTGTTCCATAAATCATTCAATGTGAATACAAAATTGTCTCTAAATATTCTTATAGTCTCCCAATAGTTTTATAGTCTCCTAAATGATTATCTATATTAACCCTTAGGAGTTTATAATGTATCTACCCCAAATCTAATAAAAAATATCTTATTATTTACTATAGTATTTCACAACATCAATTTGATATGTTCTTATTCCACAAAAAAATTTCTTCGACAACCAATGGATGTTTTGAAACAACACCTTGGAAATTAGCCTATTCCTCTAAATTTTAGAACGATCAGTGTTTTCATGAGAACATTCAAAAATATATTTTATTTATTACCATAAATCTTTTTTGAGTCTTCTAATTAACTTAAAAAATAACATCTCTTTATTCTTATGGTGTCTCAACAAAAATGATAATTGGCAGTAGTGGTGCATGTTAGTATCAACCCTTCTTCCTTATTCCTTTTTTTTCATTTTTATTTCTTCCATAGTGGTCAGGGTGTTCCCTTTCAGTATCACATCATCCTATCTCTCATTTATCATTCCATTTATTATTACTATTTTTTTATTATCTTATTCTTCCTTAACAAACAATATAACTTTTATAAAACTACATTAGGTTCTATATTTTTTAATTTAAATACTAATAAAAATTATCATAATTTACTTTTATATCATTTTGATCTTTTTCTACTATTTATAAACATAGTGCAACCGATGTACCGAGGTAGGTGGTTCCATCTCTATACTATGTTGGTGAAATTAATTAATCCTATTTTTGATAAAAAAATTTATTAAATGAAATGGAATAATTGATTGATTTTTTATGTGTTTGGAACTAGTTTTCTTTGTAAAAGTTGGATTTACCCTAGTTTTGGTAAGTGGAAAAAAAGTTTTCAAATCATTAGGAAAAGTTTTTTGTGAAATGTTTTTTAAAGAATGGTTTAATGGAAATGGTTTGGAAAATAGAGAATGTGGGAAGCCTTGGGTAGTTAGGTTGAATGCATAGTAATAGGTATCTTCCACTCTTGTGTGGTTTTCTCATGGGGCCTTCCTATTCTCCCTAGGTTAGTTGTTCTACGAACTTGTTAAAACTATTGAAGGGTTCACTTGTTTGGGTGTTACTATACTCTCTAGACTCGAATAATATGTCTAGTGGTTTGATGTGTAAACAATTATCTATGTTAGGTATAATTTTCCTAGCTATCATGACATAGTGTGATCCCTAGCATGATGTCACAAGTTCTTCTTTTGGTTTTTATTTTTTTGTTACACTACCATAGATACGATATGATATGTGATGAATGATTTATTTTGACATGCTATGTCTACATAGAAATATAGCAAATAAATTCTTTGAAAATGATTTAACTACTTTATTTGGAAATATGGAAAAAGAGGAAATTAAAAAAAAATCCATTATTTTTAAATAAATACTAACAAACCTATAATATATCATATTTTTATCTATTATTTTTGGATAATATATGGATTATTTTAGAGACTAGGGGTTGAGAAAATGTGTGATTCAGAGGCCCTATTTTCCCAAAAAATGTTTTAAATATATTAAATAAAATGCATGAATTTTTTTCCTGAAAATTTTTAATAAATCCTGAATGAAGACTTGAATTAGAAATCTAAGGGAACCACTGAGTTCAGAATGTGGGTTTTACCCTAGGTGTGACATAATATTTTTCACTGCGGGATTTTTGGGAAAATGTCATGGCAGAAAAAATAAAATAAAATAAAATAAATATTTTTTTTTTTGACAGGGTGACTATTTTTCTCCTATAAGTGTGAAATATATGTATTTTTTTCCTAGGGTTTGATGATGAAGATTTGGGATATAAAGGACATTATTGGAGACCATTGTTGGTGGACGAAGATATATCGAGATCAAATCGTGGGTCATTGTGCTAATGGAGACTGTGGATCTCATCAATGACGGTAACACAACAAGTATTTCTACACGATTGATCCAAACTATTGGTCGGATGTTGTGATTTCTAATTTTCATTTTGAAATTCAATATTTGGTGAACATAGATCAATTCCATGAAAAAACTTGATTCACACATCATCGATAGATTTAATTTTGATGGAATTCATTTTTTTTCATTTGATTGTTTTTCCTATCCATTCATCCTCTTATATGACAATAGATTGTGGATAAAAGAACAATGGACAAGGTTCATTTCTCAAATTTTATCACTTATGGATTTCTTCCCAATCTCTTCATGAAATCATCATTGATAATTATTTTGGCCAACGATTCAAAAAATACTTAGTTCCATATTATTTCACAACCACTCTTTAGCGTAATAGATCAATACCACTGGTACATAATTTGATGGTGGTTATAGATCAAGGATAAATAGTTAAAGTGGGTTGATCATGGGAGAGTGAGACAAGATTGAGTATTCTTCATCTTCTTGAGGAAGCATGTGGGGTTACATTCTATGTAGGGCATGTTCAACAACTGATAGGGTTTCAAGATGAAGATAAAGATCACATGGAGTGTTACCCCTATCACATAGAATGTGACCCATTCCATGTGACTCATCCTGTACTTCATAGATTACATATACATGAGTAAAAGTACAAGTCCATATGACACACTGTGTATATGTACACAGATACATCTTACTGTATACGGGATGGTACATGGACACGACCTCCATACGTGGACATGATAAGGTGACAAAGTCAGGATACCGTGTGTGTAACACCCGAGACTTTTATGTTATATAAATCATCAAAGGAATCTTTTTCTACACAACACGTGCTTGGCTTGCTTTACACGCAATCGCAACCTTCCTCGATAGCTTGCGTCGTACGCAATACCGAGTTTCACTAAACAACAATATGCTATTAAAACTAGCCGTTATAAATAGTAATAACCACTTTTTGAAATTTTAGAAATTTTATTTTTCAACATGGACTTCATTTTTGGACTCAGAATATCGAAATTAGCCCATGGTGAAATTTTGGTATTTTTCTGAAAACATTCAATTTTTGATGAATAGTGAAACCACTAAGTGGTAGGTTAAAAACTGGATTTTGCATAAAACTTAATTTTACCACTTCTGTGAATGGAATTTCGAAAATTTGACAGACACGGTAGATATCAGTAAGTAAAATGTGGTTCAATGAGATAAAAATAATTTTTTGGTGAATAGTAACTTTTTACTTTTTTTACCGCGGTTAATAGTAAATAGGGTAACTAAGGGTAAATATGATATTAATATTACCCTAACACATGTCCTAATTCTATTGGACAAGTGTAATTCAACCAAAAACAAACTTAGGAATAAAATATGACCATTTAGGCCCACTTGGATTAGATTAGGACATTTATTATTAATTTATTTAAAGAAGGGTTAAAATAGTTAAAATCAAAGTTTAATAAGTAAATCATTTTTAATATGGGGTTATACATAAGATAAATTAGACTATAAATATTCATTAGAAAGCTAAAGAGATTTACTACATAATGGTATTTTATTTTTAATTTTTAAACATTAAATAATTTAATTTATTTATGACACAATGATGATGCAGTAATTATCTTATTAATGAAATATTGACATAATTGATGTTATAAACACCAAAATAAATGTAATTAGAGACTTTTTATGAATTACACTAATTTTCTAGGTTACTATGATATATTAATGTTGATTTAATCAACTTTATTCGAACATATAATTCTGTTATGACTTTCACAAAAATCATATATCAAATAGTGTCAAAATTGACACAAAATAGTTTTTAAATCAAATATTATATTATTAATTGTTATTTTATTCTTAAAAATATAATGTTCGGCCAAATAACTTAGATAAGGATATATATATTAATAATAAACAATTTGGGGTTCGTTTGGCATGTTATTGTAAGTGTATTAACCATATAGTGAAAGAAAACAAAAAGACACAGTAAAAGTTAAATTATTTAACTTAGAGTTAAATATAATTGATAAGGTTAAAATAATACCCTAAACTTTTCTAAATCCTATTGGTTGATAGGATTTCTACCCATCCCCACTTTATCTTCGAAATAAGACCCTTTGGAACCATTATAAACAGATTTTTACTTTAATATAAAATAATATTTTGAGATATTCCTAAGGTGCCCCTCTCCTCCCTTATAAAAGGGCACCTCCTCCCCCTCCTCCTCACGCCAATTTGAGCACTCAAGCTCGGCCAACCACTGACATTTTATCCTCTCCACTTCCCTAGAATAATCCTAGAGGTCCTGGTCTTCTTCAAAGACCAATCTTAGTTCCCTAAGTGGAGGATTCAAAGAGGCGTTCCAAAGAAGAGGTAATATCCATTACCGATCTTTTCAATTTCTTTCTTCTTCAACTTCTTCTTCTTTAGTTGTTTCATGATAAAGTAATAACATCAGTATTACTTACATACTGATATTTTATTATAAATATGAAACAACCCTAATTCACCTTCTATCCATCCCACGTAAAAATGAAATCACCGCGCGTGCGTACGTACGGAATACCGTCTCCACGCCGTGGTGTAATCTATTTTTCCACCATCACTTTACAAGGATGGGTATAATGGTGTAATGAGTAACTATTTATGATTATTATAAAGTAATATTGATACTGAAATAATATATATATACTCCAATACAGTTCCATGATCATAGGAACGAAATCATCAGTCGTGTGTACGTACGGAATACCGTCTCCACGATGTGATGCGACTCGTTCTACATGATCATCATTACATAGTAATTATATAAATGAATTGAATGAATAAATATGATATATGTTACACTAATACCATTCTGGATATAAGGTATCTATAACCTTAAAAGAAGAATAAGAATGTATTCGGAAAAACACGCATAAGAACAAAAGGCAATAAAGACCCGAGTAACAAGTAACAATGAAATATTACTAACAAGAAGCTAAGAATATGACCATATATGATATCATATCAACATGTATGATTCTGGAATAAGTCAATAACATTATTTAAACCATTATACAGGAGCTTCAGACACGTACAAAGCAAATCGGATCTAAGGTAAGGGAAATATCACAATCTCATTTTTATCCGAGATTATTTATTCGTAAGTATTTACTGGGGTGTATTTTATCATCCACATCCATGTTTCATCAATATGTAATATTATTTCCATCCACCTACAATTGTTTAAATCCATTTTTACCCTTCGGTGAGTTTTTAGCACTACTGGAAAATGGGCCTATACCCACGGTTTTCCAAAAAACCGTGGGTATAGGGTACCCCTATACCCACGGTTTTCGAAAACCGTCGGTATAGGGATAAAATGTGGACCTATACCCACGGTTTCAAAAAACCGTGGGTATAGGTCACTTATACCCATGGTTTTCCCAGAACCGTGGGTATAGCTTATTTTTAAAGACCTATACCCACGGTTCTGGCCAAACCGTGGGTATAGGGGAATTTTTTTTAATATCTATACCTACGGTTTTGAAAAACCGTGGGTATTGGAGTATTTTTTTTGAAGACCTATACCCACGGTTTTAAAAAACCGTGGGTATAGCTGGTGTAGGGAAAAAAATTACGCGGGACACTGAAAAAAATTTGGCGGGAACACAATTTGGATTAATATAATTAAAAATATAAGTACACAGATATATGAATTTATAAATAATATTTTTCCAGCTTAGTTGGCCAGTTCAAAAATTAAATTCGCAGGAGTCGCGGGTTCGAATCGCCCTATTTACAATTTTTTGATTACCGGTTAGATTAATATATTCATACAAATATATAGACATATAAAAAATTATTGGATAGCTTGGCTGGTAAGGGGTTTTGTTCGGCTGGTATCAGGTCCTTGGTTCGAATCCTGCCTGCATCATTAATTCGGCGCGTTTTATTTTACCAAAAAATGATAATATTAATATATTTATATAAATATATACGTTTTTACCGGATAAGCTGGTAGATCGGTTGGTATGACGGCTTGTGCCGCTATGCATCCACCCGGGTTCGAATTCCTCCTGCGTCAATTACTTCGGCGCGATTGTTTTTTCAAAAACTAATAATATTAGTATATTTATATAGATATATACTTATATACCAGATGAGCTGGTAGAACTGTTGGTCAGATAGCTTGTGCCGCTGTGCGGCGATCTGGGTTCGATTCCTCCCTTCCAATTTTTTTAGATATAAATTCCCACGTTTTTCAAACCGTGGGGGCAGTCCTCTGCCACCTGTGCAGCGGTGTGTATACACAGTGACCCGTATATATACCCACAGTTCATCCAAACCGTGGGGATAGCCTAAGACCCCTATTGTGACGCCACTCAGCCCCACGGTTCCCAAAACTGTGGGTATAGGCTACACCCACGGTTTTGGGGGCTATAACCACGGTTTTGAACCGTGGGTATAGATAGTTTTTCCAGTAGTGTAGTAATATGTATGAAAGGAATCTTTTGTCGTTTTTCGTACGAGGTACTTTTTGACTTTTCTGACAAAAGTACGAAGAATGTTTTTTTAACTTATACGGCATGAATGGATTTTTAAAACATTATTTCCAAGAAGCTTCCTTTACAAGTTTTCAAGTTTATTTTTAATCAAATTCTTTTATTTTAAAGTCGTATGACATGTTATGAAAGGAAAAATGTTTTTAAAGTAGAAAGGATATTTTCCTCAAGAATTGAGTTCAAGTATTTTATCAAAATTATTTTCCATCTAAGATAATAAAAGGGTTCTGTTTTTATCCCTATTATTACATGGATTTGATTATGTTGTGATGGAAACATTTTTATGAATTCCTTTATCTTATATGAATTGTTTTATGATGTCATGTTGTTTAAGAATCCCATTTTTATTACATGGGTTACGCTATGATGTATGGTTTATGATTATGTGGCACACATAAGAAAAGATTCATTATAAGATGGGTGGGACCTATATCTCTCTCCAATGCATTGGGTAAAGATTTTATATCTCATGAGATAGACATGGCTGGAATGGTAGGTTATACCGGTTCAGTGAAACAGGACTGAAACGAGGGTTACTCGATTCAGAAAGGGACTTTGTCCACTAAGATATTCTTGGCAATGAGTCATGACTAACAAGAAATGATTTTCCATTATTATGTGTGCATGCCACAAAGTTTCAAGTTTTATGTTATGATTATGGGGATCTCATTTTCACTTCTATGATTTATTCCATGTTAAGATATTATGATCTCTTTTGCAGGTTTTGATTTTCAAAAAGATATGATATGATTTTTATTTACTTTATTTGCCCTTGCTGAGCATTTGAGCTCACCCTTTTATGTTTTCTTTTCCCCAGGTCAGGAAGATGGATATTAAGTAGAATATGCTAAAAGGGACCCTAGATATGATGAAATAAATGTGAGACACTGTAGAAGATTTATGAACTAGTTGTTTATGTTTCCCAGTTTCTAAAGACACTATACCTATACGGTCCTTTGTGGTTTTGTCATATGTTGTAATAAGTGTGCTTCAATTTTGAAGTATTAACAATGTATGTAAAGTATGGGTCGTTATAGTTGGTATTAGAGGAAAGGTATAGTCAACCTTTGGAAACTAGGATGTGAAAGCCTTAGTAAGAACCCTAAGGATAAGTCTAAGCATAGAACACAATCTTAGTGTTTTAGAAATGGCCTCGAATAACCTAGGATAAGACCTTAAGCATGAAAATTTTATTCTTGAATTATGTGGTTTTCCTATTATAATTAGTTTTGCTCACACTATTCTTCTTGGTTTTAGTCAATGGCTGGAACCCGAAGGAACCGTGTTAATGCGGAATGCGATGGACAATGCAATGATTGTCCCCCTGAGCAACCAAACGATATGGGAGCTGGAATGCAAAATCTTGTAGCCATGCTCACACAACTTTCTCAAGCTATGAATCATGCAGGACTTCCAAACGAGCAAAGGAAGGAGCAACATTCTGTTGAATCCTTCATGAGGCAGCGTCCACCTTCTTTCAGCGGGTCTACTGATCCATTAGTTGCTGAACAATGGATTAGTACTACTGAAAAGATATTTTCAGTTCTTCAATGTTCTGAGCATGATAAAGTCATCCTAGCAGTGTATCGTTTGGAAGGAGATGCTGATCAATGGTGGAATCTTATTAAGAATACGAGGCAAAGGGATGAAATTGAGTCTATGGAATGGGACGAGTTCAAGAACTTATTTTTCAATAAGTACTTCCCTCGTATTCTCCGAACAAAGATGGAGAAAGAGTTCCTTGAACTGAAGCAAAGGGATGATGAATCTGTTGGTACCTATGAAGCAAATTTTACAAGACTTGCAAGGTACGCTTCTGGTATTATTATCCAACCTGAGAGTAAGATCGATCGATTCTTTAGTGGATTAAAACCAAGTCTTCGAAGGGCGTTAGCCATAAGGGACTTCAATAGCTACGAGGAAATCGTTCGATGTGCTCTCAAAGTCGAGATGGAGATTGGAGTAACCCATCAGTCACATGGGTTTGATAAGAAGAAGAAGATGGAATTCAAAGGAAAATATAAAGAGCACACTGAAAAGAAGATGAGCTTTCCCTTATGCTCAAAGTGTGGAAAGAAACATGGAGGGAGTTGTTTTAAAGGGACAAGTAAATGTTTTAAATGTGGAAAGGAAGGTCATCGGGCATTTGAATGCCGTGATAATGGGAAGAAGATGTCTAATGAATCAAACAAAGGAAGGGATACACAGAATGAACCTACTACACTTCAATGTTTCAAGTGCAAGGAGATGGGGCATTATGCCAATCAATGCCCAAATCCAAGGGTTGATGGTCGACGTCAACAAAATCTTAAGGCTAAAGACAAAGGAAAGTCACATGCAATTTCTATCAGCGATGTGGAGTACGATAACGAAGTGGTGAAAGGTACACTTACCATCCACTATAAAGTAGAAAATGTTTTATTTGATTCTGGATCCACCCACTCTTTTATTTCTAAAGAATTTTCTAAGGGTATCACCGTATTACCTCAACAATTAGATGTTGAGTTATCTGTGACAACACCTAATGGCACAACAGTCGCATCAAAAGTTTATAATTCTTCTCCGATCGAAGTTTGTGGGAAAGTGCTTCCTGAAAATCTTGTGATCCTTCCTTTAGTGGAATTTGATGTGATTCTTGGCATGGATTGGATTTCTCTACATGGAGCTCATATCAATTGCCAAAGAAGGGAAGTCACATTTCATATTCCAGATCAATCTACGATCGTCTATCAATGCAAGGATGAACATAACCTTCCAGTGGAAATTCCTTCCATCTTACGGGTCTTGATTCCACTAAATGAAGGTTATTTATCTCAAATGGTTGGTGAGAAACTCACGATTAAGAATATGCCCATTGTACGGGAGTTTGATGATGTCTTTCCGGAGGAATTATCGGGTCTTCCACCAAATCGTGAAGTTGAGTTTTCAATAGAACTCGTACCGGGTGCTTTGCCTATTTCAAAGACACCTTATAGAATGGCCCCAATTGAGTTGCAGTAATTGAAGAAGCAACTCCAAGAGAATCTTGATAAGGGATTCATACGCCCTAGTGCGTCACCTTGGGGAGCACCTGTTCTATTTGTTAAGAAGAAAGATGGATCAATGAGACTCTGCATTGATTATCGAGAACTTAACAAGATCACTATCAAGAAAAAATATCCTCTCCCACGCATTGATGACTTATTTGACCAACTACGTGGAGCTCAATACTTTTCCAAGATTGATCTTTGTTCAGGGTAGCATCAATTAAGGATCAAAAGGGAGGATATACCAAAGATAGATTTCCGTACAAGGTATGGACACTATGAATTTATAGTGATGCCATTTGGTCTTACTAATGCCCCTGCTATCTTCATGGATCTAATGAATAGAGTCTTTAGAGACTATCTTGATCAATTTGTGGTAGTCTTTATAGATGATATTCTTGTCTATTAAAAGAGTAAGGAAGATCCTGAAGATCACTTGAGAATTATATTGAAGACCCTGAGAAAGGAGAAGCTTTATGCCAAATTTACCAAGTGTGAATTTTGGCATCAAAAAGTTGCATTTTTGGGTCACATAATCTCAAAAGAGGGGATATCTGTGGATCCAGCAAAAACAGAGGTTATCGAAAGATGGTCGAGACCAACAACAGTAACTGAGATTCGAAGTTTTCTTGGTTTGGCTGGATATTATCGACGTTTTGTAAAATATTTTTCACGATTATCTAATCCACTCACCAAGTTGACTCGGAAAGGAGTTAAGTTTGTCTGGACAGAGGAATGTGAAGAGAATTTCAAGGAGTTGAAAAGAAGGTTATCCAGTGCACCTGTGCTCACACTGCCTTATAGTGGAGAAAGGTTTGTTATCTACAGTGATGTATCCAAGAAGGGATTGGGGTGTGTTCTTATGCAAAATGATATGGTGATAGCTTATGCCTCACGACAGTTGAAAATCCATGAGCAAAATTACCCAACACATGATTTGGAGTTGGCTGCGGTAATCTTTGCATTAAAGATTTGGAGGCATTACCTTTATGGTGAAAGGTGTGATATTTATACTGATCATAAAAGTTTAAAGTATATTTTCACACAAAAGGAGCTGAATATGCGCCAAAGAAGATTGTTGGAGCTGATTAAGGATTATGACTGCTCAATCCATTACCACCCTGGGAAAGCAAACAAGGTGGCAGATGCATTAAGTCGACAAGACCATGCTAGTTTATCCATGATGAGGATCACAAAAGATCCAATATTTATGGATTTACAAAGGATGGATCTTGGAATTATAATGGAAGGGGAAAAATCTTATCTTTCTCAAATGAATGTTCAACCATCTATACATGTGAAGATTAAAGAGGCACAGAAAGAAGATGTCGAGTTACAAAAGAAGGTGAGAAATGTTCCTGAATTCAACCTTGATTGTGATGGGATAATAAAGTTCAGGAATCGGGTTTGTGTTCCTTCCATCCCCGAATTAAAGAAGGAGCTGCTGGATGAGGCTCATAGTTCTTCATTCTCTATTCATCCTGGAAGCACGAAGATGTATAGGGACCTGAAAGAGTACTTCTGGTGGGATGGCATGAAAAGATATGTTGCTGAATATGTCTCTCGATGCTTGGTTTGTCAACAAGTTAAAGCTGAGAGACAGAAGTCTAAGGGGATGTTACAACCATTACCCATACCCGAATGGAAATGGGAAAACATCACTATGGACTTTGTCACAGGACTTCCTAAAAGATCCAAAGGCAATAATGCTATCTGGGTCATATTTGATCATCTTAAAAAGTCTGCACACTTCATTCCTATTAGAGAGGATTTCTCTCTAGATCAGCTTGCCAGGATATATGTAAAGGAAGTAGTAAGATTGCATGGAGTACCACTTTCTATTATATCTGATCGGGATCCGAGATTTACCTCGAAGTTCTGGCGAAGTCTTCAGCATACTCTGGATACAGAGTTGAGTTTCAGCACTGCTTATCATCCCCAGACAGATGGTCAGTCTGAGAGAACAATTCAAACCCTAGAAGATATGTTGAGAGCTTGCTCTATGGATTTCAAAGGAGGTTGGGATCAACACCTACCTTTGGTGGAATTTTCTTATAATAATAGCTTTCACTCCAGTATTCAGATGGCCCCTTATGAAGCTCTCTATGGAAAGAAATGCAGGACTCCAACTTACTGGGATGAAGTTGGGGAAAGAAAGATATTAGGACCTGATCTCGTTGATGAAATGGCCAAAAAGGTCAGATCTATTCAACAACACATAATAGCAGCTCAGAGTCGACAGAAAAGTTATGCCGACAACCGAAGAAAAGACCTAGAGTTTGAAGTGGGTGATAAAGTGTTCTTACGAATATCTCCCTGGAAGAGGGTTATGAGATTTGGAAAGAAGGGGAAGTTGAGCCCTAGATATATCGGTCCTTTCGAAATACTGGATCGTGTTGGGAAGGTATCTTACCGATTGGCGCTTCCACCGAATCTCTCTCAAGTTCACGATGTGTTCCATGTATCTCTCCTGAGAAAGTACATACCAGATCCTTCACATGTACTCAGCTCAGAAGTTGTACCGTTGGAGCAAGATCTTTCTTATGAAGAACAGCCGATAGAGATTCTGGATCGTAGCGAAAAATTCCTACGAAACAAGACCACTCGATTGGTGAAAGTTTTATGGAGGAACCACCAACTTGAAGAATCTACATGGGAGCTTGAGGATATGATGAGGGAGAAGTATCCTCATCTGTTTGTTACAAAGTGACGAATTTCGAGGGCGAAATTCTTTTTAAGGGGGGTAGAATGTAACAACCGAGACTTTTATGTTATATAAATCATCAAAGGAATCTTTTTCTACACAACACTTGCTTGGCTTTCTTTACACGCAATCGCGACCTTCCTCGATAGCTTGCGTCGTACGCAATACCGAGTTTCACTAAACAACAATATGCTATTAAAACTAGCCGTTATGAATAGTAATAACCACTTTTTGAAATTTTATAAATTTTATTTTTCAAAATGGACTTCATTTTTTGACTCAGAATATCGAAATTAGCCTAGGGTGAAATTTTGGTATTTTTCTGAAAACTTTCAATTTTTGATGAATAGTGAAACCACTAAGTGGTAGGTTAAAAATTGAATTTTGAATAAAACTTAATTTTACCGCTTCTGTGAATGGAATTTCGAAAATCCAACAGACACGGTTGATATCAGTAAGTAAAATGTGGTTCAATGAGATAAAAATAATTTTTTGGTGAATAGTAACTTTTTACTTTTTTTACCGCGGTTAATAGTAAATAGGGTAACTAAGGGTAAATATGATATTAATATTACCCTAACACATGTCCTAATTCTATTGGACAAGTGTAATTCGACCAAAAACAAACTTAGGAATAACATATGACCATTTAGGCCCACTTGGATTAGATTAGGACATTTATTATTAATTTATTTAAAGAAGGGTTAAAATAGTTAAAATCAAAGTTTAATAAGTAAATCATTTTTAATATGGGGTTATACATAAGATAAATTCGACTATAAATATTCATTAGAAAGATAAAAATATTTCCTACATAATGGTATTTTATTTGTAATTTTTAGACATTAAATAATTTAATTTATTTATGACACAATGATGATGCAGTAATTATCTTATTAATGAAATATTGACATAATTGATGTTATAAACATCAAAATAAATGTAATTTGAGACTTTTTATGACTTAAAATAATTTTATAGGTTACTATGATATATTAATGTTGATTTAATCAACTTTATTCGAACATATAATTCTGTTATGACTTTCACAAAAATCATATATCAAATAGTGTCAAAATTGACACAAAATAGTTTTTAAATCAAATATTATATTATTAATTGTTATTTTATTCCTAAAAATCTAAGGTTCGACCAAATAACTTAGATAAGGATATATATATTAATAATAAACAATTTGGGGTTCGTTTGACATGTTATAGTAAGTGTATTAACCATATAGTGAAAGAAAACAAAAAGACACGGTAAAAGTTAAATTATTTAACTTAGAGTTAAATATAATTGATAAGGTTAAAATAATACCCTAAACTTGTCTAAATCCTATTGTTTGATAGGATTTCGACCCATCCCAACTTTAGCTTAGAAATAAGACCCTTTGGAACCATTATAAACCGATTTGGACTTTAATATAAAATAATATTTTGAGATATTCCTAAGGTGCCCCTCTCCTCCCTTATAAAAGGGCACCTCCTCCCCCTCCTCCTCACACCAATTTGAGCACTCAAGCTCGGCCAACCCCTGAAATTTTCTCCTCTCCACTTCCCTAGAATAATCCTAGAGGTCCTGGTCTTCTTCAAAGACCAATCTTAGTTCCCTAAGTGGAGGATTCAAAGAGGCGTTCCAAAGAAGAGGTAATATCCATTACCGATCTTTTCAATTTCTTTCTTCTTCAACTTCTTCTTCTTTAGTTGTTTCATGATAAAGTAATAACATCAGTATTACTTACATACTGATATGTTATTATAAATATGAAACAACCCTAATTCACCTTCTATCCATCCCACGGAAAAATGAAATCACCACGCGTGCGTACGTATGGAATACCGTCTCCACGCCGTGGTGTAATCTATTTTTCCACCATCACTTTACAAGGATGGGTATAATGGTGTAATGAGTAACTATTTATGATTATTATAAAGTAATATTTATACTGAAATAATATATATATACTCCAATACAGTTCCACGATCATAGGAACGATATCATCACACGTGCGTACGTACGGAATACCGTCTCCACGATGTGATGCGACTCATTCTACATGATCATCATTACATAGTAATTATATAAATGAATTAAATGAATAAATATGATATATGTTACACTAATACCATTCTGGATATAAGGTATCTATAACCTTAAAATAAGAATAATAATGTATTCGGCAAAACACGCATAAGAACAAAAGGCAATAAAGACCCGAGTAACAAGTAACAATGAAATATTACTAACAAGAAGCTAAGAATATGACCATATATGATATCATATCAATATGTATGATTCTGGAATAAGTCAATAACATTATTTAAACCATTATACAGGAGATTCGGACACGTACAAAGCAAATCGGACCTAAGGTAAGGGAAATATCACAATCTCATTTTTATCCGAGATTTTTTATTCGTAAGTATTTACTGGGGTGTATTTTATCATCCACATCCATGTTTCATCAATATGTAATATTATTTCCATCCACCTACAATTGTTTAAATCCATTTTTACCCTTCGGTGAGTTTTTAGTAATATGTATGAAAGGAATCTTTTGTCGTTTTTCGTACGAGGTACTTTTTGACTTTTCTGACAAAAGTACCAAGAATGTTTTTTTAACTTATACGGCATGAATGGATTTTTAAAACATTATTTCCAAGAAGCTTCCTTTACAAGTTTTCAAGTTTATTTTTAATCAAATTCTTTTATTTTAAAGTCGTATGACATGTTATGAAAGGAAAAATGTTTTTAAATTAGAAAGGATATTTTCCTCAAGAATGGAGTTAAAGTATTTTATCAAAATTATTTTCCATCTAAGATAATAAAAGGGTTCTGTTTTTATCCCTATTATTACATGGATTTGATTATGTTGTGATGGAAACATTTTTATGAATTCCTTTATCTTATATGAATTGTTTTATGATGTCATGTTGTTTAAGAATCCCATTTTTATTACATGGGTTATGCTATGATGTATGGTTTATGATTATGTGGCACACATAAGAAAGGATTCATTATAAGATGGGTGGGACCTATATCTCCCTCCAATGCATTGGGTAACGATTTTATATCTCATGAGATAGACATGGCTGGAATGGTAGGTTATACCGGTTCAGTGAAACAGGATTGAAACGAGGGTTACTCGATTCAGAAAGGGACTTTGTCCACTAAGATAGTCTTGGCAATGAGTCATGACTAACAAGAAATGATTTTCCATTATTATGTGTGCATGACACAAAGTTTCAAGTTTTATGTTATGATTATGGGGATCTCATTTTCACTTCTATGATTTATTCCATGTTAAGATATTATGATCTCTTTTGCA
The DNA here is from genome assembly GCA_963277665.1 of Viscum album. Lineage (NCBI taxonomy): Eukaryota > Viridiplantae > Streptophyta > Magnoliopsida > Santalales > Viscaceae > Viscum > Viscum album. Next base: position 1,284,377,655 of record OY728150.1, on the reverse strand, counting down.
GGTTTTGATTTTCAAAAAGACATGATATGATTTTTATTTCCTTTATTTGCCCTTGCTGAGCATTTGAGCTCACCCTTTTATGTTTTCTTTTCCCCAGGTCAGGAATATGGATATTAAGTAGAATATTCTAAAAGGGACCCTAGATATGATGAAATAAATGGGAGACACTGTAGAATATTTATGAACCAGTTGTTTATGTTTCCCAGTTTCTAAAGACACTATACCTATATGGTCTTTTGTGGTTTTGTCATATGTTGTAATAAGTGTGCTTCAATTTTGATATATTAACAATGTATGTAAAGTATGGGTCGTTATAGTGTGTCTTTATACATCCTGTACACCTTCTACACATAGTGTACATGGAGACTACATGTCGTGTGAGGCTCTTCTTCAGGGATAGACATAGGGATAGATGGACACACCGTGTGCCCCTGGTACACATTGTACAACCCATTCAATAGTGTTTGTGGATCTCCATTTTCATAGTTAGGATTATTATAGGTTGAGCGTGTTTCCCTTGGTCCTTTCCCTTGAGGGTACATTTTATAATTACATCCATATCCTTGAGCTTATATGGATGTCACTACTAAAAATTATGGCATTATCGACTGCCATTGGTGGTAGCTAATGGTCTTTATAGAATGCTCAGCGACTGCCAATGGAAATCACTTTAGACCCGACACTGTAGGCCTAAAGAGACCGCCAATGGTGGCCACTAAATGGGGCCGAAAATTTGGCCTACATCGACCACTATGCGGTTGCTGACCTCCTGCTCGACCAAGAAATAGCAACCGCCATTGGCAGTCGCTGACCTGCTGCTCGGCCGAGCTAGAGGGACCACCAATGGCGGTCACTGTCCTACTGGTTGGCCGACCTCTAGAGACCGCCAATGGAAGTCACTATCCTTGATATTTGTTTAAAAAAAAATGCACTGATGGTTCCCAAACAGTAGAAACAGGGTAAAAATCATAAAAAAAAAGAAAATAATTCCAAACAGCATAAACATCAGGATCTTCATAAATAATAAATGACATATGTGATTCATATTCAATGATCCAAACATGTCCAATCCATTTCAATGTTCTGCTTCAATAAACCTACAATAAGATACAAAAAAACAACTAATCAAAACAAACGCAAATTAAACAAATTTATTCAGTTAGTATATATATATAATAAAATTAATTCAAACATCAAATCATGGGTGATATGATAATTTTAAACCCCCAATTTAAGTAATTTTATCATTTTATGATTTTTTTCTTGTTTTGGAGTCTTTGGTTTAGCTTGAGGAAGTGTTTTGTAGTCTAAAAAGGAATGCCCTCCGCACACACTGCGTAAAACTGTTAAACACAACATATTCGGTCATACCATGCACATAGCACATCCTATTGATGTGTCATCTCCTCCTACATGTCACAAATAATATTTCAATTGTTTTTGTGTAATTTCAAGTCATTCTGAAGACGTTTGCTATGAATTGGACCGTTACACATTGTTTTAGTGTTTTATGACTCCAAAAATGTGTTTCTGGTCACCACAGTCAAAAGACACCTCCGATTGACATACCGTATGCCTGACCATTTCAATATTCACACCACAGTTGTTGTCGTTTGATTTCATGAAATTCCGAGGTCGTTCGGCTAGTTTTGACCACCCAACACACCCTTTTAGAGCGTAGAAAACTATTCAAAACAACATATTTGGTCGTACCGTGCACACCACACATATGATTGACATTTCATCTCCTCCTACATGTCACGAATAATATTTTTATTATTTTCATGTGATTTTATGTCATTATGAGGATGTTTTCTCTAAATTTGACCGTTACACGTCATTTTGGTGTTTTATGACTCCAGGAATGCGTTTCCAGTCACCACAGTCAAACAAAACCCATGATTGACATACCATCTACCCGAACATTTCAAAATTGACACTGCAGTTTTTGTTGTATGATTTCATGAAATTCTGAGGTCATTCGATTGGTTTTGACCACCCAACACACCCTTTTAGAGCGCACCAAACTGTTAAAAACAACATATTAGGTCGTACCGCACACACCGCACATCCGATTGATGTGTCATCTCATCCTAAATGTCACCAATAAAATTTATACTGTTTTCATGTGATTTCAATTCATCTTGAGGATGTTTGTTGTGAATTTGACCATTACACGTCTTTCTGGTGTTTTATGACTCAGAAATGCATTTTTAGTCACCGCGGTCAAAAGACACCTCCAATTGACATACCGTCTACCTGACCATTTCATAATTCACACCATGGTTGTTGTCATATGATTTCATGGTATTCCAAGGTCATTTGGAAGGCTTAAACCACCCAACGCACCCTTTTAGAGTGCGCGAAACTGTTAAAAACAACACATTCAGTCATACCGTGCACACCGCACGTCCGATTGACATGTTGTATACTCATAAATGTCACTAATAATATTTATATTGTTTTCCTATGATTTCAAGACAGTATGAGGGTGTTTGCTGTGAAATTGACTGTTACATGTCATTTTGGTGTTTTATGACTCTGGAAATGTGTTTCCAGTCACCGCAGTCAAACGACACTTCCGATTGACGTACCGTTTGCCTGAACATTTCAAAATTCACACCACGGTTGTAGTCGTATGATTTCATGACATTATGAGGTTGTTCGGCAGGTTTTGACCACCCAACGCACCCTTTTAGAGCGCACCAAATGGTTAAAACAACATATTCAGTCGTACCGCACACACCGCATGTCCGATTGACGTGATGTATCCTCCTACATGTCATGAATAATATTTCTACTATTTTCATGATATTTAAAGTCATTGTGGAGATGTTTGCTTTGAAGTTGACCATTACATGTTGTTTTTGTGTTTTAGGACTCTGGAAATGCGTTTCCAATCACCGCGGTCAAATGATACCTCTGATTGACATACCATCTACCCAAACATTTCAAAATTCACACAATGGTTGTTTTCGTATGATTTAATGGAATTATGAGTTCGTTCGGCTGGTTTTGACCACCCAACACACCCTTTTAGATCACACCAAACTGTTAAAAACAACAAATTTGGTCGTACCATGCACACCACACATTCGATTGATGTTTCGTCTCCTCCTACATGTCACAAATAATATTTCTATTATTTTCATGTGATTTCAAGTCATTATGAGAACTTTTTCTCTAAATGTGACTATTACACGTCGTTTTGGTGTTTTATGACTTTGGAAATGCATTTCTGGCCACCACGGTCAAATGAAACCTCCAATTGATGTACCGTCTGCCTGACCATTTCACAATTCACACCACAGTTGTTTTCATATGATTTCATGACATTTCGAGGTCATTCAGCTGGTTTTGACCACCGAATGCACCCTTTTAGAGCGCGCCAAACTGTTAAAAACAACATATCAGGTCATACCACGCACATCGCACGTCCGATTGACATGTCGTCTCCTACTACATGTCACGAATAATATTTCTATTGTTTTGGGGTGATTTCAAGTCATTCTGAGGACTTTTTCTCTGAATTTGACCCTTACACGTCATTTTGTTGTTTAATTACTCCAGAAATGTGTTTTCCGTCACCGTGGTCAAACGACACCTCCAATTGACGTACCGTCTACCTGAACATTTCACAATTCACATCATGGTTGTTGTCATATGATTTTATGGTATTCTAAGTTTGTTTTTCTGATTTTGAACACAAAACACACCCTTTTAGAGCATGCCAAACTGTTAAAAACAACATATTCGGTCGTACCATGCACATCGCACATCTGATTGATGTGTCGTCTACTCCTACAAGCCATGAATAATATTTCTATTATTTTCATGTGATTTCAAGCCATTCTGAGAATGTGTTCTCTAAATTTGACTGTTATACGTTGTTTTGGTGTTTTATGACTCTGGAAATGTATTTCCGGTCACCACGGTCAAACGACACCTCCGATTGACGTACTGTCTGCTCGACAATTTCAAAATTCACACCATAGTTTTTTCCGTATGATTTCATGACATTATGAGGTCATTCAACTGGTTTTGACCACCCAACGCACCCTTTGAGAGCGCACCAAACTGTTAAAAACAACATATTCGATCGTACCGCGCACACCGCACATCCGATTGACATGTCATCTCCTCCTACATGTCACAAATTTTATTTCTATTGTTTTAGGTGATTTTAAGTCATTCTGAGAATTTTTTCTCTGAATTTGACTTTTACACGTCGTTTTGGTGTTTTATGACTCCAGAAATTCGTTTCCGGTCACCGTGGGTCAAACGACACCTCCGATTGACATACCGTCTACCCAACCATTTTACAATTCACACCAAAGTTGTTCTTGTATGATTTTCATGACATTATAAGGTCGTTCTCCAGGTTTTGACCACCCAACACACCCTTTTAGAGTGGGCCAAACTGTTAAAAACAACATATTTGGTCGTACCGGGCACACCGCACGTTCGATTGATGTGTTGTATCCTCTTACATGTCATGAATAATATTTATATATTTTTTATTTGATTTCAAGTCATTATGAGGACGTTTGTTCTGAATTTGATTTTTACACATTGTTTTGGTGTTTTATGACTCCAGAAATGCGTTTCCGGTCACCGCAGTCAAATGACACTTCCGATTGATGTACCCTCTCCCAAAACATTTCAAAATTCACACCACGGTTGTTGTCATATGATTTCATGGAATTTAGAGTTCGTTCAGCTAGTTTTGACCACCCATCACACCCTTTTAGAGCACACCAAACTGTTAAAAACAACATATTCATTTGTACTGCGCACACCACACATCCGAATGATGTTCCATCTCTTCTTACATGTCAGGAATAATATTTCTATTATTTTCATGTGATTTAAAGTCATTCTGAGAACATTTTCTCTGAATTTGACTGTTACATGTCGTTTTGGTGTTTTATAACTCCGGAAATGCGATTTCGATCACCGCGGTCAAAAGACACCTAAGATTGATGTACCATCTACCTAACCATTTCACAATTCACACCACGGTTGTATTTGTATGATTTAATGACATTACGAGATCGTTCGATTGGTTTTGACCACCCAACGCACTCTTTTAGAGTGTGCCAAACTGTTAAAAACAACATATTCAGCCGCACGTCTGATTGACGTGTCGTCTCATCCTACATGTCACGAATAATATTTCTATTGTTTTCGTGTGATTTCAAGTTATTTTGAGAACATTTTCTCTGAATTTGACCGTTACATGTTGTTTTGGTGTTTTATGACTCTAGAAATGCGTTTTTGGTCACTACGGTCAAACGACACCTCCGATTGACGTACCGTCTGCCCTCCATTTCACAATTCACACCACAGTTGTTTTCGTATGATTTCATGACATTCTGAGGATGTTCGTCTGGTTTTGACCACCCAATGCACCCTTTTAGAGTGCGTCAAACTGTTAAAAACAACATATTCGGTTGTACCAGGCACACCACATGCCTGATTGACGTTCCATCTCCTCTTACATGTCATGAATAATATTTATAACATTTTCATCTGATTTATAGTCATTCTGAGGATGTTTGATCTGAATTTGATCGTTACATGTCGTTTTGGTGTTTTATGAATCCCGAAATGTGTTTCTGGTCACCACATTCAAACGACAACTCCGATTGACATACCTTCTACCCAAACATTTCAAAATTCACACCACAGTTTTTTTTGTATGATTTCATGGCATTCCAAGTTCATTCGACTAGTTTTGACCACCCAATACATCCTTTTAGTGTGCGCCAAACTGTTAAAAACAACATACTCAGTCGTACCGTGCACACCACATATCCTATTGATGTTATGTCTCCTCCTACATGCCATGAATAATATTTATATTGATTTCGTGTGATTTCAAGTCATTTTTAGAACGTTTTCTCTAAATTTGACCGCTACACGTTATTTTGGTGTTTTATGACTCCGAAAATGCATTTCCGGTCACCGCGGTCAAACGAAACCTCCTATTGATGTACCGTCTACCCGAACATTTCACAATTCACACCATCTTTGTTTTCGTATGATTTCATTACATTATGAGGTCGTTCGTCTGATTTTGACCACCCAACACACCCTTTTAGAGTGCACCAAACTGTTAAAGACAACATATTCAGTCTTACTACACACACCGCATGCCTGATTGATGCGTCATTTCCTCCTACATGTCACGAATAATATTTATATTGTTTTAGTTTGATTTCATGTCATTATGAGAACGTTTTCTCAGAATTTGACTAGTACACGTCATTTTGGTGTTTTATGACTTCAGAAATGCGTTTCTGGTCACCATGGTAAAACGACACCTCCGATTGACATACCGTCTACACAAATATTTCAAAATTCACACCAAGATTGTTGTTTTATGATTTAATAACATTATGAGGTCTTTTGGTTGGTTTTGACCACCCAACTCACCCTTTTAGAGCATGCCAAATTGTTAAAAACAACATATTCAGTCGTAACGTGAACACTACATATGTTGTACAATTGGAATAATGGTGTATTGTCATGTTTTAAAATTGGAATAATGGAATAGTGTCTTAATGGCCATTTGGCCTAAAATCCAATTGCAAAATTGGCCAACTGGCCAATTTCCCTAAAGTCCTAACAACCTAATGAACAATTTCCCTAATGAACTAATGGTCAATTGTCCTACTAAACACCTGTAAAAATGGCCTAAGGATATAATTTCCAATCGATCTAAAAGTCTCTTATACAATTGTCATAATTGGTAAATAGCCTAATGGACAAACATCCAATGACCTAGTGGATTAATGGACAATTTCTCTAATGACCCGATTAGCCAATTGGCCTAATGGAATAATGGAATAATGACTAATTGGCCAAATAGGCCTAATGGAATAATGTCCAATGACCTAATGTAAAATTATTCTATTGTCCTAATGGATAATTGTCCCAAATATTTCCCACCGGACATCCCCCTCCTCAGCCCCCTCTCACCGGACAACACCAATCCACAGCCCCCCACCCCGCCACTCTCAACCCCCCTAAACACCCCTACCACCTCCAGGACAACCCACTCCCAACCCCCCCAAACAACCCCAACCCTAAAAAGCACCCCTACCAACCCTCCTGGATATCTCCCAAACCCCCAACCACCAAACAACCCACTCCATACCCCCGGACAGCCCCCAACCCCCACCATCTAAAACATCCCACTCCATACCCCCCAGATAGCTCCCAACACCCCCGGATAGAATGTCCATGAGTATCCTTTCTTATCCCGGCTCTAAAGACATATTTAACCACTTCAATTAAGTTGAAACTCACCAAAAGTGTGGACTTCCTAAAAACATTAAATTATTATTGACCATCACTAAGAAAAACAAATTTACCTTTTGAAACATTAATAACAACCCCACCAATAAAAAAAGAAACACACCTCATGAATATGATGCATCATGCATGGTCATGACTGCTACCTCCATCCGGTGGGCCAGGGGCCTACAACAAATAAAAATTATGAATACTTTCATAACAAAAATAATAGAAAGTAAATAAATAAATTCAGTATAAAACTGCATCATTTGATCCCTTGCACCATCACCTGGACACACATATTTCCGCGGTCGTGCCTCGAAATTTGAAAACTGCTATGTCATATAAGAAACAGTAGGACCGAAAACCACAACACGTGATACTACAGAATGAGAAATCCATGTTCCATAGGTAAAACTATATCCATGCTCGTCCTGACCAATAATGTGATGGAAGATCTCATCCCTTCGCATGGGAAGCTGTTGCTGGTCCTTTGGCAGCAGTTCTAACTCAGCTTCAAATTGAGCCTGTGAAATATTTAAATATATACATATATATGATAATATACAAATTTATATAAGTATTGGTAATGAGTGCAATCACTTACTATCAATACTGCAGCCTTCTAGATCATTTTGATCACAAGTCCTCATCCACACAGACATTTAATCAGTCGGTGCACCTTGCTCCCGTAACTGTATACGAATAGAATATAAACACAAAAACATATTAATTAATAAATTAAAAAATGAATTACAAATACCACATGTCAGATTTGAGACATGTGACGAGTCCCGATCCTATGAGGTGGTCCCTAAAATGCTCGATTATCAGAATGGCATGCTGACACCTCCTACATTCAATTAATTCAAATTTCAAAAAAATCACACATTCATGAATATATATATACCAAAATAAATATAAAAACTGCGACACCCTCACTAGACCAATATGGAACTAAGTCATGCCACTGAGCTAGGAGAACACCTCTCGAGACTTTTTCTAGAATGTCTGGAGAACCCACATTTGGTACCCAGTGGTCCCTCTTTACTTTTCCTTTACAATCTTTCCACATCTTATGGGATTTTCTCATTGTTGACGCTCCTTTCGTCACAGAATCTAAAGACTGGAAAAGGGAATATCTGAGCTCAAAGTGATTCATCCTTTGAAGAAAACATCAAAAATCGACAAAGTCATGAACACAGGATCAAAATCAACTGCACCGCGCAAGTTGTACCACTATCGCGCAGGTAAACTTGCGCGACGATCTTGGTCGCACAAGTGACTTGCGCGACCTAAGTGGTAACCGCCCGGTAACCGCCCAGGGCCTTCTTTTGCCTATAAATAGACCCTGTGGGCCCCCCATTGAGGAGGATTTTTTTCCAAAAACTCGGATTGAAGCTCCCGACGCCCAAGTCTCTTCTCAAAGCTTCCGGAACACTTCTAAGGTAATTTCTTACCTAGAACGGAAGATCGAAAGAGAAGAAGGAAGGCCTAAGTGTTGAAACTTATCAAACACTTGCGCGCCGACTTATTTCCTTCAATATAACTTGCGCGTCCCTTTTCTGGAAGAACCTCAAGAGGATTATAAAGGGATTTATAAAGAGTCTCTCAAATATTATAATGATGTTTGAGAATCGTGCAAGTACCCCTCATGTCTCGCAAGTATACTTGCGCGACCAATACTTGCGCGCCGCCGCAATACTTGCGCGCCGTTCAAGACTTGCGCGCCCCTACCTTTTTGGGTGCCTATCTTTCCCATTTTACCCCTCTTAAGCCATCACAACTTTCCTTTTCAAGATTCAGTCTTCAAGACACTCTTGAAAGCTATTTATGGCATGATTTCTTGATTTGACTTCCTTATCTGAAAGGAATTCTGTGGAATATCTCTCAAAGTCTAGTGATTTAAATATCCTTATGTCACTAAATATTGAGAGTTCATTCATTCAACCTCATCCTTTAAGATGAGAGAATCCTAATCTGGGTCTCCTTTTCAGGAATAATCCCCAGTTATAAATCCTTTAATGTGGACATCCTTCTTAGGAGTAAGCCCCAAGTCCTCTAATTTTGGGTATCCTTCTTAGGAGTAAGCCCCAATCTCAATTATTGGCATCCTCCTCAGGAGTAACCCCAAACCTTAATCCCTAACTTGGGCATCCTTTTCATGAGTAAGCCCCAAGTCCCCTAACCTGGGCCTCCTTTTTAGGAGTAAGTCCCAGTCATAATCTTGGGCTTCCTTTTCAGGAGTAAGCCCCAAGCCCCCTTAAATTTCTCTTAACCAGTCCTAATTTACCCTTGATTTGGGTTTCCTTTTCAGGAGTAAAACCCAATCATAAGTCCCCTCCTAACATGGGCATCCTACTTAAGAGTAATCCCCAAGATTAGAGTGTTCAAATCTCCATGAAGCACATATAACTTTATGGACCCTGTTCATGGATTTTATCCCTAAAAGTAAATCCTAAACCTTCATCTATCTGGGCAGTCATACATACATAAGCCCCAAACAATTTCTTATGATTGCATCTTTCATGGCACAATTGTCTAATTTTTACCAATACCTCTTGTTTCTCACACCGAGCATGAATCACGTGAGCTTAGAGTGTAAAAGTAATTATGACATTCTTCTTTGAGCCATCAATCATAAACATCGTACTTCATTACTCGAACTACGTGGGTTCTGATTCCTTTTCCAAAACAAAGGATACATAGGTAGCCCATTTATGGGTTCGATCCCAACTTTGAAATAATCCTTGTCCTTCTGAATGATGATAAACTTCAAGTGCCCCACTGAGTGGCTTTAAAACCAGCCTGGTCATCATAGTGACCAAGAGACTTTTTTATAAATGTTTTGAAGGATACTATTGACCAAGAATCTCTAAATAAATACAGATGATTCTCTATTGATGAAGATCCTCGAATACATATAAAAGATTCTCTAAATTTCTTGCATATTTAATCATTGATTAAAGGAAATCTCATTTTATACTTGGTAATGTAATAAGGATTCACGAACATAACTTAAATATATAAAGAGAGTCCCGGAGTAGACAATAATTCCCCTCAAAAAGGTGTGATGAGTCCGACCTCCCATCCTCTCGACCAATACAAATTCTTAAGCCTCATTAGTCCACAAATTAATGAGCACCTACCTTTGGAAAGTAGGTCCAAACGGATGGGGAATCATTGGATGTTTCCGGTTCTAAGAACAAACCCGTTAGAAACCGATCGGAATGTTTGAATCTCCCGTCCAGGAGGTCATCCCCGAATTCTGTGCGAAACAAAAAATGGTGAACCCGACGTGAATCCTTAACCAAGTTAAAGTGATGTTTTTCTTATTTGTTAGGCCCCTTGGGCCATCAAATCAATCATTGACATGTGCTCATCCAAAAGATGCAGTGGCCGGATTCATCTTGATTATGTATGTTATATGGAACAGGCACTCTTTTCTCAAGATCTTCTGCAAAATGGCTTTCCTTAAATTCACCCCTGTGAATACTGCTGCTGTGAACACCTCTACTGTGAGGTCTGCTGCTGTGAAAACCAATGCTGCTACTCCTGATGGAACGTCGTCCGCTCTGAGGATGACATCACCAACTCAGCATCTTCAACGCTGGGTTTCTAATTCACTGGTTAAGGAGTACCGTCGCAATGGTACTATCCCAACTCTGGAGGCCGCTCGTCAAGCCCTCCAAGTTAACAACTCTACCTGGTCGTCCGGAAAACGACGGCCAGCGATCAAGAAGCAGGCGGTGCTGACTACCGTCTCCAACCGTTTCGGGTCGTTATCCCCGGAACGCAATTTCCATTCACTCCCTTACTCGGAGGAAGTGAATGAGCAGGTCCCGCAAGACCTTAATTCAAAAAGACAGGAGTCCTTCCCAAGGGCTCCCATCAACAATCGCCGCCAGACTCGTGCGGTAGTGTGCCCTCAACATGATGAGGGTACCGACTCCAGGCATTCAGCTCAGGTTCCTCGAACCCGAGCAGGCAAGATGAACCGCCAGAGACGGAATCCGGTTAACAATAGGCAGGTTGTCATCCCTGCCATCTCCGGAGAAGTCCACCAACCTAACATGGTGGAAAATAACGAGCAGGCACAATCACCTGTCCGTTTTAATTCCACTGTCCAGCAGACTTGTCTGGCAGCATCACGCCAATCCCGCCAGGCAATTCCGGCGGAGTACCATAGGCAGGAACATACACCTGTTTATGCATCATCAGTTAGTCAGCAGACTCGCCTGACTACATATGATGGAGTCCACCAACCTAACTTGGTGGAAAACAACGAGCAGGCATACACACCTTCCCGTTTTAATTCTGCTGTCCAGCAGACTCGTCTGGCAGCATCAAGCCAATCCCGCCAGGCAATTCCGGCGGAGTACTATAGGCAGGAACATACACCTGCTTATACATCATCAGTTAGTCAGCAGAATCGCCTGACTACATATGATGGATCTCGTCAACCGCATTTGGCAAAGTGTAATCAGCAGGCACATACACCTGCTAATACTAATCAAGCCTACCAACAGTCTCGCTTGGTAGCGCACAGAGAAGTTAGTCGGAAAGCCCCGACGACAAACAGGAGGCAGACTCAACACTCTGCCTCCACACTTGAGTACTGTCAGGATTCACTGACAGGAAAAGGAGGACAAGAGCAGGCACATACACCTACTCCAATCCCGGAATGGACGTATATCCCCGTTCCGGCGGCTGAAGTCACCAAACATATTTTGTAAATGGTGAAAGAGCAGAAACAAATTCCTTCTCATATTCTGGATGCTTGCCAGGATATCATAACAGCTTCAGCATCATCTCAGGGACAGACACATAAATCTATCCCTAGCAGTGGAGTGACACATCAACGATTCACTCCGGAACAGACACTCACATCTGTTCCAGTCCAAGAGGGTTATGGGGCATACTCCCCCATATCATACGGACAACCAAGTCAGGCACATACACCTGATTTGAGTGGAGATCGTCAGCCTAACCTGACCATCTTTCCTGAGAAGGAACATACACTTGCTTAGAGTAACCACTTTCGTCAACAAGTGGTTTCTAAAGTGAGTAAGAAGGCATCTAAGAAGAAGATCCGCCCAGCACAGTCAAGATATCAAAGGCCAATCTGCAACAAGGCCTTGCTCGATGCTGGAGTTCTTGAAGCCCTCAGACATTTATCTATCGGAATTCAAGATTATACTCCCTCAGTTCCCAATAACGGGAACATTAATTCTGAAGGTCTTCAACAGACACTTCCTCATGAAGTCTTGCTTCATGAAAATTCGTTCAATCTTGAAGATTCTTCTTCAGATGAGAACCACAGGAACCCTCTGTGTGGTCAGAAGACCAAGGAGCAAGAGATCTCATCTTTTGCTGTAACCCATTATAGTGGTCCTCCCCATGATGATGAACTTCGCTGCGAAAGTCCTCTCCGCAGTAGTGATTCACATTGCCTGGAAAATACTCCAGTGGATAATGTAGTGCCGAGAAAGCCCTCTTATCTTGGGGCACTTGCAAATGCGAAACCAGTCATGTCTGATACTTTATCTCTAACAAGTGAAATACTTTCTCAATCAGAAGATAGCCCAGGGTGTAGGTCATTCTCCGAACCACCCCTAAGTCATGCATCTTCTAGTTTGATTAATGATCTCTCTACCAATATTGTTGAATCCGATGAAGCAACAAGGAAACACCAACTCTGGTCAAAACAGGTAGAATAATCTTCATTTAATGATAAAGAGGAAATGCTGAACATGAGGAAAAACAGGCAAAAGGTGAAGTACCAGTCATTTTTTGGCCTTTGGCCGACTCCCAGTATGACATTCCAAAGATGTTGACAGATGATGGAATCCATGATATTCGTCTCAACATTTGGAAAACTCTTTGTCAATTAAAGAAGAAGGTATTATCTTATGATGAATATGAAAATCATCTTAAGATAATAGAAGGGATACAACGTCAGATTGATTTGGCATCTCTATCAGTCTCTCGGTATTCGAAGGCTGAAAAGCAACAGAGAACCCTTCAACGTTCATGCCTTGGCGCACTAAGAAAATTGTGTCAGTTAATTGCCAATGCTCCATCTGATGTTCATATCAGAGGATGGGGTGTTCACGGAGCACTACATTTTACAGTGCTTTCCAGTCAGCAAAGCCCGCCGAAAATGGTCTCATGCAATGTTATTGCCCGTGGCCGGCCACAGTCAATGGGCTTTGTTCATAATCAAAAGCTTTCTCAAGAACAGGCTTCAACTAGTTCCTATCAAAATCAAGTATATAGAGAACAAGTTGTTGAATTGCTCCTACATCAAGTAGGAGAGAATATTGCACAAGCCTCTCGTCTGGAGCAAACATGTCATCAAATGACAGAAGTTTCGGAAATCATCCAACGGTCTGTTGAACCAGGTGATAAAAGTAGATACAGGTTAATGCATCCAGCAAATTTCCGAACTAAGATTCGCAAGATCAAGAGAGATTTTAAGAAGATCTCAGACATAGCATGTCAAGAGACACCCCAGCTTGTCAGACTGGGGACTTCTCTAACCCAACCCTCAGAGCCAACAAATGGGATTCGAGGAGTTGAGCGGAAGCAGCAGGAACATCCCCAGTCCACCGGACTGGGGACTTTTTCAAATCCTCAATCCCTCCCTCAAAGAAATTCAGTATTCTCTCGATTAGGGAATAAGCCTCAAGAGGAACGAAGAGCCAACCTATCAGGAGATTCTCTCCAAGTGACGGTTCTCCAAGAAGTTCCTGAGGGATCAAGTCAACGGAATGCCATGTCTCATCATGGACATCGAAGAAAACAATATCACAGAAATGCTGATAGAAAGAATTCCATGCAATATGCATCCATTAATGTCATCAATGCCATTGCTGCTGATTCACCAGATGAGGCTCAATCAGAGGGATCAGATGAAGAGGTTCCTGCTCAAGAAGTTGCGCACACAGACTTAAATGAAGAAGGTGTGCGCACACGTAATCAAAGGCTTACCCAAAATCTGGGTATTCCTTCAAGTAACCCACTTCCCCCTCTCCGAAAAGGATCCAATAAGGGGAAAGGAAAGAATCAGGTTACTTCTCACCCTTCCTCTGAAGGAGTTCAATCGCTCTCATTAGAGAAAAGGTTTGCACAACAGGAGGAAAAAATGAAAGAATTAAGAAGGTTGAATGCAGAACTACTTCAGAGTAGTCTTCTTCTTAAGAATGCTGAAGTCCGACAGCCGAAGGAATTTGTTGTAACTATTGAGATGGATCCGGAATATCCTCCTTTATCAGTACACCCTCAGAGGTCTAATCCTACGGGTCAAACGCAACAACGGTTGGCAGCACTACCATCAGTTGTAGCACCAAACACCACGTCTGTCCAAGCTCCATTCATTGCACCTACCCAAAACCAAGTTCAACCTGATGTTTCTCAAAAGTTAATAACTACTATTGAGTCATTAACAGCTCGGTTAGAAACTATGGAAGGGAAACGGGCGCAAGTTCAACCTGAAAATAATGTTTACCCTGAATGGGTAGATTCAATTTCTCCTCCATCCAGTTTTGGAAACCCTGTTTTCCCTACTTTCAATGGATCAGGCGACCCTGAACAACATTTGACGCATTACGTGTCTTGTTGTGATCCTATGATGGGAACTCTAGAGCAGCAAGAAGCAGTGAAACTCAGATGCTTCGTGTGAACCTTGCAAGGACCAGATTTTGTCTGGTATACAAGCTTTCAATCCCGATCAATCATCTGATGGGAGGATCTTCGTCAAAAATTCCTTCTTCAATTTAGCTCAACTTTGCCAAAAACGACAGTTTTCGACCTTACAAACTGCAAGCAAAGGTAGAATGAAAGAGTCTCTGATTTCATTGCTCGCTGGAAGGGATTAACGTATTCCCTGAGTTTAGCACTCCCTCATGAAGAGCTGTTTCCAATCTGTGTGACAAATGTGCGTGACGAATTACGCACACCATTGATCCCTGTGAAATACACAGGAGGGTTTCGAGACCTTACTTCAATCGCTCAGCAGATTGAAGATTCCCTTATACAGGCTAAGGTTAAATCTCGTGTAATTCCATCAGCTCCAGGAAGAAGAATGGGTAAAGCAGAAACTGCTACAGTTATGCTTAAACAAGCACCTGTACCTATATCTACTTCAAAACCTTCATCTTCTCGAAGGACTCCACCTCCTGAACGCCAACAACAAAGGCCGTTTCGTCCAAATGATCAAAAAGATCAACGATGAAAAAAATTTGAGGATTTGAAGAGTAAAACATACTCTTTCCGAAGTGATCAAGTTCCTGGTTACTTCATTTCAGCACTGGAAAATAATTTGGTTCAATTACCAGTGCCCAAGAGTCCAAACAAAGAAGGAGATGAAGACCGTCCCAATTATTGTCCCTTTCATCAAATGTTGGGGCATCCCATCCAGGAGTGTTTTGTCTTTAAAGACCTCTTGCAAAAGATGGTTGACTTGGGACAAGTCAAATTGAAGGGTTCTTCAGCTCATGTAGCGTGTATTACCGCTACAGATCCAGAGGAAGGAGGCGAGTGGCAGGAAGTCAAAAGCAAAACTGCGAAAAAATATGATGATTGGATGATCAGAAAGACAATCAATCGGACCCATTCCATTTTGCGAACACAATTGAAGAAGACAATTGTGTCTCCTACAAAAGCTGCAGTAAAGCCTCCATCAAAAGACAAATCCTCAAAAGGGCAGCACAATTCAAAGAAGAAAGAGGAATCAGAAGAAGATGAGTATGTATCAAAGCCTAAATTGTCTTTGACTCTGGAAGATTTCATGCCATCTACTTCAAAACCACGGGCACCGCCCCATCAAACGGCACAACCTAAACAGGCTAACCAGGCAGAGTCTTTATCATACGAAGAGTTAATCTTTGGTTCTGTTAATATGATTCAATTAACAAATCCATATTCCAGTCTTGATAAGCCTGAATTCCCTGTATCAAATAAGGGAATCCGAGGAAGTTCTAGAGGTTCAGGATATAGGGGAAGACGTGGATCTTTCCGAAGCCACTACTCCAATTCTACCCCTTCTAGCACTGTGTATGCAGCAGAAACTCATGGTAGAGCTCTTCAGCGGGCTCAAAAAGAACAAGCAAGTTCTTCTTCTAATGGCCAACTCAGTTTTGGCACAGTTATTCTAGAAGACCGATTAAAGGTTCCATCTTCTTTATCTCAGCGAGTAAATGGATCTAATCAATCTAATTTTCCAAAACCAAGGATGTTGCCAACTTCAATACAAGATGCATCAGCTTCCAAAGCATCTGCTTCCAAGGTACCTGCTAAACCGCATATTCCTATTGGGAAACACAGACCTCTAGATCAAAAGTATGATATATTGAAACACTTGGCCCAAGTACCAGCCAAGATATCAATTTTGGATGCTTTGAATCTGTCAAAAGATCTTTGGGAAGCACTCATCGAAGCTTTGTCAAGTCCTCAGGAGTTTGAAGCTGAAATTGCTGCAGCTGAAATCTATCTCATAGAGAATAATCCTGCAGAATGCCATGAAGTGATATCTTTTACTGATAAATATGAAGATGATGTTGTGCATGGGCACATAAAACCTTTGTACTTATCTGGAAAAGTCAATGGTGTAGATATTCGAAGAGCTTTCATTGACAATGGTTCAGGAGTCAACCTCGTGCCCATTCGTACACTTCGTCGATTGGGCCTCACAGAATCTGATTTATCTCCTTCTACCATGATGTTACAAGGATATGATAAAAATGAACAAGAACCACTGGGAGAAGTTACACTCAGAACTCAGTTTGGAGATCTTGTATCCAATTCGGATTTCATGATTGTTGATCAAGACTCAGCTTTCAATATCTTTCTTGGAAGACCCTGGCTACATCAACATGCAGCTATTCCTTCATCGTACCATCAATGTCTCAAATATTGTTTCGATGGTCAAATTGGAACATTTTATGGTGATAAGGCCCCATTCAAGACATGTGAGTCTCAATACATTGAGGCGGAATTTTATCACATGAAGGGAAGAGAAAAATCTACAATGAAGGAAATTACCAAAGTTAATGCTCCATATGGTTTGGAGAAAATTCCAATAAATCCATTTACACATGTGAGTACAAATTATGTGTTACCTATCAGTAAAATTGACAAAATAGGCCCAAATCAAAATACTCTTATGGAAAGATCCATAATGTCAATTACGACGATCGAGCCAGACAACATGGGAGAAATTGGTAACCTACCAAGCAGTGATGAAAGCATAAGTGGTGACATTTTCATTTCATCTGCTGAAGTCCAACAAGTCTATACTTCACTAATCAGGACAGAAGAAGTTATAGCAACACCAGAGGTGAATAATGATGTTGATTCTCAATCCATCATCTCCTCTTTATTTCCCAAAGAAGACCCTTTATCATTAATAGGGTCAGAAATGGAAGCTTCTTATTCAAAATGTGAAAAATTTGAAATCTCTTATGATCATGAGAATTTCGTTTTTTCATCTACTTTGCAAGTAGAAACAGAAGAAATAACACGTGATGAAGAGGAAGAGGAAGATCTTAGAGATGCTCCTCCAGCATTTGAAGAGGGTATCTCTACCACTGTGGATGAACTCAGAGAAGTAAATCTGGGTACAGAGAAAGATCCACGCCCCACTTTAATTAGTGCGGCCATGACCCTTGAAGAGCAAGAGATGTATATTTCTTTTCTAAATCAAAATAAAGATATTTTTGCTTGGAATTATACAGAAATGCCTGGGCTTGATCCTGATGTTTCTACTCATCATTTGGGTTTACCAAAAGAACATCGGGGTTTTAAGCAAGCCGCGAGAAGAACACACCCAAACTATGCTTCCAAAATTGAAGCTGAAGTGGATAAGCTGATCAAATCCAACTTCGTCATAGAAGTTCAATATCCCAAGTGGTTGGCTAATATTGTCCCTGTAAAGAATAAGAACGGACAAATTAGGGTTTGCATTGATTTCAGAGACCTTAATCGGTATTGTCCTAAAGATGATTTCCCAGTTCCGATTACAGAACTCTTAATTGATGCGATGGATGGCTATGAAGTACTTTCTTTCATGGATGGATATTCCGGATATAATCAGATCCGAATGGCCCCAGAAGATGAGGAATATACATCCTTCAGAGCTCTTCAAGGTGTGTTTTGTTATCAGGTGATGCCCTTTGGTTTAAAGAATGCAGGTGCAACATATCAACGCGCCATGCATCGTATCTTCAAACCTTTTTTAGGGAAGTTTGTTGAATGCTATGTAGATGATTTGGTGGTTAAATCCAAACAACGTTTTGATCACTTGGCTGATTTGGAATTCATATTCCACAAGCTTCGACAACATAATTTGAAGATGAACCCCTTAAAATGAGCTTTTGGGGTAACCTCAGGAAAATTCCCCGGCTTTGTTGTACGCCATCGTGGTATTGAAGTCGATCCTGAGAAGACAAAATCAATCCTTGGTATGTCACCTCCTCATAATTTGAAATAATTAAGATGACTTCAAGGACACTTAGCCTATATTCGGCGTTTCATCGCCAATTTGGCAGGCAAAAGTTTACCCTTTACCAAATTATTGAAGAAAGGAGTCATTTACCAGTGGACTGAAGAATGTCAAGAAGCATTTGATGTTCTCAAGAAATACATCTTGAGTCTACCAGTACTCATGCCACCTGTTGAGGGAAAACCTCTTATCCTCTATGTAACAGCTTTAGAACGATCATTGGGTGCCTTTATCGCTCAAAAGAATGATGCTGGGAATGAAAATAGTCTCTACTATCTCAGTAGAACTATGCTTGAAGCAGAAACCCGGTATTCGAGTATTGAAAAGTGCTGCCTAGCATTAGTCTTTGCAGTTCAGAAACTGAGACACTACCTGAAAAATCACGAGGTCCAATTGGTATCTCGTAATAATCCGCTCAAATTCATCCTTAGTCGTCCAATGCTTACAGGACGTCTGGCAAGGTGGGCGGTTATTCTACAACAGTTCGACATTCAGTATGTGTATCAAAAGGAAATTAAGGGCCAAGCTCTGGCTGATTTCCTGGCTGAACATCCTTCAATGGAAGACACATATTCAGATATCGAACTCCCTGATGAGGAAGTTTTCTCTATTCAAGAGAGTCCTCAAACATGGGAAATGTATTTTGATGGTGCTTCTAGAAGTCCAACAGGGAAGAAAATGGAAAATACTAAATTCAACAAAGTTGGTTTAGGAATTGTGCTCATTTCTCCAGATAAGGAAGTTTTACCTTATTCCTTTTTGTTGTGGGAAGGTGGTACCAATAATGAAGTTGAATACCAAGCTCTCATTACAGGCTTGGAGTTAGCGCTTCAAGCACAAGTGAATCACTTAAAGGTGAAAGGTGATTCAGACCTGGTAATGAAACAAGTCAATGGGGATTATGCCATCAAAAAAGAAGAATTAATCCCTTTGTATGTTTACGTCAGAGAGTTAATGTCGGAATTCCCTTCAGAACCGACATTTTCTTATGTCCCAAGATCACAAAATGCTCAAGCTGATGCATTGGCTAATATAGCCACAACTTTAGCAGATCCAAATTGGGACGAGACAACCATCAGTATTGCCCACCGTCATGCAATTTCACCTTATGTTCAAGTCAGAACAGAGGAAATTAATGAAATTAGTCCCATTCCTGAACCGTATGGTCATACTACAGGATGGATGTCACCTATCTGGGAATACCTTCAAAATGGAACACTTCCACCTGATAGAGCCGAGAAGGAACAAATCTGGCGACGTGTGGTCAATTTTACTCTTTATGATAGCCCAAACCACCTCGAGAAAATTCTCTACAAACGTGGTTTTGATGGAGTTCTCTTCAGATGTATTGATGGTGAAGAGACAATGGCTGTCATAAAAGAAGTGCATGCAGGAGTCTGTGGTGCCCACCAGTCTGGACATAGACTGTCTGATTAAATTCGAAGGCTTGGATACTTTTGGCCTTCAATGATACAAGATTGTGTTAATTTCACAAAGAACTGTCATTCATGCCAAGTATATGTCAACTTCATTCATCAACCTCCAGAGTTGCTTCATACAGCTAAATACTCGTGGCCATTTTCCACATGGGGAATGGATGTGGTGGGACCTTACCCTTCAGCTACGTCCAAGCAGTTTAAGTACATTCTTACTGCTACTGATTTCTTTTCCAAATGGGCAGTGGCAGTACCTCTCAAAGAAGTCAGTTCTAAATGAATTGTTAGCTTCATCAAGTCTAACATCATTTCTAGATTTGGTGTCCCTCATACCATATTGATGGACAACGACACCAATTTCTGTTCTTCTGAGGTGAAGAAATTGTATCAAGAATACAACATTAAGTCCAACCATTCATCTCGGTATCATGCGGCGGCTAATGGCCAGATAGAAGCCTTCAACAAGAATCTTTCAAATATATTGCAAAAGATGGTGGATAAAGATAAGAGGTCATGTCCTGATAAACTCTTTCATGATTTATGGGCTTATCGGACTACCACTCACAATGAAACGCGGTCAACTCCATATTCATTGGTATATGGAACAGAAGATGTCTTGCCAATTGAAGTTCAATTGCCCTCACTCAGAATAGCCATTTGTGATCAGTTATCTACAGATGAGCAATCCCAAAAACGGTTGAATTAATTGGAACAGTTAGATGAGAAAAGATTGTGCACTTTGCACCACTTGGAAATCTATCAGAATCGAATAGCACGAGCTTTTAACAAAAAAGTTCATCTTCTTTCATTCATTCAGGGAGAATTGGTATTGGTTCTCAGAACACCAATGATACCAGGAAAGAAGCCTCCCAAGCTTGAACCAAAATGGGAAGGACCTTACTCAATACATAAGGTCTACTCCAATGGAGCTTATTCATTAATCTCAATGGATGGAAAACTCATCACGACTCCAACCAATGCCAGATTTCTGAAGATATATTTTGTATAAACACAAAATATGGTCCCCAGAACCAAGACTCTTACAATTGGTTCATACAGCAATGGTCCAGTATGACCTTAAACTACAACTTCGTCCAACATGACGTTAAACTGTGTCACCTTCAATGTCCCCGCAACATGACACTAAACCGTGCGACACCAATTCATCCTTGCTATATGACGTTAAACCATACAGCAATGGTCCAGTATGACCTTAAACTACAACTTCGTCCAACATGACGTTAAAATGTGTCACCTTCAAAGTCCCCGCAACATGACACTAAACTGTGCGGCACCAGTTCGTCCTCGATATATGACGTTAAACCATACTTAAATGGTCCAGTATGACCTTAAATTGCAACTATGTCCTACATGACACTAAACTGTATTTTGTCCTATCTACATGACATTAAACTGTACAGAAGTTCCATATTTTGTCCGAGATGACATTAAACTATATTTTGTCCGAAATTACATTAAACTATATTGTGTCCTAGCAACATGACATTAAACTGTGTGGCACTTTCATCGTCCAGCATGATGATAAACTGTAAAAATTCCCCAGAACTGATATCCTCATATTGGTTCACCAGTTCGTCCTTGCTATATGACGTTAAAATATACAGCAATGGTCCAGTACGACATTAAACTGCAACTTCGTCCAACATGATGTTAAACTGTAGGAAAGTCCCTTTTTTGTCCAACATGACATTAAACTGTAGAAAAGAAGATGTCCCTGCAACATGACACTAAACTGTGTAGCACTAGTTCGTCCTTGCTATATGACGTTAAACTATACAGAAATAGTCCAGTATGACTTTAAACTGCAACTTCGTCCCACACGACATTAAACTGTGAAAAAGTTCCCTAAACCGTCTAGCATGACCTTAAACTGCACCATCCACAGTCCATGAATATGACCTTAAACTATTCGCATTTTTCGTCCAACATGACATAAATGGTGTGTTATTTTGTCCTTACTGCATGACATTAAACTGCACAGTCCCCCTTTCGTCCAATATGACGTTAAACTATTTTATCCGCATCGTCCTAACTACATGACGCTAAACTGTACAGAAAATCCTTGATATGTCCTACATGACATTAAACTGTATTTTGTCCCTGCTACATGACACTAAACTGTGCAGCACCAATAGTCCTAACTGCAAGACTTTAAACTACATAGTCCCTTTTTTATGTCCTACATGACATTAAACTGTGCATCGTTAAGGTTGTTATTACCTCTTATTTCTCACACCGAGTATGACTCACGTGAGCTTAGAGCAAACCTCAACCATAACACTCTCTTTGGGCCCCTAACTATGTGTAAGTCCCAACAACATTTTTTATTAGATCATTTTCCCCAAGAACAACTTGATCATTAATTCATTCTTTAATTGAACTACACGGACTTTGATCCTTGCCCTCCAGGCTGGGTATGTAGGCAACCTCCCAGGGTTCAAGCCCAAAAACAATCTCTTCACATCGGTTCACCACCATCTCATATGATGTTGATTCGTGAAACCGCCCCTGGAATCAATATCTTTACATTGATTCATTTTCGTCCTTGTTATACGACGTTAAACTATACAACACTTTTGTCCGGTACGACAATAAACTACAATATTCTTTGATTTCCTCATTTGAGAGAGAACTATTATTGACATTGATTTTTTTCAATCATGGTTTTCATTTTTAAAAGACTACGTGCATACATGGTAATGCCTAAACTTTTTATCTTAGGTTAAACCATCATTGCACTAAAGTCCCCTTTCACCCTTCACATGTATGAACCAAATTTGTACAAAGGGTAGTTCAAGAACTACGTGGGCTTGATTCCCATCCTTATGGGATACGTAGGAACGTTCGAGTATCCCTCGAATCCAACCCCAAGTCTTTTGGGCCTAACCCCAAATTTCACTTTCAGTCCCTTAGCTGAAAAGTCCTCATGAAACACACACTGTGTATTCATTATTATGGTCCGAATTCTATGACCCTAAACTAAGATTTCTCATACTTTCGTCCTGCATGACGTTAAACTGCATTTCAAGAACTACGTATGGCTTGATTCTCATTCTTATGAGATACGTAGTGAAGTCCAAGTTTCAATTCAGGACCCAGCCACAACATGATTATGGTTTTCATTGACCTATGTATCTCTATATACATTGGAAAATACCCATATTTATGTGTTATAATCCTAACCTTAAATATTTTCAGATCTTCATAACCCTTTTCATGACTTCTAATCACAAAAATGTCAAACTTCTGAGAATTCTTTTGCCTGACTATGCAGCACGTGCC
The DNA here is from genome assembly GCA_963277665.1 of Viscum album. Taxonomy (NCBI): domain Eukaryota; kingdom Viridiplantae; phylum Streptophyta; class Magnoliopsida; order Santalales; family Viscaceae; genus Viscum; species Viscum album. The sequence goes on along the minus strand of OY728150.1, from coordinate 1,284,354,111 downwards.
CATAGGTGGCCTTGCATAAACAGTCCACATAACAGACTTGTCAGCTGAAAGATGCTATTTATTTGACCAATAGGTGGCCCTGCATATTTCAACCCACTAACGGGTTTGTTAAATAATGGTAACTTCATTCTTGGTAAGAATGCCTCTTTTGTCCTTATTTGTCTTAAACAACAGTATGTAGGGATCCGCAAAAAATAGCCATCCTTAACATATTTGTCCCATATCCTTTTTCATGATCTGAAAGTATTCAAGTCTATGGTTTATTCTTCTTCCCTACGTTTGGGTCAGACCTTCGTAGGAGTGATATTCATCCAGTTCTTCGATGTTCTTGTTCGGAAATATCTTCTCCATATTCACGTACCTCTTTCCATACAACAAACTCTATACTTTAGAAAATTTGAATCTCCATAAGCTTTCAGTGGCTTTTAGCACTAGGAAAGTAAATTTCTAAGAGTTCTTTCGCCTGACTATGCAGCACGTGCCCATAGGTGGCCTTGCATAAACAGTCCACATAACAGACTTGTCAGCCGAAAGATGCTATTTATTTGACCATGCAGCCAATGCCCATAGGTGGCCCTGCATATTTCAACCCCCTAACGGGTTTTGTTAAATAATAGTAACTTCATTCTTGGAAACTACTTCTTCTAATGCCTTTTAGCTCTTTTTTCATATCATTCCCCAGATTCAAATATTCTTAAGCTATAATTTACATATTTTCTCTCATACTTGAGTGTGGTAATATGTTTTCAGATAAATTGTCAAAGAATTGAATCAATTTTAATCCATTTCGGTCAAAGCTATTTCGACCTTAAACATTAGCCCCTTTATGTCCGGCATGCATGACTTTAAACTGCCCACAAAAGACAAAGGAAATCTGAATAAAAGTCAAGTTCTAGCTCACTAAACATACGTTTTTGTATGATTTAGGTAATATTGAGCAATTAAGATATTCAAAGTTTGTAGGGTTATTTGTAATAATCCCAGTAAAAAATCAGACTATGCTTACTAGGCCCATTGGCTTAAGTAAATTTGAAGCAGGTAATGAAAGAATTCAGGTACAAATGATTGAAGACAAAAGTGTTTTTCATTGATACAAAAGAGTTAGAAGGACATCCACAGACTGGAGTCTCTTCTCTTTTTCAAGAATTACAAGAGGCTTTCAACATAACACTTCATTTGATTTACGGAATCCCGAGCTTCATCAGCAACCACCTGGAATTCATTCATTAAACTGGATACAATAAGAGATGTAGTGATACTAGCTCTTCTTGGAACAATTGTAAAAGGATGTTCTTGAGTGCGGTTTGAGAAAATTTTCTGCTGATCAAACAGTGACTCTGTTTCTGTCCAAGAGACTTGGAAGATGGATACATGGATTTGAGAATGGAGCATTGGAAGTAAAGAGCCATTTGGAGAGAGTACTCTTTTCAGATATTTCTCTAATGCCATGTTTGTCTTCTCTCCACCAACTGGCAGTGGAAAACATTTCAGCCCATGTGTTTGCCATTTTCATATCTGCAAGTAAATGGCATAGAGGAAGAACTTGATAGTTCACACCATTGTTGTTGCTCTTAATGCACAGCATAACCGAAATAGAGGAGTAGCAGTGCAACTGCATCTCAGGTGTATAATTGTTTGCATTTTGAACATTGAATCCTTGCAAATGACCATGACCACACAGAGGCAGATGGATGCTTTGTGGAAAATTAGGATAATATTTCTTCAAGTACTTATCCAAATCTGGGAGAGTGCTGTTACAGATATCATAGTAATCATGGACAATGATGTTCATAATGTCATCAATCCGCTTTCTAGACATTTCATCAGCCGTTCCAATCCCCTTAGGAACCACTGAATCTGCACAAAAGATGAATAAACTAACTCTTAAATGGGTTTATTTTTTCATAAAATTTGTGAAAGAAATTTGAAAAATGGTTAAGGCATTAAGTCGTGCAAGTCTAAACAAAAGCGCGCAAGTATTCGTGTGCCGCGCTAGTTTTTGACGCGCAAGTATAAACCGCGCAAGTACAAATACCTTTACAGTAGCGCGACATCAAGGAAAACACTAGAAAACAGAGCAACTTGCGCAGTCAAGATGACCTGCGCGGCGAGAGATCAAAGGTATGAGGTCCGGAAATCCAGATGCTTGTACGGAGGTGAGGCCATGTATTTATAGGCCAGGAGGCCTACCTGCGCGCTGTACCCAGAGTGCTTAAGGCCTGCGCGACGCAAACTTGCGCACCGCCCTCTGTGCAATGAAGACTTGCCCGCCCCCCTTTTCCTTTGGAGGGATTCGATTTCCGCAGAGTCAAATCCTCATTTCTCTCCGGATCCAACTCTGAGGGGGGACTTTTGTTGACGCTCCTTTTGTCAGAGAATCTAAAGATCGGAAAAGGGAATATCTGAGCTCAAAGTGATTCATCCTTTGAAGAAAACATCAAAAATTGACAAAGGCATGAACACAGGATCAAAAGCAACTGCACCGCGCAAGTTGTACCACTATCGCGCAAGTACACTTGCGCGACCTAAGTGGTAACCGCCCGGTAACCGCCCAGGGCCTTCTTTTGCCTATAAATAGACCCTGTGGGCCCCCCATTCGGGAGGATTTTTTTCCAGAAACTCGGATTGAAGCTCCCGATGCCCAAGTCTCTTCTCAAAGCTTCCGGAACACTTCTAAGGTAATTTATTACCTAGAACGGAAGATCGAAAGAGAAGAAGGAAGGCCTAAGTGTTGAAACTTATCAAACACTTGCGTGCCGACTTATTTCCTTAAATATAACTTGCGCATCCCTTTTCTGGAAGAACCTCAAGAGGATTCTAAATAGATTTATAAAGAGTCGCTCAAATATTATAATGATGTTTGAGAATCGCGCAAGTACCCCTCATGTCGCGCAAGTATACTTGCGCGACCAATACTTGCACGCCACCGCAATACTTGCACGCCTTTCAAGACTTGCGCGCCCCTACCTTTTTGGGTGCCTATCTTGACCATTTTACCCCTCTTAAGCCATCACACCTTTCCTTTTCAAGATTCAGTCTTCAAGACACTCTTCAAAGCTATTTATGGCATGATTTATTGATTTGACTTCCTTATCTGAAAGGAATTCTGTGGAATATCTCTCAAAGTCTAGTGATTTAAATATCCTTATGTCACTAAATATGGAGAGTTCATTCATTCAACCTCATCCTTTAAGATGAGAGAATCCTAATCTGGGTCTCCTTTTCAGGAATAATCCCCAGTTATAAATCCTTAATGTGGGCATCCTTCTTAGGAGTAAGCCCCAAGTCCTCTAATTTTGGGTATCCTTCTTAGGAGTAAGCCCCAATCTCAATTATGGGAATCCTCCTCAGGAGTAAGACCCAAACCTTAATCCCTAACTTGGGCATCCTTTTCAGGAGTAAGCCCCAATTCCCCTAACCCGGGCCTCCTTTTTAGGAGTAAGTCCCAGTCATAATCTTGGGTTTCCTTTTCAGGAGTAAGCCCCAAGCCCCCTTAAATTTCTCTTAACCAGTCCTAATTTACCCTTGATTTGGGTTTCCTTTTCAGGAGTAAAACCCAATCATAAGTCCCCTCCTAACTTAGGCATCCTCTTTAAGAGTAATCCCCAAGATTAGAGTGTTCAAATCTTCATGAAGCACATATAACTTTATGGACCCTGTTCATGGATTTTCTCCCTAAAAGTAAATCCTAAACCTTCATCTATCTGGGCAGTCATACATACATAAGCCCCAAACAATTTCTTATGATTGCATCTTTCATGGCACAATTGTCTAATTTTTACCAATACCTCTTGTTTCTCACACCGAGCATGACTCACGTGAGCTTAGAGTGTAAAAGTAATTATGACATTCTTCTTTGACCCATCAATCATAAACATCGTAATTCATTACTCGAACTACGTGGGTTCTGATTCCTTTTCCAAAACAAAGGATACGTAGGTAGCCCATTTATGGGTTCGATCCCAAATTTGAAATAATCCTTGTCCTTCTGAATGACGATAAACTTCAAGTGCCCCACTGAGTGGCTTTAAAACCATCCTGGTCATAATAATGACCAAGAGACTTTTATATAAATGTTTTGAAGGATACCATTGACCAAGAATCTCTAAATAAATACAGATGATTCTCTATTGATGAAGAACCTCGAATACATATAAAAGATTATCTAAATTTCTTGCATATTTAATCATTGATTAAAGGAAATCTCATTTTATACTTGGCAATGTAATAAGGATTCACGAACATAACTTAAATCTATAAAGAGAGTCCCAGAGTAGACAATAATTCCCCTCAAAAAGGTGTGATGAGTCCGACCTCCCATCCTATCGACCAATGAAAATTCCTAAGCCTCATTAGTCCACAAATTAATGAGCACCTACCTTTGGAAAGTAGGTCCAAACAGATGTGGAATCATTGGATGTTTCCGGTTCTACGAACAAACCCATTAGAAACCGATCAGAATATTTGAATCTCCCGTCCAGGAGGTCATCCCCGAATTCCGTGCGAAACACTCATACACACAGGCCTAAACTCATCGGGGTATACTTTCAAAATATTCTATTTAAGAAAAAAATCACATATGTTAGTATTGTTTATACGTAGGGAAAAAATTAAAATAGTCTTCTTACCTAAACCTGCCTCCAAAGACGATCTAATGTGTCCTAATGGATAGAATCCCAGTCACATGTGGTCAATGGAAATCAACATGGGTCACGTATGATATGACCCAAATGATGAATAAATGCAGGGGCATTCAGTCCCACATGATGAAATATCTCCTCAGAGGAAACATCAAATGTCATGTCAGAATTCAATGATAAAATGCCACGACCAGGGCCTCTCTTACGAGAGGAATAAGTGGTTGAGTCTGATCCTATTGAAAACAATTTTATATATAATTTGAAAGATGTTATACACACACATATATATATATATGTTTATAAATTACATAAAAAATAAACACAACTACATTCAAACATATATTGACCCTGAGATGTAGATGGCTCATATGGATGATGTGGATCTGCTACCTCTTCCCCTGACATGCCAGCAGTCATAGAAAACATTAGTTATTGGACTATCCAAAGTGTCCAAAAGATAAATTGGATTGTTTTAAAGAAAATCAAACATGTACATTTGTTAATCAAACAAAAATGGCTTGAATAATTATTTGTAAATGGATTTTTAAAAAATCAGAAAGTTAACAAAACAGATATAAAATTATGTACAAAACCAATCAATGCATAACCAAATTTCAGATTGAATTAATAAAAATTAAAGAAACTCATGAACCAAATGAAGAATACATCAATGGGAAGATACAACAACAATAACATAATGATACCAAAAGAGAAATCAACCTAAATATTTATAAATGAATAAAAATCCAAAAGTGAGGATTAAAACTTACATGGATTTATAAAATGGTTTGATAATTTATGATATCCTAGGACATTCAATACTGAAATAGTGGGAAAACAATTATACCTTTCATTAAACATGAAAATCGACCGTTTCTCCTTAAACAGCAGCTATGATCCAATAAATATCTTCTTTAAATTTAACTACGGTATGTTGATCAAGCTATTGGGAAACAAAGGTAATAGTCTTGGGTTCATCTTGTTCAAATAAAAAAACTCCTTTCCGGGACATTTTCACAACAACTTTCCAACTTGGATTCGAAGGAAAAGTAACGAAGAATACTTGTTTATCTTGTGATGTCAATATGAAATGTTCATTATAAACTCATTCATTTTTTTATAACATATAGTTAAAATTCACCAATGGAAACTGATATTGATCGACTTTACATCCACGTACTGGATCAACCCAATTACACTTTAACAATATGTACTTCAACCTGTGTACATATAAAACTTCAATGATGTCTATCAATTGACCATAGTAATAACCAGAATAAATGAATGGACAACTGATGCCACTGTTTTGTGCTGTTCATTTGTTGTCAACATATTTAATGCGAAATCAAAAAACCATTAGCATTTATAGATTTATAACGATGAGCCGTAATAGATAGACCCTCATCCAGTTGGATAAATTTTTCAGTTAGCATGGGGTCCCCTAACTCCCTCAGATTATGAACCTACATAATTCATATAATTCAATAATGATTTATGCAGAAATAAATTAGTATAATACTTCACTCATAATGAAAATCAATTTATACGTAAAAAATCCTTGAACCAATCATGAAATGACACATAATGAGATTGTTGAATTTGATACTCAGTCGCAGGATACATCTCTTCTTCTATCTCATTAATGTGTTTCCTGCAAATGATAATGTGATATTTAAATGATCAACTTATGCAAACAAAACATGTAAATGTTAAAAAAAAGTGATAAGACACTTACTACATTAATGGTGCAACTGATGGAGTATTGAACAAGATATATCGATGCACTTATATCCACTAGATGTTGTCCATATCAAGTGTGGTTCCTTCTCCAACTAGACCATCATGAATCCGAGAGGTCTTATCTAATTTTGTTTCAACATCTATAAGATATTCTTTACAAAAAAGTAGTACACTCATCCATCTAATAACCATTGGCTACTGATGCCTCTGGACAAGCTCTGTTGCATACAAATAGTTTCAATGTACTCAAATACAACTCAATAGGATACATCGAACTAAATTGCACTGGACTAGCAGCCATTACTTAATCAGTTATGTGAACTATCAAGTGAACTATAACATCAAAAAATGAGGGGGGAAATAGTTTCTCAAAGTGAAAAAGTGTAAGTACATTTTGGTCTTGCAAACTTTTCAAATCACTCATTCGTTGATTTCTTAAACAAAGCTACCCAATTTTTTTTACTCATCTAAATCAACGGCTGAACAAAATTCGGGGATAAAAAATCACAAATTAGGATTGGAATAAACTGTTGAAGTAGTATGTGATTTTCATGACTTTTCAACCCTTGAAATGTCCTGCTCATCATATTCACACAGTTTGAAATATTAGAAGAGTAACCATCAAGCACCTTGAGCATCTTAAAAATGGAAATAAATGTCTCCTTCTACTTTGTAGTCATCATATACTGTGCATAAGGCATATATGCCTTGTTTCCCTTAGATAACTGTAAATGAAACTATTTCCTTAAACCCATTTCTTTTAAATCACGACGTGCATTAAAATGGTCCTTCGATTTTCTATTGACACCTAAAATCGTCCACAATATATTATCACAATTTTTTTTTCAATGTGCCTGACAACCAAATTATGCCTTAGCATGTTAGTCTTCCAATATGGAAGACTATAAAAAATACTTTTCTTTTTCCAATTGTGACTGCGCTGCCTACCCGCAACACAAATATTACGTAATGGATGAGCCACCAAATTTTGAATTTCATATATCATGTGAATGTTTTCTTCCTCAATCTTTGATAACATTTAGAATCCTGTCATGATCTTTGGTGCTTGGATGAAATCTCTAGGACTATCAAATGCCACACTATCCTTTCTGAACCTATGATGAGGGGGGATAAAATGTCTGTCACCCATTTATGCCTATTTTTTGGAATTTTTAATCCATACAGATTTTTTACTTTTATTGCAACAAGGGAATGAAAATTCCCATTTCATACTCTAGCCTGATAAATTTGCATAATATGGGAAGTCATTGATTATACATAATAAAGAAGCTTGTAGTTTTAACATTTCATTCATTTAACAATCACAATTCATCACACCATCGCCCCAAAATTCATTCAACTCATCAATCAATGGCTGAAGATAATCATCAATATTATCCCCCAGACTTTTAGGTCCATCAATAAGAGTGGAAAGTAATATAAATTGTTGCTTCATACAAATCCATAGAGGAAGATTATATGGAACCAACACTACGGGCCATGTGCTATGATTTGCACCAACCATAGACTTGAATGGATTGAAACCATCTACTGCCAACCCCAATCGGACATTACGAACATCTTTAGCAAAGTCAGCCTTCCATGAATGGGAGTCTGCCGGGTGGGTTAGCATATCTCTTTCATGAATTCTTTCTGCATGCCATCTCAATAAATTATAAACTTTTGATGACATAAAAATCTTTTCAACCTTGGTTTAAGGGGAAAGTAACACATTTGCTTTACGGCAATCGGTTTCCCCTATATCGCAATCTGACTTTGATGAGTGTGATTTTCCCTGTTCTCTTTCCACCTAAAAGCACAAAAAACTGTACAAATATCCAAATGGAAAGTTTCCTTTCTAAAAAAATACAATTGTTTTCACATGCATCTATGGTATCATATGTAAAACCTAAGTTCTCTGTCAACTTACGAGCATGGTAATATGAATCGGTAATCTTAGCATTGACAGGAAGAACCTTTTTCAATAACACAAACTGAATGTCAAATGATGTGTCTGACCACTGATTCAAAGTCTTCAAATGAAACAACTCCATGATAAATGACAATTTATTGTAAGAAGTAAATCCAAGATATAATTTTATTTTTTCATCATCAAGTGCTTCATAAAACCACCTCAAATCACGATCTTCACCAGAGCGAAGATTTATCTCATCAGTCTCAAGATTCTGGATGTCAATGCCTTCAGGATCCAACCCACGTACCATTTTAGTAAGAATTTCAGGCATTAGATCATTCATCCTTGCATCAACATCCATCTGAACTGAATCTGTATTTTGACAACGAACATATTCTTCTCCATAACGAGTCTAACTCTTATAATTTATCAGAAATCCATTAAAAAATAGGTGCCCCTCACAATATCTCATGTGAATTGATATCTGTTAGCACATTTTCTATATGGAAAACTAATATAGTCACTTTCAAATCATCCAGTGAACTCAATAAACTACATAATTCCATTGAAATATTCTCTAGATGTTCAATTTGGAAGATCAATCAAACTCTTATCCATAATAATATATGTATAACAAACATTTACACAGGTCTTATTACATGCATTTTTCATATCATATATATTTGAAATAAATACTAATCAATTGCTTGTGTACCAATGATAAAATAATCAAATTATATCTATGAATAATAAAGAAGAGAATACATAATGGAATGTAAGTGAAATCCCATGTCATCGTCATCATTTGGTATGGTAAATATAATGATCATTCTATATTCAAGAGTCCCTAATCATATTTTGATCAAATAGTTAATACTTCACTCAAGAATATGTACAGTCTTCTCAAGCTCAGAGAAACTGTATCTTTGTACAAATAATGTCTCACTGCCTCTTGGATTCACACTACCTTTGTGCCATCAGAGGCAGTACTGAGTAACCATCAATGATAACAATCAATATCTAATTTACGAAAAACTAACTAATCTATATCTAGTATGACATCAAATATATACAATTATAGAACAAAAAATACCAATCTATCATGACTTGTGTTATCTCAGTCCAATATTCATGGAACATACATCATCTTATCATGCTCCCCCTTAAGGGCTACTGAGCCACAATAAGTACACCAATAACATTGGTACTATGCATAAAAAACACAATATAAAATATATAAATATTACATCACATTGAAATATGGAATATCATATAGAGTAAGAACATATAATATTAATAATAACATATAGTATCGAAACACACATATGTGATCAAACTCAAACATGTGTCTCATGGGCTATGCAAGCACACACATGTGGTCAAACCTCATACAGTTTCTCATGGAATACACACATACAAAGACATGTGATAAAACTCAAGAATGGTATAAATCAAAGAACAACACAACTTAATATTAATTAAGTCAACATATACCTGGACTCAAACATTGTATGTAACTTCCAAACCTCAAGTATAATGTGAAGTATCTCATACACACACTGTCAAGACACATTGTTTCATATTCACAGAAGCTTATATACACACAAACTTCCATTTCCACACTTTTTTATTCACACACAATATTCATATAATCTTCATGCATGCCAAATTTGTGCTATAAATTTCCCAAAATCAAAACTATTAAATGGAAATTAGGGCATACCTGATTGCGCTATAAATTTGGAAGGGAGGGGAGTCAAAGGTAGTGCTTTGAGGGAGGGGCGAGGCAGTGGAGGGGAGCCGGAGCCGGAGGCGATTCAGCGAGGGAGGGGACGGGAAGCGCCGATGGTGGTGAGCCGGAGGAGGAGGCGGTGACGGTGCGGTGAGGGTGGGATGACGAGGGAGGGGACAGAGGAAAACAGGGATACAGAGCGGATGAGTGATAATGACGAGGAGACAGACAACGGCTGTGCGGGGTGGGAGGGGAACAAGTGGAAGTAGTGCGGCAAGGGAGGGGATGATGGGGGAGGGGACGAGTGACAGTGGTGTGGTGAGGGAGGGGACGAAGAGGGAGGGGACGGGGGATGGAGAGGAGCTAGAGCGGAGGGTGGTGAGGGGACGAGGGGGGGGGGGGTGGAGGGCGGTGAGGGGATGGGCGTCGACGAGGGGACGGGTAGGGGAATCGCGGGGGGGGGGGGGGGGGGGGTTGTAAAGCCTAGCGACCGCCTTTGGGGGTCGCTATAGGCCACCAATAGCGACCACCATAGGTGGTCGCCCATGTCAGGGGGATTCAAAACCTATTTCTCTGGTAGTGTGTTTAGTGATTTTGGGGTGTCCTACTGTGTATTGTTATACTAACCCCTACATGAGATTATCCTGCATGTGTCATGTCTTATGAAGATGATGTACCTTTTGATGGTGTCCTAGGATGATAGTAAGAAATTGGAGCATATCTGGAGCTTGGTTTTGACTTATTCCTCACCCTTGGAGATGGTTTTGATTTTAATGTTTTTTTGGCTTTGTATTTGGTCCGTTTTTCAATTTTCATTACTTTTACTACCACAATCTACTATGGAATCCTAGATATATGCATTCATTGTTTCAGTTGTATTATATTTCAGCATTGTGTGGTCTTGGAGAAGTGTGCGTGTGTTCATGTACTTTAGGATAATACCTCCCGTTTATGGGATATGATTACTCAGTGCTATTCTCCAACCCCTGACCTATTGGAGGCGGGCTTTGGGTTGTCACGTGTTGGACCTCAGTGGGTTGGGTCATGACAGAGTGGTATCAAATGGGTTTAGTTCTACCGTAGGATAGGAGTTGGTGAGTTTGGTTTGGGGTAGTAATGCTGTATTTAGAGTTTGGATTTTAGGCCATGGATTCTAGTGTTGGTGCTGTGGGAAACACATCCATACACTAAGAATTTGATTTTCCATCATTCGACTGGGTACATGTAAACATTGGTTAATGAGATTTTTTGGTACATGCAACATATAGGAATGGTTGTGTTTTTCATGTCCTTGATTCATCTCCCCAAAATATAATATTTTGGTTGTGCTACATCTTGTTTTAATTTTAGAATGCCTCTATGCACACATTTTTCCAGGATTCCACTACGTGATCATGAGGATGATCTGACTAGTGATGAGGAATTAGTACAAGTGCCTGTACCATAGATAGAAACTCTCAGTGGTTTACTAGATATAACACCACCCATTGAGCAGTAGCTAGAGTTGTATGTACTAGCTAATAATGCACATAGGTTGAGTGTGTTACATGAGTTTCAGAGGTAGCGACCTCCCAGGATTCGAGGTGAGCTAGACCCCCAGGTGTCTAAGGACTATCTAGAGGCAGTAAATCACATTTTATACCATGTATGGATGTTGGGATATTAGTTGGTAGTCATTGAGGTGATTCTTCTTCAAGGATTTGATGGGTGATGTTAGAGATTGGTGACTCGATCACATGATGAGACAAATCTCTCTTGGATAGACTTTCAACATCTCTTTATAGAGGAGTTATATCCAGCCATGTTACAATTAGTACACATACATGAGTTTATTCATTTTCAACAAGGTAGTATAACCATGGAGGATTACTCAACAAGTTTTACTGACTTCTTTTATTACTCCTTGGATATGGCGTGAGACCAGTTCTTCAGAGCTTAAAATTTTGAGTGGGTATTGCACCAGGAAATTTTTGATTCAAAAGTAGCCCATTTCATTATCACCTATACTAGGGTTATTGAGCGAGTCCTATTGGTGGAGATATTTCTCGAAGACCATACACAAAAATGGGTGCTAGTAGTGGGTGCCTAGTAGCTGAAACCTCAACAGTAGGAAACCACTGATATTCATAGGGATCATAGTTTTTCAAACACTTGAGATGATGATCCCATAAATTTGGGCCTATATTATTGGGATCCCAGTGTGGATTGAATAATCTAAGGGAAAAGTGGTGTTTCTCATGCAATAGTTAGGGAAGTATAGCTTGGGATTGTCTAATTCATCATACAGCTGATCATGATATGATCAAGAAACTGACAAGATAGAGGCAGTGGCATGACTAGTGTGGTCTATAGGGAATAGGATGTGGAAGAGGGTCCAACATGGAAACAAGAGGTCATCTAAGGTTCAACTTATTACTACCAGTATCCCCAGGTGGTCCATGCCAAGCTCAATGAGTTGGAGGGCATGGAAAAGGACACCTATAATGTATAGAGTCCTATGACTCTGAGACTCCAGAGATGATACAAGGTATGATCCATGTATTTTATAATTTATCTATAGTGTTGATAGACATAGGTTAAGGTCATTTATTCCTTTCTACTTATCTAGTTTGAGACTTAGACATTCCGGTTGAGCTATTGGATCAGCCCTTACGGGTGGAGACTCCGATCGGTAGTGACTCAGTGATTGCGCACATGTGTCAATAGTGCGATCTGATGCTTGGAGGTGAGATTTTTATTTGTGATATCTTCATTACAAAAATGAGGCCTTACAACATCATCCTAGGCATGGGATGACTATCCACAGTTCATGCCCGGATTAACTATTTTAGGAGGAGAATGTAGTGTGTCCATAGTTAGGGAACAAGGTTTTTCTTTTTGGTTGAAAAGACCTTGGTGGAGTAGGATAAGGTCAACCATAGAAGAGTACAACCAATTACTCTCCAGTTGGATAACATAAATCTTACAGTAGCAGATTCTTTGGGATATCAATTTCCTATAGTAGTTGTGGAGTACGAAGAAATCTTTCCTAAGGACGTACTAGGTCTAGCTCCCCATTGAGAGATAGAATTCTGCATCAACTTTCATCTTGGGATGAAATTGATATCTTCACTAGAACATGAGATGGATCCCTTAGAGATTTTAGAGATGAGGATGTAGTTGGAGGACCTGAAAGAGAAGAGATTTGTGAGACCTAGTATTTACCCCTAAGAAGCCATAGTGTTGTTTTCCAAGAAGGTGGATGAGATCTTGAGGTTATGTGTGGATTACTAGCTCTTGAATCAGGTGGCTTTGAAGAATAAGTATCCACTACCAAGGATCAAAGACCTCTTTGATCAGTTGATATGAGCATGATGGTACTCGAAGATTGACCTTAGGCTAGGCTATCACCAGCTATGAGTATAGGATGAGGATATACTGAAGATGACATTTCAATGTTTCTACAGTCACTATGAGTACCGGGTGATATTGTCCAGTGTGATGAATGACTTAAAAATGTTCATTGGACTCATGAACTAGGTCTTTTATCCTTTATTGTACCAGTTTAGTGTAGTCTTCATTGATTAATTTCTAGTGTATTTGGTATCCGAGGTAGGGCATGTGAGACAGTTGAGGATGGTCCTGGACACACTCCAAGAGTAGAATATTTACAAGAATCTCTCAAAGTGCTAGTTTTGGGTTTGAGAGGTTGAATTTCTTGGAAACCTCTTCTCATAGGCTAGAGTACTAGTGGACCAAACGAAGGTTGAGGTTTTTCTTTCTTGGGAGCCACCCAAGAGTATTACTGAGGTGTGGAGTTTCCTTGGGTTCATATGGTACTATAAGAGGTTTGTACCTGACTTATGCAGAGTTTCATCACTGTTGAAGTCTTTGAATTGAAAGGGAAAACCTTCCATATAGAAGGAAATGTTCCAATAGTGCTTTTAGGATCTTAGATGAAGGTTGAAAAGTACACCCATCTTGAGATTTCTAGAGGAGGGTGTCAAGTACGTAGTGTTTTTAATTTCATTAGGGAGTAGGCTTGGTTGTGTGCTGATATAGAGGCATGTGGTTATTGCCTATGGTTCATGCCAGTTGATACTACATGAGAAGAACTACATAACCCATGATATTGAATTAACATAGGTTGTTTTTTCCTTAAAGATGTGGCGACAATACCTGATTGGAAAGTGGTTTATCGCTTACTCTGACCACAAGAGTCTCAAGTATATCTTCTCTCAGAAGGATCTTAACTTGAGGTAGAGGCAATGGCTAGAGTTCCTCTAAGAATATGACTTTGAGATTGTCTATACTCCTGGGAGGGGAATTTGGTGGCATAAACTCTCAACAGGAGATATTATTCTCAATTAATGGTTGATGCATCATAGTAGTTAGACTCATTGCAGTTGTCCATTGTGGATTGGATAGTGCTTCATATCTTTAATCGATGGTTGTTACCCCACTAGTTTTAAAGTGTGTCATGGATTCTCAACAAGGAGATACCGAATGTGAGACCTTGAGTACTCAGATATCCACCAACAGTAGTACAAAATAGGAAATTAATAGTGATGACATTTATCAATGCTATCAAAATGCGATGATAAAGTCCATATTTATTAGCGCTAAAATAAGCACTGATAAAGGGTAACATTTATCATTACTAAAAAATGCATTAATAAAGGGTACCCTTTATCAGTTCTTCTTTTAGCACTGATAAAGGGCACCATTTTTTAGTGCTTTATTTTATCACTGATAAATGGTACCCTTTATCAGTGCTTTATTTTTAGCACTGATAAAGGGAACCCTTTATGAGGGCTTTATTTTTAGCGTTCATAAAGGGTACCCTTTATTAGAGCTTTTTTTAGCGCTGATAAAGCTCCAGAATAAAATAAATAATTAAACAATTAAAAAAATATTAACAATTTTATTAAATAAATAATTATTGGTAAAAATGAATAAAATGAATATATATATATATTAAAAATTAATAAATGTTATATATTTAATATATAGATATATAAAATGAATAAAATGAAATATTAAACAAATAAAAACGAAAAATGAGTAAATTAAGAAAAATATTAAACATTTTATTAATTAAATAATTATTGATAAAAAAATAAATTTAATATACATATATATATAGATTAAAAATATTAATAAATAGTATATAGTAAATATTGATATTTAAAATGAATAAATTGTAATAATTAAACAAAACAATTAAAAATAAATAAGTATAATATATATATATATATATTAATTATAAATAGTAATAAATAAAATATATTAAATATAAATATATAAAAAATGAATAATATGTAACAATTAAAAACATATTAATGTATTATACATTTTTAATGTTGTTTGATTTTCCCATTTAATATATATCAAACATCATGTGTTAAATTGATTTCAAACACACACACACACATATAATTAATGCATTTTTATATACAATGAACACACAAATATATTTACGCAATTAATGAAATATTATATAGAAACACATACATCTAATATTAATGTAATTTATTTAAATTTTAGTATATTTTATAATTGCATTATAACATGATACATTTAATATATTATCTTTTTAATCGGTCAATTTTATTTATTTATTTTTAATACTACTATACTTATGGTATTATTTACTCATTTTTAATATTTTTATTAATATTTCTATTTCATTTTTGAATTTGATCATTTTATATTCTTTATTTATGAATATCTTATTATTTTCATTAGAACAAAGTTATGATTAAGAGGAGGCACTAATGTAGTAACTAAAGGTGGGATGGAGTTCCCATCTCCATGGGTGTGTGTGAGAGGTGTGGGTGCTCAAGGGAAACATCGATCAGTGTAGATTATGATGAGCTTATGTAGACCGTTGATGAGGCTATCTGCTAACGTCGATGAATGGGACACCCCTCTATGATTGTGGTTCCTTCGGCTGCTTCAGGGCAGTTGGGTGTAAGAGGTTGACCCTCTCCAAATCCCCTTCCACTTCATCCCCTCTCCCTCTTGCTCGGTCTCCTCATCCCAAAAGTATCATCATCGCTTGGGGTCCTCCAGATCCTCATAATCTTCTTCTTCATCCTCCTCCACATTCCATTCCTTCTCCATCCTATTTTGCCTTACCTTTTGGTGCCATTATGTCCGGAAACAAGCTTATCATAATTCAAGAAATCTGGAGAAGCTTTGAAGGGCTTCACAAATGTCTTGAGATTTCTCAAAAGTTGACTGCTTTTTAGATCATCTTTTTATCAGGTTGTCCTTTATTGAAATGTGTCGCATGAAATAAAGATGATCATGATCTTTGATTCCGTAATTTCTGATGCACTCAGTGTCAATTAGTAGCTTCTGGCTGTCATAGGATAAACAAAATTGTCCCCCAACATGTGACCATGAAATTTTTTCAGGTCCTTTCCTGGGAAAATGACTGAAGACCCTCTCTATCGCCTACTTGAGCTCCACAATGCTAGCTTTTGCTGTAACCTCGACATCGTAGCAAGAACCATCCAATTTTAAAATGGAAAGCCAAAATGGATTACTGAGGAAGGTTATTATACGAGAAGCTCTGGCGAGGGAGCCCTCCAATTAGCAAGGAGGGGGAGATGCAAAAAGTATCGCTACTCGATCTGCAGCCACGGATCGAGGGATCCCTGGTAAAGTATGAATCGTCCTCAATCTGAATGCTTTGCATTGTCGAAACGATGAACAAAAACCCTAGAATGTGCGATAGCCCGAATCCTAATGAGTGGTGCATGGAGACGTAGAGCATGAATACTGAATTCATCACTGTGATTTTCTATAAAGATAGATCAGTCATATTTAATAATGTATATTTAATTAATAGAACTTACCCATTTTTTAATATTTTTAAAGTGTACTCATTTTGAATTATTCAATTTCACTCATTTTTAAAATGCATGTATTTAAGATTATATATCCACTAATAATTTTAAAAATATAATTTAAATTAATATTTGTAAATAAATATACTTATAAATGTATGGTTACTATATTAATAAATTTGAATATTTTTAATTATTATAAATAAATAAATATTATTTTTGAAATAAGTATTTATATAATTATAAATAAATAACTATATATATTTGAATAATTATAAATTATATAAATTTATTTAAATAATGTACTCGGTGAGACTTGAACTCACGACCCTTCCGAGACTCACAGGGGCAGCTATCACTAAACTGCACCCTGATGGCTATATATATATAATTATATAAATATAAAAATATAAAAATATAAAAATATAAAAATATTTTTTAAAAAACTATTATTCATGTATTTATAGATAAATAATTATATATCTAAATAATTATAAATTTTTAATAAATATATTTAAATAATTATAATTATAAATCCTTTATCAGTGCTAACATTTTAACACCAATAAAGCGTTATTTTAACAACACCTTTTTATCACTGATAAAGTTCGATCTTTATCAGCTTTAAAAAATAACTTTTAAAAGAAATCATTATCAGCACTAAAATTTTAGTGCTGATAAAGATGAATTTTTAATGAATTTTTAGGGATGATAAATCTCTATCTTTATCAGTTCTAAAAAATAACTAATAAATATTCCTTTTATCATCACTTATCAATTTAGCCCTGATAAAAGGGATATTTATCCACACTTTTCTAAAAAAACGATAAAAGTATCCCTGATATATTTAAAAGAACCATAACCGTGACTCAGTCACTCGTGATTCTCAAGCTCTCACAGAAATCCACTATTGCTGACATAACTCCCCTTCATTCCCTCAGACGAATCAAGGCTAGAATCCAATGTATGTTATTTTCTACTTTTCCTCTATTGTTGTTTGATTTAATGGGTTCTGTGGTTTTCATTTTTTATGATGTTCTTAAACATGAAAACTCTACATCTTATATATATATATATATATATCTTATAATTACTTATACCTATGCTACACAACCCCTACTCTGTAAACTCATTCCGGCTTCATACGAGACCACTGTGAACTGTATCTCTATATACTATTGCAACTAATGGTGATTTTATTGCTGTATGAATTATATTATTTCTTGTTACCTATTAGGTAGTGTGGTTTCTCATTTTTTGAATCTTTTTTTGATAGTATTACATGCACAAAAAGATGAAAAAATGTTGAACATTATATTGGACTAATTTTAGAGGGAATGTTATTTGATATGAATATCATAAAGTGGGTTCATATACAAATTATTTGAACGTGAATGGTTTAATCTAATTCAGGGAACTAAAGTTTAAATTTTCCAGTTTATATTGGTTAACATTATCAACATTATATGTAAATATAATTTAATAAGGAATATACTATTTATATTTTCATTGAAATCAAAATAAGTATAATTTTATTTTGTTTTTTATTTAATCCAAACTCATGATTTGTGATGTATTTTCAAGAAGAGTCATATTTATAATTTATTGAAAGGTTACTATTATTAATACATTTACTGAAAAATCAATTCACTAAAACATTATATTTATTAGAGAAGATAATATTCAATGGGTTAGGGAGATCATTAAAGGGTATACCATTTATTTCCATAATTAATGAATAGTTTCCAATAATTTACCATGTCCTTTATATTTATAATTTTTTAAAATAAAGTGTCAATTTTTATAAACTAATAGTAAATAGATTTATGAATTTACTTTATTTTACATCTGAAAATGAAAACATGTCATAGAACAACACACCAGATCCGATTCTAGTACAAGAGTTTCCATATGTGTTGTCATCTATAGAAGATACTATATATGAGTTTACTTTTCTATCAAATTATTTTATAAATAAATTAATCTCTAAGAATGAAGTTACCTTATTTTAAAAAAATTATTTTCTTTATTTGTGTGTGTTTTTTTATATTATCAATAAATTTCTCTTTTAGAAAATCATAACATCACAATATAGTCTGACTATTCATAACCTGACATGAGCTGAATCAAAATGTTACTCAACCCTCAGGACCATCAACCAACATACAAAGGGTTGATAATAAATATAAAGTGTTCATCATGATCTATGAGAAATAGTTTAAAAAATATCTCACATGACATGTTAATATATGTAAAATAGTATGTAGTATAATCCCATGAGTATAAATGCCTACATAAATAAAAAAATAACAATTTGATAAATCCTAGGTAAAAAAATCCTATAAAAAAACCATCCTAACATTGATCATAAAAACACCACAATACTCCACTAGATATCATTTGATAATATATCCCTTATAATATATAATCAATCCTTGCAACCTTCAAACCAACGAAACATCAACTACATGTGAACCAAGATGCAGATAAAGTGATTAGGTAAAGTAACTAGGTATGTTTTATCTGAGGGTTTTCCATGCCCATGATTGACATAAAAACTGTGTATATCATTTTAATTTTATGAAAATATTCCTAATTCATGGTAATAGAAAGAATAATACAACACATAATAGTCATAATAAACATAAATAAATTTTCATAAAAAAGGACCAAAGGTTTTACAAATAAGGTTGTGTAAATATAGATTCATTTTGGTAAGATGGACATAGAATACAATACACTCCATGCATTAAATTCCACATTTTCATGCATCTTGCATGAAATTATTATTATATTAAACAATGATATAATAATTAAATACTCTAATACAACTAACCTTCACTACATTTTTTTAATTCATCCTCAAACTCTCGATTTCCTTTAAAATCTTGATGATAGATTATACTCCCTCTTTCAAACAAGACTTCCTACCATCATTGTGGTTATAACGTTTCTTGATGAAATACCTACCACTCAGATTGTGTTCATTTATATCCATCAAGGCCACTACAACTCTAACTCTCAAAGGTATTCCTTCAATAATGGGAAGAGATCTCTAGCCCTATTTTTAGCTTCATTTTAAGGATACCTTCTCTTGGTATATTCGATAAATAGTTAGTTTTCAAACTCTCCCATCCATCTCACACCAGTCCCACCATAAGTTTTTATCTCCTCTAAGGCTTTATAGAAAAGAAAATTTTCATAAGAAGTGGAAAACAATAAATATTTGTGAGTAGAAGTAAATTAATTTGATTGAAATTAATGGGGATTTAAAATTTCATTCCTTCATTTTTGAAATGTAATATGTTAAAATACATAATTAAAATTGCATTTATGTAATTTTTGAACTTTAATGGATATATAGCTCTTATATTTGAGATATAGTCAAGGGAAAATGACTCATAACATAGGTTAGAGTCAGTGAAACTCATTGGTGATGATTTAATGTTCTTATAGCGGGGTCATAGATCTTTGATCTACTAAACAGTTATTGTTTTATTTTGTTACTTGAGACTCATACCTCATCTATTCTATGTTTTTTAACTACTCTAAGCATTATTCATCCAAAATGATCACTCGTACTCAGTATGGGATTAATTTTGGATAGATTAGTTCAAGAAAAATAGGTAGTTTTCCAAAAGAATATGGGGGATGAATGTCAAGGAACAAAATGAAATAATAACTATTTGGGAGGTATTTAATCAAGGTAATTTGGAACCACAATGATGAGAGAAATTCTAGTTTGAAAGTGGGAATCCGATATATCATCAAGAGATGGAAGATAATCAATAGTTCCCAAACAGATTAAATAAAGGTAGTGGAGGTTAGTGATACTAGAGTATTGAAGCATTATATCTCTATTCAAGTTAGTAACAATTTTCATACAAGATTTATGAAAATGTGGACTTTTATTCATGGAGTGTATTGTATTATTATTATTAAAAAAATTAATTTTTTGAGTACTTATATCGACAATGACTTCTACACATGATGAAATTACCAATCTTAAGTAAGAATAATATGTTTATGATGAAACTTCAAAATTATTAGGGGATCAAAAACATGTTTATGAAAGAAAAACAATAATGGTGTTGTATCACAGTGGTGAATAAAATTATCAAGGCATGAAGTTACGGTATAAAATTTGAGGTTGGTTGGAATCAACAAGGCCAACCTATTGGCCCCAACAAGTTAATGATAATTAGTCATATTAGGGTCACAATGAGGATGAATGTGCCAATTGATATTCATTCATGCTGAAACATCTAACTTGTAATGAAGGAAATCCTTTGAAAATATATAATAGAAATTTTATGATATACATTCTCTATTTTACTGAAAAATTATATAATGAAATGTTGATTTAATTTTCATTATTACTTACAGAGTTAATTTATTTTAGAATATTTAAGTAAGAAATTTATATTAATGGCCACTATAAAACCCCCCAAAGGCTTCCAAACTCTTCTTATGAAGTTAAAAATTAGGGATGATAAGGTGAAAGTAAAACCCCACCCAACAGTTTGTTATGAACACATTATAAAACATGAAACATAGACTGCTTTCATCAATCATTGCAATGAGAGATCATTTTAGGCTCATTGTATTTGATAATATTTTATTTGAAATTAGTTCTTTTATCCAACTTCATTCAAAATTCTAAATTTATGAAACAAAAAAGAGTTTTGAAAATAAGACATGTGCATAAAAACCAATGTAACCCTATCACAAAGAAAAGATGGAGTACACTTCATTAGAGAGTAAATTGGTCTATATTTTAAAAAAATAGTAAACGTTTAATTATGTGATATGAAACAACATATTTTCCTTTATTTATATTCATATTGATGAATCAAAATCTGAATCCACTTCCATCCCACATCATATGTTATGGAATGAGGATTGTGTAAATATGGAGGGTAAATTTGTTGATGAAAACATAAAAAAATGAGAAAAACATGTGTAATTATGACAATACTGTAATTTTTTATGATATATAACAATATTACATAAAAAGTTATATTTATGTTCATATTTTTATATGGTTTAGACACAAAAATTGACAATTGACTTACTTAAGGACAAACTAATTTCAGTCGATTTGAATCGGTCTGAACAATATGGTCGCATTATAGGATTGGGTTTTGGACTCTATCCTAGAAAATATTTTGAGAAGATAAAACCACATGAAGATAGATATAATTTGATGATAAGATTTCAGAAAAAAAATATACTCACTGTAAGATATTGTTGTTTGGTCTGGTTTGGAAAACCAATGTATGAGAAATGATCAGTGAAAACCAATGGTGGAGAAAAGATCCAAATATGAACCAAATGATCCCACTATCTTTGATGCTTGTCATTCCCCTAACCAAATATCTGATCTTTGGTAATCAATTTTTTAATTAATCTTTCTCCTAAATTTGAATCAAAAAACTTCAGAAAACTTTATATTACTAAAATTATGAAGGTTATGGTTGTATGTGATTTATATCTATGAGCACCCATGTACTGCCATGTTGTGATGAGTATAATGTATAATATCATAGGATATAAGCTTCACCATAAATACCTACAAAAATATCACATTAGAGGAGGGATTTAGGTAGCTCATGAGCCGACTATTGTGTTTCATGTTACACTTTATGGTTTAGATATTACAATAGTCAATGATGCTATTGGAGATTTCATAGCATGACCGTCTAATCTTAAAATGATACACGAGTTATGTATAAAAACTTTTCAAATGAAAAACCTATAATGGTTGGTGATAAAAGGTTTAAAATTAGGTATGATATAAAATACGTATAAATTAGTGGAGAAATAGAAGGTCGAACAAAATAATCTAGTGAATCAACCAATAAAAAAATGACTTTCCGAGAGTTGCTTATCCTTTCCAGTTCCAGAGTTAAAATTTATTATCATTAAAACTTCATGAAGATAACACATTTAAAGATAATGATATTTATTACATTGAATATGAAGAATAAATATATGGAATTTTCTTCACATATGGAATTAGTCTAGAGAGTCTAAATGAGATTCTCAAGCATGAATGACTAGGAATCTCAGTTGGGAATACACAAATAAGGTACATTTTCATAATACATATGTACAAATTGTGAGTTAATATGTTTATTAAAGTTAATAAAAATTCATATTTTATACAAGAGTTTATATTAAAATTATATAAATAGAATATCATGTGAAGCACGATTTGGATTCATCAATCCCTATATCATTTCTACGATAAAAATTACTTTGAATGATGAAAAAATTTAGAATAAAAAAATGAGTTACTCAAAGAGTTTAATAAAAATGAATATAATGATAAACTATTTCTGATGTATATAATGAAAAATTAAATCTCTATAATCTATTCACATAAAATATATTTTTAATTTTTTCATTACTTAATATTTTTAGTTTTTTTAGGGAGCAATGGATATTGATTGTAGTCAATATGAACACACTGAATATTAATTTTTGAGTCCAATTCACAGATATCAAACCAAATGACCACACATGATGTGTATTGTGAATATTTAATACACTAAAATAAAAATTTTATAAATAAATTTGAATTATACATTTCATTATACGTTTTAACAAGCATTTTTTTTATGATAGGGCAGTTGCTCAATATCGGTTAGAACATGGCACAAAATCGGTGTCTGAAGGGATAAATCCTATGAATTACTAAAAATGGTGACAAATTAAGGTATATATATAAATATTTAACTATAAAAACATTTAAAAATAATTTAATTATTTGGGAAAATATTTTTACTGTGCTAAAAACATGATAATTTAATTGATTGTAGATATTATGTTTGAAAATTTATGAGAGATATCATAATGAATGAGAATACCATAATACCCTATATGTAATTTAAAAAGTCAAATACAATTTCATTAAATATATTTCATTATAATTTGTTTTTAAATATTTTATCAGTACTATCAATATTTCTAACAACATAGATACTTAAAAAAGAAATAATGTTTTTGGAGATGGGTGGGAAATGTAATTTTGGTCAGAATGTATTCCATCCAAATATTTGGGTGATTACCTTCTATGTTTGTGATCTAGTATGATTTATAACCTTCAAAATATATTTGGGGTGTGAGTAATTAGTGTTATAATTCTTATATATCATTTTTATCTCTTTATTAAGGATACATATAATCAATGAAATCAATTTGTTTAGAAGCGCTGAACTACAAATAATAAAATTATGGGGAAATAGTTGAGGTAGAGGGGGAGGTAGAGGGAGAGGTAGAGTTATATTCAAAGTCAGAGATTGATTTGGAGGAGGATGTAGAGGTGAATACTAAGGCAAAGATCGAGTTTGAGGAGGAGACAAAGAACTAGCTTGCAAACAATAAAATTGTTAGGAAATGAAGTAGAATGAGGATCATACCAAGATTGTGTTTGAGAAAATTTTTGGAAAAGTAAACACAACACATTTCAACTAAGATAAAATCCATTGTACAAGTGTTTTAGGTGGATTATTGTAATAATGTTTTTCAACACTTTTTTAAGTGATTTTATAAAGTGTAGTAATCCACCTATTAGAACATTTTGTATTGGAAGCTTCAATTTCTCCACTAGTGTTATTGGCACAACATCTGTACAACCCCCAATTATCAAAGAGGTATATAATCCAACTTAAATGTTTGAATAAATATGTGTGTAATAAACCAAAAAATTTATAAGGTGTATGAGATAACCTTTGGAAAAAACCAGCATTGATATATCGCGGTCATAAAGGATGGATTATGTCAAAGTGTCCATTATCAGTTTAAAATTGACATTTTAATACAAAAAAGTTCCACTCACTAAAAATTAAAAAAACATGCTCAAATTGTCTTAATAATTTATAAAATGTATTTATAATTAATTTGTGATGTTTTTGAATCAACCCCATGTCAAAACCACATATGATGAAAACTGTATAACTAAAATTCATGTTTCTAGTTTAAAATGACATTTTAGTAAAAACGAAATGTGGCATACTCAAAACCATGAATAACCATTCAGATTGTTTTTATACTTTTGGAAAATGGTCCATAAGTCATTTTAGATATATTGGAATCATATTCACCTTAATATGATACATGGTGTGACTCAAAGTGCATCTTTTTTTTCAAAATTGACATTAATTTTTGTGAAGAAAACCTTTGACATACTCAAAATAGCGCAAACACATTCAGATCATTTTGGAACTCTATTAAAATGACCCATAATTAATTTGTGATATGTGGGAATCATACGCACCTTAATCAGACTCACAATTTGATTGTTATGACTCAAAGTGTCCATTATTAGTTTAAAATTGACAAAATAATACAAAAAACCATCACTCACTGAAAACTAGGAAAATACATATGGATTATTGTGATAATTTAGGAAAATTATTCAAAATTATTTTTTTTGGTTATGAATCAGTATTAGGTCAAAAATACACACGATACAACCTATATGACTAAAAGTGCATGTTTTCAGTTTAAAATGAAATTTTAGTACAAAACCTAAGTGGTGTAATAAAAAACGAAAGAAAAACATTCATATTGTTTTGATACTTTAGGATAACAATACATAAGTCATTTTAGACATGTCTAAATCATCTAGACATCAATCTAATGCATGTTGTGATCGATATAACTCTAAGTGCGTCTTTTTATTTTGAATTGCCATTAATTTTAGTAGAAAAAACAACTAACATAAACAAAACTAAGAAAACTCAATAATAATATTTTGTTACTTTAGTAAAATGATAAATAATTATTTTTTGATGTTTAGGAATCAACCTCACCTCAATCTGACACATGGTGTGACCAGTTGAACTCAAAGTGTCCATTATCAGTTTTAAATTGACATTTTAATACAAAAAATTGTCACTCACTAAAAACCAATAAAAATGCTAATATTATATTGATATTTTAAGAAAAAATTTATAATTAATTTGAAATATTTAGTAATGAGTCTCATGTAAAGCCCACACATGATAAAACATGTATGACTAAAAGTGTATGTTTCTAGTTTAAAATGATATTTTTGTAAAAAACCAAATTGGCATACTCAAAACTAAGGAAAACCATTCAGATTTTTTTGATACCTTAGGAAAAAATTCATAAGTTATTTGAGACATGTTAGAATCATCTGTACCTCAATCCGATATATGGTGTGACCACTATGACTCAAAGTGCATCTTTTTATTCAGAATTGTCATTAATTTTATTGGAAAAAACAATTGACATACTCAAAAACTGAGAAAATGAATTCATATTATTTTGGTACATTTAGAAAATGATCTATAGGTCATTTTTGATATGTAGAAATTATACTCACCTAAATCCGACACATGATGTGACCAATATGACTCAAATTTTCTGTTATTAGTTTAAAATAGATATTTTAATACAAAAAAGTGTCACTCACTGAAAACTAGGAAAACACACTTGGATTATCTTGATAATTTAGGAAAATGATTCATAATTAATTTTTGAATTGAAAGAATTTTTCTCATTTCAAACCCACACATGATGCCACCTGTATAACTAAAAGTGCATGTTTTCACTTTAAAATGAAATTTTAGTAAAAACTATAATTGGCATACTCAAAACACGGAAAAAATCTGATTTTTTTTTATACTTTTGGAAAATTATACTTAGGTCATTTGAGACATTTTGGAATTAATCACACCTCAATATGGTGCATGGTGTGACTGATATGACTTCAAGTGCATCTTTGTATTCAAAATTAACATTAATTTTAGTGAAAAAACAACATAAATAATCAAAATTGAGAAAACACATTCAGATTGTTTTAGTACTTTAGGAAAATGATATATAAGACATTTTTATGTGTATTAATCAGACTCACCTCAAATTAACTCTTGGTGTGACCATTATGACTTAAAGTTTCCATTATCAATTTAAAATTGACATTTTAATACAAAAAAGTATCACTCAAAGAAAATATAGAAAACACACTCAGATTGTCTTGATAATTTAGTACAATGATTCATAATTCATTTTTTATGTGTAGGACTAAGTCTCATGTAAAAACCACACAAAATGTGACATGTATGACTAAAAGTGCATGTTTCTAGTTTAAAAATACATTTTACTAAAAAAAGTGGCATACTCAAAACTAAGGAAACACTGCAAATCCTTTTTTTCCATTTTCTGAATAAACCACTTCATGAATGAGTGGGAAACTCACAATACTAGATACAACATTTAAAAAAATACGAACATAAAAACCATAAAGTCTTGAAAATTCACCAAGGAAATACATTCATATTGTTTTGATAAATTTTTAAAATGATCTATAAGTCATTTGATAAGTTTAGGAATTAGCCACACCTCAATCAAATGCACAGTGTGAAATATTTGACTCCAAGTGTGTATTTTTATTGAAATTTAACATTAATTTTAGCAAAAAAACAACTGACATACTCAAAACCAATAGAATTCTTTCGTATTGTTTTGGTACATTAGTAGAATGATCCATAAGTTATTTTTGACTTGTAGGAATTAGCCTCACCTAAATCTGAATCACGGTGTAACCGGTAGGACTCAAAGTGTACGTTATGCTTTTTAAAATCAATATTTTAATACAAAAAAGTTCCACTCACTCAAAACCAAGAAAACACACTCGTATTATCTTGAAAATTTATAAAAATATTTCATAATTCATTTGTAACATGTAGGAATGGTTATCATGTCAAACCCACACACGATGTGACCAATATGACTAAAAGTGAATGTTTTTAGTTTAAAATGAAAATTTAGTTAAAATAAGTGGCATACTCAAAATTGGGGAAACCCATTTGTATTGTTTTTATACTTTATTAATATGATCTGTAATCCATTTGAGACCTTTTGGAATCATCTGAACTTCAATCTGATGCACTATGTGACTGGTATGACTCAAAGTGCATATTTTTATTGAAAAATAACATTAATTTTAGTGGAAAAAAAACAAATAACATACTCAAAACCAATAAAACTATAGAGACCTGAAGCTTGACGTACATGGATATTATATTACTTTTGCGGAATACTTAGTACATAACAAAAACAGACACACAAGGACCGTAATAGTTTCGTGTCTTTGGAAACTCAGAATATAATCTTCTAATCGTGGTGAAAGATCTTCAACATCTCCCATAAAGATGTTCCCCTTTTTTTTCATACCTAAAACTTTTCTTTATATCCTGGGGAAAAGAAAACATAAAAGGGGTGAGCTCAAATGCCCAGTAAGGGTAAACATAGAGAACATAAAACAATCCATAAACATTTGAATGAAAAAACTTGAACATAAAATCTAAACATCAAAATCTTGAGCAAACACATGAATCTTGGAAGTACATAAGGAATATATCATAAGGGAACACCAATCATGATAAAATATCTTGGGAATAAAACATGTAATTGTGGAAACCATTAAGCACATGTTATGATTTCCATAGTAGCCAAGGCATTGCGGGCAATACCATCTTAGTGGACAAAGTCCCTTTCTGAATCGAGTTCACTGCTCGTTTCATTCCTGTAACACTAACCCGGATTAACTTACTGTTCCATCCATGTCTATCTCATGAGATATAAATCTTTACCCAATGCATTGGAGGGAGATATAGGTCCCACCCATCTCATAATTAAATCATTCTTACTTGTTCCACAAAATAAACATACATCATTCATAATAACCCGACGAATAAAATGGGTTTCATAAACATAATCCCATCATCACATAATCCATATAAAAGAAATGGATATCATTTCATAATAAGAAAATTAAAACCATGTAAATCATAGAGACGTTATACTTGAAACATACACATATGAAATAATGACATCTTAGATGGAAAAATTGTTTTGATAAAACACTTGAAATGAATTCTTGAGGAAAATATCCTTTCTTCTTCAAAATCAATTTCTCTTCACAAAACGTCATGAAATTTTAAAAGAAAGAGATTTTGTTGAAAATAGTCATGAAATATTTTAGAGTAAGCTTCATGAAAATAAGGATTTATAAAACCGTAAAAATCCTTTCATGCCGTATATGTTAAAAAACATTCTTCTCGTGCTTTTGTCGGAAAAGTCAAAAAGTACCTTGTAGGGTAAATAAAAGAAAGATTACTTCCATACCATGGGGTAAAATTAAAAATGGGTAAAAAGGAATTTAAACATACATAAAAACACTTTTATAAAACATGGACATGGATGATAGAAATAACCCCAGTAAATACTTATGAATAAGCAATCTCGGATAAAAATGAGATTTGCAAAATTATCCCTTACCTTAGGTCTGATATGCTTCGTACATATCCTAACCTCCTATATAATGATTTAAATAATTTAATTGACTTATTAAAGAATCATATTCATTGTTATGATATCATATATGTTTCACTTATGACTTTATATTACCCATTCTTGTGTAAATTTCATGTTAAAGCAGCGTTTTGGGTAAAATCATTTCATTTATCGTATGTGTTTCGACTTGTTGTTCTTTATATTAATATTTATATCCTAATTTACATAATTCCAGAATTTGAAACATGATTGATATATAATATATATTCATCATATACATATATATATATATATATATATTATATATATCGATAAAAGGAATGAAATACACCGTTCATGGAGACGGTAGGCCGTACATACGCATGAACGCTGTTTTCGTTTCCTTATTGAATTGAATGAAACTAAATATATGACATACATATATATATATATATACATAAATACAGTATCATTATTATTTCATATATTTCATGATTACTTATTATATATACTTTATAATCATTTATTAATGGTTAATCATTGAGAATGAATCTCATCGCATCGTGGAGACGGTATTCCGTACGTATGCACGAGCGATGATATCGTTCACATGATTATTGAATAGAATTGTAGTGGATGGTATAATATATCCGAATCAGTATGATGTTATAATAACCATATATATTTATTATTTACACCATTATACCCATCCATGTAAGGTGTTGGTGGAAAAATAGATTTCACCACGGTGTGGAGACGGTATTCCGTACGTACACACGCGTGGTGATTTCGTTTTCCGTAGGATGGATAGATGGTGAAGTAGGGTTGTTTCATACTTATAATAGCATATCAGTATATGAGTTATACTGATGTTATTACTTCATAATGAAACAACTAAAGAAGAAGAAGTGGAAGAATAAATAAAGTTGAAAGAATCGGTAACGGACATTACCTCTTCTTTGAAGCACCTCTTTGAGACCTCCTCTTAGGGCACCAAAATTGGTCTTTGAAGAAGACCAGGACCTCTAGGATGTTTCTAGAGAAGTAGAGAGAAGAAATTGGCAGGGTTTGGCCGAGCCTGAAGGCTCAAAGTGGTGTGAGGAAGAGAGGGAGGAGGTGCCCTTTTATAAGGGAGGAGAGGGGCTCCTTTGGAAAAACTAAAAATATTATTTTATTATAAATCCATATTCGGTTTTAAATAGCTCCAAATTGATTTATTTCGAAGATAATGTGGTGATGGGTAGAAATAATCTCATAAAATAGAATTTGGACAACTTTATTTTACTATTTTAACCTTATCATTTAGATTTGACTTTAAGTTATATAATTTTACTTTTACCGTGTCTTTTTGGGTTCTTACACTATAAGGTTAATGGACTTACAATAAAAAGCCAAACGAACCCCAAGTTGTTTATTATTAATATATATAACCTTATATAAGTCATTTGGCCGAACATTAGATTTTTAGGAATAAAATAACAATTAATAATATAATATTTGTTTTAAAAACTATTTTATGTCAACTTTGACACTATTTAGTAATTGATTTTTGTAAAAATCATAACAGAATGATTAGTTCGAAAAAAGTTAATTAAATCAATATTAAGATGTCATATTAACCTAGAAAATTAGTGTAATTCATAAAAATTCTGAAATTACATTTATTAGTGTATTTATAACATCAATTATGTCAATATTTCATTAATAAGATAATTACTGCATCATCTTTGTGTCATAAATAAATTAAATTATTTAATGTCTAAAAATTAAAAATAAAATACCATTATGTAGGAAATCGCTTTATCTTTCTAATGAATATTTATAGTCTAATTTATCTCATTTATAACCCTATATTAAAAATTATTTACTTATTAAACTTTGATTCTAACTATTTTAACCCTTTTTAAATAAATTAATAATAAATGTCCTAATCTAATCCAAGTGGGCCTAAATGGTCATATTTCATTCCTAAGATAGTTTTTGGTCGAATTACATTTATCCAATAAAATTATGACATTTTTAGGGTAATAATAAAATATTTTTTACCCATAATTACCTTATTTACTTTTAATCGTGGTAAAAAAAGTAAAAAGTTACTATTCACCAAAAATTATTTTCATCTCATTGAACCACATTTTACTTACTGACATCAACTGTGTCTCTCGGATTTTTGAAATTCCACTCACAAAAGCGGTAAAATTATGTTTTATGTGAATTTGGAAATTCTCCTAGGAGGTGGGTAAAAGACGATCAAAAGTTCAATAAAATTTTTATATATCTAAAATTATTATAAAATGACTCTAATGAATTACATTTAACTTATATAGGTATTATGTGTTAATTTTGACCTAAAATAAATTTAAATAGAATAAATATTTATTTAAATAAAAAGTCGGTTTTTAAATAGTAACCTAGTGTTTTCACTATTCATCAAAAATTGAAAGTTTTCAGAAAAATACCAAAATTTCACCCTAAGATAATTTTGATATTCCAAATCCAAAAATGAAGTCCATTTTGAAATATGAAATTTAAAAAATTTCAAAAATTGGTTATTTTAATTCATAACGGCTAGTTTTAATAATATTTTAATAGCATAACGTTGTTTAGTAAAACTCGGTATTGCGTACAACACACGCTATCAAAGAAGGTCATGATTGCATGTAATGAAGCCAAGTTAGGGTTACGTGTTGTGCAAGACTCCTTTGTTGTAGCGTACAACACAAGACATCAATAAAATTAAAAAAAATATTTTTCATAAAATCTCGGGGTGTTACAAAAACACATTTTAAGGTTTTTGTTACTTTATTAAAATGATCCATACATCATTTATGATGTGTAGGAATTAGACGTACCTCAATCCAACTCACGATGTGAATGATATGACTCAAAGTTCCCATTATTAGTTGAAATTTGTCATTTTAATACAAAAAGTTTCACTCACTGAAAATTGGGAAAATATGCTCAGATTGTCTCGGTAATTTAGTACATAAATTCATAATTCATTTTTTGTCATATAAAATTCACTATCTTGTCAAACCCATACACGATATAACCTATATGACTAAAAGTGCATGTTTCCAGTTTAAAATGACATTTTAGTAAAAAACATAAATGGCATACTCAAAAATGAGGAACCACATTCATACTATTTTTATACCTTATTAATTTTATCCAAATTTTATTTGATACATTTTGGAATGAGATGAACCTCAATATAATTCATAGTGTGATTTTTATGACTCCAAGTGTGTCTTTTTATTCAAAATTGACATTAATTTTAGTGAAAAAACTGACATAATCAAAACTAAGTAAAAACATTTGGATTGTTTTGGTACATTAGGACAACGATACATAAGTAATTTTTGATGTATAGGAATCAACCTTACCACAATCTATCTCACGGTGTGACCGGTATGAATCAATGTGTCTGTTATCAATTTAAAATTGATATTTTAATTCGAAAAGTGTCACTCACTAAAAAGAAATAAAAAACAATTATATTGTCTCAATAATTTAGAATAATGATTCATAATTAATTTTTGATGTGTAGGAATCATCCTCATATAAAACCCACATATGATTCGACCTGTATGACGAAATGTGTATGGTTCTAGTTTAAAATGATAATTTATAAAAAACAAGTGGCATACTCAAAACAGAGGAAAACCATTCAGATTGTTTTGATACTTTAGGAAAATTATATATAAGTCATATGAGATGTTTTATATTTATCCACACCTCAATATGATGTATGGTGTGACTGGTATGGCCCTAAGTATGCATTTTTATTCAAAATTAAGATTAATTTTAATGAAAAAAAACTAACATACTCAAAACTGAGAAAATGCATTCAGATTGTTTTGTTACTTTATGAAAATGATCTATAAGTCATTTTTGACTTGTAAGAATTTGAAACACCTTAATCTGACTTACGATGACTCTAAATGTGCCTTTTTATTCAAAATTAACATTAATTTTAGTAATAAAAAATTTACATACTATATAATAGTGTTTTTCTTGTATTTGGTTAGGAAATTTTATATTGTTTAAACTCTTTATTTGTATATGATTTTGTAATTTTTTTGGATGTTTTTTGTGCTCTTTCTGGTCATGAAATATATTATTACATGACATGATATACCATATTTCTAGTGTTGTAGTGTTCTGTAGTATCACACTGTAGTATTTACCGATATCGGCACAACTAAATGCACTGATAAAGGAGTCCTTCATCATTGATTATAATATGTTGACAAAGGGTACCTTTATCGATGCTTTTAATAGTGATCATAAAGGGGCCATTTATCAGTGATAATTAAATGCGCTAATAAAATCCTTGGATTTTTAACTATGCTGCAGTAGTCAGCACTCAATTAGCAATGATAAAGGACTATTCTAGTGCTATTAATGGCCTCTTTTATAGTAGTGGAGACATGCTCCTGATGGATATTCTTAATGTGGTGGGAATTATATCATTTTCATAGGATGGAAGATGGTACCTTTGACGTTACAAGAGGAGGTGTTGCATGAGTTTCATAAATCCCATTTAGCAGTACGTCCATGTGTGGAAAAGATGTACCGAGACCTATAATGTCAGTTTTGGTGGCCAGGTTTGATGAAGGGAGTTGCTGAGATTTTCTCTCAATGTCTAACTTGTTAGTAGGTGAAGGCTGAGCACCAAGTTCCGATAGGTTTAGTTAAACCCCTTGAGGTGACATAGTGGAAGTGGGAAGGGATATCCATAGACATCATGATCGGATTACCACATACATCCAGGGAACACAATTCAATCTAGGTGATCATAGACTGACTAACCAAGTCATCCCGCTTCCTAGCCATTCAATATTAGAGTTTAGTAGAGAGCTTGGGATGCCTCTACATAAAGAATATATTCCAAGCCCATGGGGTTCCCTCAAAGATAATCTCTAACTTTGATGATCACTTCACATCTTAGTTATGGAGGCAATTATAGTAGGCTTTCAGGACTTAGTTTAACTTGATCATAATGTTTCACCCCCCAAAATGATGGCTAGATAGATCCGACCATCCAGGTCTTCGGAGACATGCTGCGAGCTTTCATGTTGGACTTTGGGAATAGTTAAGAGGATCAAATACCTTTGGTGGAGTTTTCATACCATAAAACTATTATTATACAATAATTATGGCAACAATCAAGGCTTTTTATGGGTGAACTTATAGGTTACCACTTTGTTGGAATGATCCAGGCGATTCAAATATCATGGGCCTGAAGATGAAATGAACTACAACAGAGAAGGTGATGATTATCTAGGAGTGAATGAAGACTTCACAAATCCATCATAAGTCTTAGGTGGGTGTATAATAGAGACATGTGGAGTTATAGGAAGGAGTCCATGTGTTTCTGAGAGTCTGGATTGAGGATATTTGGCCACTATGACAAGTTATCTCAGAGATTCATTGGTCCCTTCATGATAATTTGTAGAGTGTTTAGGTGGATTACCGCTTATATCTACCCTCACAGTTGGACCCAGTACACGATGTCTTCCATGAGTTGTAGCTAAGGAGGTACGCGCATGACTCATTGTATTTCATTATATGGGGTGATATGGACATCAAGGATGGATCTACCTTTAGAGAGTACCTGATGGAGATCAAGGATCGATAAGAGAGGATCCTTCATGGGCATTCAATCCCCCCTTTTCATGTCCAGTGGTAGCATGAGAATCTTTAGGAGAGAACATCCGAGAAGGAGGCCCTGATTCGTGCTTATTACCCACATCTTTTTATGTAACCATTGTTTTAGATTTTTAAGACATAAATAACTAAGGTTGAGATAATGAAACATCATGAATTTTCTATGTATTATTTTTAGATATTATAAGGATTACTTTTGAGACTATGCATTGAGATGATGTGCAATTTTGAGGTCTAGTGTGCCCAAAATAAATTTTTAAAAATATATTAAATAGAACATGCACAAAGTTTTACTAAAAGTTATATAACACCCAAATGGAGTCCCAAATCATAAATATGAGGGTACCATTTAGATTAAAATGTCGTTTTTACCATAGGCACCACATAATCATTGTTGGTGCGGGATGTTTGTGAAAAAGTCCTTGTGAGCATAATTAAATGAAATAAATAAAATAATTAATTTATTTTGTTATTTTGACTTTGTAATTTTTTTTCTCATATAAGTGTGCGGATATGTATTTTTTTATCATGGTTGACCACTAAAACCTATAGATCTAGGATCCATTAGAGGAGATCAGTCTTGGAAGAAGATGGAAGATCAGGATTAGATTGCAGATTGTTGCACCAATGAAGATTGTGGATCTCATCAACAATGATAACACAACTGTTCTTCATCAATGATCAATCCAAATTCGTGATATGATTTTTTTCTTTTTATTTTATATACCATTATTCAATCCCAAGAGAACATAGATCAACTCCATGAATTGAATTGATTTTTTAATCATTGATAGATTTAATTTTGATTGAATTGTTTTGTTCATTTAATTTTTTATCCTCTTCATTAATTCTCTTCTACAAAAATAGATCAAGTAAAAATGAACAATAGACAAGGTTAATTCCTAAAATTTTATGTTTTATGTATTTATCCCCAATTTATTCTTTCAATCATCATTTGTAATCCTTTTGGACAAAATTTTGAAAAATACTTGGTTTCCGATCATTGTGTGGCCATTTTTCAGTGCAATGAATCGAAACCATGGGTACAAAATGTGATGGTGGTTTCTTATTGAATATCACTAGTGATAGTGGGATTATCAGGGGAGAATGAGACCAAATTAAGTATTATTCATCTTCCCATGCTGTAGTATAGAAAACCGATGTAGGAGGTGGTTTTTCCCGATTTATTTTGAGGCTAGATTCTAGCGAGTGAGTAGTGTCAAGGCTTAGTCAACCTATATCCATGATATATAGAGTGTTTTTTTTTGGAAATCATGGTAGATGTAGCATGCGTAGAGTATCATAGTAGAAGCCTCAAGATCTACAAAATCCCAAGCAACATGCCATATAAACCGGTGTTATATGCCATGTAAGGACTATTCAGTGGTGAATCGGTTTTTAGGTTGAAGATAAAGATCGTATGGCATGTGGCCCCTATCACATGATGTTTGACCCATTCCATGTGAATCAACACGTACTTCAGATAGAACCTAAATGTTAGTTAAAGTACATGACCATATGGCATGTTGTATACTTGTACATGGGCACATCATGGTGTACATGGGTCAGTATACAACCATAACCACCATAAAAAAACATGTAAAGGAAACAAGGGAAGGATACCATGTGTCTCTACAGACCATTTACTCCTTCTTCATGCTGTGTACATGAAGAATATATTCTCTATGAGGCTCTTCCACCTAGGAAGGCATGGGGATAGCTGGACACACCGTGTACCCCTTGGAACACACCATATATCCTATTAAAGAGTCCTTGTGGATCTTAATTTAATTAGTTTGGATAAGTATAGGTTCAGTTTATTTACCTTGGTACTTTCCCTCAAGGGTAAAATGTGAAATTACATCCATATCACTAGATTGTGATCCCCTCTAGAGGATGAGTCTTAGATAGAGTCGTGGTGTCCCTCCTTGAGACTAGAGTGTGATCATATATTATCCTTTGTTCCTTGGGTGGATTTTTTGGAATCAACATGACCTCCTTGAGAAGAGAATTTATCCTCTATATAGCAATCCATATTGGTAGGGTTTTTGGAATTGTTGGCATATGATCCCCTACATAAGAGGTTGATCAATATTGGGTTTGTGTTGTCCCCCAGTGGTTCTGACCATGACCCCCTATATGTATATCAGAGCATTCTTAGAAAAGTGAGATTTCATTGGCTGGCCCCAATGAGCTAGAACTCTTTATTGAGTTTCTTCGATGATATCTTGTCTCATAGAGTTGATTCTCCTAAAATGAGAATTTCTTAGAGATAAGTTATGTGGATGGCAGTTGGTTATGACTTCCTGGTGGCATGGTTCCTTTCCTGATTATATCTTGGTGTTTCAATTTTACATTTATTTTTATATATTGTATTGAGATAACTATACTTGGTGCTTCATGTTTAGTGTTTTCGAGGTGTCATACTGAGTATTGTTATACTCACCCTTGCACAGGCTTTTCTCGCATGTATCATATCTTATACAGAAAATGTCCATTTTGATGGGGTCCTAGGAGGACAGGGGGAGGTTTGAGCATAAATAGTGACTTATTTTGAATTATTCCATTCCCTTAGAGAATTTTAGAATTTTATAGTCTTTTATAAGTGTTTTATTTTCCCCCTTTTTCAATTTTATGTACTTTTACTTTTGTACTTTGTTGTGGAATCTTAGATGTATGAAAGCATTGTTTCAATTGTTTTACATTTCATAATTCTATGGGCGTGGAGATGTGTGCCTATTTACATGTACTTTAGGATAATTCATACCATTTGGGAGATATTTCTACTCAGCATTGGTATCTATCCCCAGGCCTATTAGAGGAAGGATTAGGGTAGTCATGGGTCAGACCTCGGTGGCTTGGTTAATAAAAAAATTGTTATCGTGATTTGTTATATTTAAAGTTTAGCATGATTGAATTATTGTTTTAATACTTGATATTGAACATCTGGGTAAGACCCTACTAATCCTATTAGATCACACTCTATATATCTCTTAGGTGGTGTGTAGACCTGGGTATGTCTTTCAATATAGGGAAAGGTAATGCACCATAGTGAGGTGGTGAGGTTTTCGGTCAGCTAAGTTGGATAGCTAATACAGAGATGGTGGGAGTCATCCCACACTATCACTTGGATTAGATAGGTTTTCATGTTTTGGTATTCCTTTTTGGTTAAACCTGTACTTGGAAATTATTTCTACTCTTGTGTTGTTAATTTCCACTATTTTTTAGTTATAGAATATATTTACCCTTTTTATTTTATGGTCTATATTGTATATATATTTCATGTTGTGACTTCAGGTTGGGTGAAATCATTCACTCTATATGTTGTTTTATTATCAGGTGATTGTATCCAACCCTTGGGGATCAGAAAGGCCATTTGGGTATGTGGTGTATCAAGTCATGTACTAGTTTAGGCGGGTATTCAAGCCGATTCATTACAATATCCATCCCCATCATATTATATTCGAAAAAAATAACTATAATACCTTATGTATTTTTTGAAAATTATGTAAATTTAACTAATAATGAAACATTTAAATGTTGATGTTATGTATATATTAGTTTTTTAAATTCTTCAAAATCTAAAACTCAAGAATGTACAGAATTTATTTTCAGGCAACTTAAATGATTTATAATTGATCTCATCCATCTAAAATGATCTCAAAATGCTTAAAATAACTTTAGAAAATTCATAAAAATATTAATAAAGTTCATAAAATTTTTTCCCAATAATTTTTATGATATGAAAACTCCATTTTATTATTTAAATAGTTTACCACTACCTCAAATAATTCATCCTTATATTTTAGCAATTATTCTAAAAAATATTTCATTAATTAATTCCTAATAAATATAAAACCATTATAACCAAAACATTGCATTTTATTTAAATCCATTTGATGCTCCAACTTTTTTAAAAAATTCTATTCATGAAATATCAAATAGAATCGTCCTAAAATTATCAAACATCTTTTCCAAAATTCACTAAATGAATATTCTCCTTGAAAGGATCATTTATTATTCTCCAAATCATGAATGGATCTATAGTATTATATATATATATATATAATTCTTTTATTGCATGTCCTCATATGTTGGGTCCTTCACAAGCACTTAGCCTATATTTACATCTCAATATCTTCATTTATTATTGAAAAAATACATCATTCACAACCATTTAGAACTTCAATATACCCCTTTGGATTTGTTTTCAATACCTATTTCAATTTACAACTAAGATAAAGTCAATATGACCCATTTATTATTTCTCCCCTTATAGATAATAAATACAAAGGTTCAATATTATGGGATAATCATACACATCTCATTCTTTATTAATCAACTCTAAGTCTATGTAAGCTAGCTTAGTGTATAAAACAAGAGAAATTAATCTTGATACAAAATTTGTCTATAAAACACTGCAATGTGTGATACTAATTCATAATTCTTATTCAAGGAGATATTTAATAAAATTTTCAATTTATCTCTTTCACTCATCTTGACAGACACATTAAAAACATTCAAGGAAAAGTAGGTTTCTTCACCTTCTAAGTTTATTTTATTCCTTGACCAGTTCATAAAATTCTACCCCTTAAAATTTATAATTAATTCATATCAAAATTAGGATCTAAAAAGAGTGAAAAAATACCTAAATTATACCATTGCACAAACATTTGGATTTTTACATAAAATATTTTTATTCTATAAGTTTTCTCTACTCAAGGGGTAAACCCCATAAATCCTCATAATGGATGATATTATTTTAAAAGAAACTCTAATAATATCTTTATGGTTCCTATTAAGGTGTTGCGAGGAGTTAATGATAAAATCAATCCCTAATGAATATATCATATAGATATAACATGATCATAATTTTTTAGTTCTCCCTAAAAATATATGCATCACCTTCGATTACATACATAAGGAAAAAGAAACAAAAAATATATTTTATTTTGGTTACCTATCATTTTTTTATTTGTGTGAGAAGCAATGTTGAGGTATGTTTCTCAACCTAGAAACCATTTCTAATTCAAATCAATTTATATAATAACTCTTCATCAATCCTTATAATTTATTTTTACAAATAAGAACCTACTCGAGAAACCTAGTATTCTTGTTTTTTAGGCCCCAATTTAAAATTGGTCATCTCACATCCACATGAAAAGAACAGTCATTATCTTATACATGATCTATAATCTTATCCATTTAAAACAATATTGGATATATTATGACATGTTATTTTAAAAAATTACTATATATATATATCATATTTTACACATTAATTCGCAAAAAAAAATTATGTTACTCCTCTTTGGAAACTACTTAAGTTATTTATCATGGATTTATGCCACCAAAATAATTCTTTCGTTTCTCTCACAGATTGATTCTCTTTTTTCCCTAAATTTCTTCCTCTAATGCTAATGTTTAAGAAATTATTTTAAAGTTACATGATGTGGCATTTTATTTTTTTTTAGTTTCATATCTTCTTTATTGTATCCTCCATCACAATATTCTTCTTGGGTGTTCTTTATTTAATAGTCTTATTTTATTTACACCCCAAGGAATACCAAAGATTATTTATTTTATTTATTCTCATTTTTGTGTTATTTTTTTCTTTAATAGCCTAAGGTATATTATTATTTGTTGTATACCCTAAATCATTATCATTTTGACCACTTATGTTTCAATTTTTATAAAAATTTTCAAGACATTCAATTTTTTAGATAAAAATATTTACCTTTTAATGTGGGCCTTAAATAAACATAGTAGGATATCTATTGACTGTAGGCTTACTCCCACTTAATGTATTTATGCTTTATTTTCCAATGATTAACATATTATGCAAGAAATAAATGGATTTTTGTCAAAACCTTCCACAATTCCAATAATAGCCAACAAATATTGGTTTTATATTTTGATTACTAATCTATTTGGTATGAAAAACATGTTATTTTTAAGTTAAATAACCTTTATTTTTAAAAAATTTATAGTACCACTTATTTTGATATTTTTTATATCCACCATTTTTATTTTAGTGTGGTTATCATAATTTTTCTCTACCAATATATATCTATAATTTATATTATAACCCAAACATTTTTTTTGTGAAAACAATATTTTATTGAGAAAGGGTTACCATTTTTGATGTGATTACAATGGATTTAACTCCATATGATTTGAAACACTTATTTACACTAGAATGAGTCTTTTTAAAGAAATAAATTATAAAAAACATAACTAGAATCACATATTTTATTATCCTCTTGGGAAGAGTTGTCTTATGTCACTTTTGGATTTCTTAATTTTAATTTCTACTCAACACACTTCATATAGAGGGTATTATTCTCAACCTCATCCACTCCCACTATTTCTTCCCAATTTCTATTTAGCTCCTCAAAATAATTTTCATGCATTTTTTTACTTTTTTTCAAGGTATTATCAAACTATTTTTTATCCATGAACTCTAATTAAGTATTCATAACATATAAAATATCTTTATGAGTTTGTTCCATTGAATAGATTCTCTCCTTAATTTTGTTGTCTTATTTTTCTCATCACAAGTATTTTGATATTATTATTATTTATAGGAATATTATTCTTTAAATAACTATAATATTTACTCCTTGGACTTCAGATCTTTAGTGTGAGTGTTTTACTTTTTCATCTTCTCAACAAATCCTTGGTCCATTACATCAACTTAGAATTACATCTTTGTTTTATTATTCTGTATAACCATGAAAAAATAATATATATATATATATATATGACAACTTTTAGATGTATATTTTTAAAATAATACATTATTTTAGATTAAACAATTAGAGGGGGGGGGATCACAAACTAACCCGAGATTCCCCTGATTCAAGCACCCAATATGATCCATATAAAGGAATGAAGGGTGTTTTAATCCTAATAGGCCATTAAAACTACTTGGGAATCAATAAATTACCTTGGGAATGATTTTCTATAATAATTCTCACAACCAGGTCCAAAACTAGAACCTATTATTGCCTCACCATATGTTGGTAGGTCATGAAATCATGTAAATAAAACTAAATAATTATTTATAAAAATTATAATATATATATATATATATATAAAATCTCACAATGAAAATAATAAAAAATTATTATAATATTAACATTACCCATATCATAATAAAAAATGATTAAAACAAATTATATATAAAAAATATTGGGATAGAAAGCCTAATAGTAAATATCAGCACCTAAGTCTAAATAATGGATAAAATATGGATATAAAACCCACTACCTATCTCTGTGTGACACAAGGGAACATTCCTAACATGCCAACAACACCAAACATTGACTAATAATAAGAATAAAAACTACCACTAATAAATTATTTTCTCTACAGGTATCTTTCCAATTGAAGTCTATATACACCTATTAAGTTCATATAGGGTGCGAAAAAAACTATCCCAGTAAGATCTAAACAAGTATTTCTTAATTTATCTTGGTTAAATAAATTTATTAATGAAAATTTTAATATAAACAGTATGAAATTATGATTTTAAAATTTTAATGTTAAAAAAAAGAAAATAGTTTGAAAATAGTTTAAAATATAATTAAAAAACCATGTAAGAAGATAATTTAAAACAAACACCATTGGGAATCCCTAATGTTTCTAAGGTTTGAGATATTTAGGATCCTCACACCACTTAGTGATCAAACAAATAATAATCAATTGCACAATTTACTCTAGTGTGAGTATTATGAAGGGGAAACCTAACAAGTAAATCCCTATACATATATCATCAAGATGTTTAGTTTGTGTTGAAACATAAGTCTAATACTAGGTAGGGTGTTTCATGCTTAGACATGTTTTTCCTAGTAATCCCACATAAATACCTAGGATACCATGTTTTTACCCCTTTAATTAATCAAAATCACATTATTTGAACCAAATTCTTTTTTTAAATGGGTATTTAATCAAATAAATGGCATGAAACCCTAATTCCAATATATAATCCTAGCTTTTAAAAACAATTTATTTTTCTAATATCAAGAAGGATAATTTTAAAAAACTTATATCACATTTAATAATTTTAAAAAATTGTATTAAATAATTTAGAAGAATTATAATCATTCTTTTCAAATCAAGGAAGAACTCAAGGTTTATACATCAAAGGTAACTTATGAAACAACCACCTTTATTAAGATAAACTACTCACCAATGGTGAGAATCCACCTAAGAAGTGAAGAGAGATCCTAAAGAGGAAAGAGAATGAAATAAAACCAAAAAACTTAGCATTAGAATCATAAAATTTAATCCCTAAGACACCATGGAATTAGGGATGACATAAAACCATGAAAAAGAGAGGAAAATAACTTAGAAAGGTGAAAAAAACCACTTTTCAAGATTTCACTTGAAGATACTTGAATATATCCTCATAAAAATGGATTTATATGAAGAGGAGGAGGGGATTTTGACAAGGAGGGGAGATTTTTGGTTTGAAATTGGAGAAAAATAGGTGGAATTAGGACTTTTAAATGACCAGGTTAATTTATAAAAAATCATATTTTTAAGAACCTAAGAAATCCGAACAGTTTGTCCACACAATTTTTTGAATCATTTTATAATTATGCGGGTGGCACTAGACACACCTCGATAGTTTCATAGTTTGGTTTAATGTTTAGTAAACCCATGCACCCACCATTAAAAGTACCTCTATTGAGAAAATAGAAATTTTGTATGGCTTGTTTCATTTTTAGTTCCAATTGTGTTCTAACTGTGTGATAGTGCCCATTTCCCATTTTTAAAAGTTCTTCAAATGAAAAGACACAGAAATGAAAAATTAAAATATAAAATAATAAATAATATATTCCATAATTAAAAATGGCATCATGGGTTTGATAATTCTTCCCAACATCTCACTTTCTATGCCTATAAAGTTAGCTTGAATTTAACATATGAACAATGAGGTTAGTCCACTACTCCTTCACTAAAGATTACCACTCCCAAGTCTCATGATAGTCACTCTTATGTTTCTAAACCACTTTGAATAATGATATAGTCTTTAAAAAATAACTTTCCCTCAAGATTAAATGTTATGAATAGGCTGCTCTGTCATTGAGACATCAGGTTCTAACTATATTTATTCCCATTTCAGAACATGGGAGGGATCCATATTATACACATTTAATTAAGAGATATGGAATACATTATGGATAAATTTCAACTAAGGAGGTAACACCAAATGATTCAATACCTTTCTGATCCTTATAGTTATTTGGAAGGGTCCCACATACCTTGAAGAAATATTTCAATAGTTTCTAATATAGAGGTGAGAAAAATTTTGGGGATACAATTAAAAAACTCAATCACCCATTGAAAAGTCCAACGGGAGATATATATGATCACCATAAGACTTATGAAAACTCTATTTGTTTACTAACCATGATGAATAGTTTCAATTTTTGGCATTGTCTCCTATATGATACTCAACCCATATAGGAAAGTCTCACCCACATAAGTATAGTAGAGGGGATACATCCATGAAAAACCATATAAGGCATCAAAAGGATCCATTTTGATCA
Source organism: Viscum album (assembly GCA_963277665.1). Taxonomy (NCBI): domain Eukaryota; kingdom Viridiplantae; phylum Streptophyta; class Magnoliopsida; order Santalales; family Viscaceae; genus Viscum; species Viscum album. The sequence goes on along the minus strand of OY728150.1, from coordinate 1,284,309,706 downwards.
AATACTGGTAATCATTTTTATTAGAGAACTCAATTAGTCCCATACTAGCTATACTATGAACCAATAAAGTCTAAGACTCTATGATTTAGATTGATCATTCCATTGTGCCATCTAAATGAAGATGGAATAATGTTCTCAACTTCACCTAAGATCAAATTTCCTCTTGGAGGCATTTATAAAACCTAAAGGTGAACCATGGGTCCCTATTAGAAATAATAATATATAGAATACTGTGTAATTCTCACAATCTATTGAATGTATATCCTCCCAAGATCACCCACATTCATGGAATATCTGATCAAAATATATAGAGTAAATTTTTTTAGTTGAAAAGTCATAGACCAAATGGAATTCTTATTTCGATGGTATAAAGAAACCCAATAATAAAATCCATGGATATTACATCCCACTTCCAAGTAGGAATCCAAATGATTTGTATTAGACTGAAGGGATTCTAGTGCTCAACCTTAATCTTTTGAGAGGAGAGGCATCATGATATAAAATCCATTATTCCATGTCTCATACTAGGCCACTAGTATAGGTTTCTCATGTCATAATACATCTTAGTAGTACTATGGTGGATGAACCGCTAAGAATAATGGTAGTATTGTATCAAAACTTTATTAATCTATAAAGAAGCCACATAACAGCTCTTAAATCAAAGATATAATTTGTAAGAGAGAGAACACTCACTGATGATCTCCCCACCATTTAAGATCAACAGAATCTAAAGGAATTCATAATCTCTTAAAAGCTATTGAGGGATGATCTTGAGATTAAAAGGTGTTAATTGAAATATAGTAAGAAATCCATCCTCTTCATCCTCACTTTCTATGAGATAAATTCATGAAAGGAGAATTAGGATGTTCCATTCATCAATATAATCTCTTAAATCTTGAGTAGGAAAATTATTTTTGAGTGCATATTGAACCAAATTATCTTTTCTTTGTGTATAGGTGATGTTAAATTTTAAATCTTGAAGGTACTCCACCCACCACATTTTCCCGAGGATAAAATATTTTTGAGAAAATTTATAACATAAACTCTTATGGTGGGAGTAAACCATAAATATTCCCCAAAAAAGATAGTGCCTCTAATACTTAAGGGTTTTCTATGAATTCTATGAGATCATGGTCACGAGTTGTATAATTATTCTCATGTGGTTAGAGTGAGTGAGAACCATAAACATCCATGTTATCACACTATATGAGTACACAACCTAAAATCATTACTTATGTTTCATAATAAATGACCTAACCCTGAACATCCTTAGGAAGATTCAGAATAGGATTCAAGGTGAGAAAATTTTATTCCTTAAAGGATGTATGGAACTCATTAATCATTACAAATATACCTACCTTCTGGATAGAAGTGGTTATAAGAGATGAAATCATGGATAAATACTTTATGAATCATTGGTAATATCCTGATAAACCCAAGAGGATTCATATATTGAATAAGTTCTTTTGATATTCCTAAGACATAATGAATTTTATTTTTTTAGAATCAAATGAGATCCCCCATTCCAAAACTGCAGGTCATAATAACTTCACTTATTTGAACCATAAATCACACATCAATATATTTTCCTTAATAAAACGATCCTGAAGAGTTCCCAAAAAAGATGTTAGATGATTCTCATGATTCTACTTTGTTTTGGAATTTACAAAGACATCTTACAAAAATACTACCATGAAGAAGTCATGTTATTTATGGAATATCTAGTTCATGAGTTCTATAAATACTACTATAGTGTTGATCAAACCAAATGAGATCACAATATACTCAAAATGGATAGACCTTCTTTCAAACATGGATTTAGAGACACCTAATGTTTGAAATCAATTTTATCATTACTTAACTAATGGTCTATCTTTGAAAACCACATTTACCTATTTAATTTATTAAAGAGATCATCAATGAATAAAAAGTTATATTTTTTCTTAGTATTCAATTAATTTTTATTTGTATAGTTGATTCATAAGCAGAGAGTTCCATCTGCTTTCTTAGCAAAAAAAAACTAGGGTAGACTGAGGAGATACACTTGGATAAATTAATCCCATTTCATTCAAATAATCCAACGAAAAATTTCATTCTTTAAAAAATATATGATCCATATGATAAAATGTAAATGATATAGGCTAGGTTTCAGGCACCAGATAAACATAAAACTCCAATTCTCATTCCAAGGTAAACTTAAGAAGTCATCTAGAAACACCTCATAAAAATCTATTATAACTATAGGAATATCAATTCCAATGTTCCCTAAAATATCCTCAAGTAACAGGGATATTATCTAAAATTCTAATCAACCCACTTTAGGAAGGGATGGTCCTCCCCAACTCGATCATGGATCCCAATCCCCTTAAAACACATGAGAGTTACCATAAAAAGTGGTAAATATCACCTTCTCTGGGTATAAATAAATATGATGTTTAAAATTAAACATCTTGTATATTATGATAATAATGTTAAAGAGATCTATCTCAAGGACCAGAAAATCCAATACTAGATCCACATTTTATATCAAGATGATACATAAAGGGAAATTAAAGTTCTGTTCTATTTTTTCCAGATAGTTGTCTATATATCCATAATATATATAATAAGATCGTAATTAATATTAAAAAATTCTAGGTTATGATCAAATATAAAAAAATTATAGACACCTTTGTTAAGTAATGAAACCACAATAGATTAAGAAATAAGAGTAGTACCTCTCATATTCATTGGGCCCATATTTGTATCCACTGTAATATCATTTACTGTATGAAAATAACTCACATCAATGTAGTCCTAAGACATACCATTATCCCAAGGTTTAGTCCTAAACTGACATTACCAATAAGGAAAACCAGCCCTACCTCCTCTCTCAAGAGGTTGAAACCCTACTTGTTACATCATGAATTTTATGGTATGCACTTTTTCTTATTTAAGGGACTATATCTCAGGTTTAGAGGACATGAGAGTTGTTTGTGGAATGTTTTAGTATAATAAAGGGTGCATATTGCTTTATAGAAACTGTTGTGTTGTATGTTCTAGGTTATGGCATATGTCCTTCAGTGGGAAAAAGTAGTAACAAGGTTTACTTCATAATAATATTACAAACCGTAAAATTATTTTCACACTGCAATTTCCTTTTATTCCATAATATTCACTTTTACATTGTATAATAATTTAACAAGATAAATTTAAATTTATATGATGTGTTTTTTGGTGTATATGAGTTATGGAAAATTTATGCCGTAAATGAGGTGTTTACACAATAAACCCTTCAGCCCAGTTGGTTTTCTTAGTCAATCACATGTATGTCCCTTTTTTTAAATAATAGGTATCAAAACCTAGGTGATTATAGATATTATTTGGGTGGTCTATAATCCCTTTGAGTTCCTCCATCCAATTGTTGATCTTTGTGGCTTTTGTGTCAATTCTCCTTGGTAAGTGAACCTTATATTTCTTTATTACCATTGGTCATGAAGACATTTTTATGATGCATTTTGGATTCATCAACCCCGTGGTTATTTTTTGAGTGATTATTCTAGATCCATTTTTGTCTTTTCATTTCTTCCTATGTTGGTGGATCCCATTGTAGTTGTGTGCAACCCATATCTGAGGTAGGTAGTTCCGTCTCTGGACAATGTTGGATGAAATGTATTGATCATGATTATTAAATTTAATTATAAATGAATTTAATTTTTTATTTGTGTGTGTGAAAGTATTTTGATAAAATATTCGTTTCCCTTGGTTTTCGGTAAAGGAAAATGGTGTTTTAAAATCATTGAAATTGGTCTGATAAATGGGTTTTCAAAGCATGTTTTGGTGGAATAAAGGGTTGTGAAATTTTCTATGAAATGTGGAACCATTTTTAATGATTTATGAAATATATCACATTTGAAGTCTTGGATAATTAGGTAGGATTTATATCTTAATTCCATCATCCCCTATATTATTGGGGTTTTCCACATATCCCTAGGCCTATTATTCTAGGAACTTGGTTTGAAAGTTTGCGAGGTTCACTCATGGGATGTTCCTTTTTTCCTTAGGCTCGTGTTCTAATGACTTGAGTATGCACTAGTACTTGATTGTGTTGTGATTATTATTCTAGTATTACAGGTTATGATCCTTCTCCTACTTACCATTTTTCTTGGATTTGTGCTATTTGGATTTTATTATGGAAACTATGCTTTGGAATTATTTTTACAAGTCTTGTTTTAGAACCATGGAAAAGGGGAACCATTTACCTTGATATTCATATAAAACTATATTATTTCTCATCACGACATGTTTTCTTTTAAATGAGAATACTGGGATTATTAGTATAGAGTCTTGATATGGAATACCTGGGTGGGATCCTACCAAAACTTTTAGATTACACTATAGACACCCTTTAGATGGTGTGCAGAACCAGTTATGACTTTTAATATAGGTAAAGGAAACACACTGTAGTGAGATGGATTGGTCTTTATTAGTTGGGAATGGGTAGTTTATGGTGATATGGTGGGAAATTTCCCACACATAACAGCGAGTAGTTTTTTTTGTGTTTCCTTTATTTTCATACATGTACTTTAGAGTTTGGTTTAACTTCTTTGAGTTGTATCATTTCCGACGTTTTCATTTAGTTATGGAATCTATTTTTACTAATTTTTATTTTACTGTTTCATTATTATATGTATATGTATATTCCATGTTTTCTTGTTTATGTTGGTAAAACTCATTCCCTCTAGTCATTTTTATACTCGAGTGCTGGTCTCTAGCCCATGGGGATCAGGAATGCCCTTTGGGTATGTGGTAGATCAAGCCAAGTCCTAGTTTGTGAGGGGATACTGGGTTAGTTCATTATAATTTTGTATCATAGGTTGGTTGTTCTTAGTATTAGGAAGAGGTTAGAAGGAAGAGAGGATTTTTGGAATTCAAGATGTAGGATACTATTAGATCCTAGCAAGATCTTTCCATGACAAGACTACAGTTACCCTGGGATGCTAGGATGCTTGTCTCCTATGTTTAGTTAATGATCTTAATATCAGTTTTTTATTATGGTTTTCTTGTTTGAAATGGAATTATTCTGATTTTCTGATCATTAATTTTGTTTTTAGTGTGTAGTGATATGCCTTTGAGACGTCTTCCATAGGTTCCCCAGGAGGGTTCAATATATTCTTCTCAAGGTAATTTGACTCTGGATTTGAATATTATAGAGGATTTAATGTGAGTAGTTTGTTCTATAGAACAAAATGATTAGTAAGTATAGAATGTAGTTGTTGAGATACAATAAGACGTTTGATAATAAAGTGATTGATCTTGTGAGTTCTAACATGAGAAACCACCTTTCTTTAGGGGTACGAATGAGCCCCAAGAGGTGTTGGAATGAAAGGAAACAATTATTATATCTTCAACTTCCTAGATACAACTAAAAATTTCAATGTTAAGTTTGTAATGTTTAGGCTTAAGGGTACCAATAAATGATGGTGGGATTCTATGGTACATGCCCATAAACACATGGGATTGGATTATAAGGGTTTCAAGATACAGTTCTTCTGGTAGCTCTGTCTGGATTCTTTGATAATGTAAAAGTCACTAGATTTCCTCTCATTATAATAAATAGAGTGCTTAATGTCATAATATACTAACTAATTCATGGATCCGGTTCATTTTTCTCCATAATTGGTAAACAATGATAAGTTGAAAGCTCAAAATTACATATAGGGTTTTAAAATAGAAATTAGAATACAAGTATTTTTATGAATCTTTCTAACTATATAGAGATTATAGACAGGGAAATGATGGAAGATATGAATATGGAAGAAAAAATTGGCTATTTTCCACATATCTTCCAACTAGTGGAAGCTTTAGTGGTGTATAGGGAAAGAAGAGGAAGTGGAATGAGCATCACAAGAGTGGTGGAGGTGGTTTCCAATAGTGGGCCTCCAATGTACCATAAGTTATATCCAGTAGTGTTCCCATTACACACTATTAGTGTGGCAAGGTTGGGAACACTCTATGTTATTTTCTTACCCTATCAAGTATGTGAAATGGTTTTGGAAACTACAACCGTCTACATAGGTTCTTCCAGGATATGTCTATTCCTTATTATCGTTAGGGATCATATCTTCTCTAAGGGCCACTATGATGTAGTCATAAGATTCAAATTCTATAGGAATCTACCAAAAGGCCTCAAGATTGAATCACCTTCATTAAGTGGATGATTTTTCAGTGGAGATTCACATGGTTCCAGTGATGGAAATAGTTAAAAAAAATTATGTCCTTTATATCTATTGATTTAGTTGATACTGGTTCCTCACAATCATTTATATCTACCATTTTTTTTTGATTTTTTGAAACAAACAATGAATCTCATGTAATTTTTCAGGGTTTATAGACACCTCTTGGAAAGAAAAAAGAGTAGGTGTTTCAATGTATATCTTTTTATATTTTTATATCTAACTCAAAGTAAGTCTAGGATTTTATGGTTCTAAATAAAGACCTATTTGAAATCATCATTAGGATGGATTGGATTTTCAATCATCATACTGAGGTTTTTTTATAATAGTAATTTCATGTTTCTTACTGCCGATGGGAGCTCTCAGGTGTTTCAATGAGAGTGGTATTTGAGGTGTGGCCTTGTAGGACATTCCCACTCATAGATTGGGATTTTTTCCAAATCTTATTCTTGATACTAATGCCTTTTCTTCTCTTGTTAATCTTCCATTAGTTTTTCAGGACTTTCATTATATTTTACTATATAAATTATCCATTCTTCCTCCATGGAGGGAGGTAGAGATTGTGATTGATTTAGTTCCAGATACACAAAAAATACCAATACCCTCCTATCATAGGGAACTAATGATGATAAAGACACTCAACTATCAATTGGATTACCTAATAGATAAATATTTTGTTCACCCTAGTATTTCTCTATGGTAGGACACCGTGATCTTTACCAAGAAGGATAATGGTTAACTTAAATTTTTCATAGACTATCAGATAAGAATATGTATCCTTTTCACTATTTGAATGATTTGTTTGACCAATTAAAGAGGGAAAAGTGGATTTTGAATATCGATCTTCAGTTGGATTATAATAAAATTTGAGTTTAGGAGTTTGATATACCAAATATGGATTTTAATATTAGGTATGACCATTATGAATATCTTGGGATTCCTTTTGGTATGATTAATTCTCTTACAAAATTTATGTCTTTGATGAATTAGATATTTCATCAGTATCTCAAAATGTTTTGGTTGTGTTTGTAGTTGATATTTTGGTTTATTTGATGTTTAAGTGTGATCATGAGAACTATATGAATTTTGTTTTGGAGATCCTAAGGAGTCACTGTTTTTGTGGTAAGTTTTTGAAAAGTAGTTTTTTATATTGAATAAGTAAAGTTATTAGTGCATGTCATTTATAAATGTAGCTTATCAGTCAATCCTAAGAAGGTGAAGGATACCGTGTCATGATACAAACACAAAACATCTTTAACATATGGCTCTTCCGTGGGCTTACATAATAATATTAGAGAGTTTTCAAGGAATTCTCAAATATTGTATCACAATTGAATGCTCTTACTAGGAAAGGAGTGAAATTAATATGGGATGAAAAGTGTATGACTTATTTCGATGATTTAAAATGACTTATGATGTTGAAACCTATCTTGATCATACTAAATCATAGTAAGGGGTACCTAGTGTTTTTTTATTCTTATGGTGTTGGTTTGGGTTGTGCGCATATAGCCAGATGATCATGTTGACCTACGGTTCTCATCATCTTTGGGCTCATGAGAATAATAAACCCACTCTTGATTTATAGATTTCAACTATTTTTTATGTTCTTAAATATTAGTGGAAATATATTATCAGGTAAATATTCACAATATTTTTTGACCACAAGATATTGAGTTATATTTTTTTCTAAAAAAAATTAAATCTCAGATAGATATTGTGGGTAAAATACATTGAAAGATTCTATTTCAACATCACCTACACCCCATGGAATGGGAAGGTTGTCAAATATTCTCTCAATTGGAATGTACCATCATAGGATATCTTGGAATCGAATGAATATTTCAAGCTTATGGTAAACTTCTCTTAGTTTCATCTAGATTCTTAGGAAGATATATCAGGTATGGTTCAAACTAGTGTTTGGTCATCATTACATGTCATATTGTTAAACCATCCAATAGAAAAAGATAGATCACCTAAAACCTTCTAGTTTTCTCTAGCCTCTTTTGATTCTAGTTTTGAAATGGGATGAGTTTTCCATAGACTTTGATGTTGGATTACTATGGACTCCTTAAGGGAAGAATTCTATCAGGGTGGTGATTGATTAGTCGATGAAATTAGACCATTTTATTCTGATCAAGGATACCACTAAATTTCAAGATCTAGGTAAGATGTATATATAGAATATTATGAGATTACATGGGGTTCCCTATATTATTATTTCAGATTGGGATATTAGGATTACCTATTGGTTCTGAAAGTGTATCTAAGAGGTAATGGAGACTCAAGTTCAGTTGAGTATTACTTACCATCCAAATACATATGGACAAATAGAGAATGCTATTCAGATCTTAGAGGATATGAACCATGCTTGAATCTTAGATTTCAATGGACTATGGGATATCCATTTGGGACTGTTTGAGTTTTTATATAATAGTAGTTATTACTCCTCGATCAGAATGGATATCTTTAAGGCTTTGTATGACTGCCCGTGTAGATCACCTATTTGTTGGGAAGAGGGGGAACAACTTATATTTTAGATCTAGTATCATTTAAAAGATTTTATTCAGGATTCAAGACATAATTTGGTGTCTGGTTATAGTGTAGAGTTTGGAAAAATTCATATGCGGATCATCGACACTATCCTTTGGAATTTTCTATTAGTGATGGAGTTTTCTTGAATGTTTCTCCTTATTTGGGTCACCTTAATCTTATGAATAAAGTAAAATTGTCTACAACATATTTTGGACCATTTGGGGTCACTAGGAAGCTTTGGAAAGTTTCATATCTGTTGGTATTACTAGCTCAGTTGATAGATATCCATGATTTTTTCTACATATCTCCACTCAGGAAGTACCACCCTGATCCATCTCATGTTCTAAGTTTATAATAAGTCAATTTAGATCCATACATTTTAGTTTTATAGATACTAGTGGAGATCATTGATTCTAAGGTGATGGTCTTTCATAGGAATTCTATTTCATTGGTTAGAGTGTTATAGAAACATGGATAAGATTCTCATGAGTGTTTGGGGAATGGATCATTGGTGATGGATAAATGGTCTCATCTCTTTTTGGAGCACCCTTGTTCTATATAACTTCTAAGGGATGTAAAGTCACTTGGTGAGGATATTTTTACATCCTTTATTTTAAGGTATACTATTTTTATTATTTAAGGGATTGTCTCTTGGGTTCAAAGGGAACAATTGTTGTTTTTGTGGATTTTTTGTAGAATCTGAGGTGCATATATTTTTATAGACACTTTTACATAGTAAGTGCTATCATACGATGAAATTAATTCATTGGAAAACGAATGTAAGATGATTTATGACACAAGAATCTTTCAAAACATAAAATCCTTTTTATGCCATAAATTCATTTTATGCTATAATATTAGATTTTACAACATAAAATCATTGATCGAGGTAAATTTTGTAGGTTTTGGGAGAAACAAAAGTGTGCAATTGGCCATACACAAATTTTCATTTTGTCATGATTGATGATCAATATGAGAAATACCAAATTATAAACACCCTGATCAAAAGAATTGAATTGGTGAAAATAGAAAATAGATAAAACACCAGAACCAGAGGGAGGATCATCACATGTTATTTATAAATAATTTATTTAATTAAATTATTAAATAGTTAGAATTATTTATTTTTTGATGGATATAAAAATAGAATTGTATTGGTCTATTGTTTCATTGTAAAAAACGAAGATCATTTTCCCTCTATCAATGATCCACATGTGTTTAAAAAATATCCAAAGGTCACCGTAGGAATCTACTGGTGCTATAACAATAGATCCTATCGCTTGAGTTGTCCACCATTGATCACCTCAAGAACCAATTCCAAAGCATTCTCCTTGATCTCTCTTTCGAAGAGAGTGGGAGGTGGAGGAAGATCACTCTCCATTATTGGGAGTATTCTTAGAGAGGGGAGATATATAGGGCTTGAAAGGATTATCAAAATTCATTATGCACAACCAAACAAATGAATTATCTCATAGAGAAAATAATATAATTGGGTTTATATATCGCTAGGGTTAGAAATAAATAATTTCACAAGTTCCATTTTTGATTTATTTAATACCTACAGAGCCCCATTTCAAATAATAAGAATAATATTATTATTTTTCTACATTCACTTAACTTTCAAATTAAATTAATTATTATTTAATAAAACAATATTCGATATTTATTATTTTTCACTGGACCATTAAACCTAGTCTTCCATTCCTCCAAAATATTTATCAGTCCTTGAATAATGAAAATTTACTTGTTTAATAAATATCACTACATTATTTTACAATAAATAAATAAATATCATATTCACATAATAGAAAATAAATATTTATAAAATATTCTTCTCACGCTACATTTTATCGAATAACAAGTGAAAAACTATATGTAATTAAGAAAAATTGAATAATTATTAAACCATATGTGAGATTAATATTTATTCAACTTAACAAATAAATAATAATAATAATAATATTTAACTGAGATTTAGGATACACATAGCGTGTGACCCTTTAGGCCTCTTTCTCAGTGGGATTACGAAAACCAGCCTAATGTCCAGTGTTATCATCTAAAAACACACCAAGGCACCCATAGAGAACGAATTTAATGCTTAAATGACATAATACCTCATACAGACACTTACTGTGTAATATAATCCCTTTATCCTGACATCTCTAATCAAGAAGGTTGCATGCCTATGCCATCAACATATGTGCTTGATTTCTCTTTCTTTGACTTCCCAAAAATTAAACATACCTATAGAACACCATTTCTATGGATTTATTTAGGCTATATAATTTGCATAAAAGGAAATGAGATACCAACTTCCATTAAAGAAAAAAAGGGAAAAACCCTTTCTCACATTATTCATTAATTCAATATTACTTATAATGCACCCAACATATCCTACCTTGCCACAAACATTTGTTGTCACATTTTTCATCAATAAATAAAAGTGCATGACTCATAATACTCATTAATAATAATATCAAAGTCTAAGAATTAATACTGAAGTCCTCTGATAGGAACATCCAATGAAACATAAAAATATGGATTTCCTACTAGTGGGTCTATATATGATAACATCCTACACTAGATATTACCTAGGGCGTACACCCTGAGAAGGTTCCTCAAAGTACCATGTGTCTCCACCCATGATAGGATATATCATTCATGTCCCTCAAATGATATTATTTGTATATAGAACATATATTGAAGAATAATTTCATATCAGTTTTGGGTTCTCATCATAACGGGGAACTCCTATGACCGTTTATTGCGACAAATACTCTTATAAAATTATCAGAAAATATGTTACATATAATAATAATCATGATATTATAAGAATCTTATTAATATTTAAAACTATGTATAAATGTTATCATAAAGAACATAAAAGTTGGCTCTAGGGTACCAACTCGAACAGACTCCCACTTTCACTGGATCCAACAGCTAACAACCTTCAGTTGGCTAGCTCTCACAAGATAGTTACAATTCAACTATGATAGGACTTTAGTAAACTTTTCCACCAGATTGACTTACATGGATACTATTCTTATTAAAATTTATCCCTCTAATAAAAATATATCAAGAGTTGATACTTTTAGAGTACATTATTTGTCTGTTGTTGTGAACTTGGATATTTTTCAAGAGTTACCATTACAATATTATCACAATACAATGTTATAGGGTCTTTACCTGTAGGTACCACATCCACATCCTAGAAAAATTTACAGATCCAAATAGATTTATTGGATATATGAGAATCCTATATATAATTAGAATATGCAATAAAATCAATGAAAACAGGATTCTTTGAACTACTTTAGCTAACAAATCCTCCGTTGAGATACAGAACATATCATGATTGTGACATTAGATCATTCTGATCTGTCAAAAAACTAGAATCAGTATAACCCCTAATAACCTGATCCTCTCCTTCTCCATACACCAGGACCATATCCTTAGTTATTCTTAGATACTTAAGGATAAAATTAATAGATGACCAATGCTATTATCCTAGATTTGATTGATATATTCCAATCATGATCAATTCATATGAAACATCAATTATATTACATAACATGGAATACATGAATGATCCTATCATAGAGGTGTATGAGATATTACTCATTCTCTCTTTGTCTTCTTGTGTCTGAGGACATATTTTCTTAGGAAGATGTAAACCATGTGACACTGGAACCAATCCCCTCTTGGATTCTTCCATACTAAATCTATTTAGTATCTAGTCAATATATGTAATTTGAATTATTCAAAGAAACCTCTTGTATATATCATGAATGATCTTGATCCCTAGAATATAGGTTTACTCTCCTTTTTTTTCTTCATAGAGAAACTCTTATTTAATAAGTCCTTAATAGATTGTAAGACTGGTATGTAACTTCCAAAACGTAATATGTGATCCACATATACTACTTGGATAATGACTACATTACCACTAAACCACTTGTAAACACAAAAATCATATTCATTATTAATGAAACCAAATTATTTTATGGATTTATCAAATCAAATGTTCTATGACCTAAATTCTTGATTCAATCCAGAAATGGATCTCTATAACATGAAAATCTTTTTGGAATCACCTAGTTTCAAAAACCCTTCAGGTTGTGTTATTTATAAATTTTCCAAAATTTTCCCATTATGGAATGCAGTTTTGACATCAATATGAAAAATATCATTTTCATGGTAAGTTGATATAGTAATTAAAATTTTTAAGGATTTAAACTTGGAAACTAGTGAAAAGGATTCATTATATTCAATTCCTTGATGTTTTTTAAACCCTTTATCAACTATCATTTCTTTATAAGTATTTACTTTACCTTATATATATAGTTTTCTCTTAAATAACCATTTGTACCCAATGGAATTTACGTCAATTGGTGCATCAACTAGAACCCATAATTAGTTATGATTCATGGAATCTATTTCAGAATTCATGGATTCTTTCCATCTTACAGTTTCTGATCACACTACTACCTCTTTGTAGGAGAGAGGCTCATCATTGTCAACCAATAATGAGTCACCATATTTGATGATGAAAAACCCATATCTCTATAGTTCTCTTAACCCTCTTATGATTTGATGCAATAATTGTGTTTTAAGAAGTAATTCTTCCATAGGGGCATGTGGAATCTATTCCTATACAAATCTTGTGTATCTTGAGCATTCACTTCATTGAAGCCAATTTTTCTCCCACTATCCTTTTTAAGGATGTGATTCCTCTCAAGAAAGGTGGCTTGTTTTCCAATAATCACTTTCTTGTCCATGGAGTTGTATAGGTATTATACTTTTTTTCCTTAGGTTACCCTATAAAGATACAATTTGTTCTCGAGGTGCTAATTTTTTTCCTGAGTAGGCCTTTAAAATTCCTTGCAACCCCATGCACTTGTATACTACAAAACTAGTTTCTTTTCACTCCATAACTCAAATGGAATTATAGTTTTTACTTTAATTGGTACTCGGTTTAATGTGTATTCCAGAGTTTGTAATGCATATCAGAAAAAGAATAATGGAAGATCTGTATAACTCATCATCAACATTACCACATATAAAAGGTACATTTTTTCCTTTTACTAACACCATTCCACTCTGGTGTGTAAGGTGGAGTGAGTTGATTTAGAATCCGAAGTTCCTGTAGAAAGTCGACAAACTATTGGTTAAGATATTCACCGCCTTGATCTGAGAAAATATTATTTATCTTCTTTCCAAGCTGATTATCTACTAAATTATTGAATTCATTGAATTTCTAAAAGTAATATTACTTATAACTCATCAATTAGATATATCTAGGTCTACTAAAGTCATCAGTAAAATTTATGAAGTTAGAATATGCACCTCTAGCTTCTACTAGAAATGGTCCACAAACATAAGTGTGTACCAATCCTAGAAGCTCTATGTCCCTTTCACCCTATCCAACTAATGGTGGTTAAATGATTTTTCTTATAAACAATATTAACATATTTCAAGTGGTTTTAGATTAGACGAGTCTAAATAAGCATCTTTATAGAGATTTTTTAAACACTTATAATTTACATGACCAAGATAGTGATGCTATAGCTAGGTGTTATATGAGTCATGTGAACATCAATTTCCAATACTTGGTTTTATTAATTTAATATATAAAAACTATTATTTAAATATTCCATACCAGAACATATGTTTTCTCTATAAAAAAAATTATTTAAAAACATGAAAAAAGCCATCTGCATATAGGAATGATATAGAAATTATATTCTTTGTAACCTTTGGTACATAGAAAAAATATTTTAAAAACAAAATCATTTTTATTGGCAATGAAAGGTAGTAGTCACCAATTTCTAGGGAAACCAACCTCACACCATTAGAATCTCTCAGACTCACCACCCCTCTAGAAGTCTTTTGAAATATAAATTTTACTATATTAGGATACAATTGTGAGAAACACAAGTCATATCTAATACCCAATGGGTAAATATTGAAAGATTACACTCAATAAGGAATGTACCTTTAGCTTCCCCTTGCTTTTGGGTGAAGTTACTCTTCTAGTGGCCTGGATTTCCACATGAAAAACAAATGCCTCTTTTTTCATTCTCAGCCTCTATATCTTCCTCTTATTGTAAGGATGGTTCTTGGGAGCCTTAGAATTTTTATGGTTTTAAGACCCCTTTTCATTGTTATTCATTTTCTTGTTCACCATAAGGACCATGGGGTTATCATTCCCAATGTCCTTATCCACTTTTCAAATCAAAGTAAGAAGTCCAGAAAGACTCTTCTCATTATTAATCACATTTTAATAAACAATAAAGTTGTTGAAGGTCTTGGAGAGTGATGAAAGTATGAAATATGTATTCAAATAATCTTAGAATTCAATCCATAAGATGTCTAAGAGTTCAAAGTATCCAATAATCTTGACTACATGAGGCCCAGAAGGTGCAAAGAATCCAAGACTAGTTGTAAACAAAGCATTAGAGATCTTATACCTCTATTATCTCACCTTCACATGATAGAGATCCCGAAGGAGAGACATCATTCTATACCCATCCAATTCCTCATATTGCTTCAAAATATCATTGGTCATGGATGATATCATGAAACACTAAACATCTGTAGCATCGTCCATATGTTTCTCATAGAGAGATAACACTTCATGACTAGCCTCTTTATCATGTGATTTAGGAATAGGTTCTTCCTGTACATATAATTTCCTTTCATGGAGAAGGATAACGTGTAAGAACATTTTCCATTCTTGGAAATTTGTGTTGGTGATAAGGTTATCTTTCCAAAGTGTGGATCAAAGTGATATGTTTGAAGTCCTTAAAATGTTTTTTCGAAAAATAATATGAGTATAATTTTAGTACTTTATTTGATAAAATATAGACAAATAATTAATACAATATTTATTAGTCTCTAACTATTTTATCGAAACCTAATATCCTACACCATTGTCTTTAAAAATATTATGTTTCTTGGACATTCTAGTGGAAATGATTCATATTCTCATTTTCATTACCCCAACTTTGTTTGGTCAAGCAACTAGAATTGTTTTAGGTAGGAATTCCAAATTCTAAATGCATTAAATCATGGTTCCTTGATATATTGAGTGGAATCCCTAATCTTGAAATCTTAATTTGTATTTCCTCAACCTTTGCCTCTCAGTTCCCCTAACTATTGCTTTAGAAGTCAACCCTTGATGTAAACTAAGTTAAGTCAACACAAAACTTCAAGTTAGAATTCCCCGTTAATTGAAATAACCCCAAATTTGTATGGTCAAGCACTTTTAACTATGGTTTGATTTTAATAGTGGTAGTGTGAGGCTATACTATCTTAATATATATTATTGATGGGTTTTATCATTTTTTTCATAAATTTCCAATTATTATCTTAATCACATGCATGTTAATTTTAAGTAGATTTACTTAAGTGATTAACCATGTCTTAGATAATATTTACCTATAAGACAATTTATTTTAGTTTTATCTTGCATGCTCATTAATTTCATTAATTCATGTTATCACAAAAAAACAGTACTAATGATATAACCATGCAACATGATAGAAAAAAATAATTGTGTTATAATCATGATCTTTCACCAATGGTTAGTTTATCTAGAGGTTGATAAACTAATTTTAGAACAAGGGGAAAAAACTTGAACCAATTGAGGTTTGTGATGTAACTTTTCACCTTCCCACCTATGTATCTCTCTTGGATTGGTTTCGCCTCAGCTCCAAACATGAACTGCCTCCACTAGTTTGGGAGATCCATCTATTACACATGCTTTTACTAAAACATAGGTGAGGGGAAAAGGGTTTTCATAAAATAAACCATAGACAATCATTCCCTTACATAATAAGATTAGAGAAGGCATGCATGTCAAAAATTTAATTTAATAATAAATTAAATGAAACCAATCACATATACATGAATTTCCTATGCTCATGATTATGTATATGCATGATTTTTTTGCATTAAATAAAACTATCACCCAATTCTTAATCATTATTATTTAAGATATATCATGCTCTGATCAATTAATTATCTTCTTTAATAATAAATTATTAATCTTAATTCTCATCCAAAATTTATAGAGATTATCATGCAACGTAATTTTAAACAAATTAAACAAATTTATTTAAAATTAACTATGTACATTAATGTAACTTGGAGGAAACATGGAGAATACTCGTCTGAATCTACCCAACATGTATTATACTCGTATACTATTTACTCTTATGACATTTGGAATACACAACTTATCATTTACTTTCATGATGTGTATTAACAACTTAATTATTACACAAATTACATGTTTTTGTCACTTGTTCTGCTTCAATACACCTAGAGTAACAACTATAATGCGACTCATACATGATGTGCATATATGAAAATTATGTAGATATTAATAAAAAAATTATATATAAATATTAAAACACATCACATAGAGTGTCCTATAAACTTAATTACCACACTCAAGCACATGTCGATAAGGTTTAAACAGTATAAAAAATAAATTCTAAATCATCATAATAATCTTAAGTACATGGAGTCTAGAGGTGAGCTACATGATGTGTACATCTCCACTGTCTATACAAGGAACCTACCCAGGGACTCAGCATGTGTAATGACCTGCCAGTTCTCATTGGCTTGAGAGTGCAATGAGTCATTACTAGGCCTTAAGCGACATCCCCAAGGCACCAAATGCTAGAAATAAATTCCGAAGGGTTTTAAATACAATTGGGGTACTATTTACCCTTTAAGAAACTAAACCAAAACATCCACTAACAACCACTATATGATTCATGTTATCAAAACAACCAACTCATGTATTAAAAAAACATAATTCCACAAGCCAATACAACAAACACAAAATCAGAGTACCAAGCGAAAGACCAGCACAAGACCCAAAACAGACCAGGACACACACCAAGGCTCTACACCGAGCTCCATGCTCCAAGCACCACCACATCTCCCGAGCACCACCATGAACCACTAGTAATGAGGTGCTTTACCTTTACCTGTGTCCCAGAACATGACATTTGCAGAAGCACAAAAGTGCCAAAGCAGGGGTGAGTATAACTCAGTAGGTTTCCCCCAATGACTTCCCTACTCACGCCACTAGGATAGAAGAGTTAGCTACATTTATATTAAAACAGTTTATATAAAACATTTTCATCAAAGCAGTTTATAAAATAAATATAAAGAATTTTTCCAAAACCATCCATGCTCAAAAGCATCAAAGTGCAATTTAAACTGGCTTTTCCAACATGTTATGTTTCCAGAAAAATGACCAAACAAGTTTCCAAACCATTTCACAAATATCCCGTTTTGGTATTCCCAACCATTTCAAAAACCCATGAAATAAACCATACATGCATCGTTATGACAGTGCCATACTCATGAGCGGTCTCTCGTCGATCTACCAAGTCGTCACAAGCAAATTATTCCCATGTGCCATTACACCTTTGGCATCGAGCACAAGGTCCTATTTCAACCAAGCCTCATACAATGCAATATGAACACACACCACAAATTCCCAACAATCATGCCAAACTGTCCTTTCAATAAAACACCTTTTATTGAAAACTATTTTCCATCCAAACCAAGTGTGTTCCACAACTCAAACAATTTCAATAAAGCTGCCTTTTTATTGAAAACCAAATCCATCAAAACCATTTCAATAAAACACCCTTTTTATTGAAAACTCATTTCTCATCAAATAATTTACAATTTCAGCAATTTCATAATTTAAAATCAACATTTTAAATTCAAATAGCCAAGACACTTTGCACACAATTCACCAAGATTTCACAATTTCATCAAAACCATAAATCATCACCAAAGAAGATTTATTCCATGATTTTCACAATCAATTCCATTCAAATAACCAATTTGAAACTAATCCAACAAATTCTATGAAGAGGAGTTGAGAGTGAAGCCACCTACCTCAACAACTTAGGTGAAAACCACCGAGAACTGGGTCGAAACACCACAAAACCTCCTTAGATTCCTTCCCCTATCACCAATAATACCAAAAACAGACTTAAATGTCATCCACTAACTAGATCTATCCACCTAGGGAGTATATATAAGGATACTTTAAGAGAGGAGAAGTAGATATAAGAAAACCAAATGGAAATGAGACTTACCGCGATCAACCGGCCTCTAAATGCCAAGGCAACCCTTCAGATCACTTCCAAAATGACTGGTAAGAGTTCTCCCACCTTCCCCAGAGAGAAATCCTGAGTTAGGGCCGTATGGGTGCAAAAATGAGTGTGTTAAATGATAAAATGGACCAGATCCTAATAAATAGGATCTAAGTTGAATTCGCGCAAGGTTAGTCCGCACAATTTGTTAAACCGTGCGCTAACTGTGCGGTAGTCACTGCCAGAGAGGGGCTCTCCGCACGACCTCCTCGCATGGTTTGTCTAGACCATGCGTACACCGTGCAGACTCCCCTTCCAAGGTGAATACTACCCACACGGCTTCCACACGGTTTGGAAAACCGTGCGAGGCCCATGCATCCCCATTTTTTTCCTCTTTACACTTTCAAAGTCTCCCAACACTCCCCCACATTCCTTATATGCTTCAAGAACTTAAAAACGTAAGAAATGAGATACATACCAGAAAACAGGGGTACTATATTGTCCCCACCATTGGCCTTTCTTTCCTTAGAAAGTAGAAAACCATCGCTTGCTTGAAAGAGTTCCAGCCACTGATCTATCATTTCCCTTTCACGTTCCCAAGTCTCTTACTGAATCTGACCATGTTGCCATAAGACCCGCACTAGACTGATGCTTTTGAAATGCAAGAATTTATCCTGCCTATCCACAATCTGCACTGGAATATATATCAACGAAGCATCTAGCTCTAGGTCAACGTGATCCCATCTGATCACATGGTCAGGATCAGGCTGATACTTCTTCAACTAAGATACATGGAACACATTATGCACCGAACTAAACCATGGTGGTAATGCCAACCGATATGCCACCTCTCACACCCATTCCAGTATCTCAAAAGGTCAAATGTATCTGGGAGATAACTTACCCTACCTCCCGAAATGACGATGTCCAAGCCTTGGAGAGATCCTCAAGAAGACATGATCACCCACAATGAACGACAACGGTCTTAAACGGTGATCTGCATATGATTTCTGACGACTCTGAGCCATCGCCATCCTCTTTTTAATCAACTGAATCTTCTTCATTGTTTCTTGGACAAGGCTCGACCCAACTAGTGAAGTTTCACCCGTTTCCACCCAGCATAGTGGAGAATGACAAGGACGCCCATTCAATGCTTCAAATGGAGCCATGCGTATTGAGGCTTGATAGCTGTTATTGTATGAGAACTCCACTAAGGGCATATGCTTCTCCCATGAACAAAAAAAATCCATTACAAAAGCCCGCAACATGTCTTCCAACGTATGTATCACCCTCTCGGATTGCCCATCTGTCTGAGGATGATACGCTGTGCTCATCGTCAACTGAGTCCCTAGGGCTTTCTGTAACAATTTCCAGAAACGAGTTGTGAACCTCATATCTCTATCTGAGACGATAGACACTGGTACACCATGACTCTTTACCACTTCCCGGATATAGATTTTTGAAATATCTTCCACCATATGAGTTTCACGAATTGGGATGAAATGGGCCGACTTGGTTAGACGATCCACTATCACCCAAATGGCATCGTGTTTCCAGACCGTTCTTGGAACACCTGTAAAAAAATCCATTTCTATCTGCTCCCATTTCCATACTAGGATAGGTAAAGACTGTAACATACTATATGGTCTCTGATGCTTTGCTTTTACCTACAGACAAGTTAAGCATCACGAGATGAATTCAGCCACCTTCCTTTTCATGCTGCTCCACCAAAAATGCACCTTTAACGCCTTATACTTCTTCTGTGTACCTGGATGTACAACCCATCTTGAATGGTGGTAAGAATGAAGGAGTTGTTCTTGAGTAGTTAAAGGTGCAACCATCTGATCTCAAAACCTCAACACTGAACTGCCATCCAGCTTCCATCCCTCAATGGTCTCCCCACCATTGAGTTTTGATCTCATTGCAACACCGTCTAGATCAGATTCTTATGAGTCCTTTACTATCTCCACCAAATCAGGAACAAGTGTTTCTAAAAAGAAAATAGTAACATCACCTCGGTCTTTACATTCCACATGCATGTCGGCTAAGACCGACATCAACTACCATTCATTTGAAGCTTCCTTTTCCAACTGGGCATACGACTTCCTACTTAATGCATCAGCCACCGAATTTCCCTTACCTAGTGTATACATTAAGTCAAAGTCAAACATTTGAAGATACTCCATCCATATCCTCTGCCTTAGATTCAAATCTTGCTATGAGAAAATGTGTTTCAGGATTTTGTGATCTGTAAACACAATGAATTTCTCACCAAAGAGATAATGTCTCCATGTTTTCAAAGCATGTACGACTACATCTAAATCCAAATCATGTGTTGGGTAATATTTCTCATGCACTCTCAACTACCTTGATCCATAAGCAACCACATGGTCTCCTTGCATGAGAACACAACCCAAGCCTATTCCTGAAGCATCACAATACACAACATACCCCTATCCTGATTCCGGCAAAATCAAGATGGGTGACGATGTAAGGTGAACTTTAAACTCTTGAAAAGATATATGACATTCTTCGGTCCATTTAAATGCACTGTTCTTCTTTGTCAATGCTGTCATAGGAGAATCTAGTCGTGAGAAGTCACGGACAAAGCATCGGTAATAACCAGCTAGACCAAGAAAACTTCGTATTTCAAAGACATTCTTCGGCGGTTGCCAAGAAAGAACAACTTCTATCTTTTCTGGATCCACTGAAACACCTTTCTCAGAAAAAACATGGCCCAGAAAATGTACCTCTTATATCCAAAAATCGCACTTTGATAATTTGGCATACAACTGATGGTCCCTCAAGATTTCCAACACTATCTCTAAGTATTTCTCATGCTCATCCCCTATTCTTGAATACACCAATATGTCTTCCACAAACCCCACAACAAAAGAATCCAGATATTGATGAAATATCTGATTCATCAAATCCATGAAGACCGCTAGTGCATTCATTAGACCGAAAGGCATGACTACATATTCGAAGTGGCCGTATCTTCTTCTGAAGGCTGTCTTCAGAATATCCTCTTTCCGAACTCGTAGCTGGTGATATCCTGATAGCAAGTCAATCTTGGAGAACCACTGAGCTCCCCTTAATTGATCAAACAAGTCATCAATGCATGGAAGTAAATATCTATTCTTTATTATAACTTGGTTAAGTTTATGATAATCCTCACATGGCCTCAAATT
Source organism: Viscum album (assembly GCA_963277665.1). Lineage (NCBI taxonomy): Eukaryota > Viridiplantae > Streptophyta > Magnoliopsida > Santalales > Viscaceae > Viscum > Viscum album. Next base: position 1,284,287,638 of record OY728150.1, on the reverse strand, counting down.
TCCATCTTCTTTCTTTACAAAAATAACAGGTGCCTCCCACGGAGACACACTTGGCCGAATGAAACATTTTCTTTCCAGCTCCTCTAACTGCACCTTCAATTCCTATAACTCCGTTGGTGCCATCCTATAATATGGAAGTGAGATAGGACTGGTCCCTAGAAGGAGATCAATCGTAAAATCCACTTCTCTTATAGGTGGTAACCTTGAGATGTTCTTGGGAAAGAAATATGGAAATTGATCCACCACAGTTGGAAAACTATTTTCCAAAATCATTTCTATTGATGCCAAAGTCAACGCTTCCAATTGGTGAGAAATCGTTCCCACCATTGGTGCCAAAAAGCTATTTGTGTCTTTCTTTACTATCCTCTCTCCTCTGAAGAGATGCTCCATGTCGTCCTTAGTCGTGAAACTAACCATTATCCCATAACAGTCGATGTGAGCCTTAAACGTTGTCAACCAATCCATACCCAAAATTATATCATAGAAATCCATATCTAACTTGGAGAAGTCCCATTTCAGCTCAACTCCATCAACAGTTATAACTCATTCTCTACACACGAAGGTTTGAAATTCTCTTTCACCAAGAGGAGTTTGCAGTTTCAAGGTGGAAGGCATCATTTCCAGATTTAAACATAGCAAGTCAACAACACGAGAAGAAATGAAGAAATGTGATGCACCAATATCAAACAACACTTGCACAAGGGTAGAATTCAAAAGAATCATACCTCTCACTGTAGATGGTCCAACCTGATCATCCACCATCATCTGATCAGCTCCATACAATTTCTTTGTTGCTGCATTTTTCTTTTTATTACCTTGTTGAGATTGCCCTGCCTAAGGAGTCATTGTATTACTAGAATCATCATAACTAGCTCTGTTCTGCTAGTGAGAATGATTTTTCTGTCCTCACCCTGTCGAAGAATAAGATGCATGCGATGCCTGAGAAGTGTCCCGAACACCCGATCATGGAGCACTACAACCATATCGCTGAAGATGTCCCATCTTGTTGCAATTGTGTCATGCTCTCAATGGTGACGTACATTCTCATTTCATGTGATCAATCAAACCATATTGAAAGAAACCTTCTTTGCTCTGGGGTCATGGAGGAAGGTTGACTGATCCCGCCGTCTGGTTCTGATTCGCAGTCCCACCATGGAAGTAGGTGTCCCTCTTCCGCTTGTTCCTAGCATTAGAGTTCCCACCCGTTCCCGTGGGTATCTTCATACTTCCTCCCCATTGATCTTGAGATATCTTGTTCTGCAACCATTTCTCTATTCACTGTCTCTGTATAATCCGTAATACAGAGCACCGCAATCTTCGAACGAATCTTCTGCCTTATCCCCGATTCAAAGATGCGTGACTTCAGCGACACACTTGCAGCAACTTCCGGTGAAAAGTGCACTAAATTCATGAATTTAGCAGCATACATCGTGACAAAGATATTCTCCTACTTCATGCTGAAAAAGTCTGTCGTCATATGGATCTTGAACGTGTGAGGATAGAATTGTTTGTTAAACAATTCTTCAAAATCCTCCCATGTAAGGTGTTCATCCAATTTAGCCTGCACTACTAAATCCCAACACTGACGTGAAAGATCCTCGAGCATATATGTCGCCAACTTTACTTTTAGCTCTACTGGTGTGCCGATGAAATCGAATATACGATTCATCCTGCTTGGCCACACCTCCGCCCTCTCGGGTTCTGCATCACCCCTAAATTTTGGTGGATTCTGCTTCATGAATTGGATGGTATGATCCACATGTCATGGATCATTCCTCTAGTTCCCCATATCCACAGCTTGAAAATATTGGACAATACTCTGAACCAGATCTTCGTTCACATGTGGTTTAGGTGCAACCACATTCTCCGCAACTTCTTCAGGTAGGTTTCGACAACGCCTACCGGGTGCCATTTTCTAAACCAACAACAAACTCCGTCAATCTCACTCTCTAGCAACTAGTGGCTTAGCATTTCAAATTATATCACATAAACCATCACAAAATTGTTCTCAAACAACCTTTTTACATGTTCAACCATTTTTGAAAACACTCAACATACTTTTTGAAAATCAATCCATTTTCAAAATACACCAAATACCCTGTTTTCAAAGTCTTTCATTTGAAAATCAATTAGGAATTTTTCAAAAATTTACATCTTTATAAAAAATCATAACTCATTCCCCACCATGAGACATGTAATCATAGTGGGAAGTCATTCCTCTACAATTCATGTTATGCTGATCTCATTGGCTAAACCCATGACAATGAGATTTCCAACATTCTAGAAGTGTATCCAAAACACTTATGTACCCAACACCTTGGTAACTTGAATTTCAGCATAAACGGGTTAGGTACATCCTTTTATGATATACATTTCATGTTCCAACAATCCTACTCTTGTCTAAGATGACCACCCCAGGAATAGACAAGAAGGAATTTTAACTCCAAAACTAAGAACATCGATGACCACTTGTTTGGAAAGAAACGAACAAGCTGATAACATTTGTAATGACCCACCAATTCTCATTAGATTGAGAGTGCAACGAGTCATTACTAGGCCTTAAGTGACATCCCTAAGGTTCCAAAGGCTGGAAATAAATGCCAAAGGGTTTCAAATACAATTGGGGGATGATTTACCCTTTAAGAAACTAAACCAAAACACCCACTAACAACCACTATATGATGCATGTTATCAAAACAACCAACTCATGTATTACAAAAACACAATTCCACGAGACAATACAACAAACACAAATTCAAAGTACCATGCAGAAGACTAGAACAAGACCCAAAACAAACCAGGACACACTCAACAACTGTACACCGAGCTCCATGCTCCAAGCACCACCACATCTCCCGAGCACCACCACGAACCACTATTAATGAGGTGTTTTACCTTTACCTATGTCCCGGAACATGACATCTGCAGAAGCACCAAAGTGCCAAGGCAGAGGTGATTATAACTCAGTAGGTTTCCCCTAATGACTTCCCTACTCACGCCACTAGGATATAAGAGTTAGCTACATTTATATAAAAATAGTTTATGTAAAACATTTTTATCAAAGCAGTTTATAACTTAAATATAAACATGTTTTCCAAAAATATCCATGCTCAAAAGAATCAATGTGCAATTTAAAAAAACTTTTCCAACATGCTATTTTTCCATAAAAATGACCAAAAAATTTTCCAAACCATTTCACAAATATCCCGTTTTGGTATTCCCCACCATTTCACAAACCTATGAAATCAACCATGCATGCATCGTTATGACAGTTCCATACTCATGAGAAATATCTCATCAATATACCAAGTCGTCACAAGGTAATTATTCCCATGTTCCATTACACCTTTGGCATTGAGCACAAGGTCCTATTTCAACCAAGCCTCATACATATAGTTACCATGTGCCATTACACCTTTGGCACCAAGAACAAGGTCCTATTTCAACCAAGCCTTGTACAATGCAATATGAACACACACCACACATTCCCAACAATCATTCCAAACCATAATTTCAATAAAAAACCTTTTATTGAAAACCATTTTCCATCCAAACCAAGTGTGTTCCACAATTCAAACCATTTCAATAAAGCTGCCTTTTTATTGAAAGCCAAATCCATCAAAACCATTTCAATAAAACACCCTTTTTATTGAAAAATCACTTCTCATCAAACCATTTATAATTTCAGAAATTTCAGAATTTAAAATCAACATTTTAAATTCAAATAGCTAAGCCACTTTGCACACAATTCACCAAGATTTCACAATTTCATCAAAAACCATAAATCATCACTAATGAAGATTTATTCCATGATTTTCAAAATAAATTCCATTCAAATAACCAATTTGAAACTAAGCCAATCAATTCTAACAAGAGGAGTCGAGAGTGAAGCCACCTACTTCAACAACTTAGGAAAAAACCACCAAGAACCGGGTCGAAACACCATGAAACCTCCTTAGATTCTTTCCCCTATCACCAACAAGACCAAAACCCGACTTAAAAGTCATCCACTAACTTATATCTATCCACCTAGGGCAAAGATCTAAGGATCCATCAAGAGAGGAGAAGGAGATCTAAGAAAACCAAAGGGAAACGAGACTTACCGTGATCCACTATCCTCTAAACGCCAAGGAAACACTTCAGATCACTTCCAAAACGACTGGTAAGAGTTCTCCCACCTTCCCCAGAGAGAAATCCCAAGTTAGGGCTGTTTGGGAGAAAAAACGAGTGGGTTAAATGATAAAACGGATTAGATCCTAATAAATAAGATCTAAGTTGACTTTGCGCATGGTTAGTCCACATGGTTTGTTAAACCGTGCGCTAACCATGAAATAGTCACTACCAGAGAGGGGATATCTGTACGGACTCCTCGAACGGTTTTTCCAGACCGTGTGTACATCGTGCAGACTCTTTTGCCCAGGTGACTACTACCCGCACGGCTTCTGCACGGTTTGGAAAACCGTGCAAGGCCCGTGCATCCCCACTTTTGCCCTATTTACAATTTCAAAGTCTCCCAACACTCACCCACATTCCTCATATTCTTCAAGCACTTAAAAAGAGTAAAACATAGAATACATACCAAAAACTAGGGGTACTACAGCATGTAAACTATGCCTTAAAAAATTGGATTACATGACATGTATAAGAGAATACATAGTGTGTGGTGTCTGAGTAACTGATTCACTAGTCAGGTAGTTTGTGTATAGTAATACACATCCCATATATGACTCAAAGAGAGTACGTGACATGTATGTGGGCTACAAAGCATGTACTTTGGTTGAACATGCACAAGGATGACCTAGTCAATATGCAGTTAATGAAATAAATACAACGTGTGTCATAAATACACATGGTTTTAATTAATATTAATTAATTACTGGCATATTAAACACAAGCACATAGTGTGTATCTCTGGGTACAAGATGTTTACTCCTGTGTTAGTTGGCCAGAATCCTCATCACCTCCATATGAGTTTATTGATTTTATTTCATTAATAAAATTAATAGTTTTGATTAGATCTATGATAAATGAAGGAGTAATAATTAGATCTTGAAATTGAGATTAAAAGAATGAATAAAATTGAATTCAAAACTAAACGACAAATGCATAAATCAATCAATATTTTATAAATAGTTATAAATAATTATGTGACCCTATGATACCACTTGCAGGTTCCAGGTGTAGTAGAATCATGTGATGGGTCATGCCCATATTTTTTTTCGTGATAGATGGTCAATCCATAATCTACCTGATGGTAAATGGTATGATGAACAATATTGAATCAATGAAAACAAAAAAGGATAAAACAGTGGAACCTGGGGGTAGATCACCACATATTATTTATAATTAATTTAATTAAATAAATAATTACCTTATTAGAATTATTTATTCATTGATGTATCTAAAAATAGATCTGTGTTGTTACTTTATTGTGTAGTAGAAATAAAGATAAGATTCTATCTATAAGTTATTCACATGTGTTCCAAAAATCTTTGAGCATTGCTATAGGAATCTCTAGGTTCTAGCATGACAGATCCCATTACTTGCGTTTTCCACCTTTGATCGCCTCAATAATATCATACAAAGCATTATAATTTATCTCTTTTAAATTGAGAGCGAGATATTGTGGAATATCACTTTCTATTATTGGGATCATTCATGGAGAAGGAAACTCTCTAGGTCTTGAGAGGATTATTTGAATCTATTGTGCACAACCAAACAAATTAATTGGCTCATAGAGAAAATAATATAATTTGGTTTATATATTTCTACAATTATAAATATATAATTTCACAAGTTCCATTTATTATTTATTTAATCCCTATGGAACCCCGTGTCAAATAATAATAATAATAATAATAATAATAATAATAATAATAATAATATTATTATTATTTATCGATATGCACTTAACTTGTGAATTCAATTTAATATTATTTAATCAAATAATATTCAATATTTTTTATTTATCATTAAGACATTAAAATCATTCTGCCATTCCTTCACAATAATTATCAAGCCTTGAAGAATAACTATCTATTTATTAATTAAATATCACTGCATTATTCGACAATAAGTAAATAAATGTTACATTCACTTAATAGAAACTAAATATTTATTAAATATTATGATCGCATTATATTCACCCAAATAATTGGTGACAAAATATTTGTGGTTAATCAAACATGAATAATTATTAAACCACATTTAGAAATAATATTTATTCAAGTTGTTAAATAATAAATCAAAATATTACTATTTGACTGAGATTCTGGATACAATTAGCATGTGATCCTCAAGGCCTCTTTCTTAGTGGCATTAGATGAACCATCCTAAATATCAAGTTTAGAATCTACAAACATGCTAAGTAATCCATATATAAAGAAGATAATGCTATAACAAAATAATACCTCATACAGATGCTTTCTGTGAAATATAATCCCTTTATTATGATAACTATAATCAAGTAGGTTTCATGTCGGTGCCATCAAATTATGTGATTGATTTCTCTTTCTTTGACATCATGAAAATTGAACTTGACTATAAAATACCATGACCATGGATTTATTTAGGATATATCATTTCCATCAGAGGTCCCAAGGTATCAACATCCATTAAATAATAGATAAGAAAAAGCATTTATCACATTATTCATTAATTTAATATTACTCATGATTCACCGAATGTATCCTACCTTACCACGAACATCTATTGTCACAGTTTTCTTCTATACATAAAAGTACCTGACTCATAATACTCATTAATAATTATCCTAAAGTCTAAGTATCAATTCACACATCTATATATAGGAACATCCAATGACACATATAAATTTGGATTTCCTACTGGTGGGTCTGATTCTCATAATATCCTACACTGGTAATTACCAAGGGCATACACCATGAGAAGGTGCATAAAAGTCCTATTAGTCTCCACCCATGATTTCTTGTATCATTTAAGTCCCTTAAATTATATCATCTTTCTATAGAACATATATTTAAGAATAGTTTCAAATAACTCATGGGTTCTCATTATATTGGGGAACTGTTATGACCTTTTAGTGTGACAACTACTCGTAATACATTATCACATACTATATTATGTAGAATAAAAATAAAGATGTGATAATAAGTTAATTAATATTTGAAACTATGAATACATGTGACCATAAATTACATAGAACTTGGTTTTAGATATCCAAATCCAAAAAATTTAAATTGAGGTGATTATTTTTCAACATATATGACTTATGGGACCTTTAGGATGTAAAAAATGTGTTTACACCATAAAACCCTTATCCAAGTAGGTTTTATCTACAAATAATATGTTACTCCCCCTAACTTGTTATGAAACCATATATCTCAAACCCTATTATATTTAAAGTTTGATTTAGGAGGTCTCCACTCCTTATGAGTTCCTCCATTCAACATTTTATCTTTATAGTGGTTGCGTCTCTTCCCCCTAGTAAGTGACCTTTCCTCTTCTTCATTGGCATTGGTAATGGAAAAAAATTACATTATGTTTTGGAATTTCTAACATTATGGTGATGTTTTTTGTGATTCTTCTAGATTAATTTTTTTTTCATGCCTATATATGTTGGATTATCCCATTGTATGTGTGTGCAACCTATGTTTAAGGTAGGTGGTTCCATCTATATCCTATGTTGGATGAATTGTATTGCTCATATTAATGAAATTTATTTATAAATAAATTGGCATGATTTATTTGTGTGTGTAAATAGATATTGATAAATGGTGGTCCCTCCCTTGGTTTTGGGCAAAGTAAAATGGTGTTTTCATGGAATTTCAAATGATTTGTGAAATGGGGTTTGAAATCATGTTTTGGTGGAATAATGGGTTTTGAAATTTTTTGTGAAATATGGAACCCTTTGAAATGATTTTTGAAATAAAATACATGGGAAGCCTCGGGTACTTAGGTGGGAGGTGTATCTTGGGGCCATCGTCTATAGTATTATTGAGGTTCTTACCCATGGATTGTTCCTTTACCCCTAGGATTGTTTTTCTAGGAAATTGGTTTCAAATTGTTGGAGGATTAACTCATGGGGTGTTACTCTTCTTATTAGACTTGGGTTCTATGGACATGAGTGTACACTATTAATTTATTTTTGTTTGAGTAGTATACTAGTATGACCTGTTATAATCATTTCCCTATTTACCATTGTTCTTGGCTTCATACTATTTGGATTTGTTTATAGAAACTATGCTTTGGAACTATTTTTAACTATCTTGTTTTAGAACTGTTGAAAAATTAAAATATTTACCATGATTTTGATATATGGTTTCTTTATTTCTTATCATACTATGTTTTCATTTATATGAGAATACAAGAATTATTTTTCAAAATAATTTATATTGAGCACCAAGGTGGGATTCTACTGAGCTTATTACCCTACACTTTTCACATCCCATTAGTAGTTTGTAGACCAGGTTATATTTATTGATGTAGGGAAAGGTAAGGTACCACAGTTATGTTTTTATCTGATGGGTATGGGTAGCTGGTGGTGATATGGTGGTAGATTTCCCACAAATCACTTGATGTAGTTTGTTTTGTTATACTTTTCCTTTTTTGGGACCTTTACCTTGGAGTTTGGTTTAGCACCTTTGAGTTCTATAACTTTTTATTTTTTTTCTTTCAGTTAATGAATATATATATTCTGATTCTTCTTATAACATTTCATTATGATATGTGTGTGTATGTATATATACCATGTCTTCTTTTTCAGGTTGGGTGAAATCTCTCCCACTAGTCACTATTGATGGCTGAGTGCAAGTACCCTGCCCATGGAAATCAATAATTCCAATTGGGTATATTGAGGATCAAGTTGGGTCCGAATTTGTGAGGGGATCCTGAGTCAGTTCGTTACACTACCACCTTAGTTTAATCTTACTAAAAAAATTTCCTTAGAGGTGAAGATCACAAAACCACTTATAGGATTGAAGATAGCGTAGAAAAAACTCCACAAATAGCCTAAAATCCCACAAGAGTGACAAGACATGGGGGTTACTAGGCATGGAGGCTTTGTATGCCTAGTATTACTACATAAATAAAAATTCAGATCCCCACTGCTACTTGTTTGTGATGATGAAGAATGAGGTAGAATATTGGATCCACTACCACATCCCTTTATGGCCACATATAACTTCCTTTTATTATCTAAAGAGACATATTCTCCCTTTTTAGGCATGGAAGGAACCTTAACCAATCCTGACATTCTATCTTGGTCAATCTTTACCATCAAGACCTAATCAACAACCTTAATATATGTTTTCATATTAATAAAGGATATTTAAGATTAGATATCTATACAGAACCCCATTTAAAATCTCTAAGATTTCAACTTTATATTTGAAATTACCTCAATAGTAAAGTGAAGGAGCTTGATGAACTAATTCACATACTATTAGATGGTTTGATCCCCTTTGAAAATACACAGTAGTTCTAGAGACTTTGATATCTCTAGGTTATCTATGTATAAATATCGATAAAATATAACTTTGAAGTACTTCAACTTCATGTTCTCATGCTACTTGGATTGAATAATCATCTCCCACCACTTTAACCCAGGACCTTCCAATATAAAAGTATCAAACTTCACCTTGACATAATCCAAAATATCAATAAATTCGAAGATAATTACAGTATTATATAAATAATCCTATCCTTCTTGAGGATCATTGGTTCCTAAAAAAAGATTTCTTGTGGAAAAATAATTTCTTGAGACCGTTCACTATCTCCACTCATTCCTAAACCTTCTTCATGAACATGATATGGATAGTGATTTCTACTCATCTCTAATATCAGACCACCCAAACTACTAATTTAATCATATTATAGTCCAATATGGGATCAAATAATGTATACTTATCTACTTATTCCTCTATATGGTTCACAAATGGTATTTGGAGAGGCATGACACTATGAATTTGAGTAAAAGTAAATAAAATTAGTAAAAATAATAATAAATCATCAATCAAAATTATAAAATTATATTAAATGTTCAACTAAATAATAAGAAATGGAATATCTAAAATCACAACCTTTATTAAAATATGGAATGCATGCATGGTATGTGACCTAATCACCCTACCCTAAAAGGAAGGGTAAATCAATGCAATATCATTACGTCATCACTTAAATTCCCTAGAAAACCCAAGGTTGGGTAATAAAAGTGTAATCTAGAGACTCCTTCATACCATTTACTTGTGTCATGAAAATCACATCACCTTTTTACCTAACCCCCCTAAATAAAATAAACTAAAAATAAGGATATTTGATACCATTTTTCACAAACCAACCCAAGATGCCCCTATCTTAGGACCCATATAGTCTATATAAATGCATGAATAGTGTTATAAATCCCTATAGGCTAAGTAATAGTTATTGGGAATCAAGAACACACCTTGGGAATAGTTTTCCCAATAAATTAACCAAGAGGGTTCGAGTCTAGAACCCAACTTGTCCTCACCATACATAGGATGGTCACTCAATCAAGAAAATAAAACTAAAAAATAACTCATAGAATTTACATAATATAAAAAATGTCTTAATGATAACAACAACTACTTAAGACAATGTTATAATTATCCATAACATAACAAAAAATGAGTAATCCAATATACATATACAAAATAATTGTATTGGAATATAGATAATAAATATTAGTAGATGAGTTTAAAAAATAGACCAAAAGGGATAAAAAGACTACAACCCATATATATGTGAAATGAAGGATTATTCCCACCATATCACCACAAAAAACATGAAAAAGTAATAATAAGAACCATCACCACCAAGAATAAATCTTATATACCTATATCCATAAAAAGTATATATAAACCCATTGGTTGGATATATGGTTTAATAACAACTAGACTAGTAGGATCCCAACAAGTGTTCTATAAAATATTTCTGTTAGATAAATCCAAGCATGATGATTTGCAAGTAAACCATATGAAAGTACGGTTTTAACATTTTAAAGTCAAGAAACAAATAATAGTTCTAAAATAATTTCAAATATAAAGTAGAAGATATGTAAGTAGATGATTATATATAAGCACCATAGTAAATCTTTAAGGTATATAAGGTTTGGTGTAATCTATGATCCTCACATAACTCAATGAAGTAAACAATCACAATCAACTCTATAAACACTGATAGGATGAGTAGTCTCAAGGCCTAGTGGGAAGAGGCCACCCTAGGATGTAAATCCCTATACATATCATCAAGAAGTTTAATTAATGTTGTAATATAAGTTTGATGTTAGGTAGGGTGTATCATGCATATCCATTATTTTCCTAGTCCTCCCATATAAATTCCCAATATTCCATCTTCCAACCCTCTTTAACAAATTGAAATTTCATCATTTATACCTAATTCCCTTTTCAAAGGGTTATTTAATTAAATTCAAGGAATGGAACCATCATTTAAATATATAAACCATTATTTTAGAAACAATTTATTTTTCAAATATGAAGATGGGGAATTTCAATTACATATATCACATATAATAGCTTTCTAAGACTACATTAAATTATTTAAAATAATTACAATCATTCTTTTAGAATCATGGAATCACTAAAGGTTCATGTAAGAAAGGTAACATATGAAACAACCTACTTTTATCAAGATAAAAATCTATCCAATAGTGAGAACCCACTAAAGTAGTGAAGAGGGATCCGAAATAAGAAATAATAATAAATAAAAGCAAAAACCCCAACCATTAGAATTGGAAAAGAAAAACCCTACAACACAATTGCCTTAGGGAAGAGAGAAAAATATGGAAAAGAAAAGAAAATAACCAAGGAAAAAGTAAAGGACCCACTTATCAAGAGACCACTTGAAAAAATTTAAATAAAAATATAAAAAAATAGAATTATAGGGGGAGGATAAGGGGTTATAAAGTGAGAGGGGAGGTTCCTGGTTCAAAATGAGAGAAAAATAGAGAAATTTGGGTTTTTAAATAAGGGGTTTTTTGGAAAATCATATTTTTAAGAACATGTGTAGTTTTACAGTTTGGTTTCATAGTTTTCCAAACTATTCTCCAACCATACAAATCACCTTTGTTAATTAAGTAGAGTTTTTGTATGATCTTTCACATGGGTGGACTTAAATATGAAATAATAATGTGATTGTTCTCATTGACCATTTTTTTAAATTTTTTTAATGTATATACCTTTAAATAAAAGGTATCAATAAAAACCAATAAATAACAGATGTAATAACTTAAAATGGAAGAATGGGTGTGACATGGGGGGAATTTGTGTGAACTTAATTTTACTAATTTTTTTTAATCAAGTAAATTTGATCCTCTACACTTGTTATGATGTATAGATCTCATATTTTATACTCAACACGTTTACACTACATTCAAGATATAAATTCTAAAAATCATGAAACATAATATTTTTATAATTTTCAATCCCAATATAGGTATATACCCCATTCTAAATTTGGGTCATATTTGTGATAACAACACTTCACTAATCATGCCAAGTGAATAAAAACTATTCGTTGATAGTTTTACACTCTCATGAATGGTTTTTATACTAACTCCCACTAGTTTATAAATTTAATCCATTACCCCAATTTAACAAGATCTTATTATTTACTCTAGGATGAAACAACATCAATGTGATAATTTTGTATTCCTCAAACTAAGGTATATGATATCCAATGGATGTTTAATAATAATAAGAACATAAAAGTCATGTTTTTCCTCTCAATTTAAAAATGATAAATGTATGAATGGGAATATAAAAACATAAATTTTCTTCCTCCTCTTAAATATTTTTTGAGGTCTTTAATGATCTATAATAGAATTAGCTTTCCATTCATAGAGTATCTTGACGCAAATGATAATTGGAAGTAGTGGTGTATATCAGTCTCACCCAATTATTCCTTATCACTTATTCTTCTTCTTCAATCTTCCTTGATGATCATAATTTTCTCTTTCTGTATCGCATTTTCCTCAATTTTTTATTCTTAATTATATTTTTCGTACTCTTTAACTTCTTCATCTTATTCAACCAAATGGATATTCTTGTTAAAAATATATCTGTTTCTCTTATTCTGTAAAAATAATATTTAGAATTATTACTATTAGTTTCTCTAATTTTATTATTATCCATATTATAAACATAGAATAAATCATATGGGTATTATTTCTTAATTTTGAATATGAAAATTTCTTTTAAAACACTACAAAATTACCTATCAATTAAAAATAGTCAATCAATAATTCAAGAGAACATATAGTATTGATTTTTATAAAAATAGATCTGAATATGTGTATTTGAAACTTTTAAATTATCAAACAATGATCCTAATAAATATTCTCATTTAATCCTTCATTAATCTCTATTTATCTTTCTATTAAAAACTAGGGAAATAATATTCAAAGATAAATCCACCTATTTCAATATCAATTAATGGAATTAAAATATACTAATTTTAATATCCCATAATTATTGAAATGATATCCTCTCCAAATTTTCTTTTATTCTTCTTAAATACATTATTCAAATAACCCATGATAAATCCTCTTGAAATAATCTTCTCAATATTTCCATTTAATTCTCCATTATATTTTCTCACAATAACTTATTTAGTGACTTTTCCAATAATTTTTTCTAGAACTAGAAATATAATTTTTTGAAACTAAAAAACCTTTTATATACTTAGAATCATCTTATACATGATCGAAAGAATCTTACATATTCTAAATAACTTAAAAATAAATATTTTTTATCATATAAAAGATATAATGTATCACCTTATAAACATTTTGTATGCACTAATTTAAATTATGTATTATAGAGAAACCATGATTTTTTCACATCTCAGAATGAAATATAATTTTATCTTCTATATAAACATGGTAATATTATGTATTATCTAGAAAATATTACATACCATTTGAATGATATCACATTTTATAGTGAAAATCCCAACATTTCATACATGTCATCTAGAGGATATTGTGTGTCTTAGCGAACTCTTGTGCTTTTTTTTCTAATATCTAGATTCCTTATATTATCTTATAAATCAAAAACTTCAATATCTTATGTGTAGTTTGGAAATTATTAGTAAATCAGATATAGAGATAACAATTTCAAGGTTAATCCAACATACATATCTCTTTTCCAAATTATTTGAAATCCATTACTAGAGAATTTACAAAACTCAAATATTGGCTTATTAAATCCTCATCAATGGATCTCATCCATCTTAAATCATCTCAAAATACTTCAAATGAGTATAAAATTTATAATAATATTTTCAAATCTCTTCCACATTATTACAAATAATTTTCAACATATGTAAACACTATTTGAGAATTTCAATGTGTGTCAACATCCATAAATAACCCCTCATTATTTTTCAAAAATTATTCTAAAAAATAGTGCATTAATTAATTAATAATATATACAGAACCATTGTCACCTCAACATAGAATCTGCTTCAAAAATATTTAATCCTTAAAACTAATAAACTAATTATATTCATGAAATAACATGCAAAAACATCCTTAAATTATAAACTATATTTTCTTAAACTTCACTAAATGAATATTCTCTAATTATGTCAGCAACTAAGTTCTTCTTTTTGAAATTTTGAATAGATATCCAATAGAATATATATATATTATTATTTTCTTTAATCCGAAGTTTTTTTCCTGACATTCGTCAACACTCACGTTGGATTATAGGAAGGGGTGGATTTTTTTTTTGGAATCATAATTGGATAGGGTCGACTATTAGTTTCCCAAGTTGTCCAGCTCCTTTGATTCCTTTTAGGGAGGCCAATAGATATCCTGTTTTTATCAATGCTGTTCTGGATAAGGATCAAAAGAGAACTTTTGACCTTATTGTTTTGAATCAGGAGTTTTACAGGTGTTTGTTAACTACTTTGGAATTTGGTTTGTTTTCTTCTAAAGACTTTAGGGGCATTTATGTTTCACAAGCTCAGTATGAAATCTGGAATTATATGTTTTGGTGTAATAGAATACCCAAAAAATTTAATTTCTTGGTATAGAGAATTAGAAAACAAGCTATATCTACAGATGAAAATGTGAAAATAAGGGGTATTAACCTGGTTTCAAAATGCCATTGTTGTATCCTTAATAAGGAGGAGGATTCCAACCATCTTTTCTTTGAAAGTGATTGGGCTATGGCTGTTTGGAGGTTTTTTGGTGAATTCAAAAAAATATTTGAACCGTTTCCTGCTGGTACTTCTTTTCTGGAAAAGTGGTTTTATGGCTTGAATGGTGCAAGTCCTGAAAAAACCGCAAGAGCTGTGATTTTTAGTGCAGGGTGTTGGTGCATTTGGAAAGCAAGAAACAAAGCCCGTTTTAAAGGCATTCATTGTACTAAAAGATCAGTTATCATCAATACAAGATGCCTACTTCTTGATTTGGTACATTATTCTAAGATTTCTAGTGACAATCCTTCTTTGAGGAGGATGCAGATATACAGTCCTGATTTTATTCATTCAGATCTTATAATAAGGGGTAATTGGGTTCGCTGGATTCCTCCAATCATGGGTATCAACCTTAATTTTGATGGCTCATGCATTGGAGGAATTATCCGAGGTGGAGGTGTTGTGCGGGACGGGTATGGAAGCATTCTTCTTTCTTTTACTGCTTTTTATGGGAGGGGAAGTTCTATCTAGGTTGAATCCGAGGCGATATATACGGGGATAACATTATGTGCTCAAAGGAACTTATGTCTGTAGCAGATTGAAACTGATTCAAAGATCATCCATGACTTGATGAGTGGCAATATTTCTCCTCCTTGGTCGATTGCTTATATAATCAGGAAATGTAGAGGCAGCCTCGACATCAACAAAACACAGTTTTGCCATACATGGAGAGAAGTTAACAAAGTAGCAGACTACTTAGCTTCTTTGACGGTAGCAGATCAAGGTACCAATATTCTTTGTTTGTCTAGTTCTCTTTAAATGGAAATGGAAGGGGTGGACTTAATTAGGGGAGACCAACTGGGCCTTCACTATTTTAGACCACCTTAAGTTGTTTGTGTTTTTCCCATGGCCTGTTTGCTGTGGGTTTTATTCTTTTTAATAAAAATGCAATGTTGATGATGATGGGTACTTCATTCTCACTCAGCCTATATTAGTTTCTCAATATCTTCATCAGTTATTTAAAATTAATAACCCATTCATAATATGTCAAGAAATTCACTATGATTAACCAACTGGTCTGCCTGGAATAATTTCTAGGAATGTTCAAAATAGGGTATCTTCTCGTTGTACATGAGTCATATAACAGGGTAAGGATAAATAGTTTTTTACAAAAATATTGATAGGGAAAATGATGTATATCAAATTAGTTGTAAAAAATTCGGCTAGACTATATAGATATTTTAGACACATTTATAGAGGAAAGGCACCATTCAGACTTTTTAGACCATTCTATGTCATGTAGGGTTCTATTTTTTCTCACATGTGTGGTTAAAAATTTATAAATGATAAATAAATTGATGGATCCTAGTTCAATAAGAATATTCAAAGTACTTATATGGTTAAACTGCTCCAACATAAAGAATATGTCCTAGAAAATACAATAAAAATTCACAAAAGATATATATTCACATTTTATCTAACATTTAATAGAACAATAACTGATAATGAAACTAACAGTTGTAAAAAATTAGCATTACTAATTTTACTAAGAGAGGTGTTCGGGTATCTAGAATTGATGTAAATACTATTTGTGGGGAATATATACCTTACTAATTCAGTCAAAAATTTCATTATGTCTAAAATAAATTTCTTGATTAACCTTGAAGAATGTAGGTTGGCCAAAATACCATAATATTATGCTAATTTTTATTTCTTCTCACATAAGAGGAAACAATCATATACAAAACCTTCCTATCAAATAATTCAATTATCAAACTTTTAACTGAATATGATAAAACATAAACCATGCCATACCTTGGTGTATAGTCAGTATATTTGATTCCTTAATCAAAATTTCAATATAGGATTGAAGTTGGAGAAGTACAAGAGTAGTTAATGGTGAAAGAGTGACCATTTAAGAGGCTCATGCTGAAAAATACTTTGATCAGTTAGCTACTTGGGAAGTGGTTGAGGCACCTGGATCCTTTTCCCTATAGGAGTGGGGTGGATCCCATTAGAAAAATTCTTACAAACACTGATTTTTTAGATTTAGGGAGTGATTTAGATTTTAGGTGGACCACTTTATTAATAATATATATATATATAATTACCTCTTAGTATAATAAATAATTTTGACAGAACATGGAAAAATCACTGTGCCATCAAATATTTCTTATGAAAACCTACCTGATGAAGTGGAAGCCTATATAAATATTTTTTATATTGTGGTAAAATACCTAAATAAACACACATTTTAATAAAATTCAGAACTTAGGTTAATAGAAGTTGATCTCGATAGTGGTGATGATAATTATGGTGGAGAAAATAAAGAATATGAAGATGATTCCTTATAGGTGAGGGATACCACTAATGAGGTGGGGGGGGGGGTCGAAGAAATTCTTAGTAAAGAGGTATCATTTATCCTCATTCATAGATTTGTTTTAGTTTAAATTATCACTGATATTCTCCATAACCTTTAATGGAGTCTAGGTTGGCTCGACCACCGACCATATCTCTAGTGTATTTAGCTAGGGGGACACTAATTAGCCAAGGTGCATACATGGGCAGTAGGGCAGAAGTAGAACCTTATCATACCTGAATGGAATAGTTAAAACCCATGGACTATGACCCTATAGAGATATTACTAGTGTATTAATTATTGGTTTCTTCTATAGAGATTTTTTCTATGGAACTCAACTGACAAGAATACGTGAGACTAGTGGAAATTTTTCTCTTCCCCAAACTGGGATGTGAATTTTTAATTAGAACATTAATTCACTACTGGAAAGGGGAATTTTCCCAACACTTTTATACCAACGGTTCAAATAATCGTTGGTATATGTTTTCTTTACCAACGGTTTTCATAAACTGTTGGTAAAGACCTTGAACAAGTGACTTTTCCCAACGGTTTTATGAAACCGTTGGGAAAAGTGGGGAAAAATCACATCAAACCATTGGGAAAGATGGGGAAATATTTAGTTTTCCCAATGGTTTCATAAAACCATTGGGAAAGATTGAGTTTTCCCAACAGTTTTTAAAAACTATTGGAAAAAAAATCCCCAAATTCTCCAAATGCAGGAAGGAGCCTCCCCATGATTCCAGAGCCCTTCCGCTCATCTCCAGAAGCGATTCCTTGCAAGAAGCACTTTTGAATCCCCAGATCATCCATCGGATCAGTAGCTAACAGGTTAGACTCCTTCCATATTTTATCAAGGATATAGTTCCACCTCTTATAAAGCATATCCTTCTATTCTCAATGATTTCTTTATTCCCAATTTTTAGGGTTGTTGTAAAATTTTATGATTGTTCCACGAATTGTGTACTCAAATCCCTATATCGGTGTATGTCCAATTAATGTTTTCATTACACATTTAAATTTATAAGGGCATGATGTCTCTTTGTTGTGTTCTAATTTTGAAGATTCATAGTTTTTTTTAATCTGCTTCAAATATTATAGCTTCATGTATATGAACAAATAAGAAATTGTTTGTAATATTTATTGATATTATTTCATGAAAATCACTCCTTTCATTAAGATCATGCCAAACATGAAGATCTTGTTCATCTTAATTTTTGTACACTATGTGTATTACATAAAAATTATGTATCATGTTTCTATAAAAAAAATATATATATATAAAATGACACACTGTTCACTTGTCCTTTTCACAATAGAACATATGGAGTATCTTCTTGAACTTTGCCAAATAGTATGTGGTCCCTAATTAGTACTTCTTCCTTCTTCATGAAACTAATTCACAGAATGTCAAATTCTATATATTAGTGAATATTAGTTTTTCTAATATAACCATTAATCATTCTTCCTTCGACATCATACATGTGTTATTAAATCACCTTTTTAAAACACAATAACCATTTTCACTGATTTTGGGTTCCTCAAAATGCTTGGGAAAATCAGAAAAATGCATGTATTGAATCGTGTTTCTCATATGGTTTCATGGATACAAGTTCATCTCGAAAATCATGACTGCGTGGTTCAAATATCATCACGACCATGAGATTATTATTCTTCACACAAATGAAGTTTTTTTCTACAACTATGTGTTTTTGTTTTCACTTTTGATTTGGCAGAAAGGGGAGCTTTGTGGTCATTAATCATGGTTGTGGATGGTCATTTAGGATGTAAGATAGTATGACTTCATTTTACTTGATATATCCAATATTATTATTGATTTATGTTAAATTTTATTATCTTTAACAAGTGATTTTATTTAATAAGTTGTTATTAATGGTTGTAATAATGATGATATGGTATAAGGGTTCATATAGTGTGTATAAGGGTTCACATGGTGTGTATAACGGTTGACATGGTATCAGTGAACTCGAGCCATTAATTTAAGCCTTCATTCTCACTATCATGTAAGAAATTGAATGATGTAAACCCATCCTCACATGATTTCTTACCTTAGATAGTGTCCAACATATAGAATATGAGCTTTTGAATTCATCAGTTAACCAGGATCATATATTCCATTTCCCCCAAGATGATTGTACTAATATAACTTTAGGGTCAACTAAATATGGTTCTCATTGTACGTTTTATATTATGTGTCCTTCTTGGCCAATACTCACTTTTATGAGGGTGGGGTGCTTTTCACTACCCATTCTGGCATGTGCAGACAGCCATAAAAATGTTAGATAAGTCACAAGTTTAATTCAGTAATGTTGTTATCATTGACATACTTTATTAAGAATTTCAAATTTAAAAATAAATGTTTTTGTCTATACTTAATGAAATTAAATCTTTTTACAGGCCATGAACAACTTATTAGTGTAGAAGCCTAAAATTTATTCACCCATGGGGTGCGCTTGACTTGGGGAAGTAATTGGGTAAGGAAATGTATGGCCAGGTGTCAATAATGAGTTATTGAACATGAGTGAATGATTTGGGATGCCTATAACACATGATGGGACCTGAGGCATGTGCCTCTTATAGACCCAATAAAAATGAATATAAATAAATTTTAATTTAATTTATGAGTACTTGTTCTTTACATTATTTTAATAGTTCACTACATCAACTTGAAAATTCTTCCTTTATCATTTAATTTAATGTATTTTCTATTAAAGTTCAATCCTATTGAATTGTTTATGACAAAATGACTTATATAAATTCTTTTTACAGAATGGACAGAAGTTGGATGTATGAAACCGATCGGATCTCAAGCGATTTTCAAAAAAATTTGGAGAGCTTTATAGATTTTTCATTTCAAAATGCTTCAGATTGTGGTCACATACACTACCCATGTTCCAATTGTGTTGGTAGACCTTGGTTGAGCCGTGAAGAAGTCAGCTACCACATAACCAAAAATGGTTTTCAAGAAAAATAATTTGTGTGGTATCACAATGGGGATAAAATGAAATCTCAAATTGTTGATGATCGAAATGAAAAGACTGGAATTGAGAATTTGTTAGATGATCGGTTTCCGTTTATTCGTCATCATGAAAAGAAAGGATTTCGACTCAAGAAGACTTAGATATGATCAAAGCTAATGCATCTAGTGAAAATGATGATATTGATAGGGTGAAAAAATTGAATGATGCTACCACGACTCCAGTATATCGACAATGCGATAAAATGAAAAAGCTGTAATTTTTAATCTGATTGTTTCATGGGAAAACTATGTATGGGATTTCTAATACATTAATTGATTACATTCTTACCATCTTGAAGGATTTACTTCTAGATGATGTAGATATTCCCTCAAACCACTATATGGCATGGAAGTTAGTCGATGAACTTGGATTTTCAAGAAACAAAATTCATTTTTACTCGAAAGATTGCAGTTTATTATGGGAGGAAACCGCTGAATGAAATGATTGTATAAAATGTGGCACATCCCTCTGGAAGTCAAAATCTGATGGAACACCATCCCGTGTTCCACAGAAAGTACTGTGGTGCTTTCCATTGATCCCCAGACTCCAGAATATTTTTATGTCTGATGATATATCAATAAAAATGATATGGCATGATACCAAGAGAAAGAAGACTAATGATGAGTTGGTTCATCCTGCAGATGGATTTGCATGGTAGAGATTTGATGCTCGACATCCTTATTTCGCAGCTGATGTGCGTAATGTGAGGCTGGGTCTTTTATGCGATGGTTTTAATCCGTTTGGGCAGATGCTTACTTCGTACAACACATGGCCAGTTTTTATACACATTTATAATCTTCCCCCATGGTTGTGTATGAAAAAACCTTTCACTTTCATGAGTATACTCATATCTGGTCCTTCTGACCCTGACATTGATATTGATGTCTACATGCAACCTTTAATAAAAGAGTTGAAACTTCTTTGGGATGTGGGTGTGTGCACATACGATGCATGTTCGAAAGACATATTTCAGATGCGTGTTGTGATTATGTGGACGATCAATGTTTTTTTGGATTATGCAATGATGTCTGGATGGAGCACGAAGGGAAAATTGTCATGTCCAGTTTTTATGAAGAATACACGATCCAAAAGACTGAAACATCTCTGTAGTTTCAGTTTTATGGGACATCGATGATTCTTTCCAAAGGATCATCCATATATAATGAATCATCGAAAATTTGATAATACCATAGAGACCAATGATCCACCTCAGTGTATGTCTGGAACTGACGTGCTTAATGAATTGAAAGGTTTTAGTTTTTCATTCGGGAAGGGTCAAATAAAATCTGGAAAGAGAAAGAATGTTTCCACTAAAACCTGTTACAATTGGAGGAAGAGTAGTATCTTTTTTGATTTGCCTTATTGGTCAACCAATTTGTTACGTCATTTCTTAGACGTAATGCATATTGAAAAGAATATATGCGAAATATTGGTTTCAGTTCTTCTAAATGTCAAGAGGAAGACAAAATATGATTTACGATCTCGGCGTGACTTGGTGGATTTGGGCATCAGACCAGAATTACATCCTATGCGTATCAGTGAAAATAAATGGAAACTTCCATGTGCTTCTTATGTGATGAAACCTACAGAAAAAAAAAATTCATGGAATTATTAGAGACTATTAGAGTTCCTGATGGCTATTCAAGCAACATATCTAAATGGGTCAAAGGAAGAGAGTTGAAGCTAAAATCTTTGAAGACTCATGATTATCACATTCTACTGCATGAGTTGCTTCCAATAGCAATCTGTAATCTTTTGTCCAATAATGTAAGGGTGGCTGTTATTCGGTTGTGCCATTTGTTTAGAGATCTTTGTGCTAATATGTTTTCCAAGTCTTTCTTGCAAAAAATGTTGACAGTTGCCCCATTAATTTTGTGTGAGTTGGAGAAAATATTTCCTCCATCATTTTTCACATGCATGTTGCATCTGACTGTCCATATTCCCACTGAAATACTTCTCAAAGGACCTATTTCTTTTCATTGGATGTATCCAACTGAAATAAATATGTTCACTTTAAAGTCTTATGTTCGAAACAGAAATCATCCCAAAGGTTCTACCGTGAACGGTTACTTGGCTCAAGAATGTATGGATTTCTGCTCGATGTATTTTTATGATCTTACTATAAGATTTAACAGACCAATGAGAAATGAAGAAGAACAATATGAGCAAATTGAACCCAGTTTTCCATCACTTCCTCAAATAGGAGGAATTCCTGGATCACATACATTGAATACATTAATCCATGAAGAGCGGGAGATGGTACATTGCACAATTTTGTTCAACTGTGATTTGTTCGATGACTATATTAGGTAACTAAATTGATTATGTATATCTTATATATATATATCTATTAAACTATTCATAATTTTTATCTACAGGGAACATAAAAAATGATAAATAGGAAGAATCGTTCCTTATCATTGAGAAGGAGAGAGACTTTGCATAGCAAAGAGTTTTCTGCTTGGTTAAAATTGAAGGTATAAAAAAATTAATGTTTAAAATAATTATATCAATATTTAATTAAGTTTAATAGTCATTTATATTGCAGGTATTGAGTTTGTCTGCTGACTCTATCTCTGAGGAAATAAGAGCTTTGGCTTTTGGTCCTAATACCGTGGTTCGTGACTGTAAATCAATTGTTATCAATGGGTTCAAATTTATTGTCACGAAATGAGCAAAGAACATGAGAACACAACATGATGGTGTTATGGTTACTGCCAGAACAAATTGTTATGCCAGTGAATCAGATAGTAGACCTCGATTTGAAAATGTGGGTTATTATGGAGTTGTTGAGAAAATAATAATATTGGATTATTACTCTCATGGATGAGTCACAATGATGAAATTCCATTGGTTTGATTCTATGACAAGACATGGCACATTTATTGATGATTGTGGATTTCGAGTAATTAATATGACTCACACTCTTGCTACCGAAAAACCATATGTGTTGGCATCAATGGATAAACAATTTTTTTATGTCAAAGACCAACTTCGAACTGAATTTGGTGTCATATTTGAAGTAATTCCAAGACATATTTTTGATGACGGTGATGATGGAATTGACACTGTCCCTAGTGCCATTGGAACCAATCCATTTATTTTTTTTGATAACTCAAATAGCTCAATTGTCATATTTTATTGTGAACCTGAAGTTGTGGTTGAAAATATATAGAATCATTCATCCATGTTCTCAATTCTTTTGGTTTACCTTGAGTTAGGTTGTTAAGGTTGGTAATATTAAAATTGATTTAGTATTGATCAGAAGTATGTTTTAGCTGACTTGACTATTATGTGAATTTACAATGTTTATTGGTTGTAGTTTTATTTGAATTGAATTTTCTAATTTGGAATTGAACTGTATTCAAACATAGTCAAACAATATTTCTAACTTGGCGAACATTACAACTTTTATGATTTATTAAATCTATTCAAGCTCTTCTGAAACAATTATAGCTGACTTGACCGTTATGTGAATTTTCAATTTTTATTGGTTGCAGTTTTATTTGAATTGAATTTTCTAATTTGGAATTTAACTGTATTCAAACATAGTAAAACAATATTTCTAACTTGGTGAACATTACAACTTGTATGATTTATTAAATCCATTCAAGATCTTCTAAAACAATTGATAGTTGACTTGACCATTATGTGAATTTTCAATGTTTATTGGTTACAGCTTTATTTGAATTGCATTTTCTAATTTGTAATTGAACTGTATTCAAATATAGTCAAACAATATTTCTAACTTGGTGAACATTACAACTTGTATGATTTATTAAATACATTCAAGCTCTTATAAAACAATTGATAGCTAAATTACCAATGAATCCCCCTATTCCCTCATATATTTAGTTTTTTGGGTTACACATTAGTTTTATTTCTCTAATTAATTTCATATTTGTTTTCAAAAGCAAGATAAAGAATCCAATTGAAGAGAGATGAAGGAAAAAAATGATGGATAACAATCGTCGAATAACAGAGTTGGGAATTCCATCATTAGTGCATGTAGTCAGTACTTTATTTCAAATTGATATATTTAAAGAATATATAATGTCATGTGATTAATTTTTTTGTAAACATTTTTGTAGGATCCACCTATACGTCGACAATTATTAGATGAGGAGCCTAGTACTGGTCCTAGTACTCAGGCTGGTGGTATGAGGATGGTTCGTACCAGAGGTGGACGAGCAGCTGCGCATACCTGACTAGACCCTGCCCCTACCACTGACATGTCATCCTTCTCACATTCTGATCCCGGTGTGTCATTAGGGACACACGGGATATTTAGGCCTCCCATGTTTTCGTTACCTTCTGCATCTTCTGGCCCATCATTTTCACATCCCATGATGATTCCCACTCCCTAGTTAGCATCCGGTCAGACAGTTGTCCCATCTTCTTTTCCTTCTACTTCTGTCTCTACGACCTTCTATATTCCATCGTCTTTAACTCCTGTTCCACCGCAGGGTGTTCCATCAGTTTCTGTGGATCCAACGGCGCTCAGCGATCAGACCGAAACAGGTATATTTATAGAACCCTAACAAATTTTTATAGCAATATTTATTTTCATTATAACATGTTTTTGATAAAATATTTGTTTTTCTTTAATGAAAGATACATATAATGAAAGGAGGCTTGGGTGGGGGCATACACACATGCGTTTGGTATCGAACCTCCGCACACATGTTATGGTGGATTATAATGAAGACAACCAAATGGTTGAGAAAACAGGGCAGCAATGGCAGAGTGTTTTGGCGATTCTTGCCAAATACTCCGACATCATTCCCGTCAGCCCGCTATTGTGGAGACATTTTCCACATGAGGTCAAGTATAGAGATTGGGTAGAGATATGGGTAAAAAATCTGTTCTATTTAATGCCATTAATTATTTTTGTATTTATATGAATTAATATTTTGATTTCAACTTCGATTTTATTTTCCCGATGGTGATGGTGCATGACCGGAACATCTAAAGGATTTATGTGAGCTTTGGAGAGCCTACAAGAATGATTTGTATATTGGCTAGGTTTCTAGAGTTGGAACTGAGTTAGAGGCGGTACCAGTGGTGGATGATTGTTCTATAGAGCAGTATTGTCAGATGATTACTCATTGGACGAGTACCCAGTTTAAGGTATTAATAACATTTGAGGTATTTAAATAATAAATTTCATGTTTTTCATTAATACCATCTATTTCATTTTCGAATTTTATTTAGGAATCATCTGGAAAAAATAAAAAAGAACATTGATGCAAAAAATACCTCCACACACTAGGATGCACTACGATGCCTGATCATGAGAGGAAGTAGGTATGACAATTGTTTATAAGATTTCTTTATGACTTATACTTTCTTTTGTTTCCTAAATTATTTAATAGTTTTCTAAAGTTTTCATATAACTTTAGTTTTCAATGTCATTGTAGAGGAAAATACAAAATATAGAAGGACATGTGCCTCGAGAAAAACTGTTTTTCTTGAGTAGACAGAAAAAGGATGGAAGTGCCGTCAACGAAGCGACTCAGCAGAAAATTGTATGTTTTATTCTATTGAATTTATATTTTAATATCTATTTTGTAACTTAATTATATATTTATATTTGTAACAGGATGATTTAGAGGCCCTCGATGCCCAAGAACCAGACAATTTTGGGCCAACATATCACTTACATCAGGTGTTGGGAGAGGAGCATTCTGACAGAGTATGTTGTCGACCTAGGATAGCTCCGACGAGGTATTGGACCTCCTTAGGTATGAGCTGTAGTGCCACCGAGCTGCAAAAAGTTAGGGTACATGCAGAACAGGCTGAGAAAAGGGCCACAGAGACGGCAGAACAGTCTGCTAGGGAAAACAGTGCGTTTATGAAATTTATTGAAGTTCTACGTCCCACACTTCTAGCAGAGGCCAGCCCAACTTTTGATGAGTATATGTCGTCGATACATTCTATATATGGTGCACCAGGTGGCGGTTCTAGTGGTGGTCAGGATGATGTCCAGCTTGACGATGATGATGGCGAGGAGTCTGATGCCGAAGAGGAGGGAGAGGCGGGAGAGGAGGAGGGCGAGGTGGGTGGCGAGGGTGAGGAGGGCGAGGGTGAGGGCGAGGAAATTGATGGGGATGAGGATGAGGGTGATGATGCTGGTGATGATGGTGATGGTTATGTGGGACAAGTTGACCCATTACATTTTTGACTGATATTACTGATATTTAATATTTAATCTATTCCAGTTGTTGGTTTTATATAGACTCATTGTATAGTATTGGAGTTGAGTTATTTTTATATATTATCTGTTTTTATGGATGTTGTTGTCTTTTAGTGAATGTGTGTTTGGGAACCCACCTCCTTCCTGGACCCTGGACAACCCCCCACCCTCCTCCCTGGACCCCGGACAGCCTCGCCGGATAGCCCCCCAGACAGCCCCACCCTCTTCCGTGGACCCCGGACAACCCCCCCCCGAACACCCCCCAGACAGCCCCCGGACAGCACCCTGAACACCCCCCCAGATAGCCCCCCCCACCCTCCTCCCTGGACCCCGGACAACCCCCCAGACAGCCCCCCAGACAACCCCCCAGACAACCCCCCATCCTCTTCCTTGGACCCCGGACAGCCCCCCGAACACCCCCGGACAGCCCCCAGACAACCCCCCAAAAAGCCCCCCCGGACAGCCCCCCCATCCTCCTCCCTGGACCCCGGACAACCCCCCGGACAGCCCCCCGGACAGCCCCCCAGATAGCCCCCGGACAACCCCCTCTTCATTGGACCCCGAACAACCCCCCGAACACCCCCCAGACAGCACTTTGATAGCCCCCCAAACAACCCCCCCGGACAGTCCCCCCACCCTCCTCTCTGGACCCCAGACAGCCTCCCAGACAACTCCCCAGACAGCCCCCTAGACAGCCCCCCACCCTCCTAATTGGACCCGGACAACTTCCCGAACACCCCCCGCATAGCCCCCCACCCTCCTCCTTGGTCCCCGGACAGCCCCCAGACACCCACCGGACAACCCCCCGGACAGCCCCGCCGGACAGTCCCCCACCCTCCTTGATTTCATTTAATGCTAGAAAATCTATAATATATATTTTATTTATTTTCATCATGATAATCAATGTAAATCACATTTACACATCTAATCAATATCATAGATTCTTGGTATGTTATAAAAGAGCTGTATTCATTGGGCATGACATTGTTAGCTCCGAAATGTTTCATAGCATTATAAACTAAACTCTAATCCACACTAAGAATGATATAAAAATATTTTATATAAATTTCCACAAGATTTTAAGTAAATAACATTCCACTAATAGACCCATGATGATTCTCATAAAATGGACAACATTTTAAGTACATACGGAAAACCGAACAAATGCATTTTTTTCTGTTGAAACTTTAGGAGAACGATCCATGGGTCACATGTGACGTGTACGAATCAACCCCGCCTCAATCCGAGGCGCGGTGTGGCCGCCACGACTCAAAGTGTCTGCCTTTTGTTTCAAAAGGACATCATTTTAATTGAAAAACATCAACTGGCATACGAAAAACTGAACAAACGCATTCAGATTGTGTCGATAATTTAGAACAATGATCCATGAGTCATATGTGACGTGTACGAGTCATCCTCACCTCAATCGGAGGCGCGGTGTGGCCGCCACCACTCAAAGTGTCTGTCTATTGTTTCAAAAGGACGTCATTTTAAGTGAAAAACATCAACTGGCATACTAAAAATAGACCAAACACATACATATTGTGTCGATACATTAGAAAAACGATCCATGGGTCAT
Organism: Viscum album; assembly: GCA_963277665.1. Lineage (NCBI taxonomy): Eukaryota > Viridiplantae > Streptophyta > Magnoliopsida > Santalales > Viscaceae > Viscum > Viscum album. The sequence continues at coordinate 1,284,259,307 of OY728150.1, read as the reverse complement.
ATGTGACATGTAAGTGTCAACCCCACCTTAATCTGAGGCACAGTGTGGCCAGAATCACTCTAAGTGGATCTCTTTTGCTTAAAATGGACAACATTTTAAGTACATATGGAAAACCGACCAAACGCATTCAGTTTCCATTGAAACATTAGGATAACGATTCATGGGTCATATGTGACATGTACGAATCAACCCCGCCTCAATCTGAGACGTGGTGTGGCCGGCACCACTCAAAGTGTTTGTCTTCTGTTTCAAAAGGACACCATTTTAATTGAAAAACATCAACTGGCAAATGGAAAACCGACCAAACGCATTTGGATTGTGTCGATACATTAGAACAACGATCCATGGGTCAAATGTGATGTGTAAGAGTCAAACCCACCTCAATCTGAGGTGCGGTGTGGCCCCACCACTCAAAGTGTCTGCCTTTTGTTTCAAAAGGAAATTATTTTAATCGAAAAACATCATCTGGCATACGTAAAACCAACAAACGCATTCAGATTGTGTCGATACTTTATCACAATGATCCATGGGTCATATGTGACATGTAATAGTCAACCCCACCTCAATCCAAGGCGCGGTGTGGCCGCCACCACTCAAAGTGTCTGTCTTTTGTTTCAAAAGAACATCATTTTAAGTGAAAAATATCAACTGGCATATGGAAGAGTGACCAAACGCATTTGGATTGTGTCGATACATTAGCACAATGATCCATGGGTCATATGTGATGTGTAAAAGTCAACCCCTCCTTAATTTGAGTCACGATGTGGCCAGAATCACTCTAAATGGCTTTCTTTTGTTTAAAATGGACAACATTTTAAGTACATACAGAAAACCGACCAAATGCATTTTGTTTCCATTGAAACTTTAGGAGAACGATTCTAGGGTCATATGTGACATGTACGAATCAACCTAGCCTCAATTTGAGACACGGTGTGGCCGACACCACTCAAAGTGTCTGCCTTTTGTTTCAAAAGGACGTCCTTTTAATTGAAAAACATCAACTGGAATACGGAAAAGCGAACAAACACATTCGGATTGTGTCAATACATTAGCACAACGATCCATGGGTCATATGTGATGTGTACGAGTTAACCTCACCTCAATCCGAGGTGTGGTGTGGTCGGAACCACTCAATGTGTCTGCCTTTTGTTTAAAAAGCACGTCATTTTAATTGAAAAACATCAACTGACATACGAAAAACCGACCAAATGCATTCGGATTGTGTAAATACTTTATCAAAATGATCCATGGGTCATATGTGATGTGTAAGAGTCAACCCTGCTTCAATCCGAGGTGCGGTGTGGCCGCCACCACTCAAAGTGTCTATCTTTTGTTTCAAAAGGACGTCATTTTAAGTGAAAAACATGAACTGACATATGGAAAACCAACCAAACGGATTCAGATTGTGTCGATACTTTAGCACAACGATCCATGGGTCATGTGTGACGTGTATGAGTCAACCTCGCCTTAATAGGAGGAACGGTGTGGCTAGAATCACTCTAAGTGTCTCTCTTTTGTTTATAATGGGCAACATTTTAAGTACATACGGAAAACCGACCAAACGCATTCAGTTTTCATTTAAACATTAGGAGAACGATTCATGGGTCATATGTGACGTGTAGGAATCAACCCCGCCTCAATATGAGACACGGTGTGGCTGGAACCACTCAAAATGTCTGCCTTTTGTTTTAAAAGGACGTCATTTTAATTGAAAAACATCAACTGGCATACGGAAAACCGACCAAACACATTCGGATTGTGTCAATACTTTAGAAAAACGATCCATGGGTCATATGTGACATGTACGAGTCAACCCCGCCTCAATCCAAGGCATGGTGTGGCCGCCACCACTCAAAGTGTCTGCCTTTTGTTTCAAAAGGAAGTCATTTTAATTGAAAAACATCAACTGGTATACAGAAAACCGACCAAACGCATTCAGATTGTGTCGATACATTAGAACAACGATCCATGGGTCATATGTGACATGTAAGAGTCAACCCCGCCTCAATTCGAGGCACATTGTGGCTGCCACCACTCAAAGTGTATGTCTTTTGTTTCAAAAGGATGTCATGTTAAGTGAAGAATATCAATTGGCATACAGAATAGGGACCAAATGCATTTGGATTGTGTCGATACTTTAGCAAAACAATCCATGGGTCATATTTGACATGTAAGGATCAACTACGCCTTAATCTGAGGCACAGTGTGGTCGTAATCACTCTAAGTGGCTCTCTTTTGTTTAAAATGGACAACAATTTAAGTACATACGGAAAACTGACCAAATGCATTCAGTTTCCGTTAAAACTTTAAGAGAACGATCCATGAGTCATATGTGACTTGTACGAGTCAACCCCGCCTCAATCCTAGGAGTAGTGTGGCCGACACCACTCAAAGTGTCTGCCTTTTGTTTCAAAAGGACGTCATTTTAATTGAAAAACATCAAGTGGCATACAGAAAACTGACCAAACGCATTCAGATTGTGTTGATACTTTAGCACAACGATCCATGGGTCATATGTGATGTGTATGAGTCAACCCCACCTCAATCCGAGGTGCGATGTGGCCACCACCACTCAATGTTTCTGACTTTTGTTTCAAAAGGACATCATTTTAAGTGAAAAACATCAACGGGCATACGAAAAACCAACCAAACGCATTCGTATTGTGTCAATACTATATCAAAATGATCCATGGGTCATATGTGACGTGTATGAGTCAACCCCGCCTTAATAGGAGGCACGGTGTGGCCAGAATCACTCTATGAGGCTCTCTTTTGTTTAAAATGGAAAACATTTTAACTACATACGGAAAACTGACCAAATGCATTTGGTTTCCGTTGAAACTGTAGGAGAATGATTCATGGGTCATATGTGACATGTACAAATCAACCCTACCTCAATATGAGACGTGGTGTGGCCGGCACCACTCAAAGTGTCTACCTTTTGTTTCAAGAGGACGTCATTTTAATTGAAAAACATTAACTGGCATACGGAAAACTGACCAAACGCATTCAGATTGTGTCGATAATTTAGCAAAATGTTCCATGGGTCATATTTTATGTGTAAGAGTAAACCATACCTCAATCTGAGGCGCAGTGTGGCCTCCACCACTCAAAGTGTCTGTATTTTGTTTCAAAAGGATGTCATTTTATGTGAAAAATATCAACTGGCATACGGAAAAGCGACCAAACACATTCAGATTGTGTCGATACTTTAGCACAATGATCCATGGATAATTTGTGATGTGTACGAGTCAACCCCACCTCAATACGAGGCGCGGTGTGGCCGCCACCACTCAAAGTGTCTATCTTTTGTTTCAAAAGGACGTCATTTTAAGTGAAAAATATCAACTGACATAAAGAAAGGCAACCAAACGCATTTGGATTGTGTCGATACATTAGAACAACAATCCATGGGTCATATGTGACGTGTACGAGTCAACCCCACCTTAGTCTAAGGCATGGTGTGGCTGGAATCACTCTAAGTGGATCTCTTTTGTTTAAAATGGACAACATTTTAAGTATATACAGAAAACTGACCAAACGCATTCGGTTTCCGATTAAACTTTAGGAAAACAATTAATGGGTCATATGTGACGTGTAAGAATCAACCCCGCCTCAATTTGAGACACGGTGTGGCCGGAACCACTCAAACTGTCTGCCTTTTGTTTCAAAAGTACGTCATTTTAATTGAAAAACATCAACTAGCATATGGAAAACTGACTAAATTCATTCGGATTGTGTTGATAATTTAGAAAAATGATCCATGGGTCATATGTGACATGTATGAGTTAACCCCGCCTCAATCTGTGGCACAGTGTGGCTGCCACCGCTCAAAGTTTCTATCTTTTTTTTCAAAAGGACGTCATTTTAAGTGAAAAACATCAACTAGCATATGAAAAACTGACCAAAAGCATTCAGATTGTGTCGATACTTTAGAACAACGATCAATGGGTTATATGTGACATGTAAAAGTCAACCCCACCTTAATAGGAGGCATGGTGTGTCCAGAATCACTCTAAGTGGCTCTCTTTTGTTTAAAATGGACAACATTTTAAGTACATACGGAAAACTGACCAAACACATTCAGTTTCCATTGAAACTTTAGGAGAACAATTCATGGGTCATATGTGATGTGTACGAATCAACCCCGACTCAATCTAAGACGTGGTGTGGCTGACACCACTCAAAGTGTCTGCCTTTTGTTTCAAAAGGACGTCATTTTAATTGAAAAAAAAAATACTGTCATACGGAAAACCGACCAAATGCATTCGGATTGTGTCGATACTTTAACACAATGATTCATGGATCATATGTGATGTGTAAGAGAAAACCCCGCCTCAATATGAGGTGCAGTGTGGCCGCCACCACTCAAAGTGTCTGTCTTTTGTTTCGAAATGATGTCATTTTAAGTGAAAAACATCAACTAACATACGGAAAACCGACCAAATGCATTCAGATTTTGTTGATACTTTAGAACAATGATCCATGGGTCATATGTGATGTGTAAAAGTCAACCCTGCCTTAATTGGAGGCACGGTGTGACCAGAATCACTCTAAGTGGCTCTCTTTTGATTAAAATGGACAACATTTTATGTACATACAAAAAACTGACCACACGCATTTAGTTTCTGTTGAAACTTTAAGAGAACGATCCATGGGTCATATGTGACATGTATGAATCAACCCCGCCTCAATCTAAGACACGGTGTGGCCGGAACCACTCAAAGTGTCTACCTTTTGTTTCAAAAGGACGCCATTTTAATTGAAAAATATCAACTGGCATACAGAAAACTAACCAACCTCCTTGGGATTGTGTCGATACTTTAGCACAACGATCCATGGGTCATATGTGATGTATACGAGTCAACTCCACCTCAATCCAAGGTGTGGTGTGGCCAGTAGCACTCCAGGTGTATGTATTTTTTTTAAAATGGACATCATTTTAGGTAAAAATATATGGTATACAAAAAACCGATCAAATTATGAATTGACTTCTGGATTCCACATATAATTGTCATCTAAATTTTAAATTGCATTCTAAATGAATTATGTATGTTTTTAATTACGTTATGAATTCTAATTTAATTATGGATGTGTATAGTTCCAGAATTATATGTTAAATGTGTATCAATTTGTTCTCTATATATATGTGTTAGTTGGTTATTGCAGGTACAATAATTGTATATGTATATGATAGTTTATTGCAGGTACAATAATTGTATTGAAAAAGAGAGGGAACCCACAAAATGAGACCTGGTGGGAAAATTGTAGAGTTTCTGGGAAAATTGTAGAGTTGCTGTGCAATTTTCCCAGCATAGGCTATGCCAACGGTTTGAAACCATTGGCATAACATCTCTGGGTTTTGTTTTACCAACGGTTCCATGAACCGTTGGCAAAAACACTTTTCCCAATGGTTTAGATACTGTTGGGAAAGAGGAGACCTTGGGTTTTTCCCAACGGTTCGATTTAAACCGTTGGGAAAAGCATTCCCAATGGCTTACTTCCCTACGGTTTGCAGAACCTTTGCTATAACATATACCAATGGTTCTGCAGCCTTTCCCAACGATTCTAAACTGTTGGGAAATACTGTATTTACAGTAGTGATTTTTAAAGTATTTTCACACCCTCATGTTAAGGTTTTTATTTTCTTATATTTTTGGATTAGCTTCTAAATTTTAGTGGTGATGATCTTTAAAGAGAATATAGTCCCTACCTACTAATAAAGCGATTTGATAGAAATGATAATTAGGGTTACCAATGAGAGATTATAGTCAAGATTCTCATTGAATACATAAAACATTTCTATGATCTAATTATATTGAGTGAGTGATTTTATGAATATTAAATATCTGGTTAAACATCCTTAATTATTTGTTACTACACTCAATACTTATTTCGATGAAGGTATATTATTTTGATACTAATAATTTTTTTTTCTACTGTGTTGATCAATGTCTATTTTTATATACGAATAACCATTAATGGGAGCCTTGGATATATAGTTACATTAGAGGGAGTAGTTACTTTAGAGATAGATGTGGTCTCTAAAGAGTTTATATAAGGATAAATACAAGGAGAAACCTGAATAATGTAAACTAATTAATAGAAATTAGTGAATGAAGTGGTTTCTTATATAATAAATAAATAGAAAATGATAGAAATAAGAGATTACTTTCTCACATCTCTTAATGAGATGATCACAATTGAAGTGTCTAGTAGTTCAATGGGTGAAGTTGTGCATTCACAGTGATTTTTTTTAATTTTTGATTCTTCATAACAATATATTCCTTTCTTAATATATTATTTCTACATCAAATAATGGATTATATAGTTAATGAATCTTATATCCCAATAATTTAAAAACTAGAGATAATGGAGGGTGGATATGTTCTAGTGTTATCAAGTTCAAGGAGTGCTAATTGGTGGTTCCTCTAGGTAATTTAGTTCTATAATATATTTCAATATTTGGAAGTTACTCTGAGTTAGATCCTAAGTCTACTAATTTTATACGAACTTAATGGTTGTATTCATAGAACATCATATGAAATCTTATCTACAAAACTCATATAGATGGTTTATGTAGAAAACTATATATGATTTTCTATATGTTGAAAACCATGATATATAAAGGTTTTTGACTACCACACCATCCAAGTCATCATGAAGATGGTAGTTTCTAGGATGGAGAGAGTGAAAGAACTATAATTAAGTCTTTTTAGGGTAGAATTTACAGCTCATTTGGTGAACCAATGGGTTATGGTGATTTTATAAATGCCTCATTCATAAGAGGTGGTAATTGATAAATAACATAATACTAATGATGAAATTTCCTAGGTAAACTTATTCTTTCAATTTTTGAGCATCATTAAGGAAAGAATATCAAGGAATCAAAAGTCACTTATATATTCCCAAAAAAGATAAGAATGTATCGATACTAAATAAAAGAGGTTGTGCCCCATCAAGGAAGATGAATCTGCTAAGATGGATGAAATTTAATGTGATATTTATTAATCTAGGTAATATATTGATCAATTTTTAGCCTTTGTTGAGAGCTCCTCCCTATTTTTCATCTTAATAAATAAAAAAATTATTTTCATAAATTGTTATTGATTTCTTGAGATTTGTGTTTATTTAATTATCGATATTTAATAATGCATGAAAAATCATAAAGAGTACCATTATAATATCTGAATCCACTAAAACATTAAATTGAGATGGGCCTAGTAAATCGTAATTTCAAAACACTTGATTAAAATGATGAAAAATTTGAATCAATCAAACATCCATAAGTAATATACTCTCTTACAGGTATAAGAAAGATGGATGCACATCATACCGGTACCATCAATATATGCCGAGATGAACTTATTGAATGAAAAAATGTCACATTGTTTCTTCATGAACTTGTTCCCTTAAATTAATATATTCATGATTAAAACATAATGAATCTACCATCACCGTAATCCAAAATTATCTCATTTGAATATGATGGAGTGAATGAAAAAAATAATTGGAATCATAGAATGGTTTTTCTTGGAAGGATCAATGCTCCAGAGGGTTATAATACCCCGAAGTCATGTTTTATTTCTTATATATAGATAATCTAAAATAGTTTGTATGTAAGGAATTAAAAAATTCTCTAGATTTTTCTAAGATTTATAGACCTAGTGAGAATATATTCACTTTTTATGGGGCTAGATAGTGGTCCCCACAAGATCTTGAGTATTTTTTCTTTTATACTTAAGTTTTTTATAACCCATTAGAGGGAATTTAGTATGTCAGAACATGTATTTTTCCTAGGCTACCATTTAATTTTTTATCTAAAAATATTTGTTTCATTTTTCTCCATAAAACACTCTAAATTGTTCTTGGTCTATATAATATGTTGGCTGAGGGATTATTAGTTCAACTTTATATAAATTTTACTTTTATGGGTTTTCAAATTGATGAGTGTTATGTATCTTTATTTTTAAAGTTTAACATTTTGAAATCCTGAGTAATGAACCTAATTATTAAGGTTGAGAAAATTTGACCAAAGTAAGGATGGATTTTAACATCAAAATACTTTGACTAAACTATATGGTGATATAAATAGCTATGAGGATAAAGGAATCCCTCTATGAATGGAGGTCCACATAATAGCATATACAACCTTAGGGATAAGTACACATAGTTTAAGATTTTAGTACTCAGACCAATGAGGAAGTGTTAAAACCCAAACTGGGGGGGGGGGGAGGTCTAAGAGGTATAAGTATTTCAACAACTTTTAACTAAGGATAAAAGAAATGTAAATAATAACTTAACTCCTCAAATTCATAAAATGGTGAAATAAAAAGGGTTAGGTTAGGAAAACCATTGATCGTATTCAAAATTAAAGGCCTTTAATCATATCGTTAAACAAGTATAATAAATATGTAAAATGAACAAATTTGAATGATGCGTTCCACTATGAGGTTATTGAGGGTGTATGGGGTTTGAGTATTTTCTCCTTCAGGTTGAAAACATTACCCTTACTAAATATAAGTCTGCCAGATACATGGTTTATTCACTAACACCCAAAAGATTTGTCATTTATGATTTAATATTGCCATTATTGGTATCCATGTTAGGTTTATAGTGATTCATATACTCAAGGTTTAATGTATGGTATGTGGGAAGATAATATTCAAAAGTTAATTAGGAAATCCGGGTTTAGGAAAAATAAATATTGGGTCATTATAGAATTCTAGAGAGGAGTGTAATTGGATGAGGACTTACATATGTATCTGAGACATAAGGTTTAGACATTACTATATATCTTGTAATATCAACAAACAATCCACAAGTAGTTATCATAATAAAATATTTATTATTCCAAAATAGGATCAAATATAAAAATAACTAATATGAATAATGAGACTACACATTGACATGGGTATTTGATGGTGATGAAATTTAAAGTTGGTTCCAAGATAGATGATTTGAAATTCAATATATATCCTGTGATAATATGAATCAATATAAACATAGTTATTGTAAATGAAATGAAAATTATCATTCTAAAATAGGGTTAATGATAGGAATACAAACATTAATTGAGGAATACAAGCATTAGGATGGTGGCATAAAATGGGATGATAGTCTTGAAACAAGAGATCTGGGTGTCTTGATGTATCTAGTGATAACAAGAATCGATCCATACATAGTCTTGGGTTAAAAAATTTCTATGAAAATATAGCTTGTATATAGGGGAAAATGAGATGAATTTGTCCTAATATTGGATTATTATAAGAATCTATGTGAACTTATGAACCCAATCATTAAGAAAGTGTAGATGGAATTTTAGTGAATGATAATTACAACTAGGCTCGGGGTAGGAAACTCAAGAATCACTATGTATCAAGTTTTTATAGGAATCAAGAAACATATAGTTCTTAGAAATAGTCTTTTCATAGATATAGCTTATAAATAGGTATGGTTGAAATGACTACATATAGGTGTTATCCATAGATGGAAAACCCAATTTAAACTCAGGTTGTATACTAGAACATGATTTAGAATATGGGATAAAAATACATTTTTTTTTCTAGCTCTAAGATAGGTGATCTGGACATCACTACATATTCAATAATTATAGGAATCTATATATATATAGTTATTATAAATGGTATAAAATTTCCCATTATAGTCAATAATGTAAAACATAATATGAATTAGTATACCCAAGTGTTAAGATGATGTGGGGAACTTAAGTGAAAGTATAATTTTTGACATGGTCTAATTTAGGTGATCTGTACAACATCACATATTTTATTATTATAATAATAGAGATACCATAATTATTAAAAATGGTATCTATATAGATATATATTATACCCAATAAATGTTTAAATTATTTGATCCTAATGTTAGGACATAGAAGGGAAACTTAATGTAAACTGAGCTCAGGCACTGAAATGGGATGGGTAATATAGGATGAAAATGGAATTTATAGCTTGGTCAAATAAATTTAATATAGACATCACTACAAATCCTATTATTATAAGAATACATAGTTATTTAAAAAGTTATAAAAATTCCACTTTTAATGTAGGGTAAATAAAGGATATATCAATATGAATTGGTAATGTTTTAGACATAAGGATAAAATTATAATTTGATAGAGAAGTAATTTTCATATTGGTCCAAGATAGATGATTTTATAATTACTACATATCTTGTGATAATAGGAAAAAATCCACATGTAGTTATCAAGTATGGGGGTAATTTTTTTTTGGTATTACTGTAGGATTAATGATGGAAAACCATACTATAGGAACACTTACATAGATCATGATCTATTGTAATGAATTTGGTCACATGAAATAGACCACTCTAAGAAGTTTATCAGTCATGTGATGAGGAACTTCATGTCATTTATTTTAACATGATGTGATAGGGAAAATAATTTCTTATAGATCAAGGTCTTTTAGAGAGGTTATTTGTGTCTTATAGTTTAATTAATATGACTAAGACATCTTAAAATCAGCTTAATTTCATGAAGAATGGATTTTCATGTGTATCTCTAAAATTTATTTCTTGAGAAACCATAAATTGGTGGAAAGAATGAAATTATATCCATGCATTGTGATCATGGAATAAGGTCTATTGGAGTATGTCTTATGTATGATGTAATGTTCTTCCTATTTATGTTCTAGATTTGGGCGATATTTCCTAGATGTCATTGGTGTTATCATGGAAAATACTAATTCCCCTTAGAAGAATGTGTGGTTGTTAACCTTCTTGTTAAACGTCCAAATGACATGATTATGATGAAATTTGAGGTTATATAGTGCAAACAATGTTTTTCCATAAATTTAGTCCTATTCATCTAGTTAGATGTTATACTATTCATCTTTATATAATTGATCAAAAATAGAAATTATAAGTTGGGGAAAATTAACATTAATGGGAATGATTTATTATGTATCATATACTAGTGAGTATGTGGTATCCCATGTGTTAGTACAAGTTACAGTGTTATAATCCCACAAATTATTAAGGAATTTATTTAGCCAAGAAATTATATCTTTTTCCATAATATTTTTAATAATATTGGTTATAGTATTATTAAAGGATTTTATCTATTGATACCTCTATATAATAGTAGGATAAATTATTGGATTAAATTTTATACTCATAGTATTATTTCTTTAGATAATAGGTACAAACTATAGTGTCTTACTCCATTAGAATTGAATTTGTGACTATAAATCTGTTAATGATATTAGACATTATGAAATTGATTATATAATTTTTCCTAGCTTCCTTTTATGGGTAAAACTTCAATCCATTTGGAGAAAAAAATTTAACAGTGAGGATGAAATTGAACTACTTAACTATAGATGAAGGGTTCAAACCCATGACATTTATCTCCCATATGATAAATTTCTAAGATTATTTGAAAGTGTTCAATAGATCTAGGGGCTTTTTAGTGAAATTAAAATGAATCTATTACATGAGACACTTCTAGGTAAATTTTATTCAATAATCAATGGAAACAAATTTCCAATACTCTTAATCTGGTGGAAGATATTATTTCCTATATGATGAGAACAAAAAGAGATAGTGTATAATTCTAATATAACAATGAGGTTCTCCCCACAAAAATGCACCTAAGGATAGACCCAAAAAGCCTCATTGATGGATGAATCTTTGTTAATTTTATCTATAATAAAGGATGAAATATATCACCCATCGATGGATTTTCTCCTTGCAGATCAATCTTGTGGGAGAGTACAATTTTAGATATACTCTTCCATAATAGATATCTATTTAGATGAAACATCAGTTAGTGAGTGTGAATTTTTAACTTGGTCTGAGGTATCATTAACCAGATTTATCTTTTACATATCATTATTAATGAATAGAGAGACCATCATGTACTACAACAAGAAAATCATCATCTTGTCCAGATCTATATTTTGTAGGGAAGTAGCTATATTTTCTAATAAATTGGATTGAGCATTATATTAACATGAAATATTATAAAATACTAGTTTTAAAGGAAACTTTGACATCGACAACTGTATATAGCTGAGGAGGGGTATCTATTCTTTCTTTATTATGGCATAATATTGATTTATTTTCCTAGTCACCAACTCTGAGTCAACCGTGAAATTTAATCGAGAAATATATATCTATAGAGGTTGTTCTAATACTATGATAAGGGCTTGATATTCATCCACATTATTTATAAATGTTTTCAAGGGGAGGAAAGAGTAAATAATAAATACCATTTTTAGGGAAATGGGCATAATCCCAAAGACAAATCGATTGAGTGTAAGATATTTTATTCTTATCTTATTTAGACATTGAGAAGCACCATAAATGAACATTACCTATATTTGGGAATTATATTAAATAGATAAAACATCTTTGTTAGATTATTTTGTGTCCAATGGTATCTCTTCCAAACGTAGGGTATGCTGGAAGATAATATACAAGAACTAACCTCTTGATTTCATTATAGGATACAAAGAATATTTCAAACTACTATAAGATGATAACCTATCTCACTAATAATCATATCCATATGGGGTGACCTATGATGTATTTGAGTGGTTCCATATATAAAACTAGGTGGAATTTAGGATATTGTAGGTAATGCTGAAGTTTTTACGCTACAAGGATCAATGTAGGTAAATTATTCTCGATACCATTATATTGGGGTTTATCTTCAAACATTATTTTTCTAGGGTAATAAATGTTTTTATCTTTGTATATATAATTATTTTGGGAAATAAATTCTCTATGTGATTGCTCAATGATTTCCATATAAATAATGAGGGGTTTCCCTTATATAGGTGTCATCAATACTATCGGATTTAGAAGATACTGCATGAGGTCACTAGTGATATCCTTATACTTTTCATCTCACTATAAAATCACCACTTTATTATCTAGATTAGTGAATTTAAAAAATTTATCAATGAGATTTGTAATGAAGAAATAGATTCTAGAAAGTCTTAGTTGGATTTCTATCAACTATAGAAGGTTTCAAGGTGGGGGTATATTAAGTATCTTCTTAGTTTTATCAAGGTTGAATTACATGTAATGATAGAATACCATGAAGGATAGGAATATAATTAATGTCACCTGAAAGTCACACATTAATAGATTTATTTTCAATATATATTTGTGAAATTTGTTGAAAACTACCTCACGATCAACAAGATACTCAAAAAAAATTATAATATTCATCTACCAAGTCATTAACATAGAATCTATAAATATTCAATAAAAAATTAATTTAAATTATAGTGTATGTAATTTTTCTAAGTAGAACCAACATTATTCAATCCAAATTGAATAATGTAATGTATTTTAGGGATATTTAAATCTGATTATACCAAATATATCCATACATAAAGAATAGGGATTAAAAATTTTGTATTTAATCGATCATAAGTTCTGTGATCAGTTTTTGGAAATCATCATTTAGATAATGGATGTTCAAATAACTAATGTTAATTTAGACTCTAATTTTTATATTCTTTTTATTGATAAAGAAAATGTGGGAAATATATTTTAGGTATTGAACTTTATATGAAATTTTATTTTTTTAAATTATAAAATTTAACTTCCACCTTGGTGGAATGAGTTAGATTCATTTTCCTTACTACCTATTTTTAGTTTCAATGGTTTTCTAGTAAACCCCAATAATGAGTGGCCACTTAGGGATATAAGCTATTCATATTTGGTAATTCTAAGAGAAAACATATAAATTTATATTATGTAAGTAGATGTTTTCCTCTTATTCTTCAAGGTTCGCGACAAAAAAAATTAATGTTAGTCATGAATGTTCTTTAGTACCCAAATCCACCTTTAAAAGTTCATCAAAGGTGGTATAAACACATTTTTTAAATGTTTGCGAATCACCCTTAATATCTAATTTATCATTATTTGGAGTAGAAGATAGACTAATCTCTTGAGACTACACATGATTGTTTTTTATTTTTATTAGGATCAAACATATTTGAAAAGTTTTGGGGTTAATCAGTTGTAACTAACACTATATAAAGAGAGGAAAAGGTTCTTAAATCACATGTTCACATTTTTTGGGTTTATATCTACCCATTAAAAGAGATTTGGTCGTGTTTAATGTATTTCATCCCAACCATTTCTTATGTAGATACACCATGGAGGGTTTTAGAAATATATAGGGGTTTTATGTTTCATTTTATGGTGGTATTTTAGTCTTTTTCAATGAAAAAATGATTTTGTAACACTCAATAACATCTATTTATACACAATATGTCTCAACTATAGCCACTTTAGTGTTGGAAAATCAAGGGATTATAAGGTTCACAATAAGGGCTTGTCTATGTTCTTGGGATAAGTGAAGGGAATCCAAGATTAAAATCCTGATAGGAAAGACTAATAGATTCTTCAACACACTATATTTTTGGTCCATAGTCTAATTATTACTTCCATGTGGTTGTTCCAATTATTATGTTTAGGGGTTAGAGCTTCTGGAAATGATGAATTCCACCCTTAGTTATAATTAACGACTATTTTTTTCTTTAGTGGTTAGGTTGAGTTGGATTTTATGTCTATTAATATTGAAAAATTTATTGATTTGCTACCAATTAATTCACATATATGATTAGATCATAGAGAGACTTGGAATAAAAAGGATTTTATAAATTCTCCCATTGAGCTTGTTGGACCACCTACTTTTGAGTCTAATCTGCATATATTATTGATTTAGTTTTATTGTGATACATTTCACCACTTATATTTTATAAATTTCTGGCGTTTTTGGTATTAAAATGTTCTTTTATTAGTAAATAATTTGACTCTTGTTCATTTTGGGTTGAAATTTGTTTTCTTGGAATATTTGTATGAAAATGTGAATTTTTTGTGATTAACTGATGGATGTTCTATTACTTAATTTCGATATATATTTTTAGAAATATATTTTTGGGTTTTTAATTGAATATTAACTAAAATATTATTTTGGATAATATTTAATGTTTTTTGAATGTGGAATTACTATTTTTAATGTTCTATGTTTTTTTCTTAAATATGAATATTTAAACAAAATTAATTTTTTTCTTTGTTTAATTTTATAAATCCGTAGTTTAAACTACTTGAAATAATATATTATGTATTTAATTAATTCTATTATATATCAATAAATTTTAACAAGTGTTAAAAATTTCCTTGTAGGTGTTGATACATAATCTGTTTTTGTTACCATGATTATACATAATATTCTACACTTTGTAAAATTAGAAAATTCAACACTATAGAATCATAAAAAGAAAATTTTCTTAGTTTTGATGATACATAATATTCTATAGGGTTCCATGGTGTTCATATGTATTATATTTTTTTTTTGAAATTGAGAACCCTCCAGGGGTAGGTCGAGAGAGGTAGAAATGGTAAACCCAAACCTTGGGAAGGGATCAATGGCAATCTCAAATACACCGAGAAGAGAAAGACCATGGTGCATGGAATCATAATACCCATGTCCATGTGGTTCGATGATTTCTATTTTTAAAAAATAAAGGTCATTTGTTTATGGTTGTAAGCAATTCAAGCTTTATGAGGATTGATCCTTTCATGTTTTAAGAAGTTTGAATGAGATATAAAATAGATGACCATCTACAAGGAAGGAAATGGATAGAAAGTACACATTTATGGGGTTTTGAGAAATACGATATCCCATTAGATGGAAGTAGACTGTGTGTTATACAAAAGGGAAACCTTCACTCATTTCTAGTATAACTAGACAATCCTTTCCAAATTCAAGCAATAGTGAAATCAATGATGAGATATAAACCCCAAACCAGTGGTTGGGGAAATCCATGGGCTAGAGTGAATAAAAATATATTTTTAAATTAGAAAATGGAGAGGGTGCAACTAATAAATTCCTCTTATGGTTGTGGGGGATGAATGAGAAGAGGAATACCTGATTGTTACATGGGATATCAGAGAAGAAGGACCCCTTCCTGATGTAGGGGATATTGGCGATGTCTACAAAAAAATATAAGGGTCGGAAAAAATGAATGAATTGATGGGAGTGGGAATCACAGGGATCACTAGTAATTTTTAAGTGGTTAATTCTTTGGGAAGTGATGTCATCATGGAATCATCACAGAAAGGAAAAGGGATGGTGGTGATGGTGTTTCTACATGGCAGGGACATCATATAGTACAATGGAAGTTGGGACGATTGTCAGTTATTTGGTAGTGGCTATGGATCATGAAATATAAACTAGGGTTCTAAAAACCTTTGGTCATATAAGGTCTTTCTATTTTATTCTTTTACTTTTTGAGGCTTTGGGTCAATTTTTTGTCTGCAGGTTGTCTTTTCAATTTGCTTTGGTCCCTACTAGGCCATCATTCCATGAAATTCAAGTCTCTTGACTTGTAATTGGTTACCCTAACCTAGTTAAATAGGGGTTCTATTTTTTTAACAAAGGTTTCTAAACAAAAAATATTTGTAAAAAATAGAAAAAACATTGGTTCTGTATATATATTAAATTTTTAAGGAAGAAATTATTACAAAAAAATTTCCCAGTTTTCAAAATGAGAGAATCCATAACCTGTATAAGGATTTTGGATGATCCATAATATTTTTTAAGGATCCATCCTCACATATAAAATTCTTACCTTTTTGAAAATTTTAATAAGGTGGTACATAATATTTTTCGACCACCATTATGTAATGATTTAGGGGGATATTTAATATCCCACATTTTTTTATTATGAAGAACCTAGACTCAAAGTGGGATATGTAAATGTTTTTCTTTTTTGAGATTCAGATATACCTAAATGTAAAATTTTCTCACCTAGAGTTCTTGTTATATATTGATTTTTTAATTTTTGAAATTTGAGAATAGGATTATGATGTGAAGTATTAATCACCAATTTAAATATATGAATATCTAGAAATTAATGAAAAGGGGGCTTAGCTTGATGAAGTTGAGTACTAGGGGTGTTTTTGAGGACTATTATAAAATATTTGTATATTTAACATAAATTAGAATTGTTTCAAGGTTCCAATTAATTCTAGAAAATTATTGAAGCACGTGGGGGAGTGCTGTTTTTTGGGGAATTTTCTTAATCCACTTTGAAAATGGTGATGAATATTAAAAGATTAAATATAGAGCTATAGGATGTAAGATATTGAGTTATGGACATCAGGAAAGAGTAAAAGATCATTCTAATAGTATTAGTGAATTCATTAATGTGAGAATATGATTGAAATAGGTATCGAGGTATGGATGAGGTGATAGAGGCTAGCATCCAAGAGATGGGTTTCAAAGGAAGATAGAACCCCAAAGATATGAGCTATCTACACATAAAATATTCCTCTACTTTTACTCTCTATTCTTTTATTTTTTCATCTTTTGATATTAAATTCTTGTTGAACAATACTAAATTGAATATTTTTAATGGATTATTTTTAGTGAAATGATATTATTGGAATTTTTCCCATTTTATTACATTATTGTGATTTAATTTATGGTTTTCTCGCCATTACTTATCATTTCACTGTTTCATAGATACCATTTTTTCAATGACCAAGAATCAAAACTATCTAATCATGATTAATTTTCAATATATTCCATGGTTCATTTTTTTTATTAAAAACCTTTTTAATAAAAAATAATTTTCAATCAAAGAAGAGAATCATTTTGGAATTTTTTGAAAAATTGATCTAATCAAGAACACAATCATTTTCTTTTACAACTGAATTAGCTTTGGACTTGAAAAATTCTGAGTTATGAAAAAGAATATCACTTATTGATAGAGTAGTTGATAATATTTTTTTGTTAATCACATAGTTCAACCATTTATTTTCATAATTTTAAAAATATCATCAACTATTATTATAATATTTCATTCAAATCTAGCTTCACTTTCAATCATTTTCACTACTATTTCACTTCTATATTCACATCACACTACCGTTTAATAATTGTTTTCTTATTATACAGTTTTTTTCTTAATTGGTACTATTTGTTTCTTCGATATACACATTATTAATTCCTATAGAGATAACCCTTAACCACTATACTAGGAAGTGTATATTAAAAATATTATTTTTTCAAGCTATTGACAATATGGTTTCATCAAAATTTATCAATATTTATAGGAAGTGTAATGAATATTTATAGGATATTTAATTATATATTGAGAACTAATGAAGGATAACATAAATATTATTTAGTGTAATGAAAATTATAATAAATTTAGGACCTTCTTTATCCTTTAGCATTAAAAATATACACACTTTACTCACTAAAAATTTAAAAATTGCTTCTATTTATTGCGTGATCACTAAAACATTTCTCACTAGTTGTGAATTATTTATTTCTGAATAAAAATATAAATAAACTGTTTTGGGAGTTAGAGAAATAGAAATATGTAAATATGTAATTTTTATGGCCATTATGGACACACTATATGGTAGTGTGTACATAATCAACCATTTAAATATTTACACCAGTAGGATAATCAAGATTTTGGGAGGAAAAATAAAAAAAATTAAATTTTGAATAATTATTTATGAATATAAATAAAAATATTGAAAAAAATTGATGTTCAAGGAGATAATATTTATAAATCACAAATCAATATGTGGTGGCTTAGTGACCAATTGAAAGAATGAGATCAACTAGAAATTAAAGAATTTGAAAATGAGGAAAAAAAATTTCCATGATCACTAACTCAATAAAAAAAGAAAAGAAAAATCAAATTTGAATGAGTAGACTCTAAAGGATAGTGAAATAGAGGATTGTGAGAGTGAAAAAGAACTAGAGGAGATTACTATATTTTTAAAAAAATTTAAGAGTAATAATTTCAATAATTTAGGATTTTTTCCATTTCCCATAAAAAATACATAATATATTTGCTGTAGTTTCTTTGAAGAAGAGGCAGTTGAGGAACATAATAAGTTTGTTTGTAAGGAATCACTGTTTAGTATATATTTAGACTATTTTTATAAATAATTAAGTGATGATATATAGGGTTAAATTGCAGAATTGTTGGATGAAATCATTAAATTAGAAAACTTGAATTATGAACAATTTGAACTTGATTTGAAATGTGTGATTACCTATTTTGATAGTTTAAACCCAATATTTTTTTTATCTTTATTAAGAGGTTGATGGAATAAAATTTTATTACATTTTAATTATTAAAAATTATATTCTTAATCCTCTTATTTTTTTCTCGAAATAATTTCTTGAAGAAATGAAATTAAGTGTTGATTATTTAATAGGAAATATTTTTAACATAGAATTTATAAATTATTTATTTCTTAAATTTTATTTAGGAATTTTGTTTTATAAAATTAAAATCTAACACTCAACTAATAATTTAATTGAATTGGAGTATGAAGTGTTAGAATTTGAAATTAAAATATAAATTGATCACACATTTAATTACCTTAGTTTGAGAAATTTTTTAAGCGTAGTGAGTATGGAAAATGAGTTGGTAGGTAGATTATTTGAAGAAGAAAACATTAATATACCGAAAATAGATATAAATGTGTTTGAAGATAAACTAAAAATCAATTCTCTTATTCTAAATTGAATTTGTTAGTTTTTAATGTATTATCTCACTAGGTTAATATGAAATTTTGTTATAGTTTTACAAATGTTAGCACTGATTTTTTTTGGTGAATTGAAAATATAGTTAACATAACCTAATTTTGAAGTTGTAATAAAATTTGAAGAGGATATGTAATTTATTTCAAATGCACTAAAATCTATTGAAACTAAATTTGAAAAATCACTTTCTGAAAATGAATTCCAAAGCCCAGATTATTTCACCTATGTTTCAAGTTATAATGAGGTATTAAATTATGAGGAAAGATATGAGGATAATGCTACATATTTTAAAAACTCCCTATATTGTGTGTTCTTTTAAAATAATATTTAAATGTGTAAATTTTTATTTAATTCACAAATTGGGAAATAACATGTTCATGTCTATCAGGGGGTGTTTTCCAGTACATCATTCAGTTAAGAGGGATCATAGTTAAATTTTTATAAGGTTTAGAGACCACATTGTTGATTTTTCACTAAAAAATGTATGTGAAACTCAAATGTAGTGGTTTTTAATTAAGAAAAAACACCCTCCATAAGTCTTATATTATATTTTAATTATTTTCAAAGGCTATAAATTTGTAATTTAACAAATGGAAATCCATGATTTTCTCAATTTAAATTATTATTCTTCTTGTATTCTTATGTTTTTAACATTTAATTGTTAAAATTAAATAATATTCACTTCACTTTTATAATCTTTAAACTTAAAAGTAGTACCATTAGATGGGTTTCATTTTCGTAACTTCTTTCTACATCAATATAGGTTGAAATATTAATTGTTAATGAGGGTTTCAAATGTTTAATTATTTTTTATTTAGGATATACTAGGTAGAAACATGACTATTTGTTCATAATGAAAAGAGGGAATTTATTCAATAGTATCCAATTTCTCTCAAATTCCATTCACTAAAGAGAAAATTAATTGTTGACATGATAGTTATAGATTAAAAGGAATACCATGGCTGGTTAGGGGATTTATTCTACTTATATAATTGAAATATAAATGTTGTTATTTGAATTTAAATGCATATTTTTATCAGTTGCCCGATTTTGACTCCACTGTGTGGTAGTGAAATAAACCATATAGATATTTATAGTGTAAAGGAGGAGATCATTTGATGTACTACCACTTATAGATTCTCTATTTTTACATTCCTAATTAATTATAAATATGGTTGCACTTTAAATTTAACGTTCACTATTGCGTTCTAAGGTTCTGATCTATTATTCTTTATAGGTTCTTAGTCAAAGAATCTAAGAAGTTATACCTGTAAAGGAAAGTGAGTGACATGAATTAATTTTAGTAGACAATGAGACTACTATCAGAGGATTAATTCTTTTATATTCTCTAATATGTTTTCATGTTAAAATTATTAGATCTAAAGAGTACTACCCTTTTTTGGAAATTGGATAATTTTTTATGATATGTTTTAGCCTATTATAAATCTGATAATGCTAAAATGAGTGTGTTACATGCTATTTATTAAATTAATCTGAATATCTCTATAAATTTTAAATATAAATATGCTTCAAAACTCTAAATTCTATTACAAAAATAACTAGAATTTTCGAAAATCATGCTAATTTTGGGACGTTTTGTGACCCTTACAATGACTGTTGAATTGAAAAAACATTTTTAATTTCAATTTTTAATTTTTTTACTTCAACCTTAAATACAAACATTGAAGACAATACTTGGTTTTATGTATGATAGATAAGTCTTTTAATATATTAAAATGTGTTTAATAGAGTACATATCAAAATTATCTTATTTTTTTAGAATTTATTATTCATAAGAATCTATTTTTATATCCAATTAGTGGGTTGTTTTATAGAATTTATAGATTGTATTACTTCTTTGAGTGGTTAATCATTTATATTTCCCCATGGATTCAATATGGAAACATATATTCATTTTCCCACTTAAAAATATCTTATTAGTGAAAATTTTAGAGTAATTTAAACATTTTTAATTGAATTTTAATTTCTTGATTATATTTTAAAAAATACACTTTACATTCAAATTATTTTAGAAATAAAATCTTAATCCTAGTCGATCTATGTGTGTTGAAACCGATATTTGAGTAAAATTACACAAATCTATTATTTATTGTTTCCAATCACTTATAAATAATGTATCATTATTTAATTATGCTAATATTATATTTTAGGGTATAAATATTGGGTTGTTTGTATATTCACTATAGATAAAAATATAAGTTTGGAAGACAATTTTAATTCAAATTGAGGTTGGTTAAATTACATTCAAAAATTTCAAATTATATTATTCTTTTTAAAACTAGAAACAATATTTTTTCTAATTTATTTATTTTTTAGAGATAAATAATCTATTTTTATAGGAATAAATTCATTTTTAAAATATCTTCACTTTTGGCATTATAATTTTTCATTTTTTGATGAATCTCTACTTTTCTGAATATATTAAACAAGTTTCTTGAGGAGAAGAAATTCCATAAGCATATAGGAATCTTATGTGTCTGTATTATGATCCATATTTACCACATTTATTTTAGAAAATTATAGTTATTTTTGTGTAAAAATTTTATTTTATTTATAAATAATTTACTCTTGATCAATATGTGTGAAAATTATAATTCTTTAAGAATTTATATGAAAATGGGTATTCTTTTATGATAAATTGATGGATATTATATTCTTCACTGTACATTTATTTTTATAAAAATTATTTTTTGGTGGAATATTAATTGAAATATTATTTTGGATAATTTTTAATGGTTTTGGGTTTTTGAATTACTATTTTCAATTTTCTATGTTTTTTTATCTCAAATATGTTTTGTTGTGAAAAGTGCTGAACTTTTCCTTATAGGTTTAGATGTGTAATAATTTTTCTTAACAAGAGGATATAAAATATTATATACATAGATAAACTAGAAAAATGGACACTATAACTGCATAAATCAGAAAAATTTCCCTGTAAAAATGGTACATAATATTCTATGGGGTTCCAGAGTATTTGTATGTAATATAGCCCGATTTTTGAAAATATGAAGATAATGATACACAGTAGTTTTGGATTAATGTTACATAAGAATTTTGGGGGATATGTTGGATTGATATTCACATAAATGGATTGGGTCTTATTGTAACATCCCAAGTAAGTAATGAATAATAGATATTTTTATCTATGTCTATTAATGATAAAGATAGTGTTTTAGTGGCTTAAAATGAAAATAAATACAATCTTATGCATGGAATACACTAATATTCTTAAAAGATTGTTTTAGTGCCTTATGATGGAAAACCATTTTTGAATCTATATTTTGACAATTTTATAAACTATGTTTGTCAAAATAAACTTGTCCTTTATGATTGGGACATCAAAATTTACCTTGTGTGAATTTTTGGTAATTTTCTGACAATGTTCATTTTTTAATGAATAGTGAAAAATACTGCATTTTACATCAAAACTACTTTTTAATCTAATTTATTTATATGATTAGATTATGTTTTGAATTGGTTTTGAAGTAAAATTAGAATATATTTTTACAATTTTATCCAATGGTGGTCATTGGAATCAGTTTCACTTTGAAATTAGACTTAAACTGGTGTCAATCTTTTGATACTTATTGTTTTGTAAAAACACGCTATTTGCTCTGGCAGCGGGAATTAATTATTGAATTAATTAATGTGACTTATATGATTTGAATTTTGTAAAATGAACTTCATTTTTAAATTCGGAATATCAAATATAGCTTAAAGTAAATTTTTGGTAATTTTCTGAAAAACTTCAATTTTTGATGAATAGTGAAACCACTAAGTGGTAATCAAGCAAACTGATTTTTCAGTTAAATGAAATTTTACCACTAATGTGTATTGAATTTTGAAAATCCAACATACATGGTTGTCATTAAGAAGTAAAATGTGGTTCAATGAGATTAAAATAATTTTTTGGTGAATAGTAACTTATTAAGTTCTTAATCGCGATTAGTGGTAATTAGTGTAGTTTAAGGTATAAATAATGATTTAATAATATGAAATGACCTAGACACATGTCCCAACCTTATTGGTTGTGTCATGGCTGACCAAGACAATCCATGGGTCAACTTGGGGACCCCATGGATCCACTTTTGTTGGGAAATGACATAAATTACTTTTTATTTAATGTTAAAGTGAAAATGACACAAACATGATATGTTTTGCGAAAACAATTTTTAAGTGGGGTTATACAAGTCCAAATTTTGATTATAAATAGTCATTGGAAATCTAAAAAGATTTCCTACATTATAGTATTTGTTTTATAATTTTTAGACATTAAATAAATTAAATTATTTATGACATAATAATGATGCAGCGATGACATCATTATTTGACGATTTAAATAAAATAGAAAGATAATGTAAAATCTATGATCTACACATGTCCAAAACCAATTGGATGAGTGGATTTCGAACCCTTATCACCTTATCCACGAATTATATCAATGTGGGACCTTTTGAAACCGAAACAGATTTTCAAATAAAGTAATGTTTCTTTACTTTCCAAAAGTACCCCTCCTCTCCTCTTATAAAAGGCCCCCACCTCTACCTCATTTCACACACTCTTCAAGCCTTTGGCTCGGCCAACCCCTGCCCATTTGCTCTCTCCACATCCCTCTCCTCATCCTAGAGGATTCCCTTTGGGCAGAATCCTTTCAAAGGAAGCCTTTAGGCTCAACTCAAAAGGAGTTACACTTTTTAAAGGTAATTCATTCTCTCATGTTCATTTGTTTTATTTTGCTTCTCCAACCCCCTAAACTCTTTTTATTTACTTCTTTTGTAACAACACCAGTATCTTCAATATACTAGGATGTTGTTATAAGATTTATTTGAGCTACACTCTCACACAACTACATCAAATGGTTAAAGAACATAAGGTTTCCGTGGATGGCGAAATCCTGCCTCCCGAAACGATGATTGTTCAACACTCATTAAACACCTTCAAAGGTGGCCATTATGATGTCACTATTTTTATATATGATATATAATATGTTTATTTTTTCCTTAAGCTTCTGTTTTTTCATTTTGGGCATACCTTTATGGTTTCCATTATGGGTAAAACACGATATCTTCATTTTAGGAAGCGCGGACTACCGCCCCCTAAAAGTGATTTGATTCGTTAATACCATATGTGGGATGTGTAAAGGATAAAGTTAATGATATTATATATGTTATTATACTGGAATTATAATATACTCTTATATCATTATGATTCCATTCCAGAAAATATGAAATAGAAATGGAAGTAGCGTTCATGCGTACGTACGGCTTACCGTCTCCATGAACGGTGCATTTCATTTCTTACCTCTAAATGTGATGTAATATTATAAATGAATGTATGTACTGGATATACATTTTATATATGATATCTACTTCATGAATACCATTCTGGATATAATGAACCTTTGACCAAATTAACAACATGTAAGTGTAAGAATCCTATTTTTGACTTAAGAACCAAATACCGACAAAATGAACATTATTAACTTAAATGATTACATGATGTTCATAACATGGTATAAAAGGAATAATGAACTTGAAAAAGATTCATAAGCAAGTAGAGATTAACTCAAGTTTATTATTCAGGAGTTTAAAGAACGGTCGGGTCAAGTCGGATACGAGGTATGGGACTTCGTCTCAATCTCCTTTAGTTGAGGCATATTTTATTTTATACACAACTTTCTTTTATACGGTGTATAAACCCCTTTGACTTTTACATTTATTCAAAAGGAATCTTTTTATACGAAGCGTTTACTAAACGACAAAAGGGAATGTTTTTTTTCGTACGTATGCGGCGACAACGACTTCTCCGCCGTCGTAACCGTTATTTGAGTTTTGGCTTCCTCTACAAGCCATACCTTCTTTTTTTTAAAGAAAAATAAATACCATGTTTTACTTTGGTATTGAAAATGGTTTTCATAATGTTTTTATAACAATGTGTTGTATTGATATCTCGTGATTGAAATGTGGAAATGTTATGTTTCCTTTATGCATGTTTTATGTGATATGATTATGTTATGGTTCTTGGGCATTATTATGAAGACGGGTGGTTCCGTGATAAACTAAGGGCGGGTGAGCCCGTTATAGCTCTCCAATGCATTGGGTAACGCGAAGGAGTGAAACGTTAAGGTTTCTCCGAAGAGATTTTAGGGAATATACTGTGATGGGTATTCCAAACGTAACCAAGAGGGTTACTCCCTACGTAAGAATGTTATGAATGCCTCAAGTTACCTTTACGTATTATGATTTCTATGATTTATTCATGATTTTATGAGGTATGTTAAAGTGCCTATGTTTTATGGGTAAAGTATGATTTCATTCTTATGTATATATGAACTCATGTTTCCTTTCCATGTTTTTTTTTATAACCCATACTGAGTTTTTATGCTCATCCCAAGTTTTTGAAATGTTTTTCACAGGTCAAGGGAAAGGTACATGATAAGATGATAGAGTCAAGGATGTGTCAAGAAATAATCCATGTTTTATTTTAAATGTGTTTCCATTGATGGGAATGAAGAATAATATCTTTATGTAACCACTTTGTTTATATGTGGAATGTAATGCAAGTTTTATGATCTAATTCTCTAAAACTATAAACCTGAAAAGATCCTCAATGTGTAATCTTGTAATAACACAAGATTAAGTAAGGTTTAAGGCTGGGGCCTTATAGTTGGTATCAGAGGTCGGTTTAGATAACTTTAGGAGTTAGAATTCTATTAAATGATTATCCAAAAATATTTTTTTTTCTTTCGAAATGATATAGCATTTAAAGATTACCATGTTGCTTCATCTAAGACGTGTTTGTTCAGAATGGTTTTCCGTAGAGGAAACAGGGAAGCTGTGCTAGGAAGGCATACAGAAGGAAATAACCTTCCGAATCAGCATCCAGAAATGGTCGGAATTGGAACTGAACAGTTTGTTGCAGTAATGGCGCAGTTGACTCAGGCGATAAATGGTGGTGGTATCCATGCACGAGATCAGCCAGATCAACCGCAGAGGAACATGTCAGTGGTGGAACATTTCATGAGGCAACATCCCCCATCATTCAGAGGATCATCTGACCCTGTGCTAGCTGAAGGGTGGATTAAAGCACTGGAGAAGATTTTTGATGTCATGGGGTGTTCAGACAATCAAAAGGTTAGTCTTGCTATTTACCGTTTGGAGGGTGAAGCAGATCAGTGGTGGTCCATGGTTAAAAATATCAGGGACGCCGATGAGATTGACGCTCTTGACTGGGATGAATTCAAAGGTATGTTTCTTGAGAAGTATTTTCCTAAGGCTGTTCAACTTAGGATGGAAAAGCAATTCTTGGAATTGAGGCAAGAGGAAGACTCAGTGGCTGCCTATGAAGAAAGGTTCACTCGATTGGCAAGGTATGCTCCAAATTTTATCCGGGACCTTGATAGTAAAATCAATCGTTTTTACTCAGGATTAAAGCCAAAGTATCGAAGGGCATTAGCTTCTCGTGAGTTTAAAAGTTATGAAAAGCTTGTTCGATGTGCTGAGAAGGTGGAAATGGAGTTTGCCGATGACCAAGTGTTCTATAACAACCAGCAGAAGAAGAGACCGAGGTGGTAGGAGAAAGGTAAGAATTCTTCAAAGAAGTCTGATGGTAAGAGAACTAAGTTTCCAGTTTGTGATAAATGTGGCAAAAGGCATGCTGGGGAATGTCTTCTGAATTCTGGGAAGTGCTACCGATGTGGTAAGATGGGACATAAGGCTCGTGATTGCACTGAAAAGGATCAAGGTGAAGGTAAGAACAAATTTGATTTACAGTTAGGGAAATGTTATAAGTGCAATGAGATGGGTCACTATGCAAACGAGTGTCCGACAAGGATCTTGAGTGATGGGAAGCAGTTAGACTACAAGCAGAAAGGGGTGGTGAAATCCTTTGCAACTACTTCAGCAGATGTCGGGCCACCAAATGAAGTCGTATCAGGTACTTTGTTTGTTTTTTCAGACTATGCCAGTGTGTGGTTTGATTCGGGGTCTACACATTCTTTCATCTCTGAAACCTTTTCTAGTAAAATGGGAATACCATCTCAAGAAATGACTCCTGAACTTTTGGTAAAAACACCTGGGGGAAGTGTCGAGGCAAAAAGAATTTATAAGAATCTTCCTATCCTTATCTGTGGAAAGAACCTACTTGCAAACCTTATTGTTCTACCTCTAGTAGAGTTTGATGTTATCCTGGGTATGGATTGGCTCTCTTTTTACCATGCTAAGATTGACTGTAGAGCTAAAGAAGTTTCTTTTCAGAAAGACTTTCAGTTTGTTTACAAGAATGAACCCTTACTTTTGATAACATATCAAGAGGCCGAGAAACTTGTAAAAGATGGAAATGAATGTTACCTTGCACACGTCGTTGAAAATAAAGGAACTGTTCAGATTAATGATGTGCCAGTGGTAAATGAGTATCCTGATGTTTTTCCTGATGACTTTCCTGGAATAATACCAGATCGGGAAGTTGAGTTTACTGTTGACTTAGTTCCTGATGCTAAGCCAATTTCAAAACCCCCCTTATCAAATGGCACAAATTGAACTTTTAGAGTTGAAGGAGCAATTGCAAGATTTATTAGAGAAAGGTTTCATTAGACCTAGCACATCACCATGGGGTGCTCCTGTTTTATTTGTTAAAAAGAAAGATGGTTCTATGAGACTTTGCATTGATTATAGAGCCTTGAATAATATCACTGTTAAGAACAAATATCCTTTGCCTCATATCGATGATTTGTTTGATCAGCTCCAGGGAGCTCAGTTTTTTTCAAAGATTGACCTGAGATCGGGGTACCATCAGCTGAAGGTAAAGGAGGCAGATATTCCGAAGACCGCGTTCCGTACGAGATATGGCCATTATGAATTTGTAGTAATGCCTTTTGGGCTAACCAATGCACCTGCTGTATTCATGGACTTAATGAATAGAATTTTCCATGAGTTCTTGGATAAGTTTGTGGTGGTTTTCATTGATGATATTTTGGTGTTTTCTAAAAGTAAAGAGGAGCATGAAAAACATTTAAGGGTTATCTTGCAAACCTTAAAATAAAAGAAATTGTATGGGAAATTCAGCAAGTGTGAGTTTTGGTTGCAACAAATATCTTTCCTTGGTCACATTGTTTCTAAAGATGGAATAACTGTTGATCCTGCAAAAACAAAAGTTGTGGAAGAATGGCCAAGACCCACAAATGTAACCGAGATTCGTAGCTTCCTTGGTTTGGCGGGCTATTACCGAAGGTTTGTTAGAAATTTTTCACGGTTATCTAGTCCAATGACTAAGCTAACTCGGAATGGTGTTAAGTTTATCTGGACAAAAGAATGTGATGATTGTTTTCAGGAATTGAAAAGAAGATTGGTGAATGCTCCAGTTTTGGCACTACCTTCCAGGAATGGTGAGTTTGTTATATACAGTGATGCTTCATTGAAAGGACTTGGTTGCGTCCTAATGCAGAATGATCAGGTAATTGCTTATGCTTCACGACAGTTGAAAACTCATGAGGTAAATTACCCTACACATGATTTGGAATTAGCTGCTGTTGTTTTTGCTTTAAAAATTTGGAGGCATCATTTGTATGGAGTAAAGTGTGAAATATATACCGATCACAAAAGTTTAAAGTATATATTCACTCAGAAAGAGTTAAACATGAGACAAAGGGGATGGCTGGAATTAATCAAGGATTATGATTGTACAATTCATTATCATCCGGGAAAAGCAAATAAAGTGGCTGATGCTTTGAGTCGAAAAAGTAATGCTTCATTAACAATGTTGCATTTGGAACGTGATCATTTGGTTAACGATTTGATGAACTTTGGCATAGAAGTTGTTGGTGCAGGAAGTCCTTCTGTTTTGTTTCAGGTATCAGTGAGATCATCTCTATCAGATAGAATCAAGCAAGCACAGAAGCAAGACAGTGAGTTGCAGAAAAAGGTAGAGCTGGTTCAGAAAGGTAAGTTGCCTGAATTCAACATTGATAGTGATTGCGTTTTGAGATTTGGGAAGAGATTGTGTGTGCCTTCTGATTCACAGTTGAAGAGAGAGTTGTTATGTGAAGCTCATAGTTCTCCGTTTTCAGTTCATCCGGGCAGTACTAAGATGTATAGAGATCTGCGGGAGTATTACTGGTGGGATGGAATGAAAAGAGATATTGCTGATTTTACTGTTAAGTGTTTGACTTGTCAGCAGGTTAAAGCAGAGCGGCAGTTACCGAAAGGGATGCTTCAGCCTTTACCAGTGCCAGAGTGGAAATGGGAGAATATATCCATGGACTTTGTTGTTGGATTACCAAAGACATGTCGAGGTAATAATGCAATCTGGGTTATTGTTGATCGCTTGACCAAATCTGCTCATTTCCTTGCTATACGAGATACTTTCTCTCTTGATCAACTTTCCCGTTTGTATCTTAAAGAGATAGTCAGGTTACATGGAGTTCCTCTCTCCATTGTATCAGATCGTGATCCCAGGTTTACTTCCAACTTTTGGAAAGGCCTTCAGAAGTCGTTGGGTACTGAATTAAATTTTAGTACAGCTTTTCATCCTCAATCAGATGGGCAGTCAGAACGAACAATTCAGACATTGGAGGATATGCTACGAGCTTGTTCTATGGATTATCAGGGAAGTTGGGACCAACATCTTTCTTTGGTTGAGTTTTCATATAATAACAGTTTTCATTCCAGTATACAGATGGCACCATTTCAGGCATTATATGGGAAGCGGTGTCGAACTCCAGCTTTCTGGGATGAAGTGGGTGAAAGGAAGTTGATGGGACCAGAATTGGTAGAAGAGATGGTAGAAAAAGTTCAGCTGATTCAGAAACACATGAGAACAGCTCAGAGCAGGCAGAAGAGTTATGCGGATAACCGGAGGAAGGATCTATCTTTCGAGGTAGGTGATCATGTTTTTCTCAAGGTTTCTCCTTGGAAAAGTGTGATGAGATTTGGTAAGAAAGGAAAGTTGAGTCCAAGGTTCATTGGACCATACGAAATTCTGGAAAGAGTTGGATCAGTTGCATACCGAGTGGCTTTACCTCCGAGTTTATCTCAGGTACACAATGTTTTTCACGTTTTGATGTTGAGAAAGTATATTCCAGATCCATCTCATGTTTTGAGTCCAGAGGTAGTTCAGCTGGAAGAGAACCTATCTTTTGAGGAACAACCGGTCCAGATTCTTGACCACAGGGAGCAAGTGTTACGGAATAAGGTGATTAAGCAGGTAAAGGTTTTGTGAAAAAACCACATGATTGAAGAGGCAACATGGGAATCTGAAAATGCAATGAGGGATAAGTACCCCCATTTATTCGATAAGTAAATAAATTGCGGGGACGCAATTTTCTAAAGGGGGGAAGGATGTAACATCCCAAGTAAGTAATGAATAATAGATATTTTTATCTATGTCTATTAATGATAAAGATAGTGTTTTAGAGGCTTAAAATGAAAATAAATACAATCTTATGCATGGAATACACTAATATTCTTAAAAGATTGTTTTAGTGCCTTATGATGGAAAACCATTTTTGAATCTATATTTTGACAATTTTATAAACTATGTTTGTCAAAATAAACTTGTCCTTTATGATTGGGACATCCAAATTTACCTTGTGTGAATTTTTGGTAATTTTCTGACAATGTTCATATTTTAATGAATAGTGAAAAATACTGCATTTTACATCAAAACTACTTTTTAATCTAATTTATTTATATTATTAGATTATGTTTTGAATTGGTTTTGAAGTAAAATTAGAATATATTTTTACAATTTTATCCAATGGTGGTCATTGGAATCAATTTCACTTTGAAATTAGACTTAAACTGGTGTCAATCTTTTGATACTTATTGTTTTGTAAAAACACGCTATTTGCTCTGGCAGCGGGAATTAATTATTGAATTAATTAATGTGACTTATATGATTTGAATTTTGTAAAATGAACTTCATTTTTGAATTCGGAATATCAAATATAGCTTAAAGTAAATTTTTGGTAATTTTCTGAAAAACTTCAATTTTTGATGAATAGTGAAACCACTAAGTGGTAATCAAGCAAACTGATTTTTCAGTTAAATGAAATTTTACCACTAATGTGTATTGAATTTTAAAAATCCGACATACATGGTTGTCATTAAGAAGTAAAATGTGGTTCAATGAGATTAAAATAATTTTTTGGTGAATAGTAACTTATTAAGTTCTTAATCGCGATTAGTGGTAATTAGTGTAGTTTAAGGTATAAATAATGATTTAATAATATGAAATGACCTAGACACATGTCCCAACCTTATTGGTTGTGTCATGGCCGACCAAGACAAGCCATGGGTCAACTTGGGGACCCCATGGATCCACTTTTGTTGGGAAATGACATAAATTACTTTTTATTTAATGTTAAAGTGAAAATGACACAAACATGATATGTTTTGCGAAAACAATTTTTAAGTGGGGTTATACAAGTCCCAATTTTGATTATAAATAGTCATTGGAAAGCTAAAAAGATTTCCTACATCATAGTATTTGTTTTATAATTTTTAGACATTAAATAAATTAAATTATTTATGACATAATAATGATGCAGCGATGACATCATTATTTGACGATTTAAATAAAATAGAAAGATAATGTAACTTCTATGATCTACACATGTCCAAAACCAATTGGATGAGTGGATTTCGAACCCTTATCACCTTATCCACGAATTCTATCAATGTGGGACCTTTTGAAACCGAAACACATTTTCAAATAAAGTAATGTTTCTTTACTTTCCAAAAGTACCCCTCCTCTCCTCTTATAAAAGGCCCCCACCTCTACCTCATTTCACACACTCTTCAAGCCTTTGGCTCGGCCAACCCCTGCCCATTTGCTCTCTCCACATCCCTCTCCTCATCCTAGAGGATTCCCTTTGGGCAGAATCCTTTCAAAGTAAGCCTTTAGGCTCAACTCAAAAGGAGTTACACTTTTTAAAGGTAATTCATTCTCTCATGTTCATTTGTTTTATTTTGCTTCTCCAACCCCCTAAACTCTTTTTATTTACTTCTTTTGTAACAACACCAGTATCTTCAATATACTAGGATGTTGTTATAAGATTTATTTGAGCTACACTCTCACGCAACTACATCAAATGGTTAAAGAACATAAGGTTTCCGTGGATGGCGAAATCCTGCCTCCCGAAACGATGATAGTTCAACACTCATTAAACACCTTCAAAGGTGGCCATTATGATGTCACTATTTTTATATATGATATATAATATGTTTATGTTTTCCTTAAGCTTCTGTTTTTTCATTTTGGGCATACCTTTATGGTTTCCATTATGGGTAAAACACGATATCTTCATTTTAGGAAGCGCGGACTACCGCCCCCTAAAAGTGATTTGATTCGTTAATACCATATGTGGGATGTGTAAAGGATAAAGTTAATGATATTATATATGTTATTATAATGGAATTATAATATACTATTATATCATTATGATTCCATTCCAGAAAATATGAAATAGAAATGGAAGTAGCGTTCATGCGTACGTACGGCTTACCGTCTCCATGAACGGTGCATTTCATTTCTTACCTCTAAATGTGATGTAATAT
Source organism: Viscum album (assembly GCA_963277665.1). Lineage (NCBI taxonomy): Eukaryota > Viridiplantae > Streptophyta > Magnoliopsida > Santalales > Viscaceae > Viscum > Viscum album. The sequence goes on along the minus strand of OY728150.1, from coordinate 1,284,226,145 downwards.
TATAAATGAATGTATGTACTGGATATACATTTTATATATGATATCTACTTCATGAATACCATTCTGGATATAATGAACCTTTGACCAAATTAACAACATGTAAGTGTAAGAAGCCTATTTTTGACTTAAGAACCAAATACCGACAAAATGAACATTATTAACTTAAATGATTACATGATGTTCATAACATGGTATAAAAGGAATAATGAACTTGAAAAAGATTCATAAGAAAGTAGAGATTAACTCAAGTTTATTATTCAGGAGTTTAAAGAACGGTCGGGTCAAGTCGGATACGAGGTATGGGACTTCGTCTCAATCTCCTTTCGTTGAGGCATATTTTATTTTATACACAACTTTCTTTTATACGGTGTATAAACCCCTTTGACTTTTACATTTATTCAAAAGGAATATTTTTATACGAAGCGTTTACTAAACGACAAAAGGGAATGTTTTTTTTCGTACGTATGCGGCGACAACGACTTCTCCGCCGTCGTAACCGTTATTTGAGTTTCGGCTTCCTCTACAAGCCATACCTTATTTTTTTAAAGAAAAATAAATACCATGTTTTACTTTGGTATTGAAAATGGTTTTCATAATGTTTTTATAACAATGTGTTGTATTGATATCTCGTGATTGAAATGTGGAAATGTTATGTTTCCTTTATGCATGTTTTATGTGATATGATTATGTTATGGTTCTTGGGCATTATTATGAAGACGGGTGGTTCCGTGATAAACTAAGGGCGGGTGAGCCCGTTATAGCTCTCCAATGCATTGGGTAACGCGAAGGAGTGAAACGTTAAGGTTTCTCCGAAGAGATTTTAGGGAATATACTGTGATGGGTATTCCAAACGTAACCAAGAGGGTTACTCCCTACATAAGAATGTTATGAATGCCTCAAGTTACCTTTACGTATTATGATTTCTATGATTTATTCATGATTTTATGAGGTATGTTAAAGTGCCTATGTTTTATGGGTAAAGTACGATTTCATTCTTATGTATATATGAACTCATGTTTCCTTTCCATGTTTTTTTTTATAACCCATACTGAGTTTTTATGCTCATCCCAAGTTTTTGAAATGTTTTTCACAGGTCAAGGGAAAGGTACATGATAAGATGATAGAGTCAAGGATGTGTCAAGAAATAATCCATGTTTTATTTTAAATGTGTTTCCATTGATGGGAATGAAGAATAATATCTTTATGTAACCACTTTGTTTATATGTGGAATGTAATGCAAGTTTTATGATCTAATTCTCTAAAACTCTAAACCTGAAAAGATCCTCAATGTGTAATCTTGTAATAACACAAGATTAAGTAAGTTTTAAGGCTGGGGCCTTATACTTATCATATGAATACCATAATTATATGGTATGATATACATGAGATGAATATCATTCCTTACAATATGTGTATATCATAAATGAATCATCGGAAGATACCATTTCCTATGTTGTATAGTATAAAATGATTTATGATTTCACGATTGACATGTATAAAAACTATCATGTTTTTCTCATATATTATTTTTGGTTTTAATCCCTTATGAATAAATTAAGAATGTATTTTTATTCATTTAATAAGTTTAATTAATTCTCCAATGAGAAGTAATACTCAGGTTCCATGAGTTGGAACCCAATGCTTTTGTGATAGTAGGTTCTCTTAATTAAATGAAGTGCATCAAGAATAGTCATAAAAGCATGATAAACATCTCTAGTTGGAAACACTTCTTCCATGAATTAATAGAAAAATATCTCTTCGGTTCAATATTCTTTTCATAATTTCACAGTGAAGGCTCTGACACCCCTTTTTTATTATAGGAATCCTCATGCTGAAAACCAGGATCCAAGGGTTAGTGGATCATATACAGAGCTAGGAATCCCTATTTTTCTACCTCTTAATTTTTATCAAACATATTTTTATCAAGATATAGTCCATTAAACATGCTTTACAAGTTCACAATTTCTTCTATATTTCAATACATATCGATCCTTAAAGATTGATGAAGAACTAACATGGGTTATTTCCATTTCCAATGTTCGTTAGATAATCCCCTAAATTATATCAATGGTATTAAAGTAATATTATTCAAATATTAATCAGGTAATTTTCATTGGTTTTCAAATAAAATGAATATCATATTATTTCTATCATAGTATCATTTAATACGATATGTATAATCCTTTGGATTCACTTTTCTTTAGCATGTAAAATGTATATATCATAATATATGATACATAGTAAATATTTGGAATATAAATAATCCATATAATATGATATAAAATGTTTTTAAATATGGCTTGATCCTTTGTTTTTGAGAAAACAAAGGATCATGTAATAAATACAATATGTTAGATATCATAAAATATAATTTAGGCTTTATGATATAGCAAATTGTATTCCACAATATGAATTGTAGAACATGATTCATATATATCATATAATTCAATATATGAGAAGAATATATCCCTCATATAACATTCATAATTTACTACTGATAGTTAGTTATAAAATACAATATTTTTAAAAATGTTAAAAAAATATTTTTGAGGTATTTAATTATGGTTTATAAATATTAAAAATTATAGTTGTGAAGAATTATAAAATATAAATTTTCAAGATTGAAATAAAATATGGGAAGTTTATATTTATTTATCATGTTTATGAAAATAATTAAAGTCCTTATTTATTAATTTATTGTAATACCCAAGATTCTACTATAGCTAATAGACACCACACACTAGTGCAGAAAACGTTTTTTACGTCACCATTTTTTACGTCGGTTATATAAAACCGACGTCAAAATATGTAAAACGAGGTTTTTTATGTCGGTTATTTCTTAACCGACGTAAAAACCTGTGTTCGGTACACATTTAACGTCGGTTATTTTGATAACCGACGTTATTAATCACGCGGCTTCGTTTTTTACGTCGGTTATTTTTATAACCGACGTACAAAACGCGGTTTTCGAAGGCCCTTTGACGTCGGTTATTGAATAACCGACGTAACAAACGCGGTTTTTGAAGGCTTTTTTACGTCGGTTATGAAATAACCGACGTAACAAAAGAATCTGCAGATGTTTTTGACGTCGGTTATGGAATAACCGACGTAAAAAAACGCGGATTTTGAGCCCTTTATAACGTCGGTTATTTTATAACCGACGTCAAAAATGAATCGGAGGAAGGTTTTTACGTCGGTTATTGAAATAACCGGCGTTATAAATGTTTTTAAAACAATTATCACGTCGGTTATTGAATAACCGACGTGATAACTCATTTAAAAATTTACCCAGACCCGTGGATTGTCATTCGCGAGTTTACCTTCGACAGTCGCGACTCGTCTCTCTCGCGCGTAAACCCGAATCGGCTCGTCCATTTTGTTGGTTTAGATTCGTTTTGCGATCATCGTTTCTCATATTTAATCTCCTCGGATCAATCATCTAAACTCGCATCACTCATGTAATCCTCCCACTCGTTCGTTTTTTTTCGCGGATAGTAAATATATATGTATTGTGATTTTTTTGTTGAAACTAGCTAAGATTCTTCGATTGCGAACCCTTTTAACTCGTTTTGGCACCATAATCTTATTTATCATCCCTAGATCTATTTGTTCGACTTGCAATATTGAGTAATTTTATGATTTCACTAATTTTTCATCGTTTTCTATAAATCCCCGAGAGGGTTGGGGCGTGTCCATTTGGATGGGTTGCCCTTTTACAGTTGTTACTACTTTATTCACACACAACCATGGCATAGGTGCATGGATTTGGGGTCGGGGGGTGTCCAGGGGGGTTTATAAGGGGGTGGGTGGGTGTGGGGGGCTGTCCAAGGGTGTGGGTGGGTGTTGGGGGATGTCCAGGGGGGTGTCCAAGGGGGTAGGGGGTGGGGGTGGTGTTTAGGAGGGGTGGGGGGGCTGTCCAGAGGGTTGGGGGGTGTCCAGGGGGGTGTCCAAGCAGGTCGGAGGTGGGGGGTTGTGTCCAGGAGGGGTGGGGGTGCTTTCTAGAGGGGTCGGGGGCTGTCCAGAGGGGTCGGGGGGTGTCCAGGGTGGTGTCCAAGGGGATGGGTGGGTGTGGGGGGCTGTCCAAGGGGGTGGCGGCCTGTCCAGAGGGGTCGGTGGGGTGTCCAGGGGGGTGTCCAAGGGGGTGGATGGGTGTGGGGGGCTGTCCAAGTGGGTGGCGGCCTCTCCAGAGGGTAGTTGGGGTTGTCCGGGTGGGTGGGGGGGCTGTCCAGAGGGTTGGGGGATGTCCAGGGGGGTGTCCAAGGGGGTAGGGGGTGGGGGGTGGTGTCCAGGAGGGACGGGGGGCTGTCCAGAGGGGTCGGGGTGTCCAGGGGGGTTTACAAGGGGGTGGGTGGGTGTGGGGGGCTGTCCAAGGGTGTGGGTGGGTGTTGGGGGGTGTCCAGGGGGGTGTCCAAGGGGGTGGATGGGTGTGGGGGGCTGTCCAAGTGGGTGGCGGCCTCTCCAGAGGGTAGTTGGGGTTGTCCGGGTGGGTGGGGGGGCTGTCCAGAGGGTTGGGGGATGTCCAGGGGGGTGTCCAAGGGGGTAGGGGGTGGGGGGTGGTGTCCAGGAGGGACAGGGGGCTGTCCAGAGGGGTCGGGGGTGTCCAGGGGGGTTTACAAGGGGGTGGGTGGGTGTGGGGGGCTGTCCAAGGGTGTGGGTGGGTGTTGGGGGGTGTCCAGGGGGGTGTCCAAGGGGGTAGGGGGTGGGGGTGGTGTTTAGGAGGGGTGGGGGGGCTGTCCAGAGGGTTGGGGGTGTCCAGGGGGGTGTCCAAGCAGGTCGGGGGTGGGGGATTGTGTCCAGGAGGGGTGGGGGTGCTTTCTAGAGGGGTCGGGGGCTGTCCAGAGGGGTCGGGGGGTGTCCAGGGTGGTGTCCAAGGGGATGGGTGGGTGTGGGGGGCCGTCCAAGGGGGTGGCGGCCTGTCCAGAGGGGTCGGTGGGGTGTCCAGGGGGGTGTCCAAGGGGGTGGATGGGTGTGGGGGGCTGTCCAGGTGGGTGGCGGCCTCTCCAGAGGGTATTTGGGGTTGTCCGGGTGGGTGGGGGGGCTGTCCAGAGGGTTGGGGGATGTCCAGGGGGGTGTCCAAGGGGGTAGGGGGTGGGGGGTGGTGTCCAGGAGGGTCGGGGGGTGTCCAGGGAGGGTGTCCAAGGGGATGGGTGGGTGTGGGGTGGTGTTTAGGAGGGGTGGGGGGGCTGTCCAGAGGGTTGGGGGGTGTCCAGGGGGGTGTCCAAGCAGGTCGGGGGTGGGGGGTTGTGTCCAGGAGGGGTGGGGGGCTGTCCAGAGGGGTCGGGGGGTGTCCAGGGGGGTTTACACATCGATTTGTTTTATATTTCAAAATTGTTATATTCAAATTATGATTTTTTTCATATAAACATATATTTTTCTTATCTAAAAAATATATATATTTTTGCTATTTGTTATAGGTAATAATGAGTCGAAGTTGGATTATGGCACATCGAATGAGCAATGAATATGAGGAAGGTGTTGATGCGTTTTTGGAATTTGCTAAACGAAATGTTCCAAGTAGTGACATTTTTTTCTGTCCATGCCTGAAATGTCTGAATATGAAGAAGTTGAAAAGTAGAGAGATAAAAGATCATTTGATTTGTCATGGTTTCAATCCGAGTTACAACCCTTGGATTTGGCATGGCGAAACTGGACAGAATGTCACTGATGATAATGAATCGCAAGATGGTAACTCCGATGGAATTGAAGAAATGATTCGCGATATTGTAGCAGAACAAATTGAGATAGAACCGAGAGTTGCACGTCTATATGGTGATGCCGAAAAACCATTATATCCTGGTTGTACAGATTTTACGGTTTTGTCGGCGGTGTTAAGATTGATTAACCTGAAGGCGAAACATGGATGGAGTGACAGAATTTTTACAGAGCTGCTACAATTGATGAAAGACATTCTTCCAAAAGATAACGATCTTCCAGATTCACATTATAAGGCCAAAAAAATATTATGCCCGATGGGATTGGGATACAGGAAAATACATGCCTGTCCGAATGACTGCATTATATATAGGAAGGAATATGAATTTCTGAAAGAGTGTCCTAAATGTGGGAAATCACGGTATAAGGTGAAAGAAAAATCACAAGCTGATGTAGAGATTACAAAGCTCCCTTCATAGGTATTTTGGTATCTTTCTATAATTCCTCGTTTCAAACGTTTATTTGCTAATTCACATGATGCAAAAAGGTTAAGATGGCATGCTGATGAGCGGGTATGTGATGGAAAAATACGTCATCCAGCTGATTGTCCACAATGGAAGAAAATTGATGCCCAGTACCCTACATTTGGAAATGAAATTAGAAATCTGAGACTAGGCTTATGCACAGATGGAATGAATCCATACCGAACCCTCAGTAGCACACATAGTTCATGGCCTGTTTTATTGGTAATTTACAACCTCTCTCCTGAAGTTTTTATGAAGCGCAAATATGTCATGTTGAGTATCATGATCTCTGGTCCAAAGCAACCCGGCAATGATATTGATGTATACTTGTCACCGCTGATTGATGATTTGAAACTGTTATGGGCTGATGGTATTAGGGTGTATGATTCTTATAAAATGGAATATTTTCAACTGCATGCAGTGCTTCTATTCACTATAAATGACTTCCCATCATATGGAAATTTGTCTGGATACAGTGTTAAAGGGCATAAAGCATGTCCAATTTGCGAACAACAGACGTCATATTGTCAATTGCATCATGGGAGGAAAACAGTGTACATGGGTCATCGAAAGTTTTTGCCTATGGATCACCCTTATAGAAGACTAAAAAAGGCATTCAATGGCTCACAAGAATTTGATACTGCTCCTCAACCTTTATCCCCAGAATTGTATTTTGAGAGGGTGAAAAACCTTGATGTGACATTGGGAAAGACACAGAAATCTGGTAATGATAGGCATATTTGGAAGAAAAGGTCAATATTTTTTGAGCTACCATATTGGAGGTATCATGAAGTCAAACATAATATTGATGTCATGCACGTGGAGAAGAATATCTGTGATTCTTTGATCGGAACATTGCTAGATATTAAAGGAAAGACAAAAGATGGGTTGAATGCAAGGTTAGACCTACTGTCAATGGGAATACGTTTGGAGTTAGCTCCCACTCCTAAAGGAAGACGAACATTTCTTCCCCCGTCTTGTCATACATTATCGAAGAGGGAGAAAAGTAGCTTCTGTCAGTGTCTTCATGATATCAAAGTGCCTCAAGGTTATTCTTCAAATGTAAAAAATTTTGTCTCACTGAAAGACTTGAAGTTGATAGGTATGAAATCACATGATTTTCATGTCATGATGCAACAAATTCTACCAGTTGCACTGCGTGGAATATTGCCCATCCGTGTCAGAAAGACTATAATGAGGTTGTGTTATTTTTTCAATTCAATTTGCAACAAGGCGATTGATGTGAATGCTTTGAACATTTTGGAAAAGGATGCAATTTTTATACTTTGTCATTTGGAAATGTATTTTCCTCCAACTTTTTTTGATATGATGGTGCATTTACTGATTCATCTGGTTCGAGAAATAAGGCTTTGTGGACCTGTATATCTTCGTTGGATGTATCCTTTTGAAAGGTATATGAAAATATTAAAGGGATATGTTAAAAATCCATATCGACCTGAAGCCTCCATTATTGAAAAGTATATTTCTGAGGAGGTAGCAGAGTTTTGTACGAGATACTTGGCTACGACGCAACACATAGGTTTGCCTCCATCTCGCCATGAACGGGTTAATAATGAGGGAAAGGGGATTCGTGGCTTGAAAGTCAAATCACTGTCAGCTGAACATATGAAGAAGTTAGAATCATACATCTTGAATAACATAGCTGATGTTCAACCGTATATCACATTGCATATTAATGAGTTGAAACAATGTCATCCAAAGAAGAAAGAAATGTGGATTTTGAATGAGCACAACAAAACTTTTTTGCCATGGTTTAAAAAGACCTTGCTTGGTAGATCAGATGTATCAAAGACATTAAAATGGATAGTGGGTGGTCCATCTTTAAATGTGATAACATGGTCCGCTTATGACATTAATGGCTATACATTTCATACGAAAGCTCAGGACAACAGAAGTGCAGTTCAGAATAGTGGTGTAATGGTGTTTGCAGAAGCAATGCATTTTTCAAGTGCTAAGGACAGAAACCCAATTTCGGCATCAAGTGCATATTATGGAGTGATTGAAGACATATGGGAGGCTGATTACTTTAAAATTAAAGTTCCCGTTTTTAACTGTAAATGGTTTATCGGTAACAACAGTGTCAGACACGATGAATTTGGAATGACACTTGTTAATCTGAATAGATTGGAAGACACAGCTGATTCTTTTATAATGGCAACACATGCCAAACAAATTTTCTATGTAGTAGATCAATCAGATATGCAGTGGGCTGTTGTTTTACAAGGGAAAAACCAATATGTTGGTGAGGATGAATTTGATGAAGATGCTGATTTATGTGAGATCCCTACTTCCATGGAAAGATTAACAGAACATAATGATGAGTATGTTGAAGACATGGTTTGTGCCATAAGGAACGATCACGACGAAGGAATTTGGGAAAACAATCCAACTGTACATTCCTAAAATTACAGGTAACACAAGTTTATTTCTTGTTTACATTTAGTTTTTTCATATAATGTTAGATACTGTAGATTTTTTACTTATTAAAATATGTATCAAAACAAAACGATAAAACAATAAAAACCGTAAAGAGGAGAAGTCCTGGGCGCACCGGCTGGCCGGTGGTGGATGACCGGTTGGCCGGGGGTCCAGAACAAAGCTGTCTGGTCCACCGGCCGGCCGGTGCTGAGCCAGCGGCCGACCGGTGGTCCAGACAGCTTTCCTCTGTCTGAACCACCGGCCGGCCGCTGGCTCACCACCGGCCGGCCGGTGGACCAGACAGAGCCTTCCTCTCTGTCTAGATCACCAGCGGCCGGCCGGTGTTGAGCCAGCGGCCGGCCGGTGGTTCAGACAGAGAGGAAGGCTCTCTGTCTGGTCCACCGGCCGGCCGCTGGATCACCACCGGCCGCCCGGTGGACCAGACAGAGAGCCTTCCTCTCTGTCTGGATCACCAGCGGCCGGCCGGTGAGGAGCCAGCGGCCGGCCGGTGGTGAGCCAGCGGCCGGCCGGTGGCATCAGTGAGTCCACTTTTCAGCTTTCTTGGGCCAACTCCTTGGCAACCTTTTGCCTGTGTTTACCATGTTTATCATTGTTTAACATGCTTACCATATTACCAATGTTTACTATTATGTAATTTAGTACACTTTTCTATTTGTGAACTAATGTTTGTTTTTTTGATTTGAAGGAAAATGACAGATCAATCAGTTGATCAGCCACATGATTCTGGAGATGAGCATATTGGTCATACATCTGGGGAGGAACATTCACATGCTCCTATTACGAAAAAGAGTTCAAAGGTTGGTAAGCGTGGGTGCACACGTTTACCAAAATTATCACTTGCCCGTACGAAGGAGGAGAGGATAGTCGTGGAGTTTGATGATGATGATCTTCCTAGAGGTCCAAATGCTAATGATTTTAAGGGTTTTGTAGCAACTCAGGCTAAGAGCAAAGTAAGCATTCTCTATGATGATTGGAGAAGTGTGGATAAGGCGATAATTTCTCAGCTGTGGGAGACCATTTTGGTAAGATCTTTTGCTATTGTTTGACTGTTCTTTAAATGTTTCTAGTATATATAATATTTTTAACCTCTTTTTTATCAGATGACATTTGATATTCCTGACACTGGAGGAGTCAGGAAGAAATGCTTATCGTTGGCTGCTAGGAGATGGAGGGATTTCAAATCAACCCTCTCATCTGATTTCATTTATGGTCATATGAGTCGTGAGAATCCATGTCGTATATATCCTTTTATAGATGAAGACACATGGAGAGAATTTTTTGAAAGTAGAAGAAAAGATTCATTTTTGGTAAGGGCAATGTAAACTTTTATAATCTTTCTTATATAAATGATCTTATTATTGTTTTGTTAATGATTACTTATTCTTAATTTACAGCAAACAAGGAAAGCTCATCAAGAGATCCAATCTAAAAATGTATACCCTCATAGTTTATCTCGGGGAGGGTATGCATTATTGGAAGAACAAATGATGGCAGAAAAATTTCAACAACTAAGAGCTGAGTCTTCAAGCTCTGGAGAGGTGGCCCCTCCATCCCCTCCATCTAGACATGAGAAATGGAAAAGAGCTCGGAAGGGCAAAAAAGGACAATATCTTTCGGAAGAATCAAGACTCGTAGTTGAGAGGATTGTAAGATATCTATTTTATTTATTTAAGTTTACTATTTTCGTCATATATTTCCAATCATTATAGAAATGTTCAATTAATTATTACAGGACTCTCTTGAGGAGCAGAGTTCACAGGGGACATTTACACCATCTGGGAGGGAAGATATTTTATCTGTGGCATTGGGAAAGCCCGAACATCCTGGCCGTGTAAGAGGATATCCGGCAGGTGTATCAGTAAGAAAAGTGTTGCCACGTTCCTCAACTTCTAACTTTGAGGGAGTTTATAAAAAAAAAATAGAATCCTTGGAGGCTGAAGTCCATAATATTAATGCGACAATGGAGGACAAGATTAGAGCATCGGTGCAGTTAATGTTTGCAGACTTGCAAAGACAATTTCAGGGTGCAGCTCCCACTCCACCTCTCCCAGTAGCTCCCACTCCCCCACCTCAGCCTGCGGACCCCATTTTTGATCCTCCTCCTCCGCCGCAGCTACCTAATTATTGTGAGTTGTATGTTGATGATCCTCAACATCATATAGTGGCATATGGGATGGTATATTGTATAGGAGATACAGTTCATCATCAACAGTTAGAGGTAGAGAATCAGAGGGTCACTGTACAGGATATTATAGATAGATCAGCTCGGATACCATTACCTACAGATGAGGTGACGACAGTTGGACATAGTATCGGCCATTTTTTACTTTGGCCATCCAGACTTCTTCGACTCATTACCATAGAGGTATGGATGTTATATCTTTTATTTTATATTTTTATTAATGTTTTATCATTTGAAAACTAATATATTTTTCAATTTATTTTTACAGGAATACTTCAAAGGTAAAGAAATACTGTATAGACAACAACAAAGACAGATAGCTATGACATCAGATGCAGATACTAGCAGTCTTGACAAATTGTCAAGATATTCAAATTTGTTGGCGGATCATTATGACTTTACAATGGAAGCTCATGTCTGTGGACGTGAACTATGTGTGGGGATTATGAAAACTGATATCATGGAGTTTTTCACTGGAGATAAGTTGGGCATCAACGTGGTGAAAATTTTTATCATGTAAGTCTTAACACCTTTTCCTTGCGTTATATTTATTAAAAATGTATACTTATGTCTGCTTTGTATTAGGTATATGTATAAAATTTGTGAGAGGAATGAGCTGACATATGTATATGGATTCGTGGACCCACAATTGATTTCCCCTGAAGCATGTGCATTGGATGAGGAACAAAGAATGCTTTATATTGCTGATAGATTTGAAAAGAATGTAATCACACAGTGTTGGATGATGCCTTTTTGTGAGAGGTATGAAACACATCCCTCTCAAAGAGTTAATTATCTTTTAACATAAAAAACCACTAACGTTAAATTTCCTTTTCTTAAATTTCCTTTTCTCAGGGATCATTGGATGTTAGGGGTTTTTTGCCCTAGGGAGAAAACACTTTATTGGATATGCTCTCTCCATGATGATGTGCGAGAAAGTTTTAAGAATATATTGGAAACGTAAGTTTCAATTTCACAATAGTTTTATATATTATAATGAATTTTAAATTTACCCCATTCGTATTATTTTCTAACAGGGCATGGGTCCACTTTCGAAAAAGCGCAAAGAAAAGGAATTACAAGATCAAATATGTACATGCGAAGGTAAATATCCATTTATAATTTGTACATTTTGATTTATTACATAAAAATAATATATTGAATTTACACTCATTCATACAGAAATGTCATGAGCAACAAGGCATCATCGAATGCGGATATTACATGTTAAGATTTATGTATGAAATAATAACAACTGGGACAGTTCTGAGTTTTGACCTGGTAAGATTTCCTCTTTCTCATAATATTTCAATTTGATTTATTCATTATACACATTGACTACTATCCTTTTCCTTTGTAGCTTTTTGATGACCCTCAACCCTTTACTGCTGAAGATATCAAACACTTACAAGTGGAGTGGTCAAATTATTTTACAGGTTTGATTGACTTTTAGTTGTTTGTAATGTAAAATGTAATTTTGAATATTGTCAATGTAATTGTGTATTTCGTAGTCGTTTAGGTTGGATTTAGTTTTTTTTGAAGTTGACAGTGTATGTTTTGAATGTTATATAAGTGAATGTTTAATTTTTCTCTACTTCTTGTTTTGGTCTACTGTTGATGGTTTTTCTGGTCTGGATTTTGGTATGGGGGGAGAGGTTCCAAGGGGGTGGGTGGGTGTTTGGGGGGTGTCCAAGGGATATGGGAGGGGTGTCCAAGGTGTGTTTGGGGCTGTCCTAGGGGGGGGGTGTAAATGAGGGTGGGGGGGTGTCCAAGGGGTGGGGGGTGTCCAAGGGATATGGGAGGGGTGTCCAAGGTGTGTTTGGGGCTGTCCAAGGAGTCGGTTGGGTGTAAATGAGGGTGGGGGGGGGGGCTGTCCAAGGGGTGGGGGGGTGTCCAAGTGGTGGGGGGTTGTCCAAGGGATATAGGAGGGGTGTCCAAGGGGTGTTTGGGGCTGTCCAAGGGGATGGGGGGGGTTTCCAAGGGGTAGGGGGGTTTCCAAGGGGTCGGGGGGGTGTCCAGGGGGTGGAGGGATGTCCAAGGGGTGGGGGGGTGTCCAAGGGGTGGGGGGGTGTCCAAGGGATATGGGAGGGGTGTCCAAGGGGTGTTTGGGGCTGTCCTAGTGTTCGGGGGGTGTAAATGAGGGTGGGGGGGCTGTCGAAGGGGTGGGGGTGTCCAAGGGGTGGGGGGGTGTCCAAGGTGTCTGGGAGTTCTGTCCAAGGGGCCGGTTGGGTGTAAATGAGGGGGGGGGGTGTCCAATGGGTGTTTGCGGCTGTACTAGGGGTCGTGGGGGTGTAAATGAGGGTGGGGGGGCTGTCCAAGGGGTGGGGGGGTGTCCAAGGGTTGTGGTGGGGCTCCAATGTGGTGGGGGAGGGCTGGCCAGGTTGTTAGGTGGGTATAGATGAGGGTGGGGTTCAGTTGGGGCTTGGGGGAGGGCTGGCATGGTTATTTTTGTTTGGTTTCTGGTTGCTTTTTGGTGAGAGCAGTGCAATTATTTAAAAAAAAATTTCTTTCACGTCGGTTATTTTATAACCGACGTGGTAAATAAATCGGGAGGGGTTTATCACGTCGGGTTTTTCTAGAACCGACGTGATAAACCGTTCCCGGGGATTTTATCACGTCGGTTCTTAATATAACCGACGTGCTAAAAGGCCTGGGAATCGATTTACCACGTCGGTTATTAGATAACCGACGTGCTAAAACGTTTCCCAGGCCTTTTTAGCACGTCGGTTTCCTAAATAACCGACGTTATAAAAGGCCAGGGGAAGGGTTTATCACGTCGGTTATGACAGAACCGACGTGATAAACGATATCCCAGGCGTTTTATCAAGTCGGTTTAGGGAATAACCGACGTGATAAAGCCCCACGCGCATATTTATCACGTCAGTTATTATATGAACCGACGTGATAACCACCGTGATGTTAGGGATATTACGTCGGTTTTAAATAACCGACGTAAAAAACGTTATTTATAACGTCGTCCATATTAACGTCGCCTAAAAACCGACGTAAATAATAAAAAATAACCGACGTAAAAAACGTTTTCTGCACTAGTGACATCCCTAAACTATTACACAATGCACACATTATTATTTTATCATTATACAATAAATAGTTCATGACTATATTTAAAAGTAAAATTCATAAATTATTGAATTTATAATTTAATAAAATGGATATTATTTTTTATTTTATATGGTTGAATTTATCTTAGGGTGATTTTTTGTAATTTTTTAGAAATAGTTGATTTTTAAGTGAATTGTGAAAAATACCGATTTTTCAAATAATAAAATTTTTATGAAATTATCATGATATAAAAATAACTTCAAATTATATGAAACATTTTATAGAAAAAGTATATATATAATAATTATTATAATTTATTTAAAAAATATAATGTGGAAATTATAAATCTATTTCTAACATTTTGAAAATCCAAGTAATGTTTTTAATTAAATAAAAACTATATTTTGTTATTTTATTTTAATAAAGTAATTTTAAGGTAATATTTAATTTTATTTGTATAAAAGATATATCAGTATAATTTAATTTACATTAATCTGATTAATTCCATGGTAATAAATATTTTTATTGAATTTGGTGTGATATCATTTTTAATCATTAAAACAGAATTTTCTAAAAATAATTTTTATTGCTCTTTTACGAACATATATTAATTTTTTTTACCAATTATAGAAATAAAATATAAAAAAATTTATTAAATATTTATTTTCAACATTTTATTATTTATTATATATTTTAATTTCATTTTTGGTCACAATGATGAGTAACCGTGTTAAAAATTTATCACGACAACATGGTTTAAAAAGGGTTAATAATGGGGTTAAGCTAAGAGATAAGGTTTAAATTATCAAAAAACACTTTCTTAAATTTTATTTGTTGATTTTATCTTGAACCCCAAATTATTATATTAAAAATTAGTATATTTTGGGGCTGGCTTACTTGAGTAAGACATACATTATATAATAAAGATTTATGTATTTACAAATTTTCCATCCCCTCACTTATAAAAGGAAACCTCTTATCATATCATATTAACACTTATTTAAAAACTTATATCAAAATAAATATAGCCAAATCCATCAAAAAATCTATTTTTAATGACCTATATGTCATGGTTTCACCAAAATTCTAATACTTTATGGCTTAAGGTGTAATCCAAAAGAGGTTTTCTACAAAACAGGTACACATTCTTATCAAGATTATTCAACTTCCTTTCTTCTTAAAATTTATATAAATATTATATAACCATAATAACATAAATAAATAATTATATTTACTAAACTAATATGTTTTTATGTTAATGGTACAACCATTTTCTATCTTCTTTACATCCTATGTAAAATGAAAACATCGCTCATGTGCACGTAGATACCTCGATCTTTTCATAGGGATGTAATATGTTTTCCTTAAAGAATTAAATGCATAGTTATAAATATGGAATTAATTAATATATAAAATATTTATGACATAATTATTATTCTATAAATATGATATATAACAAACTTACATACCCTTCCATCTATTGTAAAATGACGATGTTGCTTCTACGTACGTGTAGACTACACGTACATGAAGTGAAGCGATCCGTTTTTCATTATTTTCATAAATGAATAGTTATAAGGATGGATTTAATAAATACATATTATATTTATATTATTATTATTATTTAATAGTAAAAGTTTATCTACTTTTTTTTAATCCATAATAAAAATAAAAATGTCGCTCAAGCGTACGTATAGACTACCGCCTCCTTGAGACTTTGTATTTCATTTTTCAACACTGTTTTTAATAGATGGTTATAAATGTAAATTGAATTTATAAAAACAATAATTATAAATTTTTTATGTTTTTATAGATTATTAATCCTTGACAATGTTTCAATGATTTATATCGTCGAACACAAACATGTGTGGAAAATAAAACAGTGAACACTCAAATATTGTTTTTAACAAAATATTATTAAAAAATTTGTAATAAAAAATTATAAATGAGTAGTATATTATAAGATAAATTAAAATATGGTTTTGATATGGATTTATAATACATATAATTCATTATAAAATATATTATAACATGTCTTTCAAAGTGGATGTTTCAGGTAAGGGTTTATTTCACAATCTCATTATTATTTAGGATTGTTTATGTTTAAGTTTCCATAAAGAGAATTATATTATATATCTCTCATAAATATAATAAATTTTCTTATCCTATTAATATTTATATATATTTTATTTATTAATACTATTCTATATTCTCTAATGTTAAAATCTACCGAAATAAATTTTATAATAAAAACCATCCTTATTTATCATTTTTGGTTGAGAATATTTTACCTCCATATCCATGTTCTTCAAAATAATTTTATGGGTTATCTTAAAAAATTTTAAATGATAAAGTTATTTATTATATTATATTATATTTTCTTTATAATCGCTTTAATATAATATCCTTATCATTTTTTATACAAACCATTTTAACCTTTTTACAAGAGTAGGAACATAATGTTTTTTAATGTTTACCTCATGCATCCTTTTCCCGCTATCTAAGCTATTATTCATTAATAAAATTACCTTAAAATTTTTCATAGTTTTTCAATTAAAATTCTATTCACATTAATCTAGAATTTTTAGTTTTAATTTATTTTCAAAAGAAAAGTTTATTTCTTATTATTTTCAAAGAAATTTTCTAATTTTTTATAAAGGTATTCTTTGTCAATATCAATATTCTATGCCTCATTGGTAAAAAAATATAATGACACCATACACTTTATTTTTTTGGATGGATTATGGTTCTGATTTTATATTTATTGACTAGAAAAAATATTAACATTTTATATACTAGTTTTTCAATATGAATGTTTATATTGATTATGTATTGTATTGTTATCCATTTATTTCATATTATGAATTCGTAGGACTTAATAAGTGAATGGGTAGGGCCATGTAATGACCCAAAATTTTATAAATGAAAATTTCACTTGATCTAATTAAATTTATTATTATGAAAAATGGTTATGTAAAACATATTCACTTCCTTGATTTTTTGTTTTTGGATTTTAAAATACCGTTAAGAATTGTTACCTTGGCTAATATATCCATTGAACATTGATCAAATTATTAATATAAATATATGGATTTAACAAATCCAATTTAGTTAGAAAAAGGAAGTGATGAAATCATCCAATAGAAATTCTCCATACGAAGACCATTTATCGAAGCTTGGAAAGGAGGTGGAATCACTGGGATTTTCTCTTGACCAAGACCAAGTTGAGCTTCAACATGTTAATCTTGAACAGAACTACCTAGGGGAGAAGTGAAAGTTGATAGAGATTACCAACTAATAAGTGTTATCCGAGCCACCCAAGATTCTGTCACTATCACAAACCTTACCCTTAGGTTATAAGCGGGTGTTATAAGGGGTTATGTAACAAGACCTTAGCACTATAATTATGAGAATTACTTTTGTATAGAATAAAGAATGTACATTAATTTTATTATTGTTATATTGTAAATTGTTTTTAAAGCACAAATAGTATTTTTAGTTAATATTCAATTAATAGATCTATTTTGATGAATTAATGGATTTTTGAACTAAACAATATTTTAATAAAATATTATTACTAAATTAATTTTTATTAAATATAAATTATCGTACAATTTTATGAATACAATTGTAATTTTCATTAAGGTTTGAAAGTCGTTTTTGAAAAAACCCAATAATTTTCAACAAATGTTAGTTTTTATTTTAAAATTAAATATTGAAATATATAGAAAATTCTTTAGTTAAAATGAATAGTATTTTTGGAATCAGGATTATGAAATTCTCCAATGGTTAATTTTTCATAATTTTCTGAGATAATTGAATTTTTGGGTAAAAAATAAATACCATTTTAATATATAATGTTCTTTATGACATCATAGTGAACCAATAATTATTTAATAAAATACTATAAAATGTATGTTTGGCCAATATATGTTTTACTTTTAAAATAATTTTATTTTATATTTTTTTGATTAATTTTATGGTGCCTTAGTGGACCCTCTAAGACTTATAAAACATTGTAACTTTTTAAATTGATTTCCTTGAGAGTGTGACTCACCTCCACATAAGCAAGAATAATAGTTTAAAAAGTTCTTTGATTTTCCTTATAAAATAATTTTTTCCTCTCCCCTTTGGAAAAAACCATGGGAAAAACCAAGGGATGTTTTGTGTATTTGATTAGTTTAATGTGTAGTGTCTAAAACCTAAATAATAAATAATTCCCTCTCTTTTCATATATAAACCCACCCCAGATCCCAATTACTCTACACTAAAAACCATTGGATCTCGACGAAACTCTGCCCTCATCTATATATAGTTCTACCAAGGTTCCCCAAGATCCCAATAAGCCTCTCTCAAACCTCCCCAAGCCTTTGGGATCAAACTTCCAAGAAAGGGATCCTCACTTTCATTCCTTCCTTATTTATGTCCAAGTTTCCTTATATTTTTATGCCCTTTTATTATAAATTAAAAATTTTGGGGTATGATTTTTAACCTCTACTATACTTAAATACTTATTTTTTAATGATTATAGACCACTATCTATCTCATTAATTCCTCCCATGTACACCCGTAACCATACCGAAATTCCATAAGGGATTTCTTCCTTTCTAATTTTTGTACAAATTTCTTTATATTGTTATACCCTTTTGTTTTCAATTAAAAATGTTGGGGTATGATTTTGAACCTCCCCCATTCTGACCTCTTTATTTTTGAATTATTATATGCCTCTTTCTCTCTTATTAATTCTTCCCATGTACACCCATTACCATACCGAAATTCCGTAATGAATTTCTTTCTTCTCATTTATATTCAAACAATTATTTTATATTATGAATCTAAATTCCATTACATTTATTGGGATGTTATGTTCCATGATCCCCTTATTTTCTATTTCATGTATAAATTATGAGAGAGCCATTTATCTCTCATCAATCTATTTTACGACTTCTAGTCGACGTCGTTATGCTGCCTAAGTTATACAAAAAATTTCCCATACCAAAAATCGTCATGTAAGTGAATAAAATACCCATTTCTCTATCAAGGGTATTCACCTTTATGCACATTTAATTTTTTATTGAGTACTTATATTTTGGTATTCCATATCTGTTATTTGTAAAATAATTTATATTTTTTAATGAATCCATGTTGTATGATCCATGTGGCACACTTATGCATGAAATGAAATGTTTATAAAGGGTGTGCCCTAATAGCACTCTAATGAATTGGGTAAAGACTAGTATCATGAAACGTAAAGTGAAATGAGGGTTTTCTCATGATAATGCAAGTGAAATTAGGGTTTACTCATTCTGTATGTTCAATAAGCCCTGGATTATGCTAATATCATGTTAAATGTTGATTACACATTTCCATGTGATGATAATCATGCTATATCATGCCTTTATGTTCATGTTTCTCTTATGACCCACTAATATGCCAATTTCCTACCATGTACCATATTCTTCATGTTATGCCTCATTTACTCCCTTACTATGCTTTATAGCTCACCCTTCTTTTATTCACATCCACACATTATCCCATGCAATTATAAATATGAAATAATGTGTGTGGTCATGTAAAAAATAATTTCAATATAGATATTGTGTTTTATGTTCTAAGTTGTTATGTAATATTCCTAAGCCCCAAAAAAAGTTGGCCTCTTTATCTTCTATATTGTATCAAGTGAATATTGTATTTAATAAATTATGTTTAAGTGTGAAATAAAGAGAAGGGTTGTTATAGTTGGTATCAGAGGATAGGTATAGTTATTTTTGGCATTAGGATTAGAAAACCCTAGTGAAAGCCTTAAGGATAAGAATAAGTATAATAAAAACATCCCTATATTTTGGTGAGTATTGAGTAATATTTTTACCAATAAAATACATTTACATCTAGATACGATCAGGTAGAGGCAGGTCTAGCACATATATATATAGGGATAAAACCCGAAAACACCGGTTTGAGTTAGACTTGAATGGGAAATGGTGCACGACAATGGGCCATTCTGCACTCTTCATTATGACACTCCCAGGGGATATTCTTTGGTAAATTCATAAGCTTAGTATGAACCATTATTAAGGGAATAAAAAAATACCCCTAAGAATATATGTTGGGAATTAAATAATGGATAACATAGATCTAAGCATACAAATTCATAAGTTAAGGAAATAAAAGTAATTTATAAGTCATCTGTTTTTGTCTTTGGATTACCCTGTATGTGTTACCCCTAACTTTATTTTTCTTCCATCCAATAGCTAGTAATATGAGGACTTGGGCTAACAAACGATATGAAGATCAATGTGATGACTATATTAATGAGATACCCAATCCGATGGGAGCAGGAATCCCAAACTTTGTCACGATACTCTCTTAGTTAACTCATGATTTGAATAGAAACATGGGTCAATAGGAACATTCCACCCCCTAAAAAAGAACATGTCACAATCGAGAGCTTCATGAGACAAAGGCCTCCTACTTTTATTGGATCATCTAATCCCTCAATCGCCGAACAATGGATAAAATCCATTGAGAAGAAATTCTCCATCCTTCAATTTTTTTAACAAGAGAATGTAATTTTGGTTGCTTATCATATGGAGGGTAAAGCTGATCAATGGTGGACATTGATAAAAAATATGAAGCCTGAGGAGGAGATTTAGTCATTAGAATGTAAGGATTGCCAGAAAATGTTTTTAAAAAAAATATTTTCCTCGCACCCTTAAACAGAAGATGGGAATGGACTTCCTTTCCCTCAAGAAAAAATATGATTAATCTATCGTATCATACGGGAAAAACGTCACAAGGCTTGTATGATATGCCTCCGGCTTTGTCGTTTCCCCCCAAATTCAAGGTTGAATGATTCTTTAGTGGGCTAAAACCTAGCCTATAGAAATCCCTAGCAATCTATGACTTCAAGAGCTATGAGGAAATTGTCTGATGTGCCCTCAAAGTGAAAATAGAGATTGGTGAACTGCAGGGGTATTATATGGATAAGAAGTGTAAGGTGGACTTTAATTTAGGTGGTCTGATGGACAAATCCAATGGTGTTAAGAAGGGAACTTGGACATTAACCACCGACAAGAAAAACCCACAATTTCAACTGAGGAGAGGAATATTCTGTTTGAATCTGAATGCATTGTTAATTGCTTAAATTTCAAAGAACCATGGAACTTTGCAAACCATTGACCTAAGATAAGGGTTTTTGGAAGAAACCGATAACCTTGAAGGCAGTAAGGGTGGGATTTTTCCATCACTACTACCGAAGTGAAACCCGACAATGAAGTGGTGATAGGTACACTATTTATTTATTCAAGAATATAGAACATACTTTTTGATTCTAGTTCCATGCATTCTTTAATAACCTGAAAGTTTAGTATAACAATCCCAACACCACTAAAAATCATGGAAGTAAAGTTGTCGGTGAGAATGATAAACGGGGAAGTCATTGCATCCCATGAATATAACTCCTCCCCTATCATAATTTGTAAATTGAAATTCAAAAAAAAACCTCTTCATACTCCCTATGGTATAATTTGATGCAATTTTTGGCATGGATTGGCTTTCCCTATATAGAGCCGACAAAAAGATCTGTGAGAGGGGAATCAATCTCTATTTGGAGAGTTGACCCCTGATTCTGTACAAGTGCAAGGAGGAGGATGAATCTTCATTAGAATAATAATATAAAGAGTTGATATTAAAACCCTTTTACCACATGTATCTTGTTCATATGATTGAGTCTAAGGAAGAAACCATCCTTCAAGACATGCTTATTGTGTGGGAATTCGCTGAAGTTTTTCCCAATGAATTTCCTAGTCTTCCTCCTAGAAGATATGTTGAATTCTCAATTGATCTTATACTTGAGGTGTTGACAATATACAAGACTCCATATATAATGGCTATTGTGGATCTTGCATAGCTGATGAAACAACTACAGGAGAATCTTGGTAAAGGGTTTATATGCCCAAGTGCTTTACTATAGGGTGAACGAGTCCTCTTTGTCAAGAAGAAGGATGGGTCAATGTGCCATTACATTGATTATCTTGATCTCAAAAAAATCATGATAAAGAAAAAGTATCCCCTTCCAAGAATTGATGACTTGTTTGATCAGCTATGTGGAGCACAACAATTCTTCATGGTGGATTTGAGATCGAGATATTACTATGTAAGGGTGAAGAAGGAGGATATCCCTGAGACTGCTTTTCATATAGGATACGAGCACTATTAATTCATAATAATGCCTTTTGAACTCACTAATGCTCTAGAAAGCTTCACGAAATTGATAAATAGAGTATTTATATATTACCTCTACAAATTTGGATAGTATTAATAGATTATATTCTAATATACTCCAAAACCAAGGAGGAGCATGAGGATCATCTAAGCACTATACTAGAGACCTTATGAAAGGAGAAGATATATGAAAATTACATCAAGTGTGAGTTCTAGTTGAAAGAGGTCTCATTCTTGGGTCCTATAATCACAAGTAATGAGATATCTATGGATTCCTCCAAGACAACTAAAATTGAGGGATGGACGAGGCTAAAATCATTGACAAATATCCATAGATTCTTGGGATTAGCTGGATATTATCAATGATTTGTGAGAAATTTATCATGATTTTCAAACCCTCTATCCAAGCTAACTTGGAAGGGTTTAAGTTTTCTTGGAGTGATAAATGTGAAGATAGTTTGGAGGAGTTGAAAAGGAGGATTATCACTATACTTGTGCTCATAGTACCCACAGGTGGATAACTTTTTTTGGTATTCAGTGATGCTTTAAAGAAGGGCCTGGGATGTGTGTTGATGAAAAATGGAAAAGTCATTACCTCGGATTCAAGGAAACTAAAATTTCATGAGAAAAACTATCCAACACATGATCTGGAGTTACCTGTAGTGATATTCACTTTAAAAATTTAGAAAAATTATATCATTTGGGAGAAGTGTGAAATATAAACAGACCACAAAATCCTCAAGTATATATTCACATAGAAAGAGTTGAATATGTTCCAATGAATATGGCTAGATCTGATCAAAGACTGTGAATGATCAATCCATTACCACATTAAGAAAACAAACAAGGTGGAAGACGCTCTATGTTGAAAGGACCTAGTGATTATATCATTGATGATAATTGAAAAGGATCCAGTCTTCTTAGATTTGATGAATATGGACATGGAAATCATAAATAAGGGAATGTAATCAATACTTTCACAAATTATTGCACAACCGTATCTTTTGGAATGGTTAAAGGATTCTCAAAAGGATGATGTGGGAATTCAGAAGAAACTGGAAGCTATCAGAAAATGGAAATCCTTGGAGTTCAATGTTAATGAAGAAGGAATTGTGAGATTTTGGTCAAGACTATGTGTTCCATAAAATCCATAGTTAAATAGAGAAATTTTGGATGATGCACATAGTTTAAATTTCTCCATTAACCCAGGAAACAAAAATATGTATTGAGATCTTTGAGAGCTTTATTGGTGGGATAACATGAAGAAGGAGATTGGTGAGTATATATCAAAGTGCCTTGTATGTAATAAAGTGAAGGTTGAGAGGTAGAAGTCTAAGGGTATAATGAAACCATTACCCATACCATCATGGAAATGAAAAAACATCACCATGGACTTTGTCACTAGATTTTCGAAGACATCCAAAGGAAACAATGCTATCTGGGTTGTTGTGGGTCATCTTAAAAAGACTACACAATTCATTACAATACTAGAATATTTCTCATTGTATCAACTGGCACTGATATATATTAAAGAAGTGGTAAGGATATAGGGATTACCACTATCTATTATATCCAGTTGAGATCCGAGATTTACCTCTATGTTCTGGAAGAGTCTTCAACATGCTCTAAATACATAACTGAAGTTTAGTGTGGATTATTATCCTAAAAGTGATGGCCAATCTATGAATATTATCCAAACACTTAAGGAAATGTTGAGAACATTCTTAATGGACTTCAAAGGAGGATGGGATAAAAATATTCCTCTGGTTGAGTTCTCTTACAAAAACTGTTTCCACTCAAGCATCCAAATGGCTCCTTATGAAGTCCTTTTTGGGGAGAGGTGAAGAACACTGACATTTTGGGATGAAGTTGGGGAGAGAAAACTCCTAGGTCTGGAAATGGTCTAAGAAATGGTATATAAGGTTAAGACCATCCAGTAGTATATTAAAGCAGCTCAGAGTCAACAAAAGAGCTATGTTGATAATTGTCAACGAGACCTAGAGTTTGATGTCAGGGACATGGTAATCCTCCAAATATCACCATGGAAGTGATTTATGGGATTTTGGAAGAAGGGAAAGCTTAGTCCAAGGTACATCATCACTTTATAGATACTTGATCACATTGGAGAAGTGGCATATCGACTATCACTCCCACATAACCTATTTCAAATATGTAATATATTCCATGCATCACTCTTGAGGAAGTATAAACATGATTCATCGCATGTACTCCATCCATAGGTGGTACCATTGGATAATGACCTCTCATATAAAGAGAATCCGGTGAAGATATTAGATTATAGGGAAAAAGTTCTAAGAAATAAGATAATTCCATTGCCAAGGTGTTTCGGAGAAACCAAAAGTTTGAAGAAGCGACATGGGAACCAATGGAAGTGATAAAGCTGAGTTACCCGCATCTATTTTAGTTTCTAAAAAGGAAATTCTGAGGGAAAAATTTCTTAAGGGGGGAAGATCATAATGACCCAAACTTTTATTAACGAAAATTCCTCTTGATCAAATTAAATATCTTATTATTTAAAATAGTTGTGTAAAACATATGAACTTACTGGGTTTTATTTTTTTGGATTTTAAAATACCATTAATAATTACTACCATTTCTAATATATTCATTGAACAATGATCATATGATTAGTATAAATATAAGGCTTTAAAATATAAAGTTTACTCAGAAAAAGGAAGTGATGACCTCATTTAGTATAATTGCTCCATACAAAGCCCATTTTTCAGATCTTGAAAAAGAGGTGAGGTCATTAGGCTTCACTCTTTACCAAGCACAATACGAGTTTCAACATGTTAATTTGGAATAGAACTGCCTATGAGAGAAGTGGAAGTTGATAGAGATTATGACCCGAGGGATGTTATCCGAGCCACCCAAGAGTTTGTCACCATCACACACCTTACCCTTAGGTCATACGTGGGTGTTATAAGGGGTCATGTAACAAGACCCTAGAACTATGATTAATTGAATTATTTTGGTATAGAATAAATAATATACATCATTTTATTATTGTTACTTGGTAAATAGATTTTAAAGGATAAATAGTATTTTTTAGTTAATATTCAATTAAGAAATCTATTTTGATTAATTAATTTAATTTTGAATTAAATAATATTTTAATAAAATATTATTACTAAATTAATTTTTATTAAATATAAATTATCATATAATTTTTATTAATACAATTGTAATTTTTAATAAGGTTTAAAATCTGTTTTTGACAAAACCCATGAATTTTTGATAAATGTCAGTTTTTAATTTAAATGTAAAAATTAAAATATTTAGAAAATTATTTAGAAAAAATAAATATTATTTTTTCAATCAGGAAATCAAAATTATCTAACAGTGAATTTATCATAATTTTCTGAGATACTTGAATTTTTGGGTAAAAATTAAATACCGTTTTAATATATAATGTGTTTTATGGCATCATAATGACCTAATAGTTATGTAATAAAATACTATAAAATGGTTGTTCGTCCAATATATGTTTTACCATTAAAATAATGTGATTTTATATTTTTTTATTAATTTTATGGTGCTATAGTGGACCGTCCAAGACTTATAAAACATTTTAACTTTCTAAATTTATTTCCTTGAGAGTGTGAATCACCTCCACATAAGCAAGAATAATATTTTAATAAGTTAGGAAATTGGAATTATAAAATAATTTTTTCCACTACACTTTGGAAAAAACCACAGGAAAACACCATGGGATGGTTTGTTGTTTTGATTAGTTTAATATGTAGTGTCCAAAACCTAAATAATAAATAATTCCCTCTGTTTTCCTATATAAACCCACACATGATCCTACTTCCTCTTCACTAAAAACCTTTTAAGCTCGACCAAACTCTACCCTAATCTCTATAAAATCCTCCCAAGTCACCCCAAACTCCCATGAAGCTTCTCCCAAGCCTCTCCCAAGCCCATGGGATCACACTTCCAAGTAAGGGATCCCCACTTTCCTTCCTTATTTATGTCCAAGTTTCCTTATATTGTTATGCCCTTTTATTTTCAATTAAAAATTTTGGGGTATGATTTAAAACCTCCCATATACTGAACTAATAATTTTTTAATAATGAGATACCCCTTTTTCTATCATTTATTCCTCCCATGTACACTTGTCACCATGTTGAAATTCTTTAAGTGATTTCTTCCTTTCTGATTTTTGTCCAAATTTATTTATGTTGTTATACATTTTTTTCAATTAAAAAAGTTGTTGTATTATTTCTAACCTCCCCCATTCTTCCCACCTTCTATTTAAATGATAATATACCACTTTCTCTCTCATTAATGCTTCCCATGTACACCCATTACCATGTACACCCATGTACACCCATTACCATGCAGAAATTATGTGAAGAATTTCTCTCTTTTAATTTACATTCAAGAAATTATTTTATATTATTCATCTAAATTACATTAAATATGTTGGTATATTATGTTCCATGACCCCCTTAATATCCATTTCATGTATAAATGAAGATATATCTCTTTCTCCATAATCTACCCATTTTAAGATTTATATTTGACGTCGTTATGCTACTGGAGTTACACCAAAATTTACCATGCCAAAATCTTCATGTAAGTGAATCCCATAACCATTTCTCTATAAAGGATATTAAAATTTATTCACATGTACTTTTTTATTTTATACTTATATTTATTTATTCCACATCTCTTATTTGTGGAATAAATTATGATGTTTAATGAATCCTTGTTGTATAATCCATGGGGCACACTTATGCATGAAATGGAATGTTTATAAAGGGTACACCCTGATAGTGCCCTAATGCATTGGATAAAGACAAGTATCATGATGCATCAAATTTAATGAGGGTTTAATAATTCTAATTCAATTTAAATTAGTGTTTACTCATGTTCCATGTACAATGAGCCTTGTCTCATGCTATTTTCATGTTAAATGTTGATGCCACATTTCTATGCTATGATAATCATGCTATATCATGCCTTTATGTTCGTGTTTCTCTAATCCTCCATTTATATTCCTATTGCGTAACATGTATTATATTCTTCATGTTATTCCTTTTTTACTCCCTTACTGTAATTTATAGATCACCCTTTTTTTATGCATGTCCTCAGTTTATCCCATGCAATGCTATGTACGATGGAATGTGTGTGGTATTGTAAAAGAAGTTTGTAGTAAAGATGTTATGTTATATGTTATAAGTTGTTAGGTAATGTTCTTAAGACCCAAATACACAAGAAATATTAATCTTCTAGGTTATATCAAGTGAGGATTTTATGTAACAAATTATGTTTAATTGTGAAATAAAGAGAAGGGTTGTTATTGGCCAAATATTATATATCCATCTTGATGCATCTATAGGTTTCATATGAAAAAATATCTTGTGTATTTGGCATATGACTTACCTATTTATGTTTGTTTTCTTGGAATGAGTCCTTGATTGAAATATTTCAATGTCTAATATTATGCATCTTATCATTATAAAACTAGTTATTTTTATCTATGTGATTATTTATGTTGTTATTACATTCATGAATATATTTACCTTTTATGGTATTATTTATATGGAATATTTTGTTGTGTTTATTTACACCATATTGTTCATATTTAATTATTCTATGATAGATTTTGTTGTATACTTTCCCTTACTGAGAATACAATCTTACCCTTTATTATGTTTTCTTTTCTATAGGATACCACAAAGTGATATTTAATTGATTTAATTGATATAATAGAATAAATTAAAAAATATAATGATAATTTTTATTTTTATTTCATGATTTTGAATTTAATATGACAATAAAGTATGCATATAGTCTCTCAATATTAATAAACTATTCAATCACATCAAATGCAATTTCGTGCATCTTATACCAATGTTGTAAAGTAGCCACAAACTCTCAGTTACTGGAGTCGGGGTTATTATAGATAGTATCAAAGTAAGTCTAGAATGACCCTTGGTAACTAGATTTAAGGAAGTATATATTTTAAAACAAAACTCTATGATTGAATTTAAAGGTAAATATAATTATAATAAAACATTCTAAAATTTTAGTGAAGCATAGAGTTTGGGTAACCTTGGAATAACATCCCTATTTATATAGAAACAAGTGGATATAGTCTATATTAAAATTTTACCTAGTGGAAAACCCTAAAAAAATGTTGTGTAAGTATTAAATCGATCTTCACTTAGTGCATAATAGGAATACCTAACTATACAGTAAGTTTGAAACTCCCAAGAGATATGGTTTTGTTGATTCACACACTCTTTACATACTATTATTAAGGATTTGAAAATATTTCTGTGATGTGAATATATTCCCAAAATTACTGATACTAAGATTTTGAGATTATATATGCATACATTCCCAAAATATGATATGTTTTTTTTTCAAATGTAGAATCATATAATATGATTTAAAATTTATAATGTTATGATCTAATCTTATGTATTTCATTGTTTATAAATAAAACCTATTAAAAGAAATGGAAACCTTATCAAATTTAATAATCCATTTTTCTATTTACCTCATGATAAAGTCAATTGATTCAATAAACCTAGGGCTGGGGATGAGAAGATTATAATTATATTTGGTTAGTTGACTCAGGTAATGGGTAATAATAATCCCCATATGAAGAAACCCACTAAAACCCAACTCAGTACAACAATGCTGGGTTGCTTCATACGACAACAATATTTACCATTTAATGGGACTACTTATCCATTAGTATAAGAGCAACGGTTCAAGTCCCTGAAGAATATATTTTCCAATTTAGAAAGTAGTGAAAAAGAATAATTTATCATGATAGTTTATTATCTAAAAGAATATGATGATCAATGGTGTCCATTATTCTAAAATATTAAAGTGGAAATGAAAATAGAGAGTATGTAATGAAATAATTTGAAGTATATATTCTTCAAAAAAAAATACTCATGACCAAATATCTGATATGGAAAGTAAATTCCATAATTTAACGTAAAATGAAGTGGAAAATATTGATGAATATGAATCTAAATTTACAATTTCTGCAAATCATGCTACAAAATTTTATATGTTGTATAATAGTAAATACTAATGGCTTATTTTTTAGCATAAAACCTATCATTAAAAGGGAATTAATCTCAAAAATATTTTCATTAAATTAGAATATAATACAAAGTTCCTACATTATTGAGAATGGATTCTTCATATCTTATGTTTTACAAGGAAATCAAGAAAACAAGAGAGCGGCAGACCACTCAGTAAAAATAAATATGGAATCAGGGAATAATGAAAGGGTGTAATTTCCAACCTATAATAGTTATGGGTAGAAAAACCTTAGGGTATTCTTAAAGAAAATTTGGGTTTGATTCTATTTTAGAGAGAAAGTCCACCTGACTCAAGAATGCAAGTGAAAGAAAGAAGCCTTCGGCGTCTAATTCATCAAATGTAATAAGATGCAGAATTATTCAAATGAATTCCCAAATCTTTAAGGTAATTTACCTCTAAAAATATTTGGGGGAAAATATAATATTATGAAATAAATAAAACCAAGGTTTACGTTTCAAATTATGCGTTAAAAGTTACTTTGAGCATTAAGTGGTATTTTGGAAATAATTTATTTGATTTTGGATCTATGCATTATTTTAATATCATTTATTTTTTCTAAGAACACTAAATCATCCCCTAACAATCCAAGTAATTTTTTTTAAATATATAAAATTATTAATAATATTATTTAAATAAGGATCTATGACGTAGTCTATATTCAGATGCATAGAAATTCCCCATTTGTGGAATTAATTTCTGTACCTATGATTGAATTAGACAAAATCCTCAGTATGGATTGGCTTTCAATGTAAAATCCAATAATTTAGTTTAATAATAAAGAGATTACTATTTGTAAAGGTGAATAGAATCTCGTATCGTTAAGAGAGAAAATCCATTATCTTAATATTTTAGGAATCCACATATAGCATCCTTCCTTAATGAAATTATTGGAGAAGAGGAAGAGAAAAACTATCTTGGTATGGGGAATATATCCTACGTATAGCATATGCTCCTACTATAAAGGAATAAATTGATGTATTTCTAAAAGACTTATTGGGATATACACCTAAGAGTGAAGTATAGTTTTACATTAAACTCATTATTGATGGGAAACATATATATAAGGCTCCATGTAGAATGGAACTAGTTAAATTTATTGAGTTTAATAAACAACTTAAAGAGTTTGGTAGTAAAAAGTTTATATTACCTAGTTTTTCACCTTGGGGAGAACTTGTACTGTTTATGAAAAATAAGGATAGGAATATGGGATTTTGCAAAAATTAAAGGGAGAAAAATATCATTATTATAAAGAATAAGTATAATTAGACACACATTTATAACTTATTTGATCAACTTCAAGGAGATAAATATTTTTCAATGATAGATCACTGCTTTGGTAGTCATAAATTAAGGGTAAATAAAGATAATATACCAAATATTAAATTTCATAAAATGTATGAACATTATGAGTTTATGGAAATGATCTTTGGATTGAATAATCCACCCTTTTTATTTATGGATTTTATGAATAGAGTATTCAAGGATTATATTGACAAATTCATGGTGGTATTAATTGGGGATGTCTTGATATAATATTAAATCCATGAAGATAATGATAATAATTTTCAAATAATTATTGAGACTCTCAGAGAAAAGGAATTATATGGGATGTTAAGTAAGTATGAATTTTGGATCCAATAATATTCTTCTTTTGGCCATATTTCATCTATGCATGGAATATACATTCACCATTAAAATACAATGATATCCATAGAATGTCCTATAATAATGAATACAACCATGATACATAGTTTCCTTAGTTTAGCGGGTTACTATCAACATTCTTGTTTAAGATTTTCCATGATTATTTAACCCATTAACCATGTTTACTCTTAAAGGGGTCAAATTCAAATGGTTAAGGTAATGTGAAGAAAGTTTTTAAGAGCTAAATATGACATTTTTTAATTCATTGATATTGTATTTATCATTGATAAAGGAAGGATATCTGATATATGGTTATGAATAAAAAAATATTGGGTTGTGTCCTTATGAAGAATGATAGAGAGGTTAATTACGAATCAAGGAAATTTAAGATCCATGAATAGAACTATACAACAAATGCTCTTGAATAGGCATCTGTAATCTTTCTTTAATGATATAGAGGCGCTATCTCTATTGTGAAAGATGTGACATATATACAGACTAAAAAAGATCAAAGTATGTATTTTGTAATAGATCAAGTAATATTATTAAGATAAAAATTTAATTACTTATTAATATTCATGAATTATATTTAATAGAGCCATATTAATTATAATAATAATAAGTAATGTCTCATTCAAAAATAAAATAGTTTTATTCTAACTAAAATAAGTTTTATGCATTATATGTTTTTCTTAAAAAGTTAAATTTTGAAATTATATATATTTAATTTTAGAAAATGAACTTTAATTTTTAAATCATAATTTAAAATTTTTCTTAAATTTAATTTTTTGTAATTTTCTACAAAAGTTTATTTTTATGTGAATAATAGAAAATATCAATTTTTAAGTAAATTGTCTTTAGTTTTGAAGTATTTTCAAAGTATTATTTTATTTTTTATTATTTTTTTAATATTTAATTTGTTCTTTTCTATTAAAAATAATAAAATAAATGTCATTAGGGTCAAAATTATTCTTGAATTTTGTAGAAAAATATTTTTTATACTTAAAAAATAATTTCTTCATTGAATATTTTTTCATCGCAATACAATTATGATTTTAAAGGTAATTTTTATATCTTTAAAGATTTTATATTTAAAAATTTATTTCATATTTTTAATTATAAGGTTAAATTTCTTTAAATAGTTAAACCTCATTTTGGGTTATTATGAATAGAAACTTCTGTAAAAAAACACTTATCATGGTGAGAGTTAAAATAAGTTAAAAGGGTTAAAAATAAACTTGTAAGAATTAAAATAACCTAAAACTTGTGTAAATCCAGATGTATAGTCATATTTCCCCTATATCATATCCTCTTATAATATGAATCAATTTAGGAACCTTTTATTGAGTAATAGATTAATATATTTTAATCTTGGAAAAAATTCCAAGTTTGTCCACTCCCTCGCTTATAAAAGGAGACCACCTATCCTATATTATCCACACTTAAATAGCCTATTATCTCAGAAAATACCAACTGAAATACTTTAATAAAATCACTACTCATTACTTTGTGTTTTTTATGATATTACCATCTCTAGAATTCTTTAGGTATAAACCTATGGATGTTGTTCGAAGAAGAGGTGTAGTTCTTAACTGACTGTTTTTTTACTTCTTATTTTACCTCTCCAAAACTCTCCTAACCATTGTGATATAATAAAATAAATATATCCAACAAATTTATTGTTATTATTTTTATGTTATAACCTTTTTTCATATACTTATCCATCTAATGGATAATGAAAGCATATTCCATGCATACATGAGGACTACCGCCTCACACGATGATGTATTTCATTTTTAATCACTGAATCTTATGACTATTCATAATTATTGGTCCAAATGAAATAATATGATAAATATATATATATATATATATATATATATATATTTAATTTTAAATAAATATTTAAATTCTTTCTTTACCATTCAATAAAAAAATATCACTCATGCATACGTGCAGGCTACTGACTCGCGAACCAATGTATTTTATTTTTCATCACCTCCTCACATGGATATTATATACTAGTGTATTTAAATAAATTACATTATACTTATGATATAATTATCATTCAATAAAGATAAATTAATACCTACCTTCTTCCACTCATATTCACTGAAAAAAATGGAAATGTTACTCATGCATACATATGGACTACCAACTAAATGTTGTAACATAATTCACATTTCAAAAATAATTTACATAGTTAGTTATAAAATTATAATAAATGTATAAAAATTACAGTTATAACATTATTTAGATATTATAAATTAAATAATCATGATCAATTTGGCTATTTTCAAGTTACCAAATTTGTTTTAGACTTATAAACCAAACATCCTATATTTGACCGAAGTAAACTTAATTAATTAAGTGATTAAGAAAGACATGGTAATAATTAAAATAAAAGTAATTATAAAGAGATAATAAAATTAAAATTATTCTAAATAAATTAAATAATTTACATAAATTTATTATTCTAGGAGATAAAGATCATAACTAACAATTCAAACTTGAGGTAAGGGATATTATCTCATAAAACCTAGTTTTTAAATGTCTTGAAGATTTTACTTTTAATATTTCTCCTAAATGAATATATTTATTAATGGTTGTGTAAATTTTTAATGAAATTAATTAAAAATTCAATTTACCTATCCTTTTAATTTCTTAATAATCTCTTTTAATAGAACCATTATTTGCATTTTTTATATGGAACGCTTGACTATCATTAAAATTACAAAAGGAATGTTTTTTAATATATAAAACATCAAATGAGTTTCCCTTCACCACATAAATTATTTTATTTTTGGATTAATTTACAAGATTCCATGTTTTCTTCAAATAAAATATCATATTCCCTCTGTTTTAGGTATTTACGTTTTGAAAATTAATATTTAAATAAAAGGGATATATAAATATTCGAGAATGTTTTATTTATGGGTTCAAAAGTATATTTTTATGTGTTTGATGATGGAAATGAAATATTTTAGGATTTTAATTTATTTCATATTCCTTAAATATTTTTTATGATGATGGGATACTCTGATATAGATCTCCAATTATTTGGGTAATGATTATGTTCTTCAGAGAATTATGTTTGAATTAAGAAAGTAGGTTATTCCATTTATAATGTTTCCTGTAAGGGTTATTTATTTTGATGACCCAAAGAACCATTATGAATTTAATATGATTTAAAATGTCTGTTCAAGGATTTTTTTTGATTTAATATAGAAATATAAAGATATTTTATAAGGAATGAATATACCCTCCAAGGTTAATATGAGTGTTTCTAAGAAAAGTTTTTTCATGGGTTATCATATTTTTTAAAAAAACCTCATAATTAAAATTTTTCCTTTATGTTTTATTATAAAATTTTTTTTGAAAAACCTTCGGTAGTAAATATTATTTCATGTGTAAGTAAATGATTATTTGATCTCAATTTTTATTATATTATATAAAAACTATCTTAAAGTATCTCATTGTTTTGAAATGGTCTATCCAGTTTCTTTTCTTCTTTTCACATGTACCCTATTAAATTTTTTTTGATCATCCCAAATTCTCAAATGTCATTATAGAGTTTAACGATGATTAAGAAAATTTATTAAGAAAAGTTTAAAATCATGAATATTTTGAATGGAATTATTTTTGATTCATTTTAAAAGTATTATGTTTTAACAAAATGTACTCTTAGTGGAATTGAACACTTTGTAATGCATGAGTTTGTTATGTAATATTTATGACCTAATTCTCAAAAAAATATAAAACTAAAAAGGCCATTGGGAATGATA
Source organism: Viscum album (assembly GCA_963277665.1). Lineage (NCBI taxonomy): Eukaryota > Viridiplantae > Streptophyta > Magnoliopsida > Santalales > Viscaceae > Viscum > Viscum album. The sequence continues at coordinate 1,284,191,514 of OY728150.1, read as the reverse complement.
TAAAATGAAATATTGTTTAAAAGATAAAATATGGGTTGAATAAATATTAGTTACTTATATATTCTCTTATAAAGTGCTCAACATGAGGCAAACATTATGGTTAGAACTACTCAAAGACTATTATTGATCGATAAAAAACAACCTTAGGAAGGAAAGAATGGTGGATAATGTATTTATTTAGAGGTACCATGGAGTTCTAACAATGATGGGGTTTAAGAATGATCTTATATTATGGAATTTAATAATGTTGGATATGGAAATTGTTACACAAGAAGAAACATCATTCATTTATTTCAAGAAATTGCTAAACCATATTTATTAGAAAAGATAGAGAAATAAAAGAATTATTATAAAGATTTTAAAAGGAATATTAATTCATATAATGATATGAAATTATAAAAATTCATCTATAATAATGAAGTTTTTTTTTATTTTTGAAGAGGTTATGTGTTCTTTATATACTAACGATGATGTAAGAACCACTAAATAAAGAACATAACTCAAATTTCTCTAAACACCTTCATAGGTATAATATATATAAGGATTTAAGAGGAATTTTATATTGTGATGGTATAATGTAGGAAATTTTAAACTATGTGTACAGATGCTTAATGTGTTAGTAGATAAAGGGTAAATGAAGATATCCAAAGGGATTTATGAAATCTCTTCCCATACCAATATGAAAGTGTGGCAATATTAAAATGAAAATTTTCACTATAATCATAGAAACTCTTAATACTAAAGAAGATATATAGGTAATTATTAATTTATTTATAATTTAATTATATTTTCTTGTAGTAATGGAAGATCTATGCAGTGACCCGGACCCCAGTAACCTAGAGTCGGTGTCTTCTTGATGGAATTGGCATAAGATTCATGGAATCACATCCCAAAGGACCAAATAGTTTATTAGTCTTGGTAAGCTAAATATACACTTAAAATTAAAATTATATGTTAAATATAAAATAAATAAAGTGCTTAATTTTAGAACATCATAACCTCATTATCATATCCCTACGAATCAATCACAAAATGATTCCTAGTATCCTAAGGAGAATAAAACATAAGAAAGAGGTGAGATCAGATGCTTAGTAAGGGAATGTGTACATTGGAAGATATGAATAAATAAAAAATTATAAATATGAAATGGTAAATAACTAAAAGGAAATACATTTAATCAATACCTTTAGAATAATATTAAACGAATAAATAATGATAAAATAATTCCATATTAATAATCACATGAGCTTGAAACGTATCCACAAATATTCTAATTAATCAAATAATCACATGGAATATGAATTAATGAATTCATAATGATGGAATTCATTATTTAGAACATATTAAACATACCATAAAGGCCTCATGAAATGAATTATTACTATCAAGACCTAATTTCAAGAAATATTACATAAATTGTTAAGGCATTATACAAATAACCTAACTAATTTGTCTCATGATACCTATCGATGCATCGACAAGATATGTAATTCCAATCCCCACAAGAAACATAATAATTCCAATAAATGAATAATATGAAAGGGGTGAATGAAAATCAACATAATAAATTTTATTTAATGAATAAAATATGAAATGTTAATACTTACCTAAATCAGTAAACATAATCATTAACAATCTAGATTAATATGGTGAATGGTAATAAAACTGTAAATCCTCAGTTAAAATGATCATAAACCATCCAAATAGATAATAAAGATGATATCAATATGATATATCCATAGTGTATCATAAGTAAAAAAATTTTGATTTCATTGATGAATATAAATACCATAAGAATCTCATTATAAACATTTTTGAGTAAAATAATATTTTCACATTAAAAATAACTTTTTTAATACTAAAAGGTCACAATTTTTTTTAAATAATTTTAATTAAAAATAAAATTTTAAAAATTTCAAAATAATAATTAAAAAATTTGGTGTACATTATGGAAGAAATTTATATACTTTCTATACACATTAAAATAAATATTAATTTCACATTTTCAATAAAATCCCAAAATTCATATTTTGAAAAATAAATGAGGATTTCATTCAATTTATTTCTATTAAAAGTAAAACATGGGTAAAAATTCCTTTAATAAATAGTTTGTATAATGTTTCAACTATTTGAGAAAACATTTTGAGAAAACATAGTTCTTAAAGGAAAAATATTTTCGACCGAAGAGAGAAATAAAGTTGGATTTTCTAAAAAACATTTTTGGAATAATTTTAAGTACCAAAGAGTGGAAAAATAATACTATTACTTGAAAAAATCTTGAATAAAGATATTATAAAAAAATATATTTATGCTAATATATAAATATCAAATAACCCCCAAAGGTATATGTAAACATAAACAATCCCAAATAATGGTGAGATTGTGAAATGAACCCTTAACACGTTAGTAACATTTGAATCATAATACCCATTAAATGAATAATATCAAATGAATCTTTAAGTACCATTGAGATAAATTAATTCATGAGATAATATAAAAAGGGGAATTATATAAACCACATAAAGTAAAAAGTGGTGAATATTGTGTATGTCTCATTGCTATAAAAGTGAGATAAGAAACCCTTACCAAATGTTAGAATTCTTTTATATATGTTTGAAACTCAATTATAATAAATATATGTTTATTATAACTCTATTAGAAAATAAAAATAATATATTTAATACCATATATTAATAAATTATAGTCTTTTATCACCCATTTATTAATAATTCTTTGTTAAAATCACTGTTTTGGGTGATAATTTCATCATTGCTCATGTTTATTTTAGTTCAGTAATTTTGGTCCTTTTAATTTGAAAGTGGTTAAATAATATTTATAATTTTAACAATTATATAAATATAATATATATTCATTATATATTTATTTATTCTAATCTTCAAAACTTAGAGACTGAAAATGGATTATACTTTTCACGGATATGGTAGGCCATACATACACATGAACACTGTTACCATTTTTCTTGAAGGATGGAAAGAAAGGAAAATAAATGTTAGTTAAACTTTAAAGAATTAATTTTATGTTATATAAAGTATTTTTATTAATAAAATACATCCTTATTTCCATCATTGTAAAAATAAAATTAAAAACATTTCATATCGCTATGTGGAGGTGGTAATCCATACATACACATGAGCGATGCTATTGTTTTACAATGGTTGGGAAGGTAAGAATTTATATATTATATTATGTATATATAAGTATTTATATATCATATATATCACATATATTCATTAAATATTATTGTTACTACCTTCCATGTAATGCGTATGTGAAAAATGAATCATACCACTTCGTGAAGTGGAAGTCCGCCATACACATGAACGATGTTATCATATCCCTCACAGAATGGAATGTAAGAATATATATATGTGATATTATAATTAAATAAATATAATAAAATAATAAATAAAATATAAATATCTTAAAACCATCATTACATCCATCCTTTAAAGGTGACTATGAAAAACAAACTACATCCGTTAGTGAGGCGGTAGTCCTCCATACACACGAACGACAATTTCGTTTTCAATTTGATGAAAGTGAAGATGAATATATATTATAAAATTGAAATAACAAATTATTATTATATATTAGATACTAATTTTATTATTTTTTAACATATTTAAATATTATAATGATTTATACGAAGAAGTAAAATGACAACACATAGTTAAACAATTTACCTCGTATTTGAGCAACCTCTTTTGGTTTAACCTAAAGACTTAATAGATTATATTTATGATGTAAAAAATTTATATATAATTTGGGAAGGTATTTAATGAATATATTTTTTCAGATATTGGTCAATAAAAATGGTTTTGGAAGTGTGAAGTAGAGAGAAGAGTTAGTGTCCTTTTAAAAGCAAGGTGAGTGGAACACTTGTAATTTTTGAAATGGAAAAGGTGTACCCATGTTTTTCACAAGCCACAAGGGTCCAAAATGGGAAAATATAGAACATAATATGAAATAAGGATGAAATTAAACCATATAGTGGGTGTTTTAAAATTTGGTAGTTTACTTTAACAATTATCATTTTTAGTTTAACCCCGGTGAACCCATTTTTACCTTAATTGTGGTAATTAATTTTTACCTTTTTCACAATTAATTATGGTCAAAATTTAATTTTACATTATTATATAATATAAAGTATTATTATAAAAATATATGGAATATATTTTCAAAATTTTAAATAAAAAATTTTAATAATTCAATTTAAAATTAAACCCACATACGCGATGAAAAACAGATTTTGCAAAGGAAAACTTTCAAAAGATTAAATTGTTTTTATATGAAAATTTAAAATTAAATTGATTGAAATGAACTAAATTGTATTAATAGATATAAAATTAAACTAATATTAATATTAAAATCATATTAAAATAAAATTTATCTTTTAAATTTTCTAAATGAGATGATAGTTTCTTAATAAAAACAATTACTTTTCACTATTCAATGAAAAATTTCACTTTTTAGAATATTATCAAAAATTAACCCCAATATAATTTTGATATGTAGATTTAAAAGAAAATTAAAAAAATGAAAAAAATAAATTTTATATTATATTTTCAAAGTGTGACTAAATATCCTTTTAGAAAAATATAATTTTTCAGAAAACATTTCCTTTTCTTTCAAATGATTCTTATTTTATTTATAATAAATAAATAACCATTGAATTTACAGTATTCATGTGAAGAGAATATAAATTTCACAATTTAGTTAGTACTATTCGTACTTGATAACTTAACAGTTAGGTTGTAATTTCCTTGTTTAAATAATGATATTTTATTAGAGTATCATGTCACTTTTTAACCCAATGTTGTGTGCATCACAAGCTATTGAAGATATTGAATTTATTTAAAAATAAATATATATTTCAAGTTCAAGGTGTGACATTATCTTCTATGTTTTTGTGTGTGTAATATATGCTATTGAAAATGGTGTTCATATTTTAAAATCACAGTGTGTTAAAATTTAACCAATGTGTTCCTTTCTCATTTCTATATTAATGAATTTATGAGAATTCACTGTGTGCCTCTATCAATTGTATCTGATTGTGACCATTAGTTCACATATAAATTTTTTGGCCATTATTTAGGAGGATATCAATATTTAGATAGATTCAATATCCACATATCATCACCAAATAGATGGGTAGTATAAATAGACTATTTAGAAACTAGAAGACATGCTATAATCATACTCACATGACTTTCAATGTATGTTGAATCATAATATACGTCATGTAAAATTTGAATAAAAATGATAACATTCATTCAGTAATCTGGATAGAACCATATTAATCATTTTATAATAAGAATTTTTTTACACCAACATACTGGGATGAATTTATAGAAAGGAATCTTGTAGCCTCAAAACATGTTGAGGAGACAACTATGAAATTATTGGCTATTTAGAAATTATTAAAGAATCTCAATGTAGAAAAAAGTGATGATGGTGATAAAATGAAGGACTTGTTATTTCCATTAGGGTATTATGTATTATTATTGGATTCTACATGTAACAGGAGTTACATTAAAAATTATAAGTTAAAACCTAGGTACATTTGTAATTTTTATCTTTTAAAGTGAATTGGAGTTGTGGCCTAGCAATGGACTATGATACCTGACCTCTCTAAAGTGAAAAATTTATTCCATGTTTATTTATTAAGTAAATACATGTAGGATATAATGATTGTGATATTATATAAAGTAATATATATATGGATATTTACTTATCTTATATTTGAGAACCTTTTTAGAATATTGAAACTAGAGAGTAAGTGTTGCGGAATCAAGAAACTTGGCTGGTGGATGTTATCTAGAGATTTTACAAACTAGAGGAGAAAACATGGGAGACTGAAGTATATATGATAATACCCACTTTATTTTTAAGAATTGACATATATCAAAAATTTTAGGTTGAATTAATAGGGATATGCTATAATACCTGAGATTCTATAATAGTAGGTAATCACTACATCCCTAAACTATTGCCCAATTAAAACCCAATTATTTTATCATTATAAAATAAATTGTACACAATTACATTAAAAAATAAAACATATAATTTTAGAATTTTAATTTTAGAATTTTATATAATTTTATGTTTATAAATTTTAATTCATCTTAGAGATAATTTTTGGGATTTTTCAAAAATAGTTGATTTTTGGGTGAATAGTGAAAAATTATGATTTTATAAATAATGTCACTTTTATGACATTATTATGACATAATAAGTAATTAAAAGTTTATAAAAACATTTATAAACCATATTTATATTTAATAAGTTTTATAATTCAATTAAAAATATAATATTGAACTTAGAAATCGATGTTTGATATTTTAAAAAATCTAAGTAATGTTTTTATTCAAGTAAAAACCATTTTTGGTTTCTTTATTTTAATTAAAAATTACAATGTAAAATTTGGTTTTGATTTTGTATTAAAGTAAATTAATTATCATTTAATTTAAAATAATACAATTAATTCCATTAGAATAAATGTTATTCTTTTTTAGTGTAAAATAATTTTTAATCTTTAAAACAGAATTGTTCTAAAAATGGGTTTTTGTAGCATTTTGTGAACTTATATTAATAAAAATTCTCTATCACTTCTAGAAATTGAAACTTAGAAAATAGATTTTATTTTTAATATCATCATTTTATAATTTAGTAATGATTTCAATTTCATTTTTTGGTCATAATGAATAGTAACCATGGTAAATAATTATCACTATGGTAAGGGATAAAGAGGGTTAATAAGGGGGTTGAGCTAGTAGATAAGGTTTAATTTATCAAAAAATACTTGTATAAATTTTATTGGTCAATTTAATTACAACCTAACCATTTTAATATTTAAATCCATAACAATTTTGATCTACTTTACCTGATATTAAGAAATATTGTATATAATAACATTTCAAGTATTTAAACATTTTCCACCCACATCACTTATAAAATGGAACCTCATATTCAATATTATTAACATTTCTTAAGCACCACAACTAAACAAAAATATACCAACATACCTTTAAAAATATATTTTTATTGATATATTCGTTCTCTTATAACAAAAAGAACAATCCTATAAGTACTAATGTGTAATCCAAAATAGGTTTTCCAAGGAAGTGGTATATGTTCTCACTGAGCTTTTTCAAGTTCATTTCTTCTTAAACCTTATTCAAAACATCTATAACAAAACTAAAATAATTACATTAATATATTTTCTATACATATATGATTTTATGTTTATATTATAATTATTCTATATCTTCTTCCCATCCCATGGAAAATAAAAACATCTTTAACACGCACGTATGGACTACCATTTTCATATAGAGATATGATTCATATTTCTTCAAAAAATCACTTTTTTTGGTTATAAAGATGGAATTATGGAATTTATATGATATTTAAAAAATAATAATTATTTTTTAAATAGTCATTTACCTCTTTACTCTTTCATCCATTAGAATATGATAACAGCGTTCATGCGTACGTGCAGATTACCACCTCCACGAAGTGATATAATTCATTGTTAATTTCCATCATACATTAATAGTTATAAGGATTTATTTAATGAATAAATATTATAGTTATATTATTATTATTATTATTCTAAAATACAAATAATTTATCTATTTTATTTTCTTTCATCCATTTGAAAAATAAAAATGCCACTCATGCAAATGTATGGACAACCATCTTTATTAAATGATACATTTGATTTTTGGAGATCATTTTCAATGGATAATTATAAATGTATATTGAATGTATAAAAATTATAAATAATTTTTTTTATGATTTTGGATATTATTAAATCATGACCAAGGTGCAAGGATTATGATAATAAAACCAAAACATATATGGAAAAAGAATAATTAACACTTGAATATTAATTATAATAATGAATTATTAATAAATTGGTAATAATATATTATAAATGAATATTATATAGTATAAAAATAAAAAATATGGTTATAATATAGATTTATAATATGTTCTAATTTATTATAAAGGATATTAGAGAATGTCATACCAAGAAGAAGTTTTAGGTTAGGGTTTATTCTACAAACGCATTCTTTTTTAGTATTGTTGATGTTTTAGTTTCCATTGCAATAATTATATGATATTTCTCTACCAAAACAAATATATTTTATTATGCTATGTCTATTTATATTTTTAAGTATTATTTTTATTTTACCTAGTTTAATAGTCAAAACCACCTAAATAAAGTTTATAAGATAATCCTACCATATTCCTCTTTTGTGGTCAATAATTTTATTCCTCCATATCCATGTTCTTAATTTTTTTATAACAGATATCATATAATTTTAAATTTTTAATAAAGTTATTTTTATACTATATTAAATTTAAAAAAACATTAATGGAATATCATTTTTGTTTTCTATAAAAGTAATCTTGACGTTTTTACAATATGAGAAAATGATGTTTTTATTAATATTTACCACCAAACCATATTTCCCTATTGTCATAGCCACTATACATTATTAAGATTCCTCAAAAATATTCCATATTTTTTCATTTAAATTAATATTCCCATTATTCAAAGAATTCTAAATTTTAAAAATTTTCCAAAATAAAATGATATTTCTTAATGTTATAAAAGATACTTTCTAATGTATTTGTAATGTTATTTTTCATATATGTAAACATTGTTTAAAAAATATTATGCTTCAATAAGAAAATTATAGAGACCAATTTTTTTCTTTATAATGATTTTAAATATTTCTACATATATTTACAGAGCTGGGCGATGAGTCGGTGTGCGATTCTGAGGCCTGGTGTTCCCTGAATTAATTTTATAAATATATTATATATATTTTATATTATAAAAACATATTTTCTTATAAAAAATAGGATAACTCATGAATATAAGCAAGAATTCTAAATCTAAGACCACAAGTGAGTCCAAACTATTGTGTTTACCCTAGAAGTGACCTAAATAGGTTGGCACATGGCATTTGGACACCTCACTCATTAGCGATATGCTCAATGGATTAATTAATCAATTAATTGATTAATGAATTAATGAATTAATTTTAACCTAATCAAAAATTATATAAGAATACATCAATGGATATATTACCATGGTTAACCTCATAATCCTAGGATCTACTGAGAGCTTATCATTTCTACCGCCATTGGAGAATCACAACAAACAACATTGAAACACCAGATTAGAGTAGATCAGGATGCAAAAAATACAAAAATTTCCTTTTATAATTAGTGGGGTCATTAATCAATGAAGAAAGATCCAATATCTATGTAGAAACCATAAATATGTGGTTTACACCCTTTTTGATTAAATTTATTTAGCATATCAATCCATTTCTTGGATCAGAGACAATTGTGGACAATTTCTTGTGATCATGCACTAAAATTTAATTGTTTGTTCAGTTTTCTCACTTGGATTATCCCTTTTCTTGATATTTGTCCAAGAATTCTTGTCCAGCAATGTTTAAACCTTTGTTTTGTGATTTTATCCCTCAATTTCTTTGCACCTCAATTTCATTGCGTTTTTCACTGATCGGATCCTGTGATCTAGTTTATCATTATTGGATAGTAACAATCCCGATAAGACCCATGAAATCATGCAGAAATGAAAAGAGATGGATATATTGATGAATTCAGTATAAAACTAGAAGGTTTTTATGTTTTGGATGATCATTTGGATGGTTGGTAGTAAAATATGCGGAGGTGGAAGGACCGGTGGCATGTGGGTTGAGTGATGAACCCATATAGACCAATAAAAACAATTTTCAGGCCACTAGATTGATGAAAAAGAGATATAAAACATATATTTGATGATTATTGGGAGAAACAAGCCCAAAATTGGAGGCAAAGATCAGATTTAGTATATGGAAAGTGGATCTTAGTTTGTATGAAATACCTGACTACACATCGTGTATTATGAAGAAAACACAACATGTAGCCCCTGACTGTAGTAGCTAGGTATTCATAGGATTATAAAGATGGAATAGAGTATAGAGCTTATACACACCATATAAATCATCCCTGGATGGAAAGTATAGGAGGTGTATCACATGGTTCAGACACATGTGGGAGTAAAAATCTAGGAACACGACCATATACTAAAGTACACAGACAAAGGGTTAAGAACAAAGAAACAACTAGAAAGAAATGGGTTCATCCTGGATAGTTTGTACATGCCATGTAGTCTAATTTCATGGAATTTAATGCTATATAGATTGGGATTCGTGTTCTATCCAGGTACAGATCCATGTGGGGGTTTGGGTCCACATGCCATGTGGGACCCCTCACACACAATCTACTACTTGGTTTCTTATGAGGAGACTTCAAGATCATATATCTCCTTTTCCTAGATTTAGATTTTTGTCCATGAGTAACCAATCTAGAGTTTTCTTCAAGTAAAATGCTATGGTGATCTTCATTGTGGATTTTGAGATATGAGGTGAAATGTTCCTGGTACAATGCTTGGTTAGGTGATGCCCAATGATGATAGTGATCATGTAGGATCACCAGTGATTTACAAAGGGGAACCCTATAGTCGAGCTAGGATTGTGTCCTTAGTGACTAGAGTGAAACCCTCCTATCAGCATAGGTAATGGATACTCTATAGACATCCCAAGTTGAACCCTCCCGTCGAGCTAGGAATGGGTCCTCGATGGCTTCCTTAGTGTAACCCTCAAGTTGAGATGAGCATGGGCCCTCTATGACTTCTAGAGTGGAACCCTCCAGTTGGGATGGTCATTATTCCTCTACTACTAGAGTGGAACCCTCATGCTAGATAGGGCATGCATCCTGCATCAACGGTTAGGGTGGAACCCTCCAGTTGTACTAGGGTATGGGTCCCATACCTATTGATTGTGGCCCCATGACTATGCAACATAGTGAAAAGGTGTGGCTTAACTTGTATAGTCACTTATAAGTAGATGTGTGAGATGTTAGGAATCACTGATGACAATTTGGAGCTATTGGTGACCCTTCTTCCTAGGCTGATCTATGAGATAGAGATCCCCTTACTCTCTCATTCTGTATTTTATTGACTGAGAATATAAATACTTTTGTATCGATAACTTTGGACTCAGTTACTCTCTTTCCATGAGATGCAAAGATGCATGGGGTACGCCACGTGCTTTAAATTTCTAGATTATCATTGTTGGATGATTCTATTATCCTACTATTGGTGTAAAAGACTTGATATGTAGTTTGTCTACACAACGTATTGAGACCCATGTGTTTGGATGAGGTTACTTTTCCTATTGGTTTGGGTTGAGATATTCTCTTTTTCATCTTTATTTATCATTCTTTCTATATATAGTATTTCTATTCCTATTATATCACTTATTGCACCCCTTTTATAATTCATGAAATCCTACTAGTTATGTATATAATCACCCCTATATAGGATTTTCTTGCGTGTCTCGTGTCTTATAAAGATGGTAGACAGGTCAGCGGTGATGTTAGAGAAACTTAGGGATACTTCGTATTTTGGACCATATATGGCGGTGGAAGCATGGAGATTAGGAACTTCCCTATATAAGTTGTATAATTTTCCATTTTTTAGGTTGGGAACTATTTATGGTTGGGATTATATTTTACCCTTTACTTTTCAGTTTATTCTACCATACTATTGTACCATCTAGATGTTTTTAATGTATGACTATTTTGTCAGATTTCTGCTTCATTTTATTTTACTCTCTCTACAATTTTGCATCAATATGGTTTTCTATTTCAATATAGGAATTTAGGAAAAGGCCTACCCATGTTATTTATTCCTTCTGAATTGGTCACCTTCCCTTGGCCTATGGAGGTAGTATTGGGTGGTTGCGACTCGATCCTCGACTTGGGTCGAGTCATGACAGATTGGTGTAAAATTTGGTTCAATCCTTGGGATGGTGTTTGGAGTAGTCCCCTTATAACGATTTAGTTGGGATTAGGGAAATAATTTCTGAGTGGATTGAGTGTAGCTCTCTGGCTTGGGAATCCAATGATGGTGTGGGCGAATGATATATCCATTCACTGGGACTTTAATTACCATCTTTTAGACTCGGAATATCAAGAAACTGGTTTCTTGTATAAATGGTAAATGTGTCATATCCGATTGAGTATTATAATTTCCTTCTTGATTCATCAACCCATTATATATATATATATATATATCCACATCTAATTGAGGTATATATTGATTAACATTTCAATATGCCTTCATGATGAAATATATTCAGGATACCAGTTCTAGATCATGAAGATGATCAAATGAGTGATGAGGCCTTTGTTCAGGGTCCAACCTGGGTGCTTTTTCATCTTAGTGGGAAAATAAAAATTCCTCCATCTTCTGAGAAGAATATTTTTTCAATAGAGTAGGCTGAGGATGCACGTAGTTTTAGTGTGCTCTGTGAGTTTTAGTGCCGGATGCCGTTGAGGTTCTGTGGCTAGCCAGATACTCATGCATCATAGGATTGGATTGAGTTGGTGGTCTATATCATTCGGCTTATTGAGACGCTGATAGATCATTTAGTTTCACTAGAATATATCATTTTCCATGGAGATGTTGGGTGCGGGTGGAGTCATGTTACTCAGATAAATGGTGAGTTGAAACTATTATTGCCGAAATACTACAAATATTCTATGAGGAGTAATACCCCTTCTGTTTATGCTTAGTTCAGATTCAAGATCTTATAGATCTAAGGCATGGAGAGATGATGGTTTTTAAGTATTCTATTAGGTTCTCAGATATTACTCAGTACTCCCTTGACATGATCTGTGATGTCTACTTCTGAGAAGGGAAGTGTGAGGAGAGACTCATTAGAGATATTCATACCAGCGTGGTTCCCTTGTGTATTACCAACTATGTCAGGGTGCTATAAGGGGAACTAGTGAAATATATATTTCTATAAGAGGGATTCTATGTAGATAAAGATGGTAGTGGGCCTCATAGAGCGGAGTAATCTGTAGTAGCTAGTAGGTTCCAGTCAATAAGATCTCGGTGTAGGAGAGCCCTTTGTGATGAGACTCTAGTGCATGGTCTTGTGGTATACTGAAAACATAGAGTGAAAGTGAAGCCTTAGAGGGCCGATGATTTTTTTGATGGGTGGGGTCACATGGCATGAGAATTCCAAACTAGATGTATTAAGGAGTACAAACAATTCACTAAGGGACCGCTATGGTAGAGGTAACACCATGATCATGGATCTCTTAGGAAATAGAAGTGGGGTACCCTAGGGGGTTGAGTTAGTTGAGGGGCAAGAAGAGCTATGGGAGGTGGATGAGACTATGAGATCCTTATACCATTGATACTAGGTGGCCTACATAAGGCTCAAAGATTTGGTAGTCAGGGAAGGAGATAGGTATAGTATTTGGGGGCTTATAACCCTGCAATACATGAGATTATGAAAGTTACAAAATGTATTTATTATACTCTAGATTCAGTATTAGTAGAAATAGGTTCTAGTCATTCCTTCATAAATATTTTCATTTTTAGAGACCTAGATCTCTTAATTGAGGCAATATCTAGTCAGCTTCATCTTGAGGTTCCTACAATGAATACTTCTTCTGCATCCTTTATCTTTTATCAGTGAAAGCTATGTCTTAGTGGAGAGAGGTTCACATGGTACATTTTGGTCATCATGATGGAACCCAATTATGTGTTCTTGGGTATGTAATCGTTGTCCATGGTCTTAAACCATATTTACCATCCCTGTAGAAAAGTAATATGCCTACGCACAGATGGGATGAGATTATCATTTTATGGTGAGAGTGATCTCATGTTAGGGAAAGTGGGTTTTGTGAGCAAAAGGATGTATCCCATCACCTATCAGTTGGCGAGTGTATCCCTTGGTTTATAAGGATCTTCAGGAATCTGGATTCCTTCAGTTATAGAGGACTTCATGGAAATATTACATGAAGACATTCCAAGACTACCTACAAGGAAGGATATTGAGTCTGTCATCGACTTGTATCCTGAGACTGCATCGATATATTCTGTGTCATATTGGATGGACCCTACCAAGCTCTGGGTGATGCAATTTCAATTGTAGGACCTCATAGAGAAGGGTTTCTCAAGCACAGTGTGTCCCCCTAGGCATTTGTAATGTTGTTAATAAAAACATAGGATGGCAGATTGTATATTTTCATGGATTATCATCCCCATAACAAGGCCATGATAAATAAAAAGTACCCCTTTCTCATGATTGATGACCTATTTGACCAGTTTTGAGGCATGAGATGGATCTCAAAGGTCGATCTCAAGTTCAGCTACCCCTAGTTGTGTGTTCATGAGGTTAATATTCCAAATATGGCATTGCAATTTTTCTACAGACACTATAAATTCTTAGTGACGCCCTTTGGTGTGACAAATGCCCCTACCATGTTTATGGATTTGATAAACAATGTCTTCTAGCCATACTTGGACCAGTTTGTGACCATCTTCATTTAAGGTATACTCATCCACTTGGCATTAGAATAGGAGCATGCGGGAAACTTGAGGATAGTTCTATATTTTATTCAAGAGAACTAGCTTCATGAAAATTTATCGAAGTGATAGTTCTGGATTCATGAGGTTCACTTTTTGGGGCATGTCATTTCCGAGGATTGTTTATATGTGGATCCAATGATGATAGATGCAATGATTTCTTGGGAACCACCCAATCTTGTGTCAGAGGTTTATATATTTCTTAGTTTGGTGGGGGTATTGTAAGAGGGTTTTGGAAGACTAATTCAGAATTGTAACCCCTTTTACATTCTTGATGTGGAAATGGAACATGTTTAGCTGGTTTGTGAAGTACAAGAAGGACACTGAGGATTTGAGGCTAAGGATAATGAGTGATCCTTTGTTGATACTACCATAGGAGTTCAAGGAGAAAATAGTGTATTTTGATACCTCGGAAGATGGGATCAACTATGTGTTGATGCAATAATAGGCATTTAATACATACGGTTCTGGGCATTTGAGACCCTATGAGAAGAACTATGATAATCAAAACATATACCTAGAAGTAGTTGTCTTCTCATTGAGGATGTGAAGGAACTACCTTCTAGGCAAGCAATTTATGGTTTACTTTGACCAACAGAGTCTCATGTACGTCTTCACACAGATATAATCATACCTGAGACAGTGGAACTAGTTGGAGTTCTTACAGTACTATGACTTTGACCTAGTATATATTATGGGGAATTGAAATATAGTATTCGATTCCATTAGTAGTACATCTCACTCTAAATTGGTGTAGTAGGATTCAGAGCTGTTGGCCTCTCTACAGTTGTCCCTAGTAGACCAGAAGGGTATGACTTTTTTCATTCGATGGTGATGAATCTTCCTCTTCTCGAGCATGTAAGAAAGTATTAGTTGGGAGACATCAACTGTGAGGTCTTATGTGATAAGATATCTATAAGTGACTCATCATATGGATATTATGAAGTAGGGAATAACATCATCCTTATTTAGGGATGGATACTGGTTCCAGTCATGATCTATGAGGAGGTGACATGAGAGTTCCACACTTCTCCCATAGATCAACATCTTGATTTGATGAATATGTATAGAGAACTTCAATTATAGTTTTCATGGTCCAACATGAGACAAAATTTTGTTGAGTTCATCTCTCAATGCCTCACTTGTCAATAGGTGAAGGCATAACACCATGTTCAATTACGTTTCTTGCAGCCCCTTGAGATCATGAAATAGAAGTGGGATGGAATATACATAGACCTTGTGATAGGGCTCTCATGCATAGCAAAGGTACATGATTCCATATGGGTGATAATTGACCGACTCATGACGTTGGCACACCTCCTTGCTATTAGGGAGAATATTTCAATGGAGAGTTTGGTGTTGTTGTACGTACGAGTGATCATCCACCTTCACAGGGTTCCCTCTATGATTATCTCTGATTATGATGCATGATTTTTTTCATGATTTTGAAGAGTATTTCAAGAGTAATTTGGGTCCCAAATTAGGATGAGTACAACTTTTCACCCCTAGACCAATGGCAAAACATAGTACACTATCCAGGTGTTGGAGGAAATGCATGGGGATTTCATGTTTGACTTAGTCTAGAGTTGGGAGGATTAGTTTCCATTAGTATAGTTCACGAACAAAAAAAACTATCATTCTACCATTGGCATGACACCTTTTGAGTCCCTATATGAGATAACATATAAGTATCCCTTATTATTTTTATAGATTGGTGAGAAATATCTTATGGGACTAGATATGGTTAATGTGATGATAGAGAAGGTCTCGGTCATCCATGAGTAGATGAAGATGGCCCAGATTAGAGATAAATCTAACTCATATCACTATTTTATGTACTTGGAGTTCATGTAGGGTGACCATGTTTTCTTGAGAGTCTCCCCATGATGAAGATTATAAAGGTTCATATAGGGAGTAAATCTATCAATGTGGTTCACCAGGAAATTCAAGATCTTGAAAATGGTTGTTGAGGTTGCTGGACACCTCTCCCAACCCCCACAACTAGAGCGGGTGATAAACATATTCCATGTGTCACAACTGAGGAGATACATGAATGAACCCATGCATGTTATTGATTGGGTCGAGCTGGACATCGAATTTGGATCCACCTTTATAGAGAACCTGGTGGAAATGATGGATTAACTAGAGAGGACCACACATTGATGAACCATACCCTTGGTTTGCATGTTGTGGCAATACATGAATGTGAATGAGAGATTCTAAGAGTGGGAGATACAAGTGAAGGCTTAGTATCCCTAGTTGTTTGTTTATTTTTTCTTTTTGGGGATGAAAATGTTGAAGGATGTAATGATGTAGAGATTTGGTTTTTCCTTATAAGACATTGAAATATTTCTATATATATTTCTAGATATTGGAATTGAGATGATGTATGATTCTGAAGCTCGATGAGCTCAGAATTAATTATATAAATATATTAAATATATTTTATATTATGCGTACACATTTTCTTAAAAAAACTAGAAAAAATATTGAATGGAATCTCATATCATTAATCTAAGACCATAGTTGAGTCCAGAATGTGGTGTTTACCCTAGGCATGACCTAAAATAGGTCATTGTGAGGTGTTTATACTCTCTCTCATTGGAGGTATTTTCAGTGGATTAATTAATCAATTCATTCATTCATTAAGTTTAAACTGAATAGAAATTATATAAGAATACTTCCATGGTGATATTATCAACGTTTACCTCATAATATTGGGAACTTTCAAGAGATTCTCCTTTCTCCATCTATTGGAAAATCTTAATCGATGATGACGAAACACCACATCAGATAAGATGAGGATGCTGCAATGTAATGAATTACTTCAATCATTTCTGATCATTTTCATTGATGATGAACAATAAAAACTCTAGTAAAGACCCATCAATTTATTGTTTAATCCATTTTTATTAAATTGATTGAGAAGTTTGATTCCATTCTTGTATATGTGCCGATTTTGGCCAATTGTGTGCTCCCATGTATTGAAATTTAGTTTTTTATTCAATCATCTCACCCAGATTATCCATGTTCATGATCATTGGACAAGAATTTGTAGCCAAAGATGGTTAAAGCATTGTTCTTGTGCCATTATCCCTAAATTTCTTTGTGTTCTTCACCTATAGGATCCCACTGTCCTAGTTTGACGTTGACGAGAAATACCAAGCCTAATCGGACCCCCGACATCTTGACGAAACAAATATAGAGGGATGGATCATTGAATTCGACACATATCTGTAATAGTTATGGGTTTTGGATGATCAATATTCAAATTCATGGTGGTAAAATTATCGATACCATGAGGGTTGATGGAAGAACCAACGAGTATGAAGAAAACCAATTTCCATCTATTAGATGTCTGGAAACAACAGATCGGGCCTAGATCCGATGATTATTGGTGAAAACATGGCCATAATCGAAGGGAAGTATCATATTTGGCATGCAGAAAGTGGATATGACTTTCAATGAGAAACCCAACTACACACCATGTATCAAAGAGAACACATGGCTTGTATCCCCCATCTATGGAAGATAGGGGTTTTGAAAACTATAAAGATCTGACAGCATGTATCCCTTCTACATGCCTTCTAGTCTACTTTCTTGGCATGTACTTCTATATAGATTGAGATTTTTGTTCTTTCTAGGGACATATCCATGTGGGGGTTTGGGTCCACATGCCATGTGGGTCCCCTCAGATGCAATCTACTACTTGGTTCCTTCTAAGGAGACTTCAATCTTTTAGGCCTCCTTCATCTGGATTTGGATTTCGGTCCACAAGTAGGCTATCCACAGTTTTTCATGTAAAATTCTATGGTGGCCTCTATTGTGGATTTTGAGATATAATGTGAAATGTTCTAGGCACAGTGCTTGGTTAGGTGATGCTAAATGATGATAGTGATCATATATGATCACCAGTGATTTCCCAAGTGGATCCCTCCAGTTGAGCTGGACATGGGTCCTCAGTGACTAGAGTGGAACCCTCGTATCATCACAAGGCATGGATAATCTAGAGACATACCTAGTGGAACCATCCAATTGAGCTAGGAATGGGACCTCAACAACATCCCAAGTGGAACCCTTTAGTTGAGCTGATAATGGTTCCTCAATGACTTCTAGAGTGGAACAATCTAGTTGGGCTAGATATTAGTCCTCTTCTACAAGAGTGTAACCCTCATGCTCGATAGGGAAAGGATCATGCATCAACTGTCAGGGTGGAACCCTCCTATTGTACTAGGGTATGGCTCTTCTACCTATAGAATATGGCCCCTCGACTATGAAACATAGTGAAAAGGTGTGGATTTACTTGTTTGGTTCCTTCTGAGTAGACACATGAGATGCTAAGCATCGTTAATAGACATTTAGTGATGTTGGTGACCCTTCTTACTAGGTTGAGCTATGAAATGTAGACACCCTTACACTCTCATTATGGATTCTATTCATAGAGAATATATATACTTTTGTATCAACGACATTGGACTTGGTTACTCTCTTTCCATGAGATGTGAAGATGCATGGGGTATGCCACATGCTTTACATTTCTATATTTTCATTGTTGGATGAGTCTATTATCCTACTATTGGTGGAAAAACTTGGTATGTAGTTTGTCTACACACCGTGTTGAGCCACTTATGTTTGGATGAGGTTACTTTTCCTATTGGTTTGGGTTAAGATATTTTCTTTCATGACTTTCTGTATCTTTCTTTCTATCTATAGTATTTCTATTCCTATTATATCACTTATTGAACCCCCTTCAGCTTCCAGGGCATCCTACTAGGTATGTTTATACTCAACCCTATATAAGATTTTCTTGCATGTCTCGTGTCTTATGAAGATGGTGGATAGGTCAGCAGTGACGTTAGAGGAACTTAGGGATACTTGTTATTTTAGACCATGTATGGTGGTGATATCTTGGAGATCAAGAGATGGCCTCTCTATGTAGTTTACTTTATGTAGTTTACTTTTACACTTTTTTAGGTTGGGACCTATTTATGGTTGGGTGTATATTTTACCCTTTAATTTTTAGTTTATAATATCATACTATTGTACCATCTAGAGGGTTTTCATGTATGACTATTCCCTTAGATTTCTGATTCTTTTACTTTTACTCTCTCTACACTTTTGCATCAATATGGTTGTCTGTTTCCCTATAGGTACTTAGGAAAAGGCCTCCCCATGTTATATATTCCTTCGAAACTTATCACTAGCCCCTGGCCTATAGAGGCAGGCTTGGATGGTTGCGACTTGATCCTCGTCATGGGTCGAGTCATGAAATATTGGTAAAAAATGTGGTTCAATCCTTGGGATGGTGTTTGGAGTAGTCCCCTTATGAGGATTTAGTTGGTATTATGGAAAAAATGGCTGAGTGTCTTGAGATTATCTCTCAGGCTATGGAATCCAATGATGGTTTGGGTGAATGGTATATCCATTCACTAGAACCTTGACTACCTGATTGTCGACTCAAAATATAAAGACACTTGTTGCATGGCTAAATGGTACATGTGTCATATCAGATTGAGTCTTATAATTTCCATCTTGATTCATCTACCAATTTCTGTTATATCTCTATATATATCCACATCTAATCGAGGTACATCTTGATTAAAATTTCAAGATGCCTCTGTGATGGCTGCTATCCAGGATACTAGTTATGAATCATAAAGATGATCAAATGAGCAATGAGGCCTCATTTCAGGGTCCATCCAGCTTGATTCTTCATCTATATGGGAAGATAAAAATTTCCCCACCTATTGAGAAGAATATTTTTCAAATAGAGTAGGATGAGGATACATGCAGGCTTAGCGTGCTCTATGAGTTTCAGTGCTAGAGGCCGTTGAGGTTCTGTGGTGAGCCAGATACTCAGGCATCTGAGGATTGGATAGATTTGGTGGTATCTTTCCTTAGGCTTATTCAGACCCTGATAGATCATGTGGTTTCACTAGATGTTATAATTTTCCATGGAGAAGCTGGGTGTGGGTGGAGTTAGGTTACTCAGATAAATGATGAGTTGAAACTATTGTTATTGAAATCCAACAACTGTTCTGGGAGGAGTAGTACCCCTTCAATGTAAGCATAGTTAAGATTCAAGATATTCTAGAGCTAAGGCATGGAGATATTATGGTGTCTAATTATTTAGTGAGGTTCTAAAATATTACTCAGTACTCCGTTGACATGATCTATGATGGATACTTCTGAGCAGGGAAGTGTGAGAAGAGACTCCACAAAGAGATCCATACCAGTGTGGTGCCCTTTTGTTTTACCACCTATGTCAGGATGATAGAAGGTGAATTAGTGAAATATATATTTCTATAATAGGGATTATAGGTAGTTGATGATGTAAGTGGACTCATAGATATGAGTCATATGTATTATCTAGAAGGTGCCTGTCAACAGGATCTCGGTGTAGGAGAACATTTTGCAATGAGACTCAAGTGAGTGGTCTTGTGGTATAGGGACAATATAGAGGGAAAGGGAATCACAAAGAGGTGTGGTGATTTTATTTTGGTGGGAGGGGTCACATATCATGAGAATTCCAAACCACACATGTTGAATAGAAAACCAGTTAGATAAGGGACTGCCACAGTAGAGGAAACACCATGATCATGGATCTCCTAGGAAAGGGATGTTTGGTACCTAGGGAGGTGGAGCTGACAGAGGGGAAGGAGGAGCTATGGGGGGTGGAAGAGACTATGAGATCCTTATACCACCAATACCAGGTGGTCTATGTAAGGCTCAAAGAGTTTGCAGTCAGGGCGGCAGATAGCTACAGGATTTGGAGGCTTATAACCCCGCAACACATGAGATTATTAGCGGCAGAATATATGTTTATTATACTCTATATTGAGTATTAGTATAAATAGATTCTAGTCATTCCTTCATCTATATACTCCTTGTGCGAGACCTATATCTCCAAATTGAGGCACTAGCCTATCAGCTTCATCTTGAGGTTCCTACAGGGAACACTTCTTCTACATCATTTATCTCCTATCAGTGCACGCTACCTATTACTGGAGAGAGGTTCACATGGTACATTTTCGGCATGAAGATGGAACCCTATTATGTATTTGTGGATATGTAATGGTTTTCCATGGTCTGATACTAGATTTACCATCATAGTAGATATTTAATATGCCTACGCACTGATGGGATGAGATTATCATTTCATGGCATGAGAGATCTCATTTATGGGAAAGTGGGTTTTGTGAGTAAAAGGCTTCATCCAATCACATATTAGTTGGAAAGTGTAGCCCTTGGTGTAGAAGGATCTTTAGGAATCTGGATTCATTCAATTATAGAGGAAAACATGGAAATATTTTTTAAGGACATTCCAAGACTACCTATAAGGTAGGATATGGAGTTTTGCATCAACTTTTATCCCAAGATTTCACCGATATAATCTGTGTCATATTGGATGGACCCTACCAAGCTCTGGGAGATGCAGTTTCAATTGGAGGACCTTAGAGGGAAGGGTTTATCAGGCCCAGTGTGTCCCCCTGGGCATTTGAAATGTTGTCAATAAAAATGGTGGATGATAGATTGCATATTTTTATGGATTATCATCACCAGAACCAGGCCATGATAAATAAAATGTACCCCTTGCTAATGATTGATGAACTATTTGACTAGTTTTGAGGCATGAGATGGTTCTCAAAGGTTGATCTCAAGTCTGGCTACCATCAGTTGTGGGTTTTTGAGGCTAATATTCCAAATATGGAATTTTGATGTTTCTACGGACACTATAAGTTCCTAATGACTCCCTTGGGTGTGATAAATGTCCCCACCATGTTTTTGGATTGGATGAACAATGCCTTACATCCATACATAGACCAGTTTGTGGCCATATTCATTGAAGATATACTCATCCACTTTACATTAGTGAGACTCATGCAGAGCACTTGAGGATGGTTCTAGATTTTCGTCGATAGCACTAGCTTCATGAAAATCTATCGAAGTGATAGTTTTGGATTCAAGAGGTTCACTTTTAGGGGCATGTCATTTCTGGAGATTCTTTAGCTATAGATCAAATGAAGATAGATGAAATTATTTCTGGGGGACCACCCAAGATTGTTCCATAGGAATATAGATTTCTTGGCTTTGTGGGGGGTACTGTAAGAGGTTTTTGGAAGACTTATTTAGAATTGAGACCTCTTTGACTTCCATAACATGGAATCGGAACCTGTTTTCCTGGTCTGCAAAGTGCAAGAAGTCCATAAAGGAGTTGAGGCTGAGGATGATGAGTCATCCTATGTTTAGACTACTATAAGTGGGCACGGATTACAAAGTTTATTTTGATACCTCAGAAGATGGGATCAGCTGTATGTTGATGAAACAATAAGTAGTTACTGCATATGGATCAGGGAATTTGAGATCCTATGAGAGGATCTAAATGAATCAAAACATAGACTTTGAAGAAGTAGTCTACTCCTTGAGGATGTGTAGGAACTACCTTCTGGGGGAGCATTTTATGGTTTACTTCGACCAATAGAGTCTCAGGTACGTCTTCACACAAGTAGAATCATACTTGAGATAGTGGAACGGGTTGAAGTTCTTGCAGGACTATGAATTTGACATAGTCTACACTATGGGGAATAGAAATTTAGTAGTAGATTCCCTTAATTGTAAGTCTCACTCTCAGTTGGTGCAAGTGGACTCATAGAAATTGGTCTCTCTACAGTTGAACTTAGGAAACAAGAAGGGTACAACTTTTCTACATTCGATGGTGATGGCCCCTCCTCTTCTGGAGCATGTAAGAGAGTCTTAGTTGGGAGACATCAACTGTGAGGTATTATGTGATAAGATATCTATAAGTGACTTTTCATATGGATATTCTAATGGAGGGTTAAACATCATCCTTTTTCAGGGACAGACGGTGGTTCCAATCATGATCTGTGAGGATGTGATATGAGAGTTCCACACTTCTCCCCTAGCTCTACATCCTGTTTTGGGGAAGATGTATAGAGACCTTTAATAATAGTTTTGGTGGTCCAACAAGAGTCAAATTGTTGCTAAGTTCGTCTCTCAATGACTCACCTGTTAGTATGTGAAGGCAGTGCACCATGTTCCAGCAGGTTTGTTGCAGCCTCTTAAGATCCTGAAATGGAAGTGTGATGGAATATCCATGGACCTTGTGATAGGGATCCCATGCATAGAGAAGGGACATGATTCTATCTAGGTGATAATTTACTGACTCATGACATTGGTACACTTCCTTGCTATCAGAAAGTAGAGTTCAATGGAGAGTTTGGTGTACTTTTATGTACGAGAGATTATATACCTTCATAGGGTTACCTCTATGATTTTCTCTGACCGTCATGCATGTTTTTTTTTCTGAATTGTATAGAGTCATTCAAGAATAATTCAGGTCCCAAATGAGGATGAGTACAACCTTTTACCCTTAGACTAATGGCCTGATCAATTACACTATCCATGTGTTGGTGGAAATGAAGGTGGATTTCATGTTTGACTTAGTCTAGAGTTGGGAGGGTTAGTTTTATTAGTATAGTTTGCGAACAAGAACAACTATCATTCAACCATTGGCTTGACACCTTTTGAGGCCCTATATGAGAGAAATTATAGGTCACCCTTATTCTTGTTAGAGATTGGTGAGACATATATTGTGGGACTAGAGATGGTGTGGGTGATGATATAGAAGGTCTCGGCCATCCATGAGTATATGAGGATGGCCTAGATCAGACATAAATCTTAAACAAATCACTATTGTATGTACTTTGATCTCATGTTTGGGGACGACGTTTTCTTGAGAGTCTCCCCACGATGAAGATTATAAAGGTTCTTATTGGGAGGAAAGATATCAATAAGGTTCATTAGGACATTCAAGATCATGATAATTTTTTGTATGGTTTCTGACAACCATTCCCTACCCCCACAACTTGAGCAGGTGCACAACATATTCCATGTATCAAAACTGAGGAGATACATGAATAACCTCATGCATGTCATTGATTGGGTTGAGTTGGACATCGAGGTTGGATCCACCATTATAAAGAACCTGGTGGAAATCCATGATTGATTGGAGAAGACCCCACATGGATAGACCCTCCCCTTAGTTTTCATGTTGTGGTAGCACATGAATTTGTAGGAGTGCTCCTGAGAGTAGGAGAGCCAAGTGAAGGCTCAATATCCCAAGTTGTTTGTTTAGTGTTTCTTTTGGAGGATGAAAATGTTGAAGGACGGAATTATGTAGATATTTGGGTTTTCCCTTGTATGTCATTAAAATATTTCTACATATATTTTCAGATCTAGGCACTAAGATGATGTGTGATTATAAAGCCTAGTGTTCTCAGAATTAATTTTATTAATATTTTAGATATATTTTATATTATGTGTGTATATTTTATTTCAAAAACTAGGAAAAATATTTAATGGAAGACCAGATCATTAATCTGAGACCATAGTTGAGTCCATAATGTGGTGTTTACCCTAGGCGTGACCTAAATAGGTTGATGTGGGGCATTCATACACCTCGTTCGTTGGCAGTATTTTCAGTGGATTAATTAATTAATTAACACATTAATTCATTTTAACCTGAATAGAAATAATATAAGAATACTTCCATGGTGATATTACCAATGTTAGACTGATAATATTGGGATCTTTCAAGAGCTTCTCCTTTCTCCCTATGTTGGCGAATCATAATCGACGACGATAAAACACCACACCAGAGCAGATGAGGATGCCACAACGTAATGACTTACTTCAATCATTTTTTAGCAATTTCATTGATTATGAAAAATCCAAACTCTAGGTAGGACCCGCCAATTTATTTTTTACTCCTTTTTTGATTAAATTTATTGAGAAGACCGATTCCTTGTATATGTGCTAATTGTGTCCAATTTCATGAACCCATGTATTGAAATTTAATTGTTTATTCTATCATATCACCCATATTATCCTTGTTCATGATTGTTGGCCAAGAATTTCTAGACAACAATGGTTAAAGGATTGTTCTTGTGCCTTTATCCCTCAATTTCTTTGTGTTATTCACCCATAGGATCCATTGGTCCTTTTTTGACATTGATGGGAAATACCAACCCAATAGGACCCCCCAGAATCATGAAGAAAAAAATAGAGAGGGATGGATCGAGGAATTTGGAACATATCTAGAATTGTTATGGGTTTTGGATGATCAGTATTAAAATTCATGGAGGTGAAATGATTGGTGTTTTGAGGGTTGAAGGATGAACCAATGAGTATAAATGAAACCAATTTTCTAGCAATCAGATGTCCAAAAATGACATATCAGGCCAAGATCTGATCATTATGAGTGAAAACAGGGCCAGAATCGAAGGCAAAGATCATATTTGGCATACAATAAGTGGATATGAGTTTAAATGAAAATCCCAACTACAAACTATGTATAAAAGAGAACACACAACTTATATCCCCCTAACTATGGAAGTTAGGGTTTCAGTGGATTATAAAGATCTAACAGTGTGTATCCCTTCTACACACCATGTATTATACTTGAATGGCATGTACCGATACATAGATTGGGATTTGTGTTTTGTCTAGGGATATATACATGTGGGGGCTTGGGTCCACATGCCATGATGGTCCCATCACATGCCATCTACTACTTGGTTTATTCTGAGGAGGATTCAAGCTTCTATATCTCCTTCATCAAGATTGGGATTTTGGTCCATGAGTATCCTATCTATATTTTTTTCATGTAAAATTACATGGTGACCACCATTATTGATTTTGAGATATGAGGTGAAATGTTCCAGTAAAAACCCTTGGTTAGGTGATTCCCAATGATGATAGTGATCACATTGGATCAATAGTGATTTCCCAAGTGGAACCCTCCAGTCGAGCTGGGCATGAGTCCTCGGTAACTAGAATGGAACCCTCCTATCAGTATAGGGCATGGATACTATATAGAAATCCCAAGTGGAACCCTCCAGTCGAGCTAGGAATGGTCCCTCAACGAATTCCTAAGTGGAACCCTCCAGTTGATCTGAGCATGGGTCCTCGATGACTTCTAGAGTGTAACCCTCAAGTTGGGTTGGGAATTAGTCCTCTACTACCAGAGTGGAACCCTCATGCTAGATAGGGCATGGGTCCTTTATCAAAAGTCTGGGTGGAGACCTACTGTTGTACCAGGGTATGGGTCCTCTACCTATAGATTGTGTCCCCTCGATAATGCAGCATAGTGACAAGGTGTGGCTTGACTTGTATGGTTACTTCTAAGTAGACAGGTGAGATACTAGGGGTAGTTGATGGATATTTGGATATTTTGGTGACCCTTCCTCCTAGGTTGATCTATGAGATGTATATCCCCTTACTCTCTCATTCTATATTCTATTGACTGAACATATATATACTTTTGTATCCATAACGTTTGACTTGGTAACTCTCTTTCCATGAGATGAAAAGATGCAAGAGGTATACCCCATACTTTAAATTTCTAAATTCTCATTGTTGGATGAGTCTATTATCCAAATATTGGTGTAAAGGACTTGATATATAGTTTTTCTACACACCGTGTTGCGCCCCTGTGTTTGGATGAGGTTACTTTCCCTATTGGTTTGGGTTGATATATTCTCTTTCACTACTTTCTATATATTGATTTCAATCTATAACATTTATATTCCTATTATATCACTTACTGCACCCCCTCCATCTCTCAGGTCATCCTACTAATTATGTATATACTAACCCCTATATGGGATTTTCATGCATGTCTCATGTCTTATGAAGATGTTGGGTAGGTCAGCGGTTATGTTTGAGGAACTTAGGGATACCTGGTATTTTGGACCATGTATAGTCGTGGAAGCTTAGAGATCAGAAGATGGCCTCTATAATTAGTTTACTTTTACATTTTTTTTTTCAGGTTGGGACCTATTTATGGTTGGGTGTATATTTTACCCTTTACTTTTTAGTTTATACTACCACACTATTTTAACATCTAGATGTTTTTCATGTATGACTATTCCCCTATATTTCTGATTCTTTTACTTTTAATCTCTCCACACTTTTCATCAATATAGTTGTCTATTTCGATATAGGTACTTTAGAAAGGGCCTCCCCATGTTATTAATGCCTTAAAAAATATTCACCAGCCACTGGATTATGGAGGCAGGCTTTGGTGGTTGCAAATCAAGCCCCGACTTGTGACAAGTCATGAAAGATTAGTATAAAATGTGGTCCAATCCTTGGGATGGTGTTTGGAGTAGTTTCCATATGAGTAGTTTCTTGGGATTAGGGAAACAATGTCTGAGTGTCCTAAGTGAATCTCTTAAGCTAGGGAATCCAATTATGGTGTGGGAAAATGGTATATCTATTCACTAGGACCTTGACTAACTTCTTGCTGACTTGAAATATCAAGACACTGGTTGCATGGATAATTGGTACATGCATCATATCAGATTGAGTCTTATAATTTCCTTTTGGATTCATCTACCCATTTTTGTTATATATATATATATATATCCACATCTAACTATGGTACATCTTGATTAAAATTTCAATATTCCTCTATGATGGAAGCTATCCAAGAAACAAGTTCTGGATCATGAAGATGATCAGATGAGCGATGATGTCTCAGTTCAGGTTCCACCCCATGAGCTTCATCATCTAAGTGGGAAGATAAAAATTCCTCCACCTATTGAGAAGAATATTTTTCCAATAGAGTGTCCATAGGATGCATTCAGGTTTAGCGTGCTCAGTGAGTTTCAGTGCCAGATTCCACTGAGGTTCTATGGTGAGCCAGATACATAGGCATTAGAGGATTGTGTAGAGTTGGTGGTCTATATCTTTCGACTTATTCAGACACTGATAAATCATGTGGTTTCACTAGAATCTATTATTTTCCATGGAGAATATGGGTGTGGTTGAAGTCTTGTTACTCAGATAAATGATGAGTTTACACTCTTGTTGTCGAAATCCAGCAGTTGTTCTGTGAGGAGTAGTAACCCTTTTATTTATGCTTAGTTCAGATTCAAGATCTTATAGAGCTAAGAAATGGATAGATTATGGTGTCTAAGTATTCAGTGAGGTTCTCTGATATTACTTAGTACTCCCTTAACATGATCTGTGATGGCTAATTCTAAGCAAGGAAGTGTGAGCAGAGACTCCTCAGAGATATCCATACCAACGTGGTGCCCTTGTGTATTACCACCTATGTCAGGGTGCTGGAATGGGAAATAGTGAAATAGATATTTCTATAATAGGGATTCTAGGTAGAATAAGATAGAAGTGGGACTCATAGAGATGAGTCATCTGTAGTAGCTAGAAGGTTTCCGTCGATAGGATCTCGGTGCTGGAGAACCTTTTGCAATGAGACTCAAGTTCATGGCATTGTGGTATATGGACAACATAGAGTGAAAGGGAATCCCAAAGAGGTCCAGTGATTTTATTTTGATTGGAGGGGTCCCATAGCATGATAATTCCTAACTAGACGTGCCGAGGAACACAAATAGTTAGCCAAGGGACTTCCATAGAAGAGGTATCACCATGATCATGGATCTCCTAGGAAAGGGAAGTATGGTACTCAGGGAGGTGGAGCTGGAAGAGGGGTAGGAGGAGCTATAGGGGGTGGAAGAGACTATAATATCCTTCTACCACCAATACCAGGTGGCCTATATAAGGCTTAGAGATCTGGTAGTTAGCATTGTAGATAGATACATGATTTAGAGGCTTATTACCCCACAACACATGAGATTATTAGAGGTATAATATGTGTTTATTCTACTGTAGATTCATTATTAGTAGAAATATGTTCTATTAATTCCTTCATCAATATACTCCTTGTGTGAGACCTAGATCTCTCAATTGAGGCACAATCATACATGCTTCATCTTGAGGTTCCTATAAGGAACACTTCTTCGACATCCTTTATCTCTTATCAGTGCAAGCTATTTCTTAGTGGAGAGAAGTTCACATGGTACATTTTGGTCATCACGATGGTACCCTATCATGTCTTCTTGGGTATTTAATGGCTATACATGGTTTGAGACTATATTTACCATCACATTAGAAATGTCATATGCCTACACACTAATACGAAGAGATTATCCTTTTATGGCGAGGGAGATCTCAAGTTATGGAAATCGGGTTTTGCGAGCAGAAGGATGCATCCCATCACCCATCAGTTGGAGAGTGTAGCCCTTAGTGTAGAAGAATATTCAGGAATCTATATTCCTTCAGTTATAGAGGACTACATGGACATCTTCCTTGAAGACATTCCATGACTACCTACATGGTAGGATATGGAGTTTTTCATCAACTTGTATCCCAAGACTGCACTAATATATTCCGTGTCATATTGGATGGACCCTACCAAGCTATGGGAGATGCAGTTTCAATTGGAGGACCTCAAAGGGAAGGTTTTATCAGGCCCAATGTGTCTCCCTGGGCATCTGTAGTGTTGTTAATAAAAACAGTTGATGGGAGATTGCGTATTTTCATGGATTATCATCACCAGAACCAGGCCATGATAACGAAAAAGTACCATCTGCTAATGATTGATGGCCTATTTGACTAGTTTTGAGGCTTGAGATGGTTCTTGAAGGTTGATCTCAAGTTTTTTTACCCCCAGTTGTGGGTTTTTGAGGCTAATATTCTGAATGAGGATGACTAATAACGTTGGAACACTTCCTTTCTATTTGGGAGAATAGTTCAATATAGAGTTTGTTGCAGTTGTACAGACGAGAGATCATCCACCATCACATTGTTCCCTCTATGATTTTCTCTGATCCTGATGCATGGTTTTTTTTGATGATTGTGGGGAGTCTTGCAAGATGAATTTGAGTCCCAAATGAGGATGAGTACAACCTTTCCCCCCCAGACCAATGGCCTGATCAAGTACACTATCCAGGTGTTGGAGGAAATGCAGGGGATTTCATGTTTGACTTAGTCTGGAGTTTTGAGGATTAGTTTCCATTAGAATAGTTGAAAAAAACAACTAAAATTCTACCATTAGCATGATATCTTTGGAATCCATATATGAGAGAATATAAATTTTGCCCTTATTCTTTTCAGAGATAGGTGAGACATCTCTTGTGGGACTAGAGATGGTTTAGGTGCTGATAGAGAAGGTATTGGTCATCCATGAGTAGATGAGGATGGCCCAGATCATACATCAATCTTACACAAATCACTATTGTATGTACTCGAAATTCATGCAGGGAGACCACATTTTCCTAAATGTCTCCCCACAATGAAGATTATAAAGGTTCATCTAGGGAGGAAAGCTATCAATGAGGCTCGTCAGGACATTTGAGGTCATGAAAATGGTTGGTGAGGTTGCTGACCACCTCTCCCTACCCCCACAACTAGAGTGGCTGCACAACATCTTCCATGTGTCATAACCAAGGAGATACATGAATGACCCCACACATTTCATTGATTGGGTCAAGATGGACATCGATATTGGATCCACCTTTAAAGACAACCTGGTAGAAATCAAGGATTGACTGGAGAAGATCCCATATGGATGGACCATACCCTTTGTTTTCATATTGTGGCAGCACTTGAATATCTTGGACAACTCATGAGAGTGGGAGAGACAAGTGAAGGCTTAGTATCCTGAGTTGTTTGTTTAGTTTTGATTTTCGGGGATGAAAATATTGTAGGATGGAATGATGTAGATATTTCGTTTTTTCCTTGTAAGACATTGAAATATTTCTATATATATTTTCAGATCTAGGCATAGAGATGATGTGTGATTCCGAAGCCTGGTGTGCTCAAGATTAATTTTATAAATATATTAAATATATTTTATATTATGCATGCTAATTTTCTTAAAAAACTAAAAAAAAATCTTGGATTGAAGCTCATATCATTAATACGATACAATAGTTGAGTCTAGATGGTGGTGTTTACCCTTGGAGTGACCAAAAATAGGTCGGTATGGGGAGTTCATACACCTCGCTCCGTGGCATTTTTTTAGTGGATTAATTAATTAATTAATTAATTAAATTTGTTTAACCTGAATATAAATTCTATAATAATAATTCCATGGTGATATTACCAATGTTAGCCTCCTAATATTGAGATCTTCCAAAAGCTTATCCTTTCTCCCTCTATTAGAGAATCCTAATCATTGATGATGAAACACTACATCGGAGCAGATGAGGATGTTACAATGCAATGACATGGTTCAATCATTTTAGAGAATTTTCATTTATAATGGACAATACAAACTCTAGGTAGGACCCGTCAATATTGTTTACTCCTTGTTTGATTAAATTTATTTAGAATATCGATTATTTTATGGGATATGTGCCAATTGTGGCCAATTAAGTGTAACCATGTATTAAAATTTAGTTTTTTATTCAATCATCTCAACCGAATTATCGCTGTTCATGATCGTTGGAAAAAAATTCCTAGGCAATGATGGTCAAAGCTTTGTTCTGCTGCCTTTATCCCTCAACTGAGTTTTTTTCTTCACTTGTAGGATCCCTCATTCCTCGTTTGACATTGACAGGAAATTCCAAGCCCAATCGGACCCCCAAAATCATGACGAAATGAATAGAGAGGGATAGATCGATGAATTTGGCACATATCTGGAATATTTATGGGTTTTGAATGATCAGTATTTACATTCATTGAGGTGAAATGGTCAATTCCATGAGTGTTGAGGGATGAACCAATGAGTATGAATGAAACCAATTTTCCATCCATCAGATGTCTGGAAACGACAGATCGGGCCTAGATCTGATGATTATGGGCGAAAACAGGGCCTGAATCGAAGGAAAAGATTATATTTGGAATGTATGAAGTGGATATGAGTTTCAATGAAAAACCTGACTACACACCATGTATCAAAAATAAGACAGGACTTGTATCCCCCTAACTATGTGAGATAGGGTTTTATAGGATTATAAAGATCTGATAGTGTGTATACCTTCTACAAGCCATGTACATCATCCCTAGATGGATGATCCATGTGGTGGATCACACAATTTGGACCCATGTTGGAGTGCATAGCATGGAACAAGTCCATGTACCAAATTATACAAACATGGGGTCAAGAACACATAAATATCCACAATGACATAGCTTGGTCCCAGATAGTTTGGACACACTATGTAGTCAACTAGCATGCCATATATTGCAACATATATTGGAAGCTGTGTTTCATATAGGGGCATAGCTAGGTGGTGGAGTGGTACTATGCACCATGTGGGTCCCCTCACACACCGTTCACTACTTGGTTCCTTACGAGGATACTCCAATCTTCCATATATCCAACATTTGTTCTTAGATTTTGGCCCACAGGTTGCCTATCCTAAGTGTTTTTTCATGTAGAACATGATGGTTCCCTTCATTGTGGACTTAAAGGTATGATGTAAAATATTCATAGAATGGTGCTTGGTTACAAAATGATGAACAATTGATGTGATCACACAGGTTCACCAGTGACTTTTTGAGTTGAACCCTCTAATCGAGTTGGGCATTGGTCTTTAATGGCTTCCCAAGTGGAACCCTCCAGTCATGATAGGCATGAGTCCTCATTGGCTAGAGTGAAACCCTCCTATCATCATATGGAATGGGTCATATATATAATTCTTGAGTGGAAACCTCCAAATAGGATGGGAATGGGTCATTTAACAACAGAGTGGAACCATCCTTCTAGGTAGGGCATGGGTCCTCCATTGACTATCAGAGTGGAAAACCCCTTTTGTACTAGGGCATGGGTCCTCTACCTAGATACTGTGTCCCCTTGATGTTATGACACAGTGATGAGGTATTTATTGACTTAGATAGTTACTTTTGAGAATATTTGAGAGATGTTGGGAATTATCAATTGATTTTTTGAATTTTTGGAAAATAATCTTCTTGGTTTGAGTTGTGAGTTAGAGACCCCCTTACTCTCTCATTTGTGATTATTTTAAATGATCATATATATACTTTTTTATCCTTGTATTTGGACTTGGTTACTCACTTTCCATGAGATGAAAAGACCCTTGGGGTATAAAATTTTATTTTCATATTTAGATTATCATGGTTGGATGAGTCTACTCTCCTAATATTGGTGAAAAAACTATACATGTAGTTTATATACACAACATGTTGAGACCCTTGTGTTTGGATGAGGTTCATTACACTCTTAGTTTGGGTTGAGACATTCTCTTTTACTGATTTCTTCATCCTTATTTCCATCTACCATGTTTATTTTATTTTTTTATATATTACTACTCACCCTTTATATTTTGGGGAGTCCTAATGGGTATGTATATACTCACAGATGCATGGGATTTCCCTACACATGTCATTTCTTTTGAAGATGATGGACATGTCAATATTGACATTAGAGGATCTTTGGGATATCTGGTACTTTTGACTGTATACAGTGGTCACATATTAGATATCATGATCTAGGATCTCTAATGAGTTTAATTTTATAGTTTTGTCAGTTTGGGACCTATTTATGGTTGGATATGTGTTCTCCCCATTTACCTTTTAGTTTACACTACTATACTCTAATATTATATTGAGGTTTCTCATGTGTGGTTGTTTCCTAATATTTATGCTTCTTCTACTTTTACTCAATTTTTCATCAAGATGGTTGTTTTTATGAATAAAGGTACATAATAAAAGGCCTCCCAATGTTAGTTATGCCTTAAAAACTGGTCACTAACCCCTGGACAATGGAGGCATGCTTAGATTAGTTACGTCTCAAGCCTCAGCTTGGGTTGGGTCATGATATAAATACTCTAATAATAACATCTACATTATTATTTTTTGGATGAATTATGATCATGGTGTTTTATTAATTAATTTGGAAAATGTTGACATTTTTGATGATTTGTTTTCAATATAAATGTTAATATTGATTATATATTATAATTTTTTCATTTATTTTATATAATGAATTAATTATATTTACAATGTGAATGGGTGGGGGCCAATATTATATAACCCCTTGATTCATTGATAGATATAATGAGACAAACTATATTGGGTATTTATCAGATGACTTAACTATTTTTGTATGATGTCTTGGAACAAGGAGTTGATAAAAATATTATAATGTCTGATATTATGCATTCTATCATTATAAAACTATTTATTATTATCCATGTGATTATTTATGTTTTTATTCCATCCAAGAAAATATTAACACTTTGTGGTATTAGTTATATGAAATATTTGATTATAGTTTATGTCTTCCATATTATTCATTATTTATGAATTCTATGATAACTTATGCTATATGAATTAACTTAATTAGCATCAAATCTCATCATTTATTATTCTTTTCTTTCCTAAAGGTACCAAAAAGTAAATGTTGAGTGATGTTAGGGATATAATAAAAAAATTATTAATGTTTTTATAGAAATTTTAAGAATTAATTCATGTTTTTAATGTAATGTGTGAATCATGTATGTATGAAGTCTCTCAAGACCACTAAACTATTTGATCATATTGGGTATGATATCTTGTATATTATGAAAACGTTTCAAATTAAACATATAATTTTGGTTAATGGAGTTATGGATTTTAATTTTTAATTATTTTTTTAATGTAATGTGAGAATCATGTTTATATCTAATATATCAAGACTACTAAAATATTTATTCTTGTCAGATGGGACCTCTTGTATAATATTCCAATGTAGTAAAATAAGCATTGAGTCTGGGTTACCGGAGTCAAGGTTGTTACATTTATTCTTTTAATTGTTTGTGTTTATAAAATATTTATTGTTTTTTTAATTTTTATGATAAACTGATTCTTGGGGATAAGTCCTTGAATTACATGCAATGAAAAAATATATATGATTTTATTTTTTCAACTACGTGTACCTCAATTTGTTTTTAGTGTTATAATTTTTATAATAATTACTTGATTCTGTTTTTTCATATTTGGTTATAGATATATCCTAAAATGGATTCCCTCTTGAGTAATGTCTCCCTTGAGAGAGGTAGTTTTGGTCAAACTACCAACTAACCTGAAGGATTATACCTTTTTATTGATATGATAAGTGTTAACTATCTATCACTCTAGGATTACTCGTGTTTATATAGTTAATATCATATAAATTTATGACTTTACATGATCAAGTTCATATACGTTATGAATTATATGAATTAAGTTATATATGAATACGTTTTTCTTATGTTTTTGTGTCATTAACACAATATTTTTGTTTGTCTAAAGTGTTACACATTAATATAGTGAAAACA
This sequence comes from Viscum album, assembly GCA_963277665.1. Taxonomy (NCBI): domain Eukaryota; kingdom Viridiplantae; phylum Streptophyta; class Magnoliopsida; order Santalales; family Viscaceae; genus Viscum; species Viscum album. The sequence continues at coordinate 1,284,155,868 of OY728150.1, read as the reverse complement.
CATTAATCTTGGGAATGTAATAAGATTAAAAAACTAATTTTTTATAAACATTCATATAAAAAATGAATAAAACAAGAGATAATAAATATTTCATGGGATTAAATGGTTTTAATATGAAGGTGATATATATTAACCTAGTAAGAATACTAATAATACACTTTAAAATACTATGTGTGATATTTCTTATAAAATGGAACTTGTCAAGACATCAATCATTCTGTATGTGACCTTGATTTTTTTTGTGAATATAAAGTATCTAATAAGTTTACCCAACTTGATAGGTGTATTATTCTTGGAATTTTCTTTGGGTTACACTAGTTGGGAAATCCTAATAATGAGGATACTAGAGAAATAGAATTGATTTAATTCATATAATGGATTTATATAAAGAGTTTGTCCCCAATGCATTCTCAGGACCATCTATGATATTATGGAAAATTTTATCATCCACTAGATATAGTCATCGATTATTTATATGCTTAAACTAGAGCAAGTCCTGATTAAATATGGGTCTTAGATCACTAAATACATATGGTGTATGGGGTTATCAATTTTAGTGAATGTAATTTAATTAAAATTCATTTATTAAATTATTAATACATGATACCCACCCATAGATATGTATTTATTATAAATTACAACATATTTCATTATAATCATAATAAGAACTATCTTAGGTATGACCTATACAACAGTTCATGATTCGTATATTTGGTCAAGGAGTGTTCTCAATGAAAAGAAGCATTAAAAAAATCTAAATTTGAATGTTATAAAATTAAATTTCACCAAATCTAACTAATGGGTATTGGATATTGGATGTGTGACACACATTTGTTTCAAAACAAATACTCATATATATGTGAGAATTAGAAAAAGGTAATATAGATATTTTTATCAATAATGGGGTAGGATTTTAGACATTATAATTAAACACTTATGATATGGTTTTACCAAGTGGATTAATAATAGAATTAAAGTACTATTATTATGTTCTCTACATAAAAAAATTTGATTTATGTATTTTGTTTAGATAAGAAGGGATTCTCATTCATTATTATGAACTGAATTTGTTGTACATTTATATGAATGAGATGTTTTATGGAATTGTGTATATGATCAATGGTTTATGTAATCTATATTTTTATTTTTATTTTTATAAAATTAAGAATATGGAGATTAGTATTGATTCTAATCCCAACTAACGTTTTCATTATCACCATGGATGTATAAATGAGAAATAAATCGAAAGAAACCAAAGAGATTCACTCTTGGAAACATTTGATTAAAAATAATTTGAAATGTGTGGAAATTATTTATTAATAAATAGAAATAAAAAAACTTTTAGTGGAAAATTTGAAAGGTCTAGTGAACTATTGGATCTCATATGAAGTGATGTATGCAGACTAATTAGCAATCAATAAGGTGGTGGTTTTTGGTACTTTGTGACCAATACTAATGACTTTTTCCAAAATGGATATGTGTTTTTGATGAGAAGAAATTATATAAATCTTAAAAAATTCAAATAGTTTCATAATGATGTACAAAATCAAAATTTTATGAGTATAAATATCCTTTGATTTGACCAAGATAGTGAATACTTTAGCAAGGATATCATTGAATGCCTCAGGGATTATGGAATTTTATCACAACTCACTCATCCTAGATCACCATAGTGGAATAGTATGTATAATAGAAGTAAATTAACCTTATTGGATATATTTCGATAGATGATGTGTCAGTGTGAACTTTCTAATTAATTTTGGGATTATACACTAGAGGCTACTATATTTTACTAAACCATGTTCCATCTAAATATTTCATAAATTCACTATATGAGATATGGACTAAGAAACATACCATTATGTATTTTATAATTATTTGGGTATATTAAGCATTAATACAATGTTTATTTCTAGTAATATTTACTCCAAAACCGATAAATTATTATTTTGTTATCCCAAGGAAACTAGGGTATATTATTTCTATAATATTACTAAACATAGAGCATTTAGGGATCAAGATGGTGTTTTGCTTGAGAAAAAAAAGATAGATTGAGCAGCCAGTGGGAGGAAAGATAAACATTAAAATTTTGAAGACCATCAAATAAGAAGTGATCCTAAGATGGAGGTTATGTTAGTTCCATAAAGCATTATGGAAGAAAAACAAACTCAAGCTATACAAGAACCGTGACTGTCGGGAAGGATTCATCAAAAGATTGTGAGATATTGATTTCTTATAATTAATTATGATTAGGTAATATTCATATCTGATGAACCTACCACCTATTGAGAGGATATCAAGAGTTCTAATTCTAATAAATGGTTAAAATACATGGAACCTGAAATGGACTCCATGTAAACAATTCAAGTATGGAATTTTTTGGATGCATTGAAAGGGGTTCCCCCCTAGGGTGTATGTGGGTTATCTGTAAGTAAATTTTTATGGATGGTAGAGTTTTTAATTATAAAGTAATCCTAGTGGAAACATGTTATAATAAAACTCATGATATTAACTATTGAGAAATATTTTCACCTATTATGATGATGATGACTATTCAATTTTTTCTATCCATAGTAGCATATATTTATTATGATATATATAAAATGAATTCCAAAACAACGTTACATAATGAGAATTTATTCAAGGATCTGTATATGATACAACCCAAATGTTATGAAGTTCCAAATTAGTATTCAAAGGTATATTAGCTGTAAAGGTCCATTTATAGATTAAAAAATGATTCTAAGAGTTAGAACATTTGAATTTATGATGTAATAAAAGAGTTTGGTTTCATCATAAAAGAGGATGATTCATCTTTATATATGTGAATTTCTAGGAGTGTAGTGGTGTTTTGGATATTGTATGCCTATGACATATTACTGATTGGAAGTGATATCTGGACACTTTATTTGATGAATATGTGTCTGGTTAAATTCTTCTCAATGGAATACATAAGTAAAGAAACCTACAAACTAGGTATTATGATTTATAAAGATAAATATAATAGGTTTCTTAGGCCTAGTCAAGATACATACATTGGTAATTTTGTAAAGAGGTTTAACATGGAGAACTATGAAAAGAAGACTTTATCAATGTTACATGGATTGAATATTTGGCAGATTCAGGATCCTTATAAGAAGTTAGAAAAGATTTATATAATTCCCTATGCATCCACTATAGGTTATATCTTTTATTCCATTTTATGTACTCAAAATGATGTCGCCCAAATTGTTAGAATTGCAATTAGATATCAATCCAATCCTAGCTAGAGTAAATTTTTTTTAAAAGGTTGAGGGTTAAGAACCCTTTATTGAAATAAAAAAGAACGAACCTATTTAACAGAGAGGATAAACTTCATGTAAATGGTTGCATGAATAAAAGTTTATAATTTAACAAAGATGATATGAAATATAAATATAGTTTCACTCTTTTCTTGAATGATGTAGTTATCAGTTGTAAGAGTTCCAGAAAAGTCTTCTTATAAAACATAACAATAAATCTAGAGTACATCACGACATTAAATACTGTGAAGAAATTGATTTTGATTAGGAAGTTAATATTTAAACTAGATGTGGTACCTAGTATTTATTGTGTTATTGAGCTTTACTTTGACAACAATAGAGCTATCACCCAGAAAAAGGAACCACTATATCACAAAAGGACCAAAAGAATAGTTCTAAAATACCATGTAATATGATAGATCATTGATAGAGGTGATGTTATGATATATTGGGTGGCTACAAATAATAATATTGTAGATCCATTGATGCAACCCTTATTACAGTAGAATAATGAGAGTTATATAGAGTCTCCTGGTATTTGACACTTAAGTTATTTATGTAGTGGTTTATAATGTATAATGTTATTATAGTAAAAAGAAATTTCAATTTATCATTTATTCATGATTTCAATAATTTAATTTACATGAACGGTGGAATGATTATATCCCTAGAATGTGTGATCTAGAGTTATCCATAATTGATGATCATAATGGAGTAGTATAGGTAGTGATGATATATTAATATTAGAATGAGTATCTAACTCCTCAGATAATAAGTGGAGTATTATTACTTGAGATAGACTACTAGTTATATCCTATAGAATGTCACATAATCATCAATATACATATGAGTGTAAACTTATAATAAAACATTATTACTTAATGTTAGTATGATACCTGACATGAGAACATTTATAATTTAATACCTTTCTTACACAAGTCATTATGACTTCACTTACAAGGGGTGGTTGGGTATATTGATAATAACATCATTGTTTAGTAATGAACAATAGATGGGGTGGGGTAGGGTAGACCATGCCCTCATAGTTTTGAGTGCACATGGGTTTGTTCATAATATCCGTTGTGAAATGTGAACAAAAAATCCCAAGTCCACCCACCCCACATAAGACCTTATGTAGCCTGTGGACCTACCCACATTTTTTTAAATTCAAATTATTAAATATACTCATTTGTGAAGCCCGTGTATGAAATATGGGTTTTGATCTTGAGGAGTTCAGATCCATGTTAGGCCAACTTTATGATCACATTTTGGGGATCTAATTCTTGATTAGTCAATGAAATATGATTGCTAAGGATGGATATTCTATGATGGAAATGTGGGTGACTGATAATGATGTCAACACTATAATGGTTGGAGTAGAGAGTGATGGAAGATAATGAAAATGGGATTACCACCACCATAACCCCCAAAAAACCATCTACTTCATGAGTCCACATTTTCACCAACTACCCTGTAATTCCACTGAAGCCACTCCCAAATAACACATCATCAGTTTTTACTGATCATGGAATCTGAATTCCAAGTGGTTTCTTCAACCGAGGAATCTATAATTCCACTTATATCAAAGTACCCACATGATTCCTCCTTATTTTCTTTTCACATTCATCAATCTCCCAGCCATGCTTCCATATGAAATACATGGTATTTAATACTCAACACATGCAATGATGCATACATTTATTGTGCCTGATCACCATCTTCATCACCACACTAGCACTCCGTTCCCAGTAGTGGTGGGTTGAACAATGGAAATAATAATTTATATTATAATATATATATTGATAATTAAAAACATCTAAAATTTAAATAAAAAATCGTATATTTGAAAAATTACTTTTTTAACTGGGGCCATGGGTAAGACTGAACCCACATGGGCTCAACCCACCATGAACAACACTAATGTGGTCTCAAACCACCATAGATCATACTTTCAAAGGTCAAAATATTTTGTCCTGAACAACCCCACATCTCCTACTATCCATAAATCCCATGGGATGAGGTCCCATTTTTTATAACTATATCTATTGGATCAGGAATAAGATCATATTTTTCCACTCGTATGATGAGAAAAGACATCTTGTCCTCTATTGAATTAGACTGAGGAAATAAATGCCCATGATTATTTTGAGTCACATGATATGAGTTCAGATACATTGATGAGGTTAATGTGTTGGTATTATCCACTATTTGAATAACATGTGATGTATTCATTAACTGAGTTAGACTTTTTTAGATAATTAAGAAAAGATGAGATAACCTATGCTTGATTGACATTGTTTTATATCTAGTGGTCACTTGGTGTCACAAAAAATGGGTTTTATTGGTATATATATGAATTATATAATATTTCTTATAATGGAAGTGTTTTTATAATATATGAGTATATTTTATGGATATAAAACTAGACTGCTTAGTATTTTGAGTAGCACATATGATTTTATTGAGGCCTATCCTCTCTTACATCTATGAAATGAGGATTCATTTATTTTTTAAATAATACTAAGGTCTATAGGGTCATGCAGGAAGGAATTTTGGTAAAAATTATGTTTTATATAAATTTCTTATTCCAAAACTAAGAGAGTTTCATACAACTATATCCAAAAAAGATATGGATGGATTCAACTTGGTGGTGAAATTTTTCTTTATGTCCTTATTGGATTTAAGTGAAAGTGGTAGATTTATGTATATGCACTTAAAATGGATTGATTATTATTGTATTAATTCTTGAATTATATGGTATGATATGCATGAGATATATATACTACCTTATGATATGTATATATTGTAAATTAATATTGGGAATATTGTGTTCCCTATGTAATGTAGTATGATAGGATTTATTATTGAATGCATGAGATGTATTCACACTACCATATACTTCTCCTAGATGGTTTATTCATTTTTAATTATTATTAATGGATTAATAATGGTTTAAACATTCATTCAAGAAGTTAAATGAATTCTCCAATACGAATTAAGGCTCATGTTCCATGAAATGACACTTAAAAAGTCTGAGATATCAGACAATCATTATTAGATAATTAAAATTGGGAATTATTATAGAGGAATGAGATCATTTTTCTATTGGTAACTATGGTTCCATCCATTATTAGTCAAATCTCTATTGTTTCCAGTACATTGTCCATCTCTTCATAATGAAGAGTCTAACACCCATTCAAATATACAAAAATCCTCTGGTTTTGAACTAGGTTAAAAAGTCTAATGGAACTAATATAAGAATGAAGATTTATTCATTTTACTTATTGGGTTTTTGGAAGAACACTCTAGGGGGATGAATGGTACTACACCTTCTTTATATGTTCTTCGTTTCATTGATATTTCCAATAATAGTGATCCTTGAATATGAATAAGGAAATTACATTAGTTTTTTCAGCTACCAAAGATCATTAGATGATATTGTAAAATCCATCAATGTAATATACCACATTTTTTCAAATACAACTAACTAGAGATTGAATAAGGATATGAAACCCTTTTTTTCTTGGTGAAAGTCAGTGATTTCCATATATAATATTCTCTCACTCGATGTTCTTGTTACATAATAATTTATAGTTTTCCAAATTTTAGAATTGGAATTTTCCATGATGTAATAATAATTGGATAGAATATATGTGGATTTGGAAATCAAAGAAAAGTATATCTTAGTTCAATGAATATGTATACTTGAGAAACTTTTGATGATTGTTAGAGAATACTTGAAGATTGAATTGAAGTTGGAAATTTTTATAGGTAAGGATTACATGAAGTGAAATCATGATGCATGTGGGGTAGAATCTAATATTTGGGGAGCTTTATCAAGTCCCTTTCAAGAAGATGATAAATAGTGAAGGTGACCATGTGGAGATCGAGGATCTGAGATGATGAGTCATGGCTATGAGGAAAGAGTTCAAGAAAATTTTAATTGGTTGGGTGAATTCATTATGGGTAGATTTTTATTAAAATAAGAACTGAAGAGTGTAGTTTATTGAGAGTCATATATTCTAGAAAGCACTACCAAGACCCTCTTAGAGAGATAACGTTGAAGATAAAGTAGAGGGAGATAATTTCGCATTGATAAGGAATAATATCTACATATTCCTTCCTCCTCCTCTTCTATATTTCTAATACCATTTTCTAGTGAGATCTTATTATGTCTATAAATTTTTTATGTAATTCATTTTGGGTACATGATTGTTATAGTATGTTAACTCATTTATTTTTCTTAATTTCTCCAAACATGATGATAATTCATTATTTTGAATTATATTTTTTCAATTTCATTATTGATATTTTTTATGTATTAATAGATTAAAATCAAGATCAAGATTATCTTGAAATAATTTTACCCATTGATATAAATTGATAAATTGAGTAGATGGAATTATTTGAATAAACATTCATGAAAGAATGATTGTTTATTTTATGAATTAATACCTACCTGAATGGCCCAAAGGACTTCATTTTTATTCATTTTTGATAACCCCCTTTCAAGGGATGAGGGGGAATCCTTACAAGGCCTGTTGGCTCAGAGATTATAAGGCCCATAGGCTTAGGAGATTACATGACCCAAAGGTCTTAGGGAATTCAACCAGGCTATCTACAAAGAACATAGTACATATCCATAGTATTGACCATGATCTAATGTTATACTAGCTTAGTGAAGGATGAAAAAAAAATATTTTGGTATTAAAAACATATCAAAATTTAGCACCATTTCTTAAGGAATTAGTTAAATTATGGTGAGGTGTTATTTATTGTTTCTACTCACTCATTCATTATGTTGTATGTTTAATTATTCTGAGATAGTAAGTTATGCATCAAATATTATATTTTGTGCTTCTTCACTATATAGAAAAAGATAACATTGGAAGGTCCTTTGAATAAAAATTAAAGTAGGTAAAATTCATTTTAAAATTTTCAAATTTGATTATTTGTTTTAAAACATTAAATTTTCTTTTTATAGTTTTTTAATCTTGACATTGAAATAAACCATTTTTATAAAATAATTTTATAGGGGGGGAATATTTTTTTAAAATCAATTCACTATTGGATTTATAATCATCCATTTTTAGATTAATTCCATCTTTTCAATAAAAGTTAAAATAATTTATTGAGGATGATAAATGTATACTATGGGGGGGGGGAATTTGATGTGTATGAATTATGATACATATTTACCCTATCTATTTTATAAAAATAAAGTGTTTTTTTGTAAAAAATGTAATTTTAATTGTAAATAACTAACTCATTATTATTCTGTGTCAAATATGATATTAAATGAATATTTTCATGAAAATATAGATTTTGTGTACTGAATTTATAGATTTTTTATTTAATTTAATTTTTATGGAACAATTTTTTGCTTATTATTTTTTGAATATTAATTAAAATATTAACTTGGAAAAATTTTAATGGATTGGGTAATAGAATTCCTATTTTGAATGTTTTTTTAGATCAAATATGTTTTTTGGAAGAAATTTATTTTCCATTTGTAAGAGTTTAGGAATCCACTGTTTAATCTAGTTTGAATAATATATTATGAATTGAATTAATTTTATTATGTGTTGACAAATTTTCATAAGTGTTTAAATTCTCCTTTAATGAGTTTATATGTTGGTTTTTTGTGTTACCAAGAGGATACATAATTTTATATACTTGGGTAAATTACATAAGTGAACTCTAGAGCTGCAAACATATGATAATTATTCTAGTGAAAATGATACATAGGATTCTCTAAGGTTTAAAGATTTTTTTGTAATATATTTATCATTCTTAAAACTATTAAATTTAACACTAGAGATGTCATCATAAAATAAATTATTTCACAACATTTATCACTTCATCAAAATTGGAAAATTTACTATTGACATAAGAATTTTAAAAGATATATAAGATTTTCTAAGGATATAAGCTAACATATACCATTACTACCTTTGTAGAAATCCTAAGAAGGTGGTACATAATATTTTTGGACTCATATTACATAAATATTTTTGGGGGTATATAATATCCCATTGTTTTTCAAATATGAATAACCTTAGATCAATGGGAAATATGAAACATTTTTTCCTTTGTGAAATTTAGGGCTTTCTGTATAAAGTATTTTTTCAAACTGAGTTCTTTTTATGTAATATATTGAATTTTCCAAAATTAAGAATCATATTGCACCCTAAAGTATTAATTAATGATATAAATACACATTTATTTAGAAATCAAAGAAAAGGGGGTCATAAATTAATGAAGCTCAGTACTTGAGAATGATTTAAATATTGTTAGAGAATATTTCTAGATTGAATCAATGATATAAATGTGTGGGGATGTTTGTCTATTTGGGTAGTTTTTTAAAGTAACTTTGAAGAAGAGGATAAATAGTAAAGGCTCCCCCATGGGACCTAATGATCTGATATAATGAGTCAGGGTTGTGTGGAAATTTTATAAGAATATTATACTTTGATGGGAAGCTTCATGAGGGGGATATAATGATTGATAGAGGCACAAAGGAGAGGAGGAGATGATATATTCTAGTAATTGAGAGTTTGGTTTTAGAGGGATATGAATCCATAGAGTGAGAAGATATCTTAACATAGAAAATTCCTTTACTTTTACTCTATATTCCTTTAAGTATATTTCTTATTATATGAAATTATTATTTAAATATATTGAATTGAATATGATTATTAGAGTATTATTGTTGGGAAAATGATATTTTTGTGGTTATGTTCTTTTTACTACATTCTTGTGATTTAATTTCTTGATTGGTTCTCCATTATTTTATGTTAAATTCTTTTAAAAATGGTTTAATGATCATGATTCAATTATAGTTGATCAAAATTCCTTCTCAATCTATTTTATGAACATTTTTCATTGAAATCTATTTTGAGAAAAAGTAATTTTTGATCATTGAAGAGTGACATTTTAAGATATATTGAAAAATTGATCTTAATTAAGAACATAATATTTTACATTCACCACAAATTTATCTATGAAATATAAAAAATTATAGTTATGTCAAAAATAGGTCACGACTCTATAGATTAGTTAATGAAATTTTTTTGGTCATTAATCTAGTCTGACCATTGATTTTCATGATTATAGTATTATCTTTACAAAATCTATAACAATAAAAATTCCCTTAGTCCAGCGACTTCTTATCTAATATTTTTGTGATATTTTAATTCAATTTTAGTTTCAATTTTAATAATTTTCAGTACTATTTCAATTTTTATTTAAATCATACTACTATTTTATCATTTTTCTTATTATTTAGGTTTTTTTGTTATATTTTTTGGGGCTATTTTGATTCTTTAGTATACATAGTATTATGTCCATATGGATGTGATCCTTCACCACTATACTAGTTTGTTTAGGATGAAAATATCATTTTTCCATCCATGTATTATTTTGAAAGTTTATTGATCATAATAGGAATGATTCACAATCATTGGATTCCATAGTGACCTCACGTTCCCTAGCCTATATAGCCTCATACAAGATTACTAATAAATAATGCTTCTCTATTTGATTCTTATTAATCAGTGTTGATATATATCAGATGGATTAAATTAAAAAAACCATATTATGGATCATATAGACTATGATCATATGAAAATTACATTTAATGGGGGTAGTCTCCATCCTCCCATTGATGGTGGAAGGAAGTCCAGTACGGGTTTGACAATCATGGATGCCCATGGGGGCTCTTTTTCTTTGGATTTATTCCATAAATATTAAATTTGTGAAAATTTGGAATATTTTTAAGATGAATGCATCACCTTAGGAGTTTTTAGGGGAATTTCGATTATTATTTTCTAGTTCAATCATTTTATGATGATGGCATGCAAAAATTTGATTGATTTTTTGTCATCTTATCATTATATTCTTACGATTTTTTACTCAGGACTTTCAAAAAGTACTTTTTTCCGGTGGAGTAATAGAAACATGAGTGACCTAAGCTTGAGATCACCCAAATTTAAAATCTTGATTCTTATAATTTTCTAATGAAAATATTTAAAGATAAATTGATCCTAGATTTTACTCCACATCATTCTATGATATTGATAATAATCATAGAAATTATTATATGAAAAAAAATTGGTCATTTGAATTCAGATAATTTAACCATATTATTTTTCAAGGTAGAAATAAAATAACTCAGGGATTTTGTTTTTATAAGTAATGGATTTTTTCCTTCTTACCATAAACACTGCCCCAATATTTTTTATTTCATCCCATCCTAATAGGTTTGTTACTGTTGTTGTTTCATAGGAGGAGGTACCACATGATAGTTGGTATGATCAGGATATGGAACTAAAACTAGAACTAACTTATGAGGGATGATTTCAATTTATTCCTTTAAAAATTTATTTCCCTATATCGAGGATATTACATGTGATTTTTCTTTGTAATTCCAAAGGCTATATTCCAAAAATTACACAACTACAGGAAAATTCATAGAATCTTACAGGTTAATTTAATGGGATGAATAATATTGGTAGATAATCTTGGATATTATCTATATAAATTCCCAATATATGGTCTTTTGGTATCTTCCTGTTCAAGGAATTGTTAAAAATTTCCACTAGGTGAGAAATCATAAAACCCTCTTATTTTCATGTATTTTTCTATTTGAAAGTTAATGTATAATCATTCTCCTAAAAATTGAAATTAAATGGTAAATGAACTATCACCAATTATCTTGAAACTAGAAATGGATCGAGTTTTCATGTTTCTATACCAAACAATGTAAGCCCTTACTATGTCTTGAAAAAAAAACAAGATATTCACTTCTTTCATTTTCCATAGCACCCCTAACACAGGACCACACCAAGATGTGAAATGTATAATACACTATTCTAGATCTCTTGTTTCATTAATTTCAAGAAGTTTAGATTTCTAATGTTGGGTATAATAGGATTAAAATATAAATACTCCAAGTATGAATTATTTTTAGGTTGTACTAGTTCCCATTACATATTAATTTTTCTTCATTTTAGTAGTAATAGATTCAATATAATCAAGGAGATATTATGGTATAACTACTGTAGCTAGGGTTGATGGGGATGGTTGTAGGTTCCAAATATGGTCGACATATCTTCACTTGTTGATAAATGAGCTGAGTTAGTCAAGGGTAAATCAATTGTGTTAATTTTGGTTAGTATCCCAATATTGTAAATTCTTAATAATCACTAGGTGTTGATGTTAGGTAAACTGATGGTTTTGATATCAAGTTAATTGGTTAGGTTGAATCTTCCCATGTTGATCAAGCAATTACCTCTTATAAAAAGGGTTCAGATAGGGGAGTCATGATAACTTCAACTTGACCGTAACACTCAGTGAGTATATTTCATCTTAGTAATTCAATGTTTTGTAACCTCAACCTCTCTAATCCAACATCATAATGGGTGACACTTTCCTTACTAAAAATAGTTTAATTTTTTAGGGAGTGGGTGGGCTATGGATGTAGCCATACCACTCCCTTTTTTTATAAAATCTCCTAGAGTTTATAGTAATAGGTTTTTTGGTTGATCCCCTAAACCATGTGTCCACCTTTGAGGTTGAGTTAGTAAACATTTCTACCACATCTTAGTATATACCAAATTTAGAATATATGCATCATCATTATTTTATTATATATTAGTACCATGATTTGTCTTATATATGGGGTTTTCATTGATAACAATCACTGATGCGAATCGAGTAAAAAGAATCATATTTTATTTATATTTTAATAGTATAGAGATCTGTTTATGTCTAAGTATACTTCAAGTTAAAAATAATAATATTTATGTAATTAAACTCTGTTGGAAGATTTATTAGTCTTATGATCCCTTCAATGTTTTTATTCTCTCCCATGGTGCTAATGTTGGGATAGAGTAGAAAATTGATTATCGACGATGATATTGAGGTAATCACCCATAATTTTCACTAAATTTGATCTCAGTGGAAAAGATTAATTACAATACTTTAGTTGATAAAACCACATATGTGTTGTTTATAGATATACACATAGTTTTGAAATGACCGACTTCCTTGGAGGAGGGGGAGTTAAAAATTCCCCCATTTCTTTGAGCTGGGAAGGATCCTATTTACCTACTTTCATGATCTCACATAGTTTCATTTTCAATGGTTATAGGGGTGGTAGTGGAGGTAAAAATTCTACTAACCCTCTTATCTAGGGTTACCTCTATATTACTGTTATATATTTTTCTATAGTTTTTTTCACCCTTCAAGTTCACACTCTAGAATGTTTTGGGTCCAGTGTATTTGTTGGTTGGTATGGATGAGTTATATCACCCATTTAAAGTGTTTTTACTTTTAATGAGCTAGATTTTAATAAATTAGATTTCTAATTCATATTAATAATACCACGATGCAAAATATTTTCAATAAGTTATTCAAAGAGAGTTTTACTTTTCTATGATTTATTGATGGAGGGATTTTTCTAAATTAAAAAACAAGAATATGTGGGTTGAGGACCTAAAACTTAGCCTGAGGCAATGACATTGCAAACAATATTTCTCTCAGAACATTTCTGGCCATCAAGTGGGGTGAACTATTAATATCCATATTCACCCCACCCACTTATATGGATAGTAGATGAAACATCACTAATCTTTTAGTTGTGTTTCCTAAAATGAATGAATAATAAATTATGGAGTCACTCATGTTGTTCTCTTGATTTAGTAATTTTAGCCTGCAAAATTATAGACAAATCAACATGGCATCACTACTCATCTAATTCCTTGAGATGATCTATGCATCTCTTATAAGGTAGGTTCATATATTTTAGAAGATGGAGATTCACCCATATTTTTTATGGAAATTAAGTATATATTACTCTTTCAGGGTCACCATAACATCATAAAATTTTATATAAATGTGATTGAATTTGATAGGTATCTTATCATTAAGAAAGTACATCAATATAATGTTGAAAATTTATATTCCATCATCGAGAAGTTCCTCAACTAGATCTGACCATAATGGTTATTTTATTACCATTTTTCATGAATAATGGGATTAATTTTACAAATCCACAGAAATATCTAGGTTTTTACATTATATGGGAGGTAATAGTGTTAATATTTTGTCATAGAACACATTAATTGGGATGGAACACCAATAGAAAATGGTGGAGAGTTTGGTGTAGTTGGATTTAGCTTCCATAATGACTCCTGAAATAAAGGCATATTTTGGACCATTATGAAACTAGGAGGACCTTGATGCTAAGGATAACTTCTATTATGATGAGGAACTCAAACAAAAGTTTCATGGGTAGGGAATCCATGGTAGTTGATTTTGTAATATCCATCGTGGGGAGGACATCTATTTTGTTAATTCATTTATTGAATACCAAATGTAAGATCCATGGTTTTCAATTGATACTTTATTTACATGAGGATGACCTAATTTTTTAATGATATCATCACTATACGGAGGACATATACATATGGAATCATAGGTAGGGACTATGTGATTGTTTGATAATGTTCTGCTGTAGGGAGGGCCTCCATGTTAGGTTTTCATATGGTTGTGAGGAGGACCTTTTTAATGAGGGATCTAAGGATGACCTCCAGAGTTTCTATATTGTGTTTGATAATGGGAAGGATATCCATGGTTAATTACATGTTAATGAACTCCATAGGGTGGACTTATGGGATTGTTATTTTTACTATTATAAGTAGGACTTGATGGGTTTTATTGGACCATCCTATGAACTTTTATTGTAGAAATGAACCCATATATTTCCCTATTTATCCTTAAAAGATTAAAAGTGAATATATTTGATTAAAAATATTCATATATCATGCTTGTAGAAGCCACCATCTCCCTTTAAAGTTGGTTTATGATGATCATGGGAGAAATAAATAATAGTATTATTTCAACCAAGGTATTTCATTGGCCATAGGATCCATGTTTTGAACTTTAGAATTTATAGAGTGTTGAAGGGTTAATAACACCTCTAAGACACTGATTAACAATGTAACGAGAGAAAATAGTTTTTCAAAAACATTTTATGAAACTTATGATTACCAAAACCACTAATGATGGAACCCATTAATTTTTATAGTAAATTCATAATGGTCTCATTTAAATGAGTAATACACCGACCACATTTAATGTATCAGATGAATTTGTTATCACTGGGGGATCTATTGAAGTCATTAAACATACATGAAACCCTTGTTTTAATCTATTGATAATGGATTATAAATCTAAGAAAACTATTTGGGAGAGAGATTTAGAATTGTGTATAAATTTCTTGCATTAAACCATAGGGCCTTCCATATAACACGAACCAAACAACAAATTCTTGGCAAGCATCTCTTAATATTCAACCCAATCATAATTTGTTATTTGAATCTAATAAAAGTATCGTTGTAAAATATGGGGAATATCATTAAAATTTATATACCCCTTTAAGTTCACTTCTAATAATCATCCACTTCAACAAAAAAATCTATAAAATATAATACAAAAATTCAAAAAGTATTTTTAAATATATCCACAATTCATGTTGGACCCAATTTTATCAAACTCTCTTTATTTTGGAACAATTTTTTTAAATAATAATCCTTCTCCAAATACCTAACTCTGTGACCCTATGGTCCTTAATATCATCTAAAAAATATATTAAATCCCTATTCCATAGGTATAACAAAAAATAACCTCTAGTAATGAATAAGTGCTAATCAAGATACTAATGATTGTGGTTTGATCTCCATAAAAAATATTCATATATCTACATATATATATCCACTATATTATATATCATATAAATCTTATATATACATATATAATTAATTTTCCCATGACATCGAGTAACCACTAGACATGGAAAAATGTCAATCTAGTATAGTCCATATTATCTTTTATTGATTCTCTAAAAAAGGCTGACCAAATTAATGAATACATCATATGTCATTAATTTAATAGATGACTACATCACTTGTCCCTTATCTAAGTAGATGAACACATAATATGTGGCTCAACTAAGAATGCACATTCATTTTCTTTATCTAATTAAATCATGGTCTAGATTTATTTACTCATTAAACAAGTGAAAAAAACCCATCTAGGTTGCAATCCAATTGGTGAAATGATCAACAATATACCAAACCACCCCAGCTTAGCTGGTTCACTTTTTTCTTTCACATGAAAGGTATTAGAGTATAGAGGTTCTCATGATATGTGTCATACCAACCTATGGAAATTGATTGTATTGTATCAGATTTTCTGTGTATTATTATTATTATTATTATTTTAAATATTGAATGGAATTATTTCGAGATTGGGCCCAAAGACGACACATCATTCTGAGGCCCAGTGATCCCAGAATGGTGGTTTAAACTTTTTTTAGTTAAGTGAGTCGGCACTTGTTCACGGTCATGATAGTTTCCAAACGGATGCCCAGATTAGAAATCTAAGGGCACTGTTGCGTCTAGAACAATGAATTTACCTAAGAATGAGCCTAACCTTGACCGGAACAGGTCGAGGGAAAAATTTGATTTTCAGACGTTTTATGTAAAATAAAATAAAATAAATTCTCAAAGTTTATTTTCTGTTTTGGAAATATCTGCTGCAGTGCAGTGACAGGGCAGTTTTTTCAGTCATTATTTTCATGTCATCATGATTCAAAAATAGCAACGCTGAATCATTAATGCCGTAGTGTGATGTGATGTCATATATGTTTCCCTTTTATTAGGATAATCGATTCTTGATCATTGGCGATGATTGAGAAAAAAATCTCTGGAGAATCCGTGGACCGCTGGAGAAAACTCTCAGCGAAAAATGAAGACGGATCGAAGTTGAGAATTGTTATGCCAATGAAGTTGAAAGATCTTGAATATGATGGAAGAACGACCCTTCATCAATGATTGATCCTTTCTTAAAGGTAGGGGTTTGTTATTTAATTTTCTTTTCCCTGCTTTTGATTTAAACGACGAACGCAGATCAACCATGAACAGGTTGATCCATGGATTCATACGTTCTTTTGGGAGGGATTTTATTTGGGATGAAAATGGGGAATTAATCCACGTTGATTATTGTTGTTGATTTCTGCTCCGTTTAAGCCTACTAACGGGAGCAGAACAATGCCTTGATGAACAATGGTGGAGGTTAGTTCCTCAATTTGTTTTACTGTATTCTTTTATTTCCCCCCTTCCTCCACATGATTTCTTCACGTTCTTCATGGGGCGATGAACAATGGATCTTTGCGCACCTCTCTCACAACACAATGATCCCAAACTAGAGATCCGACATCACAATGAACCTACGGATGTGCGAAAACCATGATGGATGACGAATCGGCTCGGATCAGAAGATGCCTTTATTCGAGCATTCTTCATGTGGGAGGATCAAAACATGTTTTCATGGTTGATCAGAGGTTCAAAAACACAGAAAGTAGCTTCATGGTGTTGGGGCGACCAAAACCTGGGAGTCCATGGTGATCAGATGACTGGATCGACGAACAGGGCACCACCGGAGGCACGACGGCGGAGGTTCACATTTCTAGAAATTTCCAGAATACATGGAGTGTACTACCGAAGAACACGACATGTAGTACTGGTCGAAGAAGCTAGGGTTTCGGGGGTTAGAGAGGAATCACACGGCATGTGACCCCGGTCACACAGCGTATTGAACTTTCCCCGAAGCTCGGCATGTATTTTGGGAAGTAACCGGACACGGAATGATCTACCCAACTTCAGAACAAGACGTGTACAGCATGGAAGAGGTGGCTACATGAGGCTCAGTGTGTATCTAGGGGGTACACAAACATGGGATGGAGTACACGACAATTTACTCCATCACATGGCCAGCCGAGGATAGTAATGAAGGTCACCCCGTGTACCTATTACATAGGTTGGAGTACACAGGTTGATGACCGTGTATGGTCACATGGCCAGCGTATATGGAGCTAACCCCAATCACTCGGACATGGTGTGTACACCATACTACACACCGTGTAATAACTTTTATACATGACTAGCCTTACGACATGGGCCATTGTACACGGGCAGTGCCTGGGGTCAATCATCACGGCGTGTAACTTTTCTACAGACTGTGTACTTTTTGAAAAAATGGCATGGACCTCTTGTTCACCATATCTTGGACATCTTTCGATTGGGTTAGTGCCCCTTCTTCTCGTTCCCCTAAAGGTTAGGCATCGTTTCCTTTTAAAGGAGTATGATCCCTTCAGTGGGAATTTCTGTGATAGAGTCGGCATCCCTCCAAGAGGCCCTGAGTGAGATACTCAATCCATTCTTGACCCTAGGTAGAGTCAGGCATCGATGTGAAAAACTCTACCAGCCATTGATCCTCTACCTAGCTGATTAATCACACATCTGGTGAATCCAAATGAGTCACAGTATCTTCCATGGCCACGTTAGTGATCCTCATCTGTGTATCGTGATCTTTACCACTCAGAAGTGTGTATCCCCTAATGGGTGCTTCTATCTACCATGATTTTCCCACTCGGGAGTGTGTCTCTCGCAATGAGTGTATCCACATCTTGTGATGTTTCTTGACGAACAATACTTCTCAGATGGACGTCGTCAGAGCTACCAGACTCATAGAGTGTGTTCTCTCGGAATGAGTACTTTGTGGAAATCATCGAACTGAATCCCTAGAAGGGTATGGGGTCATGTGACTTGTCTCTAGACTATGGGTCTCGGATTTGAGTATATCTGGATTGTGATCTCCTATTATATGTTCAGTAGACAGATATTATGTATAGATTGTTGCACCTTTCCATTATGTACTTTCTTTGTGTTTTTAGGGGTCCTCTACTAAGTGTTGTTATACTCATGCCTGCACAGGCTTTTCCTGCATGTGTCGTATCATGTACAGATGAGCAACCGTTTGACATAGTCTAGGGAAGACCAGGACAGGACTGAGCTTTCTGCGTTCCCTACTGGCCGAGGAGTTCCTTTAGCTACGAGCAGCAGTCCTAGTACCTCATTCTGTTTACAGGTTGGACTTTGTAGTTTTTCAGACTCTTGTTTTTGGTGGGCTTGTATTCTGGCCCAGTTTACATTTAGTACTTTACTTTATGTCGTACTTTATTGGTTGGGTTTAGTTGTATGCATGTATTTTCTCCCTGAGTGTTTTTTTACATTTTAGCATTTTTGGGATTGGAGATGTGTGCGTGTGTAAAGGTTCTTAGGCAATGCCTCACATGTAGTAATATGCATACTCGGTGCTAGTCACCATCCCCTGGCCTATTGGAGTAGGCTTGGGGAGTCACAACATGGGCCCCACTGGGATGAGTCATGATAGAGTTGTATCAGATGTGGTCATTTCTACCATAAGATCAAGAATCTTTGAGATTGGTTTGGGGAAACAACGCTAAGGACTTTGAGTTTGGATTTCAGGCCAGAGACTCCAGTGTTGGTGTGTCGGCCAATGTTTCCATACACCGGGACTCTGAGAACCTGCTTTTCGACTCAGTATATGAAAAAACTAGTATCGGGGAAATAAAATAAAGTTACATGCATCATATAGGAATGGGTTTTGTTTTCCATGTCCTTTGTGTCAGCTATCCAGATATACTAATTGACCATAGTACATCTTGTTTCCTTACAGGATGCCTCCGTGACGCATACCTGCTAGGATGCAGTAGCACGATCACGAGGATGACCCCCACAATGTTGAGTCTTCGATACAGGGACCAGTTCTTCAGGATTTTCCACTAGGTGGTGCACCTACTATACCACCACCAGTAGATAAGCCTGTAGTACCCGCAGTACCGACCGACGAGGAGCATAGGCTGAGCGCGCTCCATGAGTTCCAGAGACAGAGACCCCTCAGGTTCCGAGTTGAGCCTAACCCTCAGGTGGCCGAGGACTGTCTTGAGGTAGTGACCATATTTTTCTATCTAGTGAGGACACCATCAGACCAGATGGTGATGCTAGGAGTGATCCTTCTTTAGGGTTCGGTGGGACGATGGTGGAGTCTAACCACATAGACTCACAATGAGGAGACACTTTTTTAGACAGAGTTCGAGAAACTCTTTAGGGAGGAGTTATCTCCAGTTACGCTGAGAGCCGTACGCATACAAGAGCTTCTTCATCTCTAGCTGGGTAGTTTGATGGTAGCTAACTATTCATAAAGGTTCACAAACCTCACCCAATACTCAATGGATATGGTCAGGGATTAGTACTTTAGAGCGCAGACCTTCGAGCGAGGTCTGCGATGAGAAATCCAAGCTAGTGTCGTGCCTCTATGCATTCCAAATTATACTGGAGTGCTCGAGTGGGCCTTCTTGATCAAGAGATTCTTGTCAAAGCAGAGAAAACTGATGATAGTAAACAACATGCAGATAGGTGCGGAGACCCCAGCAGCAGGGAGCCGACATCAGATGTAGGGATCAAGATGTGAGAGACATCAAAGGAGGACCTAGAAAAGGGGATCGACGATCCAAGGCTCTTAGTATGGATCCAGTCAGCCTAGGGAGAAGAGATTCTATGCATGCAATGGTAGGGAACATCTTGCAAGAGATTGTCCGACCCATCGAGCTGCTGATAGGGAAGCGGTGGATGGACCACCGAGGCAGAGGCAGATAGTAGAGCAGACAGACCCACCATGCGGCGGACGTGGGAAAGGAGCAGGGAGAACTGTGGGTGGTGGCAGACACTTTCACTTACTTCCACCACCACCCCAGGAGGTCCGCACTAAGCTCAAGAAGCTGGGGGATAGGGACGGGGACATCTTCATGCGGTCGAGGCATATGACCTAGGGGCTCGAAGGATGATTCGAGGTACGATCTATATATTTTCTACCTTATCTGTCGTACTTATAGACATAGTTTCAAATCATTCCTTCATAGACAAATGTATTGTATGAAACCATGAGATTTTAGTAGAACCATTGACTCGATCCATATGCTTGGAAGAAACTACGGTAGAAGACTCGATGATCACACATATTTGCAGATAGTGTGATCTTACCCTTGTAGGTGAGAGTTTCAGTTGTAACCTCTTGGTGGTAGCGTCGAGGCCTTACAATGTCATTCTTGGTATGGATTGGTTATCTTTGGTCCATGCTCAGACTGACTATTTTAGGTGAAGAGTGCGGTGTGTCTTCTGTGATGGAACGAGGTTTTCCTTTGTTGTAGAAAAGGAGACCCATGTAGCACAGAATGGGCTCATGTATAGGAGGGTGTAGTCGATCACTCCTGAGATGGATAGCCTTACACTCGGAGCAGTAGATTTTGTGAGCTCTAAATTCCTAGTAGTAGTGGTGGAGTACGAGGATGTCTTTACCGAAGATGTTACAAGATTACCTCCCCACAGGGAAATCGACTTCTGCATCGACTTAAACCCTGGGACAACACTGATTTCCTCATCAGCATATCAGATGGCTCCCACAGAGCTTTGTGAACTGAGGGTGTAGTTGGAGGATTTGAAGAGAAAGGGTTTCGTGAGACCAATCACTTCACCCTGGGTGGCCCCAGTCTTGTTTTCCAAGATGGATGATGGGAGTCTGAGGTTGTGTGTATATTACTGGTGCCTGAACCAGGTGACGGTGAAGAATAAGTACCCACTACCAAGAATCGATGACCTCTTCGATCAGCTGAGAGGGGAACAGTGTTTCTCGAAGGTTAAACTTCGATCAAGTTATCACAAGTTGTGAGTACAAGATGAGGATATATTGAAGATGACTTTCAGATGCCGCTACGGTCACTATGAGTACTTGGTGATGCCTTTCGGCATGACGAACTCCCCCGTAGTGTTCATGGGACTCATGAACCAGATCTTCCAACGGTACTTGGACCGGTTCGTAGTGGTCATCATAGACAACATCCTTGTGTACTTAGCATTAGAAGAGGAGGATGCGAGATACCTGCCGATGGTTCTAGATGTACTTCGGGTGAACCATCTTTAAAGGAAGCTCTCAAAGTGCCAGTTATGGATTCAGAAGGTTAAATTTTTGGGACATGCCATCTTATCAGATGGAGTGGCTATAGACCCAGCCAAGGTGGAGGCTGTGTTAGCATGGATTCCACCTCGGAGCATGATGGAGGTGCAGAGAATCCTTGGGTTGGTAGGATATTACCAGATATTCATTCCTAATTTCTACCGGATATCAGCACCAATGATAGCCTTGAACAGGAAAAGGCAACCCTTATTATAGATGGAGAAGTGCTAGCAGGATTTCGAGCAGTTGAGATAGAGTTTGACGAGTGCCCCAGTCTTGAGATTGCCGGAGGAGGGTATCGAGTACATAGTTTTCTGCGACACATCAGGGACTGGGCTTGGCTGTGTTCTAATGCAGAGGCAGGCAGTGATTGCTTATGGTTCACGCTAGCTTAGGCCACATGAGAAGAACTATGCGACCCATGATCTCGTGTTGGCAGCGGTAGTCTTCGAATTGAATATGTGGTGACACTACCTTTTGGGAAAGTGGTTTATCATCTACTCTGACCACAAGAGCCTCATGTACATCTTTTCACAGAAATATCTGAATCTGAGATAGAGGCGTTGGATAGAGTTCCTCTAGGAATATGATTTCAAGATCATATATAATCCTGGGAAGGGGAACAATGTGTCGAATTCTCTGAGCATAAGGTTGGGCTCACAGTTATTGGGTGAGGCGAAAGAGTAGTTAGCCACGTTGCAGTTATCCTTCGTAGACAGAGAGGATACAACTTAACTACAGTCGATGGTTGTCGCCCCTCTACTCTTACAGTGGGTTGGGGAGGTGCAACTAGGAGGTGTCAACTATGTAGATTTACATGGTCAATTATCCACAAAACATGCTCTGAATGGATATTCTCAAGTTGGGGAGAACATACTTATTTTTAGAGGATGTACTATTGTACTAGTGGCGTTACAGGAGGAGGTCCTGAGAGAGTTTCATACATCCACTTTGGCAATACATCTTGGAGTAGCAAAGATGTACTAGGATCTCCGATGATAGTTCTGGTGGTCAGGCATGAAGAAGGAAGTAGCAGAGTTTGTTTCCCGGTGCCTCACATGCCAGCAGGTAAAGGCCGAGCACCAGGTTTCAGCAGGATTAGCTCACCCCTAGAAGTTCCAGAGTGGATGTGGGATGGAATATCGATAGACTTTGTGACAGGCTTACCACAGACATCCAAGGGGCATGATTCCGTCTGGGTGATTATTGACCGACTCACCAAGTCGGCCCACCTCATTGCTATCAGGGAGAAAAGTTCCATAGAGAGATTGAAACACCTCTATGTGTAGGATATAGTTTGATTACATGGAATACCTTTGAAGATAGTCTCAGACCAAGACACCCTCTTTACATCCCAGTTGTGGAAGAGATTACAGGATGCCTTTGGGAATCAGCTATGCTTGAGCATAGTGTTTCATCCCCAGAAAAATGGTCAGACAGAGAAGACCATTCAGGTTCTAGAGGATATGTTGCAGGCATTTATCATGGACTTTGGTCATAGTTGGGAGGACCACCTACCACTGGTGGAGTTTGCGTACAACAATATCTACCACTCCACCATTTGTATGACACCATTCGAGGCCTTGTATGGGAGACCCTAACGGTCACCACTTTGGTGGATCGACCCTGGAGAGTAAGCACTCATAGGTCCAGAGTTGGTGCGAGCTACCACCGAGAAGGTGTATATAATCTGGGAGCAGGGGAAGACTACACAGATCTAGCATAAATCTTATGCTGACAGACGACAGAGACCTTTGGAGTTTAAAGAGGGAGACCACTTCATTCTTCGGGTCTCACCTCGATGAGGGTTACAGAGATTTGGCAGAGGCGGCAAGCTATATTCGAGGTTTATTAGACCTTTCCAGATACTGTGCAGAGTTGGCGAGGTGGCGTACCTATTATCTCTACCACCATTGTTGTATTGGGTACATGATTTCTTCCACGTGTCGCAACTGAGGAGGTACGTGCATGACCCATCGCACGTCATTGACTGGGGCAAGCTAGACATTGAGGACAAAGTGACCTTTGCTGAGTACCTGATGGAGATCAAGGATCAGCAGGAGAGGATCCTTTGTGGGTGATCGATTACCTTGGTGAATGTATGGTGGTAGCACCAAAATCTCTTGGAGAGCATGTTGGAGCGGGAGGCCCAGATCCATGCCCAGTACCCACATCTTTTTGAGTATCCTTTGTTTTGGCTTTACAGGGACATGAAGCCCCAAGGTGGGGATAATGTAATGTCTCAGATTTTTCATGTATTATTATTATTATTAAATATTATATGGAATTATTTAGAGAACGGTCCTGAATACGACACATCATTCTGAGGCCCAGTGAGACCAGAATGGTGTTTTGAACATTTTTTAAGTTAAGTGATTCGGCACTTGTGTGCGACCTTGTCAATTTCCAAACGGATGCCCAGATTCAAAATCTGAGGGCACTGTTGAATCCGAGATGATGACTTTACCTAAGAATGAGCCTAACCTCAACCGACGCGGGTCGAGGGAAAAATTTGATTTTTGGGTGTTTTAAGTAAAATAAAATAAAATAAAATCACAATTTTTATTTTATTTTTTTTAGAAATATCCTCTGCAGCGCAACGAAGGGTTAGTTTTTTCAATCATTATTGTCATTTCATAATGAATCAGAAATATCAAAGTGACTCCTTAATGTCATAGTGTGATGGTATGTCAAATACGTTTCCATTTTATTAGGACAATCGATTCTTGCTTGTTGGCGACGATTGAGAAAAAATATCTAGAGAATCCACAGAGCGTCGGAGCAAACTCTCAATGATGAACTATGATAGATCGAAGTTGAGAATTGCTGCACCAATGAAGTTAAAAGATCTTGATGACTATGGTAGCATGACCCTTCATCAATGATCGATCCTTTCTTAAAGGTAGGGGTTTGTTATTTAATTTTCTTTTCCCCACTTTTGATTTAAACGACGAATGCAGATCAACCATAAACAAGTTGATCCACAGATTCATAAGTTCTTGTGGGAGGGATTTTTATTGGGATGAATATAGGGAATTAAAACACATTGATTATTGATGGTGATTTCTGCTCCATTTAAGCCTACTAACGGGAGATGATCAATGCCGTGACAAATGACGATAGAGGTTTGTTCCTCAATTTGTTTTATTGGATTTTTTTCTTTCCCACTTTCCTCCTTGTGTGTTCTTCACATTCTTCATGGGGTGACGAACACCAGATCGTTTCGCACCCGTCTCACAACACAACGATCAAAAATTGACAATCCAACATCACAATGACCCTACGGAGGTTCAACGGCCATGAAGGATGATGAATCGGCTCAAATCAGAAGAGGCTGTTCTTCGAGTGTTCTTTATGCCGGAGGATCAAAACATGTTTTTGGAGCCAATCGAAGGTCCAAAAACATTGGAAGTAGCTTCATAGCATCATGGAGACTAAAAACCAAGATTTCCATTATGATCAGACGACCGTATCGACAAAAGGGGAACCACCAGAGGCACGATGATGGAGGTTCGCATTTCTAAAAATTTCTAGAATACACAGAGTGTTCTACCGAAGAACATGCCCTATAGTACTGGCGGCAGTGGCTAGGATTTTGGAAGTCAGAGAGGAATCACACAGCGTTTGACCCTGGTCACACGACATGTTGAACTTTCTTCAAAGCTCGGAGTGTATTTTGGGAAGTACACAGACATAAGATGATCTACATGGGGTCAGAACACAGCGTGTACAACATGGAAAAGGCGGCTTCCCAAGACTCGGCGTGTATCCAGGGGGTACACTGACACAGGATGGAGTACACGACTGTGTACTCCATCACACGGCCAGGAGAGGCCAGTAACACGGGTCATCCTGTGTACCTATTACACGGGTTGGAGTACACGGGCTGATGAACGTGTACAGGCACATGGCCAGCATACACAGATCCAACCCCAGTCACCCGGACATGGTTTGTACACCGTACTACACGCCATGTACTCACTTTTCTACATGACCAACCTTACGACATAGGCCTTTGTACACGAGCAGTACCCGGGGTTAGACAATATGGCGTGTAACTTTTCTACACGCCGTGTACTTTTTGAAAAATGGCATGGTCCTCTTGTTCACCGTATCTTAGACATCTTTCTATTGGGTTAATTCCCCTTCTTCTCTTTCTTCTGAAGGTTAGGTTTCATTTCATTCTACAAGAGTATGATCCCTTCTGCATGACTTTTTGTGATAGAGTCTGCATCCCTCCGAGAGGCCCAGAGCGAGATCCTCTATACATTCTTGACCCTAGTTAGAGTCAGGCATCGACATGGCCAACTCTACTAGGTGTTGATCCTCTACCTAGCTGGTAAATCACCAAGCCGGTGAATCCAGATGAGTGGTAGTATCTACCATGGCCCTGGCAGTGATCCTCATTTGTGTATTGTGATCTTTCCCACCCAGGAGTGTGTCTCCCGTAATGAGTGCCTCTATATACCATGATTTTTTTTCACTCCGGAGTGTGTCTCCCATTAGGATTGTATATACCTCTCATGATGTTTCCCAATGAACACTAATTATCAGACAGATGTCATCTGAGCTACCAGACTTGTGGAGTGTGTTCTCCCAGAATGAGTACTTTGTGGAAATCTTCAAACTGAATCCCTAGCGGGGTATGGGGTCGTGTGACTTGTCTCTAGACTATGGGTCAGGGATTTGAGTATATTTGGATTGTGATCTACTATTATATATTTAGTATACATATATTGTGTAGATATGATTGTTACTTTCCTTTATGTATTTGCTTTGTGTTTTTCGGGGTCCTCTACTTAGTGTTGTTATACTCACCCCTGCACGGGCTTTGCCCGCATGTGTAGTGTCTTGTACAGATGAGCAGCCATTTGACAGAGTCTAGGGAAGACCAGGATAGGACCAAGATTTTTGAGTTCCCTACAGGCCGAGGCATTCCTTTGTCTACGAGAATCAGTCCCAATACCTTGTTGTGCTTACAAGATGGACTTTGTAGTTTTTTCGACTCTTGTTTATGGTGGGCTTGTATTATGGTCCAATTTACTTTCCATACTTTACTTTCTGTTGTACTATGTACAATTCAACATTTGTGGTCTTGGAGATGTGTGCGTGTGTACTGGTTCTTAGGCAATGCCTCCCATGTAGTAATATTCCAACTCAGTGCTAGTCACCATCCCCTGGCCTATTGGAGGCGGGCTTGGGGAGTCATGGCGTGGGACCCCCTGTGATGAGTCATGACATTGATATTGATAATAATTATGCAAACCTAGGTATATCAATGGCTGTAATAAATTCCATGAGGTATACTTTGGAGGATTAATCCAAGTTATAAGTCTCTTCTTATTACAGTATGAATCCATTCTTCATATCTCATATAAAAATATTTGTAATTAGTAAATTATTATATTCATTCTAACATTAATATATCATCACAACCCAATATACTCCATGGTGAAATTTGATTAGGGACAACTCAAAGTTAAAATTTTAGGGGGATATTATCATTTAACTGTTCATGTAAAATAAATTTTAGCACACATGAATCAATAATAAGTGGATATTTATTTTATTATAATAAAATTATAAATTATGAAACCATTAAAAAAATATTTTATGTATTATATACCAAGAGACACTACATAAAAGTCATGATTTAGGTATGCTAATGGATTCTTAAATAGATTAGCTAAAATTGTTATATGAAACTATCCACTAGATCTTGACATTGCCCCTCACAATGATCACTCATATAAGATTTTATTTTTGAATTATTTGTTTAATAATTTGGTCAGTATGAGGTTAATTGTCCGAAAAAATGGCTTTATTGTTTTCATTGTAAATATCAATCACTACCTCAATGCTGGAAACTGCCTTTAGCATAGAAATAAAATTCATGATCTAAACAACTTCCTTCACAACATCTGATGTAACACTATACTACACCTCTATTCCTGAATCCATTATGGTGGATCATTTGGAACCATTCTAACTAATAGATTTACCATGTAAGAAAACATGAAACTAGACTTAGATTTTATATCATTTCTACTATATTAGAATCTAGTATTTATTCATCCCTTTACACAGAGTGAAACCTATACTATAAAGACAAATAAAATATCGTTACTACTTTTTAGTTAATTAATAATGTTATTCATAGAAACCCCATGAATCTTACCCAGATTGTATTGGTATCTAATTGAAATGATAATATAATAAGTGAAGTCACATTGAGTAAACAACATGGAGTACATGATAGAACCTATTATAGACAAATAGGGAATTCTTTATATCATTTCTAAGCCTTTAGAAGGATATTGAATCTTCTTTAGATTCGTTCCATGTAACATCGGTAAATACCCATTCTTGGACTTCACTATGAAAAAACAATTTAGTGATTTACTAATATAAGTGTCATGACCATGTCTAAGAAACCACTTATGAAATTACCTCACCCCAGATACCCTGAGTCAAGGCATTATTTTATTACATAGGCTTGATCACAAGAAATCAAGTCCTAAAGGACCAATCAGTTTAGTAGACTTTGAAAAACTAGATACAAACATATGTTTTACATTACATCATGAAATAAAAAACAATATCGTGTATCATTTGAATACAAACATATCTCTTAGATTATCCTTATAGGTCACTCATAACATAATTCTTCTTATCCTAGGAAAAAATGAAACATAATAAAGGGGTGATATCAGATGCTCATTAATGATAAACAATATAGAGTAAGATATCATAAATAATAATAAACTTTTAAGTCAAGGTATAAAATTGAAACAAAATCCTTTTAAACATAATATTTAGCATAATATGGAAATAATAAATAAAATAATTCTATTAAATCCTTCACATGGATATTCTAATAGTTGAATAATCCCATGAAATATCAATAACTATTCTCATAATAATGAAATACATAATGACCGACATCATAATCATACCGTCAATGCCTCGTGCGAAGACCATAAATAACCATATTGTCAAGGCCTTGTGATAATACACTAGTCTGACTAATGAGACCTACCGATGCATAAAGGGGATATAGAGGGACCCTCCCATCACTTAATAAGTCCAATGAATTCCTCATATGAAAAGGGTGAAACATTACATAAACATTGATATTAAAACTAGCATATGAAATTGTAATACTTTAACCACAAACCAAGGATGGAATAAAAATAGAACATCCACAATCATACATATAATAAAACCTTAAATACAAGATTGAATATTATATAATAATAAATCAACCTCAATTAAGCATAAAATCCAAC
This sequence comes from Viscum album, assembly GCA_963277665.1. Taxonomy (NCBI): domain Eukaryota; kingdom Viridiplantae; phylum Streptophyta; class Magnoliopsida; order Santalales; family Viscaceae; genus Viscum; species Viscum album. The sequence continues at coordinate 1,284,126,359 of OY728150.1, read as the reverse complement.
AAATGATGTTGACATATATGAAAATAATCTAATAAAATCATTATAACTCTTTGAAAGAAATATCCCTTTTTAAATTTGAAATCATTTAAAAGTCAAAAAATTATAAAAGAAAACATTTATTTTTAAAATAAACTTATAATATTGTAGGGGAAGATTAAAAATGGTAAGGCATTAGGATATTCAAAAATAGACTCTTATGCCATAAAAGTTAAACACACATTCTTTCCTTAATTTTTCCAAAAGTTCATAAAGTACCTTATTAGGAAAATGACAGAAACATTAATTTCAAAATGTTTTATAAAAATTAAAACATAGTTAAAAATTATTCTAAATAATTATCAATAATATTTTGAAATACATTTTAATAAACATAGACATGGATGATTAATATGTCCTAGTATATACTTACGTATAAACAACCTTCAATAATAATGAGATTATGAAATTAACCCTTAACTTGTAATTTACATTAGTAAATGGTGAGTTGACCACATATATAATTGTTAAAGTATGTTATTAAATTATAATAGAACCATTCCCATATTTATGATATCATATATGATCCTGGTATATCATTTTGTTATTAATAATTTAGTATTACCATTGTTTCGGGTATTAACTACTTCGATTTCCTATGCATGTTTTCTTGTGTAGGTCATGTTTGTTATGAATAGGATATATTTTATTCACATAAATAATGATATAATGTTCATAATTATTAGTTTTACACATCATATAAATTTTATAATCATTCAGAAATGGCTAACATGGGGAACGAATCTCACCGTGTTGTGGAGATGGTATGCGATATGTATGCATGAGTGACGATATCATTCCCTTGATGGTTAAATGGTATGGAATTGGATGCAATATTAATTATAAATAATAATTATAATTTTATATTAATTATTTATATCCATTATACTTATCATTATACCCATGCCAATAAATTAGTGTTGAATAAAAAATTACACCACGATGTGGAGATGGTAAGCCATACATACACACACATGGTGATATTATTATTTGTAGGATGGATAAAAGGAGGAATATATTTCTACCATGATTATAATAAAATATCATGATGTATATTATACTATATTTATTAATTGATTTTGGAAACAACATAGGAGTAGTAAGTAGAACAAGAAAATAAATTTAATGGAATTGGTAAAACAATTACCTCTTCTTTGAGTATCTCCTTTTGATTTGGGAAAAATGACTCCTTAGGATAGCTTTATAAAAATATTATGGCCTCTATGATGAATTGAGGTATGTTTATAGGTTAATGGGAAGGGTTTGGATGAGATAAAGGGTTTTAGGTGTTTGAATAAAATAGAAGATGGAGTGATCTTTTATAAGAGAGGGGAGGGACACTTTTGGAAACTCCAAAACTATTAAATTATTATAAATTTATATTTTGGTTTAAAATAGACCCAAAGTGAGTTATTTAGAGTATAAGATGAGTATAGGTATAAATAATCTCAACCACTCATTTTTAGTCATGTTTAGGTCACAAATGTAACATTATCTTTTGGATTTAATTGTCAAATAAAAAAGCTTAACTCTTACCCTATTTACTTGTGTTTTTATAATATAGGGTTAACATAGTAACTATAAAATGCCAAACGAACACCAATTAGATAATTTATGAAATATCATACATTAAAAGAGTTATTTGGAAAAACTTTATATTTTTATGAATTTTATAATGTTTAATAAAATATTATTTATTTTAAAGTATCATTTATGTCAATTTTGATACTATTCTATATTTTCTTTTTTTAAAATGTCAAACCAACATGATATATTAAAACCAATACTTTAAATATGTCACTAAAATGTATAATTTCTCTATAAAATTCTTTAATTTAATTAATTAACTCATATTATATTTATTTTAATATTTTTAATATCATTTAATTGATTCTTACTTTAATAATTCAATTACAACATCGTTATCCTGTCACCATTTAATTTAATTATTTATTTTGTAAAATTATAAATAAATTACCATTATGTAGATAAAAATTATATCTTTTTAAATAATATTAATATTCAACCATATCACTTATATAACCTCATATTAAAAATTATATAGTTATTAAAATGTGAATATGACATTTTCAACTATTCTTTAAATAAAATATAATAAATGACCCAATATTACACAAGTTGCTTAAAGAGGATCACATTTTAGACCTAAGGTTTCTTTCTATCTATAAATACTTATCCAGTGAAATGATTACAAGTGTTGTGGTAATATTATATTATTATTATATTATTTTTACCTTTAATTACCCTATTTACCTTTAACTGTGGTAAATAAAATCCAAAATTTACTATTCACCAAAAAATATGTTGAACCTTTTAGACCACATTTTTAAAAAATATTAGAACCATGTATGTTATTTTTTTGAAATTAAATTCATAGAAGTGGTAAAATTACATTTAATATGAATCTTGTAGATGCGGCTAGAAGACGGGTACAAGAGACGTTCACAGGTTCAATAAATTTATATATCTAATTATATTATAAAATGATTCCAATGAACTATATTAGATTAATATATGTATTATTTATATATTGTGATATTAAAATAAATTTATAGTAAAATAATTATTTAAATGAAAAATTCAATTTTTTACAACAATGCAGTATTTTTAACTATTCATCAAAAAATTGAAACTTTTCAGAAAAATACAAAATATTCAACCTAAGATAATTTCTCTATTCCGAATTCAAAAATAAAGTTTATTTTGAAAAATAAAATTTATAAATTTTATTATTTTGTTAATACTATTTATAACCACTTTTAAAAAGGTTAGTTTGATAGGTCATGGGGATCTCAAACTCATTGTTGCATATAACGTAAGCTATTGAATTATTTAAAAAGAAGTGTACCCTGGAAGCTTGGGGTGTTACAATCTTCCTTAAAATAATTTCATCCTCAAATTTATAGAATATCACTTCATAAATAGTTTTGGGAGGTTCTTCATCATAAGTTCTTTAGGACCCCACATCGCCTCTTTCATTTTATGGTTTCTCCAAAGAACTTTTTCCAGATGATTCATCCGATTTCTCAAAACCATATTCTATATTATCAAGAATCTTGATAGGATTTTCACAATAAGACAGATCAGGTTCTAGTTCTATTTCTTCATAGGTGAGTACATGCATTGGATTTGGCATGTATTTACTTAATAGTGATATGTTGAACACATCTTGATCTTTAGATAGTCTTAGCAGTATTGCAAAATGGTAAGCTACAACTCCAATTCGTTCAAGAATTTCAAAAGGTCTGATGAACCAGGGATTTATTTTTTCTTTATTATAAAATATTATAACACATTTCCATGTATATAACTTCAAGAAAACACGATCTCCTACTTGAAATTCCAAATTCATCCTTCGGTTATCGACATAGCTCTTTTTCCTAGATTGACCTGTTTTGATATAGGGTTGAATAATCTTTACCTTTCCATTGATTCCTCAAAAAGTACCTAAAACCACAACTTTATTATGTACTCATTAATATATATAAATCACTATGTATGAGATCCAATATTCCATTATCCCTTTCAAATTTTCCACTACAATATTCTTTGTTCATTGTTTATATTAAAAAATAATTTCAATTTTCGAATTATTTATAATCTAATGGATCCAATAATTCATGTTTTTGGAGTCTTGGGATGCATTCTTCATTTATATGACTAAAGAAATAATGCAAAATATGGGATTAGAATCAATACTTCCCTTATTTTTATAATTTTCTTAAACAATAAAATATATATCTAGAATTTATAAACCAATTATCATTTTTACATTGTCATAAAACATCTCATTATTAAATATAAAAAACTATTATTTATAACAGTTAATGTGAATCCCTTGTTTTCCAACAAATATACAAAGATAAAATTTCTATTTATATGAAGTACATAATAATAGTTCTCCAATTGAAGTATTAATCCAATTTGTAAAATCATATGATAGGATTCAAATTATAATTCTAAAGCTATTACTCTATTACCAACATAAATATCCACTTCACCCTTGATCAATTTCTTCTTATCTCTAAGTATATGTTTATCAAAAAAATGTGAGAAGAAATCATTGTATATAATACCCTTGATTTAGAGTTGGTCGTATGTATCTCTATTACATCCACATTCATATACTTAGAATAGTTTTCTTTGAGAACACTTTTCAACCTTATCTACCAATATTGAGTTGTTCTATAGGTCATACCTGAAATTTATCTCAATATGACTATCATAAATTAATCCATAACATATAACATATACATATATATGGATGAGTATCATGTATTATATCAATTTATAAAGTAATTGTAATGAAATTAATCCCACTAAAAATGATGACCCCATACATCATATGATTTAGGGATCCAAGACTGATATTTCATCATGACTTAATCTAAATTTATTATATAAATAATTCAAGACTATATCTAGAAGACAAAAAAAATCAATCATATAATATATTATTCTTGGGTACATGATTCAATAAAATCTTTATCTAAATGCATTATATGAATTCAATCAACTTTATTTCTCTCATATCCTACCTATTCCGGACTACCATCTTGTGTAACCCAAAGTAAATTCCAAAAACAAGGCACCTAATGGTTATGGGAACCTTATTACATTATTTCCTAACACAAGAAAATTTATGGGAACCTAATGGCTCAGGTAACCCATACTTAATGATTGAGTTATTGATAAGTGACACTTTTGAAGAAATCCCACACTTAGTATTTGATAGGTTTTCTTTTGAAAGTCTCAAAAAGATAATATATATCATATGAATGTTAAATTAATTACTATTCCATCTTATGTAATCTTCATATTCTCATATTTTTATTCCTTTATGTATGTATTATTTTAATAATTTTATTTTTGAATGCCTATTCCATCCACCAAATTAATATGTCCACACCACATTAATGTGTAACTCATTTTATAACCCTAAATTTTATATTATTCAACAAAAAATAGAATCCAAGAATATTTATACATATCCAAATGTGTCGCATTCATAATTTAAATTAAAATTTCATGTAAATTTATAGATTTATTCAAGAAGTACAATAACGAAATGAGTATTTCTAGAGTGATATATAACCACCCCTCACCTTTATCAAACAAGGCATAAGCCTCCAAGATTGGTGGAAGTATGATCTAAAGTCCCTCTACTTGGTGAGACTTTACTCAAGATAGTAATCAATTCATGATACCCCTAAAACATAATGTCCAAAAAATATATTAAAATACTACTCTCAATATTATAACTCTACAAAAACTCAGGTAAAGGTAGATGCAAACTAAATTTATAGAGTCTTACCTAGTATATAATTTATGGATATATCTCATAAATGAAAATTTTCCAATAAATAAAGCATAATAAATATTAATATTCTATAAAAGTTATAAACATGAATAATATAGTAATATATTAATAAATAAATACATTGTTTAAAAAATGAGAAAAAAAATATGAACTTTTAATATTTTATTTAGGAATGAAAAATACCATTTCATAATGCCTAAAAATTATAATTTATAAATAATTTATAAACCATAATTAAAAATACAAAAAACAAATTGTACACATGATATATCTTATGGTTTACATTCAATTATAAAATATTATTTATACTAGGGAGAGGAATCCCCACCACTAAACCATATTCTATTATATCTAATTACAACATAGATTGCAACTCATATTACTATCCATGATTAGAAATATCTTATAACTCCAATAATATTTTATGATTGGGGAGATACTGTACGTACTATACACATACCTATTTTTAATAAATCATGGATCTAATCATATTAAATGATGTAAAATATCATTTGATATGATTTAGTTCAAAAACTCAAATTTCTAATATATCATAAATTATAATATAATCTTGTCGAATGTTATGATAGTGAAAAAAAGGATTCTATGTACCATATTATATGATATCACTACAAATCAAATTATGATAAATAACTCTTCAAAAGGCATGGAATTAAATTTGTTTAATCCTTGAAAAAACATTCTACAATACCATTTATGGGGTTTAGGGGTTCATCCAATGGTATTCAGGAACATAAATAAATCCATATATTTCCAAATCTATCTTCAATAGATTAAATGTAAAATGTTTACAATGAACAACATACCAGTATTATGGTTTTATAATCATCTATCTCTCTCTGGAGTTGCTTAATGATTACCATGGGAGTAACAAACAACATGTTCCTATATCCAAGAGATTACATTAGCCAAAGGATCATGGTTCATATCCTTATAATTCCTAGCACATCCAAAGGGTGATATCTTCTCTATAGTAGCAATGAATGATATATCATGAGAAGTGAGTTTTCCAAAAAAAACATTTGGATGAAATTTATGATCACTTCCACCACCAACAAGGGAACCCATAAACTCTTATATCACAGGGTTAAAGTTCTATGGAATAAGACAAATCACCTGGTGAATGTGTTTGGGTGGAACCACAAGTTTTAGGAAGCATTATGGGAATTAGAAGAGGAAATGAAATAGAAATACCCTCAACTATTTTAATTTATGAAAATTTTTTGTGTGAAATTTTGGAGGGGGGTGGGTGAATATAACTACCCAAACTTTTGTAAATTAAATTACCTTTATGAATTAATAGATTCATTAATAATTAATGTTGTTATTGAAAATACGTATGCTAATTTGGTTATTTTTGACCATTATATCTTATATCATATTGAATTTAAAATACCGTTAAGAACAATAACCAATGATAGTATAATTTTTATACATGAATCATATGATTAGAGTATAATAAGGGTTATAATAAATTCTACTTTTTATGATAATAGTATGAAATGAACACAAATAATATGATCATACCATATGAAGCCAATTTATTTTTATAAAAGGTTGAGGCACCAAGGCCCCTTTACTGAATATAAAAGTTAGAAAGCAGATGAAATGATAAATCATTAGAAAACAATCCACAAAAAGTACATCAATGCATTTGAGAACGAGTGCTCATACTATGATGCAAGAGTTGACCACCCCTGCCACGAGGATTTCGTCCTCTTCTCAAAAATTTGGCTTGCGTCCAAGGTCCACTGCCATCATCTGGGATCTTAGCAGTCTCAACAGCTTGCTCAGTTTTATATCTAGACCCACCATCATTTGATTTTCCATCATCGTCACTACTAGCAGACGTAAGTAATTCAAATGAGTATAGATTGAGCAGCCTGCATGTGCTCGATAGCATGGAACATTGGAATCTTGGGAAATATTCCAAGATTCCAAAACTACCATGATCAGCAACCTTATAATCTTGTACTGTTATCATTTGATTGGAGGGAATGATCGCCTTCTCAGAAGCCACATTTAGTAGGGATGGGGCTGCCATAACAAATGCAGGAGGGGTACCAACATGAGCAGAAGGCCCATGCCCCTTAGCAGATGTTTGAAAATTGGAACTAGCACCTGGAAAAGATGCCACAGTAGGGGAAAATACAGCCTGAGCAATCTATCCATGCACCTTAGCAGGTGTTTCAGAAAGGCAACCAACATTTTGAGAAGATGTACCGATTGGTTAGAATATAGAATGAGCAGCCTACCTGTGCTCTATAGCAGGTGCATCCAAACTGCATCCAGAAGTTTGATGCAATGCTGGGAGAGGCTGTATATCCATAGTCTCTTCACAACTGCGAGTTGAAGTTGGGGTTTCCTTGTAGGTTACTTTCTTAGGGTGATTGAGTCCACTCCCAAAATTTTCTTTATAATGACTATCCTTCTTAGAGGTACCTGCAAATCCATCAACCTTATTAGCAGGAGCAGATCTGCAATGTTCATGTAAGTGAGTCCTTGTTCCAAACTTAGAAGAAGTAGCAGCGTCTGCCTTAGCCTTACCAGTGCAATTTTTTGAAGAAATCATGATCTCTTCTTTCCAAAAACATTGGTCAATAGTAGATTGAGCTTCTAACTCAATTTCATATTGACTATCTACTGAATTATCCTCAACTATATCTTCATCAATTCCTCTAGATAGAACATCTTTAAAAGAAACTCCAACCTCAATCAGGTGTTCATCAACTAGTTCTGCCCATGATTGGGTTTTAGCATGAACCTATATGTTGTCTATCAATGGGCCATTAGGGTGAAAAACATTGACATTATTTGTAGGTTCAATTGTTTCTTTAACAACATCCAGTGTATCAATTCCTTTAGGATCATTAACATTATTCTCAGTAGGGGGAAAATGGGTGGATTACTATCAATCATGACCTTCTTTCTACATAACTGAGACTCATGGACTTTGAGATTAAAATTTGAACAAATTAAATGTCTCCTGCAAGTAGAAATGTCATGCCCAATTGTTTTACAAGAAGCACAAAACATAGGGATTTTATCAAACTCAATGCGAAGGTTGATCTCATCATGTGGAATAGGGAGAACCACTCTATCAATTAGGGTACAACTTAAATCCATTTCAACTAAAACTCTTGCATAGTGACCAAAAGAGACTGATTCAGTAGCACTATCAAGTCTAATCGGTGTACCTATCACCGAAGCTTTGTCAAACAATATATATGGGTGCCATAAGACCCAATTAAGGTTATGAATTTTGATCCATATGTGGGCACAAGTATCCCTAAAGTCATTAATGTTAAATTTCATACTCCATTCATGGAGCTGCAAAATTATGGGATAGAGGTTGATAGAAACAGCACTCAATGCTTGCTATTTGATTTCCGCAGACGGAAATAACAGATGGAAAAAACCACGTCCTAAAAAATGCATTTCAAATCCAAAAAACCTCAAATGAAACCTAGGCAAGGAACCAGATCAATAATTTTCCAGGGTTTCACACCTTTTGAAAAGAATATTCGAGCAATAACTTAGTGTTTTCATAAATCCAATCTTTCGGATGCAGCATCATTTGATGCAGAAACATGGGATAACAAACCTTTCCTAATGATCCTTTGAGAAGTGCGGTTACTAATTGCTCCAAAAGAAGCACCCGGGAATCCCCTGAAGTACAAAAACATTTTAAATCTCCATCCACAGACCCTTTGATCTTCTTTGGAGATGGCAGACCTTACCGATTCACGACTAGATTCGAGGATTAAGAGTATAAATTCAGTAACTAGGGTTTTCCCTTGACCAAGAACAAGCATAGATTTAGTAACTAAATCACAAATAGAACAATTTATAAGATAAGTTCAAGATCATCAAGATCATGACCCAAACCATGTTCTCCTAACCACCACAAGAAAAACTCCCCATCACACACTTTAACCTTTTGGAATTCATTGGTTTAAGAATGGTTGTTGTATCTAGATCATGAAAATATAAATTTTCATATATTATTTTTAATGAAATAATAAAAATATTTATTAATTTTTAATATTACATTTTAAATGGTTATATAATGAGTTTGATAAAAAATATATTTTTGATAAAATAAATTTAAAATTATATTTTTTAGAAATATATAGTTCCAATCAAGACACTCTTTTTTTTAATTCAATAATTTTCGAAATAAATGATATTTTCATAAAATAGTATTATTAAAAATATATTTATTAAATATAAATGGTAATATAATTCAATAAAATCAAATGTAATGTTTAGAAGGATCATAAAACTGTTAGTATAAAAAAAGTTGTATTTTTCTATAAATGGGTTTTATTTAAAAGTGTAAATTATCATATTTAGATAACTATTTTGATAAAATAAATATTATTTTTAGAACCATTCTATTAGAATTATCCAATGGAGAGTTATTTATAATTTCTTGATACATTCGACTGTTTCAGTAAAAACTAAATATGATATAAATATAAGTTATGTATTATGACATCATAGAAGACCAAAAATTATTTAATAAATAAAATATGTAGTACACATGACCAAAAATATGTTTCCCATTTAAAATAATTATTATTTTAAGTAATTTTTTTAATTTTATAAACCATTAATGAATCCTAAAACCCTAATTATATTTTATGGTTCTTGTAGTTCCCTAGGATAGATTGACCACTGGGGGGTGAATAAGTGATGTAAATTTTATAAAATATTTTATTTTAATTCAACCTCTCGAACTTGATAAAGTTATATATACACTCATTGATATCCCACAGTCTCAGTTTGTTTGTAGAAATAATAAATGAGATCACAACACATATTTTTTAAGGTTGGATTTGAAGCCTCATTTATTATTAAAGCAAAGACCTCTTTCTGACTGGGTAGATGGAGACCCATTACATAGCCTGAAGGCCCAAGACCAAGTGGTATCTATACAAGTCTCAAAATACCATTTTTCCCCAAATAGCCTTTTGGTGAATAATAATACTATAGTACCCAGGATTCTATAGTACCTACTACAGGATCACCACCATTACAGTTTCTGCTACAGTACCCTCTGCCGCTATAGTGTCACAACTGCTACAGTTCTGCCACTGCTACAATACTACTATAGTACCCATACTACAGTTCTACTACAGTACCCACAAGGACTCCTCCTCTTCCCATATTTGTTCTAGTTTCTTTTTGATTCCATGCATAGAGCACAACACATAATATTTACATGGTTCAGTTCAAAGACCTACTCCTTGTAGTGTTTATTATTCTCCCTAAAACAGATTATCCACTATAATATTTTAATCATTTACAATTTATGATAAAGAGTAAAATTATATCTACCCTAAATCCATATAGGAGGTTCTTTATACTGCATCCCACATTGTAACTAGATTTCACACTAGCTAACTCCAGAATCCTCACTAGAGACTTCTCTTCCAAAGTCACACAAGAGACTTCCTACTCCTAACTCCCACTGAAATGCTTCCTCTTTTATTCGAAGATTGATCCATTGTATGTTGATCTATTGATGTTCCTCCATGATCTTTTTTGGATCACACCTTCCCATTTACCCGTTTGAGTATCTTTGTAGTCTTATGGTCTTTCAAAAATAACTTTGATTACCGGTACATGATCAATTTCCATAATGTAAAAAATGTCCAGTCTGTGATTCCTTTTTTTATGATGAAGTCTCGACCTCAATGAATGTGTGAAAGCAGCACACGAAAATTGTTTAAGAATATATATCATGAAGTAAAATATTATAGAATCTCAACTCATTGGCAACTTCGTTATAATCTATTCTAATATACTTTCCGAATTCAGTCTCAAAATAACTATATGTTGTTCATGAAAAGGGTATCACATATGCCTTGTTAAATATTATTTCATGGAATAATAAATTTCTAAACCCATGAACATAAGAATTCATAATTTATTATTTTATGTGAATACTCAACTTAATTCTTTAACATTATAATATTTCAAGCACCAATTGATCTTTTTAATAGATTTTTATTTTAAAACACTTTATGTTTCTCAAAGAGGATATGGGGGTGCATGAAATGCATGCATATCAAGGAACACATTATTTCAATGCAAGGTTATTACACTCCAAACTATATCATTAGAAGTGCATGATCTATATCATTAGGATTAATATTTAGGTTGTGAAATTCCTTAAAATCTAGAGTATTATTTTCTCCCAATGTCAATCTATCCATTTTGTAAAGTCGTCTGAGTACATGAGGTATCAATTAGTTTTATTTTAATTTTAAATACCTCCCACTGATTTGGGAGAATCCCCATATAGTTTTATGGATCATGTCCAATTTTTTCACATCTTATACACAATTCAATTTCTTTGTGTGGAATGGATTTTGTGACCTAAATTTATGTAGAAACATTATTTTGATTAGATTAATAAATATTTTCACCTTCCTCTAATTGTTTATCAAATTACAATTAATTTGGATAGTTAGCTAAGAACACTTTCATGAAATTCACTATATTATCAGAATCATCACATGAAATACCACTATTTTTCTATTATAGACTCCTCCCATTATTATCATAGGGAATGTATCTTGGTATTATTTCTATGAATTTTTGAACTTTGTGACCCTTCTGATTAAATCTTCCCCCAACTTATTTTAGTCCTTCAAATCCTTTTTTTGTGGCATCTTGGATGAATTTTTGGTCACATCATTATTTCCATGAATGTATGTTCTCATTTTTTATCATTAATCCCCATTGATTCATGCTTGTTTTTTTGAAATATTATGTTATACTAGAAAGATTAGACTTTGTGGCTATATTTCTCACAATTCCAAAAAAACACTAAACCTAGATCTTCCACTTTGATATTTATTTTTTCTAGACACCTTAGGTTTTTTTACTTCTTCAAATTTAGATTTATTTTTCTATAGGGGTAGTGATTTTCTTGACTCATTTGTTTCCCCCTTTGATATAGGAGAGGATATCTCATTTTAATTATTATTGATAGTTGGATTAATAGTATTTTTTTCCTCATATGAAGACCGAATTGGATCCCTATTTTATTACATGAATTATCTTTTTTTGCGGTCTTCTCTTCATATTATTAGTTAATTTTTTCATTATTGGTACATAACATAACTTATCATAGTATTTACCACTTCAGTTACCATATTCACATAAATATTCCAAGAATTTCAATGTATTATTTTTAGATAGATTCATTTTTGTTATTTTTCTTTGTTATAACTAGTATTATATTTCTATAACTTTGATCTCCATAAATATAGGCCTTCCTTTATTTTCCTAAATTTTCATGTTATGGAAACTTTATAAAGCTTCATGCCTAAATTTACAAAAACATAAAAAATAACCTATGAACCTTCTTCTCTTCTTTTTAATGTGGTGTATTTAACAATTTTATTCACCATCCATACCTTTCTAGAGTTTTTTAAAAACAAATTCCAGTCTTTGAAACATCATTAGTAAATAAAAAAAATTCAAGGTCATGGGATACCTTCTTAATGGAGGATGATTCCATTTGATTAGTGGATGGTCTAATATTATTTATGGAATTATGATCCTCATAAAAAACATTGGTTTTAGGATATATTATTTAATTTATTTGGGAAGTTCTATCTTGTGGTGATTCCTGCTTTTTCAATATCTCGTATAGATTTAAACACTTCATGTTGAGGGAGTTACTCTCATCCTCAACTAATCACATCTTAGATTTCCAATATTCCTTCACCTTAATTATTTTTTCTTTTTTCATGATTCATGTGTTACATACTGACCACAGAAGCTAGGACTCAGTGCATTATTTTAATAAATTTTCATGATTACAAGGAATCAAGTCCCAAAAGACCGATCAGTTTAGTAGTCTTAGAAAATAGATTACAAACATGAATGTTACATTAATCTTTCTAACATAAAACATAGAATAAATAATTCTTTTATAACTAAATTATTCCCTTATATTAACCCCTCGTGTCAATCATAATACACTTCTTAGAATCCAGGTAAAATAAAACATTAGAAATGGGTGACCTTAGATGGTCAGTATGGTTAAATAATTTAGTAGAAGCTATAAACATTTAAGGAAAGATGTATAATACAAATAGCATACTTTTAGACATATAAATTAAAATAATATGGAAAAAATGAATCAAATATTACCATATAAACAAGAACGTTGATATTTTACTAGTCGAATAATCACATGTCATAACTAATCTGGGAATTCATAATACCAGACATCATAACCAATACGTCGAGGTCATGTACCAAGAATATTAAAAAATATTCTATCATGTCCTTGTGCCAAGAAACTAGTTTGTCTCATGAGACCTACTGATGAATTGAGGTGATATAGTGGGACCCACTTATCACTTACTATGTCCAATGCATTCCTCTTATGAAAAGGGTAAAACATGAAATACACTCTTGTATAAAAACTATCATATGAAATGTTAATACTTTAACCATAAACCATAAATGGTATAAAAATAAAACATCCATAGTCAAACATATCAAAAAACATTCAATAAAATTTGGAATATTTTATCATAATAAATCAACCTCAATCAAGCATAAAATCCAACAAAGGATGTTGACATAGATGAAAATAAATTAATAAATTCCTTAATACTCTTTGAAAGAAATATCCCTTTTTTAATTTGAAATTGCTTAAATTTTTCACAATTATAAAATAAAAAAATTCCTTAGAAAATAACATTTTAGGATTGTATGGGAAGCTTCCTAATGCTAAAGTGTCATAACGATGGAAAATAGCCACTGACGCCATATAAGTTAAAAACATTCTTTTCTTAATTTGTCAAAATGATCATAAAGTAAATCGTTTGGAAAGATATGGAAAGATTCCTTTCAAAATGTTTTATAAAAATTAAAACATGGGTAAAAATTTCTTTAAAAAAATTTCGATGAAATTTTGAAATACCTTTAATAAATCATGGACATGGATGATAATGTTGTCCCAGTAGATACTTATGCATAACAATCTCATATAATAAAGAGATTGTAAAATTAACCCTTACCATAGGTCTGATACTCTCTATATGTGTCTGAAACTCATGTATAATGTTTCTAAAAATATTATTAACTTATATCAGAATCATAATAATATTTATTATATCATATTAGGATTATTTTATGAATTTATATTACGTATTTATTAATAATTTCCATGTTAAAGAAGCATTTCAAGTAATAATTGCTTTCTTTGTCATACATGTTTTGACATGTTATTTTTTATTGTATTACTTAGATAATAATTTAATTAATTATAGAATGTAAAATATGATTTATATGTCATATATATTATTTATATAAATATATATAATAGATAGATAAATAAAATGGAGGACACCATTCATAGAGACTGTAGGCCGTACGTATGCATCAACACTGTTTCCATTTTCTTATAGTATTGAATGGAAGTAAGTGAATGAAATATATATATATATATATATATATATCATCACAATATCATTATTATGTCATATATTTCATACATATTAATAATATTTTATCTTATAATCAATCTTGGATAGTGAACATGGAAGATGAGTCTCATCGCGTCGTGGAGACGATAAGTCGTGCGTACGTATGAGGGATGATATCATTTAAATAATGGTAAAATGGTATGTAATTGGATGGAATGTGAATATAATGTTATTTTTATCATTTACATCCATTATATTCGTTGTTATACTCCATAGAAAAATAGTTTACATAAAAAAATATACACTATGACGTAGAGGCGGTAAGCCACACGTACGCACGCATGATGATATATTTTTTCATAGGATGGGTAAAAGAAAGAATATGGTTATCCCATAATTATAATAATATCTTATAATTTAGAAGGTAATGGATTTATTATTTCATTATGGAAACAACAAAGGAGGAGGAAGTAGAATAATAAAAGAACTTTGAAAGAGGTGATAAAATAATTACATATTTTTAGGTGTCCTCTTTTGATTTGCACAAAAGGACTCCTTAGGATGGATTTATACCCAATGTGTAGCCTCTAGAATGATATTAGGGATTTCGGGAGAGGAAATTTTTAGGGTTTGGCCGAGACAAATGGAATTGGAGGTGTGAATTAAAGAGAAGCAGAAATGGCCTTTTAAAAGAGAGGTAAGGGGCACTTTAGGAAAATCTTGAAATATTAATTTATTTTATTTATTTTATTTTTATTAATGGATCCAAAGTTATTTATTTCTGGGATAATATGCGTATGGGTATAAATACTCTCATACAAATATTTTTAGACAGGTTTAGTTCATGAAATTAACCATATCTTTTGGGATTAACCCTTAGTTAAAAAGTTTAACACTTACCGTGTCTTTTTATATTTCTATACTATAGGGTTAATTTAGTTATTATAAAATTCCAAGATAAACTAAAGTGAAAAATTAGTGAAAATATTAATATTATATAATTCATTTTGCCTAATCGTACATTTTTTAGGTTTTTTATATCATTTAATAAAATAGTATTGGTTTTAAAAATAATTTATGTCAATTTGTACACAATTTAGTAATTTAATCTTGATAAAGTAATAAGAAATTTATTTATTATAAAAAATGAATTAAATCATCCCGCACATTTCAATGTCTTATATAAAATTCGTGTATAGCATCAAAATGTTAAAATTACCTTTATTTTAATATTTATAAATTAATTTATTTGAATCCTTCATTAATAAGGTAATAACAAAATCATCATTGTGTCATAAATAAAAATATTTATATAATTTCTAAAAATTATAAATATAATACCATAATGTAGTAAATATTTTTATCTTTCTAATTAATTTTTATTGTCAAATATATCAGTCATATAAATAAATATTAAAAATGATTTAGTAAAAGATTCACGTTTATGTTCTAATTATCTTTACTTTAAATTAATTATTATAAAATGTCATTATCACACCCAAGTGGCCCAATGAGGTCCTACAATCTTTATAAGGATGACCATGATCAGAAATATCTCATAAAATAGTATTATGACATGTGGTATGGTAGTTTAATATTATTACAATATTATTTTTTACCCTTATTTACCTGATTTACCCTTTAACCATGGTAAATAAAAATAATTACTAGTTATTATTCATAATGTCAAAAAATAAAAGGTACCTATTTACAAAATTTTTACCATCTGATTCCAAATATTGAATCCTTATTTTCATATCCAAAACAATGAATTGGTAGAAATAAATTTTAAATTAATTCACATTAGCAATACCAGAAAGTGGGGTTTTAAGAAGTAAAAACTATCCAAAGATTGATATGTGTTTATATTCAATTTAAAAGTGAAATTACTTCCAGTGACCTAAATTATATTAAATGATAAAAATATAAAATAATTATACTATAAAACCACTCAAATTTATAATTTATCAATATAAATTATTCAGATTAAAAAAGTTATTTTCAATTAAAATTTAGTATTTTTAACTATTCATCAAAATATGAAAGTTAACAGAAAAGAAAAAAAATTATCCAAACTAAAATTTTACATACCGATTCTAAATAAAGGTTTTATTTCATAAAATTGAATATATTAAAGTGTCAAATATTGGATATCATATGGATTCTCCATTAAAAGGCTGAAAAACTATTTTTTATTACTTATTTTATCTGAAAAATTAAAATTATCCTTATATTATGTTTAATAAACACATAATATGAAAGGTAAAATTATTTGGGATATGTATAAAATTAAAAATGTGGTTAATACTATTCATAACTACATTTTAAATGGCTATTTTGGTAAATCGTGGTGTGCTCGAACTCGTCGTTGCATATAACATAGGCTACTGAATTATTTAAAAAGATGTGTACCATAGAAGATTGGGGTGTTACATTATACCATACTTCATTAAATAGGGTCCTATCAATTTTTGAATTTTGGTTTAGTAACTATGGTTTGATTAATCAAATCCCTTTTATTGCAACCCCACATCGGAAAAATGAATGATAAAACTTCAACTTTTAAATAATGAAAGGGAAGTAAGATGGTTACTAAAAATAACACATTCTAGGGTTACATATAAGAAAAAATTGACATGAAATAAAATATAACCATCAAGTGGTCATGGATGATGATAGAGAACATTATTTGGAGAATGCTAACAACCAGAAAGCTATAAATCTACGATGATCTAAGGGACTATTTGATTCATCACTAAAAAAGTAATAAAATTTTTTTTGGTTTTATGATCATTTCTAGTGTTTTGTAGAATCAATTTACTTCATTGACTACGAGAATACCTAATTGATATATATATTTTCATCCTTTAACTAATCCCTACCACAAACTCATATTTCTCTTCAAAAGATAAAACACAAAAATATTTTTTTATCTTAATCATATATGTTTAAAAATATAATCATATACCATTTACATGAAGAAAACTATGTTATAATAATCATGGAAATTTTTTAGGCTAGCAGTAGGTAATAAAACTTTATCACACTTTAGTTAACGGTTTGAGTTCTGTAGGCTTGTCTGACGAGATGAGTTATCACCTGACCTGCAGGTTTTTCTTTTTCTAAAACTGTAGCATTATAAAATTATAAAAATAACATTAAGAAATTTTTTAACCTTAAACAATACTATCCAATGTTAAACTTAATCCATTACAATGTTTAGAGTTATCCAAAATACTTTTGTGTAAAATCTTTCTAAAAGGTATGTAAATTTCAAAAATTAATTGTAACATCAGATTCCCCAAACAAAGAAACATTTCTTATACTGAATATATGACTACCTTTATTATATTAAATCCTTAATGAAAAAATATGTAATGAAATACAACCAGAATATAAATCTTGAATCCAAAAATAAAAATACATTAATTATTCCACATTGACAATAGTAACATCATAAGCTTTACCTTGATCCATTTTTTTTCTGATCTACATTTCCATGATGATTTGGACAATCATTTGCATAATATCCCATATCTTTTCAATAATAACATTTTACAACTTCTTTATTTCCCTTAAAATCACAAGCTCGATGACATTTTTCTCCACATTTTTAATAAACTCCCATTACTTTTAGGCAAGCACTAGGGTGTTTTTCCAACAATTATCACATAAGGGAAAGTACTTCATTCCATTTTTCCCTTTACCTATATCTTTCTCCACTATTCTCTTCTGATATTTCATTACATGTATGTTATAATACATAGATAATTCCTTTTCCATCTTGATAGCACACAAGACTATATCTTTGTATGATCAGAATGATTATTTGACCAATGCTCATCAGAGGAATGGTTTTAACCCATCATAGAATCGATCAATATTACTTCGTGGGTTACGTATGCAGTCCGTAGTGTGCCTTGATAACCTCATGAAATTAGCCTCATACATTTCAACATTCTTATCTCCTTTTTGTCTCAGACACAAAAATTTCATTTCCATATCAGTTCATTGTTCAGGAGGAAAATATTTTTCTTGAAAAAGTTTATTAAACTACCTCCATTCCATATTTTCTACTTTATCCTCCTCTTTCATGTTTTGAATCAATGACCACCATTGATCTGCATCTCTTGAAAGATGATATACTACCATAAAAACTTTTTCCCTTTCGTTGCTCCCCAAAGAAAGAAATATTTTCTCTAAGGAACTTATACACTGCTCATCTACAAAAGATTTGTAGTCTAATTGAATGTCGCAAGTTGTTGTCTCATGAAGTGGTCTAACATTGATCTGCCACATTATGGATCATGATGTTCCATATAGGTAAGTTTATTATTCATAACCTGAGTTAGCTATCCGAATATGGTTATAAGATGTTTAGTACCGTTTGTTTTACCATCTCCACTATCATTATCTTGCATAGGAGGAAAATCCTTACATGTAATACATGCATTGATACAATTTCCATTTCTTCCACTAGGCACTATTTCTAAACAATGGCATACACTAGATTAGGTTATGAATCATAATGAATAATTCCAAACTAGTAAAATACTAAACATAAATTGAAAAATTTATTCATATGTAATCCATAATCATAAATATGGTACCTTTGAGGCTGTATTTACTCATAAATCCTTTATAATAGTTTGTAAATAAAATATGAATTATCCCAAGAATATACCCCAGTAGTGTCAAACATGGTGCGTAGTAAAGACTGTTTTTGTTTACCAGGTTACCCCAAGTCAAGTTTGTAAAACCTTATCGGAGTTTTCACATCTAGGTACATCTTTTATAGAACCACATCCACTTAAATTATCTAGAGAAAGATGTATTTTCTAAGAATACCCACATAATCTATATTTTAAAATTCTAGGATTCTCTTTAATACTTATACTCAAATTCTATCTTAGGGTTATTATGCCTAATTTAAGTTTTCTAAAAATATTTACAAGGTTTTTAATCTAAATTTCCTTTGATACCAACTGTAATGACCCATCCCTAGAAGCCCAGAGCTGCTGCATTATTTTAATACATTGGTGTTGATGCTGCATTTTGTATAGGGCCATGAGTGGGCTCTTTTAATAAACCGAAGGCATGTTGATAATGAATGGATTATTACTTGATGATAGATGGAGTTGCATGCAAGATTCCATATGGTGCACAAACACTTTCATGCCCAACGTGATGCAAAATGAAGGTGTGAGTGATGATGGCCCTATAACCCACCAAGGCCCTAATGCGAAAGCAGAATAGTGGGTGTGAAAATTTCATGTAGGCACACAGACCCTTGTGTTCCCAATGCGATGTCGAATGGACTTTTCACACCCCAAATATTGCATGTCACCACCAAATATTTTGGCTATAAATATAAGTGTAACTCTTGCCCTTTAGGGAAGGTTATGAAAGACAAATTGATGCTCTACTATGAAAATGATACCTCTTCTGTGACTGTGCGAAAAAAATACTGAAATCAAGGTATTGGATCTTGTGTGATAGGTCTCTGAGGGGTCATCATTCTTTTAGACCCACTTGGTCGTGATTTATAACCATATCCTTTTATCCAAAGTCATTTTCACACAAAAGATCACTCTTGTGTGCATGTTTCTCTGTGAATAGAAATCGTTTTACGCGCATCAATTCGTTTTATGCACAACTAGCCCATCTTGTGTGCAGCCTCTCATCTTGTGTGCTCCCCTCCTCATGGGTTCCATGTTTCTTCCTCACCCTAAGGAACCATGGCTGAGCCCCTCTTATGCGCGACACCCTTTTCATACACATTTTTCTCCCGTAAGATCCTCTGGGTTGGTATGAAGTGATTTCATGGTCCCTTGGAAGGTGCTTCATGTTGTGTTTCTTAGCCTTATGCTTCTTCACATAAACATGCTAACAACTATTTCTTCTTCTAATAGCCACACTAATGTGGGACCCTTAGTGGATAAATCCACAAAACCACCTCGTTACAACATTTCCGATGCCTTCCCTTACCCAAGGATGGGTGGGTATCAGTTATGTAAGTCCTAGGGGTGCGAAGTGAACCTTCGTCATCATTGCTGCACGATGTTAAACTTCCAAGCACCATTTTCCTCAGCACATGACATTAAATTTTTTCCTCTCCCCATGCATTATATATGGGGTTCCCTACCTCAAACATTCTCCACACCTTCTTGTCTCCACTTGAGGGAGATATTACTCACATATAATGAGATCCACTTTGTTGGAGTGACATCTGTCCGCATGGAGGGGAAACCATACTAGTGTAATCCTCTAGCATTTCTTGTGGGAGGTAGCATCCATGCTCCTCCTATCTTCATTTGTGACAAAGACTATAAGAGATATGGGAACTGGGACCTTCGTTACCCAATTCCTCTCCCTCTAGGCTTTGTCTCCATCGAGCCTCCATCCTATAGTAAGTCCCAATATCCATCTCCCAAGGCCGCTAACAACGCATAAGACCATGTCTCCTCTTTTATCCACTAACCATGTGTAATCCCCACTCTACTTTCCATAGACACACCTTTTGTGATGTTATCATATGGTCTTTACTGCCTCTTGTTTCTCACACTGATCATGACGCACATGGTCTTAGAGTAAGAATTGACCATGGAATCCTTCCTGGTCCACCTTAGCATGTAAGCCCTAAACCATACCAAAGTATGTGGACTTTTATCCTTGTCTCCTAGGAAAGGTACACAAAAAGCCTCTCTGAGGTTCAATCCCAACACCTACCTACCCCAACCACTTCACGTCATTTCACCATCATCCCGCATGACATAATACTGTATCCCTCATACCGAACTACGTGGACTTTGATCCTTGTCTCCTAGGCAAGGTACATAGGAAGCCTCACTGAGGTTCAAGCCCAACACCCATATGTACTGACCATTCTCCATTGGTCCACCCCCATCCTACATACATTATAATGTATTCCCCCATTTTGTCTCACATGACGTTAAACTGTATGCTACCGAAATTCATGGGATTTGATCCTTGTCCCCAAGAGAGGGTACATAGGAAACCTCGCTGAGGTTCAACCCCAAACAGTGGAATGCCATTGGAACCCCAACCAGCGGTAAGATGTTGGCGCCCCAACAAGTGGTAAGTCTTTGGAACCCCAACCAAAAGTATGTCATTGGAGCCCCAACTATCAGTAATATGTTAGAACCCCAACAAGTGCCAAGCCATTGGAACCACAATCAGCAGTAATCCATTGTAGTCTGTAATTGACGGTAATCTGTTGTAGTCCCCTTTGTTAGGACCCACATATCTGGTACTCCCCTTGGGCATCAGAACAAATCAAGCTGCAAACCATGCACAAGCCCCCAGTATATTTTCTGGTCATTGTCCTATGTGTACACACAGATTTTATACCCCCATCCTGATCTATGTGAACTTTGACTCCCTACCACAGGTATACATAGGAAGCCTCCCTGAGGTTCAATCTCATCACTCATGTCCCATTATGGTCTCTCCATCAAGCCTATGTGTTTTGGGAAGGTCATTCCCCACCCCAAAGGTTCTACTTCCTCCGGATCCTATCCATGCATCCAATCTCAGGGGATGACTCCTCATGTGTCCCTTTGCCCCACAGAACTATGTGGAGTTTGATTCCCCACCACTAGGATATGTAGTAGGTCTCTTCGAGGCTTAAACCCAACATCACTTTCATCCTCACATTAGTTACATATCATTATTCATCCACTCTCAACCATCCATATCCATCCCGATTCTTACCCGGGCCGCCAAATCTTAGTGAGATCATGTAACCCACTTTCTCAGTACTCCTAGAAACAATCGGGTAAAGAACCACGTGTTAGCACCATCATCAGTGTTCCCTCCTAGGGTTGCACCCATCTGATCCACTCCTATTAGTGTTCCAATCCATCTAATCCGTCTACACTATACGTTAAACTCGCGGCATAACTTGTGTTAAACATGGTAAGTTGAGGAAAACATCAGAGAAATTCCTATGGAATATAATTCCCTATACTCAATGTGGGATGCCTCTGGATTCCCTACCCTCAAGAATCCCTATCAGGAAGGGACGAAACCCAATCACATCAGTGTTCCAATGTCCATACATGCCATCCATGTATAATGTGAATATCCCCCGATCGAAGATTGCTGCCCTGACTCAACCCCTTGAAAGGTCTAGACATAAGTAGTGTAATTAACAAGAGTCCATGAAGACATGGAACTGGGAAGACATTCATGAACAATGTCTAAATCATTATTGAAGTCTCGGACCAAGTGACGAGTTCCGAGGAGGAATCCACAAAAGGAGGAACCAACATTCCATCATCCCATTTCGATCAATGAGAAAACATACTTGAATAATAAATTGATGCTTCCCGCCTTTGGAAATCTGGATTGCAGGGAAACAGACATAACATACTCCAAAAGAATGGATGTGAACCCCAATGAAAGCTTTAGAAACAAAAATGGTGAACTCAACATGAAGTTCTTCTCCTAAATTTGGAGATTAGTTGTGTCTAGGACATCTATGGATTAGCATGTCATCGGATCTAGTTATCCAGCACCAGGTCCTGCTAAGCAAATGGTGGGCCAGGTGTGAAACTCACCAGAAATTGGGACAATTAAACATTGGACATCCCAGTCTATGACGTTGTAAGCAGGGATCCTTCTTACCATCCTTGGAAGATGAAATGGTGGTGGGGAACTGGACATCACTTTCCTTCTTTTAGAACTAATTGTTGAATATCTTTAATTCTCATGACCAATTCTGCTACGACAGAACACCGATTACCACACACCTATCAATACAGAGCCTGGGGAAACATCAACGTGACAGTCCCGCAAAACCCCATCACCTATGTGACAGACTCTACATCCATGTCGGTCAGGCTACCATGACACATCTCCCCATTTGAAATCATTCTGAGAATGGTGATTAATGACTTTGTTCAAAAATACGAGGAAGAGGGGATTATCCCAATGCGGGATATGGACCACCAGGACATAGAGGATTCTGTGCCTCATAGTCTTCACTACCCCAAGGGCTAAGAAGGGAACCAATGATCCCCACTTTAACCTACAATCGTTTCATGAGCCTCTCGCTAGAACGCTTTGATGACTCCCTCCCCTATACCAATGAGGTGAGGGATGTCCGAGATATCCCAACTATAGTATCGTCTTAGGGGCCACCAAGGAGGGCTCCCAATAAGCCGCATCTGTTCCACCACCCAGCCCCACCAAATGAGGATCAGGTGAGTTATACACTTGTTCCACCGACCCCAATCTGGTTAACCCAATGCCAGTGTTGGGAGCTAGCTAAAGAGGACACCGGCTAGAGGGAATCATCATCAATGACTACCATGGCTTGTGCCACTTCTAGCGCATACCATCAGTTATCCATTTATGCAGAGCAGGGGAACTCATACGACTAGACCAAATAAAGGCCCCAACAACCCCACGGGTAGGCTGGGTCAACTCTCCTGGTCACCGACACTAGTGGCACCTGTCGCGGGCCGACCCATGGTAATGAAATCCAGTACAAAGGTCCTCGTTGTACCATCACCAATTAGAGTGCAGGTCCCCCCCACTCCCATGCTTGGCATGGAGGTCTTACCCATTACACCATCAATCTGATCAAAGCTTCTCCCTATAGTATTAACACACAATATGAAATTCTCTTCCGCACCCATGGAATTAGGTATGGAGTTGTTCCTCATGTCACATTTCTTGGATGTGAGGATGATACCCATACAGTCAATCGATAGTGTGGGGCTATTCCCAAAGTCCTTACAACAACTGATAAAGGTCCTCCTCATACCAGCAATCTGGGAAGGAGAGTTTTGCCTCGCTTCATTAGCACCCCACACAGAGGTCTCCCCCATGTTCAGATCATTCAGTATGAGGACCTTCCTTGTACCATAGTTGCCAAAGTAAACAAGCATGGAGGCCCTACCCATACTCCCACCTCCTCCAGCGGAGGTCCTACCCACTCCATCACTTCACACAGAGACTCCCTCCATGCGCCAGCTAGCGAGCATTGAGGTCCTCCCTCTGTTCCCTTTGAAATTTTTCCAGGCGCTCCTCACATGCCAGCCCACCCAAGAGGAAGTCCTCTCTACCCTAGAATCAGCTCAGCTAAGGTTTCTTGTGACAAAAACCTACCCTATCCCGAAGGGCTGTCCCAATGTAGGAGGGCTGGTCATTGATTCCATAATAAGAATACTGAGATGTTTTAGACCGTGATTAAGCATGTATGCTTCTGAGATTCCAAGGTTGAATGTAATTAAGTAATGGAACCCCCACCTCGATCCCTTTTGTCATGGGACTGGGTAGGAATGAGGCATATCAGACTCATTCTTCCATAATGTGAGGTCTAATAGATTCCCTCCTCCCTCTGCAGATACATCTAGGAAAAAGATCTAGCCTCCTTCTAGGACCTGGTCGTGCAATCCCCCTATCATCATTAGGATCATTCTCTACCTCATCTAGAAACCACACATAATTATTATGGGGAACAATGGGGGATGAAAAATTGCATGGAACACCATTAGTAACTCTCAAACTTGTGCCAAAATCTATGGTCGCTAGTCCATCTTACCAGGATGTGGTGGCTCGGTTGTTTCATTCAATGTCGGACAACCCACGATGTGGCGTCCTGTCAACTCGTTCTCTATATTCTACACTGGCTACTCTACTATCTCAGGGGTTTTCTTTAGTTCCCTTACCGGTCCCACACCCTCCCCCAATCGACCAATGGGGAAACCAAGGGCCTGATCCCGAGTCTAAGTGGCGATGTTTTTTGGACATCCTTGTAGTGGATCATTTCCATGAGATGTTCTGGATAATCTCAACCACGAACATCAGTGTGCCAAAATTTCTTACCCCAAAGAAAGTCGTATGTTTTTACTGAACCTTATGGGCGATGTACTTCTATCTCTGTTATCAGCAAGTGGCTTACCAAATGATTTAGGCATACTTTGATGATATTGATCAGCAATGCCACATGGTCGACTTAGCTGCACTCCCTATGGACAAAAGCCCAGAGTTTCCTGGTTTCCATCAAAAACTCTAACAATGATTCATTCATATCATTAAATTGATCCAGGGAATTATCATGGAGGATCCCCCCCACATGTTCAGGTCCATGGTTGGGGGAAGTATGCTTCCCTCCATTTAAGTTCTATCTGGCACCAGCCCAACTTGCCAGGTGATATTGAGGATATGCCCCTAGGTAGAGTCACAGTTAATATGGTCGAACTGTCAAAGGTAGATAATGAAAAAAACTACTTGGAGAGAACTAACCTTCTAGGGGAGTGCCACACCTATTGGATCCACTAGAAAGGGTTACTTTCCAGTAAAGAAATCTAATGGGTCTTCTTGTGCCCAATGAGTCATTAGTCCTTATCTGGAATCCCAATAAGGGAAAAAAGAATATTGGGTCCATCAAAACCTATGACACGTCTGGATCAATGAAGAAGAAGGAAGATGATCCCAAAAGGCCACACTATGTCAACAACTCATGGAGCACAAGAAGATGGTCTATGACCTCTTTGCTGAATGCAATGATAAGTGGAAACTAGACTACGATGATCCTAGGTCGGGGAAGTAGGGGCAGGTAAAACTTCCCCCTAACGAGTTGCCTCTAGGTAACCCTAACCATCATTCCCACATAGATAGGGTAGAAGCCAAAGCTTATGGAAAGAGTGCATGATATGTATCACCAACTGCACCTGAATGGTGTGATAATATTCAAGACCCAACTCAGGTTCCCCCAACCACTCTATAGGTCATCCCACCAGCTGTTGGGCCTATTTATCATGTTGAAGACCATACCAATTCACTAGTGGTCTGGAATAGTCATCATGATAGGAACCCCTACCCATATGATCTAATAGTGGCACTCATTGACCGTCACAAGAATTTAGAAACTCTACAGGTGGAAATCTCGCTTGATGGTAATCCATATCCGGTATGGGTAGATGATATGCCCGCACCCCCAAGTTTTATAAACCCTACCTTTTCCTCTTTGAATGGTACGTGCGATCCTCTACAACATTTTTCCCATTTCATCTCAAGGTGAGGACCTATGCTGGGAACTCCAACACAGAAAGAGGCTGCCAAACTACAGTGTTTCGTATAGACATTGGAAGGGCATGCATTTTTATGGTACAACCATCTACCCATTGTGTCAGTCTTCGCCTGGGAAGAACTCAGTAGATAGTTTCAGTACATGTTCATCTCTACCACCCAGAAGAAGAGTATTACAAACCACTTCATGTGTAAGCAGAGACATAAGGAGTGCATCGTGGACTTTGTATCCTAGTGAAATGGCCTCACCTACTCCCTAGATATTCCAATGACTCATGAAAAGCTGCTAACAATGTCTGTGGGAAATGTCCAAACTGAAATGGTCCCCTCTATTATTACTCATAATTACATCGGTAGATTCTAGGATTTCTCTAATAAGGCACAACATCTAGAAGAATCCTTGTAGCAGGCTATGCAGACCCGTCTGTTGCCTCATGTTGATCCCATGAGAAGGGCCGCTAAGGCCGAGCCTGCAGCGGTGTCCCAAATAGAGGCCCCTAGGAAACTAGAGTTATTACCAGTGGAGCCACCTCCACAGTCTCGCAAAGGCCATCCAACATAGGTGCATCCTCCAACCCATCAATGCCCACCTCAGAATGGGAAGGCACCCCCACGTAATACGACACCACCACCTAGGTGAGATAACCAGGTTCTACCTCCATGTCAGGCTCCTCCAGCCCCTCATTAGGGCTAGGAACCCAGAGCCCCCTTCCTGAATAGGGGAAACTGGACCTACTCATTCAACAAGGTTAAGGTCCCCAATTATTTCCGAAGTTCCTTGGAATAGGGAATTCTACGGTTACCTGAATGTAGGAGGCTCGAAGAGGCAGATCCCACAGATCACCCCAACTACTTCCTCTATCATTGGATCCTAAGGTCCACCCTTAAATAGTGCTTTGTCTTCAAATACTAGATTCAATAATTGTTGAAAACAGCATAGTCAAGTTAGGTCTAGTTCCCACATAGGTCGCATGTGTATTCGTGAATCCATACAACGACTGTGACAACAAGGGTGAGTGGCAGTAGGTTTCTAGCAGCGGGTCTCAAAAAACGATGACTGGATGGATTGTAAGGCATTTGAAAATGACCATGGTATTATCCATGCATGTTTGAACTGACACTAGTGTTCATAAGTCTTTGCGTCATCTTCTGCTACTACTTTTGCATCGGCGTCCCATCCTTCCTCCTCCCATAAGGGCAGACGTCGGCGGTGCAAGGGAAAATAAATCCCCCCCGGATGTGGACATCATCTTCTACTCTCAGTGACTTGATGCCTCTCGATATGGAAATTACCCCTAGGATGCATTCAGGGGTGGAGGATTATTCAATTGACGACCAAGGGTATTCTTCGGTTAACACTGTGGAGCAAGTAATCCCCTATATGGTTCCTGACGATGAGGAGTGAAATACCAATACTCCCAACGTCCACAACCATCACCAGAGTCTACAAAGCCATGGATATATGATCCATTTGAATGCCTCAGTCAGTACCTACATATAGGTTGGGCATGCCATCGAAACCATTAAACATGCCCAACATAGAGCACAGCATGCATGACCATCTCATCTGGTGTCATCATGTCCGCAATCGTCATCGTTTGTGTTACTTGATCCAGCATAACCACCTAGAAAACATTGAGATCATCCATGTTTATTATTGAATAGACTCAGTCATCTAGCCAACATCTGTTGGTTGATCCACAAGCTTTGACTAGAAAGCATTGGGACATTCCCAGTACCATTCAGTCACTGGTTCAACTGGAAGGGCCCGCCATACCCCATGCTGCAGAACGACCTCCTGTAAGAATATGTTAATGCTTGACACAAAAGTATGAAATCATTAAGCATCTTTCCAGTATTCTTACGAGGCTCTCTATCCTTGAGACTCTTCTCCTATCACTAGATATGTGTGAATCCCTCTCTAAGGCTTTAAGAATCCCCCTATAATTTGAGATAGAGGTAGCATATGCACCAGCTTTCCAAGCGAAGGTATCCAAGAACGCATAATGTTAATCCATCATCTATTTATCTAGAGAAGATGAAGGATCTCACATACTAGCGAACATCCTCCCACTAAACATCACTGGCCACATTAATGGCGTTGAGGTTATTCAATGTCTTGTCGACACAGGCTCTAAGAGAAATCTTATCCTGACCTAGACACTTTGAAAAATGGGGTTGTCTGAGGATGATCTGAGTACCTTAGAATAAAGAATTCAAGGTTATGAGAGGACATAAAAGACACCAGTTGACAAGATCTACCTGAAGACCCAATTTGGTTCCCTAGTAACCAGTACCGAGTTCATGGTTGTCTCCTAGGACACCGCCTACAACACGTTGATGGGTAGGCCATGACTTCCCCTGAAAACAGTTACTATACCACCAGTACCTTAAGAACTCCCTTAATGGTCGAGTGGGAATACTCCAAGGTGACGTATCTCCCTTTTCCTCTTCTGAAGCCTGCTACTTGGATTACTACTATTACAAGAGCATGGACAAGAATATTTAGGCTAATGTGGTTGAACACACTACGCCTGCGACCGACCTGTGGACAGACCTGGATGATGCCTACATTTTTTCAGTACACTGATTGGAGGATATGACCTTGGATCTAGGGAAAATAATTTTTGTTTCTGGAATGACGGGGAAGCACATTCTCAAGTATAGGGTATGCCGGAAGATCACCCCACATTCCTACACAAATTAGGCTTGAGTAATCCCAGAGCCCCCTACTTCTATAAGCTATCAGGATGTCCGCTTTATGGAAATGACAATACATAATAATTTCTTGTTTCTCCGGGCTAGGATAAGTTGGAATAGGTTGACATGCTAATATTTCTTTGATATCATCAAGCGTGTACCCTTAGGCCAAAGACCAGATGGGATCGGGTTGACTACTTTCATCTTTATGGTTTTGGAAGCACAAGAGCCCCCCCAATGTGGTGTCCACCACTACATAGGCTAACACCAGCTTCCCATTGGGATCTGTTGATTCAATGGAATCACCTAACTCTGAGGATCCCTCCTCCATGAATGAAGAAGATAATTTAGAGGATACTCCTCCCACATTCAAAGAGGGTGTATCCACCATAGTTGATGAATTGGTATAGGTAAACCTTGATAATGAGATGGATCTAATAACCAAATTGATATGTGCTAAAATTCCCATTGTAGAGAAACAACAATATTTGGTCTTTCTGAAGCAGCATCATGATGTGTTTTCCTAGAGTTATAATGAGATTCCAGGACTAGATCCTAAGGTCTCCATCCACCACCTCAATCTTCTAGAAAATCATCGTGGGTCCAAACAACCTCCTAGAAAGATGCATCCTTCTCTTGGTGCCATGGTCGAGGCTGGGTTTGATAAGATCGTCAGAGCCAATTTCATCAAGGAGGTCCAGTACCCCAGATGGTTAGCCAGCTAATGAGCCTGTACCCAAGTGGTATAGGCTCCTGCATGGCATCAAAAAGACATAGGACCAAATCTGTGCATGGGAGAATTTCTAGGGTACTGTAGCAATACTATAGTAGGGGATTATAGCAGCACTGTAGAAGTGGTGGAACTGTAGTATTGGATGCACTGTAGTAAGAATTATATCAGTGGTGGTACTGTAGTAGAAATTGTAGCAGTGTGGGTACTGTAGTTGTACTATTCACTGATGGGTCCTTTGGGCTAAAAAATGGGCTTTCAAGACCTATATTCAGGACACTTTTCCTTGGTATTTTGGGCTATGTAATTGGTCTCCCTCTACCCAGTAAAAAAGTGGTCTTTTCTTTAATAATAAATTGGGGCATTGGCCCAACCTTTTAAAAAATAGAGATGGTTAGCCAACTTTATGCCCATTACGAAGAATAATGGACATATCAGATTCTACATTGACTTTTGGGACCCCAACCATCACTTTTTGACGGATGATTTTCCCCTTCCTATGACTAAAATTTTGATTGATGCCACCATTAGGTTTCATGCTCTCTCATTCATGGATGAGTATTTCAAGTATAACCAAATTTGAAAGGCCCCTAAGGATGAATAATCTATAGCCTTTAAGGCCCCACAATGTACTTTCTACTACCAAGTAATACCCTTTTGTCTATAGAATGTAGGTGGAACCTATCAGATTTACATGCATTGAAAATTAAATTATATCCTCTAGAATATTGTGTAATGCTATGTGGACGATCTGGTGGACAAATATCACCCACACTAGGACTATCTCAAAGACCTCGAGAAAGTGTTTAGCTTCCTCCGTTATCACCATCTGAAGATGACCACATTGAAGTGTGTCTTCGGGGTCACCTCCGAAATTATTTTTAGCTTCTTTGTCAGATATAGAGGCATCAAGATTGATTCATAGAAGATTAACACCATAAGTCAGATGTATCCTCTGAGCAAACACTTAGGAACTTCGAGCCTTTCAAGTCAACTTGGCCTACATATGTTGATTCATCATGAATTTCGTCAACAAGTGTAATCCATTTACTCATCTCATGAATAATGACATTTTTTATCAGTGGGATGAGGAATGTGATACTACTTTCAAGGAAATGATGTAGTACCTGTTACAGCCTCTGAACTCGATTCCACCCATTTCTAGAGAACCACTGGTCCATTATGTGACCACCCTGGAATGATCTCTCCGCGCCCTTCTATCCCAAAAGAACAGTGAGGAAACAATGAACAATCTCTACTATCTCATTCACATGCTCCTTGATATGGATACTGGATAATTTTATATCGAGAAAAGATGCATTGCGCTAGTATTCACAGTGTACAAATTTTTATATTCCTTGTAACACTGTGAGATACCGCAAGTGTCCCGGGTGGATCTGCTGAAGTACATCTTGAACCGCCCATGATGACATGTTATCTAGCTTGGTGGGTAGTAATCCTCTACGAGTTCGACATTATTCCCCCAAAAGTCTATTTAGGGGCTAGTATTGGAAGAATTCCTTGCCGTCCATCCAGCTCCAGCAGACCAGTCCCTAGACCTTGATTTTCTGGATGAGGCAATACTCTCAGTAGACCAAGTCATTTTGTATTGGAAAATGCACTTTTATGGAACTTATTGAATCCATACTAGTAGAAGAATCAATGACCCCAAACTCAACATAGTGGGCCTGGGTGTCATCCCCATCACACTTGCACTAGCCATTCTGCTATATTAATTCCTGTTGTCAGAAGGTTGTACCAACAACGAGTCATAGTATCAGGCATTAATTACTGGCCTCGAGTTGTCCCTCTAGATTTATTTCCCCCACATGCATGTTAAAGGGGACTCAGAACTAGTCTTCAAGAATATCAATAGTGATAATGTATTCTAGAAGCTAGAGCTCGTTCCACTGTTGGAACATACCCGCTAGTTTATGGCCTAGTTCCCTTATCGACCAGAAGTTACCCATGTCCCTCAAATCCAAAACAGTCAAGATAATTCCTTGGCCAACCTTGCTAAAACTCTTGCAGAGATTGATTAAGATGATTTGATTATCCACATGTCATACCAAAGAGTCATCACCCCCATCACTCCTGACGATAAGGATAGACCGCAGGTAAACCACCTTATTGCATATTCCCCCACATCATGACCCCCAGGTCCCCCTGTCACAGTGGTGGAGGTGAATCATAACTGGAGGACCCCCTTTATCGAGTATCTCCAACATGGTAGTCTATCGGAAGATCGAGATGAGCACGAGTGAATCTGACACCGCGCATTACAATTTACCCTCCATAGTTGTCCCAATTTTGAGAAGATCCTCTATAGGCATGGGTTTGATGGGGTTCTCCTCAATTTAATTCAATAACATGTGATTTCTTAGGTCATGTAGGAAGTTCATGCCGGTTCCAATGAGGCACATCATACCAGGCATAAACTATCTCACCATATCTGGAGATTGGGGTACTTTTGTCCCTCCATGATCCATGACTATATCGAGTTTCCCAAGAGGTTTCATGAATAAAAAATCCATTAGAATTTTGTGCATAATCCTCTAAAGCCTCTCCAGACTAACATGTACTCTTGGACCTTTGCAGTCCGGGGACTCGATGTTTTGGGACCATATCCACTGGTAACAGCTTTATAGTGAAGGTTCATCCTAATTGCAATAGATTTCTTTTCCACATGGGCTGAGGTAGTTCCATTCAAGGAGGTCAATGCCAGTTCTATTGTTGAATTTTTTAGCTCCAACATCATCTACCGATTTGATGTCCCTCATGCCATCCTCATCGATAACGAAACCAATTTCCGAGTAGCCAAGTTGAATAGGTTGTATGCCAAGTTCAATATCCATTCTAACTATACCTCCTACTACCACGTGCAAGAAAATCAGAAGATTGATGCGTTCAACAAAACCCACTCTATCATCCTATATAAAATGGTTGGTTAGAGTATGAATAGTTGTTCGGACAAGCTCCCCAATAAACTTTGGGCCTATCAGACAACAAATCACAATTCCACATAGGTGAACCCATATTATTTGGTGTATAGGAAAAAGGAAGTCCTACCCATCATGATTTAGTTGCCTTCATTACACACATATTTCTATGAGAAAAAAACACCAGATAAGGTAGTTGAAATCTGTCTCGTTGAATTGGAATCACTCGATGAGAACAGGATTTGTGCCCTGCACAATCTGGGAAGGCATCAGAACAAGATGATCAGAGATTTTAACAAAAAAGATCACCTACACTCTTTCTTACAAGGTGACCTGGTTTTGGACCTAATAACAGCAATGATACTTGTTAGAAAACCACCCAAGTCGGATCCCAAATGGGAAGGACCTTATATAATTCACCAGGTTTACTGTAATGGCACGTACTCCTTGGTTACCATGGATACAGAGCGTATAACTCCTCCCACCAATTCCAAATTCTGTAAACAGTACTTTGGCTAAGTAATCAATGGTTCAACATGAATTTATACTATTATGTCTCAGATGAAATTAAATTTCTTTTCCATCCTGTATGACGTTAAACTACGAGAGGTAGATATAATATTATGGTCCGAGCTCTACGACATTAAATTAATATCTCACTGTATCCATCGTCCAACAAGATTTTAAACTGCATCTTTAAGAACCATGTATGGACTTATTCCTATCCTCATGGGATACATAGGAATGCTCAGACAGCTTATCTCAGAGTCTATCCCCAAAACTATTTTATTTGATCACACTCTGGGTGTAGTTTCCTTGGAGGATCCTACACGGTGTAGTGTAAACGTATTCGGCCCCACTCGTGTCGGGGTTATGAGGATCACGCCATCTCCCCTCCTCATTCTTCTATCCTCCCATATCCTCACCACACGATGCTAAACTGCATGACCCTTTCAGAACTTCATATGTCTTGATTCCCATTCTCATGGGATATATAGGAACACTCAGACATTTAGTCCATAGGCCGAGCCCCAAACTTCATAATATCCCCTTTCATCGAAACAAATGGTGTGGTGTGGGATTTTTTCTTCATTCACGTCAAGTTCATCATGACCACACCATGTATCCCTCTCCTTGGATATCACCCACTCTTTTTTTGTCCCACGTGATGTTAAACTATATGGGCATATTCATGTTTTATGCATCCAATTTATTTGGGTCTTCATAAAATTTCAAATCCAGAAGGACCTTCAAATGGAATGGATGCTATGCCCTAGGGCTCTCCTACCATTTTGGGATAATGAACTCAAGAATCTTGAACAACACTTCGATACAAGTCCCACAATTTGACAATGCTCAGTGGTTGATGCCAATTTGTTGTTCTCATTTCCTGTCACATGATGTGGATATTGTGTTTCAAACGAAGTCAATAACCATCTTCCATTGTTATAACCACCCCCATATGTCCCAAATATTGGTTTCAATGGTTTATGTTTTCCTGATATCCCTTAAAACATTCATTTTCCTCAGGTAGGTGTGTTGATCTGGTTGGGATTGACACCGCCTTATCTCTTCCCCTCATTTCTATACACTTATATATTGGGGAGAGCCTAATCCTATTCATGGTTTCCCAAATGAGCATTTCTAAAGTGGGATTAGAAGATTTGGTAAGGAAATACTTACATAAAGGGTTATGTATCTATGGTCCAAGCCCTATGATCATAAATTATGATAATTCACTATCTACATTTGAAGGTGTTAAACTGAAAACTGGCTGGGATTTCCCATATTAGGTACCTAGACCTTTCTTGCCCCTGGACCAAGTTCTCATTTAGAATTGTGCGATGTGGTATGGACTCCATGTCCTATGATCATAAATTATTCTTACCTCATGATGTTAAAATGCATGCTATATTCTAGAGCTACATGTGCCTTAATTCCCATCCTCATGGGATTCATAAGATCGCCCTAAAATTTAGTCTTTTGGCCTAGCTCGATTTCTTAAAAACCTCCTCATATTCCTAGCCCCCTAGCTTGAGTTCCTTGGGAGGAGGTATGTGGTGTGGTATGGGCTTTCGTCCTCATTCTGTGGAGTTTATAATAGCTACACCACGTACCTCTCCCTCTTGAGAGCTCTACCTACCCCTGTAATACACTCATCTTTTCAAGTCAGTTGTTCTTTATTTGGGCCACTCGACCTACTTTGGAAGTTCACAAATGTGCGTTGGAGCACTCTTGTTCAGGACATAGAATGTTGGATTCTACATAGACATGTTATCATCCATTTTCATGATTCATGTTACCTTTCATTTGGACTTTCATCTTCTTTCACTTTTGAAAGGACCCCCTGAACAACATAGATTCTAGGCCCCAGTGGTCTCCTACCACCTTGGGGTAACATCTCTTAGAATTTATAATGGAAAATTGATACAAGTCATGTGTTTTGACTATGCTCGGTGGTTGACACAAATTTGTTGTTCTCATTTCTGTTCACATGATATGGATGATGGGTTTCAAACATGGTAAAAAAATATCCTCCATTATCAAGACAACCCCATCAAGGTCTAAATATTGGTTTCATGATTCACATCCTTTCCCACTCCATCTTGTCTAAGTGTAATTTTGATACTCTTGGTTCTATCCCTCAATGCGTGTTTGCGCATTAAGAGGAAAAATCCACGGTGAGGGGTCATTCGAGGTTCCACACCATTTTTTCCCTTTTCATGTATTCCACATTTTGCAAAGACCTTCTCCGACCTTGTTTCCCACATCGAGTGCAGCTCACGTGGGATTAAGTATTTGGTCGATGTTTGCACCCGTTTGGAAGAGTCACATTTTTTAACAGTCCGTGCTCTAAGTCCTTAAACTGAGATCTATATACGTTCTTTACACAAGGCATAAAAACCACATTTCTCTAGACCTATGTATAGATTTATTCCCATCCTTATGGGATACATAAGAAATCTCAGAAAACTATCCTTCAAGTTCATCTCAGGTTCCACTAATTATCTCTTCTATTCAACCTTTTAGGACCTAACTTTCATGGAATTATGTGGTGTGGCGTGTGTGGGATAATGCCCTCATTCACATTAGGTTTTCAATAGTTGTACCACGTACTCCCTTATAGGATCTAGTCTCTCCTGCCTCTTGTACCACATTATGTTAAACTACACCCTCATAACTACATATAGTTTGATTCCCATTCTCATGAGATACATAATAACACCTAGACGTTTTGTCCATGGGTCCAGCCCCATATTCTCTGACCTTTTAGGGCCCCTTTTCCTAATTTTTCTTCCCTGTAATTGTATGTGGTGTGGTGTGGAACTCATCCTCATTCACTTTGGGTAGGATTTATCATTCCATATTCATTCCCCTCCAAAACCTCGTTTCTTCTGTATGTGTCTAAGACATATGACTTTAAACTATGCTACCTACTCCCACAGGACTTAAAATAGTTACATCTTTACTGCAAGATGTTAAATTTCATGGATTGGTCCTATCATAAAACTCTAAACTATGACATTATCTTCCTGGCTGTATGACAAAAACAACACTTGTGATGTCCTCACTCGAGGGGACATCATGTTTGGTATCGGTCATCCACCATACCACGAGTCAAAAACTAAATATGGCGTGATTCCTATAACGAATCCAAGATTCTCTATCATAGTTTTGTTGATTAAAAAAAAGACAATTAAAATCAACAACACACATCTATCCTAAAGAACAAACAATATCTATCAAATACCATTTCTTTTGGTGCGTTGGCTAGAACCGCATAATAGTATTTTCCCAGGTGTTGGTAATCTACCATAACACTTCCCTAGAACTAGGTATGGCTTGATCCTCATCATCATGGGGTATATAGAAATTCCCACACACTATTCCTTGAGCCTAGCCCAACTTTCATTTTCAGTCCCTCAACCTAAAACCTCCCCAAGGAGCACATGGTGTGATATTGACTCCTAATGTCCTCATTCATGCCGAGTTTTGTAATTACCACACCATGTGCCTCACTCCATCCTTTCCATATATGGGATGAGCTCTAAGTCCTTAAAACAAATAGCCAATCATCCTTGTTGTAGGACACTAAACTGTACAACGCCTACCAGAACTACGTGTATCTTGATTCCCATCCTCAATGGATACATAACAATGTCCAATAATTTCACCTTGGGCCCAGCCTTGGGGTCCTTAACCCTTCTGAACCCTCATCCTAGATCATTGTTTATTCCCTATGAACATAAACTAGGAGCCTAAAATCTGTGCAACCTAACTGTAAACTGCTAGCCTTGGTCCAAAAAGTATGACCTTAAAACTATGTGCAACGTCCTAGTCATATGATGTTAAACTATTCCATGTTTTATCCCAACCATATGACATGAAAATACATGTCTAAAATCTTCATTTTCATGATGTAAAACTACAAGGAATTCCAGGTCCTCACTAGAGAGTTCCTGTCTAGATGAAGGTATGATCCCTGATCAGACTGATACTCCTACCTAATATGTTTCCACCATGGTGGCATAATTTCAAGAGTGTCGGAATCCATTCGAACAACCCATCACTCCACCCCCACACATTGAGTACCATTTATTTTGACACTTGTCCTCTTTCCTTCTTAAAAGAAACCCCTAACAATAAAGATTATTAGCCTATGGATCACCTACTGTATTGGGCTAATTTTCCAGAAGACTAATGGATTTAATCTCGTGATTGGCCCTATGTTTCAAACATGGTCATCGGTTGTCCTTAATTTGTTGTCCCCATTTCAGGCTAACACAATAGGGATACTATGTTTATAATATGGTCAATAGTCACCCTTCATCTTCATGCTTCCCCTATAGTGTTCCAAATTTTGGGTATCGCGATTCACACTTTCCACTCCCTTGTGTTTGGATTGATTCTAACACTCTTGGAATTACCCTGCTTCTACACTAGATCATGTTGTGAAAACATCAATTTGACTATTCTAAGAACTTCGTTCTCTAACTAGGTCTCACACTTTCTTTTCAAAATATCAGATTGGTCATCTATACCCCAGATTCCAAAAATTTTGTTGGAACTCCTACATTCAAATGAAGTAACGATGCAACCATCCCTTATTTCTCACAGTGTGAATGACCCATGTGTGCTTAGGGATTGATTTTTGGTTACTCTACATTTATTACTGATATGTGATAATTAAAATAAAAAAGTAAGACATTAACAAGTACATGCATGTAGTTTGGGATAAGAAGACAAAGAGAGCTATATTTATAAGTTTGGAGGCCAAAACATGTCCTTTATGGATTGAACCCTTTGATGGATTACTCCAGTGCTGCCACCTTATGACTTGTAGTCTCTAGAGCTGCTTATCACCGCCCTAAGATATTTCTACTCATCAGCTGCTATAGAGCGTAACTCAATATCACTAGCCTATACTCTTGCCTACTCAGTTCAGAGTTCAATCATTTGGAGACTTGACTGTACTACCTTCTCCTCGGCATCTTCCAGTTGGGCCCTCAACTATTCAATGAGCTCATAATGGTTTGTGATAAATGCCTCCCTTTTAGTTGCTTGCTCTTCAAGGTGGAATACTTATTTCATAGAATTAAGGAATTACTAGTTTTTCTCTGACTCCTTCTGGCACTGGGTGATGTTGGAGCATTGGCCATTCTCCTGTATTTTCTCAGCCATGTAATTGCGGATCATTATATGAATACGGTGAGCATCTACCCTTCTAGTGAATAGAAAGCATAGCCAGGTGCGAAAAAACCCTATTAGGTTTATTCATTCTTCATGTGACTCATTAATAAAGTGTTTGATGCACTTCTATGCCTTGTTTCACATCATATAGATGTCCTCAACTGCATTTGGGTCAGGATCGTCTATCTCCTCAGGGTTCGTAGGTCAGTACTTAGGAAAAGCAGCCAAAAGTTCAGTGGATGGGTCCTCTTCTAGAATTATTTATTCTTCATTGACTTCACCCTCTCTGGACTGGAGATCCACCTTGGTAGCATTATCACCGATGATTGCAGACTCCTACTCACCAAGTACTTGGGCAGGGCTAGCTCCAATAGTTGGCTCTACAAGAGATAATGTAATCACTGGCAGGGCTCATGAAGATGTTCTAGACTAAATGGTTTGTCAAGCCTCTAACCATTATATCACTTAATTGGGAATTAGTATTTTGGTTTGATGA
Organism: Viscum album; assembly: GCA_963277665.1. Classification (NCBI taxonomy): domain Eukaryota; kingdom Viridiplantae; phylum Streptophyta; class Magnoliopsida; order Santalales; family Viscaceae; genus Viscum; species Viscum album. The sequence continues at coordinate 1,284,086,881 of OY728150.1, read as the reverse complement.
ATTTTCTAATAAAGAAGATATCCAATGAAGATAAAGAATTATGGGAGCCAATCACGGCAGTATCTAGTGCCTCTGTAATGGAGGGAACCACCACCACAGAAGATCCCTCGATACTTATTAATTCAATCACCGACATCGGATACTCTTGAATGACGGGAATGACCAGAAACTCAAAGGCTTCCATTTCATCTCTTCCTTTCAGCTCATCGCTGCCTACTCTAACCATAGTTGGTTCCCCACCTTTCTCGGTTCTGAAGACAAGTTCTTGAGGATGTTCTCTTGCCTCCATAGGTACATCTTCATCCCCTTTGGAGAATGATTCCTAGGCACCATCGTCTATGTGTTCCTAATTAAGATTTAATTTGGTCAATAGGTTAGGATTGCAAGAAGAGAAGGGGCAGTGGAGAAAAGAGTTAAACTCACCTCAAGCTGCTCAGCTAGTTCTGCATCAGAGCCTACAATTTCACCACTCTCATTGGGGATACACTGGTAAGTAGATGTTCTTGAAGGTAATTCACCACCGAGACCTTCAACATATTCCTCCTCTTCTTCTTATTCATCTGCATCTTCTTCATATTCTTCCTCCTCTTCCTATTACTCTTTTTTCTCCTCTACATATCCATCCTTAGATGGCAGCTTTTTTGGGTCATGTTCCAGGACAAGCATCACTTTCACCAGGAGATGTAGCTCTTCATACTTCCCCCATGGGCATTCATACATATCCATACACTACTGGAAACATGATCTTTCCCAACACTTCTATACCAACAGTTTGTAAAAACCGTTGGTATAGCTACTCTTTCCCAACGGTTTACCAAAACCGTTGGGAAAGGGCCTCAAAAACACACCCTTTCCCAACGGTTTTGGTGAACCGTTGGGAAAGGGTACTCTTTCCCAACGGTTCACCAAAACCGTTGGGAAAGGGTGTGTTTTTGAGGCCCTTTCCCAACGGTTTTGGTGAACCGTTGGGAAAGAGTACCCTTTCCCAACGGTTCACCAAAACCATTGGGAAAGGGTGTGTTTTTAGGCCCTTTCCCAACGGTTTTGATGAACCGTTGGGAAAGGTTACTCTTTCCCAACGGTTCACCAAAACCGTTGGGAAAAAGAGGCAAAAAAACCAGCATACACCCAACTAAAAATACACCCACCCAGAACCTATCCCAACGGTTCTGAAAACCGTTGGGATAGGTCTATCCCAACGGTTTTGACAACCATTGGGATATGTTCATTGATTTTTTTCCAGATCTACTAACGGAGAACATTATATAAATCAAAAATTTAAATAATTATGATAATACATATATATATTTATGAAATTATGTTTACAAAAGTGATGTTAGCTTAGTGGTTAAGTCGTTCGATTATAAACGAGGGGTCCTGGGATCAAATCCCAGCGGATGTTTTATTTTTGGGATTTATATACCAACGGTTCCATTACCGTTGGTATAGATTTCATATTACCTATACCAACGGTTTCCAAAAACGTTGGTATAGGTCTATACCAACGGTTTTTGGAAAACCGTTGGTATAGACCTATCCCAACGGCTTACTTGGCTACGGTTCTCCAAACCGTTGGTATAGGCTATACCAACGGTTTGGAGGCCTATACCAACGGTTCCAAACCGTTGGTAAAGGTTAGTTTTCCAGTAGTGATAGCTATCAGGTTTTCATGTCGGTGATGAAATTTTACCGTCTCCACCACCTAGATGCGCCCAATGTCTGGAAAGTCGAGCTCGGTATGCACCAACCTCCACCACAGCTCTTCAGTAGACATAGATTGTCACAACATCCTCCAAGTAGACCAGAGATATGGGAAGACATTTTTGAAAGTATTATTTAGGAGGTTCATGTGTTTCTTACTAGGATTTTCCCTAGCTGGCCCACAAGGCTGCCCGCGGGAACACCCCTCCTTAGAAGGCAGGGGCACGTTATCACCTTTTGATGCTTCTATCGATGAAGTCCCAATCTGTGTCGTTCTATCGACCTAGACAGTTCTTCATCTCACCTATCTCATAGTACACTATTTACCTCCTTTCTCTTTGAGCTCCTAACTAGTTGATTTTATTTTCCGGATGATTTTCCAATGAATCGCCTCAAGTTACATTTTTATTTAGTGTTTAGAATACTCTATTGATAGGTCATCACAAACATTGGTAGGGGGAGAGTGATGACTTTTCCTAGGCCTTTAGTCATGAACATCAGCCATAGTTGGTGGATAATTCAAGGATGTCACTATTCTAGACCATCTGTGTATACTTTCTTTGGCATCCGCTGCATGCACCCGAACTGCCTGACAAACCTGGTCAATGCAAATGGTTCAAAAATATTTTTACATCGATCTGAGCTACCATCACACCACCCCTAATTCTTTGCAGGTATTCCCTATGATCCAATGGTACCCACCCATCATCTACCATCTGACTAATTGGTGTTCGGAATGGGTGAAAGTCGAAATGGGTATGTCTGCTGATCTTGAGCTTCATCCCTTCTTCTCTGAGCATTAGTGATTGGATTCTAACAATGCTCAAGATGGATAGATGAATAATGTCACCCAGATGGAGAATGAAATTTGGGAAGTCATACCCATGGTAGTGGACTATGAACTAGTCATTAATAATATATAATGGTCCATATATCCTTCCAGGTGTACATCCCCTCTAGATACACCCCAGAATGATTTATAGCCAGTACAGGCACCCCTAGGTTATCCTTGTTCTTTGTCACCATGATCCCGACCATCACTAGTGTCCATGGGAGGACCCCCATACTCATGTAACTCACTAGAAACTTAATTCCATTCAAGAATACAGTAAGGAACCTGAAATATCGTAATTTCGGGTCCCGAATTGCTTTTACGCCAAAGCCCCATGATCGATAATCTTATGCCTTTAGGATGATCCAATATGATCCCAACTTTCCTCTCTTAGATGTGTTAGGGCATTTATTCCTTTGGATCGACATCTTCATAGCCTTGTCCTAATTCATAAAAAGTCTAAACCATCCTAAATAAGATATTTCTTTCAGAACATATTTTATTTTCAACTTCTCATTAGCCAGCGCCAGCAGATTCCATGTCAGGATGGGGGTGCACGTTCTATCCTCCAAGACATTATATATTGGGAGGAAATTTTCATAATGGTACCCCTCCAAGGGTATTACACTAAGAAAATGGAAGTCCCACATAATGATACATATCTCCCCTCGGTGGAGGTGGAAGGTGTTGGCATCGGGAGACCACCAGCTAAATAGTCCCGGTACCAGGTCCTACTGCTGATAGAAGTGAAATTGGGATGTCCAAACAACTTCAAAAATCACGATAGATCACAGCTCTTCCCCGAACTCTTATCATTTTTGGAATAAATAGTATGACCATGCCCATTCATTTGTGATGTTTCCCCTGGACCTAAAGTCCCATTTCTACCACTCTTTGTCTCATCAGTAATGTTGCTTCAAAAGGTGATCACATAAAGAGTAGGAGATTCATTGGGAATCAGGTCACTCCCTAAAATAGTCATTGTCATTGGATTTAGGATGTAGATGGCTGTGTTTTGTGTTTCCCTAGAAGGATGACCATTTTTCGTGATGTTGAACTATTGGAGACTATCCTAGCATGTCACCCATGACAGCGGTGTATCAGTTTCAAAGCCAGGAATCAGCACCTACTCTAAAATGAAAAAATTCTATATCAATAGACCATCACTTGGGAAATAATCTTTTTGATCTTGATAAATCATGCCAAAAATTATTTGATTATCAAAAATAACCCTCCTAGCATGAAGAATCTAGGGATTCATGATCATCAGAGTCCTCATTGAAGTTGCAGTGACGTCTCCCTCAGCACCTGTCTGTTGAGCAGCCATTTATGTTAGGTTCATAGAAACCCAAAGGTTTGTGTGATAAATAATGGGGAATTGTCATGAAAAATATCCAGTGGTGCTCAAGAATTTCACTAAAAATAAATTTCACAACAAAATAGATGACAACGCAAAAGTGATTGGGGCGCACGTAAAACTCAGAATCGGCTACGAGAACTTGTGCCTGGATGGGGAGATTTTTTTTCACATGAGAGAAAAGTTCATATCATACAGAAAAGTCCATGTGGGGACCTAGGGGGGGGGGCTCAGTGTATTTATAGGCATAGATAACAACTTTCGTATGTGGGGAAGTGGTTTAGATGCCCAAACACCATTTTTGCATGCACCGACCGAGTAATTATTTATTTTTGGGCATGACCCTTAGAATCTGACCTTTGGGTCCCCCTTCAGTTCTAATTCCGAGGGGGGAATTTTTTGACTCCAAATTTTGCATAGGGCCAGGGGTGGGATCTTTTAATGAAACCAAATACATGTTGAGAATGCAAGGATTATATCATGATGCTAGAGGGAGTTGCGCACATGAATTATGGGGTGTGTGCAAGATTTCTTGAAACACTCAAAACCTTGCATGCCCAATGGAACATAAAATGAAGGTTTGTGTGGTGATGACCTGACAGCCCCCAAGGCCTCGGCGTGGAGGCTGAATGGTGGGCACACAAATTTTACTTAGGAACACAAACCCTTGCGCACCAAGTATGACATCAAATGGACTTTGTTTAACACTCCTATTGCACGACACCACTGATGATTTTGGCTATAAATAGAATTGTAACCCCCAACCTATGGGGATAGTTATAGAAGAGGAACTGATAGTCTACTACATGAATGATACCTCTTCCATGACCACACCAAAAAAATCATTCCATCAAGGTATTGGATCTTGAATAGGAGGTCTCCCAGGGGTCCTCCATCGGGTGGGATAACTTCGGCTTGATCCTCGCCCATTTAATTTTATCCAAATTAAATTGAACACAAAATATCCCTCTTACATGCTATTTTCTCCTTGAATAGAAACTGGTTTTCATGCATCATTTAGTTTTACACGCAACTCGCCCATCTTGAACGCAACCTCTAATCTTGTGATCTTTCCTCCTCATGGGTTCCGTATGTCTTTATCACCCTAAGGTACCATGGCCAAGCCCATATTATGCATGATACCATTTTCATACTCATGATTCTACCGTATGACCCCCCAGGCTTGTATGAAATTATTTTAAGGTCCCTTGGGCGTTGCTTCATGTTTCATTGATTATCCTTATACTACTACACATAGGCACACTAACGACTATTTATTCATTTCTTATCCATGATAACGTGGACCACTTAGTGGATCAAACTATAACACTGCCTCGTTATGGTATTGCTGATTCCTTCCCTTCCTCATGGGTGGCTAGGTGTTAGTTATGTAAGTCCTAGGGCTACGGAGTGAACCCACCTCATCCGAGCTGTATGACATTAAACTACCATGCACTATTATCCTCATCACAAGATGTTAAACAATGACCTCACCCCAGGCATTATACATGGGGTTCCCCACCTCATACATTCTCCATGCCCACTCATCTTGATTAGGGTGAGATCTTCCTCACATGGAATGAGATCCTCTTTTTTGGAGTGGAATCTGTCAGTGGGGAAGGGAAATCATCCTGGTGTAAGCCTCTAGCCTTTCTTGTGGGAGGTATCATCCCTACTCCTCCTCTCTTCTTTCATGCCAAATACTAGAAGAGAGATGGGAACTAGTACATTCATTACCCTATTCCTCCCCCTCTAGGATTTGTCTCCATTGGGCCTCTATCCTAGAGTAAGTCCCAATCTCCATTTCCCTGGGCTACTAACCACGCATCAGCCCCTATCTCCTCTTTGTTCCATTAACCATGTATAATCCCCAATCCACTTTCCGTAGATGCAACTTTTGTGACATAATCTTCAGGTATTTTCTACCTCTTGTTTTCACATCGGGCATGACTCATGCGACCTTAGAGTAAGCATTGACCATGGAATCCTTACTAGGATGCCATAGCGTGTAAGCCACAATCCATAGAAAACTATGTGGACTTTGATCCATGTCTCATAGGAAAGGTACATAGGAAGAATTTATGAGGTTTAATCTCAACACTTACCTTTAGAAACCCCTTCATATCAGTTCATCATCATCCTGCATGACGTTAAACTATATCCCTCATACCGTACTATGTGGTCTTTGATCATTGTTTTCTAGGAAAGGTATGTAAAAAGACTCCCTAAGGTTCACACCCAACACCCATCATTCCTGACCACTCCATGTCAGTCCACCCTCGTACTACATGATGTTAAACTGTATGCCCCCTTTCATCCCACATGATGTTAAACTCTATGCTACTGAACTATGTGGGCTTCGACCCTTGTCCCCAAGACAGGGTACGTAGGAAGCCTCCCTAAGGTTCAACCCCAACTAGTGGTATTCCATTGAAACCTCAACTAGTAGCAATCCATTGGTTTCCCAACCAGTGGTAAGCCATTAAAACACCAACCAACTGTAAGCCTTTGGATCCCCAACCACCAGTAAGCCATCAGATCCACAACCAACGGTAATATATTGTAAAATAAACCAGAAGTAAGACGTTGTTGTCTGTAATTGATGGTAAGCCATTGTAGTCAAATTTTTTGGGACCCAAATCTTTGTTACCCCCCTTGTGCGTCAGCCCGACCCGAGATTCTAACCACACATAATCCCAAGTATATCGTCAGTTTGTTGTCCTATGTGTACACCATGATTCTATACCCATATCCCAAACTACGAGAACATTGAATCCCTACTAGAGGGATATGTAAGAATCCTCCTTGTGGTTAAATACCATCACTCATGTCCCATTGTGGTCTCTCCCTTGATCCTATGTGTTTCATGAAGTTTATGCCCCACTTCGAAGGTTCTACTTCCTCCAGATCCCATCCATGCATCCATTCCCACGGGCTACCTCCTCAGGTTTCCCTTCTACCCACCAAACAATGTGGAACTTGATTCCTAGCCATGGGTATATATAGGAGGTCTCTTAGAGGCTCAATCCCAACATCACCATCATCATCACGCAATTTCCATCTCATTCAACATCTAATCTCAACCATCAATATCCATCTCGATTCTTACCCAGGATGCCAAATCCCAGTGGAATCATGTCACAAACTTTCTCACTACTCCTAGAAGAAAGTGGGTAACTGACCACATGTTAGCCCCATCATCTTTGTTCCCTCCCGGGGTTTCACCCATATGATCGACTCTTATCAGTGTTCTGATCAGTTTGATCCATCTCTTCTAGATGTTAAACTTGCGGAATACCCTTGTTTTAAACATGGGAAGTTGAGGAAAACCTCAGAGACATGCCTATGGAATATAATTCCCCACACTCATTGTGGGATTCCTTAGTATTTAGTGCCCTTGAAAATCCCTATCATAAGGGGAAGAAGCCCGACGGATCAGTGTTCTAGCACCAAGACACACCGGTGATGTCCAATGTGACTACTCCCCTGATCAAAGGTTGATGCCCTGACTTGACCTCTTTTAAGGTTAAGACAGAATCATCGCAATTAACTAGGGTCCATGAAGACATGGAACTAGGAAGAGTTTCAAAAACAACATCTTAATCTTTAAGGGGGACCCAGACCAGGTTATGAGTTCCAAGGAGGAATCCACAAAAGGAGGAACCGACATCCCTTCACCCCATTTCAATCAAGGAGGAAATGTACCTGAATAAGTTATGGATTCCCCCTGCCTTTGGAAAGTGGGAATGCAAAAAAAAAACAGCATATCCTATAAAATAATAGATGCGCTCCCTAGATAAAGCATTAAAAAATTAGCATGATTATAAGGAATCATGTCCTGAAGGACCGATCAGTTTTGCAGTCTTGAAAAATAGATTACATACATGAATGCAACATTACACTTTCTAACATAAAGCATAACATAAATAATCCTTTTATAATTCCATTATTCACCAATATTAACCTTGAATATCAATCATAATACACTTCATGAATCTTTGGAAAATAAAACATAAGAAAGGGGTGAGCTTAGATGCTCAGTAAGGTTATATAATTTAGCGGAAGCTATAAAATTTTAAGGCAAGATGTATAATAAAAATTGAAGCCTTTTAAACATAAAATTAAACATAATATGGAAAAAATAAATCAAACATTACAATATAAACATGACCATTGATATTATACTAGTGGAATAATCATATTTAATAACTAATCTCTTAACATGGGAATGCATAATTCCGTACATCATAACCACTACGTCAAGGCCTTGTGCCAAGACCAATCACAAATATTCAATCAAGGCCCTATTCCAAGACACCAGTTTGTATCATTAGACCTAGTGACACATTGAGGGGCTATAGAGGTCCCCACCACTCACTTACAAAGTCCAATGCATCCCTCTTATGAAAAGGGAGGAACATGACCTAGACATTTGTATTAAAACTAGCATTCGAAATGTTAATGTTTTAACCCTAAACCATTAATGGTATAAAAATAGCACATCCACAGTCAAACATATAATAAAAAATTAAATACAATTTGTAAGATTATATCAGAATAAATCAACCTCAATAAATCATAAAATCCAACAATGGTTGTTGACATTGATCAAAATAATCTAATAAATTCATTAAAATAATTTTAGAGAAATATCCCTTTTTTTCTTTGAAATTATTTAAAAGTTTCACAATTATAAAATAAAATATTTCCTTTTAAAATAACCATTTAAGCTTTTATAATAAGCTTCAAACTGTTAAGGCATCATAACAGTGAAAAATATCCACTCAAAGCATATAAGTTAAAAAAATCTTTCTATAATTTGTCGAAAAGGTCATAAATTACATCATTAGGAAAGCGATGAAAATATTACTTTAAAAATGTTTTATAAAAAGTAAAACATGGGTTAAAATGTATTTAAAAAATGTTGATAATATTTTGAAATACCTTAAATGAGACATGGACATGGATGATAAGGTTTTCCCAGTTAATACTTATGTATAAACAATCTTGGATAATAAAGAGATTATGAAATTAACCCTTACCTTAGGTCTGATACTCTCCATACGTGTCTGAAACTCCAATATAATGTTTTTAAACATATTATTAACTTACATCAGAATCATAATAATATTTATGATATAATGTTATGATTATTTTATTACTTTATATTACCTATTTGTTAATAATTTCCAAGTTAAAGCAACATTTTGGGTCATAATCGCTTTCTTTATCATACATTTTTTGACATGTTATTTTTTTATAGTATTACTTTGATAATAATTTAATTACTTAAATAATGTAAAATATTATTTATATATCATATTTATTATTTATATAAATATACATAATAGATATATAAATAAAACAGAACAGATCGTTCATGGAGACATTAGGTCGTACGTACGAATGAACGTTGTTTCTATTTTCTTATCATATTGAATTGAAGTAAGTGAATGAAATATATGTATATATATATATTATAAAATTATAATTATTATGTCATAAATTTCATAATTATTAATAATATTTACTCTTATAATCATTCTTGTATGGTGAACATTGAACATGAGTCTCATCGCGTCGTGGAAACGATAAGCCATACATACGCATGAGCATCGATGTCATTTCCTTAATGGTAAAATGGTATGGAATTGGTTGGAATATAAATATTATTCTATATTTATTATTAAAATACATTATATTCATAATTATAACCATATAAATAATTTTTACATTAAAAAAAATTTACACCACAACGTGGAGACGGTAAGCCGTACATACGCACACATGGTGATATTTCTTTTTCTAGGATGGGTAAAATGAGGAATATGGTTGTAAAATAATTATAATAACATATAAGAATGAGTAAGGTAATGGATTTATTATTTTATTAAGGTATAAATATATAAATATGAAGTATAAGAAGAAAATAACTTAGCAAGAGGTGATAAAACAATTACCTTTTTTCAGGTGTCTTCTTTGGATTTGCACAAAAGGACTCCTTGGGATGGATTTATTCCAAAAGTGTATCCTATAAAATGATATTATGGATGTTGGGAGAGGAAATGGGCAGTGTTTTTCTGATCAAAAGGTCTATATAGGTGTGAATTAAAGAGAAAGAGAAGTTCCCTTTTATTAGAGAGGTGTGGGGCACTTTAGGAAAAGCTTGAAATATTAATTTATTATACATTTATTTTCAGTTTCTAATAGCTAAAAAGTAATTTAATTCTAGGATAAGAAGATTATGGCTATAAATACTCTAATACAATGATTTTTAGACATGTTTCGTTCTTGAAATTAACCTTATATTTTGGGATAAACTATTGGTTAAACTGTTTAACACTTACCGCGTCTTCTTGTATTTTTATACTATATTGTTAATTTAGTTACTATAAAATAAAAAAGAGAACCTAAAGTGGATAATTAATGAAATTTTTAACATTATATAAGTAATTTTGTATAATATTATATTTTTAGGTTTTTTATATCATTTAATAAAATAGTATTTGTTTTAAAAAATCATTAATGTCAATTGTGACACTATTTAGTAATTTAATTTTGATAAAGTCATAAAAACTATATTTCTTCTAAATAAGGAATTAAATCATACATAACATGTAAATGTAATATATAAAATTCATTTATGGCATAAAAATTTTAAAATTACATTTATTGTAATATTTATAAATTAATTTATTTGAATCATTCATTAATATGATAATCATTGTATCATCATTGTGTCATAAGTAGATATATTTATATAATTACAAAAAATAAAAAAAAATACCATGATGTGGTAAATATTTTTATATTTCTAATGATTATTTATAGTAAAATATATCATTCATACAAACCTATATTAAAATTGTTTTAGTAAAAGATACATGTTTATGTTATAATTATCTTTACATTAAATTAATTCTCATAACATGTCATTATCACACCCATGTGGTCGTACGAGGTCCTAAAATCATCATAACGATGCATATGGTTGGAAATATCTCATACAATAGGATTATTACATGTGTTCCCATAGTTTAATATTATTATAATATTATTTTTTACCTTTATTTACTAGATTAACCCTTTAATCATGGTAAATGAAAATAATTACTGAAGTTATTATTCATAATGTAAAAAAATAAAAGGAACCTATTTGAGAAAATTTTAAATTATGATTAAAAATATGAAATCAATTTTTTTAAATTCAAAACACATAATTGGAATAAATTAATTTTAAATTAATTCCCTTCATCAAAACCAGAAAGCGAGTTTTTAAGAAGAAAAACTATCAAAAGATTGATATGTTATATTCAATTTAAATGTGAAATTAAATCCAATAAACTAAATTATATTAAATGATAAAATTATAATCTAATTATACTTTAAAAAAATTTAAATATTTAATTTAACAATATAAATTATTTTGATGAAAAAAGTTGTTTTCAATTAAAATTTAGTATTTTCCACTATTCATCAAATTATGAAAGTTATCAGAAAAGTACAAAAATTTATCCAAAATGATTTTTTATTTCCCACATAAAAAATTAAATTTAATTTCATCAAATTGAATATATAAAAGTTTCAAATATTATATTTAAAAAGGGTTCACCATTAAAAGACAGAAAAGGTATTTTTTTTGAAAAATACACATTTTATATGAAAAATTGAATTTGTCCTTATATTATGTTTTGTAAACAGATAATATGAATGTTAAAATTATATGGGATATGTATAAAATTCAAAATTTAGTTAATACTATTCATAACTGCTTTTTTAAATGGCTAGTTTGGTAAGTCATGGTATGATCGAACTCAGTGTTGCGTGTAACACAAGGAACTGAATTATTTTAAAAGAAGCGTAGTGTGGAAGATTTGGGTGTTAAATCATGATTCTTGAAAAAAATTATAAAGTCCTTTAACCTATTATCTAAACCTCTAGTTGAATAATTTTTAAAAACATAGAAACTTTTTTCAATTTTTCAAATGTATAAAAGGATTCTAAAAATACAATTTCAAATAATTATTTCTAATAAAAACATATATGAAATTACTTTTTAGTTTCAGAATATCCTTAATTATAAATAGAAAATGTTTCTTCAGTTTCTTTTATATATTTTCTAAGAGTGTTGGATATCAAAATGCTTTTATATAGTGCATATTTTGTAGCATTAACCTCTTATTTCATCTTTATGTTTTCATCCTAAAGAACATTGAAACCTTATACAATATTCTTTAAAACTTAAATGGGAACTTTAATTAGATGCTCTTTGAGTTCAATAAGTATATCCCAATGTGATCCATCATTATATAGATTTATCCTGAATAATTAGAAAAATACTAATTAAAATAATCACTAAAACACATACCAATTTGGTTACTGTCACTTAAAGGTATTGTTGTCTATATTACATGATTCTTCTTTAGATTTACATCTTATATGATCTTTATATTCATTTAAGTCTAAAAAAAATTCTAGATTATTATCCCGAGGGAAAAATAAATTTTTATCCATCTAAGTTATCTCTCTCATTCCCTAAAAAATAATCTTCATAAAAACTCTCTTGGGTCTTTATAGGTGACCTACCCTATGATACCAATTGTAGTGCCCTAGGTCTGAATGACCAATAGGGGGGGGGGGATTTCTTATTTTCTATTTAAAAATTATTATTTTTTAATTCATACTTTTGGACATGTTATAGTTCATGATCCACTCAATGATATCTCAGAATCTCACTTTATAAGTAGAAATAATAAACAAAAGCAAAACACATGATATTTACAAGGTTTTGTACAAATACTCACTCGATTCCATGTTGGTTATTCTCTCAAAAAAAATTTCTCCACAAAAATATTATAATAAATTAAAATAGTTTATATAGAGTCACACAATATCTCCCCTAAATAAATATAGGAGGTTTTTTATACTGTATATTATAGTGTTACAAGAATCCACATTGACCTACTCCAGAATCCGTACTAGAGACTTTTTCACCTAAATCGCACAATAGAATTCCTTCTCCCATCTACAACTAAGACGATTCTTCATTTATTCAAGGATTAATCCATTATAGGTTGATCTATAGATATTCCTCTATGATTTTTCTAGCTCACAATTTCTTTTTTACCTTTTCACATACCTTTATATTCTGCTGGTCTTGGTCAAATATCTCTGATGACATATACTTGATCATTTTTCTTAGTGAAACAAATTATTTTTCTATTATTACTTATTTTTGATGAAGTAATGACCACAATTATTGCCTAAAAGTGATGTACATTTCTTCTTCATGAATATATGTCTGCAAGAAACATCCTGCACAATATTAATTCACTATCAACTCAGATATATTTTCATCAGATATTTTACCTAGTTTTAGTCTCGAAATAACTGCACACTATTCATACAAAGCATATCACATATTCCTTGGTTAATATTATTTCATGAAATATTAACTTTATAAACCCTTACACATAGAAATTATAAATTTACTATTTTATTTTCAAACTCAACTTTATTATTTAACATCAAAATATTTAGAGCACCTGTTTGCTCATTTTTATAGATTTTTCTTCCAAACCACTTATTGTTTATCCAGGACAATATGTGAGGTTCATGAAATTTATGAGTTACATTACATTCATGGATGGAATGAATGGTCTTTACACTCCAAGATATATCTTGTGAAGCACATTATCATTCAAGGGTTATTTGATTAATGAATTTTCTTCATGTGATCAAGGTGTGGATCATGGGTTGTCCTCCTTCAAGTGCATTGTTCTCAAGAAATCCAGGACATGATCTTGGCTAATACTCTTCCATTTAATGAATATATCACATGATATCCCACTACCTTTGGGTATGTTATTATCATGACCCAATCACTATCCATGAGTTCCTTCATGTGATAGGAGGTGTGTCTATGAGTTCCTTCACATGAGATGATGATTATTCATACTGTCTCCTTCATGTGATAGAATGTTCTACCTATGGTTTACTACTTAAGTGTCTTTATGAGATGAAAAGACATTATGAATACTCTTTTATGAGTCTATATTATCTTATGAATACTTTTTGAGTGAGATGACCACATAATATTCTTTTACTTTATAAGATGGGATATCATAAGAGATTTCTTTTACTATGATCTTTCTTGATATATCAAATTCTAGTATCATTATTCATTTATAATGCCCCATTTTTCGAATTGGAGAATAATCCAACTATCCTACACTTTTTATTATATTCCAATTACCCATTTAATCCTCCCAAGGATCTTAAGATTTCTTGAATGTTGAGGTTTTTGGCATCACCATGCATCGAAAAAAAGATCATGCATTTACAATACAGATTCTCATGATAACATAGTTGATCATGCGATGCCTTGATGGAATTTGTGTGATACCTTGATGATTTTAAATATAAAATTATGTGATTCCTCTTGATAGCTCATTGGAAAACCACCAGAATATTGTATTCAATAAATTCTGTAAAATATGGACACTTTTTTTATCAAGGGTACGTTGATCTTCAGTGATGGCTTTGTTGATTAGCTACATTCCATCTTTTGATGTAAATTTTCCCAAGTTGATCATATACCTAACATAATAAGATAAATACAACACCACATGATGAAAATAATACATTCATTCATTTTACTCTCCTTCATGAGACATAATTGATTTTTCTCAGCTAAATCCTTATATGAATCACGAAATTCATGCAATACATAGATTGCACGCATGTTTTTGGCACGATTGAGTTTTTCTTGATGTATTGAGTTAGTCAGTTGTTATAATATTTCATAAAACATTGACTCATTAATAGGTAGAAGGTGAAAATTCTTGTTTAAAATGGAGAATCATTATAGAATAGATATCCTTGATTGATCCCATCCAATTACCCATATTATGTCCATATTTTTTAACATGTATGAATAATTCCAATCAATGACACAAGTCTTTTAAATTTAGACCAATTAAACAATTTTTAGAGTTTATACAAGGATAATTTTACAATAATGACATATAATGTTATTATATTAATCTATAACAATTATTTTAGCTCCACACTTCATCCATCAACACATATTGACTTATTTATAATAAATGTAACCTTAGATCAATAGTTTTAAACCAATTATTTATAAAGGTGACTCACTTACACATCACCAAGGGTATTATTTTAATGATATCATTTATTAACCTTATAAAATAATTAAATCCACCCCTCTTTGGAAGGAACCATGGGAAAAATCCAAGGGATGGTTTGGGGTTTGGATCACATTATCATAGAGTCCAAAACCTATGTTTGGAAATTAATAAATAATTATCATATCTTTTTCTATATAAACCCATGGAAAATCCAATTACTCTTTAGTAAAAACAGTTATAATAAAATTTTACTATAAACGTACCTCTATAGAGTCCTCATATGGTTCCCCCATGCTCTTATGAAGCTCTAACCATGATTTTTTAAGTGCTCTCTCAAGGTAAGGTATCCCATGATTCTCCTCCTAATTCATGATAATTTGGTATATTTAGAATTTTTAAATTCAAATTTATCATGTCAGGATATGTTTTTAAACATTACTACTAGTATCCTTATGATTTCAAGTGACTATATACCCCTTTCAATTTCATTAAATCATTCTACGAATCTTTATGTACTGTGTTGTGCTATTAAAATTATCATGTTATTTTTTCATGATAAATATTTGTGTAAGGAATAACCAACCAAATTTCCAATCAACTGTATTAACCTATATGTTAATATCCTTAATTTATTGGGGAGTTCCATTTTTGTAACCCAAACTCCTTAATCATGGGATTTCAAATGATGAAATATGGTGCCATGTTGAATGATCTATGTGGAAGACTTATGCATGTTGATGATATGAATGTGATGGGTGGTAACCGAATAATATAGTCGTTCAAATCATTGGGAAATGTTTTTATTTAATTATATACCATGTACAGTGCTTATGAGGATATCCTAAACACAATATAATATGATTTCTTGGTTGTTATCCTTGACCAATGTTTTTGATTTCATGTTATATGTTGTTGCCACATTACCATGTTTACTTTATGTTATCAAGTTACATCATGCCTCATTATTAAAGTGTATAATTCTCAACCCTATTATGTTACCTTAATATGCCTCTTTTATACCATGTATTTATTTAACTTGTTATATGTGTTTTTATTCCCATAATGGGATTTATATCTCACCCCTTTCTTATGTACATCCCCAGGTTATCCTATTCCGTTTAAGAAGATCCATCGAATATAAGCCCATGTTATGGAGTATTTAAATACTATTATTTATTTTTATTGAATGTTGTTATGTTATGTGCCTAATTACCCTAATACATTAGGCCTAAAAATCTAATTAAGTGTATATTTATGTATTAATTCAAGAAATAAAGTATATTAAAATATGGGTTGTCATATGATCACTCTAGAAAGAAGAAAATAAGATCTATTAAATGTGTAAAAAAGTGTAAACCAATTAGGATTTAAAGAAAAGAATAAGATAGTCATGTGTTATTATTTAAAGAGGAAGAATAATATGGAGAAGAAGAAGAAAAATAAAAAGAACAACAACAAGAATAATAATATGAAGAAGATGAATATAGGATTAACATTCTTTACATTGTACTACATACTCTGAGAAAGGATCAAAATAGTTTTTTTTTAATCATCAATAAATATTATATAGTGTTGAATTTTATTTTATGATCACCATTTAATATATTATGGGATATATTCGGGATTTTGAGTTGATAGAAAACCTATGACCAGTGAAAAAAGAATTGGGAAGTTTCACTTTGAAAAGTAATGGACACGTAGCATGAATTGTGCTTGAAACTTTGAAAGCTTTTGAAATAACACTATTATTTGAGGGAGAAAATCATATTTTTTAATATAGTAAAATTTTAGGTAGATTTTGATCTACATCATAGAGGTGTAGGAATATGAGATGAAAAGATAGTGTTATTCGAGTTAGAATATTGGGTGATATAGTATAAAGTTCCATTCAATTGTGTAATATAGTG
Source organism: Viscum album (assembly GCA_963277665.1). Lineage (NCBI taxonomy): Eukaryota > Viridiplantae > Streptophyta > Magnoliopsida > Santalales > Viscaceae > Viscum > Viscum album. The sequence goes on along the minus strand of OY728150.1, from coordinate 1,284,069,931 downwards.
ATGGTATTTCACCTTTGTAAAATGGCAGACCTTGTTTTTGAATAATATTTTTCCACACAATTATATTTTATAATAATATTATAAGTGGAGAAACCTTTTCTAAAAAATAGATAAACATAGAAAGGATTATGTTTCCTATCTTGGGGCTTAACCCTTATAGAAATACTATGTGATGATAACTTATTTAAAATATTTGTTTCACGTGGTTGTGGAATGTTGGAAAAAAAGATTAAAAAATAAACTTATTTCTATCATATAACTCGGGTTCAAATATCTATGGGGGTATATGTATCAAAATAAGAAATGGAATTTTGTAAAATGTTTACAACACTTGATTCACCCCCTCTTTGGTGTGTCCACACAGATCCTGTGGAACATTCAACTGGTATTAGAGAAACATTTTCCTCTAATTGGATTTTCATTTTTCTATTAAAAATAATATCAGGGAAAAGGGTTTATGAAAAGAAAACTAAAATATTTATTATCCATTTTTTACAAGAATACAAAAAGTATAAATTATATGTTTTTGAAGAAGTGCTTCAGATGGAAGAAACTAATCCCATCTATGTTAGTGATGACTTGGAGGTCTTAGATGAAACCTTATAAAATAGGAAAAATGAATGGGTTAGAAAGAATAGAAAGATTTAAATAAAAATAGAGGAATCACCAATATTAGAGGATATTCATAGTGGTAAATACCATTGTAAATCTATTGAAATTTTTCCTATAGTTATACAAGTAAAATTTGTGATGAATATGATTATGATTAGTTAATCGTTGAATTTTATTACAAAATTGAATATCATTGAAAGAAAGTACCACTGAAAGTTACCAAAGATATATTTTCTGCCATGATCCAACCCAGAGGGGCCTGTGCCATGATAACCCTGAGACCACCACTAATAGGTCAGGGGCTGGTGACAAGAACTGAGTAGAAATATCCTACAAATGGGAGGAATTTATGTATGTACCTGTTCTCACACACACATATCCTAACCCAAAATGATGAAATGTAAAAACACTAAGTAAATAAGCATTCATACCTTTAAGATACAAAAAATTGAAAAGAAAAGTAGAAAATTGGGAAATAAACATGACTAGAATACATGCCCACCAAAAGTAAGGGTATGTAAAAGTGAACACATATGTTCCTAAAGCTCATCCACAAAATACCCTACCTGAAAGGTAGGTATATAGAAAAATGTCTAAATCCGTAGAAGCACACTTCTAGTTTGTAGTCTTCCTAAGAAACAGCTAGTCCTAGGCCACCTAAGACTCCGTTAAAGTTTTGATTGTTTGCCAAGACACTTCATGTGTGGGAAAATCCCGTGTAGGGGTGAGTAAAACAATATTAAGTAGGACACCCCAAAACCAAAAATGAAATATACTACATAGGAAATTAAAAATGAATACTAAAAATGAATATTACTAAAGGACACCACAATGGAACACCAGGAAGTAACACCATTAAAGAACACCACTAAGGAACACCATGAAGGAACGCCACAAAGGAACACCACACAGGAACACCATGAAGGAACACCACTAAAGAACACCACGAAGGAACACCAAAAAGGAACCCCACTAATGAACACCACAAAGAAATATACTAAGGAACACAATGAAGGAACACCACCAAAGAAAACCACAAATAAACACCACAAAGGTTACCACACAAAAATACATAAAGCATACCAAACATAAATACATTAAGTATACCTCATAGAAATAGTACAGTCAGCTCATAAATATATTACTATATAGAATAGAAAGAAGGATCAAGAAATTTAGTCCATAGAGAACCCAATATAGGTAATACATTGAGTGTCAATAAAAAACAGAGTGTTGATTACACCTGAAGTGTTGACAATACACAGAGTTTTGATAACACATGGAGTGTCAATAACACACAGAGTGTTGATATGTCATGAAACCCACAAGTCACAAAGTCACAAAGTCACAGAGTCTCAAAATCTCATATTATTTAAGTCACATAGTCTCAAAATCACATAGTATTGATGTCACATTGTCACTAATTCATAGAGTCTCAAAATCACATAGTCTCGAAGTCATGTATTCTTGAAGTCATAGCTAGCAATAGGATTCTGATTATAGCACACTCATTCTCAGAGAACCTACTCCTCAAGCCATAATTTCATATGTGAACTTCTAAGAAGACTCACAAAGACTATCTCAAAAGTACCGTCTAATCTCAAGGGTTAAAACTATCACGACCCCTTCCCTACAAAGTGTACCCCTCCTGGGTCGGCATTGTGAGAAGGGAGATAATGACACCTAAGTCCCACCTCCAGTAGGCCCTGGGTTGGAAACTATCACCGAGGGTATAATAAACACACAAATGAGAGGCATTACCCTCTAAGAGAACACATGCGGAAGAGAGAGATAAGAAAGACACCAACAAACTCCAACATAGAACTGAAATAAAAAAGAAACCCAAGTGTACATATGTAATTCCATGCAAATGTACTACAACTGAAATAGGATAAATTACAAGTACCCAAAATAAAGTAAAAATAGCAGCAACCACAAGCCTGAACAACTCCTACAACCAGAAGCTAGTAAACACCAGACTGATCTCCAACCTTTTCCAAGTGACCTGAAAAATAGTTTATATATACATAGGGTGTCTATAACAGTATAATCAGTAAAATCCTCACTGAAGACTCTCTTGAAAAATTAAAGAAAGCATGCTAAAACACAGTGAACAACAAGTGAAACTAACTCATCACCTAAACGGGTATACTAAGTTCCCAACCTAAACATGGAAACTCTCACCAAGTAACGCATACATGAATATATCTTATAATAAATAATATAAAGGGACCATGATACTACATCCCCACTGGTTTGATGCTTTTCCCCAATGTCGCATGTCCTAAGCATCTCTCTCAAAACATGCTTGCCCACAGACACCCAGGCGAAGCACCACAATATGCACCTCGTGCAACAAAACCACCACATCCACACACTAAAGTAACTAGGTAGTTTCTGGGAGCCACCACAGCTCTCATAATGTGTATCATATGTAAGGTATTATATCTCAAGCCATCACATCCCATACATCGAGTAAGGATCCTCAATCCATCACATCCTATACACGTTACACCTATAGTAGTCCATAGAAAACTATATCCAGAATATATGTGTGTAAAGAACCACAAGCAATTACATCCCTCTACACACATATATGGGGAAAACTAACCAATATGCCTGCCATCAAAAGTAACTACCAAGAGAAGAGAGCGGGGCCAAAGGGGGTAGTCATCCATCCATCCTCCCACCGGAATGTTGGAAAAAACACCCCCCAGGGATCAGAATCCCCAGGGTGTTAGTTGCCCTTACTGACATGGTGGAGTAACATATAGAAACACAAAAAGTACAAAATATTCTCTAACCCACCACCACACTATGGGCATAACCTAGTCTTAGAAACAACTGCAGGTAACGTCTCTCAGACTCTAGGCTGCTACTTCTAATACTAGGTATCCTATAAGCACACAACCATGTAAAGAGATTTATTAGATTACTTCATTCCCTTTTTATCAGTTCAACTATACATTAATTAATTATTCAAACATTAATTAACCATGAAAAATCCTGCATTAAAATTCATTAGCATCATCCCCAAGTTCACCATTCCTTCAAAATTACAACTTCATCATTATGTTCTAGCAATCTCCAACCCCATGGGTTAACACCATTTATTAAATTATTCATTACAGAAATACTTTCCCACATTCCTATGTATTCTAGAAAAACATTCTATGCTTATAAACACAAGGGGGATCAACACGGTGAGTGGATGTACTACCCATCAAGTCTTTTCCTCTTATAGTAAGAGCATATACCCATCCTTCATTGAGAAGCTAAACACGGAAAGCACATGGCATACCCCACGTGTCTTTGCCTCTTTCGGAAGAAGGGTATGTAAGGCCATCTGCCTTGAGCAGTGGGGAAAAGTAAAGCAGATAAACAACCAAAGAAACAAAAAGCATCCAACAATCACAACCATCCCATTCCATCATCCCCAGTGTCCTCCCTAACACCCACATGCATAAACTGATGCATCTTTCCACTCTAGGCATCATCTTCTGCCACAACCAAAAAGGCCTACATGCCTCCACATATTACCACAACCATCCAGGCTCACATCGAAACACAAGCAGTAGTTAAACACACATCTTTACAATTGGGCTCATGGCCCTTAAACAAACAAGAGGGTAACTCAAAACCCTGTAATAAATTATCTTTTAACAACCAACAGTTCTTTAATCCATATTGGATTAACCGATTTATTATTCATTGTTTCTAAATTTGGTAAACCTAACAGTAAGCTATCACAAATAAATGGACATTCTTACTGCACCAATTTGATTAACATCAAATTACAATAAGAACTAGATTCGTTTACATGCCTCTTTATATTTAACCAAACAATTATCAATTATTCCCAGTTAACATTATTTACCAATTTCCATCAAGATCAAGCATAAATATAACACAATCTAGCAAAAACAAGAGGCAATAACATATGATCGATATAAATTTATTTATCCATTTAAAATATTTATTATGTCAATTCCATTGTCATCCAGTGGGATAAACCATGCTAAATATATAGTTTCACATAAAATAAAGGGGAGTAACGAATCCCCTATCGCAAATAGTTCCTCACGTTCTTTATCCACCCAACGAGTCACGATCCTCCTCTCGTGACAACTGCATCCTCCCAAGGATTCCACAGTACGACCGCACCATCCAAAACCCAAGGAAAACCCCATTAGAAGAATGGATATTTCAGGCTATAATATGGAAAGGACAAATAGGAGAAGATGGTCCCCAAAGTAACGATGATAAAACAAACCTTATATCGAAGATTGATCGATGAAACTTGGTTGCATCAAAATAGAGCTGAACCAATCTAAGGGGTAAATCTTGATCATGAAACTCTTATGGGAAGGATTGAAAGGTTATATCATCTCATAGCCAAGAAAAATGAGGAAGAACAATGGATGAAGATATCTTGTCCCTTTTTAAAGATTTATTGGGGCGATAGTTTAAGATACGATTAATTCTCCATTAAAAGTGGATCGTATTAAACCACGTGGTTTGACCAAGTAAAAACATTCCGAGCCATAGGAATAATTAATATAGGAGTTATAGCCTTTGAATTGGCCTTAGATTCCTTAAAATGAGGCTTTAAATGCATTTTATGTCAAAGGAAAATTCTAAACGGGTGAAACTGTAGGAAGCTGGAAACATTGTTAATGAACCTCACTGTTAGAACACTGCTCATGAACCTCACCATTAGAACCTCACCGATAGAACACTATTCATGAACCTCACTGATAGAACACTGTTCACTAGATCTCACTAATAGAACACTGTTCATTGGATCTCACCGATAGAACACTGTTCATGAACCTCACCGGTAGAACACTGTTCACTGAACCTCACCGATAGAACACTCTTCACTAAACCTCACCGATAGAACACTGTCCACTGAACCTCACCAATAGAACTGTTCACTGAACCTCACTGATAGAAATGTTCACAAAACCTCACCGATAAAACTGTTCACTGAACCTCACCGATAGAAATGTTCACTAAACCTCACCGATAGAACTGTTAACAAAACCTCACCGATAGAAATGTTTACTAAACCTCACCAATAGAATTTTTCACTGAACCTCACCGATAGAACTGTTCACTGAACATCACCGATAAAACTATTCACTAAACCTCACCGATAGACTGTTCACTGATCCTCACCGATAGAACTGTTCAAAAAACCTCACCGATAGAACTGTTCACAGAACCTCACTGATAGAACTGTTTACTGAATTGGAAATTTGGATAAGTGATGAGGATAAGTCCCCTTGACCTCCCAGAACACCTCAAACACCACATTTTCACAAAGGAATGGACCAGAGAGGTCCGGGACATTAAAAAAAAACTGCAAATGGATCGTCAAATGGGAACACAGTTTGGAATTTACGACTATTTTTATAGAATGGTCTGACCCGGGTCTAGTCCGAGTCCAACCTAACATGCTGGACCCAACATGACCCGGTATGGACGAACCAACCTAGTCCAATCTGAAATGATCCAATTTGGTGTGAAATATCCTAGCCCAATGGGTCTAGCCTATTGGGACGCTGAAGCAGCTCAACCACCCTAGTGTGGCCCGCTGCATGTAGGATAGTTTTCTCCACCGGATGAGGCCCACACTGGCCACCCCCTGATCCACATGGTCTCCCCTGACCTCATGGATCCCCCTACGGCTCCCGGTCAATGATACGTCATGCCATGTTTCACATGGCTAGCCTACCTCATCCGCTTGTGTCGTGACCTTCCTGTTGTAGGTCCCTCAGACGTGGCATTGTGTCGCATCCCAACATGCCACTGTGGCCTCCTATCGTGGATCCCGATCACTGCCCATAACCTCCACCACCCTGGGATCCCACATGGTCCCTCTTAGGTCATGGCTTGCTACCACTACCAGCTACCCTGCCAGTTGCCCACCTCTACCTTATGCTCCCCCTGGACCGACCCCGCTTGCCACGTCCTTCCCTCACTACAAGCCGGCCCGTCAGCATCCTGCTTTACAATTTATCATTATCCGCTGTAATCGATTTCCCTTTGTAAACTATACCACACTTCCATCGAACTTCTACAATGCTGTTGTGGTGTCAAATCCTTTGATCATGGATCACTGCACCATAAATCAGGGGCGCAATGATCGATTCTTCGCATAGGGGTTTTAAGGGTGAAGAATGCACGAAGAATACGATAGATTGTGGGGGGAGAGATAAATCACCCAAACACCCATCAAAGAGATCTTTTCCTTTTTCATGTAATCCTTGATCCATTCATGTTATAAGGAATAAAAAAGAACAACAATATACAATCAAAAAGATCTATTTCTCTTTTCTAAACCCCTCAACAATTATCCATCCCGCAAGAATGGTCGAACTGCGGATCAACTAGTTCATTGGTTTGTCCATGTTCATCATTGAATATAAGAGAGGAATTTGGATAATTTTTTGACGTGGAATGGTTATATTGTCGTCATTGACAAGATCCTTCAACTCTATTTGTGTACCGATCTATGATCAGATATCCAATCCATTGTCGTTTACTCAGGAGGATTCTTTCTCCAAGATCTCCCTAGATATTCTCCAGCAATCCCGGGTTTATGTAGATAACCCAAATATTTTTTCATAAGTATTTTTTAAAGGAAATCATGAATGTATCAACAATATAATTTATCTTTAAACTATTTAATTACAATTACATCCTTTTTGGATTATTCCACAGAAGACCCGCACAGACTGATGTTAAGTCACACCCATTGAACTGACACATTAGTAACTCAATGATGGTATAAAATTTCTAATTAAAGTATCCTTTAATGAGTTATTATGATTTTGAAATAAAATAATAATTATTTTATTATTTTATTTATGGTTATGTCCCAAAAACTATCTTTAACAGTTGGTCTGTGCCGGTCGATGTTTGGCCTAAGATAAGGTAAAGTTGCTATTCTGAACACAATGGTGCCTTCATATTTCTTATCCAAGAAATGTTTTAAGAGTTATTCCAATTTTTTATGAAAAATGTATTTGCTTACTATTAAAAATATAACATTTTTTCAATGAACTGTTTCGGGTACACCTGCCCTTGGAATCGCACGACGTCTCAACACTTGGTCTCAGATATTTCCCGATAAATTTATGAAAATAAATTTGGGAAAATAAAAGTCATTAAATTCTCCCCACATTCGGAATTTACAACCCTGAAAGCCAAACCTAGGGCTATGAAAATAGAGTAGGGTACTTAGCATGGACATGAGCCTCCCACACATATGGGATCTCCTAGAAATTATTGTGCTCCACTGAATGTTCACTAGAGGAATCAACCACCAAAAATTAATCATTTATTAGTGATCCATGATCTCCTTGTCAAGGATGTAAAATGAGCTTTCTAATATGAAACTATCATTGATGGAATTCCCTGGAGTAGAACTATCCCCTAAACATAGAGGCTTCCCAACAACTCTACTAAACTCTACTCCCAACTAGTTATGAGGTGGTCTAACTTGGTGAGTTGGTCAATGATCATTCATATATTATCATGTAACATATAAGTAAGTGGTAAAACTATCATAAATTTACTCTATATATCATACTACTTCTACTCTAGAACCTCAAGAGAATGGGGAAATACAGATTGAAACTCGTGCTCGGCCATCACTTGCTGACTATTGAGGCTTCAAGAGACAAACTATGCTACTCTCTTCTTCATCACTAGCCACAGAAATAACATCGGAGCTCCTGGTATATCTTATCCACACTAGGATTTACCACTAATAGGGGGTCTATATAACTCCCTCAAAACCTCCTCATGCATCACCACTGGTACTACTGAGCACCCTTTGAGAAGAACGACATGCTCTCCATGTTTTGAATATCTATCAAGGACATGCCCTATGGATATATGAGCATATAAAGTCTTGAAGTCAGCTTCTCTAAGCTCTGCCTCCCTAACTCATTATTAGAATAGAGGACTGACAACCATCAACTAGAGGTAAGCTATTCTATCCCCATTCACAAAGGATAACTACAATGAAGAGAACTGTTTCAATTCCTCATTAAACAACTACAAACTAGATCTGCTGCATAGAGAATCTATTACCACATTCTACATCCTATAAGTAGAGACATTATCTAAGTCATAATACTAGATAAACTCTAGAAAATGCCTCTATATAAAATTTTAATGGATCCTATACAACTCTGCCACCACTAAAAGAATCTATGGACTTCTAACTTCGACTATATCAAGGGTTAGACTAGCCCATTGATGAGAAATTGGTTGCACCCTTCTTTATGTGAGTCTATTTTATGCTTCATAGGTTTTATTTTACCAACATGGAAAACCTCATTACACCACTGCAAAAATACCACATTTTTCTTCTAAAATAGTCAATCGAAGCATGAACTGTAGGTAACCAATCCATACCAATATTGACTTCATAAGGTCTCAACGCCACTACCACGAGATACCAACCAAAACACTCACCTCTAAGAGTTAGGACACACTATCCAAAATAGTGTGTGACCATTGGGTCTCCCCAGTAAGAGTATCCCAGAATGAGGGTCGAGTCAACAGTTCAAACAGAATCTCCCAGTCTCAAACCAGAATCATGGAATGAAAAGAATGACTAGTACCTGTGTCTATCAATACTGCATCTAACGTACAAAAGGAAGAGATCATACCCTGAATCATTCCTAGATTCCCTAGGTCATGAGCCTTGACTGTTTGTAGATATAACCTCCGCTGTCCTCCAACTCCCTAAGCATCATGTGGACCACCTTGGGGTGGTGGTGGTAACATGTTGAAATGTTTACCACCTCCTGCTACTCTCCCATCTCCTTTTACACATCCACTGCCTTGAAGATCTGTCTACCCATTCTTTCCCATTACTGACTATCATTGGATGTATCTATTTGTCCAAGGTATTCTTAAAAACAAAGTTTATCTATATCACACTAGCATAGGTCGGAATGCACATAGAGATAAAATATGGCTCAGATTTCCTTACGTAGAACTCACTTAATGGTATGATCCTTGATGTACTGATCTTGTATCATATCCATCGAGTACCTTGAAATGTTGGTAAACCTAGATGAATACTACGATACCAACACGTCATCCTACCAAAGCTGTAGAAGCTCTTCGAAATGCAAAACCCTTATCTTTTAAGGTGAGAAATCCTTTATAAAAATATTCTCAAACGTAGTCCATAGAAAATTCTCCTCATCATAAGACCAGATATCCAAAACCCACCATCACCCTGTGAAGCTGTGGAGAAGGCTCGCTATTAAGACCACTATCTAATCTACTACTGTCTTTACTAGATGGAAAACTCATATCACCACCTCAATATAGTCCTTGTCCTCCTATGTTCTGGGATTGCCTTAGAAAATGAGGGGTCTCTATCAATAAATCTCATGAGGCACAATTATCCTATGATCTTCACCCACCTATACTATGAGTACCATGTGTTTCCTTATATGTGTTGGTATAGGTGGTGCACCACATGTAGGTGCTATCATCAGTAAAAATTATTGTACTGATGTCTCGTCACCTAGTGAATCATCTTTGTGATCACATGGTTGAATCTTGGTTGATTGTCTACATGGAGGAATCTATAAATATAAGAAGATATACCACGGTCAATAAAGTATACCTGGTGAGATGACTCAAGAAGAACTTGAGAACACACCCAAATCCTATATGATGCATGTACCATTATTTTTTCCTGAAACCAATGTTTTATGTACCAAGTAGAAGAGCAGAATTCAGAGTCTTGGTGTATGGGTACATCATCCCACACACAAACACTAGGTTCCCAGGCTTGAAATCTAAACTTGAAACACATAACAGTGTTTCCCCAAAATAACCTCACAGACTTTTGGTCCTTATATAGAAACAGCCTCCTCTGATACCACTCTGTCATGACCCGTCTAAGAGGGACTTGTGTTGTGACTACCCAAATACCACCTCCAATAGGCCAGGGGTCAGTGACTAGCACTGAGTAGGCATATCCCACAAACAGGAGGAATTTTCTTAAATACCCGTACACACACAGACACACACATATATCCAAGACTAAAATACTGAAATTTAAAAACACTAAGTAAAAAACCATGAATACCACTAAGATACCAACAACTGAATATGAGACTAGAAATCTCATAAGTAAATATGGCCAGAATACAATCCCACAAAAAGTAAGAGTCCATAAAAGTGAAAAAACAAGTTCCTAAAGCTCATCTTTAGAAAACACTACCTTGAGGGTAGTTGTAGGGACAACTATCCAAATCCATAAGATCCCACCTTGATATTAAAATATCTCTAAGAACCACCAGGTCTTGGTCAACCTAGGAATTGTTCGAATCATCGATCATCCCCATGAGACAAGACACGTGCGGGCTAAGCCCATGTAGGGGTGAGTAAAACAATACTCAGTAGGACACCCCAGAACCATAAAGTAAATATACTACATGAAATTACAAAGGAATAACCCTATGGTAGACCACTGAAGGACACCACTAATGAACACTATGAAGGAAATCCACTAAGGAACACCACGAAGGAACACCACAATGGGACACCACAAAAAGAACCATGAAGGAACACCACTAAGGAACACCATGAAGGAACTACATGAAGGAACACCACAAAGGAACACCAAAAATGAAGAACACAAAGGAAGACCACTAAGGAACATAATGAAGGAAAACCAATAAGGAAGACCATAAAGAATAACCACTAAGGAACACCACGAAGGAATACCACTAAGGAACACCACGATAGAAGACCACTAAGGAACACCACGAAGGAACACCATGAAGGAACACCATGAAGGAACACTACTAAGGAACAACATGAAATAACACCATGAAGGAACTCCACTAAGGAACACTATGAAGGAAAACCATGAAAAAACACCACTAAGGAACACCAATAAGAAACACCACCAAGGATTTCCATGAAGGAACACCACTAAGGAACACCATGAAGGAAAACCAGAAAAGATCACCATGAAGGATACTACACAGAAATACATGAAGCATACCACACCTAAATACACAAATTATAACAAATAGAAATAGTATAGTCAGCTCACATAGGAATTAGTGTATGGAATGGAAAGTAGGATTATCAGACATAGTCCATAGAACACCAAATATTTGTAACAAAAAGAGTTTTAATAACACAATGACTATTGATAATACATGGAGTGTGGATAACAATGGGATTTTTGATAACACACAGAGTTTCAATTACACAGGGAGTGTCAATAAGTCATGCATCCCCCAAGTCACATAGTCACTAAGTCACATAGTGTCAAAATCACACAGTCTCTAAGTCACATAGTCACTAAGTCACACAGTCTCAAAATTACATAGTCTAAAAGTCTCATAGTCAAAAAGTCACATAGTCTCATAATCACATATTCTCGGAGTCATGTGGTCTTGAGGTCACATCCAGCCACAAGATTCCTCTTGTTGATCACTCTTTCTAGGAGAAAATAATCCTCAATCCAACAGTTCATATGAAAAAAATCCAAAAATTCTCACTTATAGTATCTCAAAAAGTATCGTCTCATCACAATGGTCCCAAAACCAAAAAACGGCTTGTCAAACAGACGCATGGTTTGAATGCTACAGCTATTTTTATAGAATGGTCCGACCTGGGTCCCACCCGACCCGACTCTATCCCGAAGACCCATCTTAGTTCTATATGAATCAACTGGGTTTGGTCCGAATCGACCTCATTCAGTCTGAATAGACCTTGTATAGTCTGAATTTTCCCGGCCCGCTAGGCCTTCTAGACCTAACCCACTAGGTCTCGCCTAGTGGGATGCCAGAGCGGCGCGACCACCCTAGTCTGGCCTATTGTATGCAATCGAATTTTCTCTACCTAATGCGTCCTGATCTATCCACACCCCTTGTCTAAATGGTTCTCCCTAACCATGTGTCTCCCTCGTGTAACTTATTCAATGTGGCGCCATGCTGTGTTTCACGTGGTTGAACTACAACTCTACATGCCTTTTGGAATAGCCATTGTGAGTCCTTATAATGTCGATTTAAGTAGTGTCCTAGTACACTACCACGACCTCCTTCTATTGGCCCTAGTCACCACCCCTGGCCTCCGACACCATGGTCTTCCACATGGTCTTGCCTAGACCATAGCCTGCTGCCGTTGTCGACTGCCCTACTGGAGGCTCGTCGCCGCCTCACGCTCCCCCTAGACCGGCCCTGCCAGCCACCCCACCAATGGCCTACCTTTCACTACAACCTTATACCATTTTAAGCCACTACCTCTCCTGAACCATTCCACACATATTTCGTACATATACTATGTTGTCGTGGGGTCAAATCATTCGATCTCGGATCATTGTTCCATGGATCAGGGACATAATGGTTGATCAGTCACATAGTGGTTTTAAGGGTGAGGAACACATGAATAATGTGACTGATTGAGGGGGGAGAGATAATGTAAATGAATTTCTAGAGAAAAAATCTCGGCCTTGTTCATTTCATATTTGATCCATTCATGTTTGTAGGTTTTAACTAAGAACAAAAATAGATAATCAAAATGATCTTTCTCTCCTTTTTATAACCCAAAATAATTATCCATCCCATAAGAAAAGGAAAACTACAGATCAACCTGTTCATTGGTTGGTCCATGTTCAACATTTAATCTATAATGGGAAGAGGAAATCACAAAGAGATCATCACCCTACCTCAAGTTTGATTCAATCATTGATGATGAATGGTTGCATTTTCTTCATTCACGAGATCCCCCCACTCCATTGGAGTGATGATCTATGATCTAATATCTGACCAATCATCATTCTATTGAGACGATTCTTTCTCCAAGCTCCCCCAAGAGATTCTCCAGTGTTCCTAGGATTATGAGGATAACCATGAGAATTATAAATAATGATATTTTAATGGAAATCAACACTATTTCATCAAAATAAATTTTCTTTAAATTATTTAATGATGATTAGGTTCTTTTCATGTTTTACTACAGAAGACTCGCGCCAACTAATGTTAAGTTATTCTAAAAGAAAACACCACATTAAGAACTTAATGGTGGTCTCAGATTTTCAATTCGAGTCTCCATTCACGATTTATTAGGATTTGAAAATCAAATAATTTTAATTTAATTTTTTTATGTGTGGTTACATCCCAAAAACAATAATTCATAGCCATCCCATACTGATCGATGTTAGGTTTCACCTAAGGTAAAGCCTCAGTTTTGAACATAACAGTGACCTATTATTTCTAATACAAGAACACATTTAAGATTAATTCAAATTATTTCAGAAAACTATGTGTGTCTACTTTTAAAAAAAAATTCAAGGAACTGTTGTTAGTACGCCATGCCTCGAAATCACAGGCTGTCTCAACGCCTGGTCATGGATTTCTTCTGATAAATTTCTAAAAATAAATTTTAGAAAAAATGATTCGTTAAATTTTCTAATATCAAGGGAATAATTAATGAAAATTCAAATCTATAAAGGGATACATATACAATGGAAGAATCATTAGTATGAAATTAGAGTAGTTGCAACATCCTCACAAGATTTGTGAAGACCAAGAAAGAATATATATCACATTTCAATTAAAATGATTCCTTAATTGATAAATAATTTTGAATAATTTCTTGTTAGAATTTTTTTTAAGATTGTGTTTGGTGAGGTGATCCATTAATTTGAAAATATACACCATGTATCCATGAATGTCAAAACATATTAGATATAAATCAAGGAAAATCAGGTGAATGGACATGTAAATCAGTTGAAAGAGGAAAATAGATTGCATTAGGATCAAACTAATTAATATTTTTAAAGTATGGGAAAATAGGTTGAGATTAGTTGAGGATGAAAAGAATGCTCTCAAGATATGGTTGTTTAAGTTAAAAATATATAATATACCCAACCCTGAGAATACCAACAAGTTATGATGAGAAGTTCTATCGATGATACATTTTAATAGTTTCTCACATCAATTAAGACTCAAAATGAAATCAATATAATCTCAAGATCATCTAGAGAAGCATCCACATAAATATCATAAAAATAGGTAACTCACTATCTTTTAATTTAGTTAATACTGCATCTATTATTCAAGAAATAATAGAAAAAATACAAAATAAATAAATATGGCATGATAAAAATTCTAAAAAAAATTAAACACATAATCCATTGTGACTGTAATAATATATAGAAAAAATCCTCCAAAAAAATCCTAAATTTTTGTGTTACAACTCAAAAACAACCAGGGTGTCAATCTAGAATGTCTGCACATAATGTGAAAATAATGAGTGTAATGGAAGATGTTAGTGCTAATAGAGATTATAGAATAAGACCATTAATTACTAGAATGATATTTTAGTATTTTAAAAACTAGATAATCCCTAAAACAAGAAGATAAAAGGTGATAGAAGAAGGAAATCTCTATGAAGGAAAATGGTATCATAGAAAAATTAGAATTTGGCTCCAAAATGTACATTTAAAAGACTACATTACTTTTGCGATTTTTGAAGCATGAGTTGAAAAAACAATGAGGATTTTTGGTATGGACCCACTGAAGGAATTTTTCATATTAATAAGAAGACACAGACACATTAATAGGTCCAAAAACAAAGAAATTAAAGAAGTGAATCTGCCTCATATTTAAAAATAATAAATAATTCTCTTGAACCTCCTAACATGATAGCGAATAAAGATAAAATTCATATTAAACCTACATAGGAAAAGTTATATAATTTTATCAAGAGAGGTCACATCATAGAACATTGAAAAATAAGGATGAATATATAAGATAAATGGTTGAAGATGGAATCAAGAAGAAAATATATCCAATTCATAGATAATATGATTGTATTAGTGGTTGAAAATATGTATGAATAAGTTTAGAGGCTACCTAAAAAGGGTAGCTTAAAACTTGATGTGTGTGTGTGTGTGAAAAGAGCATTAAGGAAGGCCACGTTTTTAACAATAGCATGAACTAGAATCCTAAACTAGAATATTGGATGAAGGAAAAAGATAAATAACTAATTAATCATAATATTAAGAGAGATTCTATAAATAAGGATACCATATAGAGACCCATAATTTTTATACATAAATATTACATCTTTTTATATGATTATTAAAAACATTTTGCAAATATAAACTTATGTAACATACTGTTTTAGTTTCTATATATACTAGATCCAAAATCTACTTATCTATAAAATATATTCTGCATACCCTATAAAGATTTTCCCACATATTACTCTATATATAAATACCATAATTAAACTTTTCTTTATAACCTAGGGAATGTAAACTTATGAAATGGTGAGATCATATGCTCAGT
This sequence comes from Viscum album, assembly GCA_963277665.1. Classification (NCBI taxonomy): domain Eukaryota; kingdom Viridiplantae; phylum Streptophyta; class Magnoliopsida; order Santalales; family Viscaceae; genus Viscum; species Viscum album. The sequence goes on along the minus strand of OY728150.1, from coordinate 1,284,053,960 downwards.
AATGGTAAACATGGGAGATATTAATTGATGATCATGTGAACACATAATATAACAATAAGGGCATGATATCGTGAATATAACTTATAATGTTCATATAATTAGGACCAAGTTAATAAAGAATAATATCATATTCAGGTATTGTATTTTGTTTTCAAGGATGTTTGAGAAGAAAATAAATCACCTATGTTTTTAAAAGTGTATGATTGGACTGACCTCATATTCAAGAAATTAGACTCAAAATTTTTAAAAAGTTTCATTTGATTAGGAAGGAAAGTTATTCTTAGAAGACATAGAAGTTACAATACTTTCATTAGTAAATCTGACGATGTTAAAGATGACTGATCAATGGTAAAATATCAAAATAGATAAAGTTCACAATGAAAGAAAATGTTCATTTTGGTATAAACGTTTTGAAGCTTTAACAATAAATCAATTCATGTTTGTTGAAAAATACAGATGAAAGTGAATCAGTATAGTTGGTTTTCCCGAAGTAATTGATTGAGGTGGTGCGGTTCACTAGTTATTTCCATGTTTTTTGTCCTCAAAACCAGGAGTTTGTTTTATGGAAAATCAAGAGACTTTTTCAAAGAAGTTCCTAGAATATAGATCTTGGACCATGAAGCGTAGTTCGTGGACCGCAAAGGATATACATAGAATAGAGAAGGAAAATTAGAAATGTATTATTTTTTTCATAGCATCATCATGTGGACCATTAAGAACATTATGAAACACTTAAATAAAAATAGTTCACAAGAGGCTCACAGTATAAAGGAGGTTTTTAGTTCATGGGAGATGTATTGTTTTCAGAATGAGGCTATGATTATTGCTTTTGTAAATGGTTTTCATTTCCAGAATTCAGTGGCCTATATAAAGGGTAAAGGTATTATACGGACCTCATAGTAATTAATTTTGAAATTTATAACACATCAGTGTTTTAGGTAATTCATATTTGTAGGGTTTTCAGATATTATTTTCCTCTATAAATACCCCTAATCAGATTATTAGAAAAAGAAAATTTTATTAGAAGAGATAATCACTACGAGAAGAATTCAGTTAATTCCAAAAGAGTTTATGAGGGAGAATTCTGCGATGTATAAGTGTTCGCGTGGTAAAATTATATTAAGGGAAGTATTTTGTGGAGCAAAAATTCCATCAAGGAGGAAGTTGTCCACAAAAAATGTTTGCAAGGATCTGTAGCCTACAAAGGAAAATAGACAGCATAGCATAGATGGTCTATGGAAAAATCAATTGACCATGATGTAGGGGTGGTCCATGTAAGAATCAAGCATATTTGAAAAGGGGTTGTTATGTAGAAGAAGAAGGTTCTCTATGGATCACTCATTCCATGTCGTGTAAGACAGTCCATGGTGGATACTGGATACTTTTTTGTTAGGTACAAAGTATTTCACAATGATAATAAAATAGCTTGTGAAATAAATATATGAAAACTTACAATACACAAAGAATTGGGATTTCCAGAATCAAATTATAATTTGATTATAATTGTTTTAGTGATATTCTAATTATGTATTATTTCTATATTGAGCAATTGAATATGGGAATCGGACTGGGAAATTAGATGAAGTATCACTATGAAGTCCCAGAATCTATTATCATCTTCTACATAAGAAAATGAAAAATTATTTTGAAAGGATATATTTGTGAATGTTGATCAAGAAGAACTATAAAATTCTAATTACAAAAATTATATTACATAATTTAATGATACTTGAATCATAAGCACTATTGTGTTGAACATAGTAATGGAAAATTGTAAGGGAATATCCTACTCATTGTATTCCACATAATAGGATTTTTTTCTTGTGGATTGTGTGGTATTGGATTATTTTCAAACCATACCAAGAAATAAATACCCTTTTTGAGTATTAAACCTTATAAATTTGAGTGTTTTTATGGATTTGTGTTTTATTTTTTTAGTAGTGAAAGAAATAATTAACAGGAGGTGAAGGTTGTTTCATAACATAACATAAAAGAAAAATATATCACTTATTCACTCCCTCCCCCTCTTAGTGATACAACTATCCTGGTTGGGTAATATAACATACCAAATCTATCATTGATCATAAACACGAGACATGTCATATAATATTAATATTTCAAAAGAAAAGAATCATATGAGTGAGAAATAATTATAAATTAATCATTAACCATGACTCAAAATCATAACCATTTAACAATTTCATAAATGTGTGGCATGATCATAGGCATAGAAACCATTTCATATGTCAAGGTTAACCACCAGGAAAATCAAATCCTTGTGGATCAGTTATCCACACATGTTTCCCATATCATAACAGATTATGAATCATCATATATTTTTCAAAGTAGATCCAACACATAAAATGTTTTTCTAAATTAGTCCAAGAACATTGATTTGTTTTTTAAAGTGGATCAAGTACACAAACTTGTTTACAATAGTGGATCATGGACATTAACTTATTTACCATAGTGGATCAGGAACATTGACTTATTTCCCATTATTATCTCAGGATATATAAAACCATAACCAATAAATTAAATGGATATATAATTCTAGTCCCTCCCATCAAAAAAAATAAAACCAAACATATTTTTTATACAAGATCATAAAACAATAATCATATCATCATATCATAACCCATTCAAAGAAATTGTATTTCATTAACATTTCATAAGTTCATCGTAAAATAACCCATGAAAAAATGAGTTACATAAATAATATATCATCATAATCATAAAACATTCAGGTAAAAAATAAACGTGGTATCATTGGATCATATCCCATGTAAAAAATAATTAACATCAAAGGATGTTATCATAGATGAAAATTCCATTAAAATAATCATTGGAAAATTTCTTGAGAAAAATAACATTTTCATTTTGAAATAAATTATTTAAAATCAAAAATATTTATAAAATTTTATTAAAGAAATTATCTTTTAAAGGAACCAATGAATTTCATATAGGAATATTGAAATAAGTTATTGGTTATGATTATGATAAATTATGTTCATTTCATATAAGTTAAAGGAAGACATTCCTTTCACACATTTATAAAAAAAATTCAAAAAGGTCCTTTTAAAAAAATGATAAGAATATTCCTCTAAAATTTTTTTATAAAAATTGAAAAAATGGATAAAATAACTTCAAATAATCTGAGTATAATTTTTAAACATTTTTGAATCTATTTTATAGAAATCATGGTCATGGAAGAAAAATGATTTTTGACCAAAGAGAGAAATAAAGCCTCTTTTTCCTCAAAAATATTTTTTCATTCATTTGAGTTATTAAAGAGAGAGAAATGAATGGAAGCATGTAATATCCAAAAAATAACTATATTATAACAAATATTAAATGGATTTAACAGATAATGATTATATAATTTTCGCAAAGGACACTCAAGTATTAATAATCACGATTAAAATGAGATTGAAACATAAATCCCTTTCCTCAAGTATTATATCTATTTATATGTGTTAGAATATACATAATAAAATATATAAATTTATTATAAATATAATATATAACCATTATAATATCTATCATACCATAAATGACTTAATTATGGCATCTTATCACCTATTCATTAATAATTTGTTATTAAAACCACTATTCTGGTTGATAATAGCTTCATTTTTCAAGACATTCTTGGTTCTGAAGTTTAAGTCCTTATATTTTGATAATGGTTTAATAAAATAAAAAAATTTAATCACTATATAAATGTAATATATATTCATTATATATATATTCATGGTCATAAAAAAAGATATAGATTGGAAAATGAATTACATCATTCATTGAGATGGTAGGTCGTACATAAGCACGAATGATGATTTCAATATTCAATGGATATATTGAAATAAAGGTAAATAATAATACACTATTAATGAATAATTATTATATTATATATATCTTATATATTTATTAAATCAATCCTTATTACCACCCGTGTAAATAAGAAATAAAAAATGAATCACATTGAAATGTGGAGGTGGTAGCCCACATGTGCGTCCAAGCAACATTATCATTTTTCAATGGAGTGGAAGGCAAGAAGATAGATTTTATATTATAAATATTGAAGCCTAATTATATTATAAATTTAATTTATAAACTTTATACCCACCATAATAATAATCTATGAACTTTGGTGATGAAAAACGAATGATACAGCAACATAGAGACAATAAGTTGTAGGTATGCATGAAAAATATTTTCATTTTATATAGTACGGAAACGAGGTAGAAAATGGTGGATCTATAATCATAATAACATATTATTACCTTATGATAATTTTTATTATTATTTTAATATGGGAACAATATATTTATACGAATCATAATAAGGAATAAATTTGAAAGAGTCGATAAATACCATTACAACTTCTTTACTCGAATTATTTTAGATATCCTATCAAGGGGGATATGGTTGGTATTTTGGGAAGAAAAGAAACTATAGATATTTTATAATTATTATAATAATTTAAATTTGTAGTTTTTGGTTGTGCTATATGGATCAAAGTAGTGTAAATAAAAGAGATAGGTGGTGTCCTTTTATAAGGGAGGGAAATGACCCTCTTAGAAATGATAAAATATTAAAATGTAAATAATCCATTCTCAAGACAATATCTCAAAATGGATATATATTGGAATAAAAATAGTATAAGATTAAAATATAACCATTCAATGGAATTTAGATAGGTTTTTGTGTCATTTAAAACCATATCTTCTTGTTTAACACCTTGGTTACCCAATTTTAATCATAACCATGGTAATTAATTTGTTTTAATATTAAAAGTTTATAATTTTAGTTATAAGGTAAAAAATGAATAATTAATGACTTAGGGGTAAAATTTTAAACCATATATTATCCAATTTATCATATTTCATGGTTTTTATGATTTTAAATAATTTGATAAAATATTTTATCGTAAAATACTATTAATTTCATTTTAAGAACTATTCCCATATTTTGACTTTGAAAAGGACACAATAGTAATGGAATTAAAATATAAAACCTTAAAAAATATCTAATATATTATATTATTGTATAAAATTTGTGGAACATAATTATTCATCCATATTTCGTTACTTTTAATATTTTTAAAATAAATTATTTTAATTTTCAGTTAATTTAATAAATATTATGTCGGAGTTGGAAAAACATTTAAGGTAATTATTAAATTACTATAAATTTTTTAAAAATTACTATGATAAAAAATTATTCTATATTTAAAATAAGTATTTATAATTTAACTTATCCTTTTTTTACCAATATGTGAAAAATTTATAAATTTTAAAGTCTAGAGAGTGACATTTTATATTTATTCTTTTCTTAAATTAATATAAGTGTTATATTCAATGAAATATTTCAAAAAGTGGACTTATATTCGAGGATTAGATTGAAATGGACAAAATAAACTCATCCAATAGGATAAAGTAAAGTTTTTGAGAAATTTTATATCCTTATCCCAATGTTTTAACCCTATTTTAATAGTTTTACCCTTACCGAGGTGGCAAAAATTTACTATGGTTACCGATAATATTGACCAAAAATAATAGGGAACTATTTAAAAAACATAATCCTTTTGATTAAAAAATTGGAATTTGTTTTTCAAGATTCAATTTTTATAATTTTATGAAATTTATTTTAATATAATTGCGGAAAAGATGATGATTTTTTTAGAAAAATACATTTTAAGCACGAAACATGATATATATTCTTATCTATTTCATAGAAAAAACATCATTTGAATAATAAAACATTTTATTGAATATATAATATATAAATTTCATTAAAATAATCCACAAATATTGAATGAATTAATTCATTAATATAAACACATTGGATGCATTCAAACAGTTTTTTCAGAATAAATTATTTTTTTTACTTTCAAATGTTTTTTATTTTCAGTTATAATCAATTCATAACCAATGAATTTATTTTATACATTTTCAAAAGGTAATATTTTTTTTATAATTTAGTTATTTATATTCATACATGTGAATTTAATGACTTTTTGATAACCATATACTTATTTGTTGTTCATTTAGACTCATAGTTTCATGTTTCATAAGCCATTGAATAAATTAAATTTATTTAAAGGAAAATATATCCTAAAATACCACATTGTTACTCTATACCCCCTTAAAGTATGTTTAACCACAATAATTTAATCCGCCCATTAAAAATAACTTAGTATATCTATATTTCTTCATATCCTCAGGTTTAAGAGTTGCTTCCTCCACATTATGTTTTCACAAAAATAAACTATGACTAGGTGAGTAATATTATTTTTCCTCACTTTCTATATATGAACTAAAATCTCAACTAATTGTTCCTTATAAGAGAGATATTTTTCTATTAGTATGAGGTATGAGTTCATTACATGTAAAGGATCAGGTATGTTTTCATTCAGAGAAATACATGGAAAATGTCACGAACTTGGGAGAGATTCAATGGATGTTCCAAAATATAAGATACCATCACAATACGAGTGAGAATTTAAACGGGACCAATATATATAAGGCTTAACTTCCCGTATTTAGGTGACTCATAACCTTATTCTAAGGATATATTCATTAGAATATCTTTTCACAAACATTAAACTCTAGGACTTCTCAATGATTGTCTTCATATGTTTCCTGTAAACTTTGAGATGCTAATTTATGTTGTTGAGTGGATATGAATTTCTATAAAATTTATACAACTCGCTTAGGTCCCAATATCTTTATTTCTCTAACTTCATCCTAGAACATGAGTGTTTTACACTTATTTTTATAAATAAGTTCATAAGAAGCTATCTAAATTTTTTAGTGAAAGAAATTGTTGTAGGAAATCATGACTAGAGTATGGTATTGATCCAAACCACACATAAATATAAAGAACATTATATCAAAATTTCATCCAGGGTTTGGATAGTTCTCTTAAACTGACCATCTATTTGTGGATGTTAAGTAGTACTAAAAAATTGGTTTATATCTAATCCCTAATAAAAACTTAACTATAACTTCATGATAAACCTCAAATCTCGATTAGATACAATACAATGTGGAACTCAATGAAATATAAACTCTTAATTAATGTATAACCTGAAAATATTATTAAGAGAGAAATATTATCTAATGGAAATGAAGTGTTCTAAGTTCAAAAGGTGATCTAAAAAACCTAAATAGAATTGTGACCTTTAGATTTTTTGGAGAGTCCAACAATGAAATCCATGAAAATGTTTTCCCATTTTGATTTAGGTATTTAGAATTTTTTTAACATCCCCCTATACCTTTTTCTATTATCATTAAATTATTAATATTCTAGGCATTGAGATACATGATTTTCAATATCATTTTTCATGATTTCCCACTAGAAATAGTATTTTGGATCTCTATACATCCTTCTACTTCTAGATTGTATTGAGAATGATGAAATATGAGCTTAATATAATAGTTCCTACTTCCACTATGAGATTTAAAGGAAACATACTCAATTCATGAACCTTATCACTTCATAACTGTCATGGATTAACATAGATCACTCCTTAATATATTTTACAGTTCTACATCTTCCCTCTTTGAATATTTAATCCTCACATGGATAGATGGTTAAAATTTCATCTCATAAATATTTTATTTCATGTTAAATCTGATAAAAATCCATAATTATTAGATCTCTTTCAATCCTAATTTTAGGTAATATTGTACGATAATTTTACCTCAAAGATTTAGCCACCTTGTTCACTTTCCCAAGGTGGTAATATATTGAATATTCATAATCTTCCATCATCAACAACTATCTTCTGTAGTGCATATTCTGTTATTTATGTGTGAATATATACTTAAAAATTTTATGATACAAATTTATTTTACACCTTTAACCATAAATATATTTCCTTTATATATTAAATGAAACAATTACCCCTTCCATATCTAAATTATAAGACTTATAATTATTTAAGTATTTTCATTTGTCCTATGTCACATGCTATCACCATATAGTTCTACATGAGGAAACATCCAAATACCTTTTTTGATTCATCACTATATACCAAAACCCCCTCTTTACTATATGGTAGTGTGAGACCAAGCACACTATACAACCATCTATTTAGTTCCATGAAAATATCCTAACATTAATCTATCCATAAGAACATGACCCCCTTTCAAGTAAACTCAGGGAATGGATTTGAGAGTAATGTGAAATATATAATAAATCATCAATAATATCCATCCAACTCATGAATAATATGAATTATAGTAATCATGGTAGGTCTATTATAAGTTTAAATAACTTAAATTTTTGAAGGATCCACCAAAATACCCACATATAAGATTCTATGGCCCAATAATGAAACATTATAAATCAAAAATTCACACTTGTTAATTTTTTCATTGAATTATCCTTCCTCATGGTATTCAACAAAATTCTAAACTTCTATTCATGATAATCCTTGTTCTTTGAATATATAATAATATTGTCTATAAATATTACCAAAAATTGGTCAAGGTAATATTTAAAGACTCTTTTCATTAAAACTATACCGATAGAACATGCATTATTAAGTCCAAATAGAATCACTATAATTTTATAAATCCCCTACCTCTCATGAAATACTTGAATTAGTATATATTTATTGAACCTAAAATAATGATATCCATAATTAAGGTAAATATTTTAAAAATATATATCTCCTCATAATTGATCATATTAATTATAAATACATGGTATATGGTACTTGTTCTTGATAATGATCTTGTTAATATCTTAATAATCATTTCAAAGATGCATTGAAACATATTTATCCATTATAAAAAGAATATGTTCACCATCTATTAAAGAACTATACATATTAATACCTTATAAAGACGACCCCATATTTTATTTTTCAATTATTTCATCTTAATTAGGTCAATTCTATAAAGAGTCTTCGAAATTTGTGTATCACTAGGTATGAATTCTATTGAAAATAGAACTTCATGATTCAGATAGAGACATGGAAAATTATTTATAAATACATCATCAAACTCCCATAAAAAAGGCATACCCTCAATTTTTATTTTCTTCCCAACCATTTAAGATTGGTACCCTTAATGGATAAAAATTAAGACCAACAAGATAGAAATAATTTCTCATAGAAGTTTATATTCATCCTTAAAATGGTAAAAAAGAATAGGTTCATTGAAAATATGGAATGTGAATTCCCTTACATATAAATTTATATGATATATATATATATAAATTAATCCAACCCATTCATAGAAGCATATAAAATTCATGTAAAGGGTACATCATAAGATTTTTAGGAAGCACTATCCCACAAACTGCATTCAGAGAGGAATTATATATTTGAGATGAGACCATCAAATCATTAGTATTTTCACCTTTAACTCAAAATAAAATCATTGAAATGGTAATTTGATACAATTTTCAAATTCTATATATATAAAACAATGTGTATATTTAAAATAAAATAAGACATTAAATGTTCTAGAGTTGATGATAAGTGTTATATTCACCAAATTATTCTTGTAACCAAATTTTAGAATCATGATCACATTATATTTCCATTTTTCATTGATCATAATAGGTTTTTGATTGTAATCATAATCATAAACAATTTTATGCAAGAACTGATAAGCATAATTTTCATACTCTTTGCATTTGAAGCATTGTAGTGTGGGTGATGTGTTAGTTTGTGCCTCTCATTGCTCAATTTCATTAACCAAACTATTCATCACCTTTCTATATTAATGATATTTATAACCATCATTTAAACATTTAAATCACCCTTAGTTCCATTAAAGAAATTCCATTGATGTTTCTCCCCACATTTCTACCATGTAGATGGATGAGATTTCTTTCAACCATGGGTTTTATTTGAGTCTTCAAGAGACTCAATCTTCCTTTTTTATCAAGACCATGTGAAACATAGGACAATCCTATTTATAATTCAAACTTGAGTGCATATTCAATGATTTATTCATATCTAAAAAAATATTATAGATAATTCTTTTCAGAGACTTTATTTTAATTCACTAAAGAATTGATCCATTTTTCTTTTTGGGTTGATGATTAAACCTGAATCATAAATTGAAATATTTGTAAAATTTTCCTCATAAGTACTAATTAATTCATCATAATTAATCTTAAGTTTAAGGAATTTCTTCTCCACCTTTTTTAGCATAATATGAGGAAAATATTTATTGAAAACTATCCTAAAAAACGCATCCCATTACATAGATTAAATTTATTTCTATTATCTCATATTATTAATATGGTTAAAACATTGTTTAATATCCTCTTATAAATGATAAAAATATGGTTCATATTTTTCATGTTTTGGGAACTAAAGAATAAAAAATATCATCTTAATGATTTTGATCCATAACTCAAACATTAGTGAATTAGAATACCCACTAAATGAAGCTGGGTGTTTGTTTATGAAAGACCGAATCATTCATTGATCACTAATTTGATAATTTGAAAGACAAACATGATATGTGGGCTGAGAAAGTTTTGTGATCATAGTAAAAAGATTTTATATTCTAGATCCTATACCATTTAATTTCTCAATTGTAAAGTCATTTCATTTTTTATCACATTCATTATTATCATGATGTATTTTAGTTTTATCCATTGAATAAAGTTAAAAAGAAAAGTGTAATTATTAAACTATAACAATCAGTGCGAGATATCAAATAATCATAAAATATCATTCATATGATGTCTAAATCATCACACTTTCTTCTCAATCTATGGAATATTTGGTTTAACCTAGGTTATTCATGGTCATTACCAAAACATTAGAATATTATCGTATACTTAGAATTATCCCTAGTGTTTTTACTTTCCAAATATCCAAATATTGAATAACATTTCTTATGATACTAACAATAGTGACCCATATTTTCATACATAAATATTAAATCTTTTTATATTATTATTCAATATATTTTACAGATTCATGCATGAGTAATATAAATGTTTAGTGTCTTTGGATACTATGTACATAATATTCTTATTTCATGAATGATATTCAACATATAATATAATGATCTTCTCACATAGTACTCTTTATGGACATATCATACTTAAACCTGTCCTCATAATCTAGGGAAAGAAAACCTAAGAACGAGTGAGCTCAAATTCCCAGTAAGGGTTAATATGGTAGAGTCAATCAATGTTCATAAGAAAGAAAATTATAAGAATAATGGTATGATATAATCAACATTACTAAGAAATTTCATACCCAATCTATCACAGATTAAACACTTGAGTTGTGCAATAAAATATTAATATTTCAAAATACATGAATCATAGGAGTTGAAAATCATCCTAAATCATTCATGAACCTTGAATCCAAATCATAAGCATATAAAATGTCATAAATTTTATTCACCATCATAGGTATTAAAAAAAATTCATATTTCAAGTCTAACTACTAAGACTATCAATTCATAGTGTATTAGGCATCAACACTAGTTTCCCATATCATAACAGACCAGGCATCACCACTTGTTTCCTATAGTTGATCAAGAAATTTGACTTATTGTCCATTTTTTATCAGTGACATATACTTATTTACAATATTATATCCATATGATTGACTTATTTCCCATAGTGTGTCATGGATATTTACATTTTCCCTATAGTTTATCAAGAACATAAACTTATTTACCATAATTATCTTATGAGATATAAAATATTACCCAATGAATTAGAGGGATACAAAATTTTGGGTTCACCCATTACACAATTAAAACCATAAATATTTTACCACAGTATCAAAAAACATTTATCATATAATAATATCATAATCTATTCAAATAATAAGGTTTTAATAAAAATTTCACAAATTCATCATAGCATAACCCATGGAAGTTAAACAATTTGCATAAAAATATCATCTCCATTATAATAAACTATATAGTTAAATGATAATGTGGTTATCATTGTATCATATCCCCAATAAAACCTAATTAACATAAAATGATGTTATCTTAGTTAAAAATCTTTTTAAAATAATCACTATAAAATTTATTGAATAAAATATGTTTTTCTTTTTAAAATCACTTATTTAAAATTAAAATATTTCATAAATAATATGGAAAAAATTTCATTTAAATTATACTTGGAAATATTTAAATTATATTTCAAAGCATTGATCATTCATGATGGAAAAAAATCCATTCATTTCATATAAATTAAAAGAAATCATTCTTTTCCCACTTTTGTACACAAGTAAAAATGTACCTTATTTAGAAAATGACAAGAATATAACTTTGAATCATTTTTAAAAAACATAAAACATGTTTAAAAGGAAATAAATATTCATAGTATAATTTAAAAAAAAATTAATACAATTTTGAGGAAACATGGACATGGAAAAATGGATTTTCAATCGAAGATAAAAATAAAGTATGTTTTCTTAAAAATAAATCTATAATTTTGAGTTATTAAAGAGAATAAAATGATAAGAATAAATGTGAGATAAAAAAAATAACTAGACGGTAATAAAAATGAAATTTATTTATCTTATAAGGATACTATATTTTCCTCAATGTAAATTCAGTCAATAACAATTCCGATTAAAATGTGATTGAAACATAAATCCCTTATCTGAAGCCACATATTTATTCTGAGGAATTTCAAAATCAGGTAAAATAAATTTATATTTATTATAATTTAAATACATGAAAATAATTTTATATATCATAGCATATATGATATAATATCACCCATTTCTTAAATGTTTTTTTATTAAAATAACTGTTATAGGTGACAAATGCCTCATTTTTCATTCATGTTTCAGTTCAGTAGTCTATATCCTTGTACATTGATCATGGTTACATAATCTAACGATTTATAATCATGATATTAATATCTTATATATTATTTATATATATTTAACATTATCTATAAAATATATAGATAGAAATATTTATTACATCTTCCATGGAGAAGGTAGGTCGTATGCATCCATGAATGCTGTTTTCACTTTTTAAAATATAGAACAAAAGAAAGGTAAATAATAATTAACCATTTTAGAATAATTATTATATAATTTATATAATATTTATTTATTAAATACATACTTATTACCATCCATGTAAATAAGAGACAAAAAAAATTTATCGCTTCATGGATATGGTTGTTCGCAGGTACACACAAGAAACATTATCGTTTTCCAATGAATTTGAAGAAAAAAGGTTTGAAGTGATATTATAAATAAAAAAGAAACATTATGATATATAAATACAATATAAAATATAGTCTAATAGTAATAACCATCCTTTAAATATGTTTATGAAAAAATAATTACACCACTAATTAGAGAAGGTAAGTTTTATATATGTAGAAGTGATGTTTTCATTTCCCATAGGATGGAATAGAAGTATAAAATGGTTTTAACATAATCATAATAAAATATAATTATTTAAAAAATATTTATTTTATTATTTTATTATGGTCAAAGTATATTTATAGTAAGAATAATAAGAATGAAATTTGAAGGATTTAGTAAAGACAATTACTTCTTCTATGGTATACTTCCTTTATATATCCTAATAAGGGGCCTAGAGTTAGTCTTTTGAAATAAAAAAACCTATATAAAATATATAATGATGTTAATAAGATAAATGGAAATGTTTTGGTAAATCTAGGTTATATTGAACCATAATTTACATCCATATATATCACATATTAATAGATGGATGTTCAATACATAACAAAACGATCCACACCAGAATCCATCATTTCAAGTGACATTGGGAATCTGAAAACATGAAAAACTTGTTCATAAAATATCTAAATGATCTCCCAATAAGTTATTAATATCTAATACCCTTTTTATAATTGTCATACATAGTACCATTCATCATAACCTAGGTAATGGAATCAAAATAAGGTTGATATCATATGCTGAGTAGGGGTAAATAATGGAGATATCAATGATCATGTGAGTATAAATTAAAAATAAGGGAATGAAAAAATTATAAAAATATTTTAAAATAATTTCCCAAATATCATAGATCATATTATTGAGTTATGGAATAAAAATTTCAAGTACATAAGACATGAATCCTAAAATAATAGAAGAACATAGGAAATGGAATCATATCATTTCTATAAAACATTGAACTGTGGGATGCACATAATCATATAAAAACTTATTTCAATTCTAAAAAACAAGACATTTATAACATGTTAGTCTTGGGATAACCACTTATTTAAATAATTTGGGATTGGTATAACCTCCCATGTACCCTATTTTAATATTAAGATAAACTTTCATGTAACCTTTGGGCTCATAGAATATTAATCATTATATAATTCATTAGAAGGATAAATAGGTACCACCCATAAAATAAATAAAATATTATGTATGTGTTCCACAAGATCATAAAATATTAATTATATCACAATCCATTAAAAAATAGGTTTAAAACATTTTATCATAGCATAAACCATTGAAAAGGAACATGTTTCATAAAAATATTATCATCATAAACATAAATCATATATATAAATAATAAAAATGATGTAATTGGATAATAACCCCATTAATTCTTATGAAACATCAAATTATGTAATCCTATATGGAAATTGATTTTTAAATATCACTTGGAACATTTCATATGGAAAATATCCTTTTTATATAGCAATCACTTCTTTGGAGATATAAAAAATTCAAAAAATGTTATATAAAAAATTTATATTTTAAAATAAACATGAGAAATTTTAAATTAATATTCCATGTACTGAGTGGTCATGATGACAAAATTTTGTTTAATGCCATATAAGTTAAAATAAATCATTCTTATATAATTTTATAAAAAAATAAAAAAAAATACCTCATTAGGAAAATAAAAAAATATTATTTATGAAATATTTTTTGAGAATAAAAACATGTGATTAAATGAATTTTAAAAATATTATTATAAAAGTAAACATCTTCTTTAATACATTTTTTAAATCATGGATATGAAAGAAAATGTTTGTTCATGTGAAGAGAGAAAGAATTCAATTTTACCTGTAAATATATTTTCGTTCTCTTGAGCACATAAGGTGATAAAAAATAAAATAAAAAATGTATTTTTAATAAATAATAAAACAATATAAAAATTCATAACATTTTTGAGTTGTTGATAATTATATTTCACCATAAAAAAATCATAAACAAACCTGATAAACAATGTGATTGCAACCTAAAACCCTCACTACTTTAGTTACTTTTTAATCATAAGTCCCATGAAATAAATATCATTATATGATTATGAAAATACCCATAATATTCATAATAACCATATTAATAGAAATTTATGTGAAGTATATACACCACACAAAATAAATTACTGATGTATAAGGCTCGTGTCCCATAAAAATAAAATGTGAGAAAAGTACCTTAACATAGGTCTTGGCTTCATTCATAATCATTAGACCCTCCTTTATAAAAAAATAGATTTAGTATAAATATATTATATAACAAAAATAATATATATTATACCATATATATTTTTACTTACAACCTTTTACCACTTTTGTGTTAATAGTTTGTTATTAAAATCACTGTTTCGGGTGATATTTGCTTCATTTTTCATGTACGTTCAAGTTTGATAGTTTTGGTTCTTATATTTTTATCATGGTTAAATCATGTCCGTAATTTTAACAGTTATATATTAATCGTATATATTCATTATATAAATGTCTAGATTCATTCATAAAATATAGATATAGAAAACTGAATTACACCATTCATAGAGATGATAGGTCGTACGTACACAAGAAAATTGTTTCAATTTTTCTAAAGGATGGAATAAAAGAAAGTTAAATAATAAATCAAATTTCCAAAATAATTATTATAAAATAATTATTATATTTATTCCTTAATT
Organism: Viscum album; assembly: GCA_963277665.1. NCBI lineage: Eukaryota > Viridiplantae > Streptophyta > Magnoliopsida > Santalales > Viscaceae > Viscum > Viscum album. The sequence goes on along the minus strand of OY728150.1, from coordinate 1,284,038,079 downwards.
CAAACCTTATTACCATCCATGTAAAACATACATTAAAAATGAATCACATTGCTTTATGGATGTGGTAGTCCACATGTACACATGATCGACTTTATCATTTACAATAGTTTTGTAGGTAAGAATGTTGTTATGATATTATAATTCCTAATGTTTAATTATTTTATAATTATAATACATAAAAATTAAATGCTTTATAATACCCATATATACATGTTGGTGATGAGAAATTAATTGTATCGCTACATGTAGACGGTAATCCGTTTGTACGCAAAAAAATATTTTTTTCACTTCTTATTTAATGGAAATATGGTGAATAAAAAAGGTTTAATAATCATAATAACATTTAAATATATTTAGGACACTTATTTTTTTATTTTTAGAATAATAAAATATATTTAGAGGGGATTAAATAATAATTTTAAACAACATGATCAATAAATATGATTACCTCTTCTTTGAATCAACTTCTTTAGATCTCCTCTCAGTGGATTTATGATTGATATTTTTGAGAAAACAATAACCTCTATAATATCTCTTGGGGGTTTATAAGAGAAATTTGAAGTGGTTTATTGATCTATAAGATTCAATGTGGTGTGAAGAAGAGAAAGGAGGGATGCTAATTTATAATTGAGGGGAGGAAAACTCTTGTATTTTTTTAAATATTAACTTTATATAATCCAGTTTTGATGTAAAAGTGGATCGAAATTGGTAATATTAAAATATAATATCATTATGAGTATAAATAATCATATCCATTTTTTTTAAAATTTTGGGCTACATTTTAACCCTCGTCTATTTGTTTTAACCCTTTGTTAACCCATTTCAAAATTACCTGAATATTAAAATTTTCTAGTCTTTAAGGGTAAATAATGTTAATATAATTTAAATAAAACCAATAAATGGAAATGTAATATTTTATAAAATAAATACCATTAATTATACATAATATACTAGTTTAATTATTTTTATAAAATTTATTATAATATTATTTACTATAAAATATCATTTATGTCATTTTTAATACTATTAATTTCATTTGACTTTAAATACATCACAAAAGGGTTAATTATAATATAATGACTAAAAAACCCAAAATTATATCATATAAATCTATAAAAGTCATGGTAAACATTAATGCATTCAAATTATATAAATTCTAATATTATTAAAATCATTTATTTAAATTATCTGTTAATTAAATAAATACAGTATTAGGGTTGGATAAGAATTTAAGGTCATTATATAATTTCTAAAAATTATAAATAACTAAAAATCCTGAAAATAATTTCATTAATATTAATATATACCCTATTATTTGTTAATGACATCCTTTTGTCCTAATCTGTACACATAAGAGATTTTTAAAAATAAGAGAGCGACTTTTTTGTAGCTTTCCTTGATTTAGATATTAAATATTTCATTTTCATGGAAAATTAGAAAATAAACAATTAAAATTAAATAAAAAGGTGATATGTGTTGAATTAAATTCATTCAATATGAATTGGGATGAAAAATAATGGTCGTACCACTTAGGTTTAACATAGAGTAACCAGATTTACCCTTTATTGAGGTCATAAATTTTACCATAGTTAATATTCATATTAACCGAAAATAAAAAGGTATTACAAAAAAAGAAAACTAATAATTATAAATATTTAATTAATTTTATATAATCATACACCAATAAGTTTTAGAAATTAATTTTAATACAATTTCATAAAAAGCGATGAAAACCACATTTTAGGAAAATACAGTTCTAAGCATAAAACTAGAAATATTTTTATCCCATGCCTAGAAAAATATAAAAATAATTTTAACACATTTTAATGAGTATATTATATATAAATTTCACTATAATAATTCACTAATAGTGATCAATTTAATTTATTAAGATAAAAAACATTGCCCACACAAGAACATTATTTTTGAAAAATGTCTTATTACTTTAAAAAACGTTTTTATACTAAATTCAAACATAAAATTGATTCTTTTGGAATTAATTTTATTTTTATACATATAATAATAATTTTTCTTTGAAACCATTTTAATGAAAAATGGATCATTATGCATGCAGTTTTCAATAAAATCTACATTTTGACTATTCACTAAAAAATCAATCTTTTCATAAAATTCTAAAAAATTCATTGAATGATAATTTTAATGTCATAATTTCAAAAATTATTTTAGTTTTATAAAATAAAATTACTATAATTTCAATAAATAAATCATTATACTTTATAAATAAAAGAAATAAAACTAATTTGTGTAGAAATGTATTTTAAATGAATTAAATTAATTTACTAAAGGATGAGTGGTTATTTACCAAGAGTTTATCAATAAATTTATATTGAGTATAATATATATATATCATAAAGTATTTAATAATATCCATTAATTAAAATTTAATATCTAGACTATGACTATCATAGATAATATTTTAATTGTATACCATTGTTTGTTTAAAGACAATGTTTGGTGTAACATAAGTGTTTGATGAAATTAAATTATTTAAAGAGAAATATTTTTCATATCTTATGGGTGTTACATAGATGGTTTAAATTTGGGTAAAAAAAGAGATAATGGGTGTCCATTTATAAGGGTAGTAAATGCAACACTTGTAAATTTTAAAAATACTAAAATATAATTATGTTATTCTCAAGAAATTTTTTTCCCAATGGATGTATAAATGAAGAAAAATAAGCTATAGTAAAAATAAAATTATTAAATTAAATTAATATTTTTTTGGTATAATTTTTAACCTTATCTTTTTGGTTAACCACGTTATTAAAATATTTTAATCTTAATCATGGTAATGACTTTTTTAATATTAAATGGATATAATTCTACTTATAAGGTAATAATTGACTCATAAATAATGAATTGATGAAATTTTATATCCTTTATCATCTTACTTTTCCTCTTCAAGGTTTTTTATGATTTTTAAATAATTTAATAAAATATTTTTATCATAAAATACTATTAGTGTCCTCTTAAGAACTAGCCACATAATTTTACAATTAAAACATCATGAAAACAATGGAATTTAAATATAAACCTTTAAAAATATAAAATATTTTATATTATCCAATAAGATTCATGGAAAACAATTATTCATCCACACTGTACTACATTATATATTTATAAAGTAAATTAGTTTATTTTTCAATTAATTGAGTAAATATTGTGTCGACATTGCGTATGTATTTAAGATAAAATTATAATTACTAAAAATTATAAATAAATTGTTATAATTAAAATCATTTAAAATTTAAAAACTTCATTTAGAAATGAAATTATCTTATTTATATCCATATGTAAAAATTTTAGAGTTATTAAAGTGATGGTGGTGACATTTTATATCTATTTATTTCTTAAATTAGTATAATGTTCATATTAAATGATAGATGGAAACTGGTTTCCATGTATTAATGAATTGAATAAAAATGTTTAAACATCACACATACAATCGAAAAATGGAATGTGTAATAGAAATTTTAAATCCTTATCCCAAAGTTTTATCTTATTCTACATGTTTTACTCATTCTAAGGAGGCAAAAATTTATAATGGTTATTATTCATATTGAAAAAAATAAAGGAGAATTATTTAACAAATTATATCATCAAAATTTAAAATATGGAATCCATTTTTCAATATTAAATTTATATATTTAGTAGAAATTAATTTTTAAATAGCTGTAAAAAACACATTGAAACTCATTTTTTAGAAAAATATATGTTTAAGCATAAAACTAGATTTATATTCTCATCTCATGCTTATAATAAAATAGATGAATGAGAAATTTTTTTAATATACAATATAAAAATATCAATAAAAACATTCATCAATAGTAAATAATTTAATTTTTAAGATAAAAATAGATTTCATGTAGAAAAATAGTTTTCCATAAAAACATCTATTTTTCATTCAAATTATTTTATTTTAATTTATAATAAATTTATTACAAATAAATTAATTTTATAAATGTTTAAAACATAATTGTTTTATATTTTATTTATTCTTATTCATTATTTTAAATCTAACAGCTATGTGATAACTACATTTTTCAATATTGTTCATTTAGACTTAGGGTTTTATGTATTGCAAGATATCAAATAAATTATATTTATTTATAGATAAATATATCATAAAATTGTGGGGTGTTACATACCACACTAAAAAATAAGACTAAACATATTCCAAAATATTTTGTTATAATATTCTATAGCTAGTGGGAAATGGATCAGAGGATGGATCAAGCTAAATGAAAAGTGACTCATTTGATTTCTAAATTTAAGAGGTCTATTCCAACTATGATGGAAATATAAAAGGAAGAGAATTTCAAGATTTTAAAATAATCTCAGATCTATAAACCTAAAGAAAAATAATCCAAGAAAAAACCATGCATTTTAGAGAATACAGGAAGGTAATTTCTTGGTTATAAAATTAGTATCAACCAACTCATATTGACTTACTGATGGAAGGACACATTATTTACATATCTATATATTTATGTAAAAGTACATGGAATTAAAGGTGAATTAGTTTGGAGAGAATCCTTTTAAGGGGGTTTTCATAGGATATGAAACTATCATGTATTTACTATTTTTTATTAAGTACGCAAATATTAATAGCCCCAATAAAATTTGATGTTTGAGGAATGATTTTCACTCTTCTATTTTTTGGATTATATTGAAGATAGTTATAATGGTAATTGATTTTCTAACATGGTGGGGAAACATAATTTTACTTGAAATATTTTAATTCATGTATTCAACTAAATTTAAGGATTAAATGTTTTTAATAAGATATTTTTACAAACCGACATAAATTATTTCTTATAGTTGGAATCACATTGTGGATGTTTAGGGAAATTTTTTTTAAATAAACATATCACCATTCTTTCATACAAGGGGTTATCCCACATAAACATAGAGTTGATGACATTATGACACATTTATAAGAATAATGTGATTGTATCCTTATATAGACATAGAAAATACAAGCCTTTATTTTACAACATTTCAATGAGGTAATTATTATATATAAAAAATAACCACACAATCGCAAGAATGGATGGTATAGTATATTTGAGGACTAGTTACATATGAAACTTATTTTACAACCCTTGTGATAATTTATCCATAATTGATCCACACTAGATTCACTTTTATACTTCTTATATGTTATGATCATATTCCTAACCTAGGGAAATGGAAACATAATAGAGGGGCCTTCTTAGATTCTTAGTAAGGATAATCCAAAGTGATAACAATAGAATATCATAAGTGAACATAAGTTGAGAAAATGTGTATGTTTACAATACATAATAAAATTTATACCCAACAATTAATAGATCATATATCTTGTAAAATGGTTCATAATAACATTAAAAAAATAGTGAGGACCCAAGAGTCAATAGACAAGAGCTATGAGAGCATAACTTAGGCTTGAAAATAAGAATAAAATTGTGAAACATATTCAAAATTATTCAAGAACATTCGTATAGGTAATATTACTTTCATGATCTACACCATAAATACCAACTCCTATGAGAATCTAAAATGTATTAATTAATACATATCTCACGAGATATAAACATTAAACCTGTTCATTAGAGGGAGACATAGGACCCCACCATTCATCATCCATACTTATGAGTGAAAATTGAAATCTGTAACTTATAAAATCATAAAGAATGCAAGGAAATAAAATTGATTTCATTAAACCATCAAAATGATAATAATTAACTTTTATATAATTATTAACCTAAGGAAAAAATGGGTTTTATTCATCAAAACAAAAAAAAACATGGAAATAAAATGGGTTTCATATGGATTCACATATGGAAATCACTAGTAATTCAATCCTAACCTGATAAACCCATGGAAAATAAATTAGTGTTCAGGGACATCCAATAACTATCTAGGAAAATACCATTCAATCCAAAAGATAACATATATGGTGTTTACATTGTATATATAAAGGGAAAAAGTTATTTCAATAATTTACCAAATTAATAGATGCATGGAATATAAGTGAACATTATTCAATTAAATTAATAAAAAATAGTGCAGTCATAATGGGAAGGCATTAGATGAATTGTTGGGGTCATATTAAATGGATGATTATGATATGAAATGGAATTTAATGATGATTCCTTCTAATTATAATTACATTATATAGGTCATCCAAAGAATGAAGGTGGATGGTTACATTATAATAATATCTTTAATCAAGATTAATTTTTTTTTGAAGGATTTGTATTTAAATGAAACCAATTTTTTCAACCATTAGGAAAAATTTATTTGGGAATAAGAAACATAAATGATATTTTAGAAAACATCTTATTTAGAATTTTGTATAAATAAATGAGAGTAATATTTTCTTCTTTAAAACCACTAAATATTAGGAAAAAAGTATCATAGAAAACAAAAAAGATGGTGGAAAGTGTTGATATCATGAAAAATGTTAAAAAGAGATTCATTATACACTTCGATAAGAAAAAATAGTACCAAAAATGTTAAAAATTTATTTTAATTTTTTTTTTCACAAAAATGAAGTGGTATAAAATAACCTAAATCAATTATTTTTATACATTTAAGGACATTCTAAAAATAATTAAAACAATTAGGATAAGAACAAAATGGAGTTTCTTGATCCAAAATAAGAGACATAGTCAGTTACATTTAGAAGAAACATTTCAAGTAAAATAAATGTCAAGGGGAAATGAAATATTGAGTAGAAATATAAAACTCTATTAATATAAATAACAAATGATTAGTGGTTTTATAAATAATATATATTCCCCAAATATATTACTTTTAAAAAATAATCAGGATTGAAAAATAAGATTAGAAAAAAACCCGTACAGTTTAAGTATTATTTTGATCAAAACCACTTTCAAGTTAGGTATCTTTTGAATCGATTTCTATTTTAGTAAAATACATGATATGGATCTTTATAATCCTTGAAATGGTAAGATAAATTCATTAGTTATTATTCATTCCATATTAATAGTATCATGGTTCACATTAATAAACAAGTCTTGAGAATTTAAATATGAGACCAAGAACCCCTTACCATTGTTCCCTCTTAGTTGAATGAGTTACAAAAACCAGTAAAAAATAAATAAATATATTAATATTATATTTAAAAACCTCATTCATGAATATTTAAATATCACATTCTTCATTTATTAGCATTTTTCATGAAAATATTATTTAGTTATCACTTATGGTTACTATTTTTTGTTAAAAATTTCGATTGTTTATTTTGTAAAAACATCATGAAGAAGGGATTGAATCTCAATAAGTGGAATAAAGTTCATTATTCATAGATAATTAAATATACATCAATCAAATTTTTTTAATTATTATGTATGTTCTATTTTCATTTGGAGAAAGACATGAATATGAATTTTCTAAATATAAATCTAGATGAACTAGTTTTTGATGTGACTACCGATAAAAAATTTATATATTAATATATATTTTAAATATTAAAAAAAGTATTAAATAATTTAGTTTTATTAATTTTATCATTAATACATGGTATTACAATTATATGACATACCATAATCATTTATCAAATAATAATTATAACATCATTTATATAGGCAATTAAATCTACCCAAGTATTAAGGTGTATTAATGATTTACTAAGTAAAGATATGTATTTAAATAATTATAACATGAAATATTAATAATATTAAAAATATAATAAACATAATATATCCTCATTAAATCCATCATAGGAACCATAAATTATAGCTGGTGAAGAAAAATTAATATTTTCCCTCAGAAGCTGTAGTCTGCATATACACACAAATGACAACTTCATTTTTATTAATGGATGAGATTTATGAGTAGATAATTATCATAAAACTAATATAATAAAATTATATTGTTTTAATTATACTAATATAATAATATTAATTTTAATATAATAAATTTTAATGAATATAATTAAGAAGAAAAGTCGTGTAGTTGAAAATACTCACTTTGTGGACAAGATTTTTTTTCTTCAGATTCTCCTAGGAAATTAAGGCCTCATGCTAAATAGTGGTGAAATTTTTTTAATGAGGTTTAGAGTTAAATTAAGAGTCGTTTTTCATAGTTTTGATAATAAATTACAAGTATAGGTGTGTGGTTAAGTGGATTAAGTCTTACCTTTTTATAACTGAAGGGAATGGTTGTTTTTGATGTAACGATTACATTTTCAATAATGTAATGTTACTATTAAAATTTAAATGGATCCCAGATGTAAAAAAAGAATAGGAGAAGTGTTTCTAGGTCTATATTATCCAAATATACTTTTTTGGATACAAATTAGTGTTTTTAGGCCTCTTCTTTTAGTTTTGTAACTTTTAATCTAATTCACTTTTACTTTGGAAATTATTCTTTTAACCATAGAATTAATATTAATGAAAAAGTTATATTACAGAGTTTAACTAATTTAAAAATAATTATTTAATTTTTTAAAAAAATTTAACAAATAAAATTTCTTTCGGTTTGAAATGCTAATTTTAAAATAAACACACATAACGTGGAAATAAAGGTTTTTTGAAAAAGGGTGTTGTTAAGATTAAAACATTTATGTATTATATAATATTATCATAGATATTTGATTTTATGAAATAAATTGTGTTATTATAATAAAAATAAATTTTATTTCACTTTCAAATCAATTCAAAACTAAACTTTACAATCAAAACACTTTAATAGAAGAAAAGACTAAAAATAGTTTTTAATAATGTAACATTTTAATTTAGTTTTAAAAATGTTTTCTATAGGATTTATTAGTTTAAAGAATATTTTGAAATGAATAATTTTATTTTTAAACACATATATAATTACACAAAAGGTTTTTAATATTCTAGTATATTATTACATAATTTAAAAATTATAAAAATTATAGTTTTTACTAAAACCATATTATTTGACTAAAATTAACAATTTCATATTAGAAAAAAAAGAAATAATAATAAAATTATGACCTAATAAATCCACAGATGAATTAATTTTTTCTAATTATAATTATAAAATTTATAAATTAAGTTTTCAAATGAAAATTTAAAATATAAATAAAAACCTACTCTTATTAAAAAATAACATTTTCAAACATTAAGTGTTCTTAATATATTTTCATATAATTATCTAATTTAAAATATGTTAAAATATTAGTTCATATTTAATAATATTTTTAATTTAATCTATGATGATAATATATAAAACACTTAACAAAACTGTTCTTTGAAAAACACTTTTATACAAAATACACTTTAACAAATACCACTAAAATTATTTAGTAATATTCTAGAATTTATTTTTATCACTCCATTGTTATTAAAAAATTTATTAAAATTTTATATTATTAGATTTTAATAATATTATGTATATTTATACATAAATCATATATATATATATGTATAATATTTTAATATCATATTTTTATTTCATTGTGAGTTATATTACTTTAAATTAACTGCTAAATAATACACAAATTTGGTATGCATATAAGATATTTAACCAATGCCCAATTTTTAAATAACTTTATTTCATATTCCAATATTTGTATTGGATATAATTTCACATGCCAGATTTCCTTTATAGCATCCTGCCTTTTTATCACATAAACTTTCATTACATTTCACAAAACCGAGGATCTTTAAGGTTTAGTGTCTTGGAAACCAAGAACTTAAAACATGAAAAAATAAAACATTATTATTAAACACTTGAAAGTATTATCCTTATTTTCATCCTAGGATCATTAATGCATCTCATAACCTGGGGACATACATCAAAATAAAGGGTGAGAAGAAGTCCCAGTAAGGGAAACAAGGGGAAACATTTAACAAGTAAACTTGAGATACATCAACAATGTCATGAAAAAGAACTCTAAGGAATGAGAAAGAAATCATGAGGCATATCATAATAAAAATAATGTATTTAATAACTTGAAGATGTGTCTACAACATTTAATATTGACAATCATTTTCCTTTCACCAAGGTCCATCCCCAAGGTGTCATTAAAAATTACCAAGGTTATTCACCAAAGCGTCGTCAAAAAATGGTCATCTCTAGATATTAAGACTTTACCCAATGCATTGGAGTGCTATCAGGGCGCACCCTTAAATTTGTCTTTATTATCATGTGATCCAAATATATCATCATCAAACATTTCATAAACAACCCATATAGAATAAAATAAATGGGTTTCATATCATAGTCATCATATTTTAAAAAACTGCTTTAAAGACGTGATCCTTATGTCACTTTAAACCCACAGAAAAAGGAAAGTGGGTCTCATGTATGTAAATCCAAGAATTAAAATATAAAATTTTGATATATATGTGAATAAACCTGTAGAAGAAATATCTTTGAGTATTCACTTAATAAAATAAAATAATTTGAAAAAAAGAAAGAAATTTTCAGATGAAAATTCTGCGGCATAACGACAATGATACATGGTTTTATAAAACATTGAAAAGAGTGGGGACATGGGTCACTCACTCATAAATGATACATAAAACAGTAGGGGAACAGAATATACAGGATTTAAGAACATGGTAATGAAATTTTAATGATATACCATATGAAACGAAGAACTTGAAAGGAAGACAAAAAAATAAGATTTCTCTTATGAGAATTCGATAGCAAAACAACGTCACTTAAAACTTCCAAAAATGGATTGAAGAGATTAAATAGGGTCTCTCATAATATAAAAATAAATGATCAATATGATATATATAGATATCACACCCCAATTTAATAAAAATTAACTTGAAAGACTTGGCCAGAAAATAGAACTTGAAAATGAGAATGGTGAACGAATCCCTTAAAAATTCGGCAGCCTAACGGCGTCACTTAAACTTCAAAAAAATGAATTGACGAGATCAAATAGGGTCTCTCATCATATGAACATAAATTATCAGTATTATAGATATAGAGATAATACCCCAACATAATAAAAAGGAACTTGAAAGACTTGACCAGAAAATAGAACTTGAAAATGAGAAGCGTGAACGAATCCCTTAAAAATTCGGCAGCCAAACGGCGTCACTTAAACTTCAAAAAAAAATGAATTGATGATATCAAATAGGGTATCTCATAATATGAACATAAAATATCAGTATGATAGATATAGATATCATAACCAAACATAATAAAAAGGAACTTGAAAGGCTTAACATGAAAATATATCTTCAAAACGAGAAGGGTGAAAGAATCCCTTAAAAATTCGGCAGCCTAACAGCGTCACTTAAAAATCAAAAAAATAAATTTAAGAGATCAAATAGGGTCTATCATCACATGAACATAAACGATCAGTATGATAGATATAGAGATAATACCCCAACATAAAAATGAGCTTGAAAGACTTGACAATAAAATAGAACTTGAAAATGAGAAGGGTGAAAGAATCCGTTACAAAAATTTCGGCAACCTAAGGACGCCACTTAAACATTCATAAAAAGAAATGATGAGAGTAAGACGGGATATCTCATCATATTTACATGAAAAGGGAAGTAAGAAGAATATAAAAGAACATCCTCCAACATAAGAACATGGAGCATAAAAGAAATGACTTAAAAGAGAGTATTTAAAAAGAAAGAGAGAGTTTGGATCCCTTACCTTAAAACGTAACTCTTAAAACTCAATGTTTGGGACCTTGAGGTCTTGGGGGAACCTTGGGAGGACTACTTGGGAGGTAATGAGACCAGAGATTATTTGGGGGAGAGTTGGGAGTCCAATGATGATAGGATGAATTGGTATTTATAGGGAAAGTGAGGGGATAAGGCATTAATGGACAAGGGACACCTCATTGGTGGTTTTGGCAAAACCATGGGCTTGCCCATGGTATTTTCCCATGATATTTGCCACTTGGGAAACCTAATACCTTATATTACTATTGATAAGTCGAACATATTGATTACATACTTAATACATCATTTAATGATGTCATTAAACACCCGTAACATAAAATCTATATTTTCACTATTCATCGAAAATTCAACTTTCTAAGAAAAATCCCAAAATTTCCCCTTAACCAAATATCGATGTTCTGATTTCCAAAATAAACCCTATTTTAGAAAAATATTTTTCTAAATAATTTTAATTTAATTTTTAATTAAATACAATATTTAATAAAAATTCATTTTTTTAGTAAAAATCCCCAAAATTTACCTTAACATAATATCGATGCTCTGAGTTCAAAAATGAAATCCATTTTATAAAAAAAATTCTATTAATTATTAGTTTAATTTTTAATTAAAAAAACTATTCACCCGAAAAAACTAATACTTCACTAATAATTTATGAAACCGTTATTTAACAATTTTATTGAATCACATAACTTAATAAAGGTGCCTAGATTATATTAACACTTTCTTTAAGTGAGATTACTAATCCATTTGGTCACATTAATAATCCTAAGCATAAAATCCCTATTCATAATTTAATATTGATCAAAAATTAAGTTGATCTTATTAGACTCTAAATTTTGTACTGAACATTATTATAGAAGACCATTTTTTGAAAATCACTACACATTTTTAATTATTTAAAGTTTACATAGACATTTTTGAAAATATCCTTTCTCTAAAATTCACAAAAATTATGAATACTATATTTATCCAGACATTTGAAAATTCATAAACATCATCATAAGAAGAAATCAAAATTTTTATTTAAAACAAAGGATTATACAAGGCATTTATGGTCTCTTTACATAGCCCCTTATCACACCAGCATATGACCTAAGTGTAAGGTGTGATAAGGTCAGAGAATCTGAGGGAGGATCGACCAACATTGCACGAATAGTAATTTCTATCAGTTTGAACTTCTCTCAAAGGTGATTCCATTCTAGCTTCACACAATGAAGTTTGACTTGGGTTTGGTCCATAGCAAAGCCCAGTGGTGCTACCTCCTTCCCAAGTTCTGTTAGATGGGCTTCGATCGGTCCAAGACTACTGGGTGAGGCCATCAAATCTTATTTCTATATTAATTAACCAAGATCACTTGTATTTAGAGACAATAAAAGAAATGTTTAGTTTCTAGTGGTCATATTGACCAATGGTCATATAACAGTAAAAACCCAATGGCCACATTTTAATTATACTCATGTTATCAAATGAAACAGTTTTGTTGAGTATAAAAAATAAAATAACACACATAAGTAAGAAACAAGATTTATTCAAAATTTCGGGTCGTTACAATCTTCCCCCCTTAAGAAATTGCGTCCTCACAATTTTTAAAATTGGATTTTGAAATTTCATTGAATGTCCCACATCGGAAAAGGAGTCAGTAAAACTATTACTTTAAAATAAAGAAAGGGAAGTACAAAGGTCACTGAAGTTAACCCACACTAGGATTCCATGTATGAAAACATGGACATGGAGGAGAAAACAAAGGATCATGTTCTGAGGGTGAGTGATAGAAAACATGATTAGGAGAAAGTTAACCACTAGAAAATCACAAACTTATGATGTGTGTAAACGGTCTTTGATTACCTAGTAGGAAATGTAAACCAACAACGTTTTTTTTACATTCCTTTTCATATTTTTGAGGAATTCATTTACTACATAGAACAAAAAAATAAGGAAATATTCCTACCTTCAAGTAGAGTTTCATCCTTTTATAAGTTTCTACCAAAACAAATCTTTTCTCCAAATGATGAGCATTCAAAAACACTTGGTCTCATCAAAACACAAGAATCATCTTCTTGAGAGTCACTTAATTAACAAAAGAATAACTATCAATTTCTTCTATCTTTAAACATTATCCAAAAAACAGAATGGGTAAGATAAAATAACTCTTAAAAAAGAAAGAATCCCATAGGAAGGGAAACTACTTTTAAATCTTCAAAGTTCCATGGCACTACCCAAAGTTCATCATAGACCATTCCATAAATAACTGTCCTTAAAATTCCCAAAAAAAACCAATCTAAGATTGAAACCCAATTATAATGATGAATTCATAACATAGTCTTTCAAGATAGACTTTATCGTTCATCTTCAAACAACATCAACCACTCTTATCATCTTATAATAAAAGTAACTAACCTAATCACATTTTCCCCAAGATAGGTTAATCATTTCCATATATAACCTAATTTACTATAAGTCCTCCTTAAATTCATCGATTCTTAAAAATATAAGTCAAACTTTACTCCTCAAAGAAAATACCGTAGTAATCTATTTACCATGATCAAATAGGGTTCCCACAATAGTGAACGTCTTCCCAAATAATAATCATCTTTTAATCCCCTAATCACCTTTTTTTAAAGAAGAACAACTTCACTACATCAACATGGGGTACATAACAATAGATGTTTTCCTTAATGATATAAGATCATCTTAGGTAGTGACACAATGATCTTATAAAACATAAAAGATATTTTTATAGAGCACGAACTAAAATACAAAATGACATAGAAAATTATTGCGAAGAAGTTACATGTACTTCAATCATCAAAATCTATCTCAGCATAGGAATTTCATTATTCCCTTGTCCTCGAAGATTGTTGATGCTTATCATGCTTCTCATCCATTCCAAGAGATCATTGCCTTGGATAATGTCTAACTTCTCCACATTTATGACATCGAAATGTATAAGGTACATTAGATCGAACCTTATGTCCATTCATCACATTATCCATTTTTTTAAAGCAATTGGCTACTTTATGCCCTATCTTCCCACACTTAAAACATATCCCGGTTTCTTTGTGACATTCTTCTTGGTTCCTCTTCTCACAATTTTTGAAAAAAATAAATTGGGTCTTCTTTCCCTTATCAACTTTATCAGATGAACATCCTTGAGACTTTGTCTTATTCTTCCTTGAGGAATTTGGGCATTCAACTAGGTACCAATTATTAATTGTGATTTTTGATAGCTAGTTTTTCATAATCACAATATGTTTAACTTGATCTTTCGTCATCTCTGTCATACTAATATGGAAATCATCACATTTGCTATCACATTGGTTGTTGGGACATGCTCTTCCATTTCTCGCCATTAACTAAGAAAAGAACATATAATTAGGGGGCTTAAATACTTAGCCAATAATCATGAAAATGAAACTTAAAGCATAGAAGAATAAACTTGTAGAAGAAAAGTATACCCTAACTTGTGATCCCCTAGGTCCCAATCTAGGTTATCCATGATCATATATTCTTATGTGAATATTTATTTTATTTTATCTTTGTTCCTTTTATAATGGTTCATACTAAGCATAGGAATATACCAAATCATATCCCCTGAGAGTGTCGTAACCAAGAGTGAAGCAAGGCCTATTGTCGTGTACCAGTTCTTGTTTGAGTCTACCTCAAAGTGGTGTTTTCGGGTTTTACCCTTATGTACATCTGTGGCAGAGCCACCTCTACCTGCTTGTATCCAGACAAGGATGTATTTGATTGGCAACCCCTTACTCAACACTCACCAAAATAGCAGGAATATTTCCCATATTTAAAATTTTCTATAGGGTTCTTTCTAATGTTTTCATATCATAATTTCTACAAATAACTAAACCATACTTTGATACCAACTATTACATCCTGCCTTTTTATCACATAAACTTTCATTACATTTTAAAAAAAATGAGGATCTTTAAGGTTTAGTGCCTTGGAAACCAGGAACTTAAAACATGAAAACATAAAACATTATTCATAAACACTTGAAAGGCTTCTCCTTATGTTCATCCTAGGTTCATTACTGCATCTCATAACCTGGGGACATACATCAAAAGAAAGGGTGAGTAGAAGGCCCACTAAGGGAAACAAGGGGAAACATTTAACATGTGAACTTGAGATACATCAACAATGTCAGGAAAAAAACATTAAGGCATGAGAAAAAAATCACGAGGAATATCATAATAAAAATAATTTATTTCATAACATGAATATGTGGCTACAACATTTAATATTGACAATCATTTCCTTTTCACCAAGTTACACCCCCAAGGTGTCATTAAAAATTACCAAGGATATTCACCAAGGCGTCGTTAAAAATGGTCATCTCTTGAGATTAAGTCTTTACCCAATGCATTAGAGAGATATCAGGGAACACCCTAAAATTTGTATTTATTATCATGTGAGACACATATATCATCATCAAACATTTCATAAACAACCCATATATCATAAAAGAAATGGGTTTCATTTCATAGTCATCACATTTTAAAAAACGATTTTAAAGATGTGAAACTTATGTCACTTTAAACCCATGGAAAAAGGAAAGTGGGTCTCATGTATGTAATTACCAGAATTAAAATAGAACATTTTGATATATATGTGAATACCCCTGTAGAAGAATTATCTTTGAGTATTCACTTAAAAAATAAAATAATTTGAAAAAAAAGAAAGACATTTTGAGACGAAAATTCTATAGCATAATGGCTATGATACATGGTTTTAGAAAACATTGAAAAGAGAGGGGACGTAGGTCACCCACTCATAAATGATACATAAAATAGTAGGGGAAAATATTATAATTGATTTAGGAACATTTTAATGAAATTTTAATGATATACCAAATGAAACGAAGAACTTGAAAGGAAGACAAAAAATTAAGATTTCTCTTATGAGAATTCAGCAGCCTAATAGCGTCACTTAAAACATCCAAAAATGGATTGATGAGATAAAATAGGGTCTCTAATCATATGAAAATAAATGATCAGTATGATAGATATATAGATCACACCGCAACATTATAAAAAGGAACTTGAAAGACTTGACCAGAAAATAGAACTTGAAAATGAGAAGGGTGAACGAATCCCTTAAAAATTCGGCAGCCTAACGACATCACTTAATCTTCAAAAAAATAAATTGAAGAGATAAAATAGGATATTCATCATATGAACATAAATGATCAGTATGATAGATATAGATATCATACCCATAAAATAATAAAAAGGAACATGAAATACTTGACCAGAAAATAGAACTTGAAAATGAGAAGGGTGAACGAATCCCTTAAAAATTCGGCAGCCTAACGGCATCACTTAAACATAAAAAAAATTAATTGACGAGATCAAATAGGGTATCTCATCATATGAACATAAAATATCAGTATGATAGATATATAGATCATACCCCAACATAATAAAAAGGAACTTGAAAGACTTGACATGAAAATAGATCTTGAAAACGAGAAGGGTGAAAGAACCCCTTAAAAATTCGGCAGCCTAATGACGTCACTTAAACATCAACAAAATAAATTGAAGAGATCAAATAGGGTATCTCATCATATGAGCATAAAATATCAGTGTGATAGATATAGATATTATACCCCCACAAAAAAAGGAACTTGAAAGACTTGACAAGAAAATAGAACTTGAAAATGAGAAGGGTGAAAGAATCCGTTACAAAACATTTGGCAGCCTAACGGCACCACTTAAAAATTCATAAAATGAAATGATGAGAGTAAGAGGGGATCTCTCATAATATAACATGAAAAGGAAATTAAGAGGAATATAAATGAACATCATCCAACATAAGAACGTGGAGCATAAAAGAAATGACTTAAAAGAGAGTATTTGAAAAGAAAGAGAGAGTTTGGATCCTTTACCTTAAAACACAACTCTTAAAACTCAAAGGTTGGGACCTTGAGGGCTTGGGGAACCTTGGGAGGACTCCTTGGGAGGTAATGAGACTATAGCTTCATTGGGAGAGAGTTAGGAGTCAAATGGATGAGAGGATGGATTGGTATTTATAGGGAAAGTGAGGGGACAATGCATTAATGGCCAAGGGACACCTCATTGGTGGTTTTGAAAAAACCATGGGATTTCCCATGGTATTTGACCATGGTATTGGCCACTTGGGACACCTCATACCTTATCTTACTATTCATAAGTCGACCATATTTATTACATACTTAATACATCATTTAATGATGTCATTAAACACCCGTAACTTAAAAACTGTATTTTCACTATTCATCGAAAATTCAACTTTCTCAGAAAAATCCCAAAATTTCACCTTAACCAAATATCAATGCTCTGATTTCAAAAATAAACTCTATTTTATAAAAATAATTTTCTAAATATTTTTAATTTAATTTTTTAATACATTATTCAATGAAAATTCATTTTTTTTCAGAAAAATCCCCAAAAATTACCTTAACATAATATCGATGCTCCGAGTTCAAAAAATGAAATACATTTTATAAAAATAATTTTCTAAATAATTTTAATTTAATTTTTAATTAAAAAACACTATTCAACCAAAAAAACTAATACTTCACTAATAAATTATGAAACTGTTATTTAACCATTTTATTGAATCACATTACTTAATCAAGGTGCCTAAATTATATTAATACTTTCTTTAAGTGAGATTACTAATTCATTTGGTCACATTACTAATCTTAAGCATAAAATCACTATTCATAATTTACTTTTCATCAAAAAATATGTTGATCTTATTAGACTCTAAATTTCGTACTGAACATAATTGTAGAAGACCATTTTTTGAAAATCATTACACATTGTTAATTATTTAAGGTTTACATAAACATTTTATAAAATATCCATTCTCTAAAATTCACCAAAAATATTCCTACTATATTTATCCGAACATTTGAAAATTCATATACTTCATCATAAGAAGAAATATTTTTTTTTATTTAAAACAAAGGATTACACAAGGCAGTTACGATCTCCTTACATAGACCCTTATCACACCAGTATAGGACCTAATTGTAAGGTGTGCTAATGTGAGAGAATCCGAGGGAGGCTCAGCCAACATCACACGAGTAGTAATTTATATCAGTTTGAACTTCTCGCAAAGGCGATTCTGTTCTAGCTTCACATGATGAAGTTCGCCTTGGGTTTGGTCTAGAGCAAAGCCCAGTGGTGCTACCTCTTTCCCGAGTTCTGTTAGATGGGCTTCGATCGGTCCAAGACTACTGGGTGAGGCCATCAAATCTTTTTTCTATATTAATTAACCAAGATCACTTGTATTTAGAGACAATAATCAAAACTTTTAGTTTCCAGCGGTCATATTGACCAATGGTCATATAACAGTCAAAACCCAATGGTCTCATTTTAATTATACTCATGTTATCAAATGAAACAGTTTTGTTGAGTATAAAAAATAAAATAACACACATAATTAGGAAACAAGATTTATTAAAAATTTCGGGTCATTACAACCTTCCTATATATATATACACTTACTAATTTATTTTTCCATTCCACTCTCACTTCACAATAAATAGTTCTTATTTTAAATTTTAAATTTTCAATAATTATTTCCCCTACCATGTTGATCTTCTTAATAATAAGTTTTATTAGGATATTGGTGATTCTCAAGGTGATATATGATCTAGAGGATTTCATAGTTATGAATATTTTGTTATTTTCTATCTATTATACCAAATTGATTTATGCATTTTTAATGGGTTTATTTTTATCGATAGTATTTAGTAACCCTTGGTATTCATACTTAGTTTTATTTTCGTTTGTTGCAGTATTATATTTATGATTTAATAAGGTGTTATTAGTTTTATTTCATATCGTTTATGACTTAGTTCCTAATGAATTTCAATTACTTTAAATAAATAAAAAAACTCCTTTAAATTATAAACATATAGTTTATGGAAATAATTAGATTCCTAAAAACCATTATAGTTAAATTGTACACCCTTAAATAAATTACATACCCATAATTGTAATTATCACATACCTGAGGAAATAGATAAGGGAATGGAAATTGTAGTTATGACTTGTGATATATTTTCTATAGAGATATTAGCCTTTTAGACTTGGGGGAATATATCATTTTCCTCATAATAGACCTATCCCTATTATTGAGTTTTTCTACAACTATTTGGGCCCATTTTATACTATAATTTTCTTTTTTAGCCCCAAATTATATATTTTTATATAGTGGGAATTTATTATTATTTTTCATTCATAGAATATTATAGGATAATATGAAATCTATTTTTCTTACTCTAGATAATTTTTACACTATGTGGAGTGAACAATTCCATCACTAAAACAACATTTAATTTATCTAAATGAAGGTAAACATGATTTCCCTAAGGAAAATTACTATAAAAATTAACTGGGAAAAAATGATCATTCTAGTAAAATATTTATTCAATAATAAAATCAACAGTATGGTGATTGAATGATATTATAAAAATTCTTATATATAATAGAGTTTATAGACTCAAATTATGAAAAGACAACTACCAATTCAAATTAGAAGGTATTTAAACCTTAAATATAATGATCCACTACTGGAGTGGTTCATGTATAGGTATACCATTATACCCTAGGTCTTATAGGTTAGGGATTCTCAACATCATGGTTAGTCATTTTATTAAATCATTGACTTCGATAATGGCCAAACTTCTCACACACAAGACATTGAATTATTAATGGTAACCAAGGATGAAATTTGTTTCTTTAAATCAAGTTAACTAAATTATTTATTTTATTATGGGAATAAGATTCTTGATTCACTCATTTACCAATAGTAAAAAATATTATCGATCCAATATAGTAATAAACTTAGTGGTTCTTCCAAGATATTAGAAATATAAAAGGATGATTATTCCTTCATTATCTCAATAATTTGAATTTTCATAAGATCCCATTTTCCTATTATTTAGTGTATTTTGGATTCTTACTAAGTTCAAATTTTTAATCATAATTCCTAATAGCTATTTTTGTATAACCATAAGGTTTCTCACTCCATCTCCCATTCTAATGGGTTGTTCATTGAGGTAATCTATGCATTTTCCCTCACACCAATGTTTCCAATGATTTAGAGACATTACTAATCCAAAAGGGTTGACATGTGTGATGAAAAATTAATAATATATGTAAAATTTCATAATTATAAGCTTAATTTTATCTTAAAATATCTTGTTCTTTTACATTATCACATTGGCCCATAGTTTCTTTAGTTCTACCTTTATCAATATTAGTTTGACCAATATTAATTTACATTTAGTTACCTTATTATTATATACCTAATCCATCAAATAAAATAGTAAATCAATCCTTTTAGTAGTTCATAAATAGAATATCATCATACAAATCATATCCTCAGCAGTTCCAACCAAGTGTGCAGTTAGTCCTCCTTTTCATTCACTCTGTGATGATTGAGTTAATACAAAACATGACATTTTCAGGGTTATTTTACCTGGTACATTATTGACCGATCTTACATCCACATGTATTATTTTCAAAAGAATTTATTTTAGTGAAAATCATATACATAATACTATAACAATATTTCAGGATATCATCCAATCCTTAGACTCATCTCTATGGTTTTCACTCAACTTTTTTAAACTAATTCCAAAAATAACTAAACTAATTCTAAAAAATAATCAAACCTTTCTCTAATAAAAACTTGAGAGACCTAAGTTAATAATCTTTTAAAGTTCAATATTTTCATATAGAAGGCATTACAACTCAAAAATAATCACACAATACTAAGAATTTAATGATTTGTCTATTTTAGGACTAGTTACATAATTTTTTTACTAACTTCGTGAACATATCCTTATAATTGAGCCACACTAGACTCCATCATATATTTATTTTATGTTAAACTAGGGAAATGGAAACATAAGAAATGGGTGTTATTATATGATTAATAAGGGTAATAATAAGTTACAACAGTTGAATATTATAAGTGAACATAAGATAAATATATGGTTGTAATCGTGATACTTATATTTCCAAGATCATTTATTAAGAAATATGACTTAACATAACATAATACATGAGTCAAAAGAGTGTGGAAACATGAGTCAATAAACATGAACCATGAAATATTAACACTAAAAAGAGGATAATTATAAAACAATGAAACATATTTCAACTTTGGAGAAAACATTAGTGTGGGAAAAATTATATTCATGAACCACTCTATCAGTGACCACACATTTGAGAAACTAAAATGTACACATGAATACGTATCTCATGAGATATAAACATTAAACCTTATAAATTAGAGGTTGATATAAGACCCATACCATCATCATCAATACATATGAGTGAAACATAAAATAAATCACTTATTATATCATAATCAACCAATAAAAATAAATTGGGCTTCATAAAACTTTCCAAATTACAATCATTAACTTTTATTTCTATAACAACCTATTTTTTATAAGCCCTTTTTGTTATGAATCATAATATTTTTATGATAAAATTAAAATTTTAAAATTAAATATTAATCCTTATACAGGTAATGGGGTCTACATAATGGAAAATTACTTCTAACTATATGCATGGAGTTTTTTATCGAGTTGAATAATAGTGAAACCATGTTTTTAAAGTATGTGTAAGGGTATATCTATTTTTCTATGAGTGGAATAAAGGTAGACCCTGGTTTCAAAGGTTTATGTATGTGTAACCTAGGTATTGTGTAAAGGTACATTATAATTTAGAAAGGTTATTTATGGGTAATCTAGGTTATATTTAAAAGTATATTGGTATTTAAAAAGGTTTAGTTAGGGTAACCTAGGCACTGTGTAAAGGTATGTTAGAATTCCAGTGAATAAATAAGGGTAGATCCTTAGTTTCAATGGTTGTGTATGTTTAATATTCCACTCATGTAAGGGTAATTGAGGATTTTTCATATGTTTTATAATGGAAAGAGACTCATGTAAGTGAAAAAGTTCTTACCCACAATTGAAAAATATATGATGCGTAAGGGTAAAACAATATTAATGTTACACATCACCATTTGATGGAATTTTTAAACCTTTTTTCCATTTTCCTTTTTCCATCACGAAAAAAAAATCATTTTTGTGATTTTCAAAGGCTAAAATCATAGTTAATTATTATTTTGACACATTTTAAGGATTTAATCACTTTATAAAATATTTCAAACTCTCTAAATTCATGAATATCGTTAATGGAAAATTAAATGGTGATTAATTTAAGGTTTCTTATACTATGAACCATAACACTTTTTTATTCTAAAAAATATATGAACCCTTGATGAATTCTATTATTTAGATCATCCCATGTTATGTTTGTCTATAAAAACCTTAACAAAAATATACAAGGTATTCTTTAAAAAATTTAAGTTCTTACTTTGATTTACAGGAAATGAATGACGTTATATCTTTTCCCATTTCCTTAGTATAATGTTTGAGGTTATAATTTATAGGTATCATTTTAATGTAAAATTGTGAATTTAATTCATCTTAAAATTATAGATAATATATATAGAATTGTTAAGTCATAATAACCCCAAATTATCAATGAATAATAATAATAAATCACTATTTTCTTATTTTGGATTATTATAGAGAGATATAATATTATCACTTGTGGTTTTAAAATTATCATTTGAGGATGAAATTATTATCACATTCTATGGGTAAAATGATATTTTGGAAGACTATTCTAGAGATAGAAACTATTATATCATGTTTCTTTTTTTCCTTTAGAAATAAATATTTGTAATTGGATTTTGGAGTCCTTGGTTAGTGGTTTGAACTGATTAATACATGGATGTGTTTGGTCTTATATTCCTTAGAAGAACCATTGAGTTATTCAGCAATAACCTTAATATTGAATCTACTTAATTCAGTGCATGATTTTTATTGTTTCTTGGAATGAAAGTTAGTGTGCATGTGTATTCCATTAATTCCAATGTTGATTCTTGACCACATTAACATTGAATTGTGATGATATTTCTTTCATATGGATTTTGATTTTTAGGATATTTAGTTGATTTATAATGGTTCTTGATCCTTAATTTTGTCATATATATTATGAATACGTCATTCTTCTATCATCAATTATAGAGAATGTATGCTGAGAATATTGTTCTATCTCCTGATAGGTATGTGTTAGACATTTTTTGGCATATACATGGGAAATTCAAACTTACGAGATGCATCAAACATGTTTTGGGATATCTCATCCAATGGGATGTTTTAGTTAGACAACCAATGTTCCTTCGGACATGGATCCAAATTAGGTAAATCTATTCTATGATGACTTGATATATATTTTGGACTTGTATTATGTATTTCTAGTTATATATTTTGAGTTTATTTTTATAGAATTGGAATTTATATCTTATGTACTTATGTTAAGATTACCTTTTTTGTGTCATATTGAGTACTATACTCACACCATACTTTTAAATTTTGGTGTACTTATAGATTTTAGGACTATAGATCCAATTAAGGGAAAAGAACCTATAATGGATGATTAAATAGGTTAGATGAAGGATGTAGATGTTGATGACTGGAGTTTGGGATGGATATCCGATGGTGATTTTATTTTTTGACATTAACTCATAATCTATATCCTTTAATTTATTTTGGTTTATTTATTTTACATTCCATATTAATATTTCATTGGTGGGGTTTATTTGTATGTGAAACTAATCTAATGGTTTTGGATTTATTCCTTATATGTTGATTATTTATTATCAAATACTTTATTATACTATAATGTTTTCCTAGTACCAATGGCATAGTCTCCCCATTTTGTCCATAGGTTATCATTTCCAGCAGATAACCTCACACTTATGGGGCGGTTTACATGAGGCCATTTGGTGTTATGGCTCATACCCGGTAGTTCGAGTTGGGGCATTACAAAATGGGACCAGAGCACCAGGTTCAGTAACATGTTCATCGATTTCTTTTGATTTTGGATACGAGAGACATAATTTAGGATGTTTGGGACTTATGTAGGGTAATTATGTTAGTTCCCCACCAAAACTGTAGACTTGACCTTTGAATTTCTATAAATTCTGATTTGAGGTTTTTTTATTGATGTTACCATTGATTAAATTCACCTTTGGTTAAGAACATGATATTGGTGCACTAATTTATAGTATCTACTATGTATTCATTTGTCAAGGTTAGGCATGTTCGTTCAGAATACATATACTTGTTCAATTCATTATATAGATCCCAAATAAGTAAATTATAGTTGAAATAGTGTTATGTTCTTTGGTGCATTATTTATTAATTTCTTTTATTTGAGCGTGAGATATTCTATGACTGAGTGAATATGTGTTGGTATGAAAATGTTCAGCTACAAAAGGATTCCTTTGGGTTATGGTTAGTGCTTTGGGGTTAGGAGATGTCTTTATGGGTAGCCTTCTATGTTAAACCAGGTCATTAACACTTTTGTGTTCATGTATTTTTTAGTGATGTTTATGTTACAGTTATTGTATTTATCTATGTTTTTTTCAAGAATCAGAGGGAATTCTACTTCAAATATGTCTTGTGCATCTAGTTTCACCCCTTTCCATGTATAATGTTGGGACCTAGCATGATCCCTTAGTTTCTTTAGAGGGTTAACAGGTATAACTGGTCTATCGAGGACCCTTTTGAATGGTGCATGACTGGGGTAGATGATCCCACATGGGAAGGTCAACGATGCTCGATAATGCTCATGGATTCTAGCTCCAACATCCCTTATTTATATAATTCATTAGAGTCCCTCAGGACATAGAGTACTAAACATTGTCCATACAGATGATTTTCTAACCATTATTCACCCCATAAGAGAATAAGTTTAGGTTTGAAACCCTTATACTTCAAGTAATAGCTAGAAAATATTAAGGTTAAAGGCTTCATTAGAATAAGCACTTCCCCTTGGAGTACTTCAGTGTTGATTTCCAAGAATGAATACAAAAGTATTTATCTTTGTGTGTACCACTAGAAATTAAATAAAGTCACTAAAAATATTATTTTTCCATTTCAAATTTTTAATGAATTGTTTGATCAAACGTGGGGATCCTAGGGGGTTCCAAAGATTGATTTAATTTTGAGATACCATAATAAAGTGTTAAGTATGCTTCAAAGACATAAAATTTTCTGAAATTACGTTATGTTTCACTTTTTGGATATTGAATGTGTATTTTCATGTGTATATGGATTCTGAAGTGGGAATATCTACTGATCTAGAGAAGGTTGATAGAGTTGGATATTGGGAATAGTCGTGGAATGTATTCATAACATAAATTTTTCTCAATAGGGATGGTATAGTTACCCAATTTTTTCTTACATTACTATTAAAACATTTCAAATATAAAAAATATATAACTGTTACAACCTAGGATCCAAAGGTTTAGTATATTGGGTAAATTAAGACCATACATCACTTATAGAAAATAAAAGAAAAAAATTTAATGAAAATATTCTTCTATATCCTTATAAATATCATTTTCATCTCGGTACATATAGTGTAAAGATGATATACCTCAAATAAAGGGATGGCCTAAAATCCTAGTATTAGGATAAATAAGGGACATTAATCAATATAACATGGGTGAAAATAATAATAAACATCATATAATAAAAAATAATCATCATCAACAACATGAGTGAAAAATATGATATACATGTAATATGTCAATTAATAAAAATGAAACATAATGTCATAGTGGTCAAATACCACACATAGTGGTGAATAAAGATAACATAATTTATAGCTTTAACAAATGTGCATAATCATAACATCATCTTTGTGAACAAATATAGAATCATGTTCATTCAAAAAACACATTATCTCATGAGATAAAACACATTACCCAACGAATTTAAGGTCTATATAATTATCGGCCCACTTTCCAGATCATAAAATTTACATAATCATGCATTCCTTATAGAACATTTTATAATCATAGTTATGAATTAACACATCGAAAGGAATTTATTTGATAAGGATTTTAATAATCAGGATTTCATGAGTAAACATGGGGTTCTCTAATGAAAAAAGGAAAAAATATTAGGTATATGGATCATCATTATATAGTGAATAAGTAACTACTCAGGAGTAGTAAAAGATGTGTTTTGTAATGAAGGGTTATTTTGGAAAATATTTTTATTTTCCAGGAATTAAAGTACGAAACATGTATATAACTAAATATTAAATGTATGAATTATAAAATAATATATATGTATCATTAGATTATTATTCATAACAATTATATTGTAAAATAGGGATAAACTAAGGAAAATGAGTAGGGTTTGAGAATCCCCTTACCTGAATTCTCGCTTTCTTTCATTGATTTTGTGCCTCCTGAATAATAAACATAAATTTAATAAAAATTGATCTAGAATTTTGTTATATTAATTTATAAAAACATTTATTAATTATACCCATTTTATTATATATATTATTTTTTGTTGATGAAATTGAAAAATTTTGATATTATGTTTTTCTTAATAATTTCTTATTTCACTTTGATTTCTCTATTTTTGTTCAATATAATTTATATAAAAGTATCATTAACTCCAAAATCATTTAATACAAATAATTAATTATTTATATATTATAAATAATTAATTAAATTGATTTATAAAGTTTTTATAATAATTTTCTTTGAAATGTCTCCGTAGGTTGATAACGTACCTATAGCAGGACACCGTCAAATGAGAAGCAAATAAAACTATGAATTTTATAACTGTCATAAATATGATAATTACAACAGGATAAAAATCAAGAAAATAATGTTAAATTATTTAATAACTAATTTTATAGTATATGGGGTTGAAAATAATTGGTAAAAATAGAAAAGAGAAGAATAAAATATAAAAAAGTTAATATAGACTAACTTTCTCTTCGGTGTAGCTTATCTAGCATGGCACTATAACTCCCTTTCTGATTAGAGTTTAATTTATCTTGAATTTACCAAAATGTTATAAGGGGATTAAAATGAACTATTTTTTAAGATATTCATATTTTTAAAGGGAGATAGGAGTGGTTTTCTAAGGGGAGGGAGGTGTTATTTATACATGAGGATAGGGGTATTTTGAGAATAAAATATTGAATAAAATATTGTATCTAAGGTGAACCTTTTAATTGTAATTATTTGACATTATAAATCATATATAAATATAATATAATTGGTTTAAGACTTTAAAACCCCTATATATTTCCAATTTATTCATTTATAAAAAATGAAATTGTAAAAACGAGAAATTTTTATTTAAAGGAATCACTTTTGACATTATGTTTTGAAATGTATTTTTTAGGTTTAGAAATTATGTTTATTGTATTATATTGACTCATTTATTAAATTAAATCTATCACACATAAAACTCAATTTTTATAAAGGTTTATGTCATTATTATATCACGAACGATATACTTTATGATACACTAGTTATGTGAAAAACTGCATTTTTACTATTCACCTAGAAATCGAATAACTTCTGAAAATTACGAAAACATAACTCTTACCAAATTTTTATTTACAATCTTCTAAAATGGATTTAGTTTGATTAAAGTTAATTTAAAAAATAGATAAATTTTATTTTTTAATATTATGACTTACTAAATACTTTAAAATACAGTTTTTATGAATATTCTAATATTTTCATTGATTTTTTTAATCATGATATTTATTTTTTCATTATAATATTTCTATTTACTTAAAGAAAACATGATAATATTATTTATATTATAATTTATTATTTTTATGTAAAATTACTATTCCAACAGTTAGGTTACTATTCCCAACTCTCAAGTTATTATTCCCAACAGCAAGTTTACTATTCAAATAGTTACATTACCACCTATAAATATCAATTTATTCTATCAATAAATATTCAACTCAATTCCTCTTAGGGTTATATATTTAAATTTTCTAAGATGTTTATTGGTTTATTAATGTTTTTTTTCTTTAATATAGTATATGTAGTGGGAGCGATGATTCTATTAGATTTGGGAAATCCATTTTTCCCATTTCAGCATTTATATTTTAATATTTTGTGTCCAATTATAATGTCTGGAATTTTTATTGGTTTCATTACTGCTTAATATAATTGTGTTTTTTAATGAAATGAAGTCTTTATTGGTTTCTCTATATTTTTATGTGTATAATAATATATAATATAATAAAAAACACATTTATTCAGAAAAACAAAATTCTAATAGACACCGAGTTGTTTCATTCTTTTCCCCCATTAGAAATTGCATCCAAGAAATTTGAACTCATATTTTTGGTTGAGAATTTATGAGGGTACTTCTATTTCATCATTTCATTTGGATCCCTTTTTTCCTCTCTACACTTATAGTTTATCCGCAACACTTTGAAAAGGTTTGTGGTTTTGTTGCATTGAACATTGTATCTATAGTATAAGATCTTAAACTAGTTCCCTTAATATAATAGGTCATTTTATAGTTCTAATATCTTTGTGGTTAGTTCATGTTTGGGTTTATGTATATAATTTTTTATGAGAGATATGTGGAACATGTTAGGAACTTGAGCCATATTTGGTGGAAGTGAAAGTTGATAGGCAATTGCTCCTTAGTGATCAAGGCTATCAAATGTGCCAATGTACCTAGGGATCGCTTTTTTCTCTAACCACATATATCTCTTCCATGGTTATATTTAAAGGAATTATTTTTCTCCAACATCAAACTCTAATTCCCTTTGAAGGTTGTTATCATATCTAATTTGCTAACTCTGAGAAGATTTTATATGTTGTCAGATGGATTGATACTTCCCTGTCATCTCTTACATAAGATCAGGTGAAAGTATCTTTTATTCTCCAACTTCATCCCAAAAGGGTGGAGTTTTACATCACATTCAATATAAATCTTCATTTATATTCATTTTAATACTTGATTAGAAGCTATTTTTATATAAGAACTCAACTAATGGGAGATTTTAAGCCCATACTTCTTTGAATTCCATTGAGTAGGCTCTTAACATTTCTTCGAGAATTTGAATAGTCCTTCCATATTGGCCATCAGTTTGCAGGTGATTGGCCATGTTGAAATTAAAATTATTACTCAAATATTATTAAATTATTCTCTAAAATAAAATGTAAACCTTAGATTGCTATTAGATATGATTGAATGAGAAACCCCATGCAGCCTCAGAACTTATTTCACTTATATCTTGGATATTTTTTCAAGTGAAAAATCATCATGAATATAAATTAAGTGTGAAGTCTTGGTGAGTAAATCCACCATAATAAATATCACATTTTTTACTTTGAATATCCTCGATAGACCAGTGAAAAATTACATAGTTACATTCTCCCATTTCCTTGTGGGTATAGGCACTAGTTTCATCATACATTTGTTATTATATCACCCTACTTTAACATGAGGACATATAAAACACCATGGGATATAATAAACAATCTACTTCTTCATATTGTACCACTAGAAGCTTTCTCTAAGATCATCATACATATTGGTATTTCCTAGATGGATAGATAAAGGTGACCTATGAGAATATACAATAAATCCTTCTTTACATTAGGAAATGAAGGCAGAAAAAGACTCATTCCAAATAGATTATCACCATCGTCATTTATGTGGAACTCAGATATCTTAACTTCCTTTACATCTTTCACCTTGTTTTGTATCTCCAGATCAACCCTTTGTGCCTCCTTGATCTTATCTTGTATAGATGATTTGGAAATCATTTTAAAAATTTAGGATGAATTCCCTACTCTTATAATTTCAAGATCCAAACTTTTTTTATCCAATAAGATCAGGACTTTCTCTATCCACATCTTGGATAGAGTAGTAGTTTCTTTTCTGGTAAAAGAATCATCTACTTTGTTTGAATTTCCTAGATGGTAATGAATAATGACATTACAGTCCTTGATTATATCTAATGATCTTAGTTGATACATGTTCAGATCCTTCTATATGAATAAATACTTTAGAATTTTTTTTATCGATTTACATGTCACTCTTCCCACCATTGAGGAAGTGTCTACAGATTTTAAAGGTAAATATTATATCCAATAGATCTAGATATTGATTTAGGTAGTTTTTCTCATAGATCATTAACTTTTTTGAGACATAGGATATCATTTAATCATTCAAAATGATCAAAAAACCCAAGAATTTTTTTGAGTCATCACTATATGTCATTAAACCTTATACACTTGTTTGTAGTGTAAGTAAAATCATAATGATTAGAATCTTCTTGAGATCCTTTTAGTTTTACTTATATTATTCCATCAATACAAAGGTTACCCCATTCTATGGTAACTAGGTTATCAAGCTATAAAATTGTAAAATTTTCATCGCAAAACATCATTAGTACCCTAATAATCCATGAAAACTATATATTTATTTGACACTAGTAGGTTTGGACCACTCTTCATTTGCCTTTATCTTTGAAGGGTACACATAAATTCCCTCATCTCTAGTACAATCCTTAGATTCTCTTTATGTTTCTTATTTCTCTGGGAGTAAATGAGAATATCATCAATATACACTACTTAAATAATATTGAGGTAGTCTCTAAAGTATCTATTCATCAAATATATGAATATTATAGGGGAATTATTACGTCAATTGGGAATCACTATGAACTCATTGTTCCCATACCATATATATAATTGAATATACTAAATATCTTGTTTTTTAGCTTCAATTTATGATATCTAGAATGAAGATCCACCATTGAGAACTACTGAACTCTTCATATTTTTTCAAATACATCATCAATCATTAGAGGATGATACATGTTATTTATGGTGATTTTCTTGATCCATGGATAATCAATACAAATCCGCATTTTTCCATCATTTTTCTTGACAAAGAGTACTAGCGCACCACAAGGTGATTCATTAGGGAATATGAACCCTTTACCTAAATTCTCTTGAATCTTATTTGTTAACATATCCTATTTGATTGGGGAAATCCTATAGGGTAATTTGGAGATAGAAGTTGCACCATGTATAAGTTCGATTGAGAACATTATCTTAGGAATTAAGGAAATTCCATGTAAATCTTTTGAAAATACATCAGTATATTCCCTAACAATAGGAATTTCCACCAGGTTGATACCCTCCTCTGACTAAAAATTTTATAATGGTATGATTCTTCATTGGGTTTCAACACCCACACCATAGAGGGTTTTTTCAAATGATATTTTGGATCTTACTATAATTTTTAGATAAGAATTGGATGGTTCATGAGATGAAAATAGATTTTATTTTCATGATAGTTGATGTGTGCTCTATATAATGGGACCCAATATGTACCTTGTATAGCATAGAATTCCACCAAGGGATGTATTATGATATTCTATCGAAGAATATTCCCAAATAATCTTATAGAAGAATAGTCTTACACATGAGTTTGAATTATTACACCACTTTGTGTGTATATATATATATATCTACTTCAACACATCAATGATTCGATTAAAAAATTATAGAAAAATATTAGGATATAAATAAATTTTTATAACAAGAATAAAATAAAAAAATTCCATTCCTGAATGAATAGGATGTGTAACCTACATGAATTCATTTTCATGTTCAACTTTAGTAGTAGTTATAGAATAAGATTTACCTTAATAATTTGTCTTTGGTGGTTGCTGATGCTGATTAAACTTAAGGAACCATGGTTTAGTGCACTAGATTTCATAGTTCCCTTTCTCCTTATATTTGAAGCATTAAACCATGGGTGGTTCATTATAATGTACTTTCCTTTACTACATCATGTTGACTGAATTCTTCATTTTCCTTCAATATTCCTGGTTTTAGTATCCTTCTATCCCACACTTGAACCAT
This sequence comes from Viscum album, assembly GCA_963277665.1. NCBI lineage: Eukaryota > Viridiplantae > Streptophyta > Magnoliopsida > Santalales > Viscaceae > Viscum > Viscum album. The sequence continues at coordinate 1,284,005,578 of OY728150.1, read as the reverse complement.
TTTGTTTCCCATTTGAGACAAATCCAATGATTCTTATTCCCATATTTTTTATATGTGGGTTGTTTGATCCTCTTTCCTCATTTTTTATTTGACCCAAAATCTTGATACTCCATTCTAATTTTATTATCTTCAAAAGCATGTGACCATTCTACAAACTCTATATCTACTTTGAGATCACATAGAACCAATTTTTTATAAATCCAAAAGTCTCATATATCTAAGGACTTTTGAAGGTTTGGTTTTAAACTACTAAAGATTTTAACTATTTTTAATGAATTTTTATAACTAAACTTTAGGAGTATCTTGAAATCCTTGTGAAGTTTTCCACATAATCCATAATAGATTCACCTTCCTTTTTATTTATCTCTATGAATTCTCTCTCCATCTTTGTTCAAAGAGTTTGAGGTAAATACTTGGTAATAAATATTTTCTTAAAGTCTTCCCACTTCATCTCTTCCATTTCATCCTTCGTATTTTTGTTCTTTATCAGTGTCCACCATTGATCAGCTTCCCCATCTAAATAATAAATGAAAAGAGTCAAATTTTCATTTTCAGATTTGTGGTGCACATAAAATATCTTCTCTATTGAGTTAACCAATTGTTCTCTGACAAGAGGATTATAAGATTTAATAAATGTTTGTGGTTGTTTCCACTTAAAAGACTCAATGTCTAGTAAATCCTTATTGGATGAAGGTGGTATTTTAACTTGGTTTTGGTTATTATTCATATCCTAAGACAACTGTGTAATCATTTCCATGATGTTTTAAACTACACATCCCTTGGGATTTGGGATTTCATTTATAAAATTGGTACATTGTCACAGATGTGGATTGGTGTCCTAGTTTATCTCGGTTTCAAAAAAATTCAAACTAGAATGGTTTTGAACAAAACCTAATTCAACAAGTCATGATTAATTTATTATTTTTATAAATTAACTGTAAATGAATATCTTATAAGCTCTCTATGTTTACCATTTTTTCAAAAAAAAACTTCTTATATTTTTACATATACTTAGTCATATCATATGGGTTTTCACAAAGGTTCTGTAATCCTAATTCCCAAATTAATTAAATTGTTCTCTAATACCAACTATAGCAACCCCACTTTTTATTACATGACTATTATATCATTTTAATGATAAAAAAAATGAAACTATTACTATAAAATATCCAATGATTTAATATCTTTTTAAATTTTTGACCATCCATCACTTATACAATAAAAAACATAAAAATTTAATTAAAATATTCTTATTTATCATTATAATACTCACATTCTCCTTAACAAATTTAGTCACCTGAGGATATACATCCAATAAATGGGTGAGATAAAATCCTTACAAGAGGACGAATAAGGGACATAAATCAATATAACATGGGTGATAATAAAAATCTACATCATATAATAAATATATTATATTAATCAACACTATGAGGGAAACATGTCATAAAGTCATGTAATGTGACAATGCATAAAATTAAATATCATGTCATTGGGTTAAAATACCACACATAGTTGTGAAAAAATCAAACATCATGTTTATTTATAATAAATGTGAATAATTAAATCATCATCATTGTGAAAAATATAGCATCTTGTTCATGCATAATACACATTATCTTAGGAGGTACATCACTATACTCAATGCATTAGAGGGCTATATAATTCTAATCCCACCCATCACATCATAATATTTATATAATCATGAATGCCTCATAAAACATATTATGATCATATTCACGAATTAACCCATGAAAGGGAATGAGTTTCATAATTATTTAATCCATCATGATTTCATTAATAAACTTTTGGTTTCTAAATGAAAAATAGGTTAAAAAATATTATGTATAAGAATCATCATTCTAAAGTGAATCAAAAAACTAAATGGGAATCAAATATGTATTTTGGATAGAATATTTGTTTTTTAAAATCCTTGTATTTTTCATGAAGTCATGTATGGAATATGTTTATCCCGAAAAAGAAAATGGAAGAATAATTAAATGATATTTAAGTAACACCAGAGGACTATTTATACCAATGATGTTGTGAAATAGGGATAACCGAAATAAAAGGAGTTGGTTCCAAGAATCCTCTTAACATAATTCGTGATTTATTTCAACACTTTTTCACCTCCTAAATAATAAACATAATTTTTTTTAAACATTGATCTAGATGTGAATTATAGTCCTTTATAAAACCATTTATCAATTATAATTAGTTTACTATACTTCTTAGCTATAGAATCTTATAAGATATATAATTACTTACTTATATGTTACATATTATTAATATTGTCCATTAATGAAGGTGTTTATAATAATTTTCTTGGAAATGTCTCTATTGGTGGTTGACCAGCCTTTAATTGGATGTTGTACAAAGAGAGGGAAAGGGAAGTCTAAAATTTACATTTGAAATTTTTTTTATAATAAAGTAGTTTTAAATAATCTATATAATGTTTAATTACTGCATAATTTCTCTTATATTATATGGTTTTGATAGGAATTGGGAAAACGAAGAAATATAATAATAAAAGGGGGATGATTTAACAGAGACTTACTCTCTCCTTGGTGTAGCTTCTCTTGTTTATCAATATAACTCCCTTGGTGATTGGGGTAAGGTTTCACTATAATGTACCTAAGTATTGTAACAGTCTTGAGAGGGAGTATTTGTAACGCCCTGACCCTAGATACCCAGAGTCGGTGCATTATTACATAACATTGGCATGATCACAAAGGATCAAGTCTCGAAACACCGATTAGTTTAGCAGTCTTGGAAACACTAGATATATTCATAAGTCTTACATTAGATCATAAGGCAAAAAAAACTACAAAAACATCTTGTCTTCATATCCCCTCATACTATCCCTGAAGGTCATTCATAAATTACTTCTTCACATCCTAGGAAAAATAAAACATTTAAAGGGGTGAGCTCAGATGCTTAGTATGGATAAAAATATTGCAGAAGCTTTCATAGATAAGCATAAACACTTAAAGCAATTTATAACTAAAACAAAAGCCTTTTAAACATGAACTTCAGCATAATATGGAAAAGATAAAATGAAATAATTCCATTTACTTATTCACATGGAAATTCTACTAGTAAAACAATCACATGCAATATCAATAACCACTTTCATAATGATGGAATGCATAATGCCAGACTATCATAACCACATAGCCATGGCCTCGTGCCAAGACTACAAATACGATTTTGTCAAGGCCTTGTGCCAAGACACTAGTTTGTCTCATGAGACCTACCGATGCATCGAGGAGCTATAGCGGGCTCCACCCGTCACTTAATAAGTCCAATGCATTCCTAATATGAAAAGTTTTAAACATAACATAAACATTCGTATTAAAACTAGGATACGAAATTTCAATACTTTATCCACAAACCATGAATGATATAAAAATTGCACATCCACAGTCAAGCATAACTCATTCGATACAATATGGAAGATTTTATTGTATCATATTAACCTCAATCAAGAATAATTAAGGATATTTACATTGATGAAAATAATCATCAAATCTATTTGAGAGAAATATCCCCCTTTTTTCTTGAAATCATTTAAAAGTCACACTATTTGTCAAGAAGCCATTTAAAAATATATTTCTGAATCAAAGCGTCCCATACAACTTTGAAACTTTTAAAAGGATTTTTAATTTTATAACTTTAATGTCCATATAAATAAATCCTTAAAACCATTTTTTAAAACATGGACATTAATGAGCAAGATTTATAAGAATAAGTCTTTAAAACATTTAAAAATGGTATTTTAGTAAGAGTTTCTAACCAAAAGAGAGACACTTTAATAAAAATAATTGAGGTAATCAAAACTTTGTAATATCATGAGAATAAAGGTATTCATGATATACTATGTCAAAGTACATTATATACACCACATGAAATTTATTTGGTGTATAACAACAAAGAAGTCTGAATGGAATGTAAATTGAGATGAAATCTCTCATAAAGGCTGTATCCTTTGGTTAAGGATAAATCAACGACATAATTATGTGTGAAAAATATAAATACACTAAATATGATTGGATATTTAGTGTAAAACAATCAAAGGACATTCACACTTATTCTAGTAAAAACAACACCAATGAATTGGATGTTTATCTCAAGAAATCGAGATTGAGTAAAAATTACTCTTATCAAGTTCATACCGATGACTTGATAATTTATCGATGGAGTTATTATGTGTATAAAAAGTATATCCACATAAAGGGGAGTGGAAATTATGACATAATCAAATGAGTAGTGATTCTACACATACCAGGAATGTTTAGTCAGAGGAAAAACCTCTGACCATTTATTAAATAGAAATAAAAAAGTGCAGTAAACAAGTAAAAGGATGAGGGTGAACATCTTGCCCAAACCCAATCAGAAGTCCCCACCATATGAGACAATTACATACCACTAAAAACCATTCAATTGAGTCAACACATTCAACCAGAATATCTCTTGTTTCATAAAAAAAAATCATCATTCCTTCCAACTATCAACAACGCAGCACCACTGCTTTCACTGTAATCTTGAGTTCTTCCAAAAATCGCAAGTTCATCCTGACATCACAAACCACCCACAACAAACATTTCCAAGACAGCCGATGCCAAGATCCAGAAGCACTCCTCCAGCCTTGGGTCATCGAGGTCAAACTCCACCAAATAATAATTTATTAAATGACAATTACACCATGACGTGGAGACGGTAAGCCGTACATACACACGTATGGTGACATGTCATTCAAAGGATGGATAGAATACTGAATATGGTTGTACCATATTTATAATAATATTATAGTATATAGGATATACTGGATTCATTATTTTAGAATGAGAATAACAAAGAAAGAAGAAGTTCAAGAAGAAAAGAATTAGAAAAAGGGTGGTAAAAACATTACCTTTTCTTCGGGTTCTTCCTTTTGATATGATCAAAAGGGATCCTTAGGTTGGCTTTATGATCAAAATAAGGCCTCTAGGATGTAATTAGGTAAGTTGAGAGAGTATTGGGGCAGGGTTTGGATGAACCAAAAGTCTTTTAAGGTGTGAAGTAATGAGAAGGGGTAGTGCCCTTTTATAAGAGGGGTGAGGGGCACCTTTGGAAAATCTAGAAATATTATTTTATAATAAATTCATATTCGGTTTATAATGGCTCCAAAGTGGATTATTTACAGGTTAAGGTGGGGATAGGTAGAAAAACACTCAACCAATATAATTTATACAGGTTTGGGTCATTATATTAACCTTATTTTTAAGTATTAACTCATAGTTAATTTTCATCACTTTTACAATGTCTCTTTGTATTTTTATATTATATGGTTAATAAACTTACTATATACATTCAATAGATCCCCAAGTGGTTCATTAATGATACACCTGTCATTATATAAGTCTCGTGGACGAAAATTATATTTTTAAAAATTTAATATCAATTAATAATATAATATTTGTTTTAAAAACTCTTTTATGTCAATTTTGACACTATTCAATAATTGATTGTTGTGACACTCATAAAAGAATTATTACTTCAAAAAAAGACAATTAAATCAATCCTAATATGTCATATTGACCTTTAAAATTAGTTTAATTCAAAGAAATTCTCCAATTATATTTATTTGGGTATTTATAATATCAATTATTTTAATTTTTCACTATTATGGTAATTACTGCATCATCATTGTGTCATAAATAAATTAACTTATTTAATGTCTAAAAATTATAAATAAAATATAATTATATAGTAAATCTTTTTATCTTTCTAATGAATATTTATAATCAAATTTATATTATGCGTAACTCTATATTTAAAAATGTTTTAATAAATAAATGTTGATTTTAACTCTTTTAACTCTTCTTTAAATTAAATAATAATAAATGTCCTAAAATAATCCATGTGGATATAAATGATAATATTTTATTCCTAAGGTTTTTTGTGGTCGAGATAAACTTTTCCAATAGAATTAGAACATGTTTTATGGTAATATTAATATCATTTTTACCCTTAATTACCTTATTTACTTTTAACCGTGGAAAATAAAAGTAAAAAGTTACTATTCCCCAAAAATTATTTTCATCTCAATGAACCAAATTTTACTCCTTGATATTAACCATGTATCTCGTATTTTATAAATTCCACTCACAGAAGTGGTAAAATTATGTTTTATGAAAAATTCAGTTTTTTAACTACCACTTAGTGGTTTCACTATTCATCAAAAAATGAATGTTTCTAGAAAAATACCAAAAATTAGGCCTAAGATATATTTGATATTATTAATTCAAAAATGATTTCTATTTTACCAAATTCAAAACATATCATTTTCCTTAATTAATTTAAAAATTAATTTCCTTCATCCAAACAAAAAGCGTGTTTTTAATAGATAATAACTATCAAAAGATTGACACTTTTTTATGTCTGGTTTAAATGTGAAATCTCATCCAATGACAAAAATTGTATTAAATGGTAAAAATATATTATAAATATACTTTAAAACCACTGAAATTAATAATTTATCACTATAATTTATTTCGATTAAAAATTTGTTTTTAATTAAAATTTAGTAATTTTCACTATTCATCAAAATATGAAAGTTATCCGAAATGTACCAAAATTTAACCCTAAGCTAATTTTGATATTACGAATCCAAAACTGAAGTCCATTTCAAAAGATAAAATTTATAAAATTTCAAAAAGTAGGTATTACTATTCATAACGGCTAGTTTGAATGGTTGTGGTGTGTTAGAATCTCGAAGTTGCGTACAATGCACGTCATTGCATTATTCAAAGGGAAACGTACCGTGGAAGCTTGGGGTGTTACATTCTCCCCTCCTTCAATAAATTGCGTCCTCTCAATTTTTTTAAAATTGGGCTTGAGAATATAATGGAATGTCCCACATCGGAAAAAGAGTCAACAAAACTATCACTTTAAATGAAAGGAATAGAGGTATAAAGGTCACCCAAGATAACCCATACTAGGATTCCATGTAAGAAAACATAGATATGGAAGATAAAATAAGTGTTCAGTTCTGATGGAGATGGATAGAAAACATGATCAGGAGAAAGTTATCAATAATAAAATCACAAACTTGTGTTGGGACAAACGGTCCTTAGTCTTCCAGTAGGAAAAGAAAACGGACAACATTTTTTTGTTTTAAGTTACATTACATAAGGACGAGGAATTAATTTATGATATTGACTAAGAACATAAAGAGATATACTTACTTTTTAAGTAGAGTTTCATTCATTAATAAATTTTTACCACTAACTCATTTTTTTTGAACAATGAGTATTCAAGAAGACTTGGTCACAATGGAAGATCTAGAATAAACTTCTATAGAAATACATGATCCATGTAGGATAAACTATATATTTACCTTGTCTTTAGAGATTAATAAAAACCAAAATGGTTAGTATAAGATCTGATGATCCCCCAAATGGATATTCCATTAGAAAAAAAATACTAATCATAATTTCTAAAATTAAACCAACAATAACCCAAAGTTAAATAAATACCATTCAATAATAAATTGTCCTTAAAATCCTTCAATATAATCCAAACTAATATTGAAATCCAAAACTTATAAGAATGTAGTCTTCCACGATAAATTGTATCTCCAAATGACATCATCTACTCTTAAAGTCACATACTTAAAAGTAATTAACCTAATCCCATATTCTTTATTATAGGTTAATAATTTCCATAAATAACCCAAATCACTATAAATCCATAATAAAAACATAGATATAAATCAACCATTACTCCTCTAATGAAATCCCATAGTATTCTATTTTCCTTGGACATATAGTGTTCCCAACAAAGCGAACATCTTCCAAAATAACATTTATCACTTAATCAACAAATCATTTTTTATACTAAGGGTATTCATTTGATAAGAAATAAGATACCAAATCAACTTATTATTGATCAATAAAATCATTTAACTAAAATAATAGTCACACTATCCAGGGACTTCACATAGTCCAGTGGTAGGCGATAAATCCCAATCGCACTTTGGTTGTGGGTTCGATTCCCGCAGCTTTGTCCGACGCGACGTGTTGTCACACAGTCTGTGTGTTCTCCTTTTTCAAAAACTATATTTTATAACATTACCAAAATGAGATAAATTCCTAAAAATAACCTTAACATAATTTAACCACAAATCTTATCTCATACCTTGCATTTTTATCTCAAATTATAATAACTTAAAATTGCCTCAAACCCTACGATCATATAAAACCAAATGGTTGTTTATAACTATATTCACAAGAGAAAAGAAAATTCTTCCTCAAATATCATTCTCACATGGAAAACTGTAGGGTTAAAAATACAAGAGAAAATTATTCCAAAGTAAACCCATCAAAAAGGAGCAATAATACTTTTAAAAAATTTCTCCAACCATTTATTTCCACATAGATTTTTCTTTGACCTAGAAAATATCCTATATAATAGGGCATTCACTCGGGTAATGGCTAGGTCCCCTACATTTACGGAAAATGACTATAAATGGACTCTTGGGACCGTTTTTATCTTCTTCCATAGTACTCTTCATTTTTCTTCATCAATTCTTTACTTTATGTCCTTCCTTCACGCACATAAATCTTTTCTTTGTCCCATTGAGACACTTTCCTGGTTGTCTCCTTCTATATTTCCTGCATGATAGAAATTGAGGATTCCTTTCTCCATGGTCTCCACTACTGGAGCTCTTATCATTCATCACCTTTCTCTTCTTTGTTGAGTCCGGGAATTGGTTAATATATATATTGTTGATCATATTTTTGGAATATTGATTTGGCATAAAGACGATATCTTTTACACCTATCAACATTCCATTTTGTTGCTCATTGCCACCACCGTTCCAACCTTGTACATCATTCTCAATGTCACTATGACTTCCTTGGAATCCAGCCATTGAATAAAACCAGAAATCATTGTGTGAGTAACAGTAGTTATAAAATCATTTAGAGATTAACATGTCACTGTATTATCAATTTGAAACACATTAGGATTAACCAAGGTCAATTACTCTCATCTTATATATTTAATACTTCAAATCAGTTAGTAAAGAAAATGTAAATTATCCTAAGCATATCCTCTAGGAGTGTCGTAACCAAGAGTGTAGTAAGGCCCGTTGTCGTGCACCAGTTCCTGTTCGAGTCTAGCTCAAAGAGGTGTTTTCGGGTTTTACCCCTAGGTACATCTGTGCCAGAGCCGCCTCTACCTGCTCGTATCCAGACATGGATGTATTTCCTAGAAAACTCACAAAATCTCTACAATACGAAAATTCTAGAAAGTTCTTCTATACTAATCCTCAAAGTTCATCTTAGGTCTACGTGCTCTAATAAAAGTTTATCTAAATCTAGCTTCCAAGGTTTGTACTAAACTTCCTATGATACCAACTGTAACACCCTAACCCTAGATACCTAGAGTCAGTTCATTATTACATAACATTGGCATGATCACAAAGGATCAAGTCTCGAAAGACCGATTAGTTTACAAGTCTTGGAAACACTAGATATATTCATAAGTCTTACATTATATCATAAGGTAAAAAAACTACAAAAACATCTTGTCTTCATATCCCCTCATACTATCCCTGCAGGTCATTCATAAATTACTTCTTCACATCCTGGGAAAAATAAAACATTGAATGGGGTGAGATCAGATGCTCAGTAAGGATAAAAATATAGCAGAAGCATTCATAGATAAGCATAAACACTTATAGCAATTTATAACTAAAACAAAAGCCTTTTAAACATGAACTTAAGCATAATATGGCAAAGATAAAATGAAATAATTCCATTTACTTATTCACATGGATATTATACTAGTCTAACAATCACATGCAATATCAATAGCCACTTTAATAATGATAGAATGAATAATGCCAGACTATCATAACCACATAGCCAAGGCCTCATGCCAAGACTACAAATATGATTTTTCCAAGGCCATGTGCCAAGACACTAGTTTGTCTCATGAGACCTACCAATGCATCTAGGATCTATAGTGGGCTCCACCCTTCACTTACTAAGTCCAATTCATTCCTCATATGAAAAGTTTTAAACATAACATAAACATTCGTATTAAAACTAGCATACAAAATTTCAATACTTTATCCACAAACCATGAATGGTATAAAAACAGCACATCCACAGTCAAACATAACTCATTCAATACAATATGGAAGATTTCATTGTATCATATTAAACTCAATCGAGAATAATGAAGGATATTGACATAGATGAAAATAATCATCAAAACTATTTGAGAGAAATACCCCCTTTTTCTTGAAATCATTTAAAAGTCACACTATTTGTCAAGAAGACATTTAAAAATAGATTTTTGAATCAAAGTGTCCCATACCACTTTGAAACACTTAAAAGGAGTTTTAATTTTAAAACTTTAATGTCCATATAAATAAATCCTTAAAACCATTTTTTAAAACATGGACATTAATGAGAAAGATTTAGAAGAATAAGTCTTTAAAACATTTAAAAATGGTATTTTAGTATGAGTTTCTAACCAAAAGAGAGACACTTGAATAAAAATAATTGAGGTAATCAAAACATTCTAATATAATGAGAATACAGGGATTCATGATATAATATGTCAAAGTACATTATATACACCACATAAAAGTTATTTGGTGTATAACAACAAAGATGTCTCAATGGAATGTAAATTGAGATGAAATCTCTCATAAAGGCAGTATCCTTAGGTTAATGACAAATCAATGACATAATTATGTGTGAAAAATATAAATACACTAAATATGATTGGATATTCAGTGTAAAACAATCAAAGGACATTCACACATATTCTAGTAAAAGCAAAACCAATGAATTGGATGTTTATCTCAACAAATCGAGATTGAGTAAAAATTACTCTTATCAAGTTCATACCGATGACTTGATAATTTATCAATGGAGTGATTATGTGTATAAAATGTATATCCACAGAAAGGGGAGTGGAAATAATGACATAATCAAATGAATAGTGATTCCACACATAATCATGGAGTAAAATAACCAATGAAGTATGCGTAAAGCCGAATGAATGGAAATTGAAATTTCAAATTCCCTTATCGATTTGGTAACTTATGAAACATGAACCCCTGAAATAAGGATCATAAAATGACAATGTAAATACCCATAAATTAAAGTATATTACACAATGAATACAATCACGGGTAGTACACACACCACATGCAATAAATAAGTGGTGAACAATGGAATTCTCACGGAATTAAAAGTGAGATAAGAAACCCCATACCTTGTACTTTTTCCTTGGTCGACGGTAGGCTAACCTCCTGTATAATGGTGAAATAATTTTTATTGAATTATACAATAATAATTTACATTAATATGATATCATATATGATCTTTTAACATTGATTTGTTAATAATATCTTAGTATTATCGTCATTTGGAGTGTTAACTTACTCGTTTTCCTTTATATTCTTTGTTACGTAAGCCATGTTTGTTATGGATAGGTTGTATCTTATTCATATCCATAATTATATCATGTCCTTAAACATTATTTTTAAATCATTAAATGATAATTATACTTGAATGGATACGATGGAGAATGAATCTCATCGCTTTCGTGGAGACGGTAGTCCGTACGTACGCACGAGCGACAATATCATTCTTTTGATGTTAAAATAATATATAATTGGATGATATATCATATAGACAGAATAATTATCATGTTATATTTATTATTTACATGAATTAAACATCATTATTATACCCATCAAAATAATAATTTATTGAATGACAATTACACCACGACGTGGAGACGGTAAGCCGTACATACGCACGTATGGTGACATGTCATTCAAAGGATGGATAGAATACTGAATATGGTTATACCGTATTTATAATAATATTATAGTATATAGGAGATACTGGATTCATTATTTTATAATTGGAATAACAAAGAAAGAAGAATTTGAAGAAGAAAAGAATTTGAAAAAGGGTGGTAAAAACATTACCTCTTCTTCGGGTTCTTCCTTTTGATTTGATCAAAAGGGCTCCATAGGTTGACTTTATGACTAAAATAAGGCCTCTAGGTTGTATTGAGGGAAGTGGAGAGAGTATTGGGGCAGGGGTTGGCCGAACCAAAAGGCTTTGAAGGTGTTAAGTAATGAGAAGGGGTAGTGCCCTTTTATAAGGGGGCTGAGGGGCACCTTTGGAAAATCTAGAAATATTATTTTATAATAAATTCATATTCGGTTTCTAATGGCTCCAAAGTGGATTATTTAAATTTTAAGGTGGGTATAGGTCGAAAAACACTCTACCAATATAATTTAGACAGGTTTGGGTCATTATATTAACCTTATCTTTAAGTATTAACTCTTAGTTAATTAGTTTCACTTTTACAATGTCTCTTTGTATTTTTATATTATATGGTTAATAAACATACTATATACATTCAAGAGACCCCCCAATGATCCATTAAGGATAAACCTATCATGATATAAGTCTCTGTGATGAACCTTATATTTTTAGGAATTTAATATCAATTAATAATATAATATTTGTTTTAAAAACACTTTTTTGTCAATTTTGACACTATTCAATAATTGATTTTTTTGAAACTCATAACAGAATTATTACTTCGAAGAAAGTCAATTAAATAAATACTAATATGTCATATTAACCTATAAAAGTATTTTAATTCAATAAAAGTATCCAATTATATTTATTTGGGTATTTATAATATCAATTATTTTAATTTTTCACTATTATGGTAATTACTACATCATATTTGTGTCATAAATAAATTAAATTATTTAATGTATAAAAATTATAAATAAAATATCATTATTTAGGAAATCTCTTTATATGTTTAATGAATATTTATAATCAAATTTATCTTATGTGTAATCCTATATTAAAAAATGTTTTAGTAAATAAACTTTAATTTTAACTCTTTTAACTCTTCTTTGAATTAAATAATAATAAATGTCCTAATCTAATCCAAGTGGACCTAAATGATAATATTTTATTCCTAAGGTTGTTTTTGGTCGAGATACACTTGTCCAACAGAATTAGGACATGTGTTAGGATAATATTAATATCATTTTTACCCTTAATTATCCTATTTACTTTTAACTGTGGTAAATAAAAGTAAAAAGTTACTATTCACTAAAAAATTATTTTCATCTCTATGAACCACATTTTACTCCCTGATATTAACCGTGTCTCTCAGATTTTAGAAATTCCACTCACAGAAGTCGTAAAATTAAGTTTTATGAAAAATTCAGTTTTTTAACTACCACTTAGTGGTTTCACTATTCATCAAAAAATGAAAGTTTCTAGAAAAATACCAAAAATTAGGCCTAAGCTATATTTGATACTGTGAATTCAAAAATGATGTCCATTTTACCATATTCGAAACATATCAGTTGCATTAATTAATTTAAAAATTAATTCCCGTCGTCAAAACAAATAGCGTGTTTTTAAGAGATAATAACTATCAAAAGATTGACACTTGTTTATGTCTGGTTTAAATGTGAAATCTCATACAATGACCAACATTGTATTAAATGGTAAAAATATATTCTAAATATACTTTTAAACCACTCAAATTAAAAATTTATCACTTTTAATTATTTCGATTAATAAAGTTGTTTTTAATTAAAATTTAGTAATTTTCACTATTCATCAAAATATGAATGTTATCCGAAAAGTTCCAAAATTTCACCCTAAGCTAATTTCGATATTACGAATCCAAAACTGAAGTCCATTTCAAAAGATAAAATTTATAAAATCTCAAAAATTACGTATTACTATTCATAAAGGCTAGTTTGATTGGTTGTGGTGTGTTAGAATCTCGAAGTTGTGTACAATGCACGTCATTGCATTATTCAAAGGGAAACGTACTGTGAAAGCTTGGGGTGTTACAGTATATGGGTAGATATTATGATTTTTAAAGGGTGTGATGATTTGTTTATCAAGGGTATGAAGAAGGGTTATTTTTACTTGAAGAGAGGAGTATTTTTAGAATAAAATATTGAATAAAAATTATAACAAAGGTAAACCTTACAATAGTGATTTTTTGATATTATAAATCATATATAAATTTAATATAATGGGTTTATGACTTTAAATCACCTTCATAAATCTTATTCATTAATTTATTAAATTGGAACATGGAAAAAACAAATTTTTTTAAGGAATCAATCTTCACTTTAGGTTAGGCAAATTATTTTTAGGTTTTGAAATTAAGTTTATTTAATTTTAATGAATATTTTATGAAATAAAATATATAATTTCATATCCTAAAGTTCTAGAAAATATTATTTCTTTATAATATCATGAATTATGTAATTTAAGATACACCAGCTACGTAAAAAACTATATTTTTACTATTCACCTGAAAATTAAAGTAAATCTAAAAAATCCACCATTCAAAACTTTGAAATGATTATTTAAAAAATTATATTAATTTTATAAAAATAATTTTTTAAATAGATAAATATTAATTATTAATATTATAAATTTAACAAAATAATTTAAAATAAAGTTTATTATAAACATGGTCATATTTTGTTTGAGTTTTTTAATCATGATATTTCTTGAATTATAATATTTATATTTTCTTAAATTAATCATGATAAATATCATATATATTATTATTTAACATTTTTAGTTAAAATTCTTACTCCAACAGTCAGGTTACTATTCCTAATGGCCAGGTTACTATTACCAATAGTCATATTACTATTCCAACAGTCACATTACTATTCCAACAGTCACATTACCTTCTATAAATAATAATTCCTTATTTAACTCAATATTCATCCCAACTACTCTCAAGGTTCAATATTTCCATTTTCTAAGATGTTGATTGGTTTAAAAAAATTTGTTTCTTTTCTATAGTGTTTAGAGTGGGGGAGATGATTCTAGCCTATTAGGGTGATCCATATTTTCCCACTTTAGAAATTATATTTTATATTTTTTGTCTAGTTGTAATGTTTTTAATTTTATTGGGTTTCATTTCTAGTTAATATACCAATATTATTTATTTAAATAACTTCTATATTAGGTTATATATATTTTGTATGTGCAGAATATAATATAATATAATATAATATAATAAAACACATATTTATTCACAATAAAACATTACTAATAAACATTGGGTCACTATAAATGGGTACTAATGGAGGTTAATTCCAGACCTTTAATTCCTAAAAGTTCTCTTGAACACATGGACCAATACATGGGTTATGTATGAGTAGAAAAAATGCTGTGAAGGTGTCTTCTTAGAGCTAAAGTAGAGGTTGAAGTCAACTTCAATTCTGATTCTTCCTGAGCCTAATGTTAGTTATTCTTTATATTGTGATGCATCTAGAGTTTTCTTGGGAGTAATTTTATTTTATGGCGATAAGTAAATTTCTTATGGGTCTTATCAGTTTTGAACCCTTGAGAAGAACTAACCTACTCATAAATTAGAGTTGAAGATGTGTTTCTTGTGTTTAGATGTTGGAGGTATAATGAATTTTTTGATATATTTGTAATATATATTGACCACAAGATTCTGTGTTATATCTTCTTCTAGTGTAACGTAAATATTCATCAGATTCAATAGGTTTATTACTTTAAGAAAGTTTCATTGAAATGGAGTATTCTCTAGAGAAAGGCAATGTACTTGTGGATGTATTGAGTAAGAAAATAAAGAATATAGGGGCGTGAACGTTAGATATTGAGTGGAATCTCATGGTGTTATTATCATAATGAAATGTGGGTGTAGATGAGTATCGAAGGTCAGTGTCTTGTGTGACCTTAGTGATCACATCCTTGTTTTTGGGATAAATGATAGATATTTAGATGATTGATCCATAGTGTATCTTTATTCACGAGAGGTTGAAAAAAATTTATTCCATTTCATAAAGGAATTTTGGAAAATATAGTGTGATTTTATTTTATGGATGGGTGATGGTTCCATATTCCATGAGAGAGTAACTAATGATGGCCTATTATAATTCATAGTTGGTAGTTCACCCAAGGTTGACCAATATTTCTCACAATGTCAAGAGGATTTTTTGGTAGCCTGGCCTAAAGAGAGACATTGTAGGATTTTTATTTCATTTTTTGACATGTAAAAGGATCCAAACTGAGCATCAGTGAGATATAAGGTTTACCTAACCACTTCCATTACCTTGGTGGAAGTACGATGACGTGATAACTGAATTTGGGATATGATTTACGAAGAACCAAAGAGGTTGAGACACTACTTGGGTGGTAGTGGATCTGTTGAATAAGGGGGGTCACTTTATACTGATCCAAGTGATTATCCCAATTGATGAGCTCGGAAGTACTTATGTTTTAGTGATCGTGTGTATTTACGGGGTTCATTTGAGCATGTTATATAATAGATACAAAATGTTTACCTTGATGTTTTGGCAAGGAATATAGAACAAAATTAGTACTTAGTTGGAGATGATTACTTCCTTTCATCCTAATACTGAAGTGTAGTCAGAAATAATGAACCATACTTTATAAGATACTCTTCAGACATGTGTTTTTTGATTTTGAATGTTCATAGGATGATCACCAATATCTGGTGGAGTTTTCTAATAACAAAAGATTCCATAATTTGACTCATATGGCCATGTTTGAGGCTGTGTATGAGCAGCCATGTCATTCATCACAACACTGGTATGAGGTAATTGACTCTTTAGTTACTAGAATGATTACAACACATGAGACCATGGAATGGGTGCATCTGATTCATAAATGACTAGTTATGGATTAGAATAATAAAAATTATAATGCTTAATGGAGGAGACAACACTTGTATTTTTCTATGGGTGATTAATTATTCTTGATAGTTTCCCGTTAGTTAAGGAATATACATTTGAGGAGGTAAGGAAATTTGGAACCATAGTATGTTGGATAGTCTTAGACCATTGAACACATTGGGAAACTGTCATATCTTTTTTATCTAACTCCATAGTATCATTGTAAGAAAAATATATTCCATGTTTCTTTGATTATATTGTTCATGATCCTCAACATGTTCTCAACTATTAAGATGTTGAGCTTGATTATGATGAAACTTTTTCGGAATGACCTATTTGGATAATTGATCAAAGTGATAAGGTGTTTTGATGAAATATAGTTCTTCTCAAGTAAGGGTAAAAAGGAACTCCCATGCACTACATAAGTGAAGGATAATCATATAAGTAAACAAATCCTTATACTCATGTGATGTACAAGAGTTTTATAGGGGTAAAAACATGTTACTCTTACGTAGTTCCCTTTATGAAGAATTTATGTTAACCTATTTTTATTTTTTTTCCTTTCCCAGTAAAAATATAAAAAGTTTTTTTACGATTCTAAAATCCTAAAATCATGGTAAATTATTGTTTTAACTTATTTAATGGTTTTAATTCTTTTCTAAAATATTTCAAATGATCTTCATTCAAGAATAAATTTAAATAAAAATTAAATGGTGATAAAATTTTAGGATTCTTGTACTGAGAACCAAAACCTGTTTTGTGTTCTTAAAAAAAATTGTAACCTTGGATCTGTTTGGTTTTTGTGATCCTCCCATGTTCAATCTATACCTAAAACCCTTAACCAAAATCTATAATTTCTTCTTCAAGAAATTTGAGTTCCCTATTTTTCTTACTATTATGGTAGGATAATATCTATTCCCCTATCATGATTACAATATTTTAAGGGGATAACTTTAAGGAAACATTTCATGTGAACATTTTAATATAATTCATCCTATGATTCTAGAAAAATTAATGATAATTCCTATGTGGTAATAAAATAAAATTATCACAGAATAATAATAATTAATTTTGACCTAATTGTTTCTGGTTATTCTAGACAGATAAAATATTTTATAATTTGGCTTAATAATTATTCCCCAAGGATGAAATGGTTAGCACATGCTATATCATAAATAATTTTTTTGTGTAATATTTGGAATATAGAAATTTTTATCACCTATGGTGTTTTTATTTCCTTTATAAATAAATATTTGGAATAATATCTTGGAATCCTTAGGGGGAAGTTTTAATTGATTAAAACATAGATGTGTTTGGTCTTTAATTCCTTGATGAAACTCAGAGTTTATCATCAAAAAAGTATAGGTATGAAGCCCATGATTGTATCCCATGTTTTTTATGTTCTTGTATCTATAGGAAAGAAAAAACTGCTTGGTGTATTTGATTTGTCTTGATAGTTGACTGTGAGTTAGGGGGTCAAATGTGCTGCAAAATATTTTTTTTCAGGTTACTATTGTTTTTCTTAACATAAAAATCCCAAAAATTTCCCATGACCATACCTAGGTACATAAATTATTTCCAAAAGTATGTGGTTAATTGGGGTTTTAGATCCAATGACATTTAGGAACTCACATTGGTCAAGAGGATGGGAGGTTGAGCTCATCACACCCTTTTGGGGAGAATTGTATTTTACTTTAGGACTCTCTTATAGATTTAAGAAATGCCAATGAATATCTTCAAAGTCTAGATATGGGATAGGATAACTTTACAAAATGATTATAGATTAATTCCGTTTTATGTATAAAAGAAGAAGGTGATCGGATTATTAAATTCATATGTATGTATCATAGGTTCTTTATCCATTTCCCGTTAATGAATATTTGCTTGTATGCTAAAGTTGTATAACTAGGTACTTTGTAATTTTATATCATATAGGGAGGTGGTTAATATTCAGTGGAGGTGATTGATCCATTATGAGGTATCCTACATATCATGTTTATTGTAGGAGTCAAAATCTACATAGATCATTAAACCAGTGTAGTTTAACATCATGTAGAAAGAATATATGTGTGAGAACTTAAGCACTAAATATTTGAGATTGAGTCCTGGGAAATCATATTATGTATCCTATTCATAGTAGGAATCAGAGTTACTATAGTTCATTCATTCCCTTGGGATTGGATCCAAAGAATATTCTTTTATATGGGGTATGTTTATATCATGGCACTCATTGGGGATTAAATACTATGATTGACCGATCTAGTATAGATTCATAGTGAAAATGATACGACTATTTCACCTCCCTAATCCAATGTGAGCTATGATTGATGCGATAAACAAGGGATAACATGTTATTAGTCTCACTGCAAATGGATGTAGGGATTACATAATGGGACATCCATTTGAATATTTATTATGGAGCTCTGTCCTAAGGAAGGAATCCTACAAATTCTGGTTATTATAGGAATCATAGTCACCTTTGTTCAATTGGTTTCTCAGTCCAATGATGGAAGAGGAAGAATGAGGATCCCATGGGAATTATTGGGTCCTAGTAGTTGAAATGTTAGAGAGATGGTAGGAATTACAATGATGTGGATTCCCATTTGAGTTTGGGATCAAGCCTTAATAATGAGTCCTACATATCTAGGTTATGACAGGAATCAATATAAGGACCCGACTTTAAACTTTACATAATATTGAATTAAATGAATAATTCACTTTGAAGATCTTTTTAGGTTAAGAGTTTTAGAGAATTAGGACATAACTATTACATCTAAAAAGATTACAAGGTAGACACTTCTACTCAGTTTCCATTTTTTTTACAAAACATGAACTCTTGAAAAAAAGAGTCATCTCTAGTTCCATGTTTTAGACATCATAACTTTTCTTTGATCCCATCCTTGACCCTATTCATCAATAAGTCCTGTGAAAACATTTCAAAACATGGGATGATCATAAACAGGTCAGTAAGGTTTATAAAATAAATAATGAAAACATTTTTTCATAAATACATACAAAACATGAAATCATTTACTTACCTCATGAAATCATAAGATTTATGAAAGTCACATAGAAATCATAAAACATAAAGGTAACTTTTTTTCATCCATATCATACTTACATTGTAGCTATCATAGCAACATAGGGAGTTACTTTGGAATACCTATCGCAGTATATTCCCTAAATCTCTTAGGAGAAACATTCACGTTTACCTCCGTCATGTTACCCCATGCATTGGAGAGCTATCTCGGACTCACCCACCCTAGGTTTATCACGGAACCACCCATATATGTAAATAATTCCCAAGAACCATAACATGACCATAACACATAACATAAGCATAAAAGAAAGATAAAATTTTCACATTGAAAAAGAAAAATATCATTTCAATATATTGAAATAATACATCCATTCCCAAAATCATTTTCAATACCAAAATATGTTAAAAGAGTATATGATATTTATTTTACCTTTTAAAAACTTTCCGGCTTGTTAAGGAAGCCAAAGATCAAATAATACTCCTGGTGGTGGAAAGGTTGTTGTCACCACTTACATAAAAAAACATTCCTTTTTTTAATTTAGTAAAACGCTTCATATAAAAAGATTTCCTTTGAATAAAATGAAAATTCAGAGGGGTTTATACAACATATAAAACAAAGTCGTGTATAAAACTAAAAATGTCTCAATGAAAGGGGATTGAGACGAAGTCCCTTACCTCATGTTCGACTTGACTCGATCGTTCTTTAATCTCATGAATAATAAACTAAAGTTAATTTCTACTTTCTTAAGAACCTTTTTCAAGTTCATTATTACTTTTATATCACTTATTACCATGTTATAAACATTATGTAATCATTTAAGTTAATAACATTCATTCTGTCAGTATTTGGTACTTGAGTAAAAAATGAACACCTTATATTTACAAGTTATCCATGTGGTCAATAGTACATTGTATCAAGAATGATATTAATGATTTAGATATCATATATATCATATATATCCAGTATATACATGTATTTATAATAGTACATAACATTTGGAAGTAAGAAATGAAATGCACCGTTCATGGAGACGGTAAGCCGTACGTACGCATGAACACTACTTTAATTTCTATTTCTTATTTTAATGGAATTAAAACATAATGATACATAGGTATATTTTAATTCCAGTATAATATCATATATAATATCATTAAATCTATCCTTTATACATCCCACATAATACATTAACGAGACACATCACTTTGAGGGGGTGGTAGTCCGCACTTCCTCAAATGAGATTATCGTATTTACCCACTATGGAAACCATAAAGGCTCAATATAATTGGGTAGTACAGAAGAATAAGGAAATAATAAACTTAATATATATAATATATAAATACATTTCCATCATAATGACCACCATGAGAGGCGGTTGGAGATATTTGAACAATCATTGTTTTGTGAGGCTTTAGTTTTCCATCCTCAGAAACCTTATGATCTTCATTCATTAGATGGAGGTGTGTGTAAGTGTTGTTCTAATCCTTCTCATAAAAACATAGAATTATATTGAGGATACTATTGTTGTTTCAGAATAAAGGAATAAAAAGTGTTTAGGGGTTGGAGAAGTAAAATAAAAGAAAACAGTTTAAGAGAATCCGTTACCTTTAATTTGGGTAACTCCATTTATTTTGAACCAAAGGACTTCTTGAAGTGCCTTCTGCCTAAGGTAAGGATTCTAGGAGGATGAGAGGGATGTAGGAAAATTAATTGGGAAGAGTTTGGATGAGCCAATTGGCTTGAGAGGTTTGAGGAATTGCATAGAAATGGTCTCTTTTTATAAGGGAGAGGAGGGGCTCTTTAGGAAAGTGTGAAAACATTATTTTATTACATAATAATATTCTGTTTATAATGGTCCAAAAATCATTATGGTCGAATATAAGATGAATAATGGTCGAAATAAAATCATCCAATAGGAATTTTATATGTTTTGGATAATATTTTAATCATTATATTCTTATTTATTTAAATGATTTATTAATGAGGTAAGCACTCTATCATTATTGTGTCGTAAATAATTTAAATTATTTGATGGCTAAAAATTATAACAAAAATACCATGATATATTAAATATTTTTATCTTTCGAATTAATATTTATAGTTGAAAAGATAATTTATATAACACCTTCAAAAAATTAATTTACTAAAAGATATTTTCTTTTGTCATTTTTCCTTTACTTTAAGTCAATTAATCTAAATTGTCATTATCACTCCCAGGTGGCTCAATGGGGTCCCCAAATCGACGCAAAGATGCCCATGGTCGTAAATGACTCAACCAATAAGGTTTGGACACATGTTAAGGTAATTTTGAATTATTATAATATTCTTTTTACCTTGAATTACCTTATTTACCTTTAATCGCGGTAAATAAAAGTCAAAAGTAACTATTTACCAAAAAATTATTTTCATCCTATTGAACCACATTTTTCTTCTTGATAACAACCATGTATGTCGGATTTTCGAAATTCAATTCACAGAAGTTGTAAAATGTCATTTAAATGAAAAAGTCAGTTTTTTTAACTACCACTAAGTGGTTTCACTATTCATCAAAAATTGATGTTTTTCAGAAAAATACCAAAAATTAAGCCTAAGCTATATTTGATATTCATAATTCAAAAATGATGTCTATTTTTCCAAATTAAAAACATATAAGTGGCATTAATTAATTTTAAAATTAATTCCCTTTATCAAAACAAATAGCATGTTTTTAAGAAACAATAACTATCAAAAGATTGATACTTGTTTATTTCCAATTTCAAAGTGAAATTAATTCCAATGACCAAAATTGGATTAAATGGTAAAAATATATTCTAATTACACTTTAAAACCAATTAAAAAGATAATATAACCATATAAATAAATTAGATTAAAACATAATTTTGAATTAAAATACAATATCTTCATTATTCATTAAAAAATGAACTTTATCTGAAAAATTCCAAAAACTTACAAAAAGTACATTTTGATGTCCCCATTATAAAGAAGGATTTTATTTGGTCATATTAAATGTATTAAAGTGACCAAAATTAGATTTAAAAAGGGTTCTCCATTAAAAGGCGGTAAATTGACCTTGTATTGTAAATTATGCTTAAAATTAGATTCATTCACATTTTAAGCCTCTAACTTTAATTGGATAAATTTAAATACATGTATAATCATATTGTAGTTAGTTTTTTTCTTTCCCGCCAATAAAACAGCCAAGAGTTATGTGTCATTTAAAATAATAATATTATATTATTAGTGTGCAACGTAAGAATCCAAAGAAACCCGTTGTTGCGTATTGGGTATGCTATCGAACATAAAAACCCCTTTAAAGTAAAATTAATATTTCATTCAAAAATATTAATAAATATGAAACATGTCTTATTCTTCATTTACATGGGATGTTACATCCATCCTCCCTTTTTGGAATTACATCCTCAAAATTTTTATTCACTTATCAAAATAAGTGGGGGTATTCATTCCTCATAGAATTTTATGATTCCCAAGTTGCCTCTTAAACCATATGGTTTTTTTACAAAAACTTTACCTAGTGAATTACCTTATTTCGCAACACTTTCTCTCTACGGTCAATAAACTGAACTGGCTATTCTTCATAAGAGAGATTCTCTTCCAACTGAACTACCTCTGGGCTCAAAACATGAGATGGATCTAGCATATAATTTCTCAACATCAAAACATGAAAAAAATTGTACCCGGGATAAACTTGGAGGTAAAGCCACTCTATACGCAACTGATCCAACTTTCTCCAGAATTTCAAAAGGTCCAATGAACCCAGGACTCAACTTTCCCTTCTTACCAAAATGCATCACACTTTTCCATGGAGAAATTTGAGAAAGACATGATCACCTACCTCAAAAGAAAGATCCTTCCTTCAGTTATCTGCATAACTTTTCTCTCTACTATGAGATGTTCTCTTGTGCTTCTGAATCAACTAAACTTTCTCTACCATCTGTTCTAACAATTCTAGTCCCATCAGCTTCCTTTCACCTACTTCATCCCAAAAATCTGGAGTTTGACAACGCTTTCCATATAATGCCTCAAATAGAGACATCTGTATACTAGAATGAATACTGTTATTATAAGAAAATTCAACCAAAGAAAGTTGTTGGTCCCAAATTCCCTGGTAATCCATCGAGAAAGCACGTAACATATCTTTCAAGGTCTAAATTGTTCATTCTGACTTCCCATCTGATTGGGGATGAAAATTTGTACTAAAACTTAATTCAGTACCCAATTACTTCTGAAGGCCTTTACAAAAGTTATAAGTGAACCTGGGATCATGATCAGATACAATGGAGAGGGTAAATCCATGCAACCTAACTATCTTTTTAACATACCACTAAGAAAGTTGATCTAAAGACAAAGTATCTCCAATAGGAAGGAAATGAGCAGATTTAGTCAATCGATCAACTATAACCCAGATTGCATTGTTACCTCGAGATGTCTTTGGTAATCCCACAAAAAATTGAATGGATATATTTTCCCATTTCCACTCTAGCACCAGTAAAGGCCTAAGCATCCATTTCAGTAATTGTCACTCTGCTTTAACATGCTGACAAGTCAAACACATCATAGTAAAATAAGCAATATCTCTTTTCATTCCATCCCACCAGTAATACTCTCGATGATCTCTATACATCTTAGTACTATCGGGATGAACTGAAAACGGACAACTATGAGCTTCACATAACAACTCATTTATAAACTGTGAATCACAAGGCACATATATTCTCTTTACAAATCTCAAAACATAATCATTATCAATGTTAAAATCAAGAAACTTACCCTTCTGAACCAACACATCCTTTTTCTATAACTCATTGTCTTCCTTCTGTGCTTGCTTAATTCTGTTATATAGAGATGATTTCACTGACACCTGTAAAAAAAGAGAAGAATTTACTGCAACAACAACTTCTCTGCCAAATTTCATCAAATCAAAAACCAAAGGATCTCATTCCAAATGTTACATGGTTAATGATGTATTACTTTTTCGACTCAAAGCATCAACCACTTTATTTTCTTTTTCTGGATGATAAAGAATCGTGAAATAATAATCCTTAATTAATTCCAACTATTTCCTCTGTCTCATGTCCAATTATTTTTGAGTGAATATATACTTAAAACATTTATGATCAATATATATTTCACACTTAACTTCATACTAATGATGCCTCCAAATTTTTAAAGCAAAAAAAATAGCAGCTAATTCAAAATCATGTGTAGGGTAATTTAACTCATGTGGTTTCAACTAACGTGAAGCCTAAGAAATTGCCGGATCATTTTTCATTAAGAAACAACCTAGTCCTTTCAATGAAGCATCAACGTAGATAACAAACTCTCCATTTCAGGAAGGCAGTGCAAAAACTAGGTCATTCACCAATCTTATTTTCAATTCATGAAAACAATCATCACATTATTTTGTCCAGATGAACAAGAACCTTTTCGAGTTAACTTAGTCATTGGACTAGATAACCATGAAAAAGTTTAAGCAAAACTTCGGTAATAACCTACCAAACTAAGAAAACTACGAATCTCAGTTATATTTGTGGGTCTTGGCCATTCTTTAACAAGTTTTGTTTTAGAAGGATCAATAGTTATGCCATTTTTTAAACAATGTGACCAAGGAAAGAAGTTTTCAGTAACCAAAACTCACACTTGCTGAATTTCCCAAATAGTTTCTTTTCTTTTAAGGTTTTCAAGACAACCCTTAAATGACATTCATGTTACTCATTACTTTTTGAATAAACCAAAATATCATCAATGAACACAACTGCAAACTTATCCAAGAACTCACGGAAAATTCTATTCATAACATCCATGAATACATCAGGTGCATTGGTTAACCCAAAAGGCATAACTACAAATTCATAATGGCCATATCTAGTACGAAACATGGTCTTCAGAACATCTGATTCCTTTACTTTCAACTGATGGTACCCCGAACTCAAGTAAATCTTCGAAAAATACTGAGCTCCCTGGAGCTGATCAAACAAATCATCGATATGAGGAAAAGGATACTTTTTCTTAACAATAATGTTATTCAATGCTCTATAATCAATGAAAAGTATCATTGAACCATCTTTCTTTTTAACAAAAAAGACAGGATCACCCCATGGTGATGTTCTAGTTCGAATGAAACCTTTATCAAATAACTCACGCAATTGCTTCTTTAACTCTAAAATTTGAATTTGAGCTATTCGATAAGGGGGTTTTGAAATTGGCTTAGCATTAGGAACTAAGTCAACAGTAAATTCAACTTCCGATCTGGTATAATACCAAGAAACTCATTATGAAAAACATAAAGGTACTCATTTACCACTGACACTTCATTAATCTGAACAGTTCCTTTGTTTTCAACAATATGTGCAAGGTAACATTCATTTCCATCTTTTACTAGTTTCTCAGCTTCCTGATATGTTATCAAATTAAAGGGTTCCTTTTTGTATACAAACGGAAAATAATTATAAAAAGAAACCACTTTAGATCTTCATTCAATCTTATCATGATAAATATAAAGTCAATTCATGCCCAAAATTACATCAAAATCTACTAGAGGCAAAATAATAAGGATTACAGGTAGATTTTTTCCGCACACAAGGACATGAATGTTATTACGTTTTATTTTTGTCTCAACATTTACTCCAGCTATTTTTACCATAAGTTCAATATTCATATCATGAGATGGAATTCTCAATTTACTAGAAAACTTCTTATAAATTAAAGAGTGTGTAGACCCTGAATCAATCAACAAATTGGCATAATCTGAACAAACAAACAGTGTACCTGATATTACTTAATTTGATGGACCAACATCTGCTGAAGTAGTTGCAAAGGATTTCACCACACCTTTCTACTTGTAATCTGGATGCTTTCCTTCAGTTGAGTTCTTTGTTGGACACTCATTTTCATAATGACCCATTTCATTGCACTTACATCATTTTACTGACTGTATATCAGATTTTGTCCTACCATTACCCTGATCTTTTTAAGTGAAATTACAAGCCTTATGCCCCATTTTACAACATCGATAACACTTAACAGAATTCAAAAGACATTCCCCAGGATGCTTTTTACCACAATTTGCAAAAACTGTAAACTTAAGTGTCTTACCATTAGAATTTTTTGAAGAGTTCTTCCCTTTCACCTGCCACCTAAACCTCTTATTTAGTTGTTTGTCAAATAATACCCGATCATCATCAAAATCCATTTCCACATTCTCCGCACAATGAATAAGTTTTTCATGACTTTTGAACTCACGAGAAGCTGAATCCCTTCGATACTTTAGCTTTAATCCTGAGTAAAAATGGTTGATTTTACTATCAAGATATCGTATGAAATTTTGAGCATACCATGCCAGTCGATTGAATTTTTCTTCATAAGCATCCACTGAGTCATCCTCCTACCTAAATTCTAAGAATTCTTTTTACATCCTAAGATGAACAACCTTAGGAAAATATTTCTCAAGAAACATACCTTTGAGTTCATCCCAATCAAGAGCATCAATCTCCTCACTATCCCTGATATTTTTCACCATCGACCACCACTGATCAACTTCACCTTCAAAACAGTAAACAGAAAGACTAAACTTTTGATGTTCTGAACAACCCATGAAATCAAAAATCTTCTTCAGTGATTTAATCCACCCTTCCGCTAGCACATGGTCAGATGATCTTCTGAATGATGGGGGATGTGGCCTCATGAAATGCTCCACTACTAATATGTTCCTCTGTGGTTGATCTGGATGATCTCGTACATGGATACCGCCACCATTTATAGCCTGAGTAAAATGTGCCATCACTATAACAAACTGTTCAGTTCCGATTCTGACCATCTCACATTTTTCATTTGGAAGGTTGTCTTCCTCCTGATGTCGTCCCAACATAGCTGCCCTATTTTCTCTATGGAAAACCATTTTGAACAAATAAATATCTTAGGCGAAGCAAAATGGTAATCTGTAAATGCTATATGATATTAATATTATTTTATGGATATTAATTTAACAATACCCTAACTCCTAAATTTATCTAAACCGACCTCTGATACCAACTATAAGGACCCGACCTTAAACAATACATAATATTGAATTAAAATAATAATTCACTCTGAGGATCTTTTCAGGTTTAGTGTTTTAGAGAATTAGGACATAACTATTACATCTCAAAAGATTACAAGGTAGACAGTTCTACACAGTTTCCATTTTTTTACAAAACATGAACTCTTGAAAAAAGAGTCAGGTCTAGTTCCATGTTTTAGACAGCATGACTTTTCTTTGATCCCATCCTTGACCCTATTCATGTTTAAGTCCTATGAAAACATTTCAAAACATGGGATGAACATAAATAGCCCAGTAAGGGTTATAAAACAAATAATGAAAACATTTGTTCATAAATACATACAAAACATGAAATCATTTACTTACCTCGTGAAATATTAAGACTTATGAAAGTCACATATAAATCATAAAACATAAAGGTAACTTGTGTCATCCATATCATACTTACATTGTAGCTATCACAAATACATAGGGAGTTATGTTGGAATACTCATCACAGTATATTCCCTAAATCTCTAAGGAGAAACATTCACATTTACCTCTGTCACATTACCCAATGCATTAGAGAGCTATCTTGGGCTCACTCGCCCTAGGTTTATCACAGAACCACCCATATACGTAAATAATGGCCAAGAACCATAACATGACCATAACACATAACATAAGCATAAAGGAAAGAAAAAATTTTCACATTGAAAAATAAAAATATCATTTCAAGATATTGAAATAATAAATCCATTCTCAAAATAATTTTCAATACCAAATTACGTAAAAAGATTATATGTTATTTATTTTTCCTTTGAAAAACATTCCAGCTTATTAAGGAAGCCAAAGATAAAATAATACTCACGGCGGCGGAAAGGTCGTTGTCACCGCTTAGTTAAAAAAAACATTCCTTTTTGTCGTTTAGTAAAATGATTCGTATAAAAATATTCCCTTTGAATAAAATTAAAATTCAAAGGGGTTTATACACCTTATAAAATAAAGTTTTGTATAAAGCTAAAAATGCCTCAATGAAAGGAGATTGAGACGAAGTCCCTTACGTCGTGTCTGACTTGACTTGATCATTCTTTAATCTCCTGAATAATAAACTAAAGTTAATTTATAATTTCTTAAAAACCTTTTTCAAGTTTATTATTCCTTTTATATAACTTATTATCATGTTATAAACATTATTTAATCATTTAAGTTAATAACATTCATTTTGTCGATATTTGGTACTTGAGTAAAAAATGAACACCTTATATTTACAAGTTGTCCATGTGGTCAATAGTCCATTATATCCAGAATTATATTCATGATTTAGATATCATATATATCATATATATTTAGTATATATATGTATTTATAATAGTGCATAACATTTGGAGGTAAGAAATGAAATGTAACGTTCATGGAGACGGTAAGCCGTTCGTACACATGAACGCTACATTCATTCCTATTTCTTCTTTTAATGGAATTAAAACATAATGATACATAGGAATATTATAATTACAGTATAATATCATATATAATATCATTAACTCTATCCTTTATACATCCCACATAAGGCATTAACGAGTCACATCACTTTGAGGGGGCGGTAGTCTGCACTTCCTCAAATGAGATTATTGTATTTACCCACTATGGAAACCATAATGGCTCGATATAATTGGGAAGTACAGAAGCATATGGAAATCATAAAAAAATATCATATATAAATATATTTCCATCATAATTTCCACTTGAGAGTCGGTTGGAGATATTTGAACAATCATCATTTCGTGAGGCGTTAGTTTTCCATCCACAGAAACATTATGTTTTTCATCCATTAGATGGAGGTGCGTGTAAGTGTAGTTTGAATAATTATCATAAAAAATCTTAGTATATTGAGGATACTGGTTTTGTTAAAAAATAAAGTAATAATAAGAGTTTAGGGGTTGGAGAAGTAAAATAAAAGAAAACAGTTTAAGAGGAACCATTACCTTTAATTAGGGTAACTCCCTTTGGATTGAACCAAAGGACTTCATGAAGTGCCTTCTACCAAAGGTATGGATTATAAGAGGATTATAGGGATGTAGGAAGCTTAATTGTGCAGATTTTGGATGAGCCAATTGGCTTGAGAGGTGTGAGGAATTGGATAGAAAGGGTCTCCTTTTATAAGGGAGAGGAGGGGCTCTTTAGGAAAGTGTGAAAACATTATTTTATTATATAATGATATTCAGTTTATAATGGTCCAAAAATAATTATGGTAGAATACAATATGACTCATGGTCAAAATAGAATCATCCAATCGGAATTGGATAGGTTTTGGATAATATTTTATTCATTATAATCTTATTTATTTAAATGATTTATTAATGAGGTAAACACTACATCATTATTGTGTCATAAATAATTTAAATTATTTAATTTCTAAAAATTATAACAAAAATACAATGATATATTAAATATTTTTATCTTTACAATGAATATTTATAGTCGAAAATATAATTTATATATCACCTTTTAAAAATTAATTTACTAAAATATATTTGCTTTAGTCATTTGTGCCTTTACTTTAAGTTAGTTAATCTAAAATGTCATTATCACTCTGACGTGGCTCAATGGGGTCCCCAAAAATACCAAAAGATTACCATGGTCGTAAATGACTCAACCAATAAGGTTTGGACAAGTGTTAAGGTAGTTTTAAATTATTATAATATTCTTTTTTACCTTGAATTACCTTATTTACCTTGAACTGCGGTAAATAAAAGTCAAAAGTTAGTATTCACCAAAAATTATTTTCATCTTATTGAACCACATTTTACTTCTTGATAACAACATTGTATGTTAGATTTTCTAAATTCAATTCACAGAAGTGGTAAAATTTCATTGAAATAAAAAAGTCAGTTTTTTTAACTATCACTAAGTGGTTTCACTATTTAACAAAAATTGATGTTTTTCAGAAAAATAGCAAAAATTCAGCCTAAGATATATTTGATATTCTGATTTCAAAAATGATGTATATTTTTTAAAATTCAAAACATAGAATTGTCATTAATTAATTTTAAAATTAATTTTCGTTATCAAAACAAATAGCATGTTTTTAAGAAACAATAACTATCAAAATATTGATACTTGTTTATGTCCAATTTCAAAGTGAAATTAATTCCAATGACCAAAATTGGATTAAATGGTAAAAATATATTCTAATTACACTTTAAAACCAATTAAAAAGATAATATAACCATATAAATAAATTAGATTAAAACATTGTTTTGAATTAAAATACAATATCTTTACTATTCATTAAAAAATGAACTTTATCAGAAAAATTCCAAAAAATTACACAAAGTACATTTTGATGTCCCCATTATAATGAAAGATTTTATTTGGTCATATAGAATGTATTAAAGTGAACAAAACTAGATTTAAAAAAGGTTCACCATTAAAAGGTGGTAAATTGACCTTTTAATGTAAATTATGGTTAAAATTAGATTCATTCACATTTTAAGCCTCTAAATTTTATTGGATAAATTTAAATACATGTATAATCATATTGTAGTTAGTTATGTTCATTCCTGCCAATAAAATTTCTAAGAGTTAACTTTCACTTAAAATAATAATATTATATTGTTTGTGTGCAATGTAATATTTCAAAGAAACCCGTTTTTGCGCATCGGGTACGCCATCAAACATGGAAACTCCTTTAAAGTAAAATTAATATTTAATTCACAAAAATTAATAAATATGAAATATGTATTATTATTCATTTACCTGGGATGTCACAATCAGAGTCCTCATAGTTCAATTGTTCAAGGCTTACATACTAAAATTTCCCTTATATGTGGGACATATCATATTTCTCCACTGATTTGGGCTTACAAACTGAGGTTTCCATTATACTGATGAAGACTTTTCAGGTGAATGATATGATCATTTTGACTATCTATGACCATGTGAGCTATACTCAATGTGAGAAATAAGGAAAGTAAAATAATTAGTCTAATTTCCTATCGATGCATGACTTAAGTGTTGGGACTGAAATTTGTAGGTTTTATATGAAGCTTAAGAATTGGGAAGGAATCCTACATAATTTCGTTTTTTAAGGAATTAGATTTATCATAGTTCATTTTTAGGGCTTATACACCAAGGTTTCCCTTTTATGTGGTACATATAATGTTATTCCACTAGGAAGGGATTACACACTGACGATTCCCTTTTGATTGGGGATTACACACTAAGGATGAAAAAGGTTCTCATGTCATGGGATTTCTGATTGATTTGGACTTCCTGTTTTCCTAAAATTCATTTATTGTCCACTCAACATGAATTTATTGAATACTTTCACATGTTAGAGGATGTATTCTTGACTTGACCAAAGAAAATTGCATTATATAGTTGACTTGTCCATGGGATATCACATAACCTAGATGGAATATCTGAAGTTCATCACATGATCAAGGATGAAATGTCTGGAGGACATTATAAGACATGAAAGGATTTTCTAAGAATCCATCACCTGATCCCAGTTGACAAGTTTAGCAGGTGTCTCATAATCCAGCTGACATTCCATTGTGACATCATGAAATATGGATGACACACTAGGGAATCATGAGATTCAATGTGACACATGGAGGATGATACATGACATGTCTTACTTTTCTGGAGTTCATCCCAAGATCACGAGGATGTTCCCAAAGGGCATTGTGAGAGATAGATGACATGATCAGGTTCTGTCATAACATCTAGCTAAAATGTAATGATGTCGCTATATGATGTGGGTATCATGTATTTAGGTCATTTTGAGTCTTATATGGAAACCTCAGAGGGATTTTTGAGACTTGGGAGGCATTCTAATGGGGTTCAATGTGACTTTCTCAGACAAGTTCCGAGGACATCACATGAACCAAATAGTATCCTAAAGGTGCACTACATGACCTGGGTGACATGTCTAACAGATGACATATGACCTAGGTGGTTCATGTGATGTGCATGAGGAGTAATACATATGTTATTTTGATAACTCTCCCATATTTTAATCATTCCTCCATACTATTTTGTATATTCCATAGATTTGTTTAATGAGATTATTTTGAGTATTATGTGTTTTCGAAAATGTGTTGGTTTCCCTTTGGATGACCCCCCATAAGTCCTTTCCTTGATATGTGAGTGATCATGAAATGTTCTTATACATGCTACATGATTTCTCCAATTTTTTCCTAAATATTAGTTGATGGGAAGATTTTTCAGTTGTGAAACCAGTCACTCCAAGAAATCTTCTTGGGTTCCTAGGTATGTTGGTGTGAGGTTCCAAGAGTTTTTTCATCTATTCTAAGCTTCATTTATCAAACTGGGGTGGTGATTTATAGGACTCTCCACCACATTTGTTTTCTTATTTTCATGGTTTGTATTAGGAAAATCTCAGATGAAGTTGGTGGAGAGATTTGGAATCACACAACTTTGTGAGGTCCCTTAATTCGTCTTTATGGGGGAATGATAGGATATTCAGTGATGGTAAGACCATCACATCAAGGTTCTATTTATTAGATTATATCCATCAAATGGGGTATTTCTTTCTTCAAAATACATTAATATGTACTTTAATGTTATCATACTTACATGTCCAATGGCCTTCATGAGATTAGGGAACCTATCAAAAGGGCTTATCAAGATCTCAAGAGACTTTTTTAGGAAATTCCATGAGACAGGGATGACCTATCATAGGGACTCCAAGAAATAAAATTGGATTATCAAGGGTTCATGCGAGAACATTATGTAGATAGCCTAGGAATTTCACGTTAGTTTTACAATTGAAAGACTATCCAATATTTTATCTCTTTATTTACCTTTTTAATCATACAATGGTAGGGGATTTCATGAGGTTATATTAATGTTGTCGAAGAAAATCATCCTACCTATCTATGATGTATCATGTATCCAATAAAACATTTTGTGGAGATGTGTGATAATTTTAAGGACATTTCCATCTGTTTGTACTTATAGATCAAAAGGGGGAGTGTGAGGTTTTCTGGATATATCTAAAGACCTTCACGTGATAGATATTCCATGCCATTAGGCTTTCATGAGATGAAGAAGACATGTTAGTGGCTACTTGCGGTGTCTTATGATGTGTTTGGAGCATGTAAAATGATTTTTATGACCAGAAGAGGTTCACACATTATCCAATTTTTACTTACTTTGTCTATTTTACAAAGGTTGGGGATGTCATGAGGTTGTATGAATGTTTTTGGGGAAAATAATTATCCTCATAGGTGATGCATCACATAAGTTATTTGACCACATTAGGTTCCCAAATTTTGGATATTTTCCTTATATTTTCCAAGGAATTTTGTATGGTTCATTAAGAGTCCACCAGTTGAAAAGATGCGTTATCAAGGGGAGCTTATATGACTACCACCATGTGATCGATGACTACCCGAGGAACCTTTACCAAATAATAAGGACTTGTTGAAGTGGATTCATAATACTTATATAGGCTATGCACTATGTGTGACCATCCACATGACCTTCCATGGTCTATGCAATCACACCTCTCCTTGAGCTTCCCATGATCAGTGAGGAAATATAACGAGTCATGTCCATTATAGGTTGTAAGATAATTATTGTTGTCCATGAGGAAAGATTTCAAGATCATTCTAATAGGATTGGTGACTTCATTAAGGGGATGCATTGATTGAAATAAATATGAAGGCATGGATGATGTGACAGAGGGTATTATCCAAGATATGGGTTTCATAGGAAGATAAAACTCTATAGATAGGAGTTATCTCCACATAAAATATTCCTCTAATTTTACTCTCAATTCCTTTACTTCTGTTCCTTTTGATATTAAATTCATTTTTAACAGTTATGAATTGAATATTTTTATTGGAAGAATTTTTAGGGAAATCATGTTATTAGAATTTCATTCAATTTTATTACATTCTTGGGATTTAATTTGTGGCTTTTATTTCCAATATTTTTCATTTTTTTGTTTCACAGATACCATTTTTTCAATGACCAAGAATCAAAACTATCTAGTCATGATTAATTTTGAATCTATTCCTAGGTCAATTTTTTTTATTAAAACCCATTTTAACAAAAAATAACTTTCCATAAAATACGAGAATCATTTATGAATTTATTGGAAAAATGATCTGATAATGAACACACTCATTTACTTTTATAACTAAATTAGATTTGGAATTTTAAAATTACGAGTTATGAAAAATAATATCACTTGTTGATAGAGTATTTGATGATATTTTTTTAATCATATAGATCAAAAAATTATTTTCATAATTTTTAGAATATCATCTACTATTCTAATAATATTTTTATTCATATATAGGATCACATTCAATCATTTTCACTAATATTTTTCTTCATGCTTCACACCACTCTACCATATAATCATTGTTTTCTTGTTATATAATTTTGTTCTTTGATGGAACTATTTTTATTCTTTTGTATACATAGTATTCCTTCTTATGGAGATAACACTTTACCACTATACTAGGTAGTGTATATTTAAAATATTGTCTTTGTCAGCTATTGTCAACATGGTTTCATCAAAATTTATCTGTATTTCAAGGAAATGAAATGAATATTTATATGAAATTTAATTATATATTGAGTACTAATGAAGGATAATTTAAATCTAATTTAGTGAAATAAAAATTATAATAAATTCAGGAACTTTTTTATTCTTTAGCATTGAAAATATACACACTTTACTAATTTTTTTTTAAAAAAATTCTTCTATATGTAGAGTCATCACAAAAAAAATTCTTAATAATTGTGAATTGTTTATTTTTAATAAATATATATATATAATATTTTGTGAGTTATAGAAATTGAAATTGGTAAATATCTAATTTTTATGTCCATTATTGACACACAATATGGTAGTGTGTACATAATCAACCATTAAAATCTCTACACCATGAGGATAATCCAAATTTTGGGATAAAAAATAAAAATCAATATAATTTTGAATAATTATTGATTAAATATAAATGTTAAGATTGAAAAAAAATTGATGTTCAAGGAGATAATATTTTTAAATTACAAATCAAAATTTGGTAGCTTGGTGACCAATTGAATTAATGAGAACAAACAGAATTTGAAGAATTTGAAAAGGAGGAAAAAAAATTCAATGATCATTAACTCAAAAAAGGATGAAAAAAATTCAAATTTGAATGAATGAACTCTAAAAGAGAGTAAAGTAGAGGATTATGAGATTAAAAAATAACTATAGGATAATATTATCCTGTTAAAAAAATTAAATAGTATGAAATTAAATAATATAAGATTTTATTCCATTTCCTATATAAAATACCTAAGTTATTTTCTTGTGGTTTCATTAAGGAAGAGGCAGTTAAGGGACATGATAATTATGTTTATAAGGAATCACTCTTTAATAATTATTTATAATATTTTTCTTAATAATTAATTGATGAGATAGAGGGTTTAGTTTTATAATTAGTAGAAGAGATAATTGAATTATAAATCATGAATTGTAAAATTTTTGAACTAGATTAGAAATGTGAGATTCCCTATTTTGATAGTTTAAATGAAATTAATTTTAATTTATATCTTTATTAAGTGGGTGATGGAATACAATTTTATTATTGGTTAATTATTAAAAATAACATTCTTAATACTCTTATTTTTTCTCCAAATCATTTCTTGAAGAAATTGAAATAAGTACTGATAATTTAATAGGAAATAGTCTTAATCTAATATTTATTAATTCTGATTTTCCTAAATTTTATTTATAAATTTTATTTTAGAAAATTTTAATTAATATTCAACTAATAATTTAATTAATTTGGGGTATGATGTGCTAGAATTTGAACTTAAAATATAAATTGATCACACATTTAATTTCCTTAGTTTGAGAAATTTTTTAGGTGTAGTGAGTATGGAAAATGAGTTGGTAGATAGAGTATTTGAAAAAGACAGTATTAATATACCCAAAATAGATCTAAATATGTTTGAAGATGAACTAAAATTATATTTTCTTGTTCTAAATTGAATTTATAAATTTTAAATGTATTATATCACAAGGTTAATATGAATTTTTTTGACAGTTTTCTAAATGTTATCACAAATATTGTAAGTGAATTGAAAATATGGTTAAAAAAACCTAATTTTAAAACTATAATATATGTTTAAGAGGGTATGTGATTTATTTCAAATCCACTAAAATATATTCAAAATAAATTTGAAGAATCAATTTTTGAAACTGAATTTCAAAACCCAGATTATTTCACCTGTGTTCCAGGTTATAATGAGGGGTTAAATAATGAGGAATGCTATGAGGGTAATGATATATATTTAAAAAACGACCAATATTGTGTTTTCCCTTCAATGAATATTTAAATGGGTAAATTTATATTTAATTCATAATGTGAAAAGGAAGTTCTTCATGTCTATCAGGGGGTGTTTTCAAGTACATCATTCAGGTAAGAGGGAACATAGTTTCCTTACTATAAGCTTTAGAGACCATCTCATTTATTTTTTACTACAAAATGTATGTGAAACTCACATGTTGTGGTTCCTAATTAAGAAAAAAACCTTCCATAAGACTTAATTTATATTTTAATTATTTTTAAAGACTAAATTTATAATTTAACAAATGTAAATCTACGATTTTCTAGATTTTAATTATTTTCATCTTTTATTATTATTTTCTTTTCATTTAATTGATAAAAATAAATTTTATTCACTCCACTTGTATAATATTTAAACCTCAATGAAGCACCTTTAGCAGGGTTACATTTTGGTAGCTTCTATTTACATCCAAATAGGTTGAACTCTTAATTTTTAATTATGGTTTATAATGTTTAATTACCTTTTAGGAGAAATAATGTATAAAAATGACTATTTTTTCATTATGAAAAGAGGGGATTTTTTTAATAGTTTCATATTTCCCTTAAATTTCATCCATTAAATTGAAAATTCATTTTTGACATGATAGTTTGAGGTTCAAAAGAATACCATGGCTAACTAGGGGACTTATTCTACTTCACTAATCATAATCTAGATATTTTTATTTGAATTTCAATGAATGATTTTATTGGTTGATAGATGTTGACTCCATGGTGTTTAAGTGAAAGAAACCAGATAAATATTCATAGTGTAAAGGAGGAGCTCATTTGATGTACACCCACTTAATACTTTTGTATTTTTAATTTCCTAAGAAATTAGAAATATAGTTACACATTAAATTGAACTTTCACTATTCAATTCTAATGTTCTGATATATTCTTCTTTATAGGTTTCTAATCAATTAATCTTTGAAGTTCTACATGCTAAGGAAAGTGAGTGACTTGAATTAATTTTAGTTGAAAACATGACTAATATCAAAGGAGTAGTTATTTCATATTCTCTAATATGTTTTAATGTTAAAACCATTAAAGATAATGAGTAATACCCCTTATTTTCTATTGGACAATTTGTTACAATACATGTTTAGCCTATTAAAAATATAATAACAATGAAATGATTATGTTACATGATATTTATTAGATTCATCTGAATATCTTAGTGATTGTTTACTATAAATATACTTAAAACTCTAAATTCAATTATAAAAAATATGATAATTTTTGAAAATCTTGATAATTTTTGGGATTTTTTGTGACCCTTACCATGACTATCGAATTTCAAAAACCTTTTTATATTTAAATGTAAATTTTTTACTTCAATAATAAATTCAATAATTGGAGACAATGCTTGGTTTAAAGTATGATGAACGAGTGTTTTATATATTAAACTATGTTCAATAGAGGAAATATCAAAATTATATGATTTTTCTATAATTGATTATTCTTAAGTATCAGTTTTCAAACCCATTGAGTGTATTTTTTTTCTATTATTTAGTTATTTTATTACTTCCTTGAGTGGTTATTCATTTTTATTACCACATGAATTTTATACGGGAACATCTTTTCATTTTCCCTATTAAAAACATTTTATTGATGAAAATTTGAGAGTAATTTAAAATAATTTAATTGAATTTTAATTTCTTTATTATATTTAAACATATAAACTTTACATTCTAATAATTTTATAAATAAAGTCTTAATCCTAGTCGAGCTATGTTGTCGAAATCGTTATCTGACTTAAATTACACAAAACTATTATTTATTATTTCCAATAACTCATAAATCATGTATAATTTTTAATTATGATAAGATTATATGTTATGGTATAAATATTAGGTTGTGTGTATGTTCAATATAGAGAAAAAGATATGTTTGGAAGACAATTTTAATTCAAACTAATGTTGGTTAAATTACATTCAAAATTTTCAGATTCTATTATTCTTTTTAAAACTAGAAACAATATTTTTTCTAATTGAGTTATTTTCGATAGTTAAATAATCCATTTTTATATAATATTACATATATGAAAACCCATTTTGAAAATAACTTCCCTTTTGGCCTTATAATCCTTCATTTTTCGACGAATTTCAACTTTTCTGGATATGTTAAACAAGTTTCCTGGTGGTAGCAATGTCTTAAGCGTGGGGTAATTTTATATGACAATATGATGATTCATACTTACCAAATTAAGTTTATAAAATTATAGTTTTTTGTGTAAAAAATTTATTTTATTCATAAATAATTTACTCATGATCAATATGTGTAAAAACTATAATTCTTTAAATATTTATATGAAAATGCGTGTTTTTTATGATTAATGGATTGATATTATATTCATAAATTATATATATATAATTAAATTTTTTTAGATTTTTAGTGGAATATTAATTAAAATATTATTTGGGATAATTTTTAATGGTTTTGGGTTTTTGGAATTACTATTTACAATTTCCAGTGTTATTTTATCTCAAATATGTTTTGTTTTGAAAAGTGATTGACTTTTCCTTATAGGGTTTGATGTTTAATATTTTGTTCTTAACAAGAGGATAAAAAATATTCTATACTTAGAGAAACTTGAAACATCAACAATACAACTACGTACATAAAAAATTTTCAAAATTAAAATGGTACGCAATATTCTCTAGGGTTCTGGAGTATTTGTATGAAATATCTCCCCAATTGTGAAAATATGAAGATGATGATACGTAGTATTTTTTTATTAATGTTAAATAAGAATTTGGGGGGATATTTTTATGGATATTCACTTAAAGGGGTTTAGTCTTATTATATGACTACCATTACTATATGGTTTGATACACAAAGATGCATATCATACCTTACAATATGTGTATATCATAAATGAATATTTTGATACTACCATTTACTATATTGTATAGTATAAAATTATTTATGATTTAATGAATGTGATACAAACACGCCATCATGTATTTCTCACATAGGAATTATGGTTTTAATCTCTTTTGAATGGATTAAGAATAGTTTTTTACTCATTGAATAAGTTCAATAACTTGTCCGATGAGAAGTAATACTCATGTTCCATGAAATAAGAGCATCGAGTATGGTTATAAAAGGATGATAATAATCTCCAGTTCATAATGCTTCTTTCATTAATTTATAGACACATCTGTATTCTACCTGGAATTCTATTCATCACTTCATAGTGAAGGCTCCAACACCCCTTTTAGATTATACGAATCCTCATTCTGAAAACCAGGATCCAAGGGTCACTAGATCGCATACAGAGCCAGGAAGGATTATTTTTCTACTTCTTAATAATTATCAAATATTATTTATCATGATATAGTCCACTAAACAAGATTTATGAGTGCACATTTGCTTCGATATTTCCATACATGTCAATCATTAAATATTTATCAAGAACTAACATGGGTTGTTTCCATTTCCAATTATCATTAGATGATTCCCTAAATTCTATCAATGGTATCAAATATTTTTATTAAAATATTAATCATGTTATTTTTATTGTTTTTCAAATAAAATAAATATCATATTATGTATATAATAGTATTATTTAGTAAGATATTTATAATCCTTGGGTTTAACTTTTCGATAACAAATGAAATGTATATATTATAATATATGATACATAGAAAATATTTGTATTATTAATTAGCCATATCATATGATACAAGATGTTTTAAAATATGGCTTGATCTTGTGTTTGTGAGAAAACAAAGGCCCATAGAATAAATACAATATGTGGGATATCATATAATACGATTCAGGCTTTACGATATAGCCAGTTGTATTCCACGATCAAAATCATAGTACATGATTCAAATATATCATATAATTCAATATATGATAAGAATATATCCCACATATACAATTCATATTTTACTACTAATAGTTTGTCATAAAATATTTTCTTTAAAAACATTAACATAAATATTTTTATGTTTTCTATTATGGTTTATAAATTATTTATAAATTATAGATGTGAAGAATTCTAAAATATAAATTTTCATGCTTAAAATAAAATATAGAAAGTATATATTTATTTATGATGTTTATGAAAATAATTAAAGTTATAATTTTTTAATTTACTGTAATACCCAAGACTCTACTATAGCTAATAGACACTACAAACCTAAACTATTACCCAGTGCACACCTTATTATTTTATCCTTATAAAAGAAATAGTTCACAACTATATATAAAAGTAAAATTTATAAAATAAATAATTTATAATTTAATAAAATCGAAATTATTTTTTATTTCATAAGGGTGTATTTATCTTAGGGTGAGTTTTTGGATTTTTTTAGAAATATTTGATTTTTAGGTGAATTGTGTAAAATACCAATTTTCCAAATAATGACACTTTTATGACATTATCATGATATGATAACAAACTTAAAATTATTTGAATCATTTTATAGAAAATGTATATATCTAATAATTATTATAATTAATTTCAAAATATAATTTGGAAATTAAAAATCTATTTTAACATTTTGAAAATCTAAGTAATGTTTTTAATAATATAAAATCAATATTTTGTTATTTAATTTTAATTAAGTAATTTCAAGGTAATATTCAATTTTTTCAGTTTTCATTTAATATAAGTATAATTTATTTTAAATTAATCTAATTAATTCAACAGTAATAAATATTATTTTTGAATTTGGTGTGATATTGTTTTTAATATTGAAAATAGACTTTTCTAAAAATGTTTTTTCATTGCGTTTTGCAAACATATATTAAAATTATTTGCTAATAATTTTAGAAATTAAATGTTATAAAATGTATAAAATATTTATTGTCAAAACTTTCTTATTTTTTTCTATTTTAATTTCATTTTTGGTCATAATGATGAGAAAATGTGTTAAAAATTTATCACTATAACATGGGTTAAAATGGGGTAATAATGGGGTTTAAGTAAGAGATAAGGTTTAAATTATCACAAAACACTTTATAAAATTTTATTGGTTGATTTTATCTTGACCCCAAAATTATTATATTCAAAAAAAAATTTTGGGACCATCTTACTTGAGTAAGACATATATTATATAATAAGGATTCATGTATTTACAAGTTTTCCATCCCCCTCACTTATAAAAGAAAACCTTATATCCTCTCATATTCACACTTATTTAGAACATAATTTCAAAATAAATCTACCCAAATCCATCAAGAAATCTATTTTTCTTGACCTATAGGTCATGGTCAAACCAAAATACCAATCCATTATGGCTTAAGGTGTAATCCAAAAGTGGTTTTCTACAAAATAGGTACACGTTCTTATCGAGATTATTCAAGTTCCTTTCTTTGTAAAATTTTTATAAATACTCTATAACAATAATAACATAAATACATAATTATATTTACTATACTGATATGTTTTTATGTTAATGGTACAAAAAATTTCTATCTCCATTACATACTACGTAAAATAAAAACATCACTTGTGTGTACGTAGATACCTCCATCTCCACGTAGGGATGTAATATGTTTTCCTCACCGAATCAGATGTATAGTTATAAATATGGAATTAATTAATATATAAAATATTTATTACATAATCATTATTATAAAAATATAATATATCACACACTTACATACCCTTCAATCTGTTATAAAATGATGACGTTTCTTGGGTGTACGCATGGACTACCACCTACACGAAGCGAAGCGATTCATTTTTCATTATTTCCATACATGATTAGTTATAAAGAATGATTTAATAAATAAATATCATATTTATATTATAATAATTATTATTTATGATTAATCTTTTACCTAGTTAATTTTTTTTATCCATTAGAATAAAATGCCGCTAATGCGTATGTACAGACTACCGCCTCCTAGAGACTATATATTTCATTTTTCATGGAATTTTTCAATAGATTGTTATAAAAGTAAATTGAATGTATAAACAAGATAATTCTAAAATTTTTATGTTTTTATATATTATAAATCATTAACAATTTTTCCAGGATTTAAACCGTTGAATAAAAACATGTATGGAAAATAAAACAGTGGACACTAAAAAATTGATTTTCACAAAATATTATTAAAAAATTGGTATAAAGTAATTATAAATTAATATTATATTATAAGAAAAATTAATGTATGGTTTTGATATAGATTTATAATAAGTATAATTTATTTAAAAATATATTAGAGCAGGTTTGACGAAGTGGATGTTTGAGGTAATGGTTTATTTCAAAATCTCATTCTTATTTAGGATTTTTTATGTTTAAGTTTCCATTAGGAGAATTATATGATATATAACTTTTAAATATAATCAATTTTCTAATCATTTTAATATTTCTATAATTTTTTTATTCATAAAATTTCAACACTTTTATTGTTCAAATCCACCAAAATAAAGTTTAAAATAAAAACCAACCTTATTAATCCTTTTTGGTCGAGAATATTTTACCACCATATCCATGTTCTTAAAAATCATTTTATAGGTGATCTTAAAAAAAATTAATGATAAAGGAATTTTTATATCATATTATAATTTTTTATAATCCCTTTAATATAATTTCCTCATCTTTTTTATACATTTCCTTTTGAACTCTTTACAAAAGAAGGGAAATAATGGTTTTTAATGTTTATCGATTAGACTCCATTTACCACTATCTTAACCGTTACTCATTATCAAAATTACCATAATATTTTGCATAGTTTTTAAAAGAAAATTATATTCACATTATTCTATAAATTTTTAGTTTTAATATGTTTTCAAAAGAAAAGGTTATTTCTAA
This sequence comes from Viscum album, assembly GCA_963277665.1. Classification (NCBI taxonomy): domain Eukaryota; kingdom Viridiplantae; phylum Streptophyta; class Magnoliopsida; order Santalales; family Viscaceae; genus Viscum; species Viscum album. The sequence continues at coordinate 1,283,961,605 of OY728150.1, read as the reverse complement.
TTATTTTCAAGGATACATTATAATTTATTTAAAAAGGTATTCTTTTTCCATGTCAAAATTATATGCCTCATTGGATAAAATATCTAACGATACCATACAACTTATTTATTTGGATGGATTGTGGTCATGATTTTATATTTATTGACTAGGGAAAATATTGATATTTTATGTAATAATTTTCCTATATGTAGTTTTATGTTAACTATGTATTATATTGTTATCCATTTCATTCATTTGATGAATTTGCAAGAATTAATACGTGAATGGGTTGGGCCAAATATTAGATATCCATTTTAATTCATCAAAAGGTTTCCTAAAAAATATCTTGGGTATTTGGCATATTACTTACCTATTTGTGTTTGTTTTCGTGGAATGGGTCCTTAACTAAAAGATTACAATTTCTGTTATTATGCAATGCATCATTATAAAACTAGTTATTATTATCCATGTGATTATTTATGTTGTTATTACATCCATGAATATATTTATCTTTTATGATATTAATTATATGAAATATTTGATTATTTTTTATTTAATCCATATTATTCATCATTATTTATTCTATGATAGATTTTGTTGTATGATTTCCCTTAATGAGAATATGATCTTATCATTTATTATGTTTTCTTTTCCATAGGGTACCATGAAGTGATATTTAATTGATTCTATTGATAAAATAAAATGAATAAAACAATATAAAGAGAATTTTAATTTTTATTTCATGATTTTGATTATATTATGATAATTAAGTAAGCAACTAGTTTCTCAAGACTAATAATCTATTCAATCATATCAGATGTGATTTCTTGTATCTTGTGAAAATGTTGTAAAGTAACCACCATCTCTAGGTTACTAGAGTCAGGGTTGTTGTAAATGGTATCAAAGTAAGTCTCGAAGGACCCTTGGTAACCAGATTTATTGAAACATGTATTATAAAACATAACTCTATGAGGGACCATAAGGATATAATTATAATAATATATTATAAAATATTGCTAAAGCATAGAGTTTGGGGTCACCTTGAAATAACAATCCTATTTAGATATAAAAAAGTTGATATAGTCTCTTTTAAAAATTTACGTAGGGGAAACCCTAAAAAATGTTGGCTATGTATTAATTGTATATTAACTCACTACATATGAAGAATATCTAACTATAAACCAAGTTTGAAACTCCCAAGATATATGTTTTATTTATTTAGACACACTTTATGTACTATTAGTAAGTATTTGAAAATATTTCTATGTCTTGAAGATATTCCCAAAAATACTGAGATTATGATTTTGAGATAATATATGTATGCATTCCTAATATATGATAAGTGTTTTTATAAATGTAGAATCATATACTATGATTTAAAATTTACAATTTTATGACCCAATCCTATCTAATTGGTTGTTTTGAAATAGAACCTATAAAAACAAATGGAAACATTATCAACTCTTATAATCCATTTTTGTATTTCCTTCATGATAAAATCAATGGATTAAATGAAGCTAATTCTGGGGATTTGAAGATTAGAATTATATTGGGTTCTTTGAATTAGGTAACGACCAATAATAATTCCCATATAGAGAAACCCACTAAACCCCTACTCAGCACAATAATGTTGGGCTTCATGATACGACAACATCCTATATCAAGTCCTTGGAGAATACAGTTGTCTCTTTAGAAAGTAGTGAAAAAGAAAAATTTATCATGATAGTTTATTATCAAAATTAATATACTGATCAATGGTGGATATTGATCCAAAATTTTAAAGAGGAAATGCAAATAGAGAGTGTTGGTCGGAGTGGATACTCAAGAGGGGGGTGAATTGAGACACAATTAAAATTTCTGTTAAAAACAATTTTTATTAAAATCCCCCAATTTCAAAAACAAATTAAACTGTAGTGAATTTATACAGATTATAAAGGTTAAATTAGTTTCTCAAAGATTGATTAGTTCTCAGTTAACATAATCTTATGATTAATCTAACTTTTGAAACTAACTTACTGGTTTATAATAAATATAAAAACTTCCGAGTTTAACTATCAAAGTAGCTTTGAAAATAATTTATATTTCAAAGTAATAGCAGTAGAATATGAAATAAATATATATAGTATGGATATAAACTTTAACTAAAAACTCAGAGGAGTTAACCAAGAGGTTCAGTCTCAAGTCGAGACTTAGTCCTCTCAAAAGTTTATATAAAGATGATCCACACCCTAGATCAGGGTTCAACAGTTTACAACTGTCCAGGTCCAAGACCTCTACCACTGTTATTCGTGGGAAACAAAACAACAGCAACAAGCTGTCCAGGTCACCCATGACCTCTACCACTGTTATTCGTGGAAAAAAAAAAACAACAGCAACAAGCTATCCAGGTCACACACGACCTCTACCACTATTATTCGTGGGAAACAAAACAACAGCAACAAGCAGTCCAGGTCACACACGACCTCTACCACTATCCACAGTGGGCAATGAGGTATAAAAAGGTTTTCTAAGGATTTACAGATCCTCCAGTTAGAGTACAGGAGCCAGTGTGTGTGTTTAATATAGTAGATAACACACACTGCCCAAAATGTATAAAAAATGAATCACAGGGCAGAGAAGTAGAGTTTAGAAATGGATCTGGTGATTTCAGTGTAGCTCTGGACTCTTTTTGGATTTGATCAGAAGTAATTCTGAGTCCTCTTCTCGTTTTTGTTTGAGAAGCAGAGTGTCGTATGCTTCAGGTTCATAGTCAGTGAGATGTAGTCGATAAAGTTCTTCAATGTCCTTTTGTATGCACCGAACTCTTCTTGAGTAGGATTGATTGCGTCTGAGGTTCTGTGTAATCTCTTGATATGTATCTTCTGTTCTGCTTGGTTCTTCCTCCTCTTCCTTCTTGTATTTCTCTTGTGTTCTCTAATGTATTTTTCCTTCTCTTCACTGTTGTATTTATCTTGTGTTCTCTAATGTCTTTTTCCTTATCTTCACTGTTATCTCGGCAGCAGAGTCTTCTTGTATTTATGTCACGTGCTTCGGAAGACAGAAAAGGTTTCCTTTCCGCAGGTACGAGGAAAGGTTTCCTGACATCCAACAACCTTTATTAATTAATTGACAGAGCGTTAAAATATACCTGATATGACCGTTGGTTAGATTAAATAAAGATAAAGATAAAGAAATTCAAACAGTTGTTTTTGACTACTGATGAGTTCAAGTGATCGGTAGGTCATCAGCATCAGCATTGGTGGCTAGAAATCGGTGTGTCCTGACCGGTGAATTAGATTGATCAGCATCGGTGAGTCATATTGATCAGTGACCCATTTTCATCGGTGTGTCATTCGATCATCATCGGTGACTCATTTGCATCAGTGTATCATTCGGTCAGCATCGGTGACTCAGATTGATCAGCATCGGTGAGTCATATTGATCAATATCGGTGAGTCATATTGATCAGTATCGGTGACTCAGATCGGTGAGTCATTTGCATCAGTGTATCATTCGATCAGCATCGGTGACTCAGATTGATCAGCATCAGTGACTCAGATTGATCAGCATCAGTGAGTCATATTGATCAGTATCGGTGAGTCATATTGATCAGTATCGGTGATTCAGATTGATCATCATCGGTGACTCAGATTGATCAGCATTGGTGTGTCATATTGATCAATATCGGTGACTCAGATTGATTAGCATCAGTGAGTCAGATGGATCGGTGTGTCATTGTCCTCTGATATTGGATCGGTGCGACCGTTGTCTTGATATTGGATCGGTGCGACCGTTGTCGTGATATTGGATCAGTGCGACCGTTGTCCTGATATTGGATCGGTGCGACCGTTGTCTGGATATTGGATCAGTGCGACCATTGTCTTGATATTGGATCGGTGCGACCGTTGTCTTGATATTGGATCGGTGCGACCGTTATCTTGATATTGGATAGGTGGGACTATTGTCTTGATATTGGATCGGTGCGACCGTTGTCTTGATATTGGATCGGTGCGACCGTTGTCTTGATATTGGATCGGTGCGACCATTGTCTTGATATTGGATCGGTGCGATCGTTGTCTTGATATTGGATCGGTGAGACCATTGTCTTGATATTGGATCGGTGTGACCATTGTCTGTTTGATCCAGAAGACTTCCACAAAACTTCTAAATCAAAAAACACATAGATAAAAACATGATAGCAGATTCACTAAAAGATTGAGATTATGTTTATGTGAAATCCAACTAGATTAAGTAAGAACAATTTGTGATTATTAAAACAATAGTCATAGGAATGAATTCAGCAGTCTTCCAGAGGGATCAACAATCTCCCCCTTTTTGATAATCACAAATCTCAAAAAATAAAAACATACTGAGATATAAATCTCCCCCTGAAAATAAATCTCCCTCATAGATATTAAACTCCCCCTTAGATATTGATCTCCCCCATAGAGATTGATCTCCCCCATATATATACATCCTTCTCCCCCATATACATATATATATTTCCTTCTCCCCCATATATATACATCCTTCTCCCCCTTTGTGATAATCAAAAAGGATGGAAAACATACAAATAAGAGAGTAAAAAAGAAGGCAACATAGAGAATAGAGAGAGAGAAAAAAAAATATTTTATAAAGTACAGAAGATTATAATCAACACATAGTTCACCCTATCGAAAACAATACACAACTATTTCTGGGGATACAAAGGGGATTTTCCTTTGTCTTTAGGAGAAATAGTGGGTAAGATGGAAGGCTTGGAGGCAGGAAAAACTGGGCGAATTTGCAAAGGTGGTAAAATGACTCTGGAAGTTGGAGGAGAGGGTTCCACAGAGGTTTGGTGAGTATCAGCAGCAACTGGTTGAGAAGATGTCTGAGGAACTGGCCATAGTTGAGAGAGTGCCTGAGCAACAGAGAGCTGATTTGGAGCTACTGCAGAGGCAGCAAGAGGGTTAGTTGTAGGAAGCACAATGGTAGTGGCTTGGGCATTCAGATAAGGCTTCAAAATATTTATGAAATTCTGAATAACTTCTGCACCATACTGCATAGCCTTTTTGAAATCATCTTTGTTCTCCATGTACTGTGCCAAAGTAGGAGTAAAATCTTGCAACTGACGAACTTGAGCCTTGAAAGCTTGAGTGACTGGAGGTATTTTTAGATTCTCTGCCAACACCTTGAAATTTTCAGCCATCTCATGCTTTGTATAAATCTTTGAAAAGTAATGCTCAACCTTTTCCTTGATCTCTTTCAGAGCCTTTTTGGCATCTGCTGAATATACGGTTGCCATTTCATGACTGTGATCACATGGCTCCTTCATTTTCTTTAAATAATCCAGATCAAGAAATTGTCTAACAGCTGCTAACTCATCATGCACAACCTCACATAGAGCCTCTAGCTCATAGGTAGTGATTTTGGTTACTTTGGCAGCACTGGCTTGGATAACTATTTGAGTTATCTCAGCTTTCAATCTTCTCAAATAAGACTTGTTGAGATGTTCAATTAAATTCCTCAAAACTTCCATCATACCAGAGATGGTTGATCTAAATTCGCTTGATAAAGATACTAAGCCAGTGTGGAGATCCTTCATAGTCTAGTTCATAGAGGCTATGTGCCTACCAACAAGCTCACTAGTATTGGTCAGGTCTGGCTTCACAGCATTCGATACTCTTTGTGAGAATGATTCCAACGATGCTTCAGAAACTTGCAGAGTCACTTGAGTAAGGGCTTTGGAAATTTCCTCTCCGACTGTATCTCTCACAGCAGTGAGTAATTTAGTCTTAAACTTATCAAAATCATCTTGAGAAATTGCAGAACCAGGCAGATGAACATCTGTAGAATCAACAAAAGGAGAAGATCTTGCTTCACTTGGGAGGCGCTTCTTCATAACTGCAGTAGATTCTGACATTTCCTCTTCTTCTTCAGAATAGTCTAAGCCCAAAACAGCAAAACCAGGGTAGTCATCCCAAACAGTAGCACACAAGGTATATTTCGGTTTCTCATAACTTGTTGTTCCACTGCTTTCTGGTGATTCTCTCTTGCCAGTGGCATCTGTTTCTGGTACGGTTTGATGTGTTTCCGTTGGAGGTACAACAAGACCATCTACATGTCGGTTAACACCATCATCATCATCATCATCAACACTTTGTTGTGGTTCTATTGAAGGTTCATCCAGACCATCTAGAGGTCGGTAAACACCATCATCATTATTACCATCACCATCATCATCACCATCACCATCATCATCATCACCACCTTTCTCATTATCACTCTTCTCAGAGTCTTCACTGGTAGAAACTTCAGTGTCAGTATATTCTTCATCACCAAGAGTTGGTTCAGATTCAGGTAAGGCTAAAGGTGGACTAGTAGGTCCAAAATCTGTTCTTTTCTTTGGACTCACTGTATCAGGACCACTCCTATCATAAGGAGGTGACACACTTCCATCTTCTATCTTAGCTTCTTCCATTCTTTGACCTTCGGTAGCGTCATTTCTTTCATCCTCTTCCTCATCATCAGAATAAACTGGTTCCTCATTTGCTTTCAAACCAGGGTCTCTCAAACCCTTAGGCCTCTTTCCATGATCTGTGGGATTATAGGCTTCATACAGCTTGTCTTCATCAGCAACCCAAGACTTCTTCCATGGATTCCAATTGATTTTCATCCTCTTATAGATCTCTTTGTTGAGACAGAAAGGATGATCTGTTTCAGCTACTTCATCATCTTCATCAACACATTCTAGATTCTTGAGCATGGAAGAGATCATCTTGGAGTAAAATAAGGCAGTGGCATTCTTGGACGGTTTCATCATTCCAGCTATGTGCACCATCACATATCTACACAAATTGATCTTCTCATGGGTTTTCAGAAGAAGCAACAGGAAAACATCTTGGTACTTTATAGCAGCAAAATATCCTCTCCTAGGGAAAAGTTGGTGCTGAATAAACTTGAAAAGAAGTCTGCATTCACCATCCAACTCTGAGGATGTGATTCTCCTCGACTCATTGTTTCCAGTCAGAAGCTCTAGAGCTAATTCATAAGAGAAGTAATCAGTTATTGGAAGAATATTCCCAGCATAATCCTCATACCTACCCTCATGGGGTACATTTAAGCACTCTGCCCACTATTTAGATGAAAAGGATATTTTCTTTCCTTGCACTTCAGACGACATCCGGGCAGCCTGCACACCATCTAGAGTGATTTTCAGATTCATATAGAACTCATGTACCGGCTTCGGGTAGTCTAATCGTGAGTTGTCTGAAAACCAGTCTGTCCATCCTTGCGATTCAAGAACTTGTAACAACAGTGACTTACTTGATAGAAGCCAGGCCGAACTGACTTCTCTTTATACAGCAACAATCCGAGTTTCCAGGTTTGGATTTATTGATCGTTGAGAGGTACTACTCGACTCGCCTCAAGAACGCTTTGGAGGTACAGGATTGTCTGATCCTTTACTCAGTCTCTTTTGCTTAGCCATTAGAAGATTTTGGGGAAAGCAGGAGTTCGAAGGTTCGAGGTAGAGGAGAAGAGAAGTTGAAGGGTTCGGCGGGAAATGAAGGGTCAAAGGTTTAGGGATGAGAAATAGCCGCGTATCATTTATTTTATCATTTAGGGTTCCCATAAAAAGGATAAAAGAAATTAATTTATTTATTTCAACATAATAAAAAGTAATACAAAGAATCGGTTTGACAGACCAGTGTGGCAGATGGGTTTTACGGATCGGTTTCACAGATCGGTTTCACAGATCAGTTTCACAGATCAGTTTCACAGATCGGTTTCATAGTTCAGTTTCACAGATCAGTTTCACATATCGGTTTCACAGATCGGTTTCACAGATCAGTTTCAGAGATCAGTTTCACAGATCGGTTTCACAGATCGGTTTCACAGATCAGTTTCACAGATCAGTTTCACAGATCAGTTTCACAGATCGATCATACACAACTCTTGTTTAATAAACATCATTCTTTCAAATCATAAAGGCTTTGTAAAGATATCAGCTAATTGATGTTCAGAGTTAATAAATTTTAGAGAGATATCACCTTTCTGATAATGATCTCTTAGAAAATGATGTCTGACATCAATGTGCTTAGTCCTAGAGTGAGACACAGGGTTCTTAGATATGTTAATTGCACTAGTATTGTCACAGTTAATTGAAACATGTTTAAAATCAAATCCATAGTCCAATAAAGTGTGTTTCATCCATAGAATCTGTGCATAGAAACTACCAGCAGCGATGTATTCTGCTTCAGCAGTAGATAATGCAACTGAGTTCTGTTTCTTACTACACCATGATACTAGCGATTTTACAAGTAAGTGACATGTTCTAGATGTGCTTTTCATATCTAACTTGCATCCAGCAAATTCAGCATATGAATAACTAGTTAGGTCAAAAGATTGTCCTTTTGGATAAAACAAACCTAAATTTACAGTATACTTAAGATATTTAAAAATCCTTTTAACAGCCAGTAAGTGTGACTCTTTAGGATTAGCTTGAAATCTAGCACACATACACACACTAAACATAATATCTGGTCGACTAGCAGTAAGATAAAGTAAGCTCCCAATCATACCTCTATAATTGGTTTGATCAACTGGTTTCCCAGTTTCATCAACATCCAATTTGCAGGTAGTACTCATGGGTATATCACTTTCCTTAATAATATCCAAACCAAAACGTTTTAACAAATCCTTAGTATATTTACTTTGATTTAGAATAATTCCATCTTTAGTTTGAAAGATTTGAAATCCAAGAATGTACTTAAGCTCTCCCATTAAGCTCATTTCAAATTCATTTTGCATAACCTTTGAAAAATCTGTACATAAAGAATTTTTAGAAGATCCAAAAATGATATCATCAACATAGATTTGTACTATTAAAACATCTTTTGAAAACCTTTTTATAAATAGAGTGGGATCAACTATTCCTTTTGTAAATCCTTTTGAAATAAGAAAGTATGAAAGTCTTTCATACCAAGCTCTTAGAGCTTGTTTTAAACCATATAAGGCTTTAGAAAGTTTAGAAACTTGATTTTGAAAATGAGGATTTGTGAAACCAGGTGGTTGTTCTACAAAAACATCTTCAACAATAAAACCATTTAAAAAAGAACTTTTCACATCCATTTGATATAACTTGAAATTCAGATGTGATGCATAAGCAAGTAAGATCCTAATTGCCTCTAATCTGGCTACAGGTGCAAAGTTTTCCTCATAGTCAATTCCTTCTTCTTGATTGTAACCTTGTGCAACTAGCCTAGCTTTGTTTCTAATGATGTTTCCAGATTCATCTACTTTTTTTCTAAACACCCATTTTGTGCCTATGGTTATAGTGTCCTTAGGTCTTTCTACTAATTTCCAGACTTTGTTTCTTTCAAATTGATTTCGTTCTTCTTGCATAGCTATTACCCAAAATTCATCATTGATGGCATCATTGATATTCGTAGGTTCTATCTATGATAAGAAGGCTTGATGTTCAACCTGATTTCTAAGAGAAGATCTAGTCTGTGTCCCTCTATCAAGATCTCCTACAACAGCATCGAAGGGATGATTCCTCAGAATCCTAGTTGATCTATAAAAGGAAGGACTCGAGATTTCAGGTTCATCTACAGGTTGAGGTTCAACAGAAGAAGAGTCTAGAGAATTTCCAGAGCTGGAAGTCTTAAATTTAGGTCCACTGTTTTTATCATTAAGGTTCAAACCAGAGAGATCATCTTCAAGATTTTCAAGAGAGGTCTTAGATTCATGTGGATCAGTTTCATCAAATTTGATATGAATAGATTCTTCCTCACATTTGGTTCTTTTATTGAAAACTCTATAGGCTTTACTAGAAGTAGAGTAACCTATGAAAATTCCTTCATCATTCTTGGATGCAAACTTGTCAAGATTATCTTTAGTATTAAGAATAAAGAATTTGCAACCAAAAACTTTGAAGTAGTTAACTTTAGGTTTCCTATGGTTCCATAACTCATAAGGGGTCCTCTTAAGAACAGGTCTAATCAAGACTCTATTAATAACATAGCAAGCGGTATTGACAGCTTCAGTCCAAAAATAAATAGGCAGGTCATACTCATTGAGCATAGTTCTAGAAATTTTATGCAGGGTTCTATTCATTCTTTCTACTACACCATTCTGTTGAGGTGTCCTAGGGGCAGAGAAATTGTGACTATAGCCACTGTGTGAGCAGTAACATTCAAACTCATGATTTTCAAACTCATGGCCATGATCACTTCTCATGGTCTTAATCTTAAGTCCACTAAGGTTCTCTACAGACTTGTAATATTTAACAAAGTAAGAACAAGCTTCACTTTTGTGATCTAAAAAATATACCCAAGTATATCTAGAAAAGTCATCTACAAGAACATAGACATAGTGCTTCCCATTTAAACTAGAAACTCTAGAAGGTCCAAATAAATCCATGTGAACCAACTCGAGAGGTTGATAAGTTGACACTTCTTTATTTGATTTGAAAGAAACTTTATGTTGGTTTCCCTTTTGACATGGATTACAAACTTTGTCTGCTGGAAATTCATGTTTGGGTAGGTCTCTTACTAAGTTCTTCCTAGCAAGTTTTCTAAGTGAATGCACATTGCAGTGTCCTAATCTTCTGTGCCAAAGCCAAGACTCTTTTTGAAAATCATTTAAACAAGTAATGTTTTGTTTAGATAAGGAATTTAAGTCGACAGCATAAACATTTTCATTTCTTAAAGCAGAAAACACTAAATCATTTTTATAATTAAAAACATTGCAAGAATAATTTTCAAATTTAGCATAAAAACCATCATCACATAACTGAGAGATACTTAATAAATTGTATTTAAGGCCATCAACAAATAACACTTTAGAAATCAATACTGAGTTAGTGTTACCAATCTGGATTAACCTGATGATTTTCCCTTGAGAATTGTCACCAAAGGTAACAAAACCTCCATCAACTCTGACTAAGCTTTTAAAGCATGAAAAGTCTCCTGACATATGTCTTGAATATCCACTGTCCAGGTACCAGGACTTTTTACAGGAGCTCTTTAAGCAGGTTTTCTACAAAATAGATTTAAACAGGAAATGATTTTGGTAGCCAGATTTTCTTGGGTCCAGACAGGTTAGCCAATAATACTTTAGGTACCCATATTTGTCTAATGGGTCTTATATAGTTTGTAGAGTCACCATACATTTAAAGATAAACCTTATTAGACCCATAACTATGAATATAACTGGTTGAGGCGTATGAAGTTCCAGAGCTAGTTACATTCTGTCCAGATTTAGGAATAAATCTATTCTTGGTCAACATTCTCTGTCCAGGTTTGTAACCTATTCCAGTAGTGTATTTTGGTGCAACTTGTTTTCCTAGCATTTGAGTTAGAGTTTCCTTACCATTTGTAAATTTCTCTAAATCATTTCTGAGTTTCTCATTAGATAATTTCAATTCAGTGTTCTCCTTTAACAGTTGAGCACTTTTCTCTTTTTCAATAGAGAGTTCAGTTTTAACTGTAGTGGTGAGAGAATGATGTTTCTTTAATGATTTGTATTTATCCTTAATTTCATTGCAGGTCTCTTCTGACATATCACAATATTCAAACAATTCAGATTTAGACATGTTATCACATTCAGAATCATCTCCAGAATAATATGAATTAGAATCAGTAGTTTCTGAAGTTACCTTAGAAGTGTTTGTCATAAAACACATGTTTGTTTTATTTCTGTGTTCTATTTCAGAAACTTCAGATTCACTAGAATTGTCCTCAGAAGCACTCCAAGTAGCCTTTATGGCCTTTTTAAACTTATTGTCCTTGTATTCATACTTCTTCCTATATTTCAGCTTTGGACAGTCAGCTTTTATGTGTCCTTTCCTTTTACACTCATAATAGACAACTTCATCTAATTTATTAGATTTCTTCCAGTCCTTCTTCCAATGTCCCTTGTTATAATACTTACCTTTGTAGTTTGACTTTCTGAAAAACATCTTCTTCCTATAAAACTTTTTAAATCTTCTGGCAATGTGAGCCATCTCAGCATCACTGTCAGAGTCACTCTCACTGTATTCACAGCTTGATCTTTCGTTTATAGTTTGAAGTGTTTCCTTATCCTTGTTCTTTGAGTTTATAGTTTTGAAGGAAACAGACTTTCTTCTAGGGTCATCGTCTTTTTCTTTATTCACCTTGAGTTCCTCTTCATATATCATCAGTTTTCCAATTAGTTCTTTTACTGGAAGTTCTCCAATGTCACACGATTCTATAATGGAGACAGAGGTTCCTCTCCATCTTTCAGGTAGACATCGCAAAATTCTAATGATTTGTTCCTTTTCTGGAACATCCTTTCCCATAGAGGTCATTGTGTTGAAAATTTCATTGAACCTGAGATACATATCAGAAATGGGTTCATCAGGCTTCATTTTAAAATTATCATACTTAATAGTGTAGGTATTCAATCTCATCTCCTTAACATTTGTTGTTCCTTCATGAGAAACAGTTAAGGTATCCCAAATTTCATATGCAGTTTTACAAGAAAAAATTCTATTAAATTATTCATCTCCTAGAGTACAGTACATGGAATTTATAGCTTTACAATTATTATTGTAAGCAGTCTTTGTAGGTTCATCCCAAGTAGATCTGGCAGTAATGGGAATTTTATATTCAGATTCAATAGCAGTCCAATTATCAAAACCTATGCTTTTAAGATGAATTTTCATTTTGAGTTTCCACTAAGCATAGTTGTTTCCATTGAAAAAAGGTGGCCGGTTAGTAGCAGCACCCTCAAGTCTATTATCCATGATATCACAAAATGAATTTTAAAGAGATAAAAATTTATAAATAACAGAAATTTTAAGAACTTTAAAATACAACTAAAATCACAGTTGAAAAACAGAGTACTTTAGAAAATATTTTCCAGCCTCTGATACCAAATGTTGGTCGGAGTGGATACTCAAGAGGGGGGTGAATTGAGATCCAATTAAAATTTCCGTTAAAAACAATTTTTATTAAAATCCCCCAATTTCAAAAAAAAATTAAACTGTAGTGAATTTATACAGATTATAAAGGTTCAATTAGTTTCTCAAAGATTGATTAGTTCTCAGTTAACTTAATCTTATGATTAAATTAACTTTTGAAACTAACTTACTGGTTTACAATAAATATAAACACTTGCGAGTTTAACTATCAAAGTAGCTTTGAAAATAATATATATTTCAAAGTAATAGCAGCGGAATATGAAATAAATATATATAGTATGGATGTAAACTTTAACTAAAAACTCAAAGGAGTTAACCAATAGGTTCAGTCTCAAGCCGAGACTTAGTCCTCTCAAAAGTTTATATAAAGATGATCCACACCCTGGATCGGGGTTCAACAGTTTACAATTTTCCAGGTCGAAGACCTATACCACTGTTATTAGTGGGAAAAAAACAACAGCAACAAGCTATCCAGGTCACACACGACCTCTACAACTATTATTCGTGGGAAACAAAACAACAGCAACAAGCTGTCCAGGTCACACACGACCTCTACCACTGTTATTCGTGGGAAACAAAACAACAGCAACAAGCTGTCCAGGTCACACACAACCTCTACCACTATCCACAGTGGGCAATGAGGTATAAAAAGGTTTGCTGAGGATTTACAGATCCTCCAGTTAGAGTACAGGAGACAGTGTGTGTGTTTAATATAGTAGATAACACACACTGCTCAAAATGTAGAATAAATGAATCACAGAGCAGAGAGGTAGAGTTTAAAAATGGCTATGGTGATTTCAGTGTAGCTCTGGACTCTTTTTGGATTTGATCAGAAGTAATTCTGAGTCCTCTTCTCGTTTTTGTTTGAGAAGCAGAGTGTCGTATGCTTCAGGTTCATAGGCAGTGAGATGTAGTCGATGAAGTTCTTCAATGTTCTTTTGTATGCATAGAACTCTTCTTTAGTAGGCTTGATTGCATACGAGGTTCTGTGTAATCTCTAGATATGTATCTTCTGCTCGGCTTGGTTCTTCCTCCTCTTCCTTCTTGTATTTCTCTTGTGTTCTCTAATGTCTTTTTCCTTCTCTTCACTGTTGTATTTATCTTGTGTTCTCTAATGTCTTTTTCCTTCTCTTCACTGTTATCTCAGCAACAGTGTCTTCTTGTATTTATGTCACGTGCTTCGGAAGACAGAAAAGGTTTCCTTTCCGTAGGTACGAGGTACGATTTACTGACATCCGACAACCTTTATTAATTAATTGATAGAGCATTAAAATATACCTGATATGACCGTTGGTTTGATTAAATAAAGATAAAGATAAAGAAATTCAAACAGTTGTTTATGACTATCGATGAGTTCAAGTGATCGGTAGGTCATCAGCATCAGCATTGGTGGCTTAAAATCGGTGTGTCCTGACCGGTGACTCAGATTGATCAGCATCGGTGAGTCATATTGATCAGTGACTCATTTGCATCAGTGTGTCATTCGATCAACATCGGTGACTCATTTGCATCAGTGTATCTTTCGATCAGCATCGGTGACTCAGATTGATCAGCATCGGTGAGTCATATTGATCAGTATCGGTGAGTCATATTGATCAGTATCGGTGACTCAGATAGGTGAGTCATTTGCATCAGTGTATCATTCGATCAGCATCGGTGACTCAGATTGATTAGCATCGGTGACTCAGATTGATCAGCATCGGTGAGTCATATTGATCAGTATCAGTGAGTCATATTGATCAGTATCGGTGACTCAGATTGATCAGCATCAGTGACTCAGATTGATCATCATTGGTGAGTCATATTGATCTGTATCGGTGACTCAGATTGATCATCATCAGTGAGTCAGATGCATCGGTGTGTCATTGTCCTCTGATATTGGATCGGTGCGACCGTTGTATTGATATTGGATCAGTGCAACCATTGTCTTGATATTGGATCGGTGTGACCTTTGTCCTGATATTGGATTGGTGCGACCATTGTCCTTATATTGGATAGGTGCGACCGCTGTCTTGATATTGGATCGGTGCGACCGTTGTCTTGATATTGGATCGGTGCAACCGTTGTCTTGATATTGGATCGGTGGGACCGTTGTCTTGATATTGGATCGGTGCGACCGTTGTCTTGATATTGGATCGGTGCGACCGTTGTCTTGATATTGGATCGGTGCGACCGTTGTCTTGATATTGGATCGGTGGGACCGTTGTCTTGATATTGGATCGGTGCGACCGTTGTCTTGATATTGGATCGGTGCGACCGTTGTCTGTTTGATCCAGAAGACTTCCACAAAACTTGTAAATCAAAAAACACATAGATAAAAACATGATAGCAGATTCACTAATATATTGAGATTAAGTTTATGAGAAATCCAACCAGATTAAGTAAGAACGATTTGTGATTATTAAAACAGCAGTCATAGGAATGAATTCAGCAGTCTTCCAGAGGGCTCAACAGAGAGTATGTAATAAAATAATTTGATGTATATATTCTTAAAAAAATTCCCATAACCCAATAGCTCATATGGAATATAAATTCCATAATATAATGTAATATAAAGGAGAAAAATTAATTTATATAAATCCAAAATTACAATGTTAGAAACTCATGCTACAGATTATATATGTTAACCAATAAAAAATATTGATTACTTATTTTTTGGGATAAAACCTATCCTTAAAAAATAATTAATCTACAAAATATTATTATCAAATTAGGATATAATATCAAGTTTCCTCAAAATTTATAAAGGATTATTCAAGTATTATGTTTTATAGGGAAATCAAGAAAATAAGACAGCGGAAGACCATTCAGTAAAAAGAAATATGGAAATAGGGAAGAACGAAAGGGTGTAATTTCCAACATGTAATTGTTATGGGTTGAAAACCCAAGGGATATTCTTGAAGGTAATGGGTTTTTGATTAAAGTTAACAGAGAAAGGCCCTCAGGCTCAAGAATGCAAGTGAAATATAGAGGACTTAGATGTCTAATGATTATACTCTAAGGAGATGAGGAATTATTCAAATTTATTCCCAAATAATCAATGTAATTTACCTTAGAAAATTCGAAGGGATAAAGGATAATATTATGAAATCACTATAACTAAGGTTTAAGTTTCCAATTATGTGTTAAAAGGTACTTTGATTATTAATTTATATATATATAATGATTTATTTGATTTTGGATCTATGCATTTTTTTATATCATTTATTTTAGATAATAACATTAAATAATCCCATAACAATCTGAGTAAATGAAGAGGCGCTGTCGTGGGCTCCTTCAAATGATGTTTGGTTTCGGGTTACAGCAGAGTGGCTGACCAAGGTCGTCTCTCAAAGGAGGAAATAAATTCAAACAACTTATTAAATGTATTATAAAAATAAAATAAAAGAGAATAAAAATACTACTTGAAAGGATGGGGGGTTTATAGTTTATGAAACTAGAAGAATTTTTCTAGAAGGAGATTGCATTTTTTATTGTTTTTAATTTTTAAATGAAGTTCAATGAAAATGACACAACAAAAAGTTCTTTTTTTAGAAAATATTTAAAAGATATAATCGATCTAAATCTACCTCTTCATTCACTTATTAATCATTATCAATTAAATTAATATCCACTTAATTATGATCCCTTAATTTTTTATATCCCGAACCCTACGAGAATTAACTTTACCACAAATATGAAGTGAATTTAACTTTAGGCGAAATTCGGAACATGCAATTGCAGCACCCTGCTTTGATTTATGTTCTAAGGTTTGATTATAGTCAGTGGTAAATTAAGTCACATATCCCCTCTAAAAATTAGAATTAATTGAGTTTGGGGATTATATTTTAACAGTACAAATTGATCCCATGTGGTTTTGAATTACCAGTTAAGTTCGCGCTCTTACAATTCACACAATTCTCAACCTCGCGTGATTTGTGTTTATTGTTAAATTGCTTTCTTATTTTCTTTTAAAATTAAAACTAAATTAATAGATCATATTAAATGAATTATAGTAGCTCATTTATTGAAAATAAATAAATTAAGAAGGTAAGAGACAGATTGATTACTAAAAGACTGCTCTTCCATGGGTGGTGTAATCATCGTAGAAACGTTTGCATGTGTAAAGGTTTAGAAAGGGTAGAACCCAATCACGTTTCTACTAAATAATTCCAGCCCAAAGAGGAAGATTAAAAGAAGAAGAAATTTAAATAAAACAGAATAAAAGATAAGAAATAAAATAAGTACAAAGAAATTTACTAAACAAACAAAAGCATTACGACACGAAGGAGAAGGAGAAGAGGAAGGCTTGATGAGGGGATCCTTGCTTTAAGTGCTACCCCTCTTACAATGGTTGGAGAATTGGAGTGAAACCTCTTATCTTATGCCTTAAACTTCCCAATGCACTTCCCAACCTTTAAAAATGAGAAAAACTCTAATTTATAGAGGGAAGGGAAGGAGAGGTTTCAAGTGGTTTCAAGTGTGAATGTGGAAATTCGGAGAAATATTTTAATCCAACTTTCACTGCCCATTTTACCATTTAAAATCATATATAAGCTCTTCTTACAGAAGGATTATTTGTGTCAAATCATGTCCCCGAGCTTTTCTCAAAATTTGGGCTCAATCCAAGCCCGGATGGAGATGATATGGCCCAAATACAGAACCCATGTCCATTCTGCTGAGTCCAGCCCAACATTGACTTCATGGCCCATTTTCAACAACCAAATGAACTCTTTAGCTCTAGTGTCATGAATTAAAGTTGTAGAAACTTACTTTAGGAAAACTGTTCCAAAATTGAAAATTCAAATAATAAATATAAAAATAGTTATCTTTGAAATACTACAGTGCACTATAAAGGGTAAAACTGGAATTTTCACCAAATTTTCAAATGAATGATCAAATCCCAAATATTTTATTAATAAACATATGTAACACAATGTGAGGAAATTATATCATTTATTATCAATAAAATATTCAACAAAATAGTGTTTTATCAGCTCCCCCACACTTACCCTTTTGCACTCCCGGGCAAAACCTCATGTCCAGTAAACATCAATATCAAATCAAAACCAATTTTAAAACACATATCCTTGAGATCAAACAATTACAAACCAAGAAACAAAATATATCATGCCTCATAAAAACCCTTATTTCAAGTTCTCCATTTTTATCATTCAATATATTTCCACTTCATTTATCCTCCCATGAACAAAACACTTACCTCGCTTGAATTTTCTCTCATCACTCAAATATAAATTTTTTTGCAATTTGTTTCTCATCCAAACTCATAAAAGGGTCACCATAGGATTGATAAATTCCTACATCACCACCCAATGTCATTCAAGGGCATATATTTATCATGAGGACTTTTCAGGTCTGTTCTGTGGCTTTCGGTTGGTAGGATTTAGATTTGATGAATTCTGAGGCTGAATGAGGAGGGCTTGACTCTTTTTGAAGAAAAATTGCATTAATCCAATTTTCACTTAAATATGTTCATCTCCCCAATCCCCATAGTATCAATTCAGATCCATCATCATGAAAAGTCATGAAACGTTTACACCATTCATCTTTTTAGCATCAACAATTTCAATCTTCTCAAACATGATTTTCTTGAAATCTCCAGATAGGCACAACTTTCCACCTCAATTAGAAGCTCCAAAAAAGGCACAACTTCACTTGTCATGAAAGCTCCAAAAAAGGCACAAATTTCAATATAATTATTTTCTTCAGCAGCAAACACATATTTTTAGAATTTAATTTTCCACCCAAAGAATCACAGAATGTGGTAGCACAACACAAGATAGATTCCCCCACACTTAAGTTCAACGAGATTATGAAATTTCACTAAAAGAGTAGGTTGAATAGGAAAAATTGGATTGTAATGTGGCTATCCTAACAGGTTTTTCATGGATTCTAATGTCTACAAGGATTTAATGTTCTAGGTAGGACATTATGAAAAAGGAATCTTTGAAATAGGGGATTTAATACCAAACAAATGCCTCAATCATTTAAACATAAGTACCTCAAACCCTCAAGTTTTGACAGGAATATATCAAATTCTGGTTAAATCAAGCATGGGTTGGTTCTATCAAGAAGTGAAGTGAATGTAATGAATATGAAAATAATGGTTCAGAAGCCTCACAAGAAAGTGATTTCAAATATAAAGACAGTGAAATGTGGCATGAGATTCAAAATTCAGTGTACTTTTCATGAAATTACTAAATATTTGAACTTGAAACAAAGTCATTTCAGCATTCATTTAAACTTAGTTTCAAGGGTTAAATTGTTTCACTTATTGATATGGATTTAAAAATTGTGATGAAAATCATTTCATCTCAAATGTTTCAAAAACACCCAGAAAATTGTAAAATAAACACACAAAATTTGAAAAACAAACAATTTTTTTTTGTTTTTTTAAACAGGAAAAAAATTGAAATTACTAAACTAAATGGTTCCCTCCCCCACACTTAAAATATTTCATTGTCCTCAATGTGAACCCATGAGATGATATATGCACATGAAATGCAAAATTTTTAAATAGGACAAATAATATAAAAGTGAAAGGGTTAGGAACATCCTGATGTGCTCAAGTGATGATGGGGTCATGCATTGTGATAAAATCCACTGCATCATTAGGAAGTCCCTCAATGTATCTATTTGAACATTTCCCATTGACTGTAAAGATCCTTCTTGTGTCCTCTTGTGTGATCTCCACTACACCATAAAGAAAAACATTAGTCACAACATAAGGACCTAACCATCTGGAACACAACTTACCAGGCATTAGCTTGAGTCGTGAACTGTAGATAAGGACTTTCTATCCAACATGAAACTCTTTTTGTTGGATCATTCTAGCATGAGATGCTTTTGATCATTCCTTTTAGAGCCTTGAGTTCTCATATGAAGACAATCTAATCTCCTCAAGCTCTTGAATTTGCAGCTTCCTTTGAATTCTAGATTGGTCCAAATCCATGTTGAATTTTTTTATAGCCCAATAAGCATGATGCTCAACTTCCACAGGGAAATGACATGATTTCCAAAAAACAATCCAAAGTGGGGACATACCAATGGGTGTCTTGTATGCTATACTATAAGCCCCCAACCCATTATCCAAGAGCTTGCTACAATCCTTCCTATTTGGCTGCACAGTTTTCTCCAAGATTTGATTTAACTCATGATTTGTAAACTCAACCTGGCCATTTGTTTGGGGGTGGTATGGTGTTGATGTTTTGTGTGTCACGCCATACTTTCGAAGGAGGGAAGAAAAATTCCTATTGCAAAAGTGTGTCCCTTGGTCACTGATGATGGCCTTTGGTACTCCAAACCTACATAAAATTTAAGCCTTGACAAAATCCACTACCACAAGAGAATCGTCAGTCCTCGTGGCCCTGGCCTCCACCCATTTACTCACATAATAAACAGCAACCAAAATATATAAAAATCCAAATGAACTAGGAAAAAGACCCATAAAATCAATTCCCCATACATAAAAATTCTCATAAAATAGCATGGGTTGTTGGGGCATCTCATGTCTCTTAGAAATGTTCCCAGTGTGTTGGCAACGAGAGCATGACTTACAAAACACTTGGGCATCATGGAATAAGATAGGCCAATATAATTCACAGTCCAAAACTTTCCTAGCTTTCCGTTGGGGTCCAAACTGTCCACAAAAAGAAATTGTATGACAGAAATACAAAATAGACTCAAACTCATGATCGGGAAAACACCTCCTAATGACTTTGTCACTACACATGCGCTAGAGGTAAGGATCATCCCACAAATAAAACCTAGACTCACTTTTTAATTTTTGGACATGATGCCTCTTCAAATTTGTAGGGATTTCAGAGGAAACAAGGTAGGTAACTAAATCAGCATACCAAGGATGCGTACCTGAGATGGAATAGAGATGCTCATCAGGGAAAGTGTCCCAAAGTGGTACCTGATCTAAGGTGTCATACTCTAGTGTGTGAGTAAGCCTACTCATGTGGTCTGCCCCCAATTTTTCTGAAACCTTTTTGTCCTTTATCTAGATGTAAAACTCTTGAAGAGGGAGCATCCACCGGATAAGTCATGGATTTGCATCTGGCTTCTTCAAGTGGTACCTCAGAGCTGTATGGTCAGAAAAAAAAAACTACTTTAGAGCCCAATAAATATGAATAAAATTTATCTAAAGAAAATATGACAGCAAGAAACTCATTTTCCGTGGTTGTGTAATTTTATTGGGCTGAATCCAATGTCCTCGATGCATAGGCGATCACATGTGAACGTCCCTCCACCCTCTGAGATAAGACATCTCCAACCGCGAAGTTGGAGGCATCACACATAAGCTCAAAAGGAATCTCCCACCATAGAGGCTGTATGATCGGTGGAGTGGTTAGACACTTATTTAGCTCATCAAATGAAGTCATGAAAGAATCCTCAAACACAAAATCAGAATCCTTTTGGAGTAATCATGACATAGGAAGAGCAATCTGACTAAAATCATTGACGAAGCACTGATAAAATCATGCATGCCATAGAAAAGATCTAACATCACGCACACATGAAGGATATGGTAAGGATGAAATAATGCCTATCTTAGATCTATCAACCTCTATCCCATGTTTTGACACTACATTCCCTAAGACAATGCCATGCTCTACCATGAAATGACACTCTTCAATGTTCAGGACCAGATTTTTCTCAATACAACAATTCAATACATTTCCCAAACAATATAGTCATTCATAAAATGAGGATCCATACACTGTAATATCATCCATAAATACCTCCATGTAGGTCTCAATAAAATCAGAAAAAATACTCACCATGCATCTCTGGAAGGTACCTGGGGCATTGCAAAGTCCAAATGGCATCCTTTGGTATGTAAATGTGCCAAAGGGACAGGTGAATGTAGTCTTATCATGATCCTCCGGAGCTATAGGAACATGAAAATATCCAAAAAATCCATCCAAGAAACAATAGTGTGTCTTCCCAGCTAGTCTCTCAGGAATCTGATCAATAAATGGGAGGGGGAAATGGTCTTTGTGAGTGGAATGATTTAGTTTCCTATAATAAATACACACACGCCAAATGTTTTTTACCCTCATTGGAACTAACTCACCTTTCTCATTTTTAACAATAGTAACACCACTCTTCTTAGGCACAACCTGAATAGGACTTACCCACTGAGAACCTGAAATGGGATTGATTATACTTGCTTCAAGCAGTTTCTAAACTTCTTTTTTAACAACTTCCAGGAGGGTGGGATTGAGTCTCCTTTGTGGATGTCTCACCGGTTTAGCCCCATCCTCCAAAATAATCCTATGCAAGCAAATGGAGGGGCTAATACTTGATATGTCCTCCATGGTCCACCCAATCGCCTTGATGTTCTCCCTCAAAATATTCAAAATCTTTTCTTCATGTTCAAAAGGGATATTGTTAGCAATTATAATAGGTAATCTATCACCACTAAACAAGTATGAGTATTTCAGATTTGGTGGCAGTGGCTTGAGTTGTAATGAAGGAGGGTGTAGCATGGATGGAGACATTGAAGGAACTGAAATATGTGCACAAAGAGCATCAGTATCAGAATAGACATCATCAAAATCAGAGAATAAAGCATGAAATCCATCAGCATACTCAACAACCATGTCATAATCAGAGTGAACATGATCAAAATCAGAATATAAATCCACATCAAAATCAAATCCAAGAGAAGATTGTGTTTCCACAACATGTGTGGAAGTGCTCTTAGACATCAAACTCGAACAAATACTCACAATCTCCCTAAGCATAGGACAATCAAATTTCATGGTGTTTTTACTTGGTGGTTCAAAATGAGAGATAACAAAAGCAGAATGGTCCTCTGAGGGGTACTTCATGGATTACATGACATTAAATACCACAACTTCATCCCCAAATTCCATGTAAAGTGTACCCTCATTGACATTTATGATAGTTTTTGTAGTTTTGAGGAAGGGTCTACCTAAGATAATGGGGGTATGAGAACTTACCTGATCATCCTCCATGTTAAGAAAATAGAAGTATGCTGAAAAGATCATGTCTCTTACCTAGACAAGTACATCCTCAAGGACTCCTGCTGGATATTCCATTGCTCTATTCGCTAGTTGCACCACTAATCTCGTTTGCTTCAACTCACCAACCTATAAAGAAGAGAATACAGAGTGAAGAACCACATTTATTGAAGATCCTAAATGACAAAGAGGATCAGATAAATGCAAATCCCCTATGGTACATGGGATGATGAATGTCCTGGGATCCTTGAACTTTGTTGGAATTTCTAATGTTGGTGTAATGAGTGCTGATACATTCCTTCTAAGGTTGATCCTCTCATTTCCCTTGATCCCTCTTCGATTGGTACAAAGTTCTTTTATGAATTTCACATACCATGGGATTTTCTTAATGGTTTCAAGTAGAGGAATGTTGATCTCCACACGCTTGAATGTGTCCAAAACCTCCTTTTGCATTACTTCTTCGGCCATCTTCTTGATCTGAACAACCCTGTTTGGAAAAGGAAGGGGTTCAGGAGGATCATCATAAATTTTTTTCTTATCCTTATCTTTCTCCTAAGATTTCTCATTAGTTGGTTTGGAATGAGGCTTCTCTAGAGTTGAGTTGAATCGCGGTGGAATGATAGGTGGAGAAGCATCAGTTGTTTTCTTCCCTCTTCTCAATGTAATGGCACTGACATGCCCCTTTGGATTTGGAGTGGGTTGGAAAGGTAGATTTCCAGATTTCTTACTTACAAGTTCATGGAGGGCAGTGGAAATCTAGCTCATTTGAGACTTCAACTCCCTCAACTCTGAACATTGACTCTTCAGTTCATTCTGTTGATTAAGAACAATTTGCTTCAAAAGATCATCAGTGTTAGAGTCTACCTTGTGTTGTAGATTCCCTTGTTGCTGGCTTGTTGATGTTTGAGCTTCGAATCTCCTTTGGGGTTGTTGGAAACCCTGTTGGTAATGTGGAGGCTGCTTGAAGTTTGGATGAAAAGGGGGTCTTTGTTGTTGCCCAGATCCATACCTCATGTCTGATTGATCCCTCCACCCTTGTTTGAATGTTGGTGCAAACAAGTCATACTTCTTTTTGGGATGTGGTTGTTGTTGTTCCTGATATGGTCTCCCAGGGAATACTACTGCACAATCTTCTGTTTCTTGTATTTGGGGGCAATAGTCAGTTGGGTGGCTTGTCTCAGTGGAAATACTACAAGGCCTTGAAGGAGGGGGTAGAGATGTCTTTTATGCCAAATCAATTTTCCTCACCATAGTTGTCAATTATTCTAACTTGGTATCAATCAAATGACTCTCAAGAGAAGAAGGACTTACCTGATGTACTCCCCTGACATGTGGTGTACCTCGATCACAAAATTGTTGTGAGTTTTGGGCCATCTTGTCGATCCATGCATGTGCAGCTACTAGTGTCTTTTCCACCAATTGTCCTCCAGCTGTATCATCCACTATGCTCCTCTCCATATGTTTGAGTCCTTCATAGAAGTACGGAATGAGGAGTTTCTCACTGATTTGGTGATGTGGACAACTTGCACACAAATTCTTGAATCTCTCCCAGTAATCATACATTGAATCCCCTTATGCTTGCTTGATCCCTGATATCTCCTTACGAATGGAAGTGATCCTTGATGATGGAAAAAATCTCTGAAAGAAAAGGCGTTTCAAATCGTTCCAAAAAGTTACATCTTTGGGTTGTAAATAATACATCAAATCTTTCGCAGCTCCATCAAGTGAGAATGGGAATTATCTTAGTCTGATTTGATCTTTAGAGACAATTCTAGGTTTTAGGGTTGATCAAACCACATTAAACTCTTTCAAATGTTTATTGGGATCCTCACCAGAGAGGCCATGAAACTTTGGAAGTAAGTGAATTAACCCAAATTTTAGTTCAAAGTCCGATTCGAGATTTTGGTATGCAATACAATTTGGTTGATAATTAATATCAGGTGCAGCCAATTCTCGAATGGTTCTATTTAGCTCATTTTTATTACTTACAGGCATTGGTTCTTATTTTATGTTTGAATTTGAATAGCTTCCAATTTCAAAGTTTCTAGAAGAGAGGAATTCACCATCTGGTTGAATATTGAAACTTCCCGTAGACTGAGAATGTATGATTCATGCCCTAAGGCTGTGTTCAATCTCAGGGTCAATATCTAAGAGATCATAGGGGTTAGTTCATGTCATAAATCAATGAAAAATTAATAGAAGGAAGGTGGACCATAATAAAATAAAAATTAGAAGTTTTAGTTGATGGTCCAAAAATAAGTAGATGGAAATAAAAGAAGAAGGAAAAAAATCAGATTGGGTAAAGAAGGATGAAAGAAGAGAGGATGAAAATAAAATGTAAAATAAAATAAATACCGATAATTTATTGAAATAATTACTTGCCTCCCCAGAAACAGCGCCAATTTGAAGAGGCTCTGTCACTGGAGCCTTCAAATGATGTTTGGTCTCGGGTTACTTAGGTGCAGCAGAGTGGCTGACCAAGGTCGTCTCTCAAAGGAGGAAGTAAATTCAAACAACTTATTAAAGGTATTATAAAAATAAAATAAAAGGGAATAAAAATACTACTTAAAAGGATGGGGATTTTATCTTTTATTAAACTAGAAGAATTTTTCTGGAAGAAGATTTCATTTTTTTGTTTTTAATTTTGAAATGAAGTTCGATGAAAATGACACAACAAAAAGATATTTTTTAGAGCATATTTAAAAGGTGTAATCGATCTAAATCTACCTATTAATTCACTTATTAATCATTATCATTTAAATTAATATCCACTTAATTATGATCCCTTAATTGTTTTAATCCCCAACCCTACGAGAATTAACTTTACCACAAAGATGAAGTGAATTTAACTTTAGGCGAAATTCGGAACATGCAATTGCAGCACCCTGCTTTGATTTATGTTATAAGGTTAGATTATAGTCAGTGGTAAATTAAGTCACATATCCCCTATATAAATTAGAATTAATTGATTTTGGGGATTATATTTTAACAGTACAAATTGACCCCATGTGGTTTTGAATTACCAGTTAAGTTCGCGCTCTTACAATTCACACAATTCTCAACCTCGCGTGATTTGTGTTTATTGTTAAATTGCTTTCTTATTTTCATTTAAAATTAAAACTAAATTAATAGATCATATTAAATGAATTATAGTAGATCATTTATTGAAAATAAATAAATTAAGAAGGTAAGAGATATATTTATTACTAAAAGACTCCTCTTCCATGGGTGGCGTAATCATCGTAGAAACGTTTGCATGTGAAAAGGTTTAGAAAGGGTAGAACCCAATCACGTTTCTAATCAAGAATTCCATCCCAAAGAGGAAGATTAAGAGAATAAGAAATTTAAATAAAATAGAATAAAAGAGAAGAAATAAAATAAGTACAATGAAATTTACTACACAAATGAAAGCATTACGACACAAAGGAGAAGGAGAAGAGGAAGGCTTAATGAGGGGATCCTTCCTTCAAGTGCTACCCCTCTTACAATGGTTGGAGAATTGAAGTAAAACCTCTTCTATTCTATAATAAACATACCAATTCATGGACCAACCTATCAAAATGAGAAAAACTCCAATTTAAATAGGGGAGGGGAGGAGAGGTTACAAGTGGTTTCAAGTGTGAATGTGGAAATTCGGCCAAATATTTTAATCCAACTTTGACCACTCATTTGACTACATAACTTGTAAATAATCTCTTCTTCCAGAAGGAGGATTTGTTCCAAATCATGTCCCCGAGTGTTTCTCAAAATTTGGGCTCAATCCAAGCCCGGATGGAGAATATATGGCCCAAATATAGAACCCATGTCCATTCTACCGAGTCCAGCCCAACTTTGAATTCATGGCCTATTTTCAACAACCAAATGCACTCTTTAGCTCTAGTGTCCTGACTAAAAGTTATAGAAAATTAAGTTAGGAACACTATAAAAAATTTCAATTTCAAATAATAAATATACAAATAGTTATCTTTGAAATACTATAGTGCACTATAAAGGGTAAAACTGGAATTTTCTCCAAATTTTCAAATGAATGATCAAATCCCAAATATTTTATAAATAAACATATTTAACACAATGTGAGGAAATTATATCATTTATTATCAATAAAATATTCAACAAAATATTTTTTTATCAGTAAACATTTTTAAATCATGAAAATTAGTGGGAATATTATTTAAATAAGGTTCTATAAAGTATAATATCTTTATATGCATAGATATTCCCTAGTTGTAGAATTTATTTTCATTCCTATGATTTAATTTGACATAATCCTCGGTATGGATTGGATTTCAAATATAATTAATGATTATTATGTAGAATGAAGAAGTTTACTATATATGAAGGTGAAGAGAATCCCTTATCATTAAGAGAGAATCACCATTTTCTGAATATTTTAGGAATCCACCTATAGTATCTCACCATAATGAAATTATTAAAGAAGAAGAAGAAAAAACACTATCTTTGTATGTGGAATATATCATAAGGATAAATGATGTACCTGCTGTAAAGTAATACATTGATGTATTTCTAGAAGACATACTGGGATATACACCTCAGCGTGAATTATATTTTAACCTTAAAATCATTCATGATGAAGAACCTATATCAAAGTATACCTATAGAAGGAAACTATTTAAATTTATTGAGTTAAATAAACCACTAAAAGGGTTACATAGTAATGAGCTTATATTACGTAGTGTTTAACCATGGAGAGGAGTTATACTCATTGTATAAAATAAGGATGGGCCTATAGGATATTGCATAACTTAATGGGAGGTAAATATCATTATTATAAAGAATAAGTATCATTATACACATGTTGATAACTTATTTGATCAACTTCAAGGAGGTCAATATTTTTCTAAGATCTACCTTTGATCTTGATGTCATTAATTAAGGGTAAAGAAGGATAATATACCGAATATGAAATTTCATTAAAGGTCTAGACATTATGAGTTTATGGTAATGATATTTCTATTGACTAATAAAACCTTTTTATTTGTGGATTTTATGAATATAATATTCAAGGATTATATTAACAAATTCATGGCATAATTAATTGATGATCTATTTAAATAATCTAAAATCTATGTAGATAATTATAATAAATTAAAAATAATTCTTGATACTGTTAGAGAAAAATAATTATAAGGTAAATTTAGTTAGAGTGAATTTTGAGTCTAATAATCTTATTTTCCTGTCTTTATTTCCTCTAAATATGGAATATACGTCCACCATTCAAAGATAATGATAGAAAAATAATTTCTCATACCACTGAATTCAATGAAGATACATTGTTTTCTTGGTTTAGCGGGTTAATATCGATGATTTTTTCAAAATTTTACATGATTATTCAACCCATTAACCAAGTTTACTCATAAAGGGGTCAAATTCACATGGTTAAGGTAATGTGAAGAATGTTTTCAAGAGATAAATATGAAAATTTTTAATTCATTGATATTGTATTTATTATTGATAAATGAATGATCTGTGATATGTATTGTTGAATCAAAAAAATACTGGGTTGTGTCCTTATGAATAATGATAGATTGGTTAATTTTGAATCAAATAAATTTAAGATCCATGAATAGAAGTATCCAACCAATAATATTTAATAGTCATCTACAACATTTTTCTTTAAAGATATAGAGGCACTATATATATAGTGAATGTTGTGAAATATATACAGAATAAAAATGTTTAATGTTTTCCTTTTGTAGAAAATAAAGTAAAATTAATAATATAAATATTTAATTACTTATTATTATTCATGATTTATATTTAATAGAGCCATATTAATTATAAGAATAATAGATAATGTCTCTTTAAAAAAAGAAAATAGTTTTATTCTGACTTAATTTAGTTTTATGCATGATATGGTTTTCATAAAAGGTTAAATTTCAAAATTTTATAGATTTAATTTGAGAAAAGTAAATGTAATTTCTAAATCATTATGTACAAATTTTCCTAAATTTATTTTTTTGGTAATTTTATGAAAAATTTGATTTTGAGGTGAATAATAGAAAAAATATATTTTTACGAAAATTGTATTTTGTTTTAAAGTATTTACAAAGTCTCATTTTAGTTTGTATTGGATTTAAAATTTAATTAGTTATTTTCTATTAGAAATAATCAAATTAATGTTACTAGGATAAACATTATACATTAATTTGGTATAAATTTTTTTATACTTAAAATGAATTTATTCGTATAACAATTATTCATCGCATTGTAGTTATGATTTTAAAAGTTAATTTATGTACCATTATAGATTTTATCTTTAAAAATTTATTTCGTATTTTTAATTATAATGTTTAAAATTTATAAAGAGTTTAACACCATTTTTTGTCATTATGAATATTAACTTTAGTAAAAATACACTTACCATGGTAAGAGTTAAAACATGTTAAAAGGGTTAAAAATAAACTTATAAGGCCCAAAATGACCTAAATTTTTTTCTAAATCCAATTTTATAGTCATATTAAAACCCTATATCATATCCTATAAGAATATGAATCATTTTTAAGCCCCTTGTCTTTAGAAATACATTAATATATATTAATCATTAGAAAAATTCATAATGTGTCCACTCCCTCACTTTTAAAAGTACACTACCTATCTTACATTATCCATAATTAAATAGCCTATTATCTCATAAAATATCAAAAAAAAATTACTTTAATAACAACATTACCCATTCTTTAGAGTTTTTATGAGAATACCGTCTTCATAATGCATTAGGTATAAACCTATGGGGGTTCTTCGAAGAAGTGGTGTAGTTCTTAATCGAGTGTTTTTGTTTACTTCTAATTTTTCTTCCTCAATCCTATCCTAGCCATTGTGATATAATAAAATAAATATATACCATAAAATTTATTTTTATTATTTTTTTATAAACTTTTTTCATATACTTATCCATCTAATAGACAATGAAAGTATCTTTCATGCATACGTGAGGACTACCACCTCACACGACGATGTATTTTATTTTCAATCACCAAATCTTATGTATATCCATAATTACGGATCCAAATGAAATAATTTGATAATACATATATATATATTTTTAATTATATACAAATATTGAAATTCTTTCTTTACCATTCAACAAAATTTAAAAACGCAACTCATGTATACGTACAAACTACTAACTCGTGAACCAGTGTATTTTATTTTTCATCACCTCATAACATGGATATTATATATTTGAGTATTTAAATAAATTATATTATATTTATGATATAATTATAATTGAATAAAGATAAAATAATACTTACCTTCTTCCACTCATATTCATTGAAAAATGTAAATGTTAATCATGCAGACGTATGGACTACCGTCTCCATGTTGTAACATAATTCAAGTTTCCAAACTAATTTATAAAGACAAATATAAAATTATAATCAAAGTATAAAAAATATAAATATTATATTACTATGATTTTATAAATTATATAATCATGACCAATTTGGCCATTTTCAACTTAATGAATTCGTTTTGGACTTATGAACCAAACATCCTAAATTTGACCGATGTAAAATTAATCAATTAAGTGATTAATCCGGACATGGTAATAATTAAATTAAAAGGAATTATAAAATATTATAAAATTAAATTATTATAAACAAATTAAATAATTTACATTTATTTATTATTCCAGAAAATAAAGATCATAAGTGAAAATTCAGACTCGAGGTAATGGATATTCTCTATTAAAACATAGTTTTAAAATGATCTGATGATTTTGATTCTAATATTTTTCCTTCATGGGAATATTTCTTAATGGCTGTGTAAATTTATAATAAAATTAATTAAAAATTCATTTTACTTTTCCTTTTATTTTCTTAAAAATCTGTTTTAATGGAATCAATTTTCATATTTCATATGGAATGTTTGACTTTATTTACATGTGAAAAAGAAATGTTTTCTAATGTAAACAAAATCAAAATATTTTCCCTCCACCATTAAAACTAATTTATTTTTGGATTAATTTACAAGATTCCATGTTTTGACAAGTAAAACCCCCTCTTCCCTATAACGACCCATACTTTACATACATTGTTAGTACTTCAAAATTGAAGTACACTTATTACAACATATAACAAAACCATGAAAGGACTGTATATGTATAGTGTCTTTAGAAATTGGGAAACATAAACAACTAGTTCATAAAGAGTCTACACGGTCTCCCATTTATTTTATCATATCTATAGTCCCTTTTGGCATATCTTACTTAATAACCTTCTTCCTGACCTAGGGAAAGAAAACATACAAAAGGGTGATCTCAAATGCTCAGTAAGGGTAAAAAAAATAAATATCAATCACATCATATTCATAAGAACATAAAATTTTGGAAATCTTACCCTGCAAAAGAGATCATAATTTCATAACATGGGATAAATCATGGTAGTGAAATGTAATCACAATAATCAAAACTTAAAACATGAAGCTTTGTGGCATACACACACAATCATAGAGAATCATTTATTATTAATCAAGACTCATTCCCAAGACTATCTTAGTGGAAAAAGTCCATTTCTGAACCGAGTTCATTCCTCGTTTCAGTCCTGTTTCACTGAACTGGTTTAACCTGCCGTTCCAGAAATGTCTATCTCATGAGATATAAAATATGTACCCAATGCATTTGAGGGAGATATAGGTCCCACCCATCTCATAATGATACCATTCTTATGTTTTCCACAAAATCATAAACCATACATCATAACATAACCCATGTAATAAAAATGGGATTCTTAAACATAGTGACAACATAAAACAATTCATATGAGATAATGGAATTCATAAAAATAATTCAATCACAAAATAATCAAATCAATGTAATAATAGGGATAGAAACAGAAACCTTTATTATCTTATATGGAAAATAATTTTGATAAAACACTTGAACTCCATTCTTGAGGAAAATATCATTTCAACTTCAAAAACACTTTTCCTTTCTTAACATGTCATACAATTCTAAACTAAAAGAAGTTAATTAAAAATAAACATGAAAACATGTAAAGTAATCTTCTTTGAAATAATGTTTTAAAAATCCATTCATGTCTTATAAGTTAAAAAAACATTCTTCTCGTACTTTTGTCGGGAAAGTGAAAAAGTACCTCATACGGAAAACGACAAAATATTCCTTTCATATCATTTACTAAAAACTCAAAGAAGGGTAAAATTGGATTTAAACAATTGTAGGTGGCTATCAAAAATATTACATATTGAGGAAACATGGATGTGGATGATAAAATATACCCCAGTAAATTCCAAAGTATAAACAATCTCGAATAAAAATGAGATTGTGATATTTCCCTTACCTTAGGTCCGATTTGCATCGTAAGTGTCCGAACCTCCTGTATAATGATTTAAATAATGTCATTGACTTATTCCAGAATCATACTCATTGTTATGATATCATATATGGTCATATTCTTAGCTTATTATTAGTAATATTTCATTGCTACTTGTTATTCGGGTGTTTATTACTTTTTTTCTTATGCATGTTTTGTCGAATAAATTCTTATTCTTCTTTTTAGGTTATAGATACCTCATTTCCAGAATGTTATTAGTGTAATATATATCATATTTATTCTCTCAATTCATTTATGTAATCATTATGCAATGAAAATCATGTAGAAAGAGTCGCATCACATCATGGAGACGGTATTCCGTACGTACGCACGAGCGATGATATCGTTCCCATGATCGTGGAATTGTATTGGAGTGTATGTATACTATATAATAATCAATATCAATTTAAAATAATCATATATATTCATTATTTACACCATTATACCCATCCAAGTAAGGTGGTGGTGGAAAATAGATTACACCACGGCGTGGAGATGGTATTCCGTACGTACGCACGCACGGTGATTTCGTTTTCCATAGGATGGATAGATGGTGAAATAGGGTTGTTTCATACTTATAATAACATATCAGTATATGAGTGATACTGATGTTATTAATTCATAATGAAACAACTAAATAAGAAGAAGTGGAAGAAGAAATAAAGTTGAAAGAATTGGTAACAGACATTACCTCTTCTTTGAAGCGCTTCTTTGAGACCTCCTTTTAGGGCACTAAAATTAGTCTTTGAAGAAGACCAGGAACTCTAGTATGTTTCTAGGGAAGTGGAGAGGAAAAATTGGCAGGGGTGGGCCGAGCTTGAAGGCTCAAAGTGGTGTGAGGAAGAGAGGGAGGAGGTGCCCTTTTATAAGGGAGGAGAGGGGCTCCTTTGGAAAAACTAAATTTATTATTTTATTATAAAGCCATATTCGGTTTTAAATAGCTCCAAATTTATTTATTTAGAAGCTACGGTGGGGATGGGTCGAAATACTCCCATCCAATAGAATTTGGACAAGTTTAGTTTACTATTTTAACCCTATCATTTAGATTTAACTTTAAGTTAGATAATTTTACTTTTATCTTGTCTTTTTGTGTTCTTACACTATGAGGTTAATAAACATACTATAACAAGCCAAAATAACCCCAAGTTGTTTATTAATAATATATATAACCTTATCTAAGTCATTTGGACGAACCATAGATTTTTAGGATTAAAATAACAATTAATAATATAATACTTTTTTTAAAAACTATTTTATGTCAATTTTGACACTATTTAGTAATTGATTTTTGAGAAAATCATAAAAGAATTATTAATTAGCAAAACGTTAATTACATCAATAATAACATGTCATAGGAACATATAAAATTAGTTTAATTCATAAAAAGTCTCAAATTACATTTATTTGGGTATTTATAACATCAATTATGTCAATATCTCCTCAATAAGATAATTACTGCATCATCATTGTGTCATAAATAAATTAAATTATTTAATGTCTAAAAATTAAAAATAAAATACCATTATGTAGTAAATATTTTTACCTTTATAATGAATATTTATAGTCGAATTTATCTCATCTATAACCCTATATTAAATTTTTTTTACTTATTAAACTTTGATTTTAACTATTTTGACCCTTTTTTAAATAAATTAATAATAAATGTCCAAATCTAATCCAAGTGGGCCTAAATGGTCATATTTTATTCCTAAGGTTGTTTTTGGTCGAATTAAACTTATCCAATAGAATTAGGACATGTGTTAGGGTAATAATAATATCATTTTTACTATTAATTATCCTATTTACTTTTAACCGTGGTAAATAAAAGTAAAAAGTTACTATTCACCAAAAATTATTTTCATCCCATTGAACCAAATTTTACTTACTAAAATCAACCGTGTCTGTTGGATTTTTGAAATTCCACTCACAGAAGCGGTAAAATTAAGTTTTATGTAAATTTACAAATTCTCCTAAGAGGTGGGTAAAAGGCGGTGAAAAGTTCAATAAAATTTTTATATATCTAAAATTATTATAAAATTACTCCAATGAATTACATTGAACTTATATAGGTATTATGTATAAATTTTGACCTAAAATAAATTTAAATAAGATAAATAATTATTTATATAAAAAGTCGGTTTTTAAATAGTATCCCAGTGTTTTCACTATTCATCAAAAATTGAAAGTTTCCAGAAAAAATACTGAAATTTCACCCTAGGCTAATTTCGATATTCCGAATCCAAAAATGAAGTCCATTTTGAAAAATAAAATTTACAAAATTTTAAAAAGTGGTTATTACTATTCATAACAGCTAGTTTTAATAATATTTTACTAGCATATCGTTGTTTAGTGAACCTCGGTATTGCGTACGACGCAAGCTACCAAGGATGGTCGTGATTGCGTGTAAAGCAAGTCAAGATAGTGTTGTGTGTAGTGAATTATTCCTTTGATGATTTATATAAAATAAAAACAAAATATTGCTTATAAAAGTCTCGGGTGTTACATTCTACCCCCCTTAAAATGAATTTTTCCCTCGAAATTCGTCACTTGTGACAAATAGGTGAGGATTACTCTCCCTCATTATATCCTCAAGCTCCCATGTATCTTCTTCTAATTGGTGGTTCCTCCATAAAACTTTCACCAAGCGAGTGGTCTTGTTCCGTAGGACTTTTTCACTACGATCGAGAATCTATATCGGTTGTTCTTCATAAGAAAGATCTTGTTCCAGCAGTACAACTTCTGAGCTGAGTACATGTGAAGGATCAGGTATGTACTTTCTTAGGAGAGATACATGGAACACATCGTGAACTTGAGAGAGATTCGGTGGAAACGCCAATCGGTAAGCTACCTTCCCAACACGATCTAGTATTTCGAAAGGACCGATATACCTAGGGCTCAACTTTCCCTTCTTTCCAAATCTCATTACTCTCTTCCAAGGAGATATTCATAAGAACACTTTATCACACACTTCAAACTCTAAGTATTTTCTTCAGTTGTCGGCATAACTTTTTTGTTGACTCTGAGTTGCTCTTATGTGTTGTTGAATAGATCGGACCTTTTCTGCCATCTCATCAACAAGATCAGGTCCTAATAGCTTTCTTTCCCCAACTTCATCCCAGAAAGTTGGAGTCCTGCATTTCTTTCCATAGAGAGCTTCATAAGGAGCCATCTGAATACTGGAGTGAAAGATATTATTATAAGAAAATTCCACCAAAGGTAGGTGTTGATCCCAACCACCTTTGAAATCCATAGAGCAAGCTCTCAACATATCTTCTAGAGTTTGAATTGTCCTCTCAGACTGACCGTCTGTCTGAGGATGATAAGCAGTGCTAAAACTCAACTCTGTATTCAGAGTATGCTGAAGAATTCTCCAGAACTTTGACGTAAACCTCGGATCCCGATCATATATAATATAAAGTGGAACTCCATGCAATCTTTCCACTTCCTTTACATATATCCTGGCAAGCTGATCCAGAGAGAAATCCTATCTAATAGAAATGAAGTGGGCAGACTTTGTAAGACGATCAACTATGACCCAGATAGCATTATTGCCTTTGGATGTTTTAGGAAGTCCTGTGACAAATTCCATATTGATGTTTTACCATTTTTATTCAGGTATGGGTAATGGTTTTAACATCCCCTTAGACTTCTCTCTCTTAGCTTTGACTTGCTGACAAACCAAGCATCGAGAGACATATTCAGGAACATCTCTTTTCATGCCATCCCACCAGAAGTACTCTTTCAGGTCCCTATACATCTTCGTGCTTCCAGGATGAATAGAGAATGAAGAACTATGAGCCTCATCCAGAAGCTCCTGCTTTAATTCCGAGATGGGAGGAACACAAACCCGATTCCTGAACTTTATTATCCCTTCACAATCAAGGTTGAATTCGGGAACATTTCTCACCTTATTTTGTAACCCTACATCTTCTTTCTGTGCCTCTTTAATGTTAACATGTATAGATGGTTGAACATTCATCTGAGAAAGATACGATTTTTCCCCTTTCATTATAATTCCAAGATCCAACCTTTGTAAATCCATAAATATTGGATCTTTTGTGATCCTCATCATGGATAAACTGGCATGGTCTTGTCAACTTAATGTATCTTCCACCTTGTTTTCTTTCCCAGGGTGGTAATGAATTGAGCAGTCGAAATCCTTAATTAGCTCCACTCATATTTTTTTGGCGCATATTCAGCTCATTTTGTGTGAAATTATACTTTAAAATTTTATGATCAGTATAAATGTCACACCTTTCTCCATAAAGATAATGCCTCCAAATCATTAATGCAAAGATTACCGCAGCTAACTCCAAATCATGAGTTGGGTAATTTTGCTCATGGATTTTCAACTGTCGTGAGGAATAAGCTATCACCATATTATTTTTCATAAGAACACACCCCAATCCCTTCTTGGATGCATCACTGTAGATCACAAACCATTCTCCACTACAAGGCAGTGTCAGCACAGGTGCACTGGATAAGCTTCTTTTCAACTCCTTGAAATTCTCTTCACATTCCTCTGTCCAAACAAACTTAACTCCTTTTCCGAGTCAACTTGGTGAGTGGATTAGATAATCGTGAAAAATCTTTCACAAAACATCAATAATATCCAGCCAAACCAAGAAAACTCCGGATCTCAGTTACTGTTGTTGGTCTCGATCATCTTTCAATAACCTCTGTTTTTGCTGGATCCACAGATATCCCCTCTTTTGAGATTATGTGACCCAAAAATGAAACTTTTTGAAGCCAAAATTCACACTTGGTAAATTTGGCATAAAGATTCCACTTTCTCAGGGTCTTCAATATAATTCTCAAGTGATCTTCATGTTCTTATTTTCTCTTTGAATATAAAAGAATATCATCTATAAAGACTACCACAAACTGATAAATATAGTCTCTAAAGACTCTATTCATCAAATCCATGAAGATAGAAAGGGAATTAGTAAAACCAAATGGCATCACTATAAATTCATAGTGTCCATACCTTGTATGGAAAGCTATATTTGGTATATCCTAACTTTTGACCCTTAATTGATGATACCCTGAATGAAGATCAATCTGGGAAAAGTATTGAGCTCCGTGTAGTTGGTCAAATAAGTCATCAATGCGCGGGAGAGGATATTTTTTCTTGATAGTGATCTTGTTAAGTTCTCGATAATCAATGCAGAGTATCATTGATCCATCTTTATTCTTAACAAACAGAACATGTGCTCCCCAAGGTGACGCACTAGGGTGTATGAACCCCTTATCAAGATTCTCTTGGAGTTTCTTCTTCAATTCCTAAAACTCAATTGGGGCCATTCTATAAGGTGTCTTTGAAATAGGTAAAGCACCCGGTATGAGTTCTATTGAAAACTCAACTTCACGATTTGGTGGAAGACCTGAAAATTCCTCCAAAAAGACATCATCAAACTCTGGTACAATGGGAATATTCTTAATCGTGAGTTTCTCACCAACCATTTGAGATAAATAACCTTCATTTAGTGGAATCAAGACTCATAATATGGAAGAAACTTCCACTGGAAGGTTATGTTCATCTTTGCATCGATAGACGATCAAAGATTGATCTGGAATATGAAATGTGACTTCCCTTCTTTGGAAATTTATATGAACTCCATATAGAGAAATCCAATCCATGCCAATAATAACATCAAATTCCACTATAGGAAGGATCACTGGATTTTCAGGAAGCACTTTCCCACAAACTTCAATCTGAGAATAATTATAAACTTTTGATGTGACTGTTGTGCCATTAGGGGTTGGCACAGCTAACTAAACATCTAATTGTTGAGGTAATATGGTGATACCCTTATAAAATTATTCAGAAATAAAGGAGTGAGTGGATCCAGAATCAAATAAAACATTTTCTACTTTAGAGTGGATGGTAAGTGTACCTTTCACCACTTCGTTATCATACTCTACATTGCTGATAGAAATTGTATGTGACTTTCCTTTGTATTTAGCCTTAAGAGTTTGTTGACGTCGATCATCATCAACAACCCTTGGATTAGGGAATTGATTTGCATAATGCCCCATTTCCTTGCACTTGTAACATTGAAGTGTAGGAGGTGCACTATGTGTAGCCTTTTCATTGTTCGCATCACTAGACATCTTATTCCCATCATTGCGGCATTCAAATGCCCGATGACCTTCCTTTTCACATTTGAAACATTTACTTGTCCCTTTAAGACAACTCCCTCCATGTTTATTCCCACACTTTGAGCATAAGGGAAAACTCATCTTATTTTCAGTGTGCTCTTTAGATTTTCCTTTTAATTCCATTTTCCTCTTCTTATCAAACCCATATGACTGATGGGTTACTCCAATCTCCATCTCAACTTTGAGAGCACATCAAACGATTTCCTCGTAGCTATTGAAGTCCCTTATTGCTAACACCTTTCGAAGATTTGGTTTTAAGCCACTAAATAATCGATCGATCTTACTCTCAGGTTGGATAATAATACCAGAAGCGTACCTTGCAAGTCTTGTAAAATTTTCTTCATAGGTACCAACAGATTCATCATCCTTTTTCTTTAGTTCAAGAAACTCCTTCTCCATATTTGTTCAGAGAAAACTAGGGAAGTACTTATTGAAAAATAAGTTCTTGAACTCGTCTCATTCCATGGACTCAATTTCATCTCTTGGCCTCATATTATTGATAAGATTCCACCATTGATCAGCATCACCTTCCAAACGATACACTGCTAAGATGACTTTATCATGTTTAGAACATTCAAGAACTAAAAATATCTTTTTAGTAGTACTGATCCATTGTTCAGCAACTAATGGATCAGTAGACCCGCTGAATGAAGGTGGACGCTGTCTCATGAAGGATTCAACAGAATGTTGCTCCTTACTTTACTCGTTTGGAAGTCCTGCATGATTCATAGCTTGAGAAAGTTGTGTGAGCATGGCTACAAGATTTTTCATTCCTGATCCCATAACATTTGGTTGCTCAGTGGGACAATCATTGCATTGCCCGCCGCATTCTGCATTAACACGGTTCCTTCGAGATCTAGCCATTGACTAAAACCAAGAAAAATAGTGTGAGAAACACTAATTATAATAGGAAAACCACATAATCAAGAATAAAACTTCGCACTTAAGGTCTTATCATAGGTTATTCATGGCCATTTCTAAAACACTAATATTGTGTTCTATGCCTAGACTTCTCCTTAGGGTTCTTACTAAGACTTTCACATCCTAGTTTCCAAAGGTTGACTATAACTTTCCTATGATACCAACTATAATGAAACATACTTTAAATACATTGTTAATACTTCAAAATTGAAGTACACTTATTACAACATA
This sequence comes from Viscum album, assembly GCA_963277665.1. Classification (NCBI taxonomy): domain Eukaryota; kingdom Viridiplantae; phylum Streptophyta; class Magnoliopsida; order Santalales; family Viscaceae; genus Viscum; species Viscum album. The sequence goes on along the minus strand of OY728150.1, from coordinate 1,283,922,054 downwards.
AAAAATGAAAGGACCGTATAGGTATAGTGTCTTTAGAAACTGGGAAACATAAACAACTGGTTCATAAAGCGTCTACACTATCTCCCATTTATTTCATCATATCTATAGTCCCTTTTGGAATATCTTACTTAATAGCTTTCTTCCTGACCTGGGGAATGAAAACATACAAAAGGGTGAGCTCAAATACTTAGTAAGGGTAAACAGAATAAATATCAATCACATCATATTTACAAGAACATAACATTTTGGAAATCTTACCATGAAAAAGAGATCATAATTTCATAACATGGGATAAATCATGGTAGTGAAATTTAATCACAATAATCATAACTTAAAACATGATGCTTTGTGGCATACACACATAATCATAAAGAATCATTTATTATTAGTCAAGACTCATTTCCAAGACTATCTTTGTGGACAAAGTCTATTTCTGAACCGAGTTCAATCCTCATTTCAGTCCTGTTTCACTGAACCGGTTTAACCTGCTGTTCCAGCCATGTTTATCTCATGAGATATCAAATATTTACCCAATTCATTGAAGGGAGATATATTTCCCACCCATCTCATAATGATACCATTATTATGTGTTCCACAAAATTATAAACCATACATCATAGCCTAACCCATGTAATAAAAATGGGATTCTTAAACATCGTGACATCATAAAAAAATTCCTATAAGATAAAAGAATTCATAAAAATAATTCCATCACAACATAATCAAATCAATGTAACAATAGGGATAGAAACAGAACCCTTTATTATCTTATATGGAAAATAATTTTGATAAAACACTTGAACTCCATTCTTTAAGAAAATATCATTTCTACTTCAAAAACAATTTTCCTTTCTTAACATGTCATTAAAATTCTAAACTAAAAGAAGTTTATTAAAAATAAACTTGAAAACTTATAAAAGAAGATTCTTGGAAATAATTTTTTAAAAATCCATTCATGCCGTATATGTTAAAAAAACATTTTTCTCATACTTTTGTCGGGAAAGTCAAAAAGTACCTCGTACGAAAAACGACAAAAGATTCCATTCATATCTTTTACTAAAAACTCACCGAAGGGTAAAATTGGATTTAAAAAATTGTAGGTGGATGTAAATAATATTACATATCGATGAAACATGGATTTGGATGATAAAATACACCACAGTAAATTCCAAAGTATAAACAATCTTGGATAAAAATGAGATTGTGATATTGCCCTTACCTTAGGTCCGATTTGTTTTGTAAGTGTCCGAACCTCCTGTATAATGATTTAAATAATGTCATTGAATTATTCTAGAATCATAATAATTGTTATTATATCATATATATTCATATTCTTTGCTTATTATTAGTACTATTTCATTGTTACTTGTTATTCAGGTGTTTATTACTTTTTGTTCTTATGCGTGTTTTGTCGAATAAATTCTTAATATTCTTTTTAGGTTATAGATTCTTCATTTCCAGAATGGTATTAGTGTAATATATATCATATTTATTCACTCAATTCAATTATGTAATCATTATTCAATGAAAATCATGTAGAATGAGTCGCATCACATCATGGAGACGGTATTCTGTACGTACGCACGAGCGATGATATCGTTCCCATGATCATGGAATTGTATTGGAGTGTATGTATAATATTTCAGAATAAATATCACTTCAAAATAATCATATATATTTATTATTTACACCATTATACCCATCCAAGTATGGTGGTGGTGTAAAATAGATTACACCACGGCGTGGAGACGGTATTTTGTACTTACGCACGCGCGGGGATTTCGTTTAATAGGATGGATAGATGGTGAAATAGGGCTGTTTCATACATATAATAACATATCAGTATAGAAGTGATAATGATTTTATTAATTCATAATGAAACAACTAAAGAAGAATAAGTGGAAGAAAAAATAAAGTTGAAAGAATCGGTGACGGACATTACCACTTCTTTGAAGTGCTTCTTTGAGACCTCCTTTTAGGGCACTAAAATTGGTATTTGAAGAAGACCAGGACCTCTAGGATGTTTCTAGGGAAGTGGGGAGGAGAAATTGGTAGGGTTTGGAGGAGCTTTAAGGCTCAAAGTGGTGTGAGGAAGAGAGGGAGGAGGTTCCCTTTTATAAGGAAGGAGAGGGGATCCTTTGGAAAAACTAAAAATATTATTTTATTATAAAGCCATATTCGGCATTAAATAGATCCAAATTGATTTATTTCGAAGATAAGGTGGGGATGGGTCGAAATAATCTCATCCAATAGAATTTTGACAAGTTTAGTTTACTATTTTAACCTTATCATTTAGATTTAACTTTAAGTTAGATAATTTTACTTTTACCGTGTCTTTTTGTGTTCTTACACTATAAGGTTAATAAACTTAATATAACAAGCCAAAAGAACCCCAAGTTGTTTATTATTAATATATATAACCTTATCTAAGTCATTTGGCTTAACCTTAAATTTTTAGAAATAAAATAACAATTAATAATATAATATTTGTTTTAAAAACTATTTTATGTCAATTTTGACACTATTTAGTAATTGATTTTTGTGAAAATCATAACAGAATTATTAATTCAAAAAAGGTTAATTAAATAGATACTAACATGTCACATTAACCTATAAAATTATTTTAATTCATAAAAAGTCTCAAATTACATTTATTTGTATATTTATAACATCAATTATGTCAATATTTCATTAATAAGATAATTACTACATCATATTTGTGTCATAAATAAATTAAATTATTTAATGTCTAAAAAATAAAAATAAAATTCCATTTTTTAGGAAATAATTTTATCTTTCTAATTAATATTTATAGGAGAATTTATCTCATGTATAACCCTATATTAAAAATTATTTACTTATTAAAATTTGATTTTTACTATTTTTACCCTTCTTTAAATAAATTAATAATAAATGTCTTAATCTAATACAAGTGGGCCTAAATGGTCATATTTTATTCCTAAGGTTCTTTTGGTCGAATTAAACTTATCCAATAGAATTATGACATGTTTTAGGATAATAATAATATCATTTTTACTCTTAATTAACCTATTTACTTTTAACCGTGGTAAATAAAAGTAAAAAGTTACTATTCACCAAAAAATATTTTCATCTCATTGAACCACATTTTACTTACTGACATCAACCGTGTCTCTTGTATTTTTGAAATTTCACTCACAGAAGTGGTAAAATTATGTTTAATGTAAATTTGCAAATTCTCCTATGAGGTGGGTAAAAGACGGTGAAAAATTCAATAAATTTTTTATATATCTAAAATTATTATAAAATTACTCCAATGAATTACATTGAACTTATATAGGTATTATTTATCAATTTTGACATATAATAAATTTAAATAAAATAAATAATTATTTAAATAAAAATTCTATTTTTAAATAGCAACCCAGTGTTTTCATTATTCATCAAAAATTGAAAGTTTCTAGAAAAATACCAAAATTTCACCCTAGGCTAATTTCGATATTCTGAATCCAAAAAATGAAGTCCATTTTGAAAAATAAAATTTACAAAATTTCAAAAAGTGGTTATTAGTATTCATAATGGCTAGTTTTAATAATATTTTAATAGCGTATCATTGTTTTGTGAAACTCGGTATTGCGTACGACGCAAGCTACCAAGGAAGGTCGCGATTGTGTTTAAAGAAATCCAAGATAGTGTTGTGTGTAGTGAAAGATTCCTTTGATGATTTATATAAAATAAAAACAAAATATTTCTTATAAAATTCTCGGGTGTTACATTCCCTCTGTTATAGGTATTTACATTTTGAAAATTAATTTTTAAATGTAACAGACATATCAATATCACAAAATGTTTTAATTATGGGTTCAAAAGTTAATTTTATGAGTTTCATGAGGGAAATGAAATATTTTATGGTTTTAATTTCTTTTATGGTCCATGTATATTTTTTATTACAATGGTAAAGACTGATATCTCTCTAATTTATTGGTTAATGATTATGTTATTCACAAAGTTATGTTTGAATTAACCAAGTAGGTTATACCATTTATAATGGTTCTTGTAAGGGTTATTTATTTGGATGTCCCAATTAGCCTAAATGAATTTTATATAATTTAGAATGACATTTGAAGTAAACATTTTTTATTTTATATAGATATATAATGATCTTTTTAAGGAATGATTATACCCTATAAGTGTAAGATGTGTGTTTTTAAGAAACTTTTTTTCATGTGGTATCAAATTTTTTAGAAAACCTCATAATTTTAATTTTTCCTATATGTTTTATTATAAATTTCTTATTGAAAAACTTTTGGTAGAAAATATGTATTTATGTATAAGTAGATGATTATTTGATCTCAAATTTTATTATATTATAGAGAAATTATCTTATATGATCTCAGGGTTTTGAAATGGACTACCAAGTTTCTTTTCTTCATGGCACATGTCCCTTATTGATATTTTTTTTGATCATCCCAAAATTTCAAATAACTTTAATAGTGTTTAATGATTATTAAGAACATTAGTGAAGACAATTTTAAAATCATGATGATTTTTCAGGGAAATAAATTGTGATTCATTTTAAATATATTATGTTATAAAAAATGGATAGTTAGTAGAATTGATCACTTTGTAATGAATTAGTTTGTTATGTAATATTTATGACCTAATTCAGAAAAACTAAAAACCTAAAAAGGCTATTGAAAATGAAATTAAATGAAAATTTGTTTAAAAATTAAATTATGGGTTGAATAAATATTAGTTCTTTATATATTATCCCATAAAATGCTCAACATGAGGCAAAGATGATGGTTATAACTACTCAAAGACTATTATTGATCGATATAGAATGACCTTAGGATGGAAAACATGATTCTTTATTTATTAATTTGGATATACCATTGAGTTCTAACAATGGTTTGGTTTAAGAAGGATCTTATATTATGAGATTTATTAAAGTTGGATATGGAAAGAATTACACAAGAGGAAACATCATTTCTTTTTTTTTCAAGAAATTTCTAAAACATATTTATTAGAAAAGATAGAGAAATAAAAAAAGACTATAAAAATTTAAAAAGGAACATTAATTCATAGAATAATATGAAATTATCAAAACTCAAATATAACAATGAAGCGTTTTTTTGAAGAGGTTATGTGTTCCATATATACTAGAGATGAAGTAAGAGCTACTAGATAAATCACATATCTCAAATTTCTCTATACACCTTCATAAAAAAAAATGTATAAGGATAAAAGAATAAATTTCTTTAGTGATGGTATGATGTTTGAAATTGTAGACTATGTGTCAAGATGATTGGTGTTTGTATTGATAAAGGATAAATTAAAACATCTTAAGGGATTCATGAAACCTCTTCTCATACAAATATGGAAGTGTGGAAATATTAAAATGGATTTTTTCACAATAATCCTAGAAAATCATAATAATAATAATGATATATTGGTCATTATTAATTTATTTACAATTTATTTATATTTTAAATAAGTAATGTAAGATATATGTAGTGACCTCGATCCCAGTAACCCAGAGATAGTTTCTATTTTTGGAATTGGTATAAAATTCATGGAATCACATCCCAAAATACCAAATAGTTTATTAGTATTGTTAAGCTAAATACACACATGAAATTTAAATTATATATTAAAAATAAAATAACCAAATAATTTTACTTGAGAACTTCATAATACCCCTTATCATATCCCTAAACATCAATCAAATAATTCATGCTAGTATATTAAGGAAAATAAACCATAATAAAGGGGTAAGATATGATGCTTAGAAATGGTATGAGTATAGTGGAAGCTATGAATAAATAAGAAATTATGAATATTGGATGGTAAATAACTGAAATACATTCCATTTTATCATTACCTTGAGCATAATATGGTAGGAAAAATTGATGATCAAATAATTCCATATTAATAATCCCATTAGCTAGAAACTTATCCACCAATATCATAACAAATCATATAATCATATAGAATATAAATTAATGAATTCATAATGATGTAATTCATAATTTCAAACATATTAAACATACCATCAAGGCCTCATGACATGACTTCTTACTATCAAGACATCATACAAAGACATCTTTCATAAATTGGCAATGCCTTATCCAAATACCCTAGCTAATTGGTCTCATGATACCTACTAATGCATCGATGACATATGTAATTCGGATCCCCAAAAGAAAATTAATAATTCCAATGAATTAATAATATGAAATTGGTGAATGAAAATCAACATAAGAACTTGTATTTAATGACTAACATAAGAAATGTTAATACATACCCAAATCAATAAATATAATCATTATCCATCTAGAGTAATATGCTAAGTGGTAATAAAATTGTACATCCTCAGTGAAAATGATCATAAACCATGTAAATAATAAATAAGGATGATATCAATATGGTATATCCATAGTGTATCATAAATAAAATAATTGTTTGATTTCATTGAAGAATATAAATACCATAAGAATGTCATTTAATTTGTTTTGAGGTAAATAATATTTTTACATTAAAAATCACTTTTCTAATACTAAAAGTTCACAAAAATTTTGGAAAATAATTTTAATTGAAAATTAAAATTTAAAACATTTAAAATAATCTTTAAAAAATTGAGTGGTTTGGAAAGAAGAAAATTATATTCTTTCCATACACATTAAAATAAATATTTGTTTCACATTTTCAATAAATTCCAAATATTTATTGTTTTGAAAACGGAATGAAGATTCAATTTTTTTTCTGTAAAAAGTTAAACAAGGAAACAAATTCCTTTAATTAATAATTTGGATAATGTTAAAACTATTTATGATAACATTTTGAGAAAACATAGTTTTTGAAGAAAAAATATTTTTGATCGAAGAGAGAAATGAAGTTAGATTTTCTTAAAAATATTTTCGGAATAATTTAAAGTATGAAAGAGTGAAAATATTGTAATATTACATGAAAAAATCCTGAATATAAATTCTATAAAAATATATATTTATATTGAGATATAAATATCAAATAACCCCCCCTAAGGGAGATGTAAACATAAGCAATCCCAAATAATGGCGAGATTATGAAATGAACCCTTACAACTTTGGTAAATTTTTAATCATAATACCAATGAAAAAAATAAAATATAATGAAACATTAAATAACATTTAGATACATTAATTCATTAAATAACTTAAAAAATTGGATGTATATACACCACATAAAGGAATACTTTTTGAATATGGTGTATGTATGATGGATGTAAAAGCGAGACAAGAACCCCTCACCTAATGTTAGAATTCATTTATATGTGTCTAAACCTCATGTATAATAAATATAAGTTTATTATAAATCTATTATGAAACCATAATAATATATTTAATACCATATATTAATAACTTATCGTTTTTACCACCTATTTATTAGTAATTCCTTGTTAAAATCCTTATTTTGTGTGATAATTACATCATTGCTCATGTTTACTTTACCTCACTAATTTTGGTCATTTTAATTTAATTGATGTTAAATAATATCTATAATTTTAACCATTATATAAATATCATATATATTCATTATATATTTATTTATTGTAATCTTCAAAAGTTAGAGATAGAAAATGGATTACACTTTTCATGGAGGCAGTGGGCCATACACACACGTGAACAATGTTTCCATTTTTCCTGAAAGTTGGAAAGAAAGGAAAATATATGTTAATTAAACATTAAATAATAAATTTTATTTTATATAAATTATTTATATTAAAAATATACATCCTTATTACCATCAATTTAAAAATAAAATGAAAAACATTTCACATCGCTACATTGTGGCGGTAATGTAAACATACACACAAGCAATGCTATTGTTTTCCAATGGCCTGGAAGATAAGAATTTATATGTGATATTATATATCTATAAGAATTTATAGATCATGTATATAACATATATTAATTAAATTTTATTCTTAATACCTTCCATGTAAAGCGTGTTTGAAAAATGAATCATACCACTTCACAAGGTGGTAGTCCATCGTACTCATGAGAGACGTTATCATATCCCTCACAGAATGGAATGAAAGAATATATATGTGATATTATAATTATATAAGTATAATAAAATTATAAATAAAATATAAATATCTTAAATCCCTAATTACATGCATCTTTAAAATGTTTTGATGAAAAAAACTACAATAGTTCGTGAGGCGATAATCCTCTACACACACTAACAATAATTTCATTTTCCATTTGATGAAAGTGAAAATTAATATATATTATGAAATTAACATAATAAATTATAATTATATACTATATACAGTTTTTATTATTTTGGAATAGATTTAAAATATATTAAGGATTTAGATGATGTAAAATGACAACACATAGTTGAACAATTTACCTCTTCTTTGAGAAACCTCTTTAGGTTTAAACTAAATCCTTAAAAGATTATATTTATGATGTAAAAAAATCAATATGTACTATTTTTATGCATTTATGGAATATAATTGTTCATATATTGGTCAATAAAAATGGTTTTTAAGTGTGAAGTGGAGAGAAGAGGTGGTGGTCTTTTAAAAGTGAGGTGAGTGGCACACTTGTAATTTTGGAAAAGCAAAAGGTTTACCAATGTTTTTTCACTTTCCACAAGGGTACAAAATTGGACAATATAGATACTAATAGGAAATCAGGTATACATTAATCCATAAGGTGGTTTTTTTGGAAAATTTTGTAGTTCATTTTAACAACTATCATTTTTAGTTTAACACCAAGTAAACCGATTTTTACCATAATAGTGGTAATCAATTTTTACTATTTTCATTATTAATTATGGTCAAAAATTAATTTTACATTATTATATAATATAAATTATTGTGATAAAAAATATGGAATATATTTTCAAAAATTTAATTCAAATATGTTGAAGAATTCAATTTAAAATTAAACCCACATATGCGATGAAAAATTGGGGTTTCCAAAGGAAAACAGTCAAAAGTTTAAAAAGTTTTTATATGAAAATTGAAAATGAAATGTACTAAAATAACCTAAATTTTATTAAAAGATATATAATATAACTAATATTAATATTTAAATAATATTAAAATAAAATTTACCCTGTTAATTATTTGAATGAAAGACAATTTATTAATAAAAAATATTATTTTTCACTATTCACTGAAAATTTTAACTTTTTATAAATTTATCAAAAATTAACCCCAGTATAACTTTGACAGATAGATTTCAAAAATAATTTTTATAAAAATGGAGAAAATTTATTTTAAAATTAGTTTTCATAGTGTGACTAAATATCCTTTATAAAAAAACACTTTTTTTAAAAAAACTTTTCTTTTCTTTCAAAATATTTTTATTTTATTTCTAATAAATAGATAAACATTGAATTTATATTATTCATGTAAAAAAAATATAATTTTCATAATTTTGTTAGTATTATTCAAACATGATAACTTAATGGTTAGGTTATAATGGCATGTTTAAATAATGATATTTTAATAGAGTGTCATGTTTCTTTTAAACCCAATGTTGTCTGCATCGTAAGCTATTGAAGAAATTGAATTTATTTAAAAATAAATATATTTTAAAGTCTCAAGGAGTGAAATTATCTTCTAAGCTTGGTTTTTTGTATCGTATATTCTATTAAAAATAGTTTTCATCTTTTAAAATCTCAGGGTATTATAATTTAACCATTATGTTCCTTTCTCAGCTCTATATTAATGAATTTTCAAAAATTCACAATGTTCCTCTATCAATTGTATTTCATTGTGACCCTCAGGTTACATATAATATTTTTTGGTGATTATTTAAGAGGTTATAAATATTTATATAGATTCAATAACTACCTATCATCACTAAATAAATGGGTAGTAGAAATAGTCTATTTAGAAACTAAAAGACGTGTTACGATCTCACTCACTTGACATTCAAGGTATATGGGATCAAAATATATGTCATGTAGAATTTAAATAAAAACAATAACTTTCATTCAATAATATAAATCAAAACATATTAATAATTCTATAAGTACAAATTTTTTACACCAACATATTAATAAGAATTTAGAGAAAGGAAGCTAGTAGGCTCAGAACTTGTTGAAGAGAAAACTATGAAATTGTTGGCTATTTTGAATCATACCAATTAATCTCAAAGATAAAAAAGTGATATTGATAATAAAATGAATAAAAATACATTTCAATTAGGTTATCATTTATTATTAATGGATTCTACATTAACAGGAGTTAAATTAAAAAGGGTAAGTTAAAACCAAGTTATATTGGTAATATTGAACTTCTAAAGATAATTGGAGTTGTGACCTAGCAATAGACTATGATACCTAACCTTTCTAAGGTGAAAGATGTATTACATGTTTATTTATTAAGTAAAAACATTTCGAAACCAATTATTGTGCTCACATATTATGTAAAATATATGGAACTTCACTTATCTTATAATTTACATCCTTTCCATAAAATTGAAACTAGAGAGTAAGTGTAGCGGAATTAAGAAACTCGGTTGCTGAATGTTCTCTAGAGATCTTAAAAACAAGAGGAGAAAACATGAGAGTGAAGAAGATATTCATAATGATTACCCATTTTTTCTATTGATTTATTTATATCATAATTTTTAGGGTAAATTAATAGGTTTAGACTATAATACTTGATATTCTAATATAGTACCAGGAAATCTCAGTCAGAGGAAGACCTCTGACCATTTATTAAAATAAAGGAAAAGAGTAGCAAAAGAGTACAACACACCTGGAGGACAACAACATATCAGAAAACATCATACCCGTCACCATACTGATGATAAGCTACTTCATCCGTAGAGGCTGATTCCCACTCTGAGCTTTCATAATGCTTCAGAATCTTGGAATACTTCTTTCTTAAATTCAACTTTTCCAGTGAAATAAGCTCCTTAGAGGATAGCATTCCGTTTTTCAAACCAGAGGCAGCCCTGGAACAATTTTCCCTCTTGGAGGATGATCTGGTAGACATCGGATTCGTCGGGTAAGAATAATAGAAATTGATTATTATTATATTTAAAATTAAAACTTATAATTTTTGATATGTTATTTTATAAATTTATATCCTTTTATGTTCATAATTTTGAATTCATCATAGAGATAATTTTTGGGATTTTTCAGAAATCGTTGATTTTTGGGTGAATAGGGAAAAATAATAATTTTTTAAATAATGTCACTTTTATGAAATTTTCATGATATAATAAGGATTTAAAAGTTTAAAAAAAATTATAATTTTTTTTATTTAATATGTTTTATAATTCAATTAAAAAATTGATATTGAACTTAAAAATTTAAGTTTGATATTTTGAAAATCTAAGTAATGTTTTTATTCAAATAAAAACTATTTTTGGTTCATTTCATTTAATTAAAAAATTACAATGTATAATTTAGTTTTGGTTTGGTTTTAAAGTAAATTAATTCTCCTTTAATTTAACATAATCCAATTAATTCCATGAGAATCAATTTTATACATTTTTTAGTGTAGAATCATTTTTATTCTATAAAACAAAATTTTTCTAAAAATACTTTTTCATTGCATTTTGTGAACTTATATTTATAGAAATTTGTTACCACTTATTGAAATTGAATCTTAAAAAATGGATTATATTTTTAATATTATTATGTTATTATTTAGTAATGATTTCATTTTCATTTTTTTTCATAACAAATAGTAACCATCGTAAAAAAATATCACTATGGCAAGGGATGAAAAGGGTCAATAAGGGGGTTGAGCTAAAAGATAAGGCCTATATTAAAAATAAATTCTAGATTAAAATTTATTGGTCAATTTAATTTCAATATAGAACATTTAATATTTGAAACCATTACAATTTTGATCAACTTTACCTAATATAATGTCATATTTTATATAATAACATTTCAAGTATTTACATGTTTTCAATCCACCTCACTTATGAAAGGGAGCCTTGTCTCCATTATTATTGACAGTTATTAAGTACCTTAGCTCTACAAAAAATATACACACATCCCTATAATACAATATTTTTATTGACATAGATTCTTTCTTATAATAAAAAGACCAATTCTATAGGTATTAATGTGTAATCGAAAAGAAGTTTTCCAAAGAAGTGGTATATGTTATCATAGAGATTTTTCAAGTTCCTTTCTTCTTAAACCTTATCCAAAAAATCTATAACAAAATTAAAATAATTATATTAATAGATTTTATATAATGATATTTCTTTATGTTTATATTACAACCATTTTATATCTCATTCCCATCCTATGGAAAATGAAAAAATTGTTAGTGCGTATATATAGACTACCATCTCCATATAATTATGTAATTAATTTTTCCTCACCAAATAACATTTTTTGTCATATAGATTGAATTAAGGAATATAAATGATAATTATGAAATTATTATTATTATTATTTAAATATTGAGGTACCTTTTTACCCTTCCATACATTAGAAAATGATAACAACGCTCATGCGTACGTGATGACTGCCACCTCCATTAAGCGATGTGATTAATTTTTAATTTTTAACATACATTAATAGCCATAAGGATGAATTTAATGAATAAATATGACATTTATGTTATTATTATGATTATAAAATACAAATAATTTATCAAATTTATTTCCTTTTCATCCATTTGAAAAATGAAAATGGAACTCATGCGTATGTATGGACTACCATCTTCATGAAATGATGCATTTAATTTTTCATGACTGATTTGAATGGATAATTATAAAAGTATATTGAATTTATAAAAATTATAATTATAATTTTTTTATGATTTTGGATATTATTAAACCATGACCAAGGTGTAAGGATCTGGACTATCAAACCAAATCATGTATGGAAACCAAAATTGTTAACACACAAATATTAATTATAAAAACGAATTATTAATAAATGGGCAAGTAGAAATTATAAATGTATAGTATACTGTAATAGAAATAAAAATATGGTTATAATATAGATTTATAATATGTTTTAATTTTTTATAAAGGATATTAGATAATTACAAACCAAGAATATGTTTAAGGTGAGGATTTATTTCACAAACTCATTCCTTTTTGTGATTGTTTATGTTTAAGTTTCCATTAGGATAATTATATGATATTTATGTACTGAAAAAAATATTTTATTTTACTATGTATATTTATAGGGGTTTTATGTATTCATTCCATTTTACATAGTATAACAGTCAAAACCACATAAATAAAGTTTATAAGATAGTCCAAAATTATTTCTCCTTTTAGGTCAGGAATTCTATTCCTCTATATCCATGTTCTTAAATTTTTTTATGAGAGATATTATATACTTTTAAATTATAAATAAAGTTATTTTTATATTATATTTTAGATTTGTCACAAATGTTATAGTGGAATCTCATTTTTATTTTCTATAAAAGTCATCTTGAGCTTTTTACAATGTCAGAAAAAAAATTTTTATTAATATTTAGCACATAATTGAATTTTACTACTGTTATAGACATTATACATTATCAATATTCCTCTAAAAACTTCCATAGTTTTTCATTAAAAATAATATTCCCATTATTCGAGGATTTTTTATTTTTAAAAATTTTCTTAAAGAAAATGATATTCTTATTGTTTCTAAAGAGTCTTTATAATATTTTTATAAAGATATTTTTCATATATGTAAACATTTTTTAAAATATATTATGCTTCACTGGGAAACTTTTATAGACCCGTGTTTTCCTCCTATGATTTTTGATATTTCAACATATATTTATAGTGATAGGGGATGAGACAATTTGTGATTCTAAGGCTTGGCGTGCCCTGAATTAATTTTATAAAAATATTAAATATATTTTATATTATAGAAATGAATTTTATTATAAAAAATTGGATGTATCTTTAATATAATCTCGAATCAGAAATCTAAGACCATGGGTGGGGTCCAAAATGTCGTGTTTACCCTAGGTGCGACCTAAAATAGGTCTGTGCGGGGTGTTTGGACACCTCGCTCATTAGCGGTATGGTAAATGGATTAATTAATTAGTTAATTAATTCCTTCATTCATTTTATCATAAATAAAAATTATATAAGAATACATCTATATAGATATTCCCATGATTATCCTTCTAACCCTCTGATCTACCGAGTGCTTATCAATTTTCCCACTATTGGAAAATAACAACCAACGACAATGAAACATCAGATCATAGCAGATTAGGATGCATTGAATGCAAAAAATTCCTCTTATGATTGGTGGGTTCATTCATTGATGAATAATGATCCAAACTCTATGTAGGAACCATCAATTAGAAGTTTAAACCCTTTTTGATTAAATTCATTGAGGAGATCAATCCATTTATTGAATTTGTGCCAATTTCCGCCAATTACTTATGCTCGTGTACTAAAATGTAATTTTTATTCATTTTTCTCACCAATATTAATCCTATTATTGATCATTGGAAAATAATTATTGGCTAAAGATGTTTAAACCTTTGGTTTTTAATTTTATCCCTCAATTTATTTTCACCTCAATTTCATTGCGTTCTTCACCGATCAGACCCCGTGAATTGGTTTAATGTTGTTGGATGGTACTGCTCCAAATATGACCCCTGATACCATGATTAAATGACAAGATTGGGACATATCAAAAAATTCAGTATTGATATGGAATGGTTGTATGTTTTGGATGATTGATAGAAAAATATTTGGAGGTGGAAGGACCCAAAAAGTGCGTGTTGAGTGATGAACCCATTAGGATCAATAAAACTAATTTTTCGGCCACTAGATTGATTAAAATGATAGATCCAACATATATTTTAGAAATATTTTGAAAAAAGGCCAAATTGGAGGAAAAAAAAAATTGATTTGGCATATGGGAAGTGGATCTGAGTATGTTTGAAAAACTAGAATACACATCATGTATTACGAAGAACACAAAACACGTATCCCCCTGACTTTGGTAGCTTGGTTTTTAGATGATTATAAAGCAGTAATGGCGTGTATCCCTTCTACATAACATGTACCTCATCCCAAGATGGATAGACCATGTGGTGGATCACATATTTTTCACCCACATTGGAGTACAAATCTAGGCACACACCCATGTACTGAAGTACACCGATAAAGGGTCAAGAACACAAACACAACTAGAAGGACATGGCCCAGTCCTAGATAGTTTGGACACACTGTCTAGTCCACATTCATGGAATGTACTACTACATGGATTAGGATTTGTGTGCTGGCTATGGACATATCCAGGTGAGGGACTGGGTCCACTCGCCATGTGGGTCCCTCACACTCCATCTACTACTTGGTTCCTTCTGAGGAGACTAAAATCATTTATATATCCTTCATTGGGATTGGGATTTTGGTCCATGAGTAGACTATCCTGGTTTGTTTTCATCTAAAATGCTATTGTGACATCCACTATGGATTTTGAGATATGAGGTGAAATGTTCGAATCACAATTCATGGGTAAGTGATTCTCAATAAAGATAGTGATCACATAGGATCACTAGTGATTTCCCATCTAGAACCCTCATGTTGAGCTAGGATTGGGTCCTCAGTGTCTGGAGTGGAGCCCTCCTATCAACACAGGGCATGAATACTCTATAGACATCCCAAGTGGAACCCTCTAGTTGAGCTAGGAATGGGTCCTCAATGGATTCCAGAGTGTAACCCTCTAGTTGAGCTGGGCATGGGTCCTTAATGACTTCTAGAGTGGAACCATCTAGTCGGGAATTCCCTGAGTCCTCTACTACCAGAGTGGAACCCTCATGCTAGATAGGGCATGGGTCCTTCATCAACTATCAGGGTAGAACCCTCTTGTTGTACTAGGGAATTTGTCCTTTATATATAGACAATGACCCCTCAAATTTTCATCACAGTGAAATGGTGTGGCTTGACATGGATGGTTACTTCTGAGTAGACGTGTGAGATGCTAGGCATCATTGATGGATTTTGGAGATGATTGTGAAACTTCTTCCTCGGCTGAGCTATGAGATAGAGACCCCCTTACTCTCTCATTCTAGATTCTTTTGACTGAGCATATATATACTTTTTTATCCACAACTTTGGACTCAGTTACTCTCTTTCCATGATATGCAAAGACACATGGGGTATGCCACACACTTTACATTTCTAGATTTTCATTTTTGAATGAGTATACCATTTTACTATATATGAAAAATACATGATATTTAGTTTGTATAAACACCATGTTGAACCCCTTGTGTTTGAATGAGGTTACTTTCCCTCTTGGTTTGAGTTGATCTGTTCTCTTTAACTACTTTCAATATCCATCAATCTATCTAAAATATTTCTATTCCTATTGTATCACTCACTGCACACCCTTCACCTTTTGGGGAGTCCTACTAGGTATGTATATACTCACCCATATATAGGATTTTCCTACATGTCTCATGTCTTATGAAGATAACATATAGGTCAGCGGTGATGTTAGAGGAACTAAGGGATACTTGGTATTTTGGACCATGTGTGGTGGAGGAAACTTGGAGATCTGGAGTTGGCCTCTCTTAGTAGTTTGCTTTTCCATTTTTTTATGTTGGGACCTATTTATAGTAGGGTTTATATTTTCATCTTTACTTTTCAGTTTACATAACCATACTATTGTACTATCTGTAGTTTTTTCATGTACGATTATTCCCTTATCAATCTGATTCTTTTAATTTTACTCTCTATACACTTTCTTCATAAATATGGTTTTTGTTTCCATATAGTTACTTAGAAAAAGGCCTCCCCATGTTATTTATGTCGTCGACTCTAGTCACTATCCTCTAGCCTATGGAGGTGGGCTTGGGTTTTTGAAACTCAAGCCCCGTATTGGGTCGAGTCAAGACAAATTATTATAAAATATAGATCAATCCTTGGGATGGTGTTTGGAATAGTCCCCTTATGTGAATTTTGTTGGTATTGGGGAAATAATTTCAAAGTTTCTTGAGTGCATATCTCAGGATAGATAATCCAATGATGGTGTGGGCGAATGATATATCCATTCACCAGGACATTGCCTACCATATTTTTGACTCAGAATATCGTGACACTGGTTGCATGATAAATAGTACATTCATCATATAAGATTGAGTATTATAAATTAATTCTTGAGTCATATCCCCATTTTTATTATATACATATCCACATCTAACAGAGGTATATCATGAATAAAATTTCAAGATGCCTCTACAATGGTAGTTATCCAAGATACCAGTTTTGGATCATGAAGAAGACAAGATGAGTGATGAGGCATCAGTTCAGGGTCCATCCAATGAGATTCTTCATATAAGTGGGAATCTAACAAGGCCTACACCTATTGAGAAGAATATTTTTGTAGTATAGTAGGATTAGGATGCACTCGGGTTTAACATGATCTGGGAGTTTTAGTGCCAGAGGCCACTAAGGTTCTATGGAAAGCCAGATCCTCAGGCATCAGAGGATTAGCTAGAGTTTGTGGTATATAACATTGGGATTATTGAGACCCCAATACATCATGTGGATTCACTAGTATCTATCATTTACAATGGATAAGATGGGTATTAGAGGAGTATTTTTACTCAAATAAAGGATGAGTCGACACTCTTATTGCCGAAATCCTGCAGTTGTTCTGTGAGGAGTAGTACCCCTACTTTTTATGTTCTTTTCAGATTCAAGATCTTCTAGAGCTGAGGCAGGTAGGGATGATGGTGTCTAAGTATTTAGTGAGGTTCTCAGATATTTCTTAGTAATCCCTTGACATGATCTGTGATGGATACTTATGAGTAGGGAAGTTTGAGCAGAAAATCCTTAGAGAGATCTATACCAGCATTGTGCCCTTGTGTATTACCACATATGGGAGTGTGTTGGAGGGGAAACTAGTGAAATAAATATTTATATAAGAGGTATTATAGGTAGAAGAATATGAAATTGGGACACATAGTGAAGAGTCATCTGCAGTAGCTAGTAGGTGCCATTCAACAGGATCTCAGTAAAGGAGATCCTTTTGTGATGAGACTGAATTGTGTGGTCGTGTAGTATATGGACAACATATAGTGAAAGGGAACCCAAAATATTTCCTACAACTTTATTTTTATGTGTGGGGTCACATATCATGAGAATTTTTAACCATACGTGCTAAGAATCATAGATAGTTAGATAAGGGACCACCATGGAAGATGCAGAACCATGATCATGGATCTCTTAGGAAAGGGATGGGTGGTACCTAGGGTAGTGGAGCTGGTATAGGGGTGGGAGGAGCTATGGTTTGTGAAATAGACTATCATATACTTCTACCACCAATACCAAGTGGCATATTTAAGGCTCAGATAGATGGAAGTTGGGGCTACAGAAACATACAGGATTCGAAGGCTTATAACCCCACAACACATGAGATTATTAGAGGTACAATATGTGTTTATTATAATCTAGATTCAGTAGTATTAGAAATAGGTTCTAGTAATTCCTTCATCAGTATACTCCTTATGTGATACCTAGATCTCCCAATTGAGTAAACAACCTATCTAGTTCATCTTGAGGTTCCTACAGGGAATGATTCTTCTACATCCTTTTTCTCTTGTCAGTGAAAGCTATATCTTGGTGGAAAGTGGTTGACATGGTACCTTTAGGTCATCATGATGGAAACCTATTATATAATCTTGTTTATATAATGGATTTCCATGGTCTGATCCTAGATTTACCGTTACTATTGAAAATTCTTATGCCAATGCATTGAAGGGATGAGATTCTCCTTTTATGGTGAGAGAGATCTCATGTCAATGATAGAGGGTTTTTTGAGAAGGAGGCTGTGTCCCATCACTCGTTGGTTGATGAGTATAGCCATTGGTGTAGAAGTATCTTCAGGAATCTTTATTCATTCAGTTATAGAGGATTTCATGTCCATATTCCAAGAAGATATTCCACGACTACCAACGAGGTAGGAGATAGAGTTTTGCATTGACTTTCATCTCAAGACTGCACTGATATATTATGTTTCATATTGGATGGACCGTACCAAGCTTTGTGATATGTGGTTTCAGTTGAAGGACCTTAGAGGGAAGGGTTTATTAGGACTAGTGTGTCCCCTAGGCATCTCCAATGTTTTTCATGAAAAATGTGGATGGGGGATTGAATATTTTCATGGATTAACATCAACAAGATGAGGCCATAATAAAGAAAAATTACCCCTTTTTAAGGATTGATGACCTATTTGACTAGTTTTGAAGCATGAGACGGTTCTCAAAGGTCAATATAATGTCTGGTTATAACAATTTGTGGTTTCATGACACTGATATTCCAATAATTTCATTCTAATGTTTCTACAGACACTATGAGTTCCTAGTGATTCCCTTTGTTGTGAAAAATTCCCCCACCATGTTTATGGATTTGATGAACCATGTATTCTAGCCATACTTGGACTGGTTAGTGACCATATTCATTAAAGGTATACTCATCCACTCTACATTAGAGGAGGAGTATGTAGAGCACTCGAAGAAGGTTCCAGATTTTCTTTGAGAGCACTATATTAAGGAAAATTGGATAAAGTGATAGTTTTGGATTCATGAGGTTCACTTTATAGGGAATTTCATTTCTAAGGAATGTTTAGATATGGATCTAATTAATATATATGCAATGATTCCTTGGGAACAACCAAATATTTTGTCAAAGGTGTTGAGATTTCTGGTTTTGTGGGGGTGCTGTAAGATGTTTTTGGAAGGCTTATTCAGAATTGAAACCCCTTTGACTTTCCTAACATAAAAAGGGATCCTATTTAACTAGTTTGATAAGTGATAGAATAATATCAAGGATTTGATGCTAAGTAACACGAGTGATCCTCAGTTGAGACAACCATAGGAGGTCATGGAGTACATATTGTATTTTGACATCTCAGAAGATTAGCTCAGCTGTATGTTGATGTAGTTATATGTAGTTACTGCATACAGTTCAAGGCATTTGAGACCCCATGAGAAGACCTACATGAATCAAAACCTAGAACTGGAAGTAGTAGTATTCTCATTGATTATGTAAAGGAACTACCTTCTAGGGGAGCACATTATAGTTTACTTGGACCAATAGAGTTGTAGTTACATCTTCACACAGATAGAATCGTACTTGAGACAGTAGCACTGGTTGGAGTTATTTCAGGACAATGACTTTGAAATAGTCTATACTATGTGGAATAAAAATTTATTAGAGGATTCCCTTAGTATTATGTATAACACTCAATTGGTGTAAGAGGATTTAGAGTAGTAGGACTCTCTATAGTTGTCCCTGGTGGACCAGAAGGATACAACTTTTCAACTTTTGATGGTGATAAATCCTCCTCTTCTAGAGCATGTAATAGAGTCTCATATGGGTGAAATAAACATTGAGGTCTTATGTGACAAGATATAAACAAGTGACTCATAATATGGATATTATGAAGAAGGGAATAACATCATCATTTTTAAGGGACCGATGGCAGTTCCAGTCATGATCTGTAAGGAGGTGATACGAGAGTTCCACACATCCCCCTAGTTTTAAATCCTGATTTAGGGAATATGAATGGAGACCTTCAATAATAGTTTTGGTGGTCCCACATAAGACAAATTGTATCGGAGATCATCTGTTAATGCCTCACATGTCGGCAGGTAAAGTTAGAGCCCCAGGTTTTAACCGGTTTATTGCAGCCCCTTGAGATCATGAAATGGAAGTGGGATGGAATATCCATGGACCTTATGATATGGATCACATGCATAGAGAAGGGAAATTATTCCATATGAGTGATAATTGAATGAATCTTGATGTTGTAACACTTCCATGCTATCAATGAGTTTTGTTCAGTGGAGTGTTTGGTGTAGTTCTACATACAAGAGATCATCCACCTTTAGGAGGTTACCTCAATGGTTGTCTATAATTGTGATGTGTGGTTTTTTTCATGATTGTGGAGAGTCCTACAAGAGAAATTTGGGTCCCAAATGAAGATGAGTATAAACTTTCACCACTAGACCAATGGACTGACCATGTGTTGTAGGAAATGTAGGGTGCTTGCAAATATGAATTAGAGACCAGAGTTGGAAGGATCAGTTTCTATTAGTATGGTTTATGTACAATAGAAAATATCATTCTACCGTTGGCAAGAAACCTTTTGAGGCCCTATATAAGTAAACCTACAGGTCACCCTTATTATTTTCAATGATTGGTGAGACATATCTTGTGGGCCTTGAGATGGGGCAGGTGATGATAGATAAGGTCTCAATCATCTATAAGAAGATGAGGATGGCCCATATCAGGCATAGATCTCACACAGATCACTATCATAGGTACTTGGAGTTCATGCATGGACACCATATATTCCCAGGAGTCTCCCAATGATGAATATTGTAGAGGGTTTTATAGGGAATAAATCTATCTATGAGGTTCATCAAGACATGTGAGATCCTATAGATGGTTGGTGTGGTTATGGACCACCTCTCCCTACCCCCACAACTAGAGCGGGTGCATAGCATCTTCCACATGTCACAATTGTGAAGATATGTGAATGAGACCATGAATGTCATTGATTGGGTCGATTTGGACATCGTGGTTGGATCAAACTTTATAGAGAACCTAGTGGAAATCAAGGATAAACTAGAGAATATCCTACATGGATGGAACATCCCCTTGGTTTCATGTGGTTGTAGAATTGGAATGTGTTGGAGATCTCCTGGGAGCGGGAGAATGATGTGTAGGCTCAATATCCTGAGATGTTTGTTTAGTATTTGTTTTTAGGGATGAAAATGTTGAAGGATAGAATGATATATAGATTATTTGTTTTCCTTGTAAGACATTGAAATAATTCTATATATATTTTCAGGTATTGGCACTGAGATGGTATGCGATTCCATGGTCCAGTGTGATCAGAATTAATTTAATAAATATATTAAATATATTTTATATTATGCATGCACATTTTCTAAAAAACTAGTAAAAATATTAAATCGAATCTCAAATAATTAATATGATACCAAAGTTGAGTCTAGAATGTGGTGTTTACCATAGGAGTGACCTGAAATAGGTCAGTTTGGGGCATTCATACACCTCACTCACTTGTGGTATTTTCAGTGGATTAATTAATTAATGAATTCATTCATTCATTTTAACCTGAATAGAAATTATATAAGAATACATACTTGGTGATATTCGCAAGGTTAGCCTCACAATCATGGGATATTTTGAGAGATTATCCTCTCTCCATATATTGGAAAATAATAATTGATGATGATGAAACACCATATTAGAGCAGATGAGGATGTTGTGAATGCAATGACATACTTTGATCATTTCTGAGTGTTTTTATTGATGATGAACAATCCATACTCTAGGTTAGACCTATCGATTTATTGTGTACTCCATTTTTGATTAAATATATTGAATAGATTGACCCCTTTCTTGTATCTATGGAAAATGTGGCCAATTGTGTGTGTGAATGTATTGAAATTTAGTTGTTTGTTCAATATTCTCACCCAGATTATCCCTATTCTTGATTATTGGCCAAATATTCCTAGACAAAGATGATTAAAGCTTTTTTTGGTTCATTTATCCCTCAATTTCATTGTGTTATTCCCTAGTAAGATCCCTTGGTCCCAATTTGACATTAATGGGAAATACCATGCCCAATAGGACCCTCAAAATCATGATGAAACAAAAAGAAATGGATGGATCGATGAATCCGGAACATAATTTGAACAATTACTAGTTTTATATGATTGGTATTAAAATTCATGGTGGTGAAATGTCCAATTCCATGAGGGTTGTGGGATGAACCGATGAGTAAGAACGAAACTGGTTTTTCGACCACCAGATGCCTAGAAACAACAGATTGAGATTTGATCCGATGATTACAGGTGAAAAAGGACAAAATACAAGGAAAATATCATATTTGGAATGTAGGAAGTAGATATGAGATTTCCTATAAAAAACACAACTACACACTCTGTATCAAAGATAACACACGACTTGTATCCCCCTAACTATGGAATATAGGATTTTATAGGATTATAATTATGTGATAGAGTGTATCCCTTCTACACGCTATGTACCTCATCCTCAAATGGATGATGCATGTGGTGGATCATAGTATCAAGACCTATGTTGGAGTACATATCTATGAACATGGCCATGAACCAAAGTACACAGACTTGGGGTCAAGAACACAGAAATATCTATAAGGACACGGCCTGGTCCCATATAGTTTGGACACACTGTGTAGTCAACTAGCACGCCATATACTACTACATTTATCAGAAGTTGTGTGCCATATAGGGTTATCCCTTGTGGGGGAGAGGAACTGCACACTGTGTGGGTCACCTCACACACCGTATAATACTTGGTTCCTTATGAGGAATCTTCAAGATTCAATATCTCCTTCATTTGTTCTCAGATTTTGGCCTATAGGTAGCCTATACTGATTGTTTTTCCATGTAGAACTTAATGGTGACCTTTATTAGGGATTTAGAGGTATAATATGAAATTTTATGAGAATGGTTCATGGTTATGAATCATTGAAAAAATTGATGTGATCACACAGGATCACCAGTGACTTTTTGAGTTGAACCCTCCAGTCAAGTTGTTCATTTGTCCTTATTGGTTCCCAAGTGGAACCATCCAATCAAGCTCGGAAATAGTTCCCATTGATTAGAGTGGAACCCTCCTATCTGCATAGGGAATGGATCCTCAATAAATTTTTTGAGTGGAACCCTCCAGTTGAGCAGGGCATGGGTTGTCAACGTCTTCCTTTTTAGAACCCTCCAGTCAAGCTAGGAATGGGCCCTCAATGACTTATAGAGTGGAACCATCCAACTGGGTAGGGAATGGGTCATCTAATAATAGAGTGGAACCCTCCTTCTGTGTATGTAATGGGTCCTACATTAACTATCAGAGTGGAAACCTCTTTTTTTACTAGGGCATTGGTCTTCTACCTAGAGACTTTGTCCCCTTGACTGTGCAACACAATAATGAGGATTTTCAATACTTGGATAGTTACTTTTGAGAAGATGCGAGAAATTCTTGGAATCGTTGATTGATTTTTGGAATTATTGGAAACTATTATTATTGGTCTGAGATATGAGGTAGATATCTCTTTAATCTCTCATTTGGTATTATTTTGACATATCATATATATAATTTGGAATCCTTTGATTTGAACTTGGATACTCACTTTCCATGAGATGAAAAGACCGGTGGGGTATGAAATATTTTTTCCATGTTTAGATTATTATAGTTAAATTAGTCTACTCTTCTACTATAGGTGGAAAAGACTCTACATGTAGTTCATATACAGACCGTGTTGAGACCCTTGTGTTTGGATGAGGTTACTTTCACTCCTAGTATGGTTTGATCCATTATCTTTCACAACTTTATACATCCTTCATTATATCTACTATGTTTCTATTATTTTTGTATCTCTTATTACCACCCTATATATTTTAGGTAGTCTTAATCGGTATTTATATACTCACCCATGAATGGGATTTTCCTGCATGTGTTGTTTCATTTGGAGAATACGGACATGTTAGTAGTGACATCAGAGGAGATTTGGGATACTTGGTACTTTTGACTGCATATAGTGGTCACAGCTTGAAGATCCTGTTCATGGATCTCTAATTAGATTAATTTTCTAGTTTTTTCATTTTGAGACCTATTTATGATTGGACATGTGTTTTCCCCTTTACTTTTTAGTTTACACTACCATAATCTTTGACTATATTGAGGTTTTTCATTTATGGTTGTTCCCTTATCTTTTTTCTTCTTTTACTTTTACTCATTTTCACCTTTTCATCAAGATGGTTGTGTATGTGAATACATGTACATAAAAAAAGGCCTAACAATGTTAGTTATGCCTTAAACACTAGTTTCTAGTGTCTAAACTATGAAGGTGGGCCTGGGTTAGTTATGACTCAATCCCCATCTTGGATCGAGTCATGACATAAGTACTCTAACAATACCATCTACCTTATTTATTTGAATGAGTTACGATCATGATGTATTATTTATTAATTAGGAAAATGTTCACATTTTTTATTCTTTTTTTAATATGAATGTCACTATTGATTATATTTTATATTTTTTTATTTCTTTCATATGATGAATTAATTAGAATTACTATTTGAATTGGTGGGGACAAATATTATATAACCCCTTGATGCATAGATGGGTATAATGGGACAAACTATCATGGGGATTTATCATATGACTTAACTATTTTTGTGTGATGTCTTTGAACAAGGCCTTGATGAAAGTATTATGCTGTCTGATATTATGAATTCTATCATTATAAAACCAGTTATAGTTATCCATTTAATATTTATGTTGTTATTACATCCAAGAATATATTACCCTTTTATGGTATTAGTTATATGGAATATTTGATTATAGTTTATGTCTGCCATATTATTCGTGTTTTATTGATTCTATGATAACTTCTGCTATACGAATTCAATTAATTGACATAAAACCTCAATCTTTATTATATTTTTCTTTCCCAAAGGCACCAAAAACTAAACGTTGAGTGATTTCATGGATATAATAGAAGAAATAATAATGTCTTCCAAGAAAATTTAAGCAATATTTCATGTTTTCTAATGTAATGTGTGAATAATGTATGTATGTAGTCTCTCAAGACCACTAAAATATTTTATCCTATTAGGTGTGATCTCTTGTATTTTATGTCAATGTTGCAAATTAAAAATTGATTCTGGGTTAATGGAGTTGGGTTTTATGTTATTTATTTATTTTTTGAGTGTAATGTGAGAATCATGTTTGTATCCAATCTTTCAAGACTGTTAAAATATCCATTCATTTCAGATGTGATCTATTATATCATATGCCAATTCAGTAAAATAACCACCATGTATGGGTTACTAGATTTAGGGATCTTACATTTATTCTTTTAATTTTTTTATGATTATAACATTTTTAAAATTGTTTCTTAATTTTTATGATTTAGGTATATGATAGATTGATTCTAGGGGATAGATCATTTTTTTACATGAAATTAATGAATATATAGGATATTATTGTCTTATCTACAGGGACCTCAATTTTTTAGAGTTTTAATCTATAGAATAACTAATTTATTGGGTTTTTTTCATGTTATGTTATAGAGATATCATGAAGTGGATTCACTCTTGAGTAAAGTATCCCTTGGGAGAGGTACTTTTGGTCAAACTACCAGCTAACAAGAAGGATTATAGATTTCTATAGAAATGATAATTTTTAGATATTTATAACTCTAGGATTACTCTTGTGTATATTTTTTAATCTCATATAACTCTATGAATTTACATGATAATTTTCATGTAAATTATTAATTGTATGTATTATGTTATAAGTAAATATGTTTGTCTTATGTTTTTGTGTGATTAACATTATATTTTTTTGTTGTGTAATGTGTCACACATTAATGTAGTGAAAACAAATTAATTTTTGGAATGGAATAAGATTTAAATAATAAATTTTTAGAAACATGCATATACAGAATGAATAAAATAGGATATAATAAAGATTTTATGGGATTAAATGGGTTTAATATTAATGTGATATTTGTTAAAAAAGTCAGAATATTAACAATGCCGTTTAAAATACAATGTGTGATATTTCATCTAAAATGTAACTCTTCAATACATCAATCATTCAGTATATGACCATGAATAATATTTTGTATAGAAAGTAACTAATAAGTTAACCCAACTTGATAGGTGTATTATTCTTGGAATTTTCTTTGGGTTACACTAGTAATGAAATCCTAGTACTGTGGATAATATAGAAATAGAGTTGAGTGAATCTAAATAATGGATTTGGATAAAGAGTTTATCCACTATTCATTCATAGGTCCATCTATGATATGATGGAAAATGTTTTCATCCACTAGATATAGTCATGTATTATTTACATGCTCAAACTGGTGCAAGTCGTGATTAAATATGGGTCATAGATCACTAAATAGATATGATGTATGGGGTTATCAATTTTTATGAGATAAATTTAATTGAATATCATTTATTAAAATATTAATACATTTTACCCACTTGTAGATATGCATCTATTAAAAATTACAACATATTTCATGATAATCATTTTGAGAGCTGTCATAGGTGTGACCTATATAATAGTTCATGATTTGTATATATGGTTGAGGAGTGTTCTAAATGAAATGAAGAATTATAATAATATAACTGTGAATGTTATAAAATAAAAATTTTCTAACTGTTACAAATTGGTATTTGATATTGGATGTGTGACACACAGTGTTTTTGAAAAAATACTCATAAATATGTGGGAAATGAAAAAAAGCTAAAGTAGATCTTTTCAACAATAAGGGGTTAAGAGTTTCTATATTAGAAGTAAACACTTATGATATGGTTTTACCAAGTGGATTAATAATATAATTGGTTTACTTTTATTATGTTTTCTCCAGAAAAAATATGATTTATGTATTTGTTTTATATAATAAAATATTTTCATTCATTATTATGAACTTAATTTGTAGTACATATATATGAATGAGATGTTTTATGGAATTTTGAATATGATCATTGGTTTTTGTATTCTATATTTCAATATTTTTTTTTATAAAATTAAGAATATTTATATTAGTGTTGATTGTAATCCCAATTAACTTTTTCATTATCACATTAGATGTATAAATGAGAAATACATCCAGAGAAACCAAAGAGATTGACTCTTGGAAACAATTGATAATGAATCTTTTGAAAAGCGTGGATCATATTTATTAAGAAATAGAACCAAATAAACTATTAGTGGAAAATTTTAAAGTTCTAGTGAACTATTGGATCCCACAAGAAGTGATGTCTGGAGATCAATTAAAAATCAATAAGGTGGTGGTTTTTGGTACTTTGTGACCATTACCGATGAAATTTTCCAAAATGGATATGAGTTTTTGATGAGAAATAATTATATAAATCAGAAAAAATTAAAATAGTTTCTTAAAGAAGTACAAAATAAAAATTTCAAGAGTATTGCAATCCTATGATTCAATCATAGTGGTGAATACATTAGAAAGTAAATCATTGACCAACTGAGGGAATGAGGAATTATATCACAACTCACTCATTCTAGATCAACATAATGGAATAGTATGTATGAGAGACAGAAAATTTACCTTATTGGACATGTTTCGATAACTGATATATTATTTTCACATTCCAATTTGATTTTGGGATTATACTCTAGAGGGTACTATATTATACTAATCCATGTTCCATCTAAATATTTCATAAAGGCTCTATATGAGATATAGACTGAGAAACATACCTGTAACATCCCAGGTAAAGAATGAATAAAAAAATTTCATATTTATTAATATTTACGAATTAAATATTAATTTTACTTTAAAGGGGTTGCTATGTTCGATAGCGTACTCGATTCGCAACAAAGAGTTTCTTTGAAATCTTATGTTGCACACTAGTAATAAAATAATATTATTTTAAATGGTAGTTAACGCCTAGCCGTTGTAATGGCGTGAATGAACAGAACTAACTACAAAATGTTTATATATGTTTGTAAAATATTTTTACTTTTTTTAATAAATTTTAGAGGATTAAAAATGAAAATGAATCTATTTTTTAAGCGTAAACATTCTAATATTCATTAAAAGGTCGATTAACCGCCTTTTGATCACGAACCTCTTTTAAATCAATTTTTTGACAATTTTATAAGCTCTATTTTTCAATATAAACAAATTTTTTATGATTGGGACATTGAAATTTACCTTGGGTTAATTTTTGGTATTTTTCTGACAATGTTCATTTTTCAATGAATAGTGAAAAATACTGCATTTTACATCAAAACTGCTTCTTCATATAATTTAATTATATGGTTATATTATCTTTTTAATTTGTTTTAAAGTGTAATTAGAATATATTTTTACCATGTAATCCAATAATGGTCATTGGGATTAATTTCACTTTTTAATTGGGCATAAACAAGTGCCAAACTTTTCATAAATATTGTTTCTAAAAAACCAGCTATTCGTTTTGACAATGGGAATTATTTTTAAATTAATTTTTTCAATTTATGTGTTTGGAATTTGGTAAAATATATTAAATATTTGGAATCATAAGGTCAAAATTATGTAATTAAGACTCTTTAATTTTTGGACATTATGAATAGTAACGACGGTTATTATCTGTAAGTATCTTGATTAATGAGTAATCAGGTAGTTAAAGATAATAAAATAATATCATAATAATAAAAAATGACCACAAAATGTGTCCTAAGGATACTGGTTGTCTCATGTCCGACCATGGGATACCTTTTTCCAAACTTGGAGGCCCCATGGAATCACTTTTGTGAGAAAGTGACTTTTTATCTTTTTATTTTTAAAGAATGTTAAATGTAACAAAGAATGTATCACCTAAGTAAAATATTTTTAATTTTGTCTACATAAATGATCATTTGGACTATAAATAGTCATTAGAAAGCTAAAACGATTTCCTAAATCATTATATTTTTCTTGTAATTTTTAGACATTAAATTTATTAAATTATTTATGACATCATGACGATGCAGAGATTACCTCATTAATAAAGGATTTAAATAAAATGGAAAGATAATGTAAAATATAAGACCTACACATGTCCAAAACCTATTTTATGGGTGTATTTCGAACCCTTATCACCTTATCCTTGAAACACGTCAATGTGGGACCATTAAAATCCGAAACTCATTCTAAAATAAAGTAACATTTCCTTACTTTCCAAGAGTGCCCCTCCTCTCCTCTTATATAAGGCCCCCACCTCTACCTCCTGACCCACACTTCCAAAGACTTTGGCTCGGCCCAAAACTGCCCATTTTGTCTCTAAAAATCCCTATATTACTCCTTGAATCCTCACTTTGGGCATAAGTCTTCCCAAGGAATCCTTTGAGCTCAAACCAAAGGGAGTTACCCGATTTTAAGGTAATGTCTTCACTTGAGTCCTTTTGTTTTATTTTGCTTCTCCAACCCCTAAACTCTTTTTATTCATTTCTTTTGTAACAAATACAGTATCTTCAATATACTAGGATATTTTTATAAGAAGTATTCTAGCTACACTTACACACACCTACATATAATGGTTAAAGAACATACTGTTTCCGTGGATGGAAAATTTCTGCCTCCCGAAACGATGATTGTTCAACATTATTTTAACATCTTCAAAGGTGGCCATTAAGATGACACCATACTTATATATGATATAAAATATGTTTATATTTTCCTTAAGCATCTGTATTTTTAATTTTGGGCATACCTTTATGGTTTCCATTATGGGTAAACGCGATATCTTCACTTAAGGAAGTGCGGACTACCACCCCCTAAAAGTGATTTGATTTCGTTAATTCCATATGTGGTATGTATAAAGGATTTAATTAATGGTATTATATATGATATTATACTGGAATTATAATATACCTCTATATCATTATGATTCCATTCCATAAAAATATGAAATAGAAATGAAAGTAGCCTTCATGCGTACGTACGGCTTACCATCTCCATGAACGGTGCATTTCATTTCTTACCTCTAAATGATTATGTAATATTATAAATTCATGTATATAAATGATATATATGATATATATGATATCTACATCATGAATATAATTCTTGATATAATGGATATTTTACCACATGAACAACTTGTAACTATAAAGATTTCATTTTCGACTCAAGTACCAAGGATCGACAAAACGACCATTTTTAACTGAAATAATTACATAGTGTTCATAACCTAGTAATAAGTGATATAAAAGGAATAATGAACTTGAAAAAGGTTCTTAAAAAATTATAAATTATCTCAAGTTTATTATTCATGAGGTTAAAGAACGATCGAGTCAAGTAAGACCTGAGATAAGGGACTTCGTCTCAATCTCCTTTCATTGAGGCATATTTCGTTTTATACACAACTTTCTTTTATATGGTGTATAAACCCCATTGACTTTTAATTTTATACAAAATGAATCTTTTTCTATGAATCATTTTACTAAACTACAAAAAAGAATGTTTTTTTAACGTACGAGGTGACAACGACATTTTCCGCCGCCGCGAGTGTTATTTGGTCTTTGGCTTCCTCAACAGGCCATAATGTTTTTTTAAATGAAATAAATACCATATACTCTTTTATGTATTTTTGGTATTGAAAATGGTTTTTATAATGGATTTGTTATGTCAATATACTTATGTGATATATTGTGATCGGAATGTGGAAATGTTTTCTTTCCATTGTGTTTATTTTATGTCTTATGATTTTATAATGGTACTTGGACATTTGACGGGTGGTTACATGATAAACCATATGACGGGTGGTGTCGTGAATACTAGTACGGGTGGTTACTTTATAACCTCCAATGCATTGGGTATGGAATTTGGCTGTATGGCTATTCTATTAAGTATGTGTGGAAGTCGGCCGTATGGCTATTCCATTAAGTGATATGTGTGGAAGTCGACCGTATGGTTATTCTACTTAAGTATGTTTATGTCCCAAGTTACCTTTATATGTAATGTGATCTTTATATGGGTTTTATGGTAATATTTGTTTATAAAAGGGTAAGTAATGATATTTTATTCAGTGAAGAGTTTTTACTACTTCATGAAGGTGAAGGTATTACTTTGATAAAGTATACATGGTTTTCTTGATGTTTGAAAAACTAACAGTTTTCATTCTTTGTGTATCCCTTACTGAGCTTTTTATGCTCACCCCAAGTTTTTTTGAAATGTTTTTCATAGGACTTAATGTGGATTAGGGTCAAGGATGGGATCAAGGGAAAGTCAGGCTATCTAAAACATGGAACTAGACATGTTTCTTTTTAAGAGTTTTTATTTTATGGAAACATAGTAGAAGTGTCTACTTTGTAATCTTTTGAGATGTAATAGTTATGTCATAATTCTCTAAAACTCTAAACATGAAAAGATCCTCAATGTGAATTATTCATTTAATTCAATATTAATTAAGGTTTAAGGCCATGGACTTATAATACCACTATGCATTTTATAATTATTTGGGTAAATAAAGGATCAATAAAATGTTAATTTCTAACAATATTGACTCCATAATAGATAATTTATTATTTTTGTTATCCCAAGGAAACTATGTGATATTATTTCTATAATCCTAAAAACCAACGAGAATTTGGGGATCAAGATTTTGTTTCACTTGATAAAGAACAAATATATAGAGTATCCAGTGGGAGGTAAGATAAACAATAATAATTTCAAGACCATTAAATAAGAAGTGATACTGTGATGGAGGTCGAGTTAGTTCCATTAAGGGTTATGAAAAAGGAACCAACTCATGCTATACAAGAACCTGGATGGTCAGGTAGGATCCATTAATATATTTTCAGATATTGACTTCTTATAGTTAGAGATGATTAGGTAATATTTATAGATGATAAACCTACCACCTATTGAGAGGCTATCAAAAGTTATAATTCTAATAAATGGTTAAAATCCATGGAACCTAAAATGGACTCCATATACACTATTCAAATATATAATTTTTAGGTTTCATTGAATGGGGTGGTGCCCCCTGGGGTGTAGGTTCATTACCATTAATAAAAAAATTTGGAATGTAGATTATTTAATTATAAAGTAATCTTAGTGAAAAAATGTTATAATAAAATTCATGATATTGACTATTGAGAAATCTTTTTACCTATTATGATGATGAAGTCTGTTCAAATTTTTCTAGTCATGGTAGCTTATATTGATTATTATATATATAAATTGAATGTCAAAACAACATTAATTAAAGATAATTTAGTCAAGGATGTATATATGTTAAAACCAAAAGGTTACGAAGTTCCAAATTATTATGTTATGGTATACCAGCTATGATGGTCCATTTATGGATTAAAAAATAATTTCTAGGGTTATAACTTTTGATTTTATGATGCAATAAAAGAGTTTGGTTTCATCTTGAAGGAGGATGATTCCTATGTATATAGGTGAATTTACGGGAGTTTATTAGTGTTTTTGATATTTTATTCCTATGACATATGACTAACAAGAAATGATATCCGGATAATTTAGTCTATGAAAATGTGTCTAGGTAAATGATTCTCCATGAAAGAAATAAGTGATGAAACCTAAAAACTCGGTATTATGATTTATAAATATATAAATAATAGGTTTCTTAGACCTAGTCATGACACATACATTGGTAATGATCTAAAGATGTTTAGCATGGAGAACACGAAAAATAGGACTTTATCAATGTTACATGGATTTAATATTAGGAATATTTATGATAATTCTAAGAAGATAGAAATGATTAATAGAATTCCCTATGCATACACGATAGGTTTTATCTTGTATTCCATATTATCTACTCAAGAGGATGTTTCCCATATTGTCATAATTAGAATTATATATCAATCCAATCTCAGTTAGAGTTAATTTTTTATAAAAAGGTTGACGGTCAAGTACCATTTATTGAAATAAATAAATAGAGAACCTATTAAGTAGAGATGATACACATCATGTAATGGTTTGAATGGACAAGAGTTTATAATCTATAAAATATGATATGAAATATAAATATAGTTTCACTCTTTTTTGAAGATATAGTTATCAGTTGGAAGAGTTCCAAACAAGCCATCATACAAAACATAACAATACATATACAGTACATCACTACATTAAATACTAAAATGAAATTGATTTTTATCCAGAAGTTAATATTTGAACTAGAGGTGGTCTTTAGTATTGAGTGATATATTGAGTTTTACTTGGACAACAATAGAGCTATCTCTCAGGATAAGGAACCCATGTATCACAAAAGAACCAAAATAATCCTTTAAAAATACCATGTAATATGAGAGATCATTGAGATGGTTTGAAGTTAGGATATATTGGGTGGATAAAAATGATAATATTGTAGATCTATTGATGAAACCCTTATTACAATATAATAGTGAGAGTTATATTGATTCTCTTGGTATTTGACACTTAAGATATTTTTTTTAATAGTTTTAAAATGCATAATGTTATCATAATAAAATGAAATTTCAATTTATCATTTATTAATGATTTATATAATTTAGATTACATGATCAGTGGAATGATTATATCCCCATAAAGTGTGATTTTGTGTT
Organism: Viscum album; assembly: GCA_963277665.1. Classification (NCBI taxonomy): domain Eukaryota; kingdom Viridiplantae; phylum Streptophyta; class Magnoliopsida; order Santalales; family Viscaceae; genus Viscum; species Viscum album. The sequence goes on along the minus strand of OY728150.1, from coordinate 1,283,887,981 downwards.
ATCCCTAATTGATGATCATAATGGAGTAGTATATGTTGTGATGATATGTTAACATTAGAATTATTAGCCGACTCATGAGATAATAAATGAAGACTTATTAACCATAGTTGGGGTTTGGATTAGTGGTAAGCACCCCTTAAATCTATATGAAAAATGGGGGTTCAAAACCCATTGGACGCAGGCACTGTAGCAGTACTGTAGCGTACTGTAGCAGCGGCGTACTGTACCAACGGCGGGAACTGTAGCGGCGGCGGAGTACTGTAGCAGTGGTGGGTACTATTCAATATTATAGCAATGCAGGGTACTGTAGCAGTACTATTCATAGAATGGGCATCAGGCCATGAAAATGGGCCTACGGGCCTTGTAATGGGCTAAATGCCCACTGGGCCTTCGGGCTATGTAATGGGTCTCCCTCTACACAGTTAAAAGAGAACTTTTCTTTGATTTAATAATAAATGAGGCTTCCGCCCCAACCTTTTAAAAAAACATGTAGGAAGAATAGGGCATGTAATATGATTGGAACTTCTACAATGGTAGCCTTGTGTGTACTTAGATCCTTGTGGTTTGTTGTGATTAGATCTTGAACGAATGAGAAATTCACATTTGATTATTGGGGATTATGAAAAAGACTCCTACAATAGACCTCAATCCATTTGATATAGAAATAATATAATGAAGTAACCTCCTGGAGGATTCCTTTGATGATAATGAATATTGCTATGTGTGATAACTTTCTCAGGTTAGTATAATGAAATAACTAAATATAAGAAAATCCTGATAGCTACAGATCTTGAAAATTAATTTCATTACAATAAATATAAAATATTGGTTAAAATTATATGGTCAGGGAACAATTCTATTATCTCTCGAATATGGTTGAGTAGGTGTATCAATTAATTCTTCTTGATAACATAATTTTTGTTGACTTGTTTGGCCTTGAGTACTGAGTCATGATATAAAATCAACTAAGTGTTCAATATTTTGAGGGATATATCAAGAATGGTGATGGAGGATTGATATTCCACACCATTATTAATGTAAATTTCTAATAGGAGGAACAATAGTAGAACAAGTTTCATTTCTAGAGAGATAATGATGAATTTAAGACTAATGAATTTCAATTTTTGGTTACTCATTCTCTTCCAAATTGAGACTCAGGATGTCAAATTAAATTACATTTCAAATTCACTGAAGGTTTCACCGATAGAAAAAATTATTATTATAGAGAAACTCTAGTTCTAGGGGTATCTCATCCGGTGTTAGGTGAGTTACATAAAGGTATTCAAATGGAATTCTACTGATTGAATATTTAAGGATTATTTTAATATATAATTACTTTAGAATAAAAACCCAATTTTCTTATCATCTTATCAATATGTGATTATATAAGATATATTTCATTGGATCTATATACAAGATTAATTAAGCCTTGTGATGTTTCAAATTAGGACATAAATATTTTACTATGAATATGAAGACATGATAGTCTTTCTAATTCAAGGAATATACAACCTCTTCTCCAATTACATTTTTGATAATATAATATAGTTTACTCTCTTTTTTATCATTATTATTTTATGAAATTATAGAACCAAGGGATTATTCTAGGTTTACATCATAGAGAGGTTTGATTTTTCTTCTATACACAGTATAAAAATATAGGTATTTGAGAGTTACTTCATATTGATTTTTAAGGAACTTTTCCAATTTGTATACCACTAATAGGTCACACCATTTTATTTCCACATCCTAAAAGGATGACATTTAGTAATGGTATTCATATAGAATCATCTAATAAAGGATAAACATCCATGGAATCCTATTAATTTTTAAATGGTTCGTACATGAAGAATTTTGATGATTTAATCATCTTTCTCATGATCAATCATCATGGAACTATATCAGACCAAGAATCCAGGGAATTTTATTTTGGTTACACTAAATATGTACTTTAGAGGATCATTTCCAGGTTGGGTAGTCATATATTAGTGAACTATTTTTCAATATTTTGGAAGTTTTCATGATACTAGTGTGAATTTAAAAACAATTATACCACATAACACTCTATAGTATTTTCTTGGAGTTTCTTGATGATGAGGTGAATTTCAAATTGATTTTTCCTCTAGCATTATTTAGAACTAAGGCAATCTCTTTATATACTCCATCAGGTTCCCAAGATGTTGTGGATTCCTTATCCTCAAGAGTTATCTAAACTTAATTATACTTATTATAACCCCACAAGAAGAAGATTTATTGAAATATTTTCATCACATAATTTGGTAATTTTCTAATTGAGATAGGGGATAGTAACATTTGTGGTCTTGAATGTCCTCCAAAAGACTAATTTTTACAATTTTCAACTTAACTGAGATAATATTGTCTATCCATAGGAGGTATTGAACATCATACCTGATGTAATCTTTGATCATCTTATCCAAATTGGCTACCAAGTCACATCAATATATGGGTTTATCCATATCACTCTTTGTCTATATATATAGTGGTTTTCTAGTAGGAACACATGATGAATAACTCCCCAAGGGTCCCTTTCTAACATTTATATATATATTTCTATACAAATAATTTTTAGTTTTTATAATAAAAACAATATATTTCTCATGCTCCTTGGGATTTATGGTCGGGATAATTTGTTGGGGTCATGGGTATTCTTATATTCTTATGTACAACTATCTCATTTGATCAAGAGTAGAATAGGAACCCGTTTCTTGTAAAATCCCTAATTTCAAAAATACTTGTTTATGAATTTTATATTACATGTTATATGTTTAAAAATGATATTTATTTCCATTTTTATGATGATATTGAACTTGAGTTTATATATTTTTCCATCATTTGTTTTTATTCTTTAATCAAATACACATTAATTTAAAAAATATGTTTTCAATTATAATGGAATTCTATAAATAAATCATACATGAAACATAATAAAATGATAATTATTATATTTTTTTGAATATTATAACATCAAAAATGAAGAGTTAATACAATCGATAAGAGTAAAATTAGTATATAAGGATGATACATATTTCAAAATAACCCAACTAAAAGTTAAAAATTAATCAAATCACGGTCTCTTCGAAATATCATATCATTGAAAAAAATTATACGAAGAGAGAAAAAAATTATAATTATTATAATCATTATATAAAATAAATATATATAACATTGAATAAAAACTATGTGAATAATGAAATAAATAAATATATGGAATATATAGGAAATAAAATAATTATATGAAATATGACATATACATATAGAATTATACTAAAATTTATTCCAATAATTTGGTATAGGTACCCCTTTAATTTTTTTTGGACAACTATTGGTATATGAACTCAAATTTCAAGTACTTATATGAACATTTGTCCAAAATCATTGGTATATACCTGTATAACTAGTTTTATAGAATCATTGGTCTATGTTGAATCATTTTTTAATAAATATTTTTTCTCATAATAGTAATTAAATAAAAATTTAAAAAACATTCACACACACATATATATATAATTATGTAAATAAAATATGTTATATTTTAGTGGCCTTGTCATTGAAGAATAAACGAGACGTCCTGGGATCACAAATCATGGATATTGTTTTACATTACTCAAACAAATTATATTATCAAACCATTGGTATAATTATTTCAAATGATATTTAATAATTGTAATAAAACTGTTGATATCAGATACCTATAAGAATGGATTATTATAGGAATTTCTCAATAAAACACAACCAACGACTCATTAAATCGTTATTGTATATTACACCAATGATTTTTGGTCATATCATAATAGTTATAAATCAATGGTATAGTTTTTATTTTACATTGTGAATATAAATATAAAAAAATAAATCAGTAAAGTATCCCTTGGAAATAAGTCTACTTTAGTAATTACATGAACATTATAATTGTGATTCTACTATTGAAATAGTAAAAATAGCAGTTACAACAATTTATCAAGTAACCTTATAATAAAACAAATTCTATATATAAGAAAATTAAATATAATAATACAAATATGATAATATTAATGTCATGTTCATATTTTGAAAATATTTTTAATAATGATAATAAATAACTTTATAGAATAAAATTAATTTCCAAATATATATGATATCTTTCAAACACTAAATTTTCATTTATTCTAATTGAAACTATTTTTTATTCATTATGTTTTTTAATTTACTCAAGTGATACCATTTAGTTTTTGATGGGTTCAAATTTCTTGGAAATTTTTGTTTTTAATCAAATAATTTTTTTTACTCATATGAATCAAAACTATTTACAGTCTTCAGTAAATATAATAAATTTTTTAATATTTTCATAAAAAAAAATATTTTTTACACATTAATATAAAATTTATTTCCCCATTTTTCTACAATTAGAAATAATCTTACATTTTTTATATTTTTTCAAAATATTTTCCAAACAATATTATCAATATTGGGGAAGCCCTAGTATGACCAAAAGTACATCATTAAAATTCATAAATAATATTCTAAAGGACTTATCCCAAATTAGATGGTAAGGTTTCTAATATAAGAAAATTCATATCCTTTATTCTTCTATCCTCCACATCATCATTCTAAATTTAAAAAAAATAATGGAATTAGAAAATAAAGAGTTAAATTCTCTTATAATATATGTTATAATATCATTGAGTGACTCACATTGATTTTATAATTATTTTCCTTTAATTTTAGAATCATGGCCATTTTAAAGCACATTTATGGATGATGTTATTATAAAACCATTACCACCATTCATGACTATTCCTAATAATTAATTTTATGAAAAATAAATGTGTTGAATAATGATTTTGTCATATGATTCATATCTCGCAGTTGTAAAAAAAATATAAAAATAATTTTGTTTAATTATGTTCATCATGGCCTATAAAACTATTTAAATGATCCTAATGAAATATTATATCATTTAACAAAACCTATTTTTCAAAAATATTACCTTTCTAAAAAACATTAACGTTTTTTAATGATGTGAAATATCTAAATTGAAACTTCACTAGTTTATGAAATCATTAAACAAAGAATTATGGCTAATACCATCAAAATAATGAAACATTTGAACCATGAAACAAACATATCCAAATGATATTCATAAAGAATATAAATTTTTTAAATAAATATAAATAGAAAATAATGGTGAAATAAATATGAATAAGATTTTGATTCATATAATTAATTAATTTTTTTATTCATGAATGTAGAAGAAATAATAAGTGATTCAATGAATGATGTAATGGGTTTTATGTATCAATATATTCTCTTTGAATAATGTTACTTATTTTATATAAATTATCTTCTATGTTTTTTACACTATCTTTTGATTTCTTTGACAAAAATTTGTCCTGATGTGTGGAAAAACCCATAAAGTCCCCTAAGTGTGTAGTATGAGTGGTAACCAGAAAGTTTTTCTCCATACAGTTTTATTTTAATCTAGGAGTCACTTAAAATAAAACGTTTTATGGTTTTTATAAAGAAAATAGACTTTTAGTAGTTTAGTGAATTTAAAATGAGAGGGAAGTGATTGGATTCTGGTTGATTTTTCCTTTTTGTGCTGCCATTATAGTTTTTGAGAAAAATCGAATCTTTTGGTTTTAGATCAAAATAATTTAATGAATTGAATAAAAGTAACTTCTTCAATTCATATTTTATTTAATTATATTTCAAATTGTATAAATCACAAGTGTCTACATTTAATTAATTAGGTATTTCCGTGTTTGGTAATTATTTTCCTTGAATAATTAGATTAGTCTAACTAAATTTCCTCACATGTTTTAGTAATAACTAAACAACTCCCTTACTTGATTTCTTTATTAATTAACCTATTGGTGTAAAATATAAATAAATATAGTAAGGGTATAATAATATTTAAATCAATAGAACTTAATATTTATGAACAAATTAAAGTACATTGTCATTTAATTTAATTTTAAAAATAAATTAAATTGAAACCATTAAATTAAAAGCATAGAATACTTTTAATTGAAAACATTAAGAAACATAAGAATCACAAAAGTGGATCCCCCTTCCTTTCAAATAATTACTAAGGAATCAACCCCTATATTCAAGAAGGGGTCATTGAATCAAAAAAACCCATGGAACAATTGAATAAATTTGAGGAGAGGGAGGAGGATCTCCTCCTTGGTGGTGGTGTTTCATCCATTTTGCACCAGATGAGTGGGCATGATGGGTTGATCTAATGAAAGGATGAGGTTAACTTCTTTTATAGTTTCGGGTGAGGTATTCCTCCCTCCCATTTCAATTTAAGAAAATCATGGGAGGGTTTAAAAAAAATAAACCCTCCTATGACTTCCCTTTGTTTAAGGGAAGAATACCCATGGATGTGGGTTTCAAGGGTCCGGGTGGATGTGTTCACACAAAGAAGGAGACTGGGTGCATGCATGGCACCTAAGGAATATGGGTTTCATGCATGGAGGGGGATTGTGGGAAGCGGCCTAGTGCGCATGTGGTGAAAGTGGAGCCTTGGTGGATAGTGTAAATACGACAATGGTGATGAGAGATAGCGGTATCAGTGGTGCCCGATTAAGATGTCGAGGTGTGAAGTGTTGGATGGTGGGATGAGTAGAGGGGGTTCATGAGTATAGGTGGTTAGTGTGAGGGTGGATATTCTAGGAGGTTGTATGCATGAATCCAGGACCCATTGATGGGATTGGTAAATTCCAGGCGACATATGTCAGCATTAGGTGAGTTGGTGTTGTGGCCTGGGGAGGGCCATAGTTCCTGGTGATGAGGTGGTGTCCTCACCTCCTGCTGCAGCCTTCATAGGGGCTAGAGGATATTGAATGGGTTAACAGGGCTCGATAAGGGTGCTTGAACAGAGAAGGAAAAAGGATGGTGATCAAAGAGCCAGATTTAATAGTGAAAGAGATGGAGCACAGAGAAAAGGTAGGGGTGTAATGAGTGGCCTACATGATACCTGAGTGGTCAAGAAGGGCATCGCTCGGATGTGGTGAATGGATGAGGTGGCTCTCAGGTGTAGTAGTGGTGGTACCATTTAGTGGATAGTGTGGGTGAAGAGGTGGATGACGGGGCATCAGATGGCCGTCCAGGGTGGTATGGGAGCTAGAGCAGAGGCGGAGGTGGTGAGGCATTGGTGGACCATGGAGGTCCATATTTGAGTGCAGTGACACTACAACAGGGATCTCATACCACATCAAAACTGTGGTACGGGTACCGATCCTTTATAGATCTTGGCGTGGTATCACTATTCACACCCAATCTATGATGGTCTCTCAAGACATCAAATTTACACAATCATATGCAGTTTTTGATACATGTGACCCACATGGCCATCAGTCCATCTATGCTTGCCTCAGGTCTTGATCACCTACAACCCACCTACGGGACTTCATCAACCATAGACTTTGTTAGGGCATGATCCACCCAAGTTTCCTCATGTCTAGAATGTGTTCCTGTTAGTCCACATTGGGCAGCCAACCCTTTGGTCTATCTATGTGACTTGGTGGATCAGTGGTAGAGGGCCAGCCGTCTCGGTACATTTTCACACAAAAAATCAATAAAATAGTTATCTAGATTTTCATAAATATTCAAAATATTAAAAAATAAATGTTTGAATTCAAAATTCTTTCTTTTACTCATTTTAATAATTTACATTTCCTTTTCTCCAATTACCCATAATTTACTAAAACACTTAAATTCAAGGGTTTTTTCATTGAAAATAAAAAAACCCCAAAGATTGGATTAAAAATATGCATGGAATTTTAGACTGTCAAATACCCCCACACATAATCGAAGATTTTCCTCAAGCATAAAATCTTAACATGGAAGGTCAGAGGTCACCAATGTTACAAATATTCAAATTTTAATTTAATAAAATCAAATAATTCCAAATTTCAAATTAACTCATCAAATGTCACATGAAATATCAATTTTATTTCCCATTTTTCAAAGAAACATTCAACTCAAGTATTTTACTTTCTCCCATTTGAAATATGGTAGACCTTATCTGATCATTAATTAAAGTTCCTCAATTCATTATTATTAAATATTATAATTAATGATTTACCTCATATGAATCTGTTCACTCATCTATGAGGATAAATTTCAAGTACATTTTCCCTCATATCTTGAGAACATGCTCTTTATCCGTAAGATTGTACATGAACTAATTTCTCCACTTTCTAAAGAAAAAACACACATAAAATCACGAGGGATTGTAATTATGTTTCTAATGACTTTGAGGTTTATGGTTGGTAGGATTTGATGTTTAAAAATAGAGCTTAAGGAGGAGGTTTAACTCTTAATGAATAAATCATGATATTCAAAGTAAATAGTTTAATGACATAATCCCCTTAAAATCGTAACAACTCCTAACATTCCCAAAGTATCAAAGTAAAGATCATGATTAGTTGAAGCATAATGAACTATTTTTTTCTTTTCGTGAATATTTATTTTCTAATTTTATTTTTGTTCTTTTTCAAAGAACCATTTTCTATTTTTTTCTTTTTCAAAAGTTATAATTTATAATAAACCTCACATCCCCCACCTAACCATTTATGATATAAATCATAGGTGTAGTAATGGTTATTTTTGTTTTACCCAAATCACAACCCATTTCTCTCATTTTTGGGTATATTTATCATTCCAATTTTTTTTATATTCAAGGGGGAAAAGAAATAGAGTATGATAAATTATTCCACATAATTTTAGAATTCTAAAAATTTTCCCTACAACACTTCTTACTTATATTATAAATCATCACATTTACCATGATTACCTATACTCCCACAATTCAACATAAAAATATCTTGCAATTATTAAGATTTGGTTATGAATAGATAAAAATATAATTAAACATAGATCATGCCAAACATAAACATTCATGATCTCTATGGGCTAAAGAAGGATTTAGGTAAAGGTGGTATTTTAAGGTTAAGTGTTTAATGAAAAGATGCCTCAATAATTTTAAATGTGATTTTGTACAGTAATAGATTTGAAAAGATCATATTAAAGTTCTAGAAGTTTTTATGACCCAAGATCTCCAAAAAAATACACTCTAGATAAAATAGAAAGTAATTAGTATATAAATCCTCCTGGGAATGGGACAACTGATTAGGGACAATAAATCAAGGAATGATTAAAAATAAAAAATGAATTGACATAAATTTCAGAAATTCAATGCATGAGAAATGGTTAAAAATTTCATTTACATGAATCAATCAATTTATTTAAATCATGTGTCACGACCCGTCCTCGGGGCTCGTGCCTTGAGTACCTCAAGCCCACCTTCCATAGGCCAGGGGTAGGCGAATAGCACCAAAGGCGTAAATCCCTATACTAGGAAGGAATTTACATTATAAAAGTAAACAAACACAACATAGTACGCAACTGAAGGAAGCACTAAGTAAACTGAGTACAAAAGTAAGTGCTAAAAGGAAAATGGGCCAGAATACAAACCCAAATGAAAGTACAGTACAACTGGAAAACTAGTACAACTGCAGTAAAGTAAAACATCAACCACTGAGTCATCCTTCGGAAATACCTCCTGAAGGGTGGGTACAAATAGTCTCCCCATAACCATGGGTCCATCTGTCTGCTCCGTGTATGTCTCACCAAGTGGTCCACCTCCGGGTACAATCTAGCTCTACAAACCTATACCCCGATCAGCGTTTTCTGTCATCTCCCAGAATCCATGTAGGATAAACCACAAAAGAAGAGATACAATCACAATGTATCAACCAAATCTACTTAGGTATATGCCCATATATATACCTAAGTCATCAATTCTGATTTGGCACCAACTATCAAGCCCAAGCACAACCCAGTCCACACAAGAATGAAGTCAATCACAACGATGGTAATGATTAAAAGTCAAGACTCGGCTCACACAGGTATACATCTTTAGTAAAGTGATAAATATGATCAGATGTAGTCATTGATTAATATAAGCTATCGGACCCACGTAGGATACTAGACTAGCTATGATTTTGGACCCACGTAGGATACTAGACCATCTACTCTATCGAACCCATGTAGGATACTATAACAGAAGTCAAAATGTCAGACCCACGTAGGATACAAGAACATTTGTCATCACCGTAGAACCCATAGAGGATTCCAGTACGGTATTCGTCATTGCCGAACCCACATATGATTCCAGTACAGTAGCCATTGTCGTCGAACCCACAGAGAATTCTAGTACGAAAGTCACCAAAATCACATCCAGCTCTAGGGTTCCTACACACAACACGCTCGATTCCGGGAGGTTTTGCGCCTCAAGCAAAGGGTTTGATATATCAATTGTCACAAATTCCAGATTTGATGTATCCAGAAGTTCCGTCTCGCCAAAAGGAACCCAACGTGACAGACGACGCATCAATCGGATGCCCGGTCAGGGAGTTATTAGCATTTTTTCTCCAGGGGCCTGGTTGGAAATACGCTCGTTCCAAACCCGGCCATTTTCCGAAGTTTTCCAAAACTCAATTAGGGTATTGAAAAATGACCACCATGTCACGAGGGTCCCATTTCCATAGACGGCGCGTCGATCGGATGCACGGTCTTTGAGTTATTCACCATTAAGTGAAAACGGGCCCGGCCCGTTAAGCCCAGTGGGCTGGTGGGTCGGGTCAACACGATTTTGGAGGGTCCGACCCGACAGACGGTCGGACCGGCCCGGTGAATCGCGCGGCCTAGCTCGAGAGGCACGGTGTGGCCCGACGCGTCGCCGCCCGGCCCAGCTAGGTGCGACCCGACCCGGCAGTGCACGGCCTGGCCCGGCAGGGTGCATCCCGGCCCAGCAGGGTGCGTCCCTGCCCGGCAGGGCGCGACCCAGAGGGGCCTAGAAATCCGAGTGGGGGGGGGGGGGGGCTTTCCCGAACTGGTTGTGCCGCCCTCCCAACCATCCAGCTGGATTTCCTGGCACAAGAAACCCGCTCGGGCGGGCCGTGGTCTTGCTGCGTTGCACCTTCGGGTGCTGCGGCTCTTTCACCAGGCCGGCTGATTAGCCGACTGGTTTTTCGCTGAATCAGCCTGCAGATTGCAGGTCGCGGTCCTCTGCAGTGTTGCAATTTTGGGGCGCCGTGGTTTCTTTGGCACGGCCGGCTGATCCGTTCGGTTTCTTCATCGACAGATCGGCCCGTGGTTGATGGCCGTGGTTCCTCTGCACGCAGCCGGCACGCGGCGGGCACGTGGCCAGCATGTTGCCACTGCCTTTTTTCATCACTGCTTCCCATTGAGAATTAAAAATCAAGAACAACGGAGGGTCATAAGGCCATGTTTATTCGTCCCGCACCCTCTGCGTTAGGCTGTAACATATGGCCAAGATTATTTCAAAGAAAACAACACAATCGAGATAATTTATTCACTTATAAATTATACGAAACCCCTACCTCAGTTTCAATAGCGGAGTCGCGGGAAGAGGATTTGTAGACGACGTCGGGGTGCGTCCGAGGAGGAAGCAACGTCTTCTCACTTTTTGTGGAGAAGAGAAAAGAAGGCACGTCGTCGTTCTTCGTGGGATCAACGTTCTTCATCAAAGAGGGTTTCGTTCTTCGTGGAAGTATGAAGCTCCTTCTAATTCCAAGGGTTCCACCAAAATATTTTCCCAGTAAATATTAAAATGATGATTTTCCCTATTTTAAAAAGATTTAACAACTAGATCAAATTGATTCAAAATTAGATTAATTAATTAAATAAGCCTTTAATTAAATTAGTTGGCACAAATTAATGGGTGAGAGGGGAGGTGAAGAGATTACACCATTAAGGGGGAGTTATCAAATTAATTGAAGGGGGGATTAATGGGGAGTTGAGGGGAGGTGAGAGGTTAAGGCTCGCGTGGAACCCACCTCACAAATATCCTCTCATGGGAGGTTATGTGGGTGTGGGCCCCACCAATAACTTCCCCATGTAGGATTTAACTACCCATGATAAATAAATGTGTTCACAACAATTTTATTTAACTTTTTTTTATTAAAACCCAAAAATTAAATCTCAACCAGCATAAAACACAACTGCGGTAAAGGTCTCCTGAAGCAATTATCGGTGTTGTGAGTTCATCGGTGCCCTCAGATTTTATTTCTGAGGACCGGTTCAAAAGATAGAAAAAACCACACGTACGTTTACTGAACGTACCCAAAAAAAACTTTAGAAATTGATTTCGGGCACACCGAGCCTCGGAATAAAGTTCCGTAAGAAACTGCAGACTTTGAAAATTCCAATGTATTTCAGAAAAAAATTTCCTTGAAATTTCCGGGTCTTTACATCACTCCCACATCTGGGCTTTACGTCCCGGTAAAGATACAACACACACTAGGGAAACAAATGAGGGTACTAAGCTCGCATCTAAGCCTCCTGCTCCCAATTTCTCGCCTGGAGGTTCCCATGCTGCCAGCGAATGCGCATCAGAGGTATCCACCGTCCATGTAGGACCCACTCCTATCGATCCTCGATATCCACCAGGACCTCCGTGAATGTCGCCCCATCATCAATGTTCATCTCCTCATGGTCAATGATGTGGGACAGGTCGTGCACGTATCTCCTCAATTGAGATATGTGGAAGACGCCATGCACCCCGGGCAACTGAGGTTGAAGGGCCAGGTGGTAATCCACCTTTCCTACTCTACTGAGGACCTGGAAAGGTCCGATGAAGCACGGAGATGACTTTACACCCTAGAAAAATCTTCGTAGACCTCATCGAGGTGAGACCCGTAAGAAAACATGGTCACCATCCTCGAAATCCAGTGATCTCCATCTTATATCAGCATAAGACTTCTGTCTTCTCTGTGCAGTCTTCATCCGCTCCTGGATGATCTGCACCTTCTCCATTGTAGCCTGAACCATCTCTGGTCCTATAAGTGCTGACTCCCCAGGGTCATTCCAGTACAGAGGTGATCTGTATGGTCAGCCATATAGTGCCTTGTAAGGGGCCATCCCGATGGTGGAGTGGTAACTATTGTTGTAGGCAAACTCCACCAAGGGTAAGTGGTCCTCCCAACTGCAACCAAAGTCGAGGAAACATGCACAGAGCGTGTCCTCGAGAGTCTGAATGGTCCTCTCTGTCTAGCCATTAGTATAAGGATGGAAGGCGGTGCATAGATGTAGCTATGTCCCAAATGCCTCCTGTAACCCCTTCCATAGCTGGGATGTGAATCAAGCATCTCGATCAGAAATGATAGATGATGGAACACTATGAAGCCATACGATATCTTGAATGCATAGGTGTCCCAAGATCTCTATTGAGCCCTTCTCTCTGATCGGTTGGAAGTGGGCCAACTTGGTGAGTCGATCTACGGTCACCCAGATAGAGTTGTGCCCTATGGATGTATGTGGAATCCCCGTAACGAAATCCATTGATATCCCATCCCACTTCCACTATGGGACCTCTAAGGGTTGTACTAAGCCTGCTGGTACCTGGTGATCTGCCTTCACTTGCTGACAAGTGAGGCATCGTGAAACAAACTCTCCTACAGCCTTCTACATACCTGGCCACTAGTGATCTCATCTGAGTTCCTGGTACATCTTTTCCACTCCTGGATGTACAGCTATAGGGGAAGTGTGAAACTCCCTCAGCACTTCCTCATGTAGTGCTACTGGTACCATAGTACATCCCCTGAAGAGGATGATGTGCTCCCATCCTTCAGAAAGTCCATCAGTCACCTGCCCTATGGATATCTGAGCACGTCGCGTCTCACAGTCAACGTCCCCACAGTATGCCTCTTTAACTTGCTGAAGGAGTGGAGGAGTGACTGTGAGAGACTGTAGAAATGTTTCTCCCTCTCTATCTACACAGGATATCTGTAACACGGCTAGCTGCTTCGTCACCTTCCTAGTAGCTGAATCCCCAATCTCCTGCTGAGGGCATCAGCTACAACGTTCCCCATCCCAGGAGTATAGACTATCTCAATTTCATAGTCTGGGAGGAACTCGATCCATCGCCACTATCTTAGGTTTAGGTCCTTTTGTGAGAAGATGTACCTGAGACTCTGGTGGTCAGAGTAGACTGTAAAGCACTCACCCATCAGATAGTGTCACCACATCTTCAGGGCGAAGTCCACTACTGCTAACTCCAGGTCATGGGTAGCATAGTTCTGATCATACTGTCTCAAATTCGATGAACCATACATGATCACCACATGCTCCTGCATCAGGGCACACCCAAGTCTGGTTCCTGATTCGTCGCAGTAAACTATGAACCCAACGCCCTCCTCCAGTAACCTCAAGATGGGCACCCTAGTCAACCTCAGCCTCAGCTCATGAAAGATCTGATGACATCTATCTGACCACACGAAGGGTTTCCCCTTCTTCATCAAGGCTGAAACCGGTGATGCCACTCTAGAGAAGTCTAAAACAAATATATGATAGTACCCATCTAGACCTAGGAAACTCCGCACCTCCGTCGCACTTCTAGGTGGCTCCCAAGAAAGCACTACCTCGATCTTCACTGGATCCACGACAACTCCCACCTCCGAGATGACGTGTCCCAAGAAGTGTACCTCTCATATCCAGAACTGACACTTTGAGAGCTTACCATAAAGCTGGTACTCTCGGAGTGTATCCAGTACAACCCAAAAGTGGTAGGTGTGCTCCTCCTTAGTAGTCGATTAAATCAGTATGTCGTCGATGAAGACTACGAAAAATTGATCAAGGTAAGGATGAATGATCCTATTCATGATACTCATGAACACTACTGGAGCATTGGTTACACCAAATGGCATAACCAAGAACCGTAGTGTCCATACCGACACATGAAGGCCGTCTACTGCATATCCTCGTCTCGAACTCCGAGCTAGTGATAGACTGAGCTAAGGATTATCATCGAGAGCAATCGTGATCGCTTGAGCTGATCAATGAGATCATCAGTCCTCAGGAGTGGGTACATGTTCTTCGCAGTCACCTGATTCAGGCGTCGGTAGTCGACACACAATCGAAATCTCCCATCCACCTTCTTGGTGAACAAAATCAGAGAAGCCTAGGGTGAAACACTGGGTCGGATAAATCCATTTCATTGCAAGTCCCCCAGCTATACCCGCAGCTCACAAAGCTTAGTGGGAGCCATCTGATATACTGGAGTATATATCAGTGATATCTCGGGGTACAGTTCAATATAGAAGTCTACCTCTCTGCGAGGAGATAGTCTGGGAATGTCTTCAAGAAAAACATCTGCATACCGATCCACCACAAAAGGAAAACACGAACTCTGCACATCAACTGCTCCAAGTATGAGACTAGACAACTGATGTGTGATCAGCTACCATCTCCTCTGCAAAAGTACATCTTGTACTACAAAGGCTCCCTTCTCTCCAGTGAAGGTGAACCTGCTCCCATCCATGTGGACACACCGCTCATTGCGCCTAATGTAGTTGATCTGAGCATGGACTATAGACAACCATTCCATACCCAAGATGACGTCATAAGGCCTTGACGACGATACAAGAAGATCCCATCTGAAGCTCTCGTCTCCTAGAGTAATCTCACACTACCAACACCAGTGCATAATCGTCGAGTCTGCTCCCGTTGGAGTGTCTAATAGTAAGGATCGATCCAACGACTCTGTCAGAATCTCTGAGATCCGAATAATGGCAGCGGAAATCAAATAATGACTCGCACCTCTGTCTATAAGTACTGCATCAAGGGTGGAGTAGACACATATAGTACCTCTAATCATTTCAGGTGCGCTGTGGTCATAAGCCTCCACTGCCTGGAGTTGAGACTGCCTATGTCCACCAGCTCCCTGTGGTCGGGGTGTACCTTTTATTGGTGGTGGTGGTAGAGCTTCTAAACGTCATCCACCACCCGCTGCTCGGCCAGCTCCTCAGCCTGGTCCACCTGCTCCCTATAAACTTCCATAAACAAACCTCTCCCTCTGCTTGGGAGGACCCTCCACTGTCGGCTGCACATCTGCACGGTGGGTTAGGCAGTCTCGAGCCATGTGACCCTGCCTGCCACATACATAGCGCTGCCTACTCCCCATATAGCTGGCTTTGTTTTGGGTGCCCTGCACAACCAAACTTGTATCCTGAGGCCTCTCTCTTGATGGCCTATTCCTCTTGGACCTCTGTGACATCTGTCTACTACCAGCTGCAAAGGAATCCACTACGTGTCACCCTGCGGTGGGTCTCGCTGCTGGCGTCGGCTCAGCAGGAATGCAATCCACAAGAAGGGCTCGCTCCAGCACTCCTGCCTACATCGAAATGGTGAGGGAGATCATCGAAGCCCTAATCGCATGCCTCAGTCCCTGCTCAAAGGTCTAGGACCAAAATAATGGGTCATGTACTATGTCTGCGGAGTAGCGCGAGAGGTCAGTAAACCTCGCTGAGTACTGAGCTACTGTCATGCATCCCTACCGTAGGTGAAGTAACTCTTGATTCTGCACAGCACGAAGGGTGGCTGGAACAAACTCCGAGCGTAATAGACTCTTGAAGTCTGTCCAAAGTAGATATGCCTCGTCATGCACCTGGAGCATCAGAATCCACCATCTACCGGCTACTGTGTGCAGGAGACACATGGCAAGGATCACCATAAGCTCGGCTGGTGTCCCTACCAATCTGAAGACTCTAATGATATCCTCCAGCCAATCATCATCTTCCTGAGGGTTCGTCTCTCCGCAGAACCTGGGCGGCCTCTTTCACTGAAACTCGTGCAATGCACTCAGATGACATGAACTCTCTACTACTGGGTCTGGTAGTATCAGTGTCCCAGTGGGTAGTGGTACCGCTGGTGCCTCCGCTGTGATGGGTCCCTACACCGAGGCCTCATCGCTCGGTGGGATACAATCTCGCACGTAACTCAGAACCCTAGCTGGCTGCCTTTGTGGGTCCATCCTTAAAATAAAACAGGTGTGCCCGGGTCAAACAGTATACCTGGTGAGCTGACACAAAGTAATCACAAATAAATCTTTTGAAATACACGGGCAATTAGTGTTTTCATGCACTGAGTTGGAAATCATGGGTCAGGGTCCAGGTGTATGGATACGTTGGTTATCGCACAAACACTAGACCCCATGGACTGAAAACCACACTCAATACTATTAACACTATTGCTTCACAAAAAATAAAGATTAGAGTCCTATGTTCTGCGGTAGAACAGACTCCTTTGATACCAATTTGTCATGACCCGTCCTCGGGGCCCATGCCATGACTACCCAAAGCTCGCCTTCTATAGGCCAAGGGATGGAGACTAGCACCAAAGGAGTAAATCCCTATGATGGGAAGGCATTGCCTTTATAAAAGTAGACAAACACAACATAGAACGCAACTGAAGGAAGCACTAAGTTAAATGAGTACAAAAGTAAGTGTTGAAAGGTAAATGGGCCAGAATACAAACCCAACTGAAAGTACAGTACAACTGGAAAACTAGTACAACTACAGTAAAGAAAAACATCAACCACCGAGTCATTCTACGGAAATACCACCTGACGGGTGGGTACAGATAGTCTCCCCAGCACCACAGGTCCCTCCGCCTACTCCGTGTATGTCTCACCAACTGGTCTACCTCCGTGTACCATCTAGCTCTACAATCCTCTTCCATGATTAGTGATGTCTGTCGTCTGCATCCAACACAATGTAGTGCAGGAATAGCCCATGCAGGGGTGAGTATACGATACTTAGTAGGGACCCCGAGACCCCCGAAGGTCTCCCAGAATCCAGGTAGGATAAACCATAAAAGAAAATATACAATCATGAAGTATCAACCAACTATACATAGGTATATGCCCATACATATACCAAATTCATCAATTCCAGTTCTCCTCCAACTCTCGAGCCCAAGCACAACCCAGTCCACACAGGAAAGAAGTCAATCGCACTGATGGTAATGATTGAAAGTCAAGACTCAGCTCACACAACTATACATATTTCATAAAGTGATAAAGATTATTAGATGTAGTCACTAATTCATCTAAGCTATCGGACTCACGTAGGATACTAGACTAGGTACACTGTCAGACCCATGTCAGATACTAGACCAGCTACAATGTCGGACCCACGTAGGATACTAGAACAGAAGTCAAACTGTCAGACCCACATAGGATACAAGAACAGTAGTCATCGCCATCGAACCCATGGAGGATTCTAGAATGGTAGTCATCATCGATGAACCCACAGAGGATTCCAGTACAGTAGCCATTATCGTCAAACCCATGTAGGATTCCAGTACGGAAGTCATCATAGTCGTAGCAAGCTCTAGGGTTCCCACAGACAGCACGCTCGATTCTGGGAGAGTCTGCTCCTCTAGCAAAGGGGTCGATACATCAAATTTCGTGAAGTCTAGAGTTTATGTATCCTGAAGTTCTGTCTCGTCAAAAGGAACCCAACGTGACAGACGGCGCGTCAATCATACACTTGGTCTGAGAGTTATTAGCATTTTTTCTCTGGGGGCCTAGTTGGAAATATGCTCGTTTCGAACCCGGGAATTTACAAAAGTTGTCCAAAACTCAATTAGAGTATCTAAAAATGAGGGTCCCATTGCCGTAGACGGTGCATCAATCGGACGCATATCCTTTGAGTTATTCACTATTAAGTGAAAATGGGCTCGGCCCGTTAAGCCCAGTGGGATGGCGGGTCTGGTCAACCTAGGTTTGGTGGGTCCGACCCAGAAAATGGTCAGACCGGCCAGGTGAACCATGTGGCCCAGCCCGAGGGGCGCGGCGAGGAGGGGTCGAGCGGTCTAGGGGGGATGGGGGGACAGCCCCCCGCTTTCCCGAACCGGCGGCGCCGAGTGGCGCCGCCCTCCCAACTGACCGGCTGAAGTCGGGCAGCCTTCCTGGCGCAAGCAGACCACTCGGGCGGGCCGCAGTCTTACTGCGGGGCACCTTCTAGTGTCGTGGCTCCTTCAACCGACCGGCCGAAAAGCCGGCCAGTTTTCCGCCAAAGCAGCCCTTAGATTGCGGGCCGCGGACCTCCGTAGCGCGGAGCCCTTACAGCGCTGCAGTTTCTTTGGTGCGGTTGGATTAGCCGGCCGGATTCTTCGTCGGCCGAGCAGCATGTGGTTGTGGGCCGAGGTTCCTCCGCACGTGGATGGAGAGCGGCCTCCACCTTCAATCGTTGCTACTTCCCACTGAGAAAAAAAATCAATAACAACGGAGGGTCATCGTTCCGTGTTCGTTCGGCCCATGCCCTCCGCATTAGACAGTAACATATGACCAAGATTATTCCAAAGAAAAAAACACAATCGAGATAATTTATTCAGTTATAAATTATACAAGACCCCTACCACAGTTTCAAGAGTGGAGTCATGGGAAGAGGATTTTTAGACAACGTCATGGTGCGTCTGAGGAGGAAGCGGCGTCTCCTCACTTGTTTTGGAGAAGAGAAAGGAAGGCACGTCGTCGTTGTCCGTGGAATCGACATTCTTCATCGACGAGGGTGTCGTTCTTCGTGGAAGGATGAAGCTCTCTTCTAATTCCAAGGGTTCCACCAAAATATTTTCCCAAAAAATATTAAAATGAGGATTTCACCTATTTTAAAAATATTTCCCAACCAATTCAAATTGATTCAAAACTATATTAATTAATTAAAGAAGTCTTTAATTAAATGAGTTGGCACAAATTATTGGGTGAGAGGGGAGGTGAAGAGATTACACCATTAATGGGGACTTCTCAAATTAATTGAATTGAAGATTAATGGGGAGTTGAGGGGAGGTGAAAGGTTAAGGCTCATGTGGGCCCCACCTCGCAAATATCCTCTCATGGGAGGTTATGTGGGTGTGGGGAACACCTATAACTTCCCCATGTAGGATTTAACTATCCATGATAAATAAAATTGTTTACAAAAATTTTATTTAACTTTTTTTTATTAAACCACAAAAATTAACTCTCAACCAGCATAAAACACAACTGTGGTAGAGGTCCCCTTATGCAATTACTGGTGTTGCGAGTTCATCGGTGTCATCAGATTTAAATTCAGAGCACCGGTTCAAACGATAGAAAAACCCGCACATACGTTTACTGAACATACCCGAAAAAAACATCAAAAATTGATTCTGGGCACACCATGCATCAGAATCAAGTACCGTTAAAAACCACAGACTCGTAAAATTCCAAAGTATTTAACAAAAATTTTTCCTTGAAATTTCCAAGTATTTACATCATGGGTCCCCATTTTTATATCCATGATTCGTTTTAAAATTCAAATCTTCATTATACTCATTTAATCATATCAATATTGAAATATAAAACTTGGGAGCACATGATTCCTAAGTAATCATGTCTTCCTTTTCAGTCAAGCAGAGCATAAATTCAAGTGTGGGTATTTAATTTTATATTTTAATGATCAAAAAAAATTCCCACAAAAAGTAATGAGTTAGAAATATAGACAATGAAAATTATATCCCTTATAAAATAAATATTTTGGTTCTATTCCTCCACTTATTGGGGAATGAATTGTGGTTTCCTTTAATGAAGGTTCTAGAAAAATCAAAACCACTCATGCCAGGGTAAGAAGTATTTTATTAAATCTCAAAGAGGTGAATAAAAAGGTAACATGGTCCTAAATCCGAAGAAAATAGCGAAATTTGGGTTTCCTCCTAGAAGAGTATTTTGTTAATGTCATTGGATTGACCTCACCTCATGAGAAGAAATCAGTAGATGGGTTGTATAAGTTTGACATCCTCAACTAGTTCTTGAGGTAAACATCCATAGAACGTCTTTATCATTTTCCCATTTATAGTGAATGGGTTTCCTCCTTCTTTTTTCTTGACCTGAATGGAAACAAAAGGACAAAAATTATTAATAATAACATTTCCTTCCCAACTGAAATGAATCTTACTTGGAACTAGCTTTAATATGGAATTTTATAGTAGAACATGGTCCCAAGGATGAAAATTATTTGGTGGAATCAGTTTTTCATGTGCCAACATGGTTCTTTATTTTTAAATCCACAAATTTTACAATGATTATCTTTTGATTTCATCCATATTCTGAAATGACAGTTTCTCTCTTTCTGAAAAATATCAAAATCCTAATTCACCTTTTTAATAACCCAATATTCTTTGTGCTCCAATTCCACTAGTAAGTGACATATTTTACCATAAATCAACTAATACAGGCTCATAGTAATGGGTATTGGGTATGTTATCTATTATGAACATAACGTTTCTTAAAGCCTTTGGATCCAATATTTTTTGAGTGGTTCAACTATCTTCACCAAATTTACTTAAATCTTACAGTTTTATAATTCATCTTAGCCATTTTTTGGGGATGGTAATGTGTAGATGTTTTGTGATGCAACTCATATTTCTTCTATATAACAACCCATTGTTCTATTGAAATATGTTTTCCTTGTTCACTGATGATTGATCCTGGCACTCAAAAACCTTGGTAATTCATACTTAATTAGGTATAGATGCTCTCTGGGTATATGATCATTGAGTAGGCTCGGCTCTGGAACTGTTTCAGTAGTGTTGGGTAGCTGAGTGAGGTGATCTGCCACATGGTTTCCATCTCACTTTTTTTAGCCTCAAAAATTAAATATTTAAATAATAGTATCAATCTCACCTACCTTGGTTTGGTATTATCCTTCTTTATTAAATACCTTAATTTTCATTATCATAAAATAGAACTACTTTAGTTCTAAGAAAATATTACAAGAATTTATCTAATGAAAAGGCATTGCTAAGAAATTCCTTTTCCTTTTTTGTGCAGTAGAAATGAGTGGAATCAAAGGTCATTGAATCATAGGTTATGACTTGGGATTTTCCATAAATTCGTTGGAAATAAACCTCTCTAATAGCTTTATTGGATGCATCACAGAGTAACTCAAATGTGTGTTCCCAATTCAAGAGCAGCAATATTGGTGGGGTAATCAATTCCGACTTCATATCATCAAATTTCATCCTACAATAATCACTAAAAAGAATCATTATATTTTAAGAGTTATATTGCAAGGGGAAGATATATTTTATATAAATGTTTGATGAATCTTGTATAAAATCCTATATTCCCTAGAAATGATCAAATGTGTCTCACACAGGTGGGGTATGGAAAATAATTGATAACATCAGTTTTCAATTTATCCATCTCAATTACCTTTTGTGAAATGATATGTCATAGACTATTCCTTTTTGAACCATGAAGTGACACTTTTACATTTTTAAAACAAAATTTTTATCTATACACATTTTCAAAACATTCTCAAGATTTCCTAGGAAATGATCAAATTAATTCATAAAAATAGTAATGTCATTATGAAATAACTCCAAGAAGTATTCTATGTGATTAGAGAAAATTCTTACCACACATCATTGAAATGTACCTTGGGAATTGAACAATCCAAAACGTATCCTCATGTATGAAAAGGTCCTGATCGAACAAGTGAATTTCATATTCTATTGGTCTTTTGGGGAAAACTGGACATAAAAATATCCCTAAAATAAATCCAAAAATAACTAATGTGATCTACCTTCTTTATTTTCTTACATATGATCAATGAATGCGATTGGGAAATGATCATTTTGGGTGACATTGTTTATATTTCTATAATCAATGAAAAATATCCAACTATTCTGGACTATCATGGGAATTAATTAATTTTTATCATTTCCACAATGGTCAACCCTATTTTATTTAGAACCATAAGTAAGGTTCTTTCCCCTTCAGGGTCACAAATTAGGTAAATTATGTCATATGAAAACAATTTTTGAACTTCTTTCCTTACAACTTCCATGATTGTTAGGTTCAGTATTCTCTAAGGCTTCCTAATGGTTTGAGATTCCTCTTTTAAAAATATTCTACATTAGCATACATTTGGTTTGATCCTGTTCATATCTCCATAAATCTCTCCAATGGCTCCTGAATTTTTTTAAAGGGCCAATTAGTGTGTTCTCCTAGGTCCTAAAAACATTATTCGAAATGATCACAAAAAATTTCGCTCCATTAAATAGAAACGCATACATCAAATCACTTGGGAGGGGTTTCAATTCAATATTTGATGACTATTATATGGATGAAAATAAATTTTATTTTGCTATTTCAAAATCATGGGATCCCTTAATAAAGGGTATCATATTAGTTTATTCAAGTAAATTATCAAAGAATTCAAAGGTAATTTAAAAAATTTTATATTTTTGAGTACTCTCTCCTCCCACTGTGTGATATTCTAAAGCTAATAATTCACATAGCATACTTGAATATTATTTGGGATCACTACCTTATTCATGAAATATTTCAAATATGGAATGGTTGGTTGATAGGATTATTTTTCAGTCAAGGAAATTAATGTTCACCTTGATATCTACTATCTTTATGGTCAAGGTTCATTCATGCACATTGAAGACTGTATTGACTATTTATCAGGATTGTTTTTTCCAAAATTATTGGTGAATTTACTATTTCATTGTTTTCCTCCATGGTGAGTATGTAAAATGATGCTAAAAAAATTATTCCTTCAACTCTCACTAGTACATCTTCTATAAAACCAGTGGACAAATGGTTTATTGATTTTCTAGTTGGATTACCACTCATGTGGGACTTAGTTCACCTATTTTTAAGGATGATAATATAGAATTAGAAATTACATTTATGGATGCACCATGGTCAATGAAATCATTAAAAAATTTAAAGAACCAATTGTGAAGGGAATATAAAATTTCCTGGGATATTGATAATTTTTTGTTAATGTTGTGGTGATCACGGATGACGCACTCCTTGCATACATTATTCTTTCAGCCCTATCATGATTCTTTCTCTTAGTGCAAATTTATTTCAGAAAATTCAGTTATTTTGGTATTTAGAAGATTCCCTCTAGCAACAAAATTCTTATTTTGACCATTCAAATGGTTTCCTAGATATCTTTTTGAAGTTTTTATCCTTCGTCATTAGATGATTGAGATAGTTCATAAGGGAATGATACCTTGTTGTCTCTTTTTTCCATTTGTTTCCTTTTTACTTCTATCTCTGTCTTCTATTGAGACGGATGATTTAATCTTTAGTTTTTTGTTTGGAATCATCCATCTTACTTGGCTTAGGTGGTGGAAGCTCCTTGTTGCTTTCAGTTGTGATTTCCCTAATATTCTCCTTTCATTTGGGGATAGTTTTGGCTTGGATTTTTCCTTTATTCTTTGTCAAAATATTTAAAAGTTTATCAAACATATTTATAAAAAATTCAATGACTTCTTCATATGTTCAATATATGTTTCTTTATGGTACTTATGAGAACTTTTTGAAGATAGTTCAAAATTATTTCTTTGGAAATATGGTGGTTGTTGTTGCTAGAAGGGCTACTTGTATGGTGTCTTGTTTGGAAATTGAGGTTGAAAATGTGAAATGGATTGGTTTTTTTGACCTCTGAATCCTTATTAGGTTTGACCTTCTCTCTATTGTTGATTTTTAGAGAATTATCTTTGTTGAAATGAAGTTGTACATATTTATGTATCATGTTTATCAACATAATGATCAATATAATGATTGGGTGATAAACATGATCCAAATACCTGAGGTGGAGATGTTTTCACACCAAATTGTTTAATATCCATTTTCATCAAAATGGTTATTAGTTCATGAATTAGGAATGTAAGGAGAGGTGATGAGTGAGAAGACCTTACCTAATGTATAACTCTTATACCAAATACCTTGTTTTCCTAATTACTGTGAATTCTAACCAATCTTATGAGTGAGGTTCTGGGCTTCTGTGGGTGATTTTTTTATCAAATAACGCCTAGAGGTTGTTTCCTAATTTTCATATAATTTTTTAAAAATCCTTGGTAGAATAAGTTTAGGAAGTGGTGCTTCTATACTATTTGATGTAGGAATCTTTCACTAAGCTTCTTGAATCGTTCCCAATACTCATAAAGAGTCTCACCCATAGCTTTTTAAATGGGGTATATCTCTTTCTAGATTACTATGATCTAGTGGGTTGGGGAGAACCTTTGAATGAAACATAATTGAAGATCATTCTAATATTGGATATCTTCGGGTTGTAAGATATACAATCACTCCTTTGATTCTCCCTCACATTGAAAAGAGAATTCCTTCCACTTAAATGTATCCTCCACTACTACTCTCGGTTTGATACTTGAACACACATAACTGAATTCTTGAATGTGTGGATTAATCTCCTCACCTGTAAGACCAAGAAATTTGGGTAGCATAGGAATCATGTTAACTCATAACTCAAAGTCATTTTTTTCAAGCATGGTTAATCGATTCTACCTTTTTCTGAAATATGGGCCACAAAGGCCCATCAAGGTATTTTGTGGGTCCAATTCCATTATGGGTGGTCTTGAATGAACACATAAGTCTTCTAAATTTATTTGATTAAATTTTTTCCTAGGATTGAGATTCCAAATTCTAGAAAACAATGTTATATCTATCATAGGATAAAAATAGAGTAGTTTTTAATTAGAGTCCCTAATCATGTAGACATGAACTTGTTCACCAATAGCTACATCGGTTTGGACACATGATTATCATGAGATTTGGAAAAAACAATTAAACAACCTAAGGGTGTAGTATAAGTGGTAAATAGAAAGTAAATATCCGAATAGCGATGTTTTAATATTGGTATCACATTAAATAACAATTTTTATGGTTTTTAAGAAGAAAAAATATTTTTATATGTTTGTTGAATGTAAAATTAGAGAGAAGTGATTTGATTTAGTTTGGGTTTTCCTTTTGTGATTCCATCATAGTTTTGAGAAAAAAATGAAACTTTTTTTGTTTTAGATCAAAATAATTTAATGAATTTAGTAAAAGTAACTTCTTCAATTCACCTTTGATTTCATTATATGTAAAAGTGTATACATTACAAATGGATACTTTTAATTACAAAAGGAGTAAAGAAATAGGTATTTATTTTCACTAAATAATTAAATTAATATACCTAAATTTCTTCACATGTTTTAGTAATCACTAAAGCCCTCCCTTACTTGATATTTTTTATTAATTAACAAATTTGTGTAAAAGATAAAATGAATATAGTAATGGTAGAATAATATTAAAATCAATGAAACTTAATTTTTCATAAAAAATTTAATTACAATCACATTTAATTTATATTGAAAATAAAATTAAACAGAAACCCATTTTATTTAAAGAAGAGAATTATTTTTTAATTGAAAACATTTAGAAAATCAAGCATCACAATAAAAGACCCCATTCCCTTCACCCAATCACTAAGGATTCTACCCATCCATTAAAGAAGGGGTCCTTCAATTAGAAAATGAACATCCCATGAAACAATTGAGGATATTTGATGATGAGGAGGATGATCTCCTCATTGTTGGTGGTGTTTCATCCCTTTTTATACAGATGAGTTGGCACGATGACTTGATCCAATGGAAGGTGGTGGTTCTATCCTTTAATATGTGAGGATAAGGGATTCCTCCCTCCATTTTCAATTAATGAAAATAATGGGAGGGGTTAAAAAATAACTCACCCATGGCTTCCCGTTGTTTTAGGGATGAACACTTGAAGATGCGGGTGTTACAGGGCTGTGTGGAAGTATTCTATGTGGAGGAGGATCCTGGGTTCAGGCATGAAACCTAGGGTGCGTGTGTTCCATGATTGAAGGGAGTCCACAAGAAGTGTCCTATTGCACTAGAGGTAATGGTGGGGCCACAATGCCTTGTGAGAATGCAAGGGTGGAGACAAGATACAAAGCCACTATCAGTGCCCAATGATGAGGCCATGGTGTGAAGAGGTGGCCAAAGGGATGAGTAGTGGTGGATATTGGGTGCACGTAGTGACCATGAAAGTGGTGATTCCAGGAAGTTGTAGTGGAGACAACTACATGCATACAACCAGGCCATGTCAGTGGGAGGACATCTCGTTGATAACCAATGGACGACATTAAGTGAGGTCTAATAGTGGAGTGTGGTGGCACTCCGTAGAAGTAGCAGGAAATGGAAGGCGATGGAGGGCGGTGTCGTGGGAGGGGGTATTGTATCTTGGAGAGGGAAGTGGTTCCCAATGATGAGGTATCAACCTACCCTTCTTGTTTGTCCTTGATAGTGAGAGGAGGAGCTCAAATGGGTGATAAGGGATAAATAGGGGAATCAAAATGGATTAGGATGGTTAGTGATGATTAGTGGGGACTCCAGAATGGTGGTAGAGGCCGTAAGCAGAGCGAAGGTAGGCGGTGAGAAATGGGTGGCCTGAATGGCAACTGGGTGGACGAGTGGGGTGTCACATGGGTGTGGTGGCCTGTTGAAATGGTTCTCGGGCACAACATTGGTGGTGGCCTTTAGTGGATAGTGAAGGCATAAAGGTGGCATGCAGGGCATCTGATGGATGTCTGGGTGACGGGGAAGCTGGAACAAAGGTGGAGGCACTTTAGTATCAGCGATCTTTAGCGATCTATGGAAGAGAATAACAGTGTTGTGGAGGAGATCCCATCCCACATCGAAATGGTGGGATGGGTGTAGAGCCTTTATAAGGAACAAAGTGGGATCACCGTGCACACCCTCTTTAGGGAGGGCTCCTGAAACACCACAAGAACATAGTCATATGTTGGTCGTGACACACGCAACCCATGTAGCCTTCAAGACCTCTATGCTTATTGTGAGTCTTGATGACCCACAGCCTACCTGTGGGGCTTCATCAGCCATACGATACGCTTTTTCCTTATACCCTTAAGTTGCCACTGGTCTGAAGGCATTCCTGCTAGGCCTTCTTAGTATTCTGGCACTTCAAGCTAGCAATGTTACTTAGTGGATCAGTGGTAGAGGTATTTATTTTTTGGTAATTGTTTTACACAAAAATCAATAAAATAATTAGAAAATTGTCACAAATATTCAAAAGATTCAAAAATAAAAGCTTGAATTCAAAACTTATCCTTTTACTCATTTTAATTATTTCAATTTCACTTTCTCTATATACCCTTAATTATTTAAAACACTCAAATTCATGGGTTTTATCATTGAAAATAAAAAAATAACTAATATTTGATTAATAATATTCATGGAAATTTGGTCTATTAGTCTTCATATTAAATTATATATTTTATCTTTGAGTATATTTATATCCTTTTTATTATTACCACTTTTATTGGTTAATATTTTAAGTATTTTCATATTTTTAATGTGTTCCCTAACAATTTTATTTCATTTATATTAAAATATCCCCTTCCAAATATTTCATCTTTCATATCATTAATTTTACCTTTTTCATATATGTTTATTTATTTATCCTCTCTTGTTGGGATATTATTTCATTGAAAATTTTCTTTTTTTTGGCAACAATATTGTAAGGAAACTTATTTATTTTTATATTGAATCTCATTCCATTTCTCTATATTCTATTAAATTATTTATATGTGTACTTCATTTTATTTTCCATATATAATATATTAATGTTATATAAAAGGAGTTATATGTAATTAATAAATTTATTCACTAGTTTTTTCTTTATTTAACACATAATGAAATTTTTTAGAGGGGAACTTCTCAATTGCCTCTTGGTTATGAATCAATTCTGTTTTTGAGTCTTTTAAACTTATTGGGTAGTCTTACAACTCAACAAATAAATAATAAAATCATATATATCCTTATTAATCTTCATTTAACACATATAACTTGATACTAATATGGAATTAAATCCCATTATACTTATTTATGAAATGATATGATTGTTAGGATTTTATTTCTATTTCATCATAGGTTATCTATGTCATTACATTTTTTTATTTATGATTCATTGAATCCATTATTATATATATTTCACACATTATTTTTGAAAATTTTATGATATTATCTATGTTACCATAATTATTACTCCTTATAATTAATTATTTAAATCCTTTATGACATTATATATATTGTATGGGGAATCAAAAAAGATCCTAGGATAACTGTGATACATTATATTAGTAATGATCCATAAGTTAATACTATAGTGTTTAATTGTTATGTAATTTCTATATTCCCATTATTTTAACATTTATATTCCATATACTTGTTATTCTATCATGTTACTATTACTTTAATATCCAATGTTGCGCTCAAATATATCATGATATCTTAAATCCTTATGATGTCAAAATTATATTATATGTTTGTATTATTTTTTCTCTACCTATTCTTATGTTATGATTTGTTGATGAAAATATTGATCTTAAATATTTTCCCATGACATGTTCACATGAAATAATTGAGGACCTAATGATATATATCATGTTATTCATGTTTCAAATTCCTTCCACTTAGCCAAATTTTTATCTAACCCTTTCTTTGATGTATGTTACAAAGTGGTCTCATATACTAAGATGGGTTCAATCAAATTATACGTGGTCTAGTATTAATATTGTTGTATTAATTTTTATTCTATTTTATAGGCTAGTGATATAATATAAACCCAATTCTGAATGAAACTAAACCTAGAATTCTTCGAACGGTTGAATGAAATAATTTTTCATGTTATGCGTAAAACTATATAATTATAACAAAAAATCTGGGATTATAGGTATGAGGGAATCCCATATCAAAAGTGGGAGTGGCCTCATTAAATCATACTCATCATGATCCATAGTGATCTACGGATAATCGTCCTTTTTATTCATATATGCTTTTTGGTCTGTCATCGTTATCATTAGTAGAAATGTAATCATGGGAAAGTACTAGGCATTCTGGATCGACCGAGTTCATTTTAGTTTTTTTAAAACTACCTAATCTTATGAAAATTATAAGTGATTCTCTTCTATCTTTTCAATGTTCTTTATATTTTTTTAAAATGTTTCAATGAAGACGTAGTTATCATTTATATATATTTAGATAATACAAACATTCATATGAAACATATGAAAAACCTGATTTCATTCCATGATTAGAGTCAATTCAAAAAACATGTATTCTTACCCATTATAAAAGGGAAATCTATCTAGGGGAACTCTTCCCATGTATGTTGTAGAATGGTGATTTCTTATATAAAGGGGGTTCTATTAATATTATATAGAGGTTGTATGGATGTCTTGTTCTCATTATTCTACTATCAAATTATTTAAGGATAGTGAATAATATAGGAAACTTGGTTTTGAGTTACTTTATCCTCTTAAAATATCCAATGTCAATGTAATAAATCTCACAGGTTTTAAAGGGAGAAGTATCTCAATGAAGCACTAATATTTGTTTTTCAATTGAAATATTTAAGAACATATAACTGGATCACCACATGTAAATTCATTAACAAAAATTTTATTTAGGAATTGAGTATTATATCCTAACTAACCACCATGAACCTAGTGTTTAACACTAGTTATTTTAATTACTTATTTAGTTAGATCTTCTACATATACATTTATTTCTCTTTTCATTTCCCAAGATCATAATATATGATGATTCTATATTAGTTTCATTTTAAAAAAGATATCGATGTGTGAAATCCAAAATTTGATACATCCAAGAACCATTATTGACTGTAGATCAATGGATATTCACATGTTCATCTTACCAAAGACCTAAAGGGGATTGGTGTATCATTGAGTAGTACATTCCTATCCATTATTTGAAAATTAGAGAACAAACTAACAATATATTAATGTGATTTCATTAGAATGTTATATCTTGAGGATAACAACTTTATCCTAAAATTGAGAAGACCAAAAAATGAATACATCATTTTAAATTATTTTATATTCTAAATAACTATTAAAACAAATTCTAAGAACCGAACGGTTTTGTATTTTAATATATTTTATACATAATCATGTTATTACCTAATAAAATTACACTTCTTTATAAAATATTCCCCACACATGAATATTTCATAGAAATATACTTTCATATAAATTTTAAGGAAAATGGGGAAACATAAGAAAGGAGTGATCTCAAAATTATAGTAATGGGAGAAACAAATCTATGAGTCATAGATGATTTATCACTAGATCATAAACATGTGGGGAACAAAAAAACTAAAAAATGACATGATTAATAGAATAAAATCCATGAATCATAAAAGGAAATGATTATGTGGAATGATATGATTATAATTGTACATGGGATAAAAAAAATATATCTATTAATGTGTCATCTTGAAATCATAACAACTATCATGGAATATGAATGTGAAATAAATATTCATGATACAAGGTGACATAAAAATGTAATGTGGAATAAATATAAGTAGAAAAATGTAAAAAAATGTCAATGATTTATTCCAAGACCACCATATAATTATAGAAAATTATGACTACATAATTTCATTTCAAAAAATTAATTACATATCTAAAAAATCACGTAAACACTTAACATTATGATCAGGGAAAACACAATCATGTCCATACATAACATTTTGAATATTTATAGCTGAATTATGTCTACCTAGAATATAGTAACCTCACGAGATAAGAATATTTACCCAATGAACTGGAGGATTATATCATTCTAGGTTCACCCATCACATAATGATATATCCATACATATATACCACACACAAAATTATTCCAACATCAATTAAAATTATAGAGTTATAAGTACAATAGAATAAAATAGTAAAAATATGAACATTCATGAGAATAAAATATCCTAAATAATAATGGAGGATATATAGTAAAATACACATCAATTATAATAATGTTTTATAGTGTATTCACACCATTAAAATAAATGTGTATATGTTCATGACAATGGATCTCCTCATCCAATTGAAGTGTATGATTATCTAAATGAACACACTTTAATAAAGTGAATGAAATACAATCTATTAATAATGAAAATGATTTTGTGGAAATATCAGATATATGAATCTTTTATTATCAGTAAAGAAGAATGTATAGATGGTTTAATCCAATGAATGAAAGGAAAATGTAAGTGTAATCTTGAAAATAGTTTTCTTAAAATTTTGGTAATGTTGTCTTAAAACAATGATACATTAATATTTCAAATTAATTATCAATGATGAAAGAAATAATTTTAAAATACATTTAATTAATAAACAACCCAATAATGTTACCTTAATAAATATTTATTGATAATGTTTTAGTAAATGGAAAAAATGGATATGGTACATAAGTTGAATGAAATCATTTTTATGGTTTTATTAAAATGAATTTGATGTAACCAACATCAATAAAATAGATATAATATTTAATTTTGAATAATTTTATTGATAAGTAAGACAATTATATAATAAAATAAATATCTAACTTTCAAAATAGAGAAATAAGGTTTTCGGTAAGATGAAACATGGAAATTGAAGACAAATAAAATAGATTATAAATATTATCTTATTCAATTAAATATTTTATAAATTAAAAAAATATAAATAGATATTTTGATATGGATATGTAATTTCACTTAAATAAAATTGGAAATAAACGATGTGATAGTTAAGGGGTACAATATTCCAAACATCTAAGAAAATATTAAAATAATAAGCGGTATTATTAAGTGAAAGAAAATTTAGATAATAAAAACCATCTGAACATTATGATTTATAAGGTAGTAAAGATAAATTATAGGTGGGAAAGAAAAAAATGAGTATATATTCTATAAAATAATATTAAAATATAGTAATATGTATAAAAGGTCAAAACTACATCATATAATAGAATATTTACAATTAAAATGTAATATCAATCACAAGAGACAAAAATCTAGATAGATAACACATTAAAACTTTTCTAATGTATGACTTGAAACCCAATTAAAGAATGAAAATGAAAATAAATTAAAAATCACATAAATTAAATTTAAATTATGATAAAATAAATCAATTTTATAGTATATACACAATATGAATGAATATTGATGGAGAATATGGAACATGGCTCAATGGAGTGAAATTAAAATTATAATCCCTTTCGAAAATCTTATAGTATGAATTAAGAATAAAATGATAGAGGGAAAATGAAAAAGTATGTAAATTTCATGGATATAAAACCTGAAATAAAATAGGATATTTTGGATGGATATTATATATAAATATTTCAAATTTAAATTTTATATATTATATTTTAAATAAAAGGATAAATTTTAAAAAAACATTTACATTTCCTATTGACTTATTTAAACACAATATAACCCCTATATAATTTTATTAGACTCATTAATAATTTATTTTAAAATATTGTTTGTTTTTATTAAATTGTTTATTAATTTATTATATTCTATTATTATATATTTATTAAATTCTCTTAGTTTATATTGATTCTGATGTTATTTTAATAATGAGTATATATATTTATATATTCTAGGATCACATGGTATATTGAAAACAATAATGGGTGGGGTGAATCAATGTTTTATTAATTATTACCCATTTCAACTTTACAACTTCTACACTTTTCCACTTCAATAGTGAATGAGTTTACCATTATTACTCTCATTTAATTTTTTTGTATGCAAGTTCTTAATGATGGAAAGTACCACATGAACCACACAGATTTGTTAAAGAGTTTCATCTCAAATTTATATGAATTTATCTTTGGTGTGTTGTGTTTTTATACCATGAACACATTTCTATTCTTTTGTGAACAATAAATATCTCAGTAAAGGCAATATCCTTGGACCCACATTTCATACATCAACTAGTTATAATGAAATACCCAAATTATAGTTTTGTATCTATCATAAACTAAACATACCTTTACCAAATGAAGGAAATAAACCCTCACATTTTAAAGTGATAGAAAATGTAAATAATATATATTAAGTAGACTACAATTGATCTGATCTCTTTCATCTAAATGAAGCAATCCTGAATGATGCCACTAACCTTTTTATCCCTCATAATATATGATATCATGGGAAGAATATCTCATATAATCATCATAAATGATAATATGTAGATATGTCTATACTTGTATATTAATTATCCCATTATTTTTATTTAATTACCTTGTTGTTCATTCATATAATATTAGTCTCTCACTTATGGGTTTCTTTATATCCAGAATATTATTAACTCTCTTCTATGATATGAGGATATCATACGATATATTATCCTTTATCTATTTCTTCTTCTTAAATGAACTAGATATACACTACTAAAAATACCCATTTTACCAGCGCTAAAAATGGCCTTTAACAGCGTAAGAAAAGAACTATTAAAGCCGGTGAAGATAGGGGGGGGGGGTCCCCTTTATCAGCGCTCTAAAAAACACTGATAAAACCCCTTTTATCAGCGCTTTTTTAAAAGCACTGATAAAACTAAAAAAAATTAAAAAAAATACTTCCAATCTTAGGGGGGATTTTTACAGTGCTTGATCCCCCCTTTATCAGTGCTTTACCGCACCTCTAGCACCCGCACACATAGCATCCACCCTTTATCATTATAACACCCAACCTTTATCAGCACTAGCCCCTCTAATTCACCCTTGCATGCACGCCCCTACCTCCACCCAGATTTGATCTCAAGACCTCCCCCCTACGCGCCTTAAGCCTTTCCCACAACCCTATATTGATTTATTCTCTTATTTATGATATATCTATTTATATATTTATATATATATTTATATTTAGTTATATTAATATATATATATATATAGTTATATTAATATATATATATATATAGTCAAATTAATATATATATATATAGTTATATTAATATATATATATATAGTTATATTAATATATAGTTATATAAATTTTCATATATTGGTATTTTAAATAAAATGGATATTTGTCATTATTTAGATAAAGATAATATATTTTATATGTAAATATGTTTAATTATTTATTTAAAAAATTAAATTTTTAGGTGTGAATATATAAAAAACATGTACATATAGTTATATATTTGATTGTAAATAGCAGGGCATTATAAAAAACAATAAAATTTCAAAGACATAATATCAATATGAATATAATACCTTGGAATAAGTTTTTTCCCCACCAAAAAAAGCCAACAATACCACCCTTAAACGAGGCGGAAAATCCACAAAATGTTAAAAAATCGTGGTATCCCGACTAAAAACTCAGTTTTGGTGGCCTTCTCGGCCGTTTTTGGCCTCGTAAAATGTGGCATAGGATTTTCTTACATCACTAGCATGTATAGCATGTCACATTCTTCTATTTGATATGTGGTAGAGCTCAAACGGACACCCGGATCAAAAGTTACGGCCGTTTGAAGTTCGAGTTGCCTTTTTAACAAATTTTGGATCATTTTTTAATTTTTTTAGTCTTCAAATTGTTATTAAATAATTATTACTCCATAATAATTATCAAATTGTTAATTAAAATTATTGTTTTAATTTTTTTATAAGTCATTTTCACTAAATATCTTATATATAAAGTATATTAATTGTAAATGTATATTTATACTTTTCTAATATATATATAAAAAGTATATATTTTTTTATATCAATATATATTTATTTATATATTTATATATTAATATATTATTCTTAAATAAATTTATTTTATGTCGACCCTTTATCAGCGCTTTTAAAAAAAGTGCTGATAAAGGCCCCCCTTTATCATTGCTTCTAAAAAAACACTGATAAAGGGGGTCACTTTATCAGCGCTAATGAAAAGGTGCTCATAAAGGTAAGCCTTTATCAGTGCTTTTTTTAGTACTGATAAAGGTACCCCCTTTATCAGCACTTTTTTTAGCACTGGTAAAGGTTTGCGCTTGGATAAACTGTTTTTGTAGTAGTGATACTCTATTAGAATTACCATATATATATCTCTATTATGTACTCATATGATATCTAAGATTACAAAATTGGTTTCCCTTTATTATTGATCATTCTCATGATATTTTTTGTTCATAGAAAATATTTAATATTGTATCTATATGTTCATATGAATGTTATCCTTTATCTATGATTGAAAATAATTTCATTCAGATTCCTACTAAATATATCCCCATGAAAACATCAAAGAGACCCAAGATATTTTAATATTATAATTATCTAAAAAACGACAATGGCTCTAAAATCCCTTGGATCTCCTCTCTCTACCTCCTGCTCACTCTTCTATGTTTCCCGTTTACCACTTGGATTTCCCCCAGCTTTCTCTTATTCATTTCTCCTGGTTCATCTAGGTTTTCCCCCAGTTCTCTCTCGCAGATGGTCTACTTTGGTTTTCTCTCAGGACCTATTTTTCTTTTTGGCTTCAGAAATGGCAAGATGGATCTTCCCTGAATACCTCTCCTATGCTCTGAAATCATGTTCAACCGCTCCTTTCCAAGTTGGAATGGGAACATCGGATTCAACGAGTTTTTGGGCATCACAGTCTGGTGGCCATGGATCCCCAAGAATCCCATTATTCTGTTAGGGGTTTGATCCCCACTTTTCCTCTTCACTTTCTTTTTGTTCCTGTTTTCTATAAAATTTTATACCTGGTTATGTTTCCATATTTGATTCATTCTTCGATGCGGAGTTGAGTCATTTTTTAGATGTTTTTGTGTTTTTTGCGATGGGATTGGTTCAAAGTGTTTTTTCTACTGGTTAGTCTCTTCGAGTGTTGGTCTTCGGTGTGAACGGTTTGGTGAAGTTTTTATCAGTAAGATCGCTGATTCATGGATTTTATCTTCACTGTATGCAGTGGATGGACATTTTCGCAGTGGGGTGAGTTCCAGGAGTTTATTGCTGCTGTTTCGACATGAAATTGCATGTTTCTCTCTCTAATCTAGAACCATATTTCCCCCAATCTCTCTGAGGTGGATCAGTGCAGTGGACATCTAGGATATTTGGGATATTAGTTTGAGTAGGAGGCTTCAGGAGGAAGTTAGTGGCAATGGATTGATCCATGAAATAGTTGATGAGTTCATCTCAGGTGATCTTGATGGTGGTTATTGGAAGTGACATGATGGTTGGTGATAGCATGATGCAGACTGATGGCCTGATTATGATGGCTTTGATCTATTTAATTTTTGAATTTTGGATTTCTGAGTGGTCCTTGTTTATTAGAATTTGAATTTTGAATTTGGAGTGAGGGAGATTTGTAATGGTTTGAAGTGGTTTTAATTCACACTTACCCTTTGAAAATGTCTTTAAAAAATAAAAATATTGATTGTTACAATCCCCTTTTTATTTTGATATTTATTTACACAAAGTAAATATCAAATCATTACATGATTCAAACATTTTTTCATATAAATTTCACACAAATTGTAAATGTTTTTGTACATAATAAATATAATTTCTTACATATCATTTTGTTAGATCTTTCCTTGACCATATTTCTTAAACTAGGGAGCAATACATAAGATGTTTCTATTAATGCATCACATGTATGATTTATAACTATTCTATTTTCTATTATTACATCAAATAACTTCTTACATTTGTACTAGACGTATTATATTTTCTATATACACTTATTATATATCTTCTAGTGCCACCTCTTCTGTATCCTCTACCTTTTACAAATCCAATTCTTCAACTCAAGGTACTTTACACATATTCTCCACATTCATATCCTTCTCCTTTGAGGAAATTTTAGTCAGTTATCTCTTCACAAGGGTAAATGACCCTTAATGAAATAATTATTACCCTTAGAGAAATTCCATTGAAAAACTCCTCACCATCGATTTCAGAATGAAACATATATAAAATCAGTGTATTGGACATTTTTAAGTAACATGTAGAATTATAGAACTCAATATAAAGTCGTTAAATTAATTCGGTGTTTCTTAAACTAGACTTCAACCAATATAGGAGTAACTCAAAAACATAACGAAACATATAAATATTCCTCAGAATATTTCATTGAATAATCCAAAAAATCAATATCAAATATTTTTTAAACACCATCCAACTAAACTTTCATCTAACATTCCACTATTTAATCTTATTAACTAAAATTATCGAACATTCATAGTTATTATCCATAAAACCATCAATGATATATAGAATTTATCATTGTATGTACTTATTGGAAGTAACTCCTCTAAAAATACTTCATGTTTTACATAATAATATTTTTATTAAATAGCTTTTTAACAGATGGTAGGAACAAAATCTCACAACTTTATGTAGCATAAAAAACTCAATACATATTCTCATCATCCTTGGGATAAATTTTCATGACCCCCTCTCCACAATGTGTACCCCTCCTGGGCCAGCAATGTGAGAAGGGAGATAATGACCCCCGAGTCCCGCCTCCAATAGGCCCCGAGTTGGCGACTAGAACCGAGGGTATAGTAAACACACAAATGGGAGGCATTGAACTCTAAAAGAACACATGCGGAAGAGAGAGATTAGATAGACACCAATAAACTCTAACTCAGACCTGGAATATAAAATAAACCCAAATTCATATATGAAATGTCATGAAAAAGTACTATAACTAGAAGGGAAAAACTAAGAGTACCCAAAAGAAAATAAAAACAACAGCAACCACAAGCCCGAACAGCTCCTGCAACCCCAAGCTAGTAGAAACCCACTTGATCTCCAACATGCTCCAAGTGACCTGAAAATAGTTTATATATAAATAGGGTGAGTATAACAGTATACTCAGTAGGATCCTCCCCAAAGCAGCTCGTGCAAAAGTAAAGAAAGCATGATAAAGCACAGTGAACATCAAGTGAAACTAACTCATCACCTAAACAGGTATACTAAGTTCCCAACCTCACCATGACTACTATCACAAAGTAACACATATAAGAATATATCATATAGTGAAGAATATCAATGGTACCCCGCTACTACTTCCCCACTGGTTTTCCGCTTTTCCCCAACGTCGCACGTCCTAAGCATCTCTCTCCAAAAAGGCTTGCCCGGAGACACCTGAGAGAAGCACCACAATCTGCACCTCGTGCACCACAAACACTTGCCCACAGAGACCTGGGCGAAGCACCACACCATCCTCCCAACCAAAAGTAACCAAGTATGTTCCAGGATCCACCACATCCCACATAACGTGTATCATACATCAGGTATTATACGTCAAGCCATTACAGCACATACACCGAGTAAGGATCCTCAATCCATCACAACCTATACATGTTACACCTATAGTAGTCCATAGGATACTCTATCCAGAATACATGTGTGTGAATAACAACAAGCCATTACATATCTCTACACAAATATATGGGGAAAACTAACCGATGTGCCTACTGGCACTAGTATCTAACAAGATAGGAGAGCGGGGCCAAAGGGGGTAGTCAGCCATTCATCCTACCACCAGAATGTTGGGTAAAACACCCCCCTAGGCCTCAAAATCCCCAGGGTGTCAGTTTCCATTACTGACAGGGTGGAGTAGAATATAGAAACACAAAAAGTAAAGGATATATTATATCTCCCAACCACACTACGTGCGTTACCTAGTCTTAGACACAATAGCAGCTAACATCTCTCAGACTACAGGCTGTTATTTGTAAGACTAGGTAGCCTATAAGCACATGACCATTTTAAGAGCTTTATTAGATTACTTCATTCCATTCTTATCAGTTCTAGTGTATGTTAATTAATTCTTTAAACATTTACCATGAATAGTTCCACATTAAGTTCCATTATCATCACACCCAAAGTCATCTGTTCTTTCAAAATTACAACCTCATCATAATGTTCCAGCAACCCCATCCCCATGGGTTAACACCATTTATTCAATCCTTCATTACATAATTACTTTCCCTTATTCTCAGGCATTATATAAAAGCATCTTATGTTACTAACACAAGGGTCTCAACATGGTGAGTAGATGTACTACCCGTCAAATCTTTTCCACCTATAGAAAAAGAAAAAAACCATCATCCCTGGAGAGGCTAAACATGAAAAGCACGTGGAATACCATGTGTGTCTTTGCCACTTTCAGAAGGAGGGTAAGCAAGACTAGCTACCTTGAGTAGTTGGGAAAAGTAAAGGATATAAGAAACCAATTAAAAATCACCAATAATGCAACAATCACATCCATTCCATTTAATCATCCCTGGTGTCCTCCCCGATACCCACATATATAAACCGATGCATCTCGCCACTCTAGGCATCATATGCTACCACAACAAAAAGTCTCCATGCCTCCACATATCACAACATCCATCCAGGATCACATTACAACACAAGCATTAGGAAAACAAGCATCACATCAATGGGCTCTTGGCCCTTTAATAATTAACAGGCTAACTTAGAACCCTTTTAGAAATTATCAAAAAAGCAGTTCTTTAATCCATCTTGATTTAATAGATTCATTAAATGTAGGTTCCAAAATTCATAAAACCTAATCAGTAGGCTATCACAAATAAATAAACATTCTTACTGAACTAATTTTATTAACATCAAACTACAACAAGAACCATATTCGTTTTCATGCCTCTTTATCTTTCACCAACAATTATCAATTAATCCCGGTTTCATTACCGATTTCCATCAAGAACAAATAGCTAAACAAGCAAGCATAGATATCACACTATCTAGAAAAACAAGAGGCAATAACATATGATAGATATCAATTTATTTATCCAGTTCAA
Source organism: Viscum album (assembly GCA_963277665.1). Lineage (NCBI taxonomy): Eukaryota > Viridiplantae > Streptophyta > Magnoliopsida > Santalales > Viscaceae > Viscum > Viscum album. The sequence continues at coordinate 1,283,847,678 of OY728150.1, read as the reverse complement.
ATATTTATTATGTCAATTCCATTGTGATCCACTAGGATAAAGCATGCTAATGATATAGTCTCACGTAATAGAAAAGAGAAGCAATGAATTCTCTACCTCAAACGGTTTCTCACATTCTTTATCCAAACAATGGGTCAGGATCCTCCTCTCGCGACAACTGAATCCACCTGAGGATTCCACGGTACGACAACACCAACCAAACCCCACAAAAACCCATTAGAATCTTGGATATTACATGCTATAAAAAGGAAGTTAGAAATAGGAGAATATGATCCACAAAAGAATGACGATAAAACATACCTTATATGGAAGATTGACTGATACAACTCGGTTGCATCCAAAATAGAGCAGAACCAATCCAAAGAGTAAGGTTTGATTGTGAAACTCCTATGGGAAGGATTGAAAGGTTCTAGTGTCTCAAAGAAGAGAACAAAGAGGAATAACAAGGGAGAATGATATCTCATCCCTTATTGAAGATTTATTGGGGAGACAGTTTAAGATACACTTAATTGTTCATTAAAAGAAGATCACATTAACCCACATGGTTTTACCAAGTTAAAACATCCTGATCTATAGGGATAATTAATATAGGATTTATGGCATTTTAATCGGCCTTAAGAGTCCTTAAAATAAGGCTTTAAATGTATGTTACGTCAAAGGAAACGTCAATGGGGCGAAACTATAGAAAGCTGGAAACACTGTTCACATACTAAAAATTTGGAAAAGAAAAGAAAAGGTCACCGTTAGACCTCACCATTAGAGGGTATTGATAGACCTCACCATTAGAGGTTACCGATTGACCTCACCGTTAGAGGTTACCGATACACCTCACCGTTAGTGGTTACCGATAGACCTCACCATTAGAGGTTAATGATAGACCTCATCGTTCTGGAAACACTGTACACCTTCTGTTCTGGAAACACTGTTCATGTCCACCGTTAGAAGGTCACTGTTAGAACCTCACCATTCTAGAAACACTGTTCAAGTCCACCATTAGAAGGTCACTATTAGAACCTCACCATTCTAGAAATACTATTCAAATCCACCGTTAGAAGGTCACTATTAGAACCTCACCATTCTGAAAACACTGTTCAAGTCCACCGTTAGAACACTGTTCACTAAACCTTACTGATAGAACACTGTTCACTAAACCTCACCGATAGAATATTGTTCACCTACCGTTACTGTTCATAAAACTAGAAACACTGTTCACAGAATTGGAAATTTTGAAAAGTGTTGGGGATAAGTCACCATGACCTCTCAGAACACCTCCAACTCCACATTTTCAATGTAATGGACCAGAGAGGTCCGAGATATTACATTAGATACCTCTCAAAACATTCTCGTCCTCGAGAATTTAATACCAACCTAAAGAAAATAGGGGTCTGAATAACCACCCCGTAAGATACCTCTCAGGGGAAAACCACCTTGAGTTATTCTAAAGTTGAAAAAAAAACCATGACATCTGAGTGCAGGGGAAAAACATTCCATATCCAAACAATTCAATCATAACATCACATCAAAGGTACATAAAAGAAAGGATCCAATAAAACTCATCACAATAACTAAAAATAGTCCTGGGTACTGGACACGCATCTCTGAATCACGTTCCCATGTACTCTCCTCCATGCCACAGTGTCGTCACAAGACACAAACCAAGGGAATAGAATGTCCATGAAACACCTTCTCATTACGGTCTTAGATCTCCATAGGTCATTCCTCAAAGGTTGCATCATCATCAATATCGATCTCTCCCCAATCGATGATGTGAGTGTCATCATGAAGATAACGACGGAGTTGTGATACATGGAAAACATCATGTATCCGACTCATCTGTGGGGGAAGTGCTACTTGATATGCCACAGCTCCAACATGAGATAACACCTCGAAAGGCCCAAAAAATCGGGGAGAAAGCTTACTTCCATGACCAAAACTTCGCTACCCACGACGTGGAGTCACCATTAGAAACACATGAACCCCAACATTAAACTATAAGGGTATCCTTCTTTGATCAGAATATGATTTCTGACGATCTTGTGCTGTCTTCATCCTCTCACAAATCACCTGAACCATATTTGTTCTATTCTTCACTAGTTCGGGTTTGAGAATTACTGACTCTCCAACCCCAGTCTAGCACAATGGAGAATGGAATGGCTGGCCATAAAAGGCTTCAAACGACGCCATACCAATGGTGGAGTGAAAACTATTATTGTAAGAGAACTCCACTTGGGGTAAGTGCCTCATCCATGAGCCTCCAAAATCAATAACAAAAGAGCGTAACATGTCTTCCAGAGTCTGGATGGTTCACTATGTCTGACCATCCGTTTGAGGATTAAAAGCAGTGCTAAGGCATAACTGAGAACCAAAATCATATTGGAGGCCTCTCCACAACCTGGAGGTAGAAAGAGGATCTCAATCAGAAATGATCGTCCTAGGGACACCATTATGTATAACCACCTCCTCTAGATATTTCCTTGACAAAACTTCCACTGATCTCGACTCCTTGATTGCTATGAAGTGGAACGATTTTGTTAAACGATCCACTACCACCCAAATAGAATCATGTCCTCCCAAATCTTGAGGTAAACTAGTAATAAAGCCCAATGAGATGTCCTCTCACTTCCACTGAGGAATCTCTAATGGCTGGAGAAGCCCACCAGGAACACAGTGATCGGCCTTCACCTTATGACAGACTAAACATCAAGACACAAACTCTACAACCGCACGCTTCATCCCAAGCCACCAAAACTGACTCCTCAAGGATCGGTACATCTTTTTCACACCCGGATTTACTGCTAAAGGCTAACCATGAAACTCTCTGAGAACCATCTCGCGCATCGCCTAGGGAACAAAAATATTTCTATGATACAACACTCAGTGTTGTTCATCCTCCATCCAACCATCAGGGGCCTCACCAAAAAGAAAACTCGGTCTCTCCCGAACTCCTCCTCTAGACACCCCAATTGGGACTCTTCCTCCTTCTTCATCATGGATGATTGAACTGTCATCTGAAAAAGAAAACCTCTACCCCCAAATTCTCCAATATCAAGATGCAATGCTGACAGTTCTTCCATTACTCTCCAGGAATCACTGGATTTATTCACAACATCACCATGTGACTTTCGGCTCAGTTAATCAGCTACAACATTCCCTTTTCCAGTTGTATATGATATTTCGATGTCATATTCCTGCAAGAACTCCATCCAATGATGCTGTCACAAGTTCAAGTCACGCTGGGAGAAAACATACCTCAAACTCTTATGATTGGTGAAAACCACAAAGCGCTAACCAATTAAGTAATGCCTCCACAACTTCAGAGAAAACACCATGGATGCCAAATCCAGATCATGAGTTGAATGGTTAAACTCATTTGGATGTAACTGATGAGACCCATAAGAAAAAACTGATCTCTGCTACATGAGGACACATCCTAACCCTAGATGCGAAGCATCACAGGAAACATAAAACTGAACTCCCTCAGCTGGAAGACAAAGAACTGGAGCACTTAATAACTTCTCCTTTAGTTACTTGAAAGCTGTTTGACACTAATCAGTCCATATGAACTCTTGATCCTTCCTGGTCAAAGATGTCAGAGGAGTCACAACTCAAGAGAAATTGGCTAAAAACCTCCTATAGTAGCCTATGAGACCAAGGAAACATCTCACCTCTGACACTGTCTTGGGTGCTTCCCAAGACATGAATTATTCTATCTTTGATGGATCCATTGCTACACCCTGCTGGGAAACAACATGCCCCAAGAAACGGACTTCTCGAGCCCAAAACTCACACTTTGAAAACTTCCCAAACATCTGATGTTGACGAATAACTCCCAAAACGGCTCATAGATGATCTACATGCTCCCATTCATATGTGGAGTACACAAGGATTTCATCGATGAAGACTACCATGAACTTTTCTAGGAACTCACGGAACACCGCATTCATCAATCCCATGAACACAGCTAGAGAATTCATCACGCTGAATGACATTACAATGAAATCATAATGCCCACAATGAAAACAGAAAGCAGTATTCGGGATATCCTCATCCCTTACACACATCTGATGATATCCTGACCGCAAGTCGATCTTTGAGTACCAACTTTCACCCTTCAGTTGATCAAAAAATAATCAATCCGCAGAAGAGGATAAAGATTATTTATTGTTACTTTGTTTAGGTGATGATAATCGACACACAACTGCAAACTGCCATCATCCTTCTTCACAAAAAAAACTAGTGCACCCCATGGTGACACACTTGGACGAACAAAACCACACTGTAATAGACTATCAAGATGTATACGTAGGTCTCGTAAATTAGAAGGGGACATCCTATATAGAGACATAGAGATAGTAGATGCTCCTAACTATATCTCGATCCCAAACTCGATCTCTCGTTGAGGGGGTAATGTTACGGCCTCTTCTGGAAAGACATCAGGGTACTCCTCAATGACCCTAGGAAACGCCAGCTGCTGAACCTCTGATGAGCTCAACATCATCTCTGTCATCATGGATGATAAAGAAGGAATGCGCCTATAACCCACCCAAGGATCTCGCTCACCAATAAACACCACTTTCTCTCCATCCACACCAATGAAGATGACCTTCTTTCTGAAGAGATCCACGATAGCCTACACTGAATACAACCAATCCATGCTGAGGATGACTTCATATGGTTGTATTTGTAATCATAGGATATCTACACAAGAGTAGTTCCACCTCAACACTAGCTCACAATCTCTACATATTTCAAACAAGTCGGCTCGACCTCCAACTGGCATAGTCAATGCCATGGGCACCAGAAGCCTCTCTACCTCATGTCCCAAATCATGGACAAGGGTAGGTGATATGAAGGAGGGTGTAACTCTTGAATCAAATAAGGCATACACCAAGGTAGAAGACAAGAAAAGGGTACCTCAGATGACATCTGGCTCACCTGGAGCTGGAAACGCTAGAGCATGAAGCTGATCATGACCTCCTCTATGGCCTCAATGACCCTAATGACGACCACCACCATGGTTGCACTCTGAACTCTGAGGACTTGGAGGTTCATGGGGATGTCCTCTACCTGCCCCATCTACCCTCTGCTGATCTAAAGCTGGTGCAACTGGCTACTGCTGCCTCGGCTGAAACTGCCTCAACAGAGTGACCTAGAGCATAGCTCCCGGTGCATGATGACCACTCTGAAAGTTCGGGAACTCCCACTACTAATTACCATGACCACCCCAAGAAAAACAAGCGCCTGATCTCTTGGCATAGGCATGATAGTTGATGCCTCTAGAGAAATGAGTTGTGAAGGGCTGGGACCTACCCCCAGGTGAACATAAACTCTTCTTTCCTGAAAACCAGGAACCCCGATTCACAGCTTTGCTTCATGAGGAATCACGTCGATTCCCCTCTCATGATGATCATGTTCTAGCTAAACTCATATCGACAACCTATTCCCTTGCCAGTACCTCATGAGATGTTTTTTTAGCATAAATTGGGTGAACTGGTGCTGGATCTTTGGACACAAAGCCTCCTCAAAATGCCTCACCCTGGCCTCCTCAACTGGAAGTAGGTCTGAAGCATATCGTAGAAGGTTCCTGAAACGGATTCCAAACTCTCGAACACTGGAGGTCCCCTATCAAAGTGAAAGAAGCTCCTATTCTAGGAATATAGAAGACTCAATATTAATTAATTAATTGTTTTATTTTATTCATTTTAGGTTAACCTATCCCTTGGTCTACCCATTCAAACATAGGCACAAAGAAGAATGATGCGCGATCCTTTCCGAGGTCTCAACCCTGAAACTAGTATCACCTTGTTTAGTAACCACTATAAATTTAAAGGTCCATACATCAGGTCATAGGTGGACCCTAAAAACCTATGTCTTAGTCGGTCTCCAGTGTTTACCTCACTTGCTAAACATGAATGACATTGTTTCCCTACCAACCCATGCAACCTCACCTATGCCTGACTCTAAACTCCATCCTATCCCTCAACCATACCTCTAATACCACTCTGACATGACCCCCTCCCCACAAAGTGTACCCCTCCTGGGATGAAAATGTGAGAAGGGAGATAATGACCCCCGAGTCTGACCTTTAGTAGGCCCCGGGTTGACGACTAGCAACAAGGGTATAGTAAACACACAAATGGGAGGCATTACCCTCTAAGAGAACACATTAAGAAGAGAGAGATAAGATAGACACCAATCAAATCCAAACCAGAACAAGAATATAAAATAATCCCAAGTGCATATATGAAATTTCATGCCAAATTACTACAACTAGAAAAGAAAAAACTACATGTACCGAAAAAAATCAAAACAGCAGCAATCACAAGCCCGAACAGATCCTGCAACGCCAAGCTAGTAGAAACCATCTTGATCTTCAACCTGCTCCAAGTGACCTGAAAAACTGTTTATATATACATAGGGTGAGTATAACAGTATAATCAGAAGGATCCTCACCAAATCCCCTCATGAAAAAGTAAAGAAAGCATGCTAAAGTAAAGTGAACAACAAGTGAAACTAACTCAACACCTAAACATGTATACTAAGTTTCCAACCTCACCATGGCTACTATCACAAAGTAACGCATACAAGAATATAGAATATTGTAAATAATATCATGGGTACCCCGCTACTACTTCCCCACTGGTTTTCCACTTTTCCCCAATGTCGCACGTCCTAAGCATCTCACTCCAAAAAGGCTTGCCCACAGACTCCTGAGCGAAGCACCATAATCTGCACCTCACGCACCACAAATTCTTGCCCGCAGACACCTAGGTGAATCACCACACCATCCTCCCAACCAAAAGTAACTAGGTATGTTCCGGGAGCCACCACAACCCGCATAATGTGTATCATACATCGAGTATTATACCTCAAGCCATTACAACCTATACACCAAGTAAGGATCCTCAAGCCATCACAACCTATACATGTTACACTTATAGTAGTCCATAGGATATTATATCCAGAATATATGTGTGTGAATAACCACAAGCCATTATAGCCCTCTATACACATATATGGGGAAAACTAACCACTGTGCCTACTGGCACTAGTATCTACCAAGAGAAGAGAGAGGGGCCAAAGGGGGTAGTCAACCATTCATCCTCCCACCGGAATGTTGGGGAAAACACCCCCAGGGCTCCGAATCCCTGGGGTGTCAGTTTCCTTTACTGACAGGGTGGAGTAGCGTATAGAAACACAAAAAGTACATGATATATTATATCTCACATCCACACTATGGGCATTGCCTAGTCTTAGACACAACTATATCTAACGTCTCTCAGACTCCGGGATGCTACTTCTAAGACTAGGTATCCTATAAGCACACAACCATGTAAAGAGCTTTATTATATTACTTCATTACCTTCTTATCAGTTCCAGTGTACAGTAATTAATTATTTAAACACTAACCATGAAAAGTTCCACATTATGTTCCATTAGAATCACACCCAAAGTCAGCTGTTCTTTCAAAATTACAACCTCATCATTATGTTCCAGCAACCCCATCCCCATGGGTTGACACCATTTATTCAAACCTTCATTATAGAATTACTTTCCCATATCCTCAGGCATTCTAGAAAAGCATCCTATGATACTAACACAAGGGTATCAACAAGGTGAGTAGATGTAATACCCGTTTAATCTTTTCCGCCTATAGAAAGCGCGTAGAGCCATCCACCCTGGAGAATCTAAACACGGAAAGCATGTGGCATACCCCACGCGTCTTCACCTCTTTCGAAAGGAGGGTAAGCAAGACCAGCTACCTTGAGCAGTGGGGAAAAGTGAAGGAGATAAGCAAGCAATTAAGAATCACCAAGCAACCAACAATCACATCCATTCCATTAAATCATCCCGGGTTTCCTCCCCAACACCCACATACATAAACCGATGCATCTCGACACTCTAGGTGTCATCTGCTACCACAACCAAAATTCTCTATGCCTCCACATATCACAACAACCATATAGGCTCACATTACAGCACGAGCAGCATGAAAACAAACATCACATCAATGTGATCTTGTCCCTTTAACAATTAAGAGGGTAACTAAGAACCCTTTTAGAAATTATCAAACAAGCAGTTCTTTAATCCATCTTGAATTAACAGATTTATTAAACGTAGGTTCCAAAATTTTGGAAACCTAATCAGTAAGCTATTAAAAATAAATAAACATTCTTAATTCACTAATTTGATTAACATCAAATTACAACATGAATTGGATTCGTTTTCATGCCTCTTTATCTTTACCCAAAACTAATCAATTAATCCCAATTTCTTTACTGATTTCCTTCAAGAACAAACAGCTAAATAAGAAAGAATAGATATAACACTATCTAGAAAAAAAAGAGGTAATAAAATACGATAGATATAAATTTATTTATCCCATTCAATTATTTATTATGTCAATTACATTATGATTCATTGGGATGAAGCATGCTAAAGTTATAGTCGCACATAAAAGAAAAAAGAATGAACGAATCACCTACCTCAAATAGTTCCTTACGTTCATTATCCACACAACAAGTCATGATCCTTCTCCCATGACAACTGCATCCACCCATGGTTGCCATGGTATGACAGCACCAACCAAAACCCACGAAAAAAAACATTAGAATCTTGGATATTTCATGCTATAAAAAGGAAGGGAGAAACAAGAGAATATGATCCCCAAAGGAACAATGATAAAACATACCTTATATGGAAGATTGACTGATACAACTCAGTTGCATCCAAAATAGAGAGGAACCAGTCCGAGGAGTAAGGTTTTATTGTGAAACTCCTATAAGAAGTATTGAAAGGTTATAGCATCTCATAGTAGAGAACAAAGAAGAAGAACAAGGGAGAATGATACCTCGTCGCTTTTTGAATATTTAATGGGGTGACGGTTTAAGATACGCTTAATTATCCATTAAAAGTAGATCACAATAACCCACATGGTTTGACCAATTAAAAACATCCCGAGCTATAGGGATAATTAATATAGGATTTATGGCATTTGAATCGGCCTTAAGATTCCTTAAAATAAGGCTTTAAATGTATTTTACATCAAAGGAAACATCAAAGGGGTGAAACTATAGGAAGCTAGAAACAATGTTCACATACTAAAAATTTGGCAAAGTAATGAAAAGGTCACCATTAGACCCCACCGTTAGAGGTTACTAATAGACCTCACTATTAGAGGTTACCGATAGACCTCACCGTTAGAGGTTACCGATACACCTCACCGTTAGAGGTTACCAATAGACCTCACCGTTAGAGGTTACCAATAGAGCTCACCATTCTGGAAACACTATACGCCTACTATTCTGGAAACACTATTCAAGTCCACCATTAGAAGGTCACTGTTAGAACCTCACCGTTTGGGAAACACTGTTCAATTCCACCGTTATAAGGTCACTATTAGAACCTCACCATTCTGGAAACACTGTTCAAGCCCACCGTTATAAGGTTTTTGTTAGAACCTCACTGTTATGGAAACACTATTCAAGTCCACCAATAGATGGTCACTGTTAGAACTTCAAAATTCTAGAAACACTATTCAAGTCCACCATTTGAACACTGTTCACCGAACCTCACCGATAGAACACTATTCACTAAACCTCACCGATAGAATATTTTTCACCTACCATGACTGTTCATAAAACTGGAAACACTATTCATAGAACTGGAAATTTAACAAAGTGTTGGGGATAAGTCACCTTTACCTCTCAGAACACCTCCAACACCACATTTTCAATGTAATGGACCGGAGAGGTCCGGGCCATTACATAAATATTTTCACTTAGAGGGACTATTATTACAACCTATTGATATCATGATTATTGAATTATTTATTGAAATCAAATAAAATAAACACCAGGTTAGTTTCACAATCCCCCTTTGGATTTGGTTTCAATACCAATATTCAAAATTTATTTCAATTCGTTCTTGATCAATTTTATTCCATCTCCCCCTTTTTGAAAATAAATAAATGGACTTGTGATATTATATTATTAATTACTATAGAGAAATGTCCTATCAATTATTACATTCTATGCTTAATTTAGGAATTTTAAATGTAGGAAATTTGAGGGTTCTATTTAGAAATCATATATGTTCATAAATAAATCAAATATAATATTGACCCAAAAAATAGTTTTATAAAGTCTTTTCCATTATTTTTTGGCTGATATAAATTGTTAATACCAATTATTATAGATTTTATCAATATAATTTTGAACAAAAATATGAGTAATCATCTTAACATGGAGATTAAAATCATTTAAAAATAATGAGTGGTTTTATAGGATTCAACTATATAAATAATTCCCATTTTCATGTCATGTGTTAAGTCAGGTTCTAAACCTTAAGAGCCTAATATAGTCTTTCAATATAAGAATGAGATAACATCAAATCATATCATTATCAATGATATAAAATTAAATAATTTCCTAAAATTTTATAATTTAATGAAATATAAGGTTCTAGAAACTACTTAGTACTTCGCTATTTCCCCCCTTCATAGTGACAATTGAACTTTATGAATTTTGATAACCAAAAAATCATCAAGGTACCAAATGATAGATCCTATAAAGATGGTTAATTCCCTAACCATTTATTTTTTATTCCATAACTTTTATGTTTTCCAATTATCCCTCTTAATTATATGTCACATTAAATTATATATATAAAAATAATAAACACAATAAATGGGAATAAGAAAGAAATTTTTTTCTATTTAGTAAGAGTATTATGGTTGAGAATTTATTTTTAAAAAAATATAATCCATTATTTTATGTTCCAAAGTTAATATGACTCTCCATGATCTCTTGTACAATTATAAAATTAGATATCTTTGTAGGAAGCATGGTCTTTCTTAATTTTTTTAACTAAATCATTTTATGACATATCATTATTTGTTTTAGACATCAAATCACAATATTCATTTAGTGGAACTTTATATTCTTTATCATTTCTTATTTAGATGGTATAATTATAAAAGATACCTATGGAATGTGACCATATTCAGTGCACCTTATACATCATTCCCTATGGGATCTTGGATCATCATATTTTTCAAAAATATCATGAAATATAACTTCTTCATATAGAAGTACTTATTTTCCATTGGAACATTAATTCAATTATGATTACTTTATATCCCTTTTTCACTTACAACTATGCTTTAAATATAATCATACATTAATTAAGATTATGGTCTGGTAACATTCACAAGGAATCTTTAGTTTACTTATCACTAAACAAAACCTTTTGATATTCTCATAGATTAATTTTCTTTGGTTCTCCATCTTGCTTACAACATTACCAAGAAAATTGATTGTTTCTAAAAGTACATAGTGTCTGCACTTCTTCCAAAAAATAGGAATATCATTCATTTTAGTGAGTCATTATTTTTTATCTTCTTCTGATTCTTTTTGAATAAAAATTTTATTTTCCTTCTTACCAATGGATATCTCATATGTATTATTTTTTAATTTCTTAAGAGTATTCTATTCAAAATATTTATTCCACAACAATCCCATGTAAGAATCATCTTTATTCATCTTTCATGGACTTACCATCTTCAATTTTTTTGGGAAATGTTTGATTTATTTGGATATTCATGACATAAAACTATATTTATTATAATTGTAAGTTCCAGAGATATCTCCATGAATTTTCAATCTCATTGACATAGATATATTGTTAATTTTATCTTATAGAATTTGTTCTATATATAATTTTATCCATTTTTATTTAGTATATTTTATTTTACCTTATAGGTAGATATATTGTTCCCACAATCTATATCAATCTATTTGAATATTCTAATAAACCAATTTTATCACAAAAAAACCATAATTTTATTCTTTGAGTAATATTTTTCTAGGTTTGAATGGTTTCTATATTTTTTATATTATATTTTCTAGTTGGGATTTATTTTTGAAACAACTTCTTCAATACTATTTAATGTTGTTACCATAGGTAAAATACACCATAAGAGGTGGGGATAAATTTGGGTACACAATTAAATCTATTATTCACCAAATCTTATTGTATTGTTATATAGAACAACATGAACCTGTCATTATTTATGCACATATATGATATGAAGATACTGAAATTTAGGTAATGAAATAATGATTTTACATTGATGAACACAAATTTATATTCTATGAATCCTTTTTCGATGGTGTGTCAAAGTACTTGGGGTTAAAAATACACACTATTTAGGTTTTAATTGATTCGAAATAACATACAAATGACCCTGGGGAACTCCTTCTTCATGTTTATTTGAGAACTACATTGGGATAAGGTTTATAATGTAGTTGATATATAAAGACCACTTACAATGATATATCATAAATATTATAACACTAATCAATTGAGTTCTTTAGATGTACATCACATTCTTCTATTTGGTGTTGATATTCTAGGGAATTTTCTTCCTTAAAAATTCAAATGTTCAATATAGTTTTTCTCTATCTATATTTATCATGATTATAAATATATAATATTTTTCATTATCATTTATTTTTATTTATTTCCCTTTTAATAAGTTAATAAATTCTCTAAAACAAGTTCCATAAAATTTTAAACTTGTAGAAACATAATGAATAATTAAAGTACTCTATAACAACCTATTAATTAAGAAAACTCTAATTTTTTTTAAAATAAATTCAAATAGATGGATCTATATTGGTTGACTACCTTCACAGTCAACCAGCCTTCAGTATGGTATGATTTTATTAGAAACTCCCATATTTTGGTGTAGTGTCTTTCACCACAATGCAGTATCCTATATTTAACCAGAAATAAAATTTTCGGATAAATCCATGATTTAACTACTAGGAATTCACTATATAATAATCTATATATTTTCAAAAACATTTTACCTTTTTCATCATAGTTTAACTACCTTGGTTTGGATATCCTAAATCATCAAGAACCAATAAAAATAACCTTACCAATTTTGCAACATGGAATTATTATAGTTTTGTGGAAATTTTTATGTTATCGGCCTCTATATATATTATGGTTCACAAAAACTTCCACAACGTGGGGGTCATAAAAGAACCAATTCCACTAAAGATATTCTAGACCATCATTGTAGTGCATTAGTAATATTATAATGTGAAAATATCAATTATTTTATATGACTGGTCTATTTTGTAATATCTTTTCCTTTAAAATATATGTACCTCTAAATTTATATCACTGAAAACATATTCCTTATCATCATTGTGTTATGATGTGTAACCTAGAATCCCAAAATATGGAAAATCATGAAACCTTATATACGAAAACCCTGTTTTTTATTAAAACTTAAACATGATTCATTACATAACACTTCAATTGATACAACAAAGAATATCGAGAGGTATAGTGTCTTTGGGGCTTAGGATCATTACATAAAAACTTAAAACATGAAATACAACATCTTTATTGAAAACTTCCATTACATGACCACTATATTCCCTCGTACTTAGCATTGCATGGGATAACCTGATGACATGCATAAGAAAATGGTGAGCTATAAGCCCAGTAAGGGAGTACACATGGAATAACATGAGGAGTAAAATACATGTTAGACAATAGGAATATCAATAGAGTATAAAAGAAACATGAACATAAAGTCATGATAAATCATGATAATCATAACATGGAAATGTGACAACAACACTTAACATGGAATTAGCATGAGCCAAGGCTCATTGCACATAAAGCATGAGTAAACCCTCATTGCACACGAAGCACGAGTAAACACTCATTGCACTTGAATAAGCATGAGTCAACACTCCTTGCACATGACATATCATGATACTATACTTTACCCAATGCATTGGAGCTCTATAAGGGCGCACCCTTCTAAAACATTTCATTTCATGCCTAAGTGTCCCACATGGATCATTAAACATGGATTCATAAAACATAATCATTTATTACATGATAAAGTATTGTGGAATTCATACATGAAACTTTAATATCAATAAGTAAATGTGCATAAATATGAATACCCTTGATGGAGAAATGGGCATGGTATTCACTACACAATGACATTGGCTTAGAAAATCGGTGTGATTTCGACAGCGTAACGGCGTGACATAAGAAATCATAAAAAAGGTTGATGAGAGAGAAAGGGGTTCCTCATCATATTTACATGTAATGGATATTAAGGAGGTTATATAGATAGATTTCCCAACAATTGTAATCGAATTTAGTTTCATGATACAAAAGTATTGCTTGAATGTAAATGAGGATGGAGAAGTTCCTTTCGGAATTTCGGCATAGTAACGGGTGTACATGGGAGACATTAAATGAGAGAGAAAGGGGTCTCCCATAATTCAAACATAAAGAGGTAAGTATGAGGGAGGTTCGAAACCATACCCCAACATTCATAATTGAAATTAAATGGGCAATACAACTTAATGAAAATTGACAAAAATGAGAAAGGAAGAAAAAACCCTTACATGGAAGTGTTCTTCCAAAGGCTAGAGAGAGGCTTGTGAGTGGCTTCTTGGGAGTTTTGGGTACCTTGGTAGGATTATAGAGAAAGTAGGGAAGAGTTTGGATGAACTCCAAGGGCTTTTAGTTAGGAGGAAGTGGGAGCTTGGGTGGGTTTATATAGGAAAGGTGAGGGAATACTTTATTATTTAGGTTTGAGACCCCTTATATTAAATTAATCCAAACCACAAACCAACCCATGGTTTTTGCCCATGGTTTTTGGAAAAGGGAAGAGGAAAGAATATTTTATAAGTCCAAAGTCCGAACATCTTAAAATAAGAAGGTTGCTTATGTGGAGGTGAGTCACACTCCCATGGAAATTAATTTAAAAAGGCAAAGTGTTGAATAAGTCTTGAGGGGTCCATTAATGCTTTGAAAAATAAGACAAAAAACCCAAAATCACTTTATTTTAATGGTAAAACATATATTGGCATATCATAAGGATTATAGTATTTTATTACATCACCATTGGGTCATTATGATGTTATAAAACACATTATATATTTAAACGGTATTTAATTTTTACCCAAAAATTTGACTGTCTCAGAAAATTATGAAAAATTCACCGTTGGATAATTTAGATGTCCTGATTCCAGAAATAACATTTATTTTATCTAAATAATTTTCTAAATATGTTAATTTTCACTTTTAAAATAAAAACTGACATTTATCGAAAATTCACGGGTTTGGAAAAAATGGCTTTCAAACCTTAATAAAAATTTTAATTGCATTCATAAAATTATAAGATCATTATATTTAATAAAAAATTAATTTAATAATAATATTATTATTTTATTAAAATATTATTTAATTCAGAAATACCTTAATTTAATAAAATAGATTTCTTAATTAAATAATAACAAAAAACACCATTTTTACTTTAAAAAATATTTACAATGTATCAAAAATGACTAGAAATTATATTCTTTATTATATACAAAAAATAATTTACATGAACATAGTACTACTTATTTGTTACATAACCCCTTAAAACAGCCGCATAATACCTAAGGGTAAGGTGTTTGATGGTGACAGACTCTTGGAGTGGCTCAGATAACATCGCACGAGTGGTAATCTCTATCACCTTCCAATTTTCCCGTAGATGGTCCCGTTCGAGCTTGAAATGGTGAAGCTCAGCTTGGGCTTGGTCAAGGGCGAAGCCCAATGATGCCACCTCTTTTCCAAGATCCAAAAAATGGGCTTCGTATGGGGAAATTCTACTGGATGAGGCCATCGCTTCTTTTGTCTGAGTAAATTGGATTTGTTAAGGTCCTATATTTATACTAATCATGTGGTCACCGTTTAATGGCTATATTAACAACGGTCAAAATTCTTAACATAAAACCAAATAAGTTGACATCTTATAAAAACATTTTCCCTAAAGAGTCATTTAACTGGATCAATAGGGATTTTCCATTAATGAAACTTTGGGTCATTACAATATTCCCCCCTTAAGAAATTTCGCCCTCAAAATTTTCCTTTTCCCACACTAAAACAAATGTGGGTAACTCACCTTCATCATATCCTCCGATTCCCAAGTCACTTCTTCAAACTTGTGGTTTCTCCACAACACCTTGAGGAGGGGCATTGTCTTATTTTGTACAACTTTTTATCTACGATCTAAGATCTTCACTTGTTGCTCCTCATAAGAAATATCGTCTTCCAATTGTACCACCTCAGAAGAGAGTACATGTGAAGGGGCCGGTATGTACTTCCTTAAGAGGGATACATGAAAGAAATAATGTACTTTGGCCATAGTAGGTGGAAGTGCTAGTCAATAGGCCACAGCCCCAACACGATCAAGAACCTTGAAGGGGCCGATGTACCTTGGACTTAACTTCCCTTTCTTTCCAAACCTCATGACCTTTTTCCAGGGAGATATGCGTAGAAACACCATGTCTCAAACTTTAAACTCAAGGTCTCATCGATGATTATCTGCATAACTCTTTTGTCGACTCTGGGCTACCTTGATATGCAGCTAAATGGGTTTCACCTTCTCTACCATTTCATAGACCATTTCTGGTCCAAGCAGCTTACATTCACCAACCTCATCCCAACATGCTGGTGTTCTGCACCTTTTCCCATATAGGGATTCATATGGTGCCATTTGGATGCTCGAGTGGAAACTATTATTATAATAGAACTCAACCAGAGGAAGATGTTGATCCCATCCTCCTTTAAAGTCCATTGAGAACGCTCTCAACGTATCCTCAAGTGTTTGGATAGTCTTCTTGGATTCGCCATCAGTTTGAGGATGATATGCCGTACTAAAGTTCAGTTCAGTATTCAGAGCATGTTGAAGACTCTTCCAAAACATAGAGGTGAATCTTGGATCTCAGACAGACACAATAGATAGTGGTACTCCAAGAAACCTTACCACATCCTTGATATATGTCTGTGCCAATTGATCCAATGAGAAATCCTCCCGAATAGCAATGAAGTGTGCAGTCTTTGTTAGACGATCCACAACAACCCATATTGCATTGTTGCCTTTGGATATCCTTGGAAGTCCGGTGACAAAGTCCATGGTGATGTTCTCCCATTTCCATTCTGGTATGGGCAATGGTTGCATCATCCCCTTAGACTTCTACCTCTCTTCCTTCACTTGTTGACACACCAGGAACTTTAATGTATATTCAGCGATCTCCTTCTTCATATTATCCCACCAAAAGTTTTCTCGGAGATCTCGATACATCTTTGTGCTCCCTGGGTGAATAGAGAAATTTGAACTATGTGCATCATCCAAAAGTTCCTTCTTCCGCTCCGGACTTAATGGAACACATAGTCTTTTCCCAAACCGCACAATTCCTTCTTCATTAACATTAAACTCCAAGGATTTACCCTTTTTGATAGCTTCCACTTTTTCTTGAATTCCCACAACATCCTTTTGAGTATCCTTTAACCATTCCAAAAGAGATGGTTGAGCAATCATTTGTGAAAGGATTGATGATGTTCCCTCTTTATGATTCCCACATCCATCTTCATCAAGTCTAAGAAGATTGGATCCTTCTCAATTCCCATCATTGATAGAATCGCTGGATCCTTTCTACTTAGGGCATCTTCCACCTTGTTTGCTTTCCCAGGGTGGTAATGTATTGAACATCCATAATCCTTGATGAGCTCTATCCATATTCTCTGGTGCATATTAAACTCTTTCTGTGTGAATATATATTTAAGACTCTTATGGTCAGTATATATCTCACATTTCTCTCCATAGAGATAATGCCGCCAGATTTTCAAGGCAAAGATCACAGCCGCCAACTCTAGATCATGTGTTGGATAGTTTTTCTCATGGATTTTTAACTGCCTTGAGGCATAGGATATCACTTTATCATTCTGCATCAGCACACAACCTAAGCCCTTCTTTAAAGCATCACTAAACACCACAAAAAGTTCCCCACTTTTGGGTAAAGTGAGCACGGGTGCAGTGATAAGCTTCCTTTTCAACTCCTTGAAGCTTTCATCGCATTCATCACTCTAAGAAAACTTTACTCCCTTTCGAGTTAGCTTGGTAAGAGGGTTGGAAAATCATGAGAAATTTATCACAAATCGTCGATAATATCCAGCTAACCCAAAGAAGCTACGGATATACGTTACCGATGTTGGCCTCGGTCATCCCTCAATTTCATCTATTTTGGAGGGGTCCATAGATATTCCATTGCTTATGATGATATGGCCCAAGAATGAGACCTCCTTCAACCAGAACTCACACTTCCTGTACTTTCCATAGAGCTTCTCCTTGCGCAAAGTCTCTAGTAATGTTTTTAAATGCACCTCATGATCCTCCTTGGTTTTGGAGTATATTAGAATATCATCTATAAAGACTACCATAAATTTGTCAAGGTAATCTCTAAAGACTTTATTCATCAAGTCCATGAATATTTTTGGAGCATTGGTGAGTCCGAAAGGCGTTACTATGAAGTCATAGTGCCCGTACCTTGTACGAAAAGCAGTCTTGGGGACATCTTCCTTTTTCACCCTTATTTGATAATATCCCGACCGCAAATCCACCTTGGAGAAGTATTGTGCTCCACGCAGCTGATCAAACAAGTCATCGATTCTTGGGAGAGGATACTTGTTCTTTATCCTGATTTTGTTAAGTTCACGATAATCAATGCAAAGCCGCATTGACCCATCCTTCTTTTTGACGAAGAGGACTGGTGCACCCCAGGGTGAAGAACTTGGGCATATAAACTCTTTATCCAGATTCTCCTGTAGTTGTTTATTCAGCTCTTCAAGCTCTAAAATAGCCATTCTATATGTAGTCTGGGATATTGGTAGCGCCCCAGGTATAAGTTCAATTGAGAACTCAACATCTCTTCTTGGAGGAAGACCAGGCAGTTCCTCGGGAAACACTTCAGCGAATTCCCTCACAATAGGCATTTCATCAAGGATGGTTTCTTCCTTGGACTCAATCATCTGAGCCAGATATGCATTCTCATATGGATGTAATATCCATGCTTGAGATGATGGAGTTAAAGGAAATTCATCTTCCTCCTGACAATTGTAAAGAATCGGGGGTCGATTCTCCATATGGAGTGTGATTTCCCTCTCCCGACAATTTATGTTGGCTCTATATAAGGAAAGCCAATCCATGCCAAGAATTTCATCAAATTCCACCAGAGGGAGTATAACGAGGTTCTCTAGGAAATTAAATACACTGATTATAATAGGGGAGGACTTATATTCATGTGATGCAATGATTTCCCCATTTTCCATACTCACCGACATCTTTACTTCCATGATTTGTGGTGGTGTTGGGATTATTCTACTAAACATTCGAGATATAAAAGAATGCGTAGAACCTGGATCAAAAAGTATGTTTGCTATTCTTGAATGAATAACTAGCGTACCTGTCACCACTTCGTTGTCGGGGTTCACTTCGGCAGAAGTGATGGCAAAAGCTATTCCTTGCTATCTTAGAGGTTGTTGGTTACCTCCGATAACCCTTGGATTAGGGCACTGATTTAAAAAATGACCAGGTTCTTTGCATTTGTAGCATTGAACAACGTGGTGAGGTTCGAACGGAGCGTTCCTCTCCTCTGTCACAGCCGCGGGTCCTTCTTGCCGACAGTTAACAGCTAGGTGCCCTTCTCTTCCACGCCTGAAGCATTTTCTTGTCCCCTTAAAGCAATTTCCAGGGTACTTCTTTCCGCACTTTTAGAAAGTGGGGTGCTGGATCTTCTTAGCACTGTTGGATTTATCTATCGGACCACCAGCATTGAAGTCCACCTTACGCTTCTTGTCCCCATGATACCCCTGTGATTCCCTGGTCTCCATTTCGACCTTAAGGGCACATCAGACAATCTCCTCATAGCTATCGAAGTCACGGATCGCTAATGCTTTCCGTAGGCTAGGCTTCATCCCACCAAAGAAGCGGTCAACTTTGCATTCAGGGGTAATGACAAACGCGGAAGCGTATTGTGCAAGCCTTGTGAAGTTTTCCTCATACACTCCAACAGATTCTTCATCTTTTTTCTTGAGGGAAAGAAAGTCCCTTTACTTCTTAAGCCGGAGGGTGCGCGGAAAATATTTATCGAAAAACATCTTCCGGAAATCCTTCCATTCCAACACCTCGATATCCTCCTCAGGCTTCGTATTTTTGATCAATGTCCACCAATGATCAGCTTCACCCTCCATACGATAAGACACCAGGATAAACTTATCTTGTTCAGAACATTGGATGATGGAGAATATCTTTTCAATGGAGTTGATCCATTGTTCAGCGATCGTGGGATAGGATGATCCACTAAAAGTAGGAGGCCATTGCCTCATGAAGCTCTCGATAGCAACTTTTTCCTTCTTAGGGGGGTTTGGACGTTCCTCTTGACCCGTGTTTCTATTGAAAACATGAGTTAGCTGATAGGGAAGCATGAAAAAGTTCGGGATTCCCGCTCCCATTGGATTGGGCATCTCATTAGTACAGTCATCACACTCATCTTCACAACGGTTGTTAGCCTGAGTCCTCCTATTACCGGCCATTGGCTAAAATAAAAGGAAATTTATGGGTAACACATAAAGGGTAATCCAAAGACAAAAGTCGATGACTCATAAATAAACATTTATTTCCTTAACTCATGAGTCTATAGGCTTCAATCTATGCTTTTCATGATCTAATTTCTAACATATATTCTTAGGGCCATTTTTCCCTTAATAAGGGTTCATACTAAGATTGTGAATTTATCAAAACATATCCCCTGGGAGTGTCGTAACCAGGAGTGCTGCAAGGCCCGTTGTCGTGCACTATTTCCCGTTCGATCCTAGCTCAAAGCGGATTTTTCGGATTTTACCCCTAGGATACATCTGTTCCAGAGCCACCTCTACCTACTCGTATCCAGACAGGGATGTATTTGTTTGATAAACCACTAACTTAGTATTTACCAAATCTTAGGGATTTTTTTATTATACATAGTCTTGTATCTAAGGCTTTACTAGGGTTTCCTAATCCCAAAAATAACTAAACCTATCCTCTGATACCAACTATGACAACCCTGTTTTTTATTACAACTTAAACATGATTCAGTACATAAAACTTCACTTGATACAACAAAGAAGATCATGAGGTTTTGTGTCTTTGGGGATTAGGATCATTACATAAAAACTTAAAACATGAAATACAACATCTTTATTGAAAACTTTCTTTACATGACCACTACATTCCCTCGTACTTAGCATTGCATGGGATAACCTGAGGACATGCATAAGAAAAGGGTGAGCTATAAAGCCCAGTAAGGGAGTGCACATGGAATAACATGAGGAGTACAATACATGTTAGACAATAAGAATATCAATAGATCATAAAATAAACATGAACATAAAGGCATGATAAAGCATGATAATCATAAATGGAAATGTGGCAACAACACTTAACATGGAATTAGCCTGAGCCAAGGCTCATTGCACATAAAGCATGAGTAAACGCTCATTGCACATGAAGCATGAGTAAACCCTCATTTCACTTGAATTATCATGATTCAAAACTCATTGCACATGACGTATCATGATACTATACTTTACCCAATGCATTAGAGTGCTATAAGGTCACACCCTTCTTAAATATTTCATTTCATGCATAAGTGTGCCACATGGATAATAAAACATGGATTCATAAAACATAATCATTTATTCCAAGATAAAGGAATGTAGAATTCATACATTAAACTTTAAAATTAATAAGTAAATGTGCATAAAGGTGAATACCCTTGATGGAGAAATGGGCATGGTATTCACTACACAATGACATTGGCTTAGAAAATCGGTGCGATTTCAGCAGCGTAATGGCATGACATAAGAATTCATAAAAAAGGTTGATGAGAGAGAAAGGGGTTCCTCATTATATTTACATGTAATGGACAGTAAGGAGTTTATATAGATACATGTCCCAACAATTGTAATGGAATTTAGTTTCATGATACAAAAGTATTGCTTGAATGTAAATGAGGAGAGAGAAGTTCCTTTCAGAATCTCGGCATAGTAACGGGTGTACATGGGAGGAATTTAATGAGAGAGAAAGGAGTCTCCCATAATTCAAACATAAAGAGGGCAGTATGAGGGAGGTGTTAAACCATACCCCAACATTCATAATTGAAATCAAATGGGCAATACAACTTAAAGAAAATTGACAAAAAATGAGAAAGGAAGAAAAAACCCTTACTTGGAAGTGTGCTTCCAAAGGCTAGAGAGAGGATTGTGAGAGGCTTCTTGGGAACTTGGGGCACCTTGGGAGGATTCTAGAGAGAGTAGGGAAGAGGTTGGACGAACTCCAAGGGCTTTGTGTGAGGATGAAGTGGGAAATTGTGTGGGTTTATATAGGAAAGGTGAGGGAATTCTTTTTTATTTAGGTTTGGGACCCCTTATATTAAATTAATCCAAACCACAAACCAACCCATGGTTTTGAGCCAGGGTTTTTGGAAAAGGGAAGAGGAAAAAAATATTTTATAAGTCCAAAGTCCGAACTTCTTAAAATAAAAAGGTTTCTTATGTGAAGGTGAGTCACACTCCCATGGAAATTAATTTAAAAAGGAAAAGTGTTGAATAAGTCTTGAGGGGTCCATTAATGCTTTGAAACATAAGTCAAACAAACCCAAAATCACTTTATTTTAATGGTAAAACATATATTGGCCGAAAATAAGGATTACAGTATTTTATTACATCACTATTGGGTCATTATGATGTCATAAAACACATTATATATTTAAACGGTATTTAATTTTTACCCAAAAATTTGACTATCTCAGAAAATTCTGAAACATTAACCATTGGATAATTTCGATGTCCTGATTCCAGAAATAACATTTATTTTATCTAAATAATTTTATAAATATGTTAATTTTCACTTTTAAAATAAAAACCGACAATTGTCGAAAATTCACGGGTTTTGAAAAAAATGGCTTTCAAACCTTAATAAAAATTTTAATTGCATTCATAAAATTAGAAGATCATTTATATTTAATAAAAAAATAATTTAATAATAATATTATTATTTTATTAAAATATCATTTAATTCAAAAATACCTTAATTTAATAAAATAGATTTCTTAATTAAATAATAACTAAAAACACCATTTTTACTTTAAAAACTATTTACTATGTATCAAAAATGACTAGAAACTATATTCAATATTATATACAAAAAATAATGTAAATGAACATAATACTACTTATTTGTTAAATAACCCCTTAAAACAGTCTCATAAGACCTAAGGGTAAGGTGTGCGATGGTGACAGACTCTTGGGGTGGCTCGGATAACATCGCTCGAGTGGTAATCTCTATCAACTTCCACTTTTCACATAGACAGTCTCATTCGAGCTTGACATGGTGAAGCTCAGTTTGGGCCTGGTAAAGGGTGAAGCCCAAGGATTCCACCTCTTTTCCAAGCTTCAACAAATGGGATTCGTATGGGGCAATTCTACTGGATGAGGCCATCACTTCTTTTGTTTTAGTAAATTAGATTTATTAAGGTCCTATATTTATACTAATCATGTGATCACTGTTCAACGACTATATTAACAACGGTTAAAATTAATAACATAAAACGAAATAAGTTGACATCTTATAAAAACATTTTTCATAAAGAGAAGTTAACTGGATTAAGAGAGATTTTCTATTAATGAATCTTTGGGTCATTACATTATACATTAATCTTTAATGCATGATCTAATCCCTTAAATAATGATAATTGTTTGTACTACTTCCTAAAATATGTTCATCTTAACCCTTGATGAATTCCTTAAAATTTATGTTCATTCCAATCTTTAATTAATTGTTAATAACTTCAATCTTAAAACCTAATATTTGTAACATTTTCATCCTTTGTATTTTATTTCTAATTCCACGTATAAATCCTATAATAATCATACATCAACTTGAAGCCCCTAAACAAGACCCCCTATAACTATAATCCACATACAGATATATTCCATTTTAAAATCACCCCCTTTTACAATAAAATTAAAAAGATTCTATTATTCCCTATAAATAAATAACATTATCCTTGAAACTAACACTTTTTATGAAATTTAGAAAAAAATATTTTAATAATTTCTTTAGGCCTATATGACTCATTTATCATTGTATGAAACACGAGAAAGAAATAAAATACTACAATAGATACAATAATTTCCACATCCACCTTTTATTAGCTACTAACTCCCCATGTATTCTACACAAAACTCATGATATTTCAAGCATGGTCAAACACTGTACAAATAAAAACTTATATAAAATATGGATATGAGATATTTTAAAACATCTCATGTTAAGAGAGTTGATTGAATACTAAGGTTCAACTGATGTTTTTCAAATTATGTTGTGGGAAAAGGTTATATAATGATATCTATCACTAGATGATTTGTACTCACATGCTCCAGCATGATCATTCCCCATTGATCCATTTATTTATTTAATTGATATTATATATATATGTTCTTTGTTCATGAGTTATATACCAGATACTTAATTAGCTCTATTACACTTTGGTTTTCAAAATGGACTACCATGGTATGTTTTACATCACTTCAAAAATACTCCAATTGTTGTCTCATCCATTCTAGTTGTGTGAAAACATTTTTATTAAAACCGACACCTTTTCAAATATATTGAGGGGTATGTTTTACTATTTCTTCTTTTCCATTAAATAAAAATTATTTTGATAATAAAATCATCACCCACTTATGAATTTTGGTATTAAAATATCTCCAGTCTAATTTGAATCTATGTAGGGATGAGATTATTATAAAATATTTACACATTATACTAATCCATAATCAAGTGTTCCTTGAATATAATTCATGAATTTTTTTTAAAAAAAATAGGCACTCATCCTTGGTTAAAAATTGGTAGAGATAATAATATAATTTCACAAAGAATAAATCTGAATTTTTTTATACACTATAAAATGACTCTTACCATCATCTAACGAAGAGTTTGAACAATATATTTCCCATACTTATATTTCCATAACTTTTTTACTAGTAGTATTGGTGTTGAAAATATTCTTATACCATTCATATTAAAATTATTTAGATACTCATATACATATTTATCCTGGGAAAAAAATTAAAACTCCATTTATAGACAACTTATAACTCAAGGAAAGAAATGATCTCCCTGATCATAGACATTTCAAACGTCTTTCTCATAAAAAATTCAAACTTTGACACTGAATTCTTCTTCCTTCCTTTCAATATGTTGTAATAAGTATAGAATAACACTATATGCTACTTTTACATTATCAATTTACAAAAATATTTTGATCAAAACGTATTCCTATAAATTCTATATTTTAAAAGATTATATCAGACCAACCATACTAGGCCTAACATGATTATTTCAAATAATACATGTCTATCTTCAACATGTACACCTTTAACTTATCATCACTAAAAATAAATCCTATCGGTTGTTGAATGTACACTTCATTGTTGATAATCCCAGTTAAATGTTCTATCTTCAAATTCATTTGGAAGATTCTTATTTTCTTTCTAGAAAACTATAGTAAAAAAGAGTATTATTATCTCTAGTATATCCACCATTATGAAATAACTTTAAAAATAAATTCCATCCACTTGTGAATACACATTACATAAAAATATTTATATTTTTATATCACTTTTCAATGATTATCATGAATAATTTTAACACCCATTTTGATCCTATGATATTGTTATTTATTGGCTAATTAACTAGTTTATAAGTGTTATTTTTCTCAATCTTATGATACTCGTCATTCGTGTAAATGATTCATGAATAATTATTCACTTTTTATTCGAATGAGGTTGCTTCAAAATGAGAAAATAGAGGAGTGTGTTCTATTGTTCAAATTATCCAAGTTTTTGTTGGATCAGTTTTCACAATAATGATATTTTATTCATGGAATTAAGACCATCCCTTTCTCTGTGGAGTTAGTAGTTGACTCTTATCAATAATGTTCAACCATTTTTGATACACTTATCAGATTTACTCATAAAAAGATTAACCTAAAGACAACCCTCCATTAACTAAATCTCTAGATTTTATATAGTTTAATTAATTATTATGAATATGGATTCTGCATTCAAAAACTATAATATGATTAAATATTGTATTTCATCCCTGAAACTTATTGGTTGGGGTCATTTTTCCCTGGTGCGTTATAAAGCCTAATTTTGTGTATACACGAAAACATAACGAACTTCCTTCCAGTAGTGTAAATTGATGCCACATTCCATGAGAAAAGTTTTTTCCATTATGTTCACCATTAAAGTTATCATTTATATTATAATGTTTTTCTATGATGTCCCCATAATGATGATTTATGCTTGATTAAATTATTCTCAAAGTAATTTTATACCGTATAATACATATAATTTTCACCATTTTCATAACAATGAAAAATAATAGTTATAATGGATTCATTTTCATTTCTTATTTGAATCCTCTTGTTATATTTAATTATTTCACTCTTTCTCTTTAGAAATAAGGTACATATCATTATAGAAATGTAATCAATAAAGAATGAAATATTTCTCAAAATACATTTTAGAAACCTTTATGGATTGACACACATCAGTGTGGATATGATCAAGAATATTTGAGGAACTGTTATTATTTTCCTAACTGATATTTTAAAGTAGTTTACCTCTTATAAAATAATTATAGGCCTTCTCTTAATCAATTCTCAAAATTGGAATATCATTTATAAATTTTAGTTTAGATGACTTCTTTATAATTTATAGTATGATATGCATGATCCTATAATTCCATGAGATATTTTCATCATATAACATATGAAAACACATGTTTTCTTTCACCATAATCTAGATATAGATTTACATTATTACTCTATCCTATAAACAAATAGTCTCTAGTTCCTCTTTTAATAGAGAAAACCTTCCAACGAAATACAAAATCCAGTATAGCATCACAAATTTTGATTATATAGAGAAGATTATATTGAAGGATGTGTGCATAAGAAAATTCTATATTCATTAGTGTATCTCAATAAAATAACATTTTCCCACATACGTTCACTTTTAATGCACCATCATTGCCGAATCTGATCATTCCATTAACATGACTCTTTACATTATCTAAGAGTTTAACATTACCAGTCACGTGGGGTGGGTACTCACAATTTAGATTCCAAGAAATACTTGTTTTGGTTTCATTTTGTGTAATTTACACCAAGATAGCTATAACACCTCAATATTTTATAAAATATTATTTTTTTCAAATAAATATTATTTCTTCGATAGCTCGTGTTACAAGAAAAACTGAGTTTTAGATAACCATAATATAATATCAATGTTATTATTTAAACCTGATAATTATTACCTATCCATTAAATTTGAAAGTATGAATAATAATAACTAAATTTTCATAATTATGTATAAAGGTTTCAGAAAAAAAATTATATTTATACATTAGTACTTATTGTTTGGTAAAGTCTTTATATACTTTTGAAGTATATTTCATCTCAAAAAAAATGATTGCATTTTTTTTTGTGAAAAAATTTAAAATGGATTTTTTAAACTTTTAGAAAATTCATTTGATAAAATAAAATTAATTTTTTAATCAACATGTAAAAATTATTTTATGATGAATTTTTTAGATTTTTTTTAAACCATTAAATTTTTTTATGAATATTGAAAAATACTGATTTTTATTAAAAACTGTCTTTTCATTTAATAAATTTAATTTTTTTCATTTTTTAAATTGGTTTAATGTACTAATAATTTAATTAAATTATTATTAATCCAAATTATTTTATTTTAATTAATTTTATGTTGAATTTTTTAATAAAAACATTTATACTTATGCAAACTTTCTCATTGTAAAACTATTTTTTCTTCAAGTCTGTAGGTTTAATTTTAAATTAAATTGTGCCAATTATTTGAATTGAATTAATAATAATTGATTAAAAATATTTAAAAAGTATAATAAATATTATATGATTCTGAAACATAATTTTTGTTTATAATGAAAAGTAAAAATAGTAAAAATTAATTACACCGGTTAGGGATAAAATGGGATTACAAGAGGGTTTAACTAAAATGATATGTTCTAAAATGACCTAAAAAATCATAAAAATTATATTTTATGGAAATTTTTAGAACATATTTCATATTTTATTGTATAATTATCCATTTTACCCTTTTGTACATGTATAAAACTTGGGTATACCTTTTTCTTTTAAAATATTCCAAGTGTCTCCTCTCCCCCACATATAAAAGGGAACTACCTATCCTCTTCTATTAATAATTAAAATTCCTTATGATTTGTAGAATAACTATTAAAATACATTAATTAAACCCCAAAAACACATCATAGAAGAATTAGTTTCCTTATAGAACCCTCATAGAAAGGGTTTTGGTGCAAACCTTAGGAGGTTCTTTAAAGAAGAGGTGTCATTATTAACCGAGTATTTTTCGTTTTTTTTCTTTTTATAAATCCTTAAAATAATAATATATATTATAATATCAAAAATAATTTTATCAAATATATTAATAAGATATTATGTTAATGAAATATCTTATATCCATCTCCTCATTAATCAAATGGGAAATGAAAATGTTGATCATGTGTACGATAGACTACCGCCTCGAAAATCAGTGCATTTTTTTCATCACCACATATAATGAAAAGAGATAATGATAAATTTAGTGTTTATATATTATATTTATGAAATATTTGTACTCACATAATTATAATTTCACATACACATTTTTACCTTCCAACCCATTGGAAAATGATGATGTCACTCGTGCGTACATGTAGAATATTGATTTCCTAAAGCAATGAGATTTTTTCATTTTATTTTGAAAGACATGGTAATAAAGATGAATTTATTAAATATAAATGAAATAAATGACATAAAAAGAATATATAAAGGTGATATATTTTTTAAATTTATTTCATTCCATCAATCAAGAAAATTGAAACATTTTTCATGCGTACATACGACCTAGCATCTCCATGGATGATGTAATTAATTTTCATATATCTAAATTTTATGGATGAATATAAATATGTATATGAAGTATATATATATAAAATTTATTTCATTAATGATATGTTATCTATTATGGAACCATAATCAAATTATAGGGATACAAAATATCAGACTAAAACTACCAAACCAAATCATACATGAAAAATGAAATAGTTATCACTATGAAAAGTGATTTTAATGAAGAATTATTAATAAAAGAATGATAAATGATTATAATGAAATCATATATGGTATGATACATTTGATCATGGTTCTATAATATAGGTATAATAAACTTATATTTATAATACAAGATATATGAATGTCTATAAAGAAATTTGAGAATAGAGGTAGGCGAATCTCATCTCACATTCACATTTGTGGTCCATCTTCTATATTCACCCAATATTTAATTTTTTGTGGTGTATATATTGATCCCTATATCAAAAAAAGAAATCTTTTTTGAAATATTTTTTTCAAATGAATTTTATTTCTTTGAGGGCTTGTGTTACACACAACACCTAATTTAAAAGAACTGTGATATACTATTAAAATATTATTATTTAATGTGAAAGTTATAACCTAATTGTTAAGTTGGTGGGTATGAATTGGATTAAATATGTTATAAAATAAATATTAATTAACTAACAAATATAAATATATTGATAATTCTTTGGTAAATAATCACTCAATTTTTAGTAATATCAATTGATTCATTTGAAATAATTTCTCTTCAAAAAACTATTTTTATTTCTTTTTTTTTGAGATAATATTATGATTAATCTTTAGAAAATTTTCAAGCTATATTTTATAAAATTAAATTAATTTTTAAATAATCACATTTATATCATATTTGGATTAATTTTTCTAAATTTTTTGAAAAGATTGATTCTCTAGTAAATAGGGGAAAATACTGATTTTTATTATGATTTTTTAGAATGCACAATGTTCAATTTTATATAAAAATGGTATAAATATAAAAGTAATTATATTATGCTTTAAATAATTAAATTTTGTTGGTTTGAATTAATTTTAGGATTTAATTTAATCTAAAAAATTAGACATCAAAAGGAATTTTTATAAAAAACTATTATTACGCGCACAATGTGATTTTATCAAAATAAATTAAATTGATTAGATTGGTAAATTATTTTAATAAAATATTTATATTATTTACTCAAAAAAATTATTCAATAAAATTATTCAATATTAATTTAATTTTAATCAAGCCAATAGATAAGAATAAGTTTAATTTTATGTTAAAAACACTAATTTTTATTTCATGAGTATTTCAAGATTATTTTATAAATAACTTCTACCACATATTGAAATTTAATTTGATAAAATGAATTCAATATTTGGAACAATTAGGTTAAATTTTTTAAATTAGATCCCTTTTTATTTTGGTCAATATAAATATTAATTGTTATAAAATCTGTCGACTCAGTAAAATGTAAATCAGGTAAATATTGGTTAAAAAATAAGTTATAAGGCTATAATTTTAATCATATTTCTTATTATGTGAAGTTAATTCCCCCCTTATAACCTCAATCTTGAATATTTTTTGTTTATTGGTCAGTTTTACTTGAAAAGGGGCTATATAATAGTTGAATCAATGAAAGTTACAAAATGTCACTCTTTTAGTTTGAAATCTCTCGTATGTGTCTACATAGGAAAAAAGCATGTTATAAATAAATGAATGTTTATTTATTAATATTAATAAAAATATTTTCATGATATAAATTTATTTCTCATTTTTAGTAATTATATAACGACCTTAAATGCTTATGAATCACTGATGTAGTATTTCACCATATAATAAAAAAATATAATAAATGATTCTTGAAATATTAAAATCAATATAATTTGAATGAGTTAATGTATTCCATGGATTTTTTAGAATAATATGAAATATTATTGTTATGTTAAAGAGTTATATTATAATATTAACTTATCCTTTATTTCTTTTAAGTCAAATTAATTTAATAGTGTCTAAATTGAAAATAATGATATATTATAAAAACAATATATTATTAAATTACTTAAAAAACATTAAAATATTAAATGAGGAAAATGGGGATAAGATATGGTCAAATATTCTATCCATTATCTATTTATAATTCATTTTGAGTTATTTTTAATGATATTGAAGTTAATATATTTTATTCATTTTAGGAATTCCCAGAGTGCCTCTCCCCTCAATTATAAAAGGACACCCATAATTTATCTTCTTCAGACAACATTGAGCCTTCTAGACTGACCAAAATATAGTAATTTTTATAATAAACTTCCATAAACAAATTATAGAGTATATTTTCATCCCAATAGGCGAACCCTTTAGCCTTTAAGACGAGACCTAGAAGTGTCATTTCAAAGAAGAGGTAATCACCATAACCAATAACTGTTTTTAATTATTCTTTTATATCCTAAAAATATATTATATATTATTAATATAATAATAAATTATGTCTCTTAAAAATAATTAAATATTATTATAATTTTCTAAACAACCTTTATTCACCATCTTTTCAACAAATGGTAAGTGAAAACACCACTCGTGTGTACGTACAGATTACCCTCTCCATGTAGTGTTGCAATTTATTTACCAACAGAAACATTTATAGATGGGTATCATGATGAGTTTAACGTATATAACTTATAACTATGACATAATTATAAATTTTAATAATAATATCGGATGTACATTCTTACCTTTCAATCTATTGGAAAATGATAACTTCGATCATACGTATGTGTAAACTACCACCTCTACAAAGAGATGTGATCCACTATTAATTTATATTTTACTTGGATAATAATAAAGATGAATTTAATGAACATATATGATATATATAATATATTAATTATTCTGTAAGGATGATTTAATTTTTCCCTTTATTTCATTCCATTCATTTAAAAAATTGAATAAACTTTCATGCGTTCATACTACCTACCGTCTCCATAAATAGGGTAATTTATTTTTCTATCACTATATTTTAGGAATGAATCTGAAAATGTATATAATAAATATGTATAATATTTATATTTTTATTAAAAATATTTATATGGTGTAACCATAATAAAAATACTGGGATCAACACTACTAAACCAAAACATACATGACAAATAAATGAGATATCAACTATAATAGTGATTTTAATAATGAAGTGTTAACAGACAAATGATAAAAGGTTATAAGTAATTCATACATGGTATGATATATAGAAGTATAATAATTTAGTATATTTATATTAAATCTATATTTATTATATAAGAGCTTCCAATAGTTTTTAAGGAAGTCAGAGTTAAGGAAAGGGATTTTCATCTCACTTTTAATTATCAGAGACACATTCCATATTCACAAATTGATTATTTTTTGTGTTTAATATTTTACCAAGGAATGAATATTATGATTCATCTTATAAATTTTATGGGGATTTAAATTTCCATATAAGTCTCTTTATTTAATGGGGAATACAATTCAAAAGTAACCAAAGTTTTAAGAGTTTTATGTTACAATCTCATTGTTTATCAAGATTGTTATGATTATGATTATTATGATGAAATCTTATGATATGTCTGTAATGAAACCAATAAATTCTCTCAAAATATTTATTGTTACTGAGAATACATGAATTCCTTGATTTTTTTCACCTTAAGCACTAAATAGACTAAAAATATATTTTTAAGGAAAATCAACATCATTTTTCTATTCAGTCAAAAGAACATTTCAACCAAATCCATGTTTTCTGAAACAAATATTAAAAACTGTTTTTAATATTATCCTTTGATGGATTAATGAAGTTTTATCTATGTTTTAATTTATATATTATTTTTTAAAAGCATTTTTGTTTCATTTTCAAAAGGAGATACCTTTTGAATTTCTCTACAAAAGTGTGATATGAATATTTTATATTATCATATATGACATGAACATAATTTTCCATAGTCATGAATGAAAATTTTTTTAAAGTTTCATTTAAATAGTTTTAAGGTTGCTTTAATTGAAAATGATTTCTTTAATATTTGTAAAAAAATAATATTTTAAAAACATTATTTCTAATGGACAATGATTTTTTCCTCAATAATGTTCTAAGTGATCTATCAAAATAATTTTCCATATAAGATGACATACTTTTATGTTACATATTGTAAAGACCGTAAAATTCAAGGGAAATTTTTTTCTTAATTTTCTTTGGATTTTTACAAGAGCGCGGTTTCAGACGGCACCTGATTCCGAGGCCCGGAGTGCCCGGAATTAATTTCCGAAGTTTGGCTCGGGTACGTTCAGTGAACGAACGAGCGGGAATTCCTAACTTTTGATCCGGTGCTCGGAATTGAAATCCGAGGGCACCGATGAACTCGCAGTGCCGATATTCGCTTAAAGAGACCCTTTCGGGAGTTGCGTATGTTGCGGGTTGAAAGTTAGTTTTGGGAATTAAAAGATAAGTAAAATAAAATTGTGTGTGAATTTTATTTTATTCTAGGTGGTTAGACTCTCTCATGGGAAGTTGTTGGTGGGGCCCGCAACCACCCAACTTCCCATGTGTGGTTATGAGGGAGGTGGGGCCCACACGAAACCCCCACCTTTTCAAATTCCCTAACCCCTCTAAACCCCCTCTTTAATTTGTGACTCTCCCCTACATTAAAACTTGCCAACTTATCTTTATTCAACTTTTGAATTTTTGAAAGGTGGGCAAAGTGAAAATAAAATAAGGGTAGCTTATTTTATTTTGGGGGTTGCTGTGTTGTGGGAGATTTGAGAGAGAAAGAGTTCTACACTTTGAAGAACTTCTTTTTCCTCCTTGAAGAACGCGAAGAACCTTCGAACATCGACGAAGAACGCCACGTACTCGGGAATCGTCTTTCGCGACGCCATACCCGCGACACCGACGACGTCTTCTTCCGCGTCATCTTTTCCCGCGACGAAATCGTCGTCAAAGAACTTCGAATCCTCGCTTCACGACATCGACGTCCTTCTTCCGTGACGCCGACCACCGCGACGCGTCTTCCGCGGGTCGTTGACGATCTTCGTTCTTGAAACCAGAGGTAGGGGATGATCTTTATTGATTATTTTTATTCCTTTCTTGAATCGTGGATTCTAGCATGACTTAACGTGTGACTTATTTTATTTAAGTTCCGTTTTTATTTTGTTAACGCGAGGGGAGTCGGACCGCACGAACACGGCCGAAACCCCCTCCTTCGTTCATGTTGATTCATGCGGGTGGAAGCAAGAGGCGTGGTGCCGTCGCACCACGCGGATGAACATGCTTATCTTTTCCGCTATACCGTCGCGCTTCGCCGAGGAGAGACTTCAAGACCGCGACGCCGACACGCCGCGTTGGGAGGATTCTTGGCACGGCGAAAGGGGCGCGGTGCCGTCGCACCGCGCCGGACGACGAACACCGCGGCCGGTTCCGGGCCGCGGTGAGACGAGGAGACCGCGGCCGGTTCCGGGCCGCGGCGGAAGGAAAGACCGGCGGCCGGGCCGCCGGCGTCGGAAGTCAAGGGCGGGACCGGAAATTCCGGTCCCGTTGGTAAAAACCGGCCGGCCAGCAGGCCGGCCGGATATCATAAAAACCGGGGGTTTAAACCCCCCGGCCGGCTCTTCAAACCCCCCTCTTAAAGAGGGGGGGGGGTTCATTTAAGGAGGGGGGCAAAGCCCCCCGGTTTTTGTCCAGCCGGCCCCCACCTGCGGGGGCCGTTTATTTTTCAAGGCACGGCTTTAAGCCGTGCCGTTTTGTTAGAAACGCGGGGCTTAGCCCCGCGTGCCTCCCGCATGCACCGCGGCACCCCGCCGCCAGCGCGGTCCGCCAGCCGCCGCCGCCACGCGGTCCGCCAGCCGCCGCCGCCACGCGGTCCGCCAGCCGCCGCCGCCACGCGGTCCGCCAGCCGCCGCCGCCACGCGGTCCGCCAGCCGCCGCCGCCACGCGGTCCGCCAGCCGCCGCCGCCACGCGGTCCGCCACGTGGCCCGCCGCCGCTGCGCCACGCGGCCGCCGCCGCCACGCGGCCCGCCGCCGCCACGTGGCCCGCCGCCGCCGTCCGCCGCCGCCGTCCGCCGCCGCCGGCCGCCGCGCCGTCCAGAGGGGGGGGGTCGGGCCGGGTCGGCCCGGACCCGGACCCCCCGTTTCGGACCAGATTCGGTTTTTGGCTCATAACTTGAGCCTCGGACCTCCGAATGACGAACCGTCTGCGGCAACGCGATCCTTGGATCGAGACGGTCGTTTCGGTATATCACACTCAAGGTTTCGGTTTACTTTGAGTTCGGCCGGGTTGGTTCGTTCACGAAACCAACCGGGCCTTCGGAGCGGAAACGCTCATATCTTGAGCTACGGACGTCCGATTGACGTGCCGTCAGTCGCGTAATGTTCCTCTTAGTGAGACGGATCTTTTGGCATACTCCGCCCGAGGTTTGGACGCAGGTGGAGTACGGTCGGGTTGGTTTTGCCTTAAAAACCAACCGGGCCCCGGAGACGAAAATGCCATTATCTCTCAGACCGGGCGTCCGATCGACGCGCCGTCTGTTGCGTTGAGTTCCTTTTGACGATACGGAACTTTTGGATACATCAACTTCGGTCTTCGTGACAGTTGATGTATCAGCCTCTCGGCTCGTGGAGCGGATCCTCCGTACGAGCTTGCTGTGTGCGGGAACCCTAGTGCTGGCTGCGACTGTTCTACTGCTACGACTGCTACTGTGACTGCGACGACGACAGTACAGAGATCCTGTGTGGATTCGACGACAACAGTACAGAGATCCTGTGTGGATTCGACGACGACGACTACAGCACTCAGCGATCCTACATGGATCAGTGCTACAGGTTCTGTGTGAGCCCGATCCTGTGTGGGTCCTTGCGCTCAGCGGTTCTGTGTGAGCCAGCGCCTACAGGTTCTGTGTGAGCCCGATCCTGTGTGGGTCTTGCGGGGGTTAGTTACCTATCGATCCTTCGTGGGTCCGACGACTTAGATGGATCAGTGATCATCTTTATCGTCCCTGAAGAAGTATACATGTGTGAGCTGAATCCTGTTACTTTCCTTTGTGGAATACGTATACTTTCCTGCGTGGACTGAGTTATACTTGGGCTCGGAGGTTGGAGCGTATTTGAATTGATGACTTAGGTATATGTATGGGCATATACCTAAGCAGTGTTGGTTGTTACTTCGTGATTGTACTTTGCTTCGTGGTTTATCCTTTGTGGATTTTGAGAGACCTTCAGGGGTCTCGGGGTCCCTACTGAGTAGCTTATACTCACCCCTGCACGGGCTTCGCCCGCACTACGTTGTGTTGGTTGCAGACGACGGACAGCGTTGACCTTAGCTGAGGTTTGCGGAGCGGGACGGTACCCGGAGGTGGACCACTGGGCGGGACGAGCACGGAGCGGACGGTGGGACCCGTGGAGCAGAGGAGCTATCTGTACCCACCCTTCAGGTGGGATTTCCGGTGGACAGCTCGGAGTAGCGGCCTTTACTTTACAGTTGCTGTTTTTCCCTTTTTGAGTTGTACTTTACTTTCAGTTTGGGTTTGTATTCTGGCCCATTTACTTTTCCGCACTTTCAGTTGTACTCTGCTTGTTTAGTGTTTACTTCCGCTTGTTTACTCTGTGGTGTGTGCTTACTTTTCAAAGGCAATGCCTTCCCTTTTTACTGGGATATACGCCTTGGTGCTAGTCGCCAGCCCCTGGCCTATGGAAGGCGGGCTTGGGGTAGTCACGGCACGGACCCCGAGGGCGGGTCGTGACACATATGATTTAGTGGGAATATGATCCAATGATACCATATTTATTCTTAACCTGAATAGTTTTTTATGAAACACATTCATCTTTCCTTAGGTTATACAATGATGAAATACTGAAATGCTTATGAAACCTGTTTCTTTTATATGGGTTTTACTAAGATGAAATGTTTATGAAACCAGTTTATTTTATATCATTTATACTATGATGAAATATTCATGAAACTAATTAATATTCATGGGTTTTATTATGATTAATGTTTTATGATCTTATTGTAAACACATGTATGGTCTTCATCATGTGGTGGTGGTTTTGTTATAACTAAGGATGGTGTTTATGTTTTAACCAAGGATGGGTGAGATCAATATCTCCCTACAATGAATTGGGTAATAATTGATATCTCATGAGATAAACAAGACTGGTTTGGGGAGTGAATCCATTTTAATAAGGGATTTTTTCTACAAAGATAGTATTTAGAGTGAACCTTGACTACTTTTATGGGTTGGGAAGTGAACCTGTTTCACTATAATATTTTTGGAAATTAGGCTTGAGTACTAATGAATTGATTTTCCATGTTTATTTGTTTTCCAAAAACTTTTTCCATTATTTTAATGTAATTCTATCACAATTTATATACATTGATCCCTTTATTATTAATGTCTTAATAAAACCCATGATTTACTCCATGACTAATGATTATGATCAATGATATTTATGGTATGATTTTAAAATGTTAAGATCATATTATCATACCCTTATGCTCAAGTTATACTTATACGAACATTGATATATCCCTTTTTTACCCTTATTGGGTATCTAAGAACACCCTTTCATATATTTCTTTTCAATAAGTTATAAAGATAATTTTAGTAAGCCCCATGTTGTGTTTGGTTGTATTTTTTAATAGACTATTATATAAAATGGTAGAGGTTCTAAAAAAGAATAAATGGTAAAATGGTTTCCATAAAAACATTCCAAACACACATTTCCTGGTGCATAACATCAAAATAATAATCATTAAATAGTGAAGTTTCCAAAAAGATGGAAGTTTTATGGTTTTCATCCAAATCATATGAAGAAAAGTTTTTGGATTAAAGAATATCGAACACTGGTTCCATATAAGAGAAACTAGAGGATTATTTTTTATTCATTTAGTGTTAAAAAATCATAAAAGTATCATTATTAAAATTGGAGTTTGCAAATGATATGTAGGGGTGATCAGTAATTTTAAATGAGAAATTAGAAAAACTATAAATGTTTGAAGCTTCTAAAAATTCACCCTCGTTGATTGAATGTCACCCTTCTCTCCCATCTCTCATCTCGCTTCCGTCTCTTCCTAGGGTTTCCTCCTGAAATCCTTCGATTTGGGGTTAGCGGCTCTCCATTTCTTCCTTTACTTTTATCCTTTTCCTCTACAAGCCTTTTCCTACCTCCTCTAACCTATTCTTTATCTTTTAGTGTGTCTTATCCATGTGTTCTTTTCCCAGGTACTTATTTTTCATCTTGCCTGCTCCAGCGTTCTTCCTCTTTGGTCCTTCTCCTCTTTCTCACTCTGGTGTAGGTTCTTTTCCTTTTTCCTCCATGATGTTGACTTCTTATTTTTTTAGAGGTCATGTCTCGATGGTTTTTCTACTGATGAATATGTTAGAAGCTCTCTATATAGCTTTGGCCTCACGTTCCACTATGACTCTCCAGTTCGGATGTGGAGTGGTGGTTTAAATATGTTTTGAGTGTTGTGGATCAATGGTCGATGGGTTTCAAGGCGCTACCTAGGTCAGCTTGATACAGTTTTTGAAAGGCCAAAGTTTTTTGCATCATCATTGTTACTGTCTTCCATTGCTCTCAGGTGCTCAAACCAATACTCTGACCTTATGCTTTGTTGCTCCCCTTCAGGTCAGATTTGTAGTAGTGGTACCAATGGGGTTTTGGGAGGTTTAGTTCGGCGGCCAATAGTGTTCCAATGGCACGAACATTGATGAAGGTTTTGGTTTCTTAGTTTGTACTCAAGTATTTAGTAAAGATTTATTTTATTCTTCTTGGAAATTGATATGTTTTATGATTTTTTGATGGTGATTCAATATGTGGTTCTAGTTTAGCTTTGTTCTTGATTGGGTATGGTGGCGGTGGTCTAGTTTGGTTTCATTCATGATTGGAGGTCTCATTGTTTCTGGTTCAATGTTGGTTTATATTACAGTGATGTTCAATGGCGGTTTCAAGGGTCTTCGACGGTCTCTTGTGCTGGTGGTGCACATCAATGAAGGGATGACAATGATGTGGTCGAAAGTAGTGGATGTGGGTGTCGAGATGATGATGATGCAATAGGATTATGGTGATGATGTGTTTTTAGTACGAGTGAAGTTCTCCTTGGGTGGATAGTGGGATTTGGAGGATATGTTGCAATATGGTCCCCTTTGACTTCTAAAATAGGTGGCATGTTGATGGTTTTTTTGCCGTGATGCTGGCTCCGTTTGAATCTTTTTGAATTTTTATTTCTGTCAATGTGTAATGTGTTTGTTTGACTTTATGCTTGTATGGATGTTTTTATTATATGTTCCCACATCCCCTCAAAATGGTTTTTCAATAATACAAAAAAAAATAGATCAGAGGATGAAGCTTCTAAAGTTCAATGAAGTAAAATCTTATTGTTGATCATACAAAACTTCCAGATAGATGGTTCAGATAAAGTTTTTGTAGAAAGAATGAGTTTGTAAAAGTCATTTTGTTCATCAAAAAGTGAGAATATGAAGATGTTTGTTTTTAGTCAAAACAAAAGGGAATTTGATTTTATAAAATCAACAATGTAACAACATTCCAATTTAGATAGACCTAATCAGAATGTTATAATGGATTGAAATATTGAACAATGTCTACTAGATAAAATAGAGAATAATGACATAACAAGATCCATTGAGAAATTAATCTATAAAGTTTTTATTGATGAGTTTTTTCTCTATTATAATGTGGAAGAAATGAAGTGTATATTTAAATAAGATTTGAAATACTGAGAAAAGAAAAAAATTGTAAATCTTGTTTGTAATCAGACATAGTTCTCTAGAAAAACAATATTAGAAACTATTTTACTATGTGAATGAATAAATATAAAAGGAAAGAGTCTACAGATAAAGAAAATGATAGCTGTATTGAAGTCTCCATCATACATTCATTGTTGGAAACTAAATTCTTTTGAAGTTTCAACAATATATCCAACCATTTCATGTTGGATTAGAAGCTTCATAGAGATAAATAATATATTAATTTATAGTAGTTTATGTTGTTTAGTTTTAATGGTATAGGGAAAAACAATGTGGCTGAGTTCCATGAAATATTTCAAACAGGGATAATAGGAATGAAAGAAAAATCCATTAGAAAGAAATGATCAGTCTAAGAAAAAAGAATGAGTACTTAATTGTAATTATTTTGAACTGTTCTTCATTGTTTGAGTTTCTTTCTATGATTGATAGGATGGATGAAGAAAAATAACTCTATTGGACATAGGGTTCTTAAATATACTCTAATATAAAATGTTTCTAGTATATATATATTGAGATATGTTTAAAACTAAAAAACATTAATGAGATGAGATGATTCAATAAGGTTCTATTTGACTCTATAATTCTTGAGAAGATTATAGGAAAAGTTCAATTGAAAATAAAATATGCGAAGAATTCATTATTATAAATTTTATTCACTAGGAAAATATGTCAGTTTCCCATATTTTATTCTTCTAGAGAATCTATAAATTAGAGGTCAAAGTATATGGGACTTGAAACTATTCATATATGTGGAAAGATGGCACTCTGAGGATTTTTTATAGGACAATTTTCCAACTAATCAGGTTGAAGATGTAAATTACAGATGAATTTTTATCAGATAAATATGTTGAAAGAGTTTGTAATGAAAAAAGGAACTTTCATTAGAGTTCCAATGGATGGAGGCAGTCCAAACCGAGTCCTCTTGAGCCAAGGGTCATAAGATGATTAAATAAAACCAAAAGGTATGATCATAGTTTCTACATATAGGAGAGAAGAAGAATAACCATAAGATTTAAATCAGATAGAGACCATTGGAAAGAGGGCACTAGATGGAGGTTAAATGGATATAATTTTGTAGAGAATGTTTTTTGGAAGGAAATTATGGATTTTTGAGATTGAGAACATCTAGAATTTTTAAAGACCTAGATCCAGTTATAATACAATAAATCATTAATA
This sequence comes from Viscum album, assembly GCA_963277665.1. Lineage (NCBI taxonomy): Eukaryota > Viridiplantae > Streptophyta > Magnoliopsida > Santalales > Viscaceae > Viscum > Viscum album. Next base: position 1,283,806,784 of record OY728150.1, on the reverse strand, counting down.
TAATTTAGAAGTTATTAATGTTTGTATATAGGTAAATTTGATCATGTTTTTTTGTAGGAAGTGATGAATGTTATAATGGGGGTTAAAAAATTAGTAAAAAAAGATTTTAGTTGGGGGTATAACTAGTTGTTGTAGTGTATTTTTTTATATGGTGTATAACCATAAAATAAGAAATAGATACATGAAGGATATTTGGGGGCATAAAAAACTATAATAGGAATGTTGAATACTCGGTTGTAGAACTAATTTATACTTGTGCCTTTATATTCAAGAATGAAATTTTGTAAAAGAATCCTTATTGGCCAGGATATCCAATATCTAAAGGAGTAGGTCATTATACTAAACATTTTTAATATCATGTTCTACTATTTATTTATATTTGTTTCATAAAATTAGTGAATTTGAGATTTATACTTGAGGGGACCACTACTCTAACTAGAATTAGAGGATGAGAAAGTTTCTTTAACAAGTTAAGAATATTTTATTAAGATGTTAAGAAAATTTCTTAATAAAATAAAACTAATCACTAATTCACCAACCCTATTATTGATCTCCATCATTTAGGTTATTTTAACTAGTATTAGAGTAGTTCCCTAATGATTAATTTTAATATGATATTGGATAATTTCAATGGAGTAAATAATAGGAGTGTTTCTATTTTTTATGGGAGAAACTGTTATAATTGGAAGAATAGAATGTTACCCTATATTATTAATCTCATTCTTAAAGTTATATATAAAAAAAACATTATTTTATCCTATTAATAATGTTTAAAATATATGTTCTGATAAAATATGTTTAGAATCTGATTGAAAAGATCATAATTCTATATTTATGGCTCATATAGAAAAACATTCTACAAAGATTATGGGGATTCCAACAGTTAAGAAAATGTGGGATTAGTTGAGAAGTATCTATGAAGGAAATTTTAATGTTAAGTATGAAATGTTAAAAATATAGATAAGTAGATAGGAAGAAATAAGAATAGTTGATGAAGAATGTATTGATGATTTCTATGTAGGATTAAATGCGATTGTGAGGAACATCAGAGTTTTAGGTGAGGAAATTGAAGATTATCTAATTATTAAGAAATTGATGAGAAACATTCTAGATAGAAATTATGCCAAAGTTAAATATTTATAATATTGTTAATATTTATCATTAGATGAACATTATAATATCCTTATGGAATATAAAATGGTAAAGTCTTATATTTTCAAAAAAATGGTTGAAAATGAAATTGTCTTAAAAGATTTGTTAGATGTAATGAAAAAAGACAAATAATTTATAAAAGAATTGTGTAATTCATTGGAAGAATAATATTCATAATATTTCAACACAATTATTTCACTCCTTTATAAAAGATTTTACCATGGTAAATGGATGAGAAAAGGTATAATTTCTCTAAAGTGTTATAATTGTGAAGGTAAATAACATTTAAAAATAAGAATAATAAGAATAATAAATATTTTCGTTAATAATTATATTATGAGAAATATTAGAAAAAATAGGAAGAAATATAAGAAAATATTTCATTATGATAAGAAGAATAAAATTTACAAGAGATGAAGAAAGAAGGATAATTACTCATATACTAATGAATATTTTAAAAAATTCAACATCCTTGATTGAGTTTGGAATATAATTGTTTCATCAATTATTGATCTTGAATGTGAAGAAATAACATAACTTATGTGGATTATTAAAATACATTTGGAATAAGCACTTGATTAGAATTATGAACTCATGAAAGAAATAAGGAAGTTGAAGAATGATGTAAAAGATATAACCATTGAGAATGGTGCCAATATCAATAAAGATAAATTAAAACTCAATTTCATTAGAGATTATAAAATGAAGATTGGTGACCATTAAATAAAAAATAAAAGTTTTGATGAAAAATCCGTAGGCGATGAGAATACCAACATTATAGAATCTAAAATTGTTGAATAAAGTCAATAGAATAAGTTAAAGTTAGCCTAATTAAAGAATATGATAAATGTTTTGGAAGATAGTTTGGCTGTGAAAGAAGAGGACTTTTCAGAAATGCAATTATTATTTCTTACACAAAAAATTTATATAAAAAAAAGTAGAAAAGTCCTCCCCAAGGTAGTTGATATTAAATTAAAAACTTTTAAAGATGATAAAAGGAATGGTTTATAGATGAATATTATTTCTTCCCCTATGTAATCACAATATATATCTATTCCAACTAACTCTGCATATATGAATGGTAATATTTTTGAGAAAAAATATTTCACCAACAAATAATGTAATTCATCAAGAATGAATCTCATAGAACAAAACCATTGGTAGTTTATAAAGACAAAAAAATGTTAAGATAATTTTTACTATTAGTCTAAAATATAATCATTAATAGGGTACCATTGGTGTTATTGAATTTTTATACATAGGGTTTATACATGTTGGTACAACATGTCTTTACTAATAAGATTTTATGAATCAAGGGGGATCTATGATGAGTAGAGAAGATCAATTTTTTCTAAAACATTTATGGAACATAAAAATTAAATTCTGAAGGTGATGAATATAGAAGCCTAAAAAAGAAAATTGTAAAATTAAAGAAATTTTAGTTCTATAAAAATTTTGAGAAAATTAAAAATTCTAATAAATAAAAAAATGAATTCTTTATTATTTGGATAGATTAATTTTCAATGACTATAACTATAGAAGAATAAATAATCAGATGAATAAAAGGGGAATAAATTGGATTCTAAAGATGAGAGCACATGAACCTCAGCCCGGTTGGTGAGGACTCATAGGTGGATCCAGGTGACCCAGGATCAAATCCAGGTGGAGGTATAATTTATGGGTTATTGTAGTAGTACTGTAGTAGGAACTGTACAGCACTGTAGCATGTACTATAGCGGGAATAGTAGAAAGCACTATTTGGCACTATAGCAGCCGGGAATTTTACCCCGTTTGGGCCTTCGGGCCACCGATTTGGTCCCCGAGTCCACTTAGGCCTTCAAGATACCCATACCTTTGGGCCAGTAAGGCCTTAGGGACACCTCAAGGCCTTAGGGACACCTTAAGTGCAGATGCAAACCATACAACCTACAAGGAACAATCTTTATAGGAGGATGAGCAAGGAGCATTCACCACAACAGAAGCTACACGGATTGCAAGAATGAGAGGGTATGGCACCTGCCATCGGGACAAGCATGTGCATTCACTGGTTAGCCTATTCGAATAGCCATGAGAAGGTGGAGAGTTGATTCATGATGAAGATGCTAGGGAGGAGCAGTTCCATGTAGTTAGTTTGGGTTGTATGTAATGTTTGAAGCCTACAGGTAGTGAATTCCTCTAAGGCATATGGGCTATGTAATACTTACGCCTACGGGTCTTGTAATGGGTCTACCTCACCCCTTGAAAGGTGGATTATCAAAAATCAATAAAAAATGAAGGCCTTTGGGCGATTTTATGGATTAAAGATGAGAAAAAAAATTATAAAAATACATCAATATATTTTGGTTTAAAGATTTTGAAATAGTTTAATAGATGTGATAAAGATTATCATGTTACTGAAAGTTGTATGACTATCATTCATTTACAAGAGTAAATCATGATGAAGATATTACAAAAAAATTGTAACAAATATTTTACAAAAAATAAAAGATGAGGTGAAAACATCATATGAAGATTCTATATATAAATAAAATTTTTTAACATATCTTATAAGGATGAAAATAAGGAAGATAACACATCTAATGAAAAATATATCCAAAATAATAAAAACTCAAGACTGAGATAATATTTATAGTTTGAATGTTTCTTCTATGAAACTCATGTGGTTCCTCAATAATCTAAAATTATTTGAATTGAATTACAAACTAGAAGGTAATTGAAGAAGTTATATAAAGGAAGATGGGTGAGTGTTTTAGATGTTTTATGATTAGAAGAATATTCATCATGGAACTTACTATCCATAAAGAGAAATTATAGGTTACCATTTTATGGGATAAGATATGAAGTTTATGTTTGAGTGACATACAATATTTTCAAAGTAAATTAATTTGGTTAGGAAGGATTATATTTTTGGAATGCTGTGTTTGTAGACGTGAAATTTGTAATTGTTTGTTGAATTGGGTGCAGGTTGTTTTTATCGAATAATTTTTTTTCGTATTTCCCATGATATGATAATATTTGAAGAAGCATAAGAAAAGTATTACCTAAAATTTTTATTATAGAAAATATTGATAACATTGATTATATACTATTGGTTTATACACCGGGCTCACCCACATAGACTTAGAGATGTTTAGTTAAAGGCTCTTTGTTTAGATCCTCAAGTGATATTATTGTTTTCCAAAAGGAAATATTCAATATTATGAAATGAAGAAAAATATTCTTGAGTGGAAACTTATAATTTGATTTTGAATACGTTGGATAAAAAATATCAGAGAAATAAAATGAAATAAATATATTGGGAGATATATGTGTATAAATATTTATGATTAATATGTTTGATGTTTCTTATAGGTGTTGATAGAAAATATAAAGAGGGAGATTGTAAGGCCCAAATTGAATGTTGGTTTTATTTTTATCAATATATAAATATATATAATGTTTACGATTTTAAATAAAAATTAATGTTATAATAATTTCTAGAAAAACATTCTAGGAACACCTTTCTAGACGCAATATATCAGACTCAGAAGCTTCAAATAGAGAAGTTTCCATAATACTAGAAGATTGATAGTTTCTATCCAAACCGTCTATACATAGTGTAACATCCCATGATTTTATGAAATATAATCTTTAAAATTAATTTAAATTATTTAATAAATTTAATTTATTTCAATAAATAGTTTATCTTTCACCACACACCACACCAAATTTATCTAGTGTTGCACCCAACATCGAGGTCCATTGATGACATATGTTACACACAAGAATGGACCATACATGGAAATAATATAATATTTATATTATTATGATAGTTATCACCAAGACATTGGAATTTTTTGGAATAAATGATTTTAACTATATTATTAAATTATATTTTACACATGTTTTTAAAATCAATTCATTGGTTACCAATTAATTATAAAATAAAACAAATACTAATTGAATTGAAAGTATATGTACTTATAAAAACCAATTTTTAGGACCAGAATGGAGTTTTATATTAATAAATTCAATTAATTACAATTAGGGAAAGATAATATTGAAATTTATATGTTATATATTTAATCAAATGTTTTGAAATTCATCCAGTTTGGACCTTCCACCTTTTCTACCTTGTTATGTTCCATCCTTCCTAGCTTTACTGTTCATCCCCTATTTCTCTTTGTGTTATCCTTGGGTTCTTGTCTAGGGGTTCAACTACCACATTGTGCGACCAACCGCTTTGGTTTTTTGGAATTACCTTCCCCCTCTTCTGATGTGGCAGAAGGTTCCTCATAGGCTCTTATTCTGATGGATGCAGCCTCCCCAGGTATTGGGTGGCTCGATGTGTCTACTCACAAATCCTCATTGCATCTAATGGAAGTATCCACGTGCTAAACCCATGGGGATCAAGGGCTAGAATTATACTCCCCCAGCACTTAAAGACAACCCTTTTCTCATTCTTGGGGAACCTCCCCTCTTCCTACTTTTTTCCATCCAAGGGTGACATAGTTTTCACGCGATCACATTCAAAGATCATGGAAGAGTACTCATCCCCCCATTTCAGAAAGGCCATGAATTCTATAGCCAATGTTATAATCCTATTTGATAAATGATTTTGATAATTATATGAAATTACTATAGTATTAGTGACAGGTTTAAGGTGGACTTCCTTACCAATGAAATCAGAAAACACAAGGCCTCTATTGTTTCTATCCTCAAACATAAACAAATGCCTTCCAAAATAATCATCTTCTCTAGGAAAATCAATCTGCATAGATGCATGCATGACGACCCCACAAATAGGAATATTTGGATCTTTTGGAACAAAAACATCTTTATTGATTTGGTTATAACTGACGATCAGTTCCTCATTATGAAAGTGACTCTTGGAGATATTTATTTCCATATATCTTTCATTTATGGTAGCTGTAAATCTCAGTAGAGGAACTCCTTATGGAAGGACCATAACACCTATGATCCTGAGAATATTCCTTGGGTTTTCATTGGTACTTAAAAATGGTTGGTGGCCTGACGAATAGGAAAGGTAGAGGTCTTTTACAAAGGAATGTGAGCATGAATTTTTTCTAGTTCATGGCTAGGAAATGGATGTATTATCTCATATTCTCAGTTGACTGCTTCACATTGTGAAATAAACAAAAGGGGATTCATTGTTTGTAGAGTCTCATGGACTGTGGCCTTACCAACATGCATGCCATTTCTAAGTTCCCTGACACCTAGGTAAGTCATCTAGTTCGGGGACTATCTAATCAATCCCCTCTCCTCGTTTCCTTATCTTCTGGGTAGTGCCACTAAGAAAGATTCTGGTATCTCCAACAATATAAATCCTTTCGGTGTTCCATGACCTAGTTAGTGATTCATAGAGGGAACCTTCTTAGGGGAATTCATGGGTAGCCATCCACAACAAGCATATAAGTATCAATGGGAAACTGCAGGTGTGGGAGAAGGATCTTTCTTCCACTGATAATGACATTGAAACTGCCATGCATGAAGTCGAAAAACTCCAGAATATCCTTGAAGATGGATGGAATGACTAGACTTTGAGGATATATCCAAAATGAAGGATGAATTAGCAGACATGCATTTTAGAAAAGAACGTTTGGTAAGAGGGAAGTAGAGGATTAAGTGGCTCAAAGAGGGAGATAGGAACACTTCCATATTCCATGCCTATATAAATGAATGAAAATGGATGGTAAACCCAAATATTTTGTTGGAAGATAGTGTGTATAAAAATGATAGAGATATTATAGGAAGCTTGGATCTTTCCACCTTAAAAGAGCTTCTTTCAATTCCCAATCTAATATTTCCAAATAGGTATCTGGGAGAGGATAGAGTATTCATTGAGGTGATTCCAATCCAAATTTTGGCCCAGGACAATGAGGTCCAAGGATCAGTTCCATATGAAAAAAATATTCAGTCCACAATGACAAGTCTTAACCCAGAAACACCTCGGGCAAGGACGACTTCCTAGGGTTGGTCTTCCAATCCACATGGGACGTGGTTAAAACATATTTTGTCTTCAAAATCCATGACTTCTTCAAATTTGGACCCTTACCCCAAGTCACTTGTTACAGTACTATAGTACTTCCACATAAGACCGATAATTCATCCTCTATCATGCATTATATGTCGATGAGTCTGTGCAACTTCCCATACAAGATTTTGGACAATATTATCAATGATAGTATATATCATTACATTCCCCAAAGGATATACATAGAGAAGCACATGTTTTTTAAGGGTCAGTCAATCCAGGGTGAAATCACACTGACACATGAGACGATAAGGATTTAAATTTCAAGACTCATGGGTCCAATATAGAAATTAAGTTAGACATGAATAAGTCTTATGACTATATCGAGTGGGGATATATCAGTAAGGTGCTGGATGGAAAAAGGTTTTCATCATGGAATATTGATCACATCTTCAAATGATTTAGTTATTCAGAGATGGAAGTTATATTCATAGAGAAATATTTTAGGTTCTTCAAGGCCACTTGTGTTCTAAGGCAAGGGGATCCCATTTCCCAAAGAATCTTCATCCTAGATCAAGATGTCCTCAACCATATTCTTCATAGGAGCATCAGAAATGACTTGGTTCTGGCCTATTGATGAAGAATGTGTGGCTCATTCATTTCCCACTCAATGTTTGTAGATGACACATTTATTTTCACAACTTCAATCATGAGATATATTAGTGGCATAAAAAAACTTATGGATTATTACTTCCATTGGAGTGGGTAGGTTATTAAAAATTTAAAAATCAATTTCCTCATTTCCAACAGATACTCTCTCAACTGGATAGTTGTGGTCTAGTATATTCTTGACATGCGAAGAGGGGCCCTAAATATTGAGTAATTTCCTTCTCCTCTGGAAGGATTACCATTCGAGACTTTGACCCTCTTATTAGCAAGATTTAAGATCATGTCTTAAACATAAAGAATATATGTCATTCCATTAGGGGGGTCAGATAAATTTGGTTAATAGTGTTGTCATCACTACCTAAGTCCATGCACTCACTTCCATTAATGTTTTTAGAATTATCATTAATAAAATTGATAAGATCTCTATAGTCTTCATATGGGATCCTCTCTTGGAAGGGAAATTATAATGGGCCTCCTGGAATAGGGTGGAAATTCCTACTAGGGAGGTTGTCATCAATGTTTGCTGCCTGGATGATACCCTCCATTGCATGTACACAAAGATAACCTCGGAAGTATTAGAGAAACGTATGCTATGGGGGATCACCATGTATAAATATAACCTTGGGAATGAAATTCTTGGTGTGGGTCATGTTTCCTCGTACTGTTATGTGATATCTCCCCTCATTTCTAATCTCCAACCCCATGCGATATGGATTTTCGGGAAGGTATACATCTTCTTTTGTCACCATAAGTGGGTAGGTTGCTCCCACAGCTTCCCTAGATGTCTTGAAATATATATCTCCATTAGAGAGGACATATTTCACCCACATATTAACTAGGTAGTTCTAGACAAATACCAAAATGATACCTTTAACAACATTGATCTCAAATCTGAACTGGATATATTTATATGCTCCCTCTGTTCCTCAGGGACCTTCTATTCCAATGACATCTAACACATTCTAGTTACCCAGGATCACAGTGACCCTTGTAATGAGATCTTATGGTCCAAAATAACCCCCCTTAAGCACAATATCCTCACATGGAGGGTTCTTTAGAGGGTCATCACCACTTATGATAATATTAAGCAATGTGGGAAACTGATGGCTTCAAGGTTCCCATGTTGTCCAAATCACATGAAGGAGAGTGTGGGGCATTTATTCTTTGTGGGATACTAGGTGATGGTGATGTGGAAACATTTTGGTGAGTTCATAGGAATCCATAACAATAACCTCAATGAAATGTCAATTCTTGATCATTGGTTCTATTATGTGGGGGAGAGAGCTCTGGAAAGGATGTCTCATGTCATAGTACTTCATACATGATGTTGGTTAATATAGAAGGAAAGAAACAAGGTAAGGCATGAAGGGGTTAAATCATATAATAGATCTATCATCATCTGTACCATAAATATTATCAAAGATTTGGTTAGACTCCTCATCAACTGGCAGGAGGCTCCTACTCTACAACAGCTCCGAACTAGTTCCATGGATGTTACTTCTTGTAGTGGGAGTAGGGGCCATTATGTCTGTTTTTACCTGCTTATTATGGGCCTAAAACTCAATATTGACAGTTCATGAAATTAGGGGGTCCTTTGTAGAAGCGTGGTGGTTCACGACTATGTAGGTTTGGTCTTTATGGCATCTTATACTCACCTAGGGCATAGATCTTCCCTTCGTGAAGAGGATGAGGTGATTCTCTATGGTCTCTCATTATGTCATCAAGAGGATATACTTTTATCAGAAGCTGAAACTGATTCCAGTGTTATTCACAACACCCTGAATGGAATTAAACCAATTTCTTAGTTGATATAGTATATCTTCCAGAGGTATAGGGGAAATCTCAATAGAAATACTCAAGTGATTCACACATAGCGTGAGGGGAACCAATTCACAGACCGCCTTTAATCCATTGATGTCCAGAGTCCCACTTCTATCTGCTTTCATAATGCTCTAACCATGAAACCTAAGGTGGTCAACAATGTTTAGAGGGGATTCCCTTAGAATACACTACATTAGGCCTCATTAAGTCCTCATTTCTTGGATTTATTGGTTTACCTCTTTTTTTTGCCCTTATTTTTCTCAACAAAAATTTACACAATGATGATGATTACAATAATTAATGTAAAAATGTGTTTAATTTCTAGTTAAACATTAATCTTGAGTAGAAAAATGACATAAAAATAAGTCCAAAACCCATTAGATATCCATTATTCGACCATATACCTTATTTTATCAAATATGGATTATTATTGAAGGTACATAATGTAAGGTATACACCCCAATAATGCTTACCTTTTTGTATTTACAAGAATACCTCTCCCCTCCACAATAAAAAGGAACTCACTCTATCCATTAATTTACATCTATCAAGGATTTTTCATCAACAAAAACCCATCAAAATAATCCCCCAAAATCCCTCCTTTAATCCTATAATCCTAAACTTGGGGTGTAATCAAACCAAATAAGTCCATTGGTGCAAACCAAAAGGAGTTACTAGAAGAAGAGGAAACAGTCTTCAATGAGAACTTTTATTTAATTTATTATACACCCCTTGAGTTCTTCTAATTACATTATTATATAATAATATAAGTATTCTAAATATACTGATATGTTTTTATGTTATGTTCCTTGGAAACCCCAACACAAACTTCTGTTATATTGGTAAGGAAATCATTGTGCGTGTGTACGATGAACTACCTCTTCATGAAACGATTTACTTCATTATTCATTTACCACCTCTTATGGCTGAGAAATATGATAGAAATAATGTTTTTATATGATATACATGATATTTATAACAAATTAACACTTCTTGAATTATTATGTTACACATAACTTCATGAGTTCCATTTTGTAGGAATATTATAACATCTTTTGTGGACGTGTATACTACCGCCTCCTCAAAGTGATGTGATATGTTCACACTTTACGTGGAATGAATTACGTATGGGTTTAAAAATATATTATTTAAATGAATTATTTATGATATTCATTACATAATTATAAATATGTACGCAGAACATATCATTTTCTTCTTTCCATTTCACACACTGAAAAAGTGATAATGACATTCGCTGACATGTGGACTACGACCTTCTTAAAAGGATGTGATTAATCCTTATTTATAACCACATCACACGAATGATATATATAATTATATATAATTAAATAATATGCTATTTATGTTATAAATGATATTATGGATGGATAATGTTTACCGTATTTTAATAATGATAATTGGAAAATGAGAACATTACTCATGCTCACATATAGTCCACAATGTCCATGATTGTAATGTTAGTTAATTTTTATAACCATAGTTCCCGTATTATTTTAAAATTATAATTAATTTAATGATGTGAAAATTATTTCGTTTTTCTTTTTATAAATATTTTAATATAATTAAATCATTGACTACAATCGACCTATCAAAGTCAGTTGTGACATATAAGCTGAATATGTTCAAAACATCCAACTTAAACATTAATGATTAAGTAACTATATAAACCATTTTTTTAATTAAATAAAATTAATAATAAACTTTTAAAAGGTTCTCATGAAACTAAATAATTATGATATTTTTATTATTCATGAATATATTAGATTAACATGAAGAATCAGACTCAAGGTAAGAGATTTCTTACCTCATTTACCATTCATTAAGTTAAAATTTTATTTCACTGATTATATAATTCCAAAAATATGGGTCAAATGACCCAGGAGTGTATTATTTTGTATATAATTTTTTTTTTCATAGATTTAATTTTTTCATAGATAATTATTTCATTGATTTATTATGGCTCCAATTATATGATCTTTAATAAGGTATTTTTATCTCACTTTTTTTTCATATGTGAGATAAATGTAAAAGTAACCAATTAATTATTTTGTGTGGTGTATATAAGTCCTATTTTGACATATTATCTTCATTTTATTTAGAATTTTAAATTGATGATTATTACTTTTTGGGATTCTGATTTAGATGTTACCATATTTATAAGAGTATTTCTACTCTCACATTTATTTCTCTGAGACTTATTCCACATTTACTACTCTATTATGTTGTTTGGTGTATATTATTCCCTATGACATATTATATCATGAATACCATTATTTTAATGATAATAATTTAATTATAATTATTCATGGGGATTATGATTCAAATGTCTCAAAGTGGTATGGTAAACTTTGGAATGATTAAAGATTATTTTCCTTAAGAAAGTTTTTAATGAGATTTTAATTGTATTTCAATTAATCAACATCAATAACCATTTTTGTTAATTATCCTCCACTGGTGATATTTTTTGTTGATAACATCCAAATTCAATTTTCTAGATTGATAATTATTTTTTCATATATATTATTAAGGAATCAATTTCATTTCCATAGTTTAATCTTGATTCATAGAGATTGTTTGCGAAACCATTTCTTTTCAACGAGATAATAATGCTTTAATGAGATATTTATAGAACAATTTTATTTTCCAAAGGTTAATATTTTTTGAAAGAGATTTTTATGGAACACATTTTTTTTCTATTAGTTGTTCGTGTTTCAATGATATTGTTATAGAAACCATTTCTTTTCCATTGGATAACATCATTTCAAAGAGATTTCTATGGAACCCATTTATTTTTAAAAGATTAATCATATTTTGAAGTGATTTTTATGGAACTAGTTTCTTGTCCATGGGTTAATCATGTTTCAAAGATATTTTTATAAAAGCCATTTATTTTTTCTATTTTACTGATTTTTCAAATATATTGACATAAAATACATTTATTTTCCATTGGTTTCTCAGGTTATAAATGAATAATGATTGTTTCTATGCATTTTCGATGAAATTCAATCTTTAATGTGTTAGGATTCTGTAATAATACTTGGAAATTAGAAATGTGGTTATGTTATAAACCAATTATGGGTATTTACAATGTAAATAATTGATGGGTGGATTTATGATAAACCAATGATGGGTGGTTATAAGATAACCCAATGACATGTGGTTCAGTGACAACCCTCCAATGCATTGGGTATGGAAGTAAATCGTATAGTTATTCCATTTTCAAGAGTGATTATAAGGGTGAAATGATAAATTATATACCATGTACCTACATGTTTGCTTTATGATTTCTATTATTTTATAATATTTTTCATGATCAGGATTGACATCACATGGATCATGATTATTGATTATAATGTCTATTAACTTTTCCATTTATTCAGATTTGATGATCCATGTATTGATAGATATGAGTTCTTTTATGATTCACTTTTGAAATTTGATTATGTCATCTGTACCTTATGATCTTATAATGATTATTTAACATTCAACTATTAATACTTATGTTTACCCTTAATGAGAATCTTAGATCACCCTTATTATGTTTCCTTTTACATAGGTTTTAGAGAATATTGTTGAATGGGTTATGTCTAAAAGGGATTTCATATGGATGATGATGATTTATTAATGTGATAAATAAAATATGGGTTAAACAGTATAAATGATCATTTAATGTCATGTGAATTGTTTATGCATGATTTTTACCTAATTCTCTAAAACTCTAAAACCAAATGGTCTTCGAGAATATAAGTGATCCTAGTTTTCCTTTGGTTGTTTTAAGGTTTTGATGGGATAAAAATGAATCACAATTTTCATAATCATAGTCATAAGTCCAATGTTGTGGATATTAACACAAGATTCAGTATTACATGTCCTAATCAGTAATAGTTGGTATTGAAGGTTGTTTTAGATAACATTGGAGTTTATGATGTTTTTTATGATCATATATTAAGAGTTATGGATAATTTCATTGGAGTATAAGCTTAATTCTAATCATATATTCAGTCTTAGACACCCCATTTTAGGTTTTTAATTTGTAAGAAATTTTGGCATCATCAGGAAAATTTTAGGAGTTGTTTTTTTGTTTAGTTATTGATAACCCCTTGGATCAAAATGAATTTTTTTAGGGAGAAATTATTTTTAAGGATTAAATATAAATCGTGGAAATCCATTATACATGGGGAAAACCCATCGCATCCGGCTAGACAGTGGGGCTTGAACTCATAACCAAAGGACAATAAGGGTTTCACACCCTACCACTTCCCTACACAATGTTTAGGTTATCATTAAATATATTTTACATGTTATGATTTAGTTTTTTTCTAGAAACATATGGGATTTTATTTTATGACTTAAGGTTGACTTTTCTTGGAAGAGTATATGGTAAAATCGTTATAATCTATGGGTTTTAATCATTTTTAATAAATTTTTGAATATTTTATAATTATATTTATTTATGTAATAATTTATATTAAAATTTGGGTACTAAAATTTAATTTTGATGATTTGTGCATCATATGATGGTTTATTCTTTTTGGTAATTTTCTTACAATGTGCTAACCATTTTTTTGTTACTGTATAATGAAATATAGAATATATTGACCATCCCTTTTATGGGTATGTTCTCTTAAAAAGTTTATTTGTGTGCTTAATTAATTAAAATTTTTATCTTGGATACCCTTCATTTAGAAAAAAAATTTATATTTTGGTGAAAATTGATTAAGGGATGAAATTATACTCACTAAGAATATATATTTAATTTTTTCCCCCTTGGTATATATGGTTAGATAATTCTTTGAATCTAGGAAAATGATATTGAAACAAAATTATTATCCTAGTACCTTAAATTATGATGAATCTATGAGATTTTATATCATAAATGATTTATTTTTCTATGAACCTTAACATTACAATGATCATTAACTTGTTTGTGACCAATGAACTAAATCACTACTTATAATTATTCATGATTTTACTCAATGTTCCCCCTAGAGGGAATCCTAGTTATGTGTAACATCAAGTGTCATTTATGTTTCCCACATTACATTTTTAATATTTGTTTTATTAACTCTTTGAACTATTTCCGTTTCAATAAATGAATTCTAAAAATGTTACTCCTTTGATTACCAAGCAGAATTTTGAGGGTGAAATTCATTCTAAGGGGGTAGGATGTAACATCATGAGATTTTATAAAATATAATATTTCAAATTAATTTATCTTTTTTTAACATATTTCATTATACAAAATAAATTTTATTTTTCATAAAATGAAACACCATGTTTATCTTGTATTGCATGAAACATCGAGTTCCTTTTATGACATATGTTACACACATGATCGAGTCTTACCATCCAACAATATACTATTAATGTTATTGTGATTGTTTTCACTGAGCCATTGGAATGGATGATATGAATGAGATTAAATAAATTATTAAATTATAGTTTAAATATATTGATAAAATTAATTATTTATTTAATAATTAACTAGAAATTAAAATAAATAATAATTAAATATAAATGATGGGTATTTATGAAAAACTATTTGTATAAAACTAATGGCATTTTATCTTAATAAATTAAATTAATAATTATTAGTGAAAGAAGTTAATTAAATTTATTTTTTAGGTATTTAATAATTTGTTTTTGAAATTTATCAAATATGTTTTATAGGATTGAGATAATAATAAATCCAATTTTAATCATAAAAAGAAGTATATTTTTAAAAGGCGTTTTACTGCCTTTTAATTACGATGAATTGTAAATAATACTTAATTTTAATTGAAAGCTTCATTTTTATATAAATAATCTATAGTGTTAAATTATATTTTTAAATAGATTAAAAAAATAGATAAATTTATATCAATTAATCCAATTTTGGTATTTTAAATCATTTTCATAGTCATTTTAGATATAAAATTTTAGCAAAATTTTGAACATTTTCACATTAAAATCTCGCTTTGTTGTCCCATATGCGGGATTAATTTTAAAATCATCTTTGTATATTTTATGATTTAAATTTGAAAAAATGGATTCAAAATTTATAATATGAATACTTTAAAATTTATATAAATATAAATGTAATTTTTTTGAAAAAACTTTTGTGGATGAAATTACAAATAATTATCATAATTTAGGTAAAAATATGTTTACTTAGGGGTTAAACATTAATATTAAGTAGAAAAATGACCTAGAAACACATCCAAAACCCATTTATGGATATTAGTCAACCATATTACCTTTTTATTGAATATGGATCATTATCAGAGGCACGTGATGTTAGAAAGACCTCCCAATAGTGTTTTCCTTTTTGCATTTATAAGAATGCAACACCCCTCCAATATAAAAAGGCACTTACCCCCCCCCCCCCCCCCCGCCCCAATTATTCAGGAATATCAAGAATTTTGGATCATCCAAATCTAAAATAAGTATGATCAAAATACCCATAGTCTCATCCTTGAAGCCTCACATTGGACTGGAAGAAAACCAAGGATATCTTTTGGTGCAACCCAAAAGGAGTTACTTAAAGACGTGGTAACATTATTCAAATGGTACCTTTTGTTTTATTTCTATATCCACCCATAAAATTCTTATTATTAAATTATTATATAATAAAATAATTATCCTCAATATACTAAGGGATTTTTATGTTAATCATTTTACCTACACCTACACACACTTTCATCAAAATGGTAACGAAATCACCCTTTGTGTGTATGGGGAACTACCGCCTCGTGAAATAATGTTGTTCTTTTTTCCTTTACCACCTCTAATTCTTGGTAATTATGATATTAATATATTTATATGTTATATATATGATATTAATAATTTCATAATACTTTTTTAATTATTATATAACACATATCTTCATTATTTTTATATTGTGGTAAAATGATTATATCGTTTGTGGACGTGCAGAATGCCGCCACATGAAAGTGATGTGATACATTCACACATCACATGGAATATATTTAGGATGGGGTTAAAAAATGATATAAATGAAATAATTATTATATTCCATTAATAATTATCTATTTGAAATATAACATATTATTTTCTTCTTTTCATTTCATAAACCGAAAGAGTGATAACATTGTTTGTGGATGCATGGACTACCGCCTCCTCGAAGCGATGTGATTCTTCCTTTTTTATCACCACATAATAAGAATGATATATATCATTTTATATAGTTAAAAAATATTGTATTTATCATATAATTTTTATTTTTTTAAGATAAAAATTACTTATCTTCATTCGATAATAACCATTAAAAAATGGGAATGTTACTAATGTGTACATACAACCTAATATCTCCATGATCATAACGTTTGTTTATTTTCCATAAACTTATTTCCTATGTGATTTTAAAATTATAATTTATATATAAATCTGTTAATTATATCATTTTTATAACTTAAGATATGTTTAAAAAATGACCTCATTGACTATAGTGGACCTAACAAAGTTAGTTTTGACACATAAGTTAAATATGGTCAAAAAATTTGACTTAAACATTATTGAATATGAAATTATATGTAACTTGTTTATAAGTGAAATACAAGTAATAATGAACTTCTAAATGGTTATTATGAATTTAAATAATTAACATAAGATTATTATTTAGGATTATAGTTGTAAAACATGGTGAATCATACTCAAATCAAGATATTTCTCTTCTAAATTTCCATTCATTGAGTGAAACATCAATTTCATTAATTATGTTATGCCAATAATATGTGTGAAATGACCTATTATTTTATTATGATGTATTTAAAATTTATTTTGGTGTATTTTCATTTTTCATAAATAATTATTTCATTAATTTATTCTTACGCCAATTATATGATCCTTATAAGGGATTTTCATCTCACATTTTACAAATGTGAGATAAATGTCATAGTCACGAATGAATTTTTTTATAGTGTATTGAATACACATTTTGATATATTATATCATTAATTATTTAATAATAATGGTATTTAAATGTTTCATTTGACTGTTATTACTTTAGTGTCTTTGGATTCATATCTTTCCAAGTTGTAAGTGTATTTATAGTATCACTTTTATTTCTATGATAATTATTTCATAGTCACCAATACATTTTTTTGTGTGGTTTATATTCTACCATATAAAATTTTATATCAATAATCTACTTATTTTCATTATAATATAAGTTTCATTTAATGATATTTATTCCTAGGGGTTGTGATTCAAATGTTTCAAAGTGGTATGGGACACTTTGAAATGCAAAAGGATAATTTTCCTCAAGAATTATTTTAATGAGATTTTAATGGTATTCCTGTTCATAAATATTAAAAAATGATTTTGTTACTTATCCTCCACTAGGGATATTTTTCATTCATACCATCCCCATTCTTTCTTTGAATAGATATTGATTATTTCAAAGATATTTTAAGGAACTCGTTTCTTTTCAATGAGTTAATATTATTTCAATAAGGTTGTTATGAAACCCATTTATTTTTTATCAGTTAATTATGTTTCAATGAGATTGTTATAGAACCTGTTTATTTTCTATTGGTTAATGTTGTTTAAAATATATTTATATGGAACACATATTATTCATGGGTTAATCATGTTTCAATGAGGCTATATAGAACACAGTTTGTTTCAGTAGGATAACCAAGTTTCAAAGAGATTACCATGAAACCTATTTCTTTTTGGATTGTTAATCATATATCAATGTTATTTTTATTTAATACATTTATTTTACATGGGTTAATCATTTTTAAAATAGTTTTTTATGGAACCCATTTGTTTTCAGTTGTTTAATCATGTTCTTAAGATATTAACATTAACCCCATTTATTTTCCATGTGTTTATCTAGTTAAAAATGATTAATGATTATTTATTTGAGTTTTTTATGACATCTATTATTTTATATATTATAATTATGTAATGGTACTTAGACATCTGAAGGGTGGTTACGTAATAAACCAATGATTGTTGGTTGCAATAAAAACTAATTACAGATAGTTACGTGATAAAACAATGATGGGTGGTTATATGATAAGCCAATGATGGGTGGTTATATGATAAACCAATGATGGGTGGGTCCATGATAGCCCTAGAATTCATTAGGTATGGAAGTAAACCATAAGGTTATTCCATTTATAAGAGTTATTATAAGATTTAAATGAAAATTACATCCCAAGTATATAATTTTTTCTTTATTCTTTCTTGGATTTTAAATTTTTTCTCATGATCGAGATTGATATGACATAGCTCATGATAATGATTACGATGTCTATTACTTTTTACATGTTTTCAAATTATATGATCTAGATATTGATGGGTAGAATTATTTTACGATTCAATCATGCACTTTTATTATTTCATCATTACCTTATTCTCTTCTAATGCTCATTTACTACATTAAAATTTTAATTATTATGTTTACCCATGCTGATAATATGAGATCACACTTATTATCTTACATTTTCATGAGATTTTAAAGAACGATGTTGAACGACATAGTTCTTAAAGGTATTTCATAAAAATAATGATGATATATTTATGGGATAAAGAAAATATGGGTTTATGGGTAGAAATTCCCCTCTAAATTCATTTTAATTATTTATGTATCAGTTTTTACTAATTCTCAAAAAATATTAACCAAAAAGGTCCTTAAAAATATAAATGAACCAAGTTTTCCTTTTTATGTTTTAAGGTTTTGATGGAAAATATTTGGGTATAATTATAAAAATCACAGATAAAATTTTATTGTTATAGATTTCAACATAGAATTTGGGAGTGTGGGTCTTGATCTGTTATACATAGATTTATGAATGAAAAATATTGGACACATGTTCTAAAAAAATAAAATCAGACGATGTTTAGTAGATTTCATAAATTTTATAAATCATGAAGGTACATTGATACAAGCTAGTGGATTTAAAAGATAGGTAGTGGAGATTTTATATCTTGATAAAGAAATTATTTGAAAAATATATGTTTGAAGTTACTGATGTTTATTGAAGTAAAATCTTACTAATGATTGGAAAAACCTTCCATACAAAAGGATCAAATGATTTTTTTGTAGAAAGTTTGAGTTTGTTAAATTCATTGACTTTGTGGAAAAGTGATATGATGAAGGTGATAATTTTTAGTCAGACAGATAAAGTATTTGTTTTTATAAAATATTCAATGTTGCAACATTTCCTTTTAAAGAGACCTTTATTGAATTATTGTAACAGATGAAAATATAGAATGATGGATACCAGATGAAGTAGAGAAGAAGAGCATGACACAATTATTTGGAAAAAAATATATTATGTTATTCTTGTTGAGTTTTTTTGGTCTTATAATGCTGAATAAATAATCTGTCTCTTGAAATTAAATTATAATTCCCTAGAAAATATAAATCGGAGAGAATGTTTTTAATCAGAAATAGTTATATGAAAAAACAAGATCATATATTGTTTTACTTAATGACTGGATACAGTTGTTTATAAAGATTCACTTGACCAAGAGAATTTTATTGATGTTAATGTTTCTAAAGGATAATATTTATAGAAAATTAAATAATTTAGCATTTTCGATAATGTAGTCAACCACTCCCAATTTCATTGGAATATTTGGAGTAATAAATCATATTTTTTAAATATTTTAAGTTGTTTTTAAACAATGGGTCAGGAGAAAAAGAATACTATTGTGACCAAGGAGAGTTTTCAAAATAGAAAAAGAGGAAAAAAATCCATTAGATATGCATAATCAAATTAAGGAAAGTTAATATGTCCTTAATTATGAAGATGTTGAAAATTTATTCAATGTTTTAGTGTATTGTTGGGATTTTCTGGTTAGTTGAGGAAACATTACTCTATCAGATGGAGAGTTTTTAAAGAAACTACATAGTGATGTTTTTTAATAGAGGTAAATTGAGAAATGTTGTAAATTCTAGATAATTTTATAAGAGATGATAATATTAAAGAAGGTTTTAGTTTAGTCTAGAATAATTTAGAATAGTCAATGAAAATTTCCATTGAAAATAAAATATGAAAAGAATTCGAAATTAAAAATTTGAATGAGTGGGAAAAACTTTTCAGTTTCCTACCTTTTCTACTTATATAGAACCTATAAATAGGAGTACAATGTACAAAATACTTGTAACTGTTTATATGTATTGAAAGCTAAAAATATTATTATATTTATATTGTTTGAGTTTTTAACTAATCGTTTAGATATTGTAAATACTGCTTGGATTTACATCATATAAATATATTGAAGTAGGTTGCAATAAATAGAGGTACTTTAACCAGTGTCCTAATTGATGGAGGCACATCAGATCGAGTCCCTTTGAGTAGATAGATATTATAGTTACCTATGATTAAAATAAATAGAAATTACATCATTTTTAATAATATTAATCAAATTACAAAAAAACATTCCCAAAATCCATATTTGTTTAATTACTTTGGAAACATGGAAATATAAACACTAGTTCATAAGTGTATTGAGTTATCTTCCACTAGGTTCTCCATGACTAAAATCCTTCTTTGACACATCATACATAATACATATCTTCATAACCTGGGGAATGGAATCACAATAAGGATGAGCTAAGACACTTAATAAGGGTAATTAAGGGACGTACTTTAGTGTAATCATGAGCATAAGGGTATGAGAACATAAACATAACATTATAAGATCATACCCTACATATCAAAGATTATATTTTTGAGTAATGACATATAGACTTTCAGTCATAATACATTAATTATAAAGGAATAAAAGATCATAATTCTTGTGAGTATAACATATGAATAAGACAAGGAATTGTGGAAAACATATAAATTTATAAAATTATTTCCAAAGTAGTAAGGGCTCACTACCAATGTTATCTTAGTGAATGGGTTCACACACCAAACCATCTTAGTATTCCGGGTTCATTCCCAATACCATATTAGAAAAAAAATTCCTTTACCAAACTAGGTTCACTCTCCATTATATCCATTTCTATCTCATGAGATATAAATCTTTACCCATTGAATTATATGGAGATGTAGGTCCCTCCCATCACATAATGAAATCATACATATGTGTTTCATAAGATAAATAATATTCATCATATAAAATACCATGAAATGAAATGGGTATCAAAAATATTACATCATATCTTAACCATTATAAAATAGAAAAGCTTCATAATCATATCATAACCCAAGAAAATAAGTGAGTTGTATAAGAATATAACCTACGGAAGAGAATCAAGTTTCATAAATATCATTCCATGAAAACAAACACCATTTAGATATAGAATTTGAAATTACCCTTGGATCATACTCCCATAATGGAACGAGTAACACCAATGGATGCCATATTAGATTGAAAATAATTTTAAAAGATCATTTATAAAAATTCTTGAAGAATATATCCTTTATTATTTGATGAAAAGTTTTAGAAACAAAATTGTTTTGAAATTCTTTTTCCTTGAAAACCACTTTAAATGTAACACCCCAAGCTTCCACATTATGTTTCTCTTTGAATGATATAGTAGCTTGCGTTGTATTCAACATGGAGTTTTAACACACCATGACCAATGAAACTAGCCATTATGAATAGTAATACCCAATTATTGAAATTTTATAAATTTTAATTTTCAAAATGGAGTTCATTTTTGAATTCATATTATCAAAATTATATAAGGGTATTTTTTTGGTATTTTTCTGAGAACTTTTAATTTTTTATGAATAGTGAAAACGTTGTGTTATTGTTTAAAACCGACTTTTTGTTTAAATAATTAGTTATTTTATTTTAATTTATTTTAGGTCAAAATAGATACATTCTACCTATATATGTTCAATGCAATTCATTGGAGTCATTTTATAATAAATTTAGATATATAAATTTTATTGAACATTTTACCGTCTTTTACCCACATTCAAAGAGCATTTACAAATTTGCATAAGACTTAATTTTACCACTTATGTGAGTTGAATTTAAAAAATCATAGAGACATGGTTGACATCAGTAAGTAAAATGTGGTTCAATAAGATGAAAATAATTTTTGGTGAATAGACTTTTGACTTTTATTTACAACGGTTAAAAGTAAATACTGTAATTAAGGGTAAAAATGATATCATAATTACACTAAAACATGTCATAATTCTATTGGATAAGTGTAATTAGACAAAAAAAACTTATAAATAAAATATTATCCCCTATGGTCCACTTGGATTAGATTAGGAAATTTATTATTATTTTATTTAAAGTAGAGCTAAAAGTGTTAAATTCAAAGTTTAATAACTAAACCATTTTTAATATAGTGTTATACATGACATAAATTCGACTATAAATATTAATTAGATAGATAAAAATAGTTCCTACATAATGGTATTTTATTTATAAATCATATACATTAAATAATTTAATTTATTTATGATACAATGATGATGGAGTAATTACCTTATTAATAAAATATTAAAATAACTGATATTATAAATATCCAAATAAATGTAAATTGAAACTTATGATGAGTTCTACAAATTTTCTAGGTTAATATGACATGTTAGGATTTATTTAATAAATTTTATTTGCAGTGATAAAGTTTTTATGGCTTTCAAAAAAATCAAATACTAAATAGTGTGAAAATTGACATAATTGGGGTTTTAAAAAAAATACTATATTATTAATTGAATAATAATTCCTAAAAATATAATGTTCGGAAAAAGGACTTATATAAGGTTATATATATTAATAATGAATCACTTTGGGTTTTATTCTCTTGTTATAGAATGTTTATTAACCATATAATATAAAAATACAAAGAGACATGGTAAATGTCAAACTCTTTAACTAAGAGTTAAATCTAAAAGATAAGGTTAGTATGGTGTCCTAAACCTATCTAAAACCTATTGGTTGATACATTTTCGACCCATAACCACCTTAACCTCTAAATAAATTATCTTAGAGCCATTGGAAACGAAAAATGATTTTATTATAAAATAATATTTCAGGATTTTCCTAAAGTGGCCCTCACCTCTCTTATAAAAGGGTACTTCCCCTTATCTTAATTTCACACCACCAAAGCCTTTTGGACCAACCAAACCCTGACAAAATATCCTCATAGATTCCCTCACATAAACCTAGAGTCCTTACTTGGATCATAAAGCTAACCTGAGGATCCCTTTTGATCAACTCAAAAGGAAACACCCAAAAAAGAGGTAATAATTTCACCACTCTTTTTCAAGTTCTTTTCTTCTTCCACTTCCTCTTTCTTTGATTCCATACCAAAATAATAACTCCAGTAACTTATAGATACTGTGATGTTATTATAAATATGGTAAAACCATATTTTTTATTCTATCCATCCTATAAATGACAAAGTCGCCATACATGCGTACGTACGACTTACTGTCTCCACGTCGTGGTGTAGCTTGTTATTCAAACACTTCATTATTTTTGATGGGTATAATAATGAGTATAAATGATGTAAATAATAAATATAACATGTTAATTATTCAGTATATATTATATAACTTTCAGTTAATTATGATTCTACCATCAATATAATGTTATTGCCGCTCATGCGTACGTACAGATTGTTGTCTCCACGAACGTGATGAGGTTCATTCCCCATTGTAATAATTCAAGAATAATTTTCATTTTATGATTAAAAATATTTTTATGAACATAATATAATTCTGTATATGAATCAAATAAATTTTATCCATATCAAACATGGCTTATGTAACCAAGCATATAAAGGAAAACAAATCAATTAACACCTGAAACTATGATACTACTGAAATATTATTAACAAAGAAATATGAGAGGATTATATATGATATCATATTTGTGTATATATTTATTGTATAATTTAATAACATTTTTTTAACAATTACACATGAGGTTAACATACCATCGACTAAGGAAAAGTACAAGGAAATGGTTAGTTCTACAATCTCTTTACTTATCCGAGGTTATTAATATGTAATTATCTACTGGGACCTCTTTATCATCCACATTTGTGTTTTCATAAAAATGTAATTCAAAACATTTTTAATATTTACTATACTATGGGTTAAAGTTATTTATACCCTTATTTAACCATATATGTTTTGAAAGGAATCTTTCCGTCGTTTTCTAAACAAGTTACTTTATGAATTGTTTTTGATAAAATTAAGGTTAGAATGTCTTTTTTTTAACTTATACGGAAGGTGTGACTATTTTCTGCCATTATATCATTTTAAAAGCTTCCCATACAAGCTTATAAGAATATTTTAAAAATAAATGATTTATCTTTTAATTATATAACTTTTAAATGATTACAAAATAGAAAGAGATATTTCTCTAAAAAAGTATTGATTTTATCTATGTCAACATCCTTTGATGGATTTTATGATTGTTTGAAGTTTATTTATTATGATAAAAAACTTCCATATTGTATTGAAGGTTTTGTGATATGTTTGACTGTGGATGTGTTATTTTTAAACAATTCATGTTTTATGGATAAAGTATTTCCATTTAATATTCTAGTTTTAATATGAATATTTATATTATGTTTAAACATTTTCATATGAGGAATGCATTGGACTTAGTAAGTGATGGGTGGAGCCCGCTCTAGCTCCTCGATGCATCGGTAGGTCTCATGAGACAAACTAGTGTATTGGCACAAGGCCTTGACAAAATCATATTTTTAGTCTTGGCACACGACCTTGACTATGTGGTTATGAATTCTAGAATTATGCATACAATCATTATGAAATTGGCTATTGATATTGCATGGGATTATTCGACTATTGGAATATCCATATGAATAAGTAAATGGAATTATTTGATTTATTTTGGCCATATTATGCAGAAGTTTATTTTTAAAAGGCTTATGTTTTATTTTTATACATTTCCTTAATTGTTTATGCTTATTTAGAAAAGTTTCCATTATATTGTAATCCTTACTGAGCATCTGATCTCACCCCTTTCTATGTTTTATTGTCCCCAAGATGTGAAGAATTATTTTATGTTTGACCTATAAGGATATGTTAATTTTATTAGTGTGGTCAATTGAGACAAAATGTTGTTGAGGTTTTTATTTCATTATGTAATGTAAATCTTAAGAATGTATCTAGTACTTCCAAGGCTACTAAACTGATCGGTCTTTCAGGATTTGATTCGTTGTGATTATGCCAATGTTATGTAATAATGTACCAAATCTAGGTAACTGGGGTCAGGGTGTTATAGTTGGTAACATAAAAAGATTAGTACAAACCATGGAAGTTAGATTTGGAAAAACTATGATCATAGATAATTACCCTAAGATAGAATTTGAGGATTATTATAGAATAACATCCTATAATTTTGGTAATGTAGATATTTTTTGAGTTTTTCTAGCAATACATCCCTGTCTGGATATGAGAAGGTAGAGGCGGCTCTGGCACATATATACCTAGGGGTAAAAACAGAAAACAATGCTTTAAGCTAGACTCGATCAGGAACTGGTGCACGATAATGTGATTTGATGCACTCTTTGTTATGACACTCCTGGGGGATATGCTTAGGATAATTCACATTTTGTTTACAAACCATTATAAAGGATTTATAAGTATATACCTCCTTGAAGAATTTTTGTATGATTATGGATTATATCTATAAACTGTTCAATTTCTATAAAGTGTTTTACAAGTTTGGAATTATGCATTGGGATTCATAAACTAATCTAATGTATGCCACTGTTTAGAAATGGTTCCTAGTGGAAGGAATGGAAACCATATCAACTAATGTAATCCATGTAGGGATTGCCCTCACACTCAAGATAAATATAGTGGATCTGGTGATGCAACTGGTTATGATCAGCTTCACAGCATACTAGGACAACCCACTTAGGTTATGAATAATAACCTTACCCATATATACCACCCTGATCCACAATGCGGAGGATCAATGTTAGACTGCTTCATGAGGTAACAACCACCAACATTCAGTGGGAGTAAAAATCCATTAGTAGCTGATCAATGGATAAATTCCTTAGAGAAAATATTTCATGCTTTGGGGAGTAGTGAAAGGGAAAAAGTTGTCATGGCTGTTTATCACCTCACGGGTGATGAAGATCAATGGTGGTCATTAATTCAAAACACAAAGGAAGATAAAGAAGTATCGAACAAATAATGGAGGGAGTTTAAATGGATTTTTGTAACACCTTGAGATTTTATGAAAAATATTCTTTTTAATTTTATTGATGTCTTTTGTTGTACGCTACAACAAAGGAGTCTTGCACAACACACAACCCTAACTTGGCTGCATTACATGCAATTGCGACCTTCCTCGATAGTGTGTGTTGTACACAATACCGAGTTTCACTAAACAATGATATTCTATTAAAATATTATTAAAACTAGTCATTATGAATAGTAATAACCACTTTTTGAAATTTTTTAAATTTCATCTTTCAAAATTGACTTCATTTTTGGATTCGGAATATCAAAATTATCCTAGGGTGAAATTTTGGAATTTTTCTAAAAACATTCAATTTTTGATGAATAGTGAAAACACTAGGTTACTATTTAAAAACCGACTTTTTATTTAAATAATTATTTATTATATTTAATTTTATTTTAGGTCAAAATTGACACATAATACCTATATATGTTCAATGTAATTCATTAGAGTCATTTTATAACAATTATAGATATATAAAAATTTTATTGAACTTTTGACCGTCTTTTACCCACCTCCTAGGAGAATTTCCAAATTCACATAAAACATAATTTTACCGCTTCTGTGAGTGGAATTTAAAAACTCTGAGAGACATGGTTGATGTCAGTAAGTAAAATCTGGTTCAATGAGATGAAAATAAATTTTGGTGAATATTAACTTTTTACTTTTTTTTTACCACGGTTAAAAGTAAATAAGGTAATTAAGGGTAAAAATGATATTATTATTACCCTAACACATGTCCTAATTCCATTGGAGAAGTTTAATTTGACCAGAAACAACCTTAGGAATATAATATGACCATTTAGGCCCACTTGGATTATATTAGGACATTTATTATTAATTTATTTAAAGAAGGGTTAAAATAGTTAAAATCAATTTTTAATAAGTAAATCATTTTTAATATAGGGTTATACAAAAGATAAATTAGACTATAAATATTAATTAGAAAGATAAAAATATTTCCTACATAATGGTATTTTATTTTTAATTTTTATACATTAAATAATTTAATTTATTTATGACACAATGATGATGCAGTAGTTATATTATTAATAAAATATTGACATAATTGATGTTATAAATACCCAAATAAATGTAATTTGAGACTTTTTATGAATTAAAATAATATTCTATGTTAATATGACATGTTATTATTGATTTAATTAACTTTGTTCGGACTAATATTTCTGTTATGATTTTTACAAAAATCAATTACCAAATAGTGTCAAAATTGACATAAAATAGTTTTTCAAACAAATATTATATTATTAATTGTTATTTTATTCCTAAAAATCTAAGGTTCTTCCAAATGACTTAGATAAGGTTATATATATTAATAATAAACAACTTGGGGTTCGTTTGGCTTGTTATAGTATGTTTATTAACCTTATAGTGTAAGAAAACAAGAAGACACGGTAAAAGAAAAATTATTTAACTTAAAGATAAATCTAAATGATAAGGTTAAAATAGAAACCTAAACTTGTCTAAATTCTATTTTATTATAGTATTTAGACCCATCCACACCTTAGCTTCAATATAACTCAATTTGGAGCTATTAAAAACCGAATATGACTTTATAATAATATAATATTTTTAGTTATTCCAAAGGTGCCCCTCTCCTCCCTTATAAAAGGGCACCTCCTCCCTCTCTTCCACACACCACTTTGAGCCTTCAAGCTCTGAAAAACCCTGAAAAATTCTCTTCTCCACTTCCCTAAAAACATTATATAGGTTATGGTCTTCTTCAAAGACCAATTTTGGTGCCCTAATAGGAGGTCTCAAAGAGGCGCTTCAAAGAAGAGGTAATGTCTGTTACCGATTCTTTAAAATTTATTTCTTCTTCTACTTCTTCTTCTTTAGTTGTTTAATTATGAAGTAATAACATCAGTATCACTCATATAATTATATTTTATTATAAGTATGAAACAACCCTATTTCACCATCTATCCATCCTACGGAAAACGAAATCACCGCACGTGCGTACGTACAGAATACCGTCTCTACGCCGTGGTGTAATCTATTTTCCACCACCACCATACTTGGATGGGTATAATGGTGTAAATAATAAATATATATGATTATTGTAAATTGATATTTATTCTAAAATAGTATACATACACTCCAATACAATTCCACAATCATGGGAATGATATCATCGCTCGTGCGTACGTACGGACTACTGTCTGCACAAAGCGATGACATTCATTCTCCATGTTAACCATTCATGAATGATTATAAAGTATATATAATAAGTAATCATGAAATATATGACATAATAATGATACTAGATTTATGTGTATATATATTTATTTCATCTACTTAATTTCATTCAATTCAATAAGGAAACGAAAACAGCGTTCATGCGTACGTACGGCCTACCATCTCCATGAACGGTGTATTTCATATCATTTAATCAATCTATCATATATATATGTATTTAATGAAATATATATTATATGTAAATTATTTTTTAAATTCTGAAAATAAGTAAATCAGGATATAAGTAATAATATCAAGAACAACAAGTCCAAACACTTACGATAAATAAAACCATTTAACCCAAAACGCTGCTTTAACATGGAACTTACAAAAGAACGGGTAATATAAAGTCATAAATGAACCATATATGATATCATAACAATGAATATGATTCTGTAATAAGTCAATGAAATTATTTAAATCATTATACAAAATGTTCGGAAATGTACGAAGCATATCAGACCTAAGGTAAGGGATAATTTTGAGAATCTCATTTTTATCTGAGATTACTTATTCGTAAGTATTTACTGGGGTTATTTCTATCATCCATTTCCATGTTTTATAAAAGTGTTTTCATGTATTTTTAAATTCCTTTTTACCTGTTTTTGACTTTTACTACATGGTATGTATGGAATCTTTCTTTTACAAGGTACTTTTTCCCTTTTCTGACAAAAGTATGAGGAGAATGTTTTTTTAACTTATATGACATGAAAGGATTTTTACAGTTTTATAAAGACATATTTTCATGAAGCTTCTTTCAATAGAATTCATGAATATTTTCAACAAAATCTCTTTTTGTTTAAATTGCATGACGTTTTGTTAAAAGAAATTGATTTTGAAGAAGAAAGGAAATTTTCTTCAAGAATTCATTTCAGATGTTTGATCAAAACCATTTTCCATCTAAGATGAAATTATTTCATATGTGTATGTTTCAAGTATAATGTCTCTATGATTTACATGGTTTCACTTTTCTTATGATGAAATGATATCCATTTATTTTATATGGATTATGTGATGATGGGATGATGTTTATGAAACCCATTTTATTTATTGGGTTATTATGAATGATGTATGTTTATTTCATGGCACACATAAGAATGGTATCATTATGAGATGGGTGGGACCTATATCTCCCTCCAATTCATTGGGTAAAGATTTATATCTCATGAGATAGACATGGTCGGAACGGTAAGTTAATCCGGTTCAGTGATTACAGGACTGAAACGAGGAGTGAACTCGATTCATAAAGGGACATTATCCACTAAGATGGTCTTGGCAGCAATGCCTTGGCTACTATGGAAATCATAACATGTGCTGAATGGTTTCCACAAGTATATGTTTTATTCCCATTATATTTTATCACGGTTGATGTTCTATTATGATATATGCCTTACGTACTTCCATGATTTATGTCTTTGCTCAAGATTTTGATGTTTAAATTTCATGTTCAAGTTTTTTCATCCAAATTTTTATGGATTGTTTTATGTTATCTATGTTTTCCCTTACTGAGCATTTGAGATCACCCTTTTTATGTTTTATTTTCCCCAGGAAATAAAGAAATGTTTTAGGTAAGCAAACAAAAAGGGGAAGATCGTTATGGGAGTTTTTGAAGATATTTCACCATGATTAGAAGTTTATATTCCGAGTTTCCAAAGACACTAAACTATTACGGTCCTTGTGTGTCTTTTTTTGTTATGTATTAAGTATTCCGGAAAAGTAATGTAATGTCCATGTACGTCAAGCTTCGGGTCTCTACAATTTTATTAGAAAAACACTTTCCTCGTGACCATCGAGCGGATATGGAAAGGCAATTTCTGAGTCCGAGGAAAAAGGAGGATGAGAATGCCGCAAGGTATGAGGCTAACATTACAGGGTTAACAAGGCATGCAGTAGATTATATAAGAAACACAAGGAGTAAGATTGATTGATTCTTTGATGGGTTAAAACCATTTCTCCATTGATCATTAGTCTCACAATCCTTCTCACTATACGAAGATATAGTGTCATGCTCTATCAATATAGAAAAGGAATTCACTAAGTCTGATGAATTTAAAGAAAAGAAAGAGAAAAGAGATCTGTTGAACACTCTGGAAATTAAAATAAGGGGAAAAATGGAAAATTTTAATATCCATCCTATGGTAAATGTGGCAAGAAACACCCTGGTACTTTCCTGAAGTGAATGTGAGTCTGTTACAAGTGTGGTTAAAAAGGCCACCAAGATCGTGATATTAAGGGGAAGAAAGAGGCTGTCAATGTTGAATACTACAATTATAATGAAAGGGGGAATTAGGAAAATAAATTTCATAAGCTCCAAGGGAACTTACCTCAGAAAAGGACAAGAGAAAAAGGCCAAGCTTATGTGATCACTACTGCTAAGGTTGAAGCTCCAAAAGATGTGGTGGAAGGTAATTTAATGGTTTCCTCAAGTTTATACAATGCTTTATTTGATTCTGGATCATTGCATTATTTCATATCTTCCCAGTTTGCTAAGAAAATTGTATATTTTCAATTTGAATTAAGAAGGGAGTTGTCATTCAAAACACTTAAGGGATGTATCATCGTAACAAAGTTTTTTGAATCAGTGCTCATTAGGGCATATAAATGTTCTTTATCTACTGATATCATCATTATACCCATGATTGAATTTGATATAATTCTCAGAATGGATTGGCTTTTGGACCATGATGTGAAAATTTATTATAAGAAAAAGGAGGTTACAATTTTTGATGATGATAAGGAGTACCATATATTTAGATTAGAAATGTCACCATCAAATTCTTATCTAGATCTGCCCCCAGTAGCTCTACTAAATTAAATTAATTTGGAATAAGAGAATGAAATAACTATGTGTGAGGAAAATAATGTTCGAATAGAGGATGTACCTATTGTGCAAGAATATATTAATGTGTTTCTAGAGGATTTACCTGGAAATCCTCCAGAATGAGAAATTGAGTTTCCCATTGATTTAATTCCTGGTTCAAGGCCCATATCAAAGACCCCTTATAGAATGTCCACCGTGGAATTAGTGGAACTAAATAAACAACTATAGGAATTGAGTAATAAGTGATTTATTCTCCTTAGTGTTTCTCCATGGGGATCCCCTATAATTTTTTATAAGAAGAAAGATGGATCTATGAGGTTGTGAATTGACTACAAGGATGTCAATTCTACAATAATAAAGAAAAAGTATCCCCAACCTTACATTGATGATTTATTTTATCAACTTCATAGAGCTCAATATTTTCCAAAGATTGACCTTCAATCTGGATACCATCAGTTGTGCGTAAAAAAGGAAAACATTCTGAGGACAACATCTTGAACCATGTACGAGCATTATGAGTTTATAATAATGCCTCTAAAATTGACTAATGTACCCTTTGTCATCATGAATCTAATGAATAGAGTTTTCAAGTAATATCTTAATGACTTTGTAGTGGTAATTATTTATGATATCTTGGTATACTCTAAAAGCTTTTAAGATCATGAAAATTACTAGCGCATTATTCTAAAGACTCTTAGAAGAAATGAATTATATGGGATGTTTAGAAAGTGTGAATTCTTACTTAAAGAGATTTATTTTATTGTCCATATTGTCTCTAAGGATGGAATCACTGTTGATCCTTCAAAGACCAAGGCAATCCAAGAATATCCATCACTTATGATTATAATTGAGGCATGTATTATTATTGGTTTAGCAGGTTATTATCAACATTTCGTCCAGAATTTTGCTCGATTGGATAACCCATTAACCATGCTCACACATAAAGAGGTTAAATTTGTTTGGAAAAAAGAGGGTGAATAATATTTGAATAATTGAAGAGAATATTAGTCAAACCTTCTATCTTGACTCTATCATCAAGGAATAATGACTTTGTAATTTATATCGATGCTTCAAAGAAATAAATTGGTTGTTTCCTTATACAGAATGATTGAGTTATTTCCTATGTATAACGACAGCTAAAAATTCATGAGAAAAAATATCCTACTCATGATCTTGAGTTAGCAGCTGTCATCGTTGCTCTAAAAATATGGAGACACTAACTATATGGTGAGAAATGTGAGATTTATACTGATCAAAAGATTTTGAAGTATATTTTCTCACAAAAATAACTCAACATGAGGAAATGGAGATGGATTGAACTACTAAAAATTATGATTGCATTATACACTACCACCTGGGAAAGGGAAATAAGGTGGAAGATTCTTAGATCAGAAAGGATCATGGAGTTTTGAACAACATGAGAGTTGAAAAGTATTATATATACATGGATCTAGTAAATATGGATATGGGAATAACCATTGAAGGTGAAACATCAATTCATTTTTAAAGGGTTTCCAAACCATATTTACTAGAATAGATAAAATGTTCTTAGATTGATGATGAGGAATTTCAAAAGAAAATTAAAGCTGTGAACGATGGGAGATTGGTTAACTTCATATATGAAGATGTAATTTCAAAATTTGGGAAGAGACTTTGTGTTCCCGATATACCTAATCTAAAAAGGGAATTGTTGGATGGTGCTCATAGCTCCCATTTCTCTATACACCCTGGTAGCACTAAGATGTATAGAAATTTGAAAGATCATTTTTTTGTGGGACATCATGAAGAGAGAGATTGTTAATTTTTTGTCGAGATGTATGGTTTTCCAACAAGTGAAAGCTGAAATACAACTTCCTAGAAGAGTCATGAAACCTCTTGCCATACCTAATTGAAAATGAAATGATATTATGAGAAACATTTTCATGAGACTACCAAATAGTCCTAGAAAAAATGATGCAATATGGGTAATTGTTGATCATCTTACCAAGGTATCACATTTTCATTCAATAAGAGAAGATTTACCACTTGAACGTATGGAAAGACTATATATTAAAGAAGTTGTAAGACTTCATGTAGTACCTCTATTTATTGTTTTTTATCGTGATCCCCATTTTACATCAAGATTATGGAAACGACTTTAGAAGGCCTTGGATACTGAACTTCATTTGAGCACTGCCTACCACCCTCAAACTGATGGACAATAAGAATAGACTATTCAAACCTTAGAATACATGTTGAGATCATTCTCACCTAACATTCAAGGTATATGGGATCAATATTTACCTCTAGTAGAAATTTCATATAAAAATATATTCCATTCAAGTATTTATATGTGCCATATGAATCGTTATATGGAAAGAGATGTCACACACCAACTTATTGGGATGATGTGGTGAAAGAAAACTTGCAGGCCCAGAACTTGTTGAGGAAACAATGGAAAAGGTGAAGGTCATACAAACCCACATCAAAGTATCCCAAAGTAGGAAAAAGAGCTATGCCTATAACCGAAGGAAGGATTTGGAATTTCAAGTATGAGACCTTGTTTTCTTGAAGGTATTTCTATGGAAGGGTTTTATACCTTTCGATAAGAAGTGTAAATTGATTCCCAGGTACATCGGAGATTTCAAAATTATAGAATGAATTAGATTTGTATCTTATCAGTTGGCAATGCCTCCATGTCTCTCCAAAGTTCATGATGTGTTCCACGTATCACTGTTGAGAAAATACATGCCCGACCCAATGCATGTACTCACCAATGAGGAAATTGAACTGGAACCTGATCTATATTATTTTGAAGATCCTGTCAAAATTCTTGATACCAGAGAACAAGTGATGAGAAACTGGATTACTCGTCTGGTAAAAGATCTATGGAGAAAGCATATGATGGATATGGGAACGTGGGGACCCAAGGAACTTATGAAAAAGAACCACCCAAATCCTTTTATGCAGTAATATTCTAGAAATTTTGAGGATGAAATTATTTTAAGCAGGGTAAAATATAACACCCCAAGCTTCCATGACATGTTTCCCTTTTAATAATACAGTAGCTTGCGTTGTACACAACATAGAGTTTTAATACACACGACCAATGAAACTAGCCATTATGAATAGTAATACCCAAATTTTTAAATTTTATAAATTTTAATTTTCAAAATACACTCTATTTTTGGATTCGGAATATCACAATTAGTTGAGGATGAATTTTTTGTATTTTTTTTTAAAACTTTCAATTTTTGATGAATAGTGAAAAACACTGCGTTATTGTTTAAAACCTACTTTCTATTTTAATAATTAGTTAATTTTTTTATTTTATTTTAGGTAAAAATAGATACATAATACATATATATATGTTTAATGTAATTCATTGGAGTCATTTTATAATAAGTTTAGATATATAAAATTTTATTGAACTTTTTACTACCTTTTACCCACCTTCTAGGAGAATTTACAAATTTGCATAAGTCATAATTTTACCGCTTCTGTGAGTTGAATTTTAAAAATCTGAAAGACACAGTTGATATCAGTAAGTAAAATGTGGTTCAATAAGATGAAAATAATTTCTGTTGAATAGTAACTTTTTGACTTTTTTTTACCAAGGTTAAAAGTAAGTAGGGTAATTAAGAGTAAAAATGATATCATAATTATACTAAAACATGTCCAAATTCTATTGTATAAATTTAATTCCACCATAAAAAATTAGGAATAAAATATTATCCCCTTTGGTACACTTGGATTAGATTAGTACATTTATTATTATTTTATTTAATGAATAGTTAAAAGTGTTAAATTCAAAGTTTAATAACAAAAACGTTTTTAATATAGGGTTATACATAAGATAAATTAGACTATAAATATTCATTATAAATAAAAAAATATTTTCTACACAGTGGTAGTTTATTTATATTTTTTAGAAATTAAATAATTTAATTTACTAATGACACAATGATGATAGAGTAATTACCTTATTAATGAAGTTTTAAAATAATTGATATTATAAATATACAAATAAATGTAAATTGAGACTTCTGATGAATTACACGAATTTAATAGGTTAATATGACATTTTAGTATTGATTAAATAAATTTTCTCTATGTGATAAAGTTTTTATGGCTTTCCGAAAAATCAAATACTAAATAGTGTCAAAATTGACATAATTGAGTTTTTAAAATAAATACTATATAATTAATTGATATATTATTCCTAAAAATCTAATGTTAGGCCAAAAGACTTATATAAGGTCATATATATTAATAATGAACCACTTGGGGTTCTCTTGTCTTGTTATAGTATGTTTATTAACCATATAATATTAAAATACAAAGAGACATGGTAGAGGTCAAACTATTTAACTAAGAGTTAAATCTAAAAAATAAGGTTCATATGGTGACCTAAACCTATATAAAACTTTTTGGTTGAGAGGTTTTAGACCCATCACCACCTTATACTCGAAATAAATCATTTAGGAGATATTAGAAACCGAAAATTATTTTATTATAAAATAATATTTCAAGATTTTCCTAAAGTGACCATCACCTCTCTTATACAAGGGTACATCCCCTTCTCTTTATTTCACACGCCGAAAGCCTTTTGGATCAGGAAAAACCTTCCCAAATAGCCTCACATCTACCCTCATATCAACCTAGAGTCCTTACCGGGATCAGAAATCCAACCTATGGATCCCTCATGATCAACTCAAAAAGAAACACCCGAAGAAGAGGTAATAATTTCACCACCCTCTTTCAAGTTCTTTTCTTCTTCCACTTCCACTTTCTCTGATTCCATACCAAAATAATAACTCTTGTTCCTTATACATATTGTTATTTTATTATAAATATGGTATAACCATATTTGTTATTCTATCCATCCTATAAATTACAAAGTCACCATACGTCCATACGTACGGCTTACCGTCTCCACGTTGTGGTGTAGTTTGTTATTCAAACACTTCATTATTTTGGATGGGTATAATAATGAGTATAACTAATGTCAATTATTAATATAAAATGTTAATTATTATGTATATATGATATAACAACCAATTACTTACGATTTCACCATCAATATAATGATATTGTCACTCATGCATACTTACGGATTACCGTCTGCACGAACGTGATGAGAATCATTCCCCATAATAATCATTCAAGAATATTATTCATTTTAT
Source organism: Viscum album (assembly GCA_963277665.1). Lineage (NCBI taxonomy): Eukaryota > Viridiplantae > Streptophyta > Magnoliopsida > Santalales > Viscaceae > Viscum > Viscum album. The sequence goes on along the minus strand of OY728150.1, from coordinate 1,283,769,736 downwards.
GATTAAAAATAATGTTTATGAATATAATATAATTCTATAAATGAACAAAATACATCCTATCCATAACAAACATGGATTACATAACCAAGCATATAGAGGAAAACGAATCAATTAACACCCAAAACTATGATACTACTAAAATATTCTTAACAAGAAATATTAGAGGGTCATATATGATATCATAGTTATGTATATAGTTCTTGTATAATTTAATAACAATGTTTTAACTATTATACATGAGTTTAACATACCATTGACTAAGGGAAAGTACAAGTTAAGGGTTAATTCTACAATTTCTTTACTTATCCGAGGTTGTTAATACGTAAGTATCCAGTGAGACCTCTTTGTCATCCACATCTGTGTTTTCTTAAAAATTTAATTCAAAACATTTTTACTATTTACTATAATATGAGTTAAATTCATTTATACCCTTATTTGGCCATATATTTTTTTAAAGGAATCTTTTCTCCATTTTCCAAACAAGGTACTTTATGATATTTTCGACAAAATTAAGGTAAGAATGTATTTTTTTAACTTATATGGCGAGTGTGGCTATTTTCCACTGTAATATCATCGTCGATTCTTCCCATACAGTCTTATAATAATACTTTCAAAATAAATGTTTTATTTTATAATTATATAACTTTTAAATGATTTCAAAATAGAAATATATATTTCTCTATTTTTTTGGATTTTATCTATGTCAACATCCTTTGATGGATTTTAAGCTTGTTTGAAGTTGATTTATTATGATAAAAAACATCCATATTTTATTGAAGGATTTGTGATATGTTTGACTATGGATGTTTTATTTTTACACCATTCAAGGTTTATTGATATATTATTGACATTTCATATGCTAGTTTTAATACAAATGTTTATATTATGTTTAATCCTTTTCATATGAGGAATTCATTGGACTTAGTAAGTGATTGGTGGAGCCCGCTATAGTTCCTCGATGCATTGATAGGTCTCATGAGAAAAACTAGTGTCTTGTCATAAGGCCTTGAAAAAAATCCTATTTTTAGTCGTAGAACAAGGCCTTAACTATGTGGTTATGAGGGCTGGAATTATACATTCCATCATTATGAAATTGGCTATTGATATTTTATGTTATTATTTGACTAGTATAATACTGATATAAATAAGTAAATGGAATTATTTGATTTATATTGTCTATATTATGTATAATTTTATGTTAAAAGGATTATTTTTTTTGTCTTATAAATTTTCTTAATTGTTTATACTTATTTATGAAAGTTTCCACTATATTATTATCCTTACTGAGCATCTGAGCTAACCCATTTCTTTGTTTTATTTTTTCCATGATGTGAAGAAATATTTTATGGTTGACATGCTGGGATGGGATATGGATATAATTGTGTTCAATAGGGAGAAAATGTTGTTGATGTTTTTATTTCATGATGTAATGTAAAACATATGAATGTATCTTATACATCCAAGGCTACTAAACTGACCGGCCATTCGAAATTTGATCCCTTGTGATCATGCCAATGTTATGTAATAATGCACCGACTCTGGGTACCTAGGGTCAGGGTGTTACATTAAAAAAAATAAATTTACATTATATTAAGGAAATAATTCTTTAAAATTATCCTTGTTAACTTTTAGAAGAAGATACAAGAGAATGAAGGTCCTAAATGTGGGTAAACTTATACAAGCTATACATGTTAGACAAGCATTCCTTTTTTACTATAAAAATATTTAGAAAATTTCCTTGATTATAAAATGATAAGAAGATTCTTTTGAAAATTAAAAATAAGACAAAATGGGTAATTTTTATTAATAAATAATTTTCAAATGGTTAAAAAAAACTTCTGAAAATATGTTTAGAAGACATTATTTTGATAGAAAACATTTTTTTGGTCGGAGAGAGATATAAAGTATTATTTTCATAAAAATAGTTTCTTAATTATATTGTGTAACAAAGAGTGAAAAATTGAACCATCGGTAATATACCAAATTTTTTATTAGGTATATATCTTTTTAAATTATTTATAATTCTTTTTTTTATCTACAATTGATGCTTAATGAGGTCATAAGTGTTTCAAGGGTTTTTGGGGAATGTTTGTAGCATGGATCCAAAATTTCTGAGAGAAATAGACTAGAAACATGTTTAGGAGAAACCGTGTGGGGCATGCTACATGGTTACCCCTAATTGTAAAAGGCATGAAAGTGAGAATCAAGGGGCTATACTGTTTGAGTAAACTCTGCCAAGTTGGATGCACACCTGTGTAGGATGTTTTCAGTGTTTAGTATAGCCTTTGTTTCATAGTTGGAACACAATTTCCCAAACTTTGTGGCCAAAGAATGTGGGTCCTTTTTTCAAGGAAGTAATCCATTCATGTTTGGCACATATTTTAGAAAACCATGCATCCAAATCATGTTCCCCTAAACATTTGATGGAAATTACCCTTTTAACCGTAATTCTAATTGAAACTCACCTCTCCTCTTATTTATTTTTAAGAAGATAGGATATCCCCCCTCCACATATGATCTCATTAAATCCCCTTTGATATATTTTGATTTGGAATCTTTATCTTGTATCCGATCAAATAACTGTTCATCTCATTAGATACCCATCAGTATGTTCTCCATTAATCTTGTATCCTTCTCTATTTTTTCCCTCTCAAAGAAGTTATTGTGGTGCCAGATCATATACCCTAATTTCTAGGTGTTGATACATTCTTCAAATTTATTCTAATATAGGACAATTTAATGACCGATACTAGGTGAGGATATTTGTAAAATCATGAGGTTGATGTTATAATAATTATCCCTTTAATTCTCAATGTTTTATAATATGTGATATGTGTGGCACACTAGTTTCACCACACGTTGCCTCTAACATGAACCTTCCCTAAATTTCTATCCTTTATTGGTACCTGATAGATTATTAGAACAAAATTCATATTGAGATTATCAAGATCATAGTGATTGATCCCATTGGGTGTGTTGTCTTAAATGATTAATTTTATTTCAAGGAGTTATAGTACAAAACGCCTATTAATGTGTTTTGATATTATTTAAATCGACGATATCATATTGATAGTAGAAGAATGTAGTGGAATGGAATGTCCAACAACCTTATGAATTATAATAAAATGAGTTTAATGTGAGTGGTATGACCATGTTACCTATATTAAATGGAAAAATGGTCACACCATTGTTACTATGAAACTTCAATAGTGGTAAAGCCTATTTTATTGTTGAAATATTAAAAACTAAAGTTGAAATGATGAAAATTATAATTAATATTAAATGGTAATGGATACCCATAATGTTCTATACTTATGTATGGGCATGGAATACATTAATAAATGTGATACATGCATGGAATCTCCACTTTTGATACTATACAAGCATGGAATCCCTTGTGATAATGGATGAGAATGATGAACATTTTAAAAGTGATACTGAAAATGGTGATTCTATACTGTGATATTGGGCATAGAGACCCTCTTCTATGATACTAGGAATTATATCCCTTACAAACGTGATACTTGGAATGGTGTCCCCTTTACTACTATGATACTAGGCATGATGACCCATATAATTGTGATACCATGCATTATGTCCCATGGAACTTAATCCGAGATATTTCAGCATGATCCAAATCAGGTAGTTTTTTCCTTGTTTCCTTCAAGAACCACATTAGACCCATTTTTAGTTGTTATCCATAAATTACATTTTTATATCATAACACTTCCATGTTATATAAACATACTAGATATTTATGGATGTTGTTGGGGGTGGCCTACTGAGTTTATCTCATACACTATCTGGGCCACTGATGGTACCTGGGAGGATTATATTCTTGTATGTGTAGATAAGGGAATGTGTCCTCTTATGGATGTGTGGCTTCTTTCATTCCATTGAATGAGAGATTGATAAAATATGACTAGGCTAGAGCTCGAGATGGTTGGTTAGATTTTTCCATTTTTTTATTTTTTATTTCATATGTAGTACAAATACATGTAGATTATATCCATTTATTCCTATATTATAAAGAGATTATATAAATTATAATATTTTTTATATTATTTAGTTTCCATGTATCTGATGATTATTATCTCTTGTTTATTTATATCTTCTTTTATTATGGATGGTTACTTGTCCCGTCAGCATAGTGTATATTTTCACTATGAAATATAATTATATATGCTTCGACTATTTAATTGTTTTTTTACATTGTTCTACACTTTATTAATTAGGGAAAAGTCTCCCAACTAGCACACCCTAGTCCCTCACTTCTTGTCATCATCCTCTAGCATACAAGGAGGCACCCTTGAGGTTATGTGGCCAACCAGTCTAGGGGCACCTTTGAGTGGCACATGGGTCTAAGACATCACAATGTGGTATCAGAGACATTCTTTACATGAATTACTATTTTGAGATAATATAAAATATATTAGGAATTATATAGGGTTTTTTAATGAGTTGTTCCTTGGATTTTCTAGCCCATGTTTTGTGAAAATCCAAATTACCTCGAATGGAAAGAGTTATTTTCTGCAATTTTTTATTATAGTGAATTTGATTCCACCATTGGGTGGTGAACTTGAATTGTGAATTTATTATTGATATAAATGAGATTTATCTCCTATCCATTAAATGATTAAGTGAGGTAATTGAATCATTGAACTCGCATCATATTAGGAACCTTGTAAGAAATTCATATTCCATACATATGCCATGTTATATAGGAACATTTTTTTCGTTGCAAGGCCTATGATTTCTTAGAGATATTTGATTAATATAAATAGAATTATTATTGGATAATAATTCTTGAAGGGAATTTAGAAAATGAAGTTGGTATATATAGTTCCTATCATTGCCTAAAAAGTGATTTTCTTTTTTTATTACAAAACACCCTAAGCATTCAAGTTGAGTCATGGACTAGAAAGTGTTATTGTATGGATTATGTGGACACCCAATTTGGTTAATAAGGTTTATGGGACCTTATAGATTCGATGTTTTGAACCATTTGGTTCAACCATCTAATGAAAATTGAAATGTAAATACACATTTTAAATGAAATTGAATTGGAAAACATAGAGATTGACCTAATTTGGACCTTAGTAGTAGGTAGTGCCTCTATAGTTCAATATAAGTGATTCTATCACCAAAACCAGACTATTTTTGCTCGAATATGGGTGAACTAATTAAATATAATGGCCTTGTACCTATTATATTTCTATATTTATGGATTATGATGTTTTACTTCTAGTAGTTCCACCTATTAAACCTCTTTATATTCCCAACACATGTGATGATGCCTAGATTCATGGAGAATTATTATGGATTTTGTAGATGATTGAATAAAATCTATGCTCTGACCCATATATGGGAGGGTTGAATCAGGAGTTCCAATAGAATCATTTTCCCAAAATTATAGGGGATGGAATACTGTATGATGTAGAGTTATGGATTAATATGGTCATGTTTATAATAGATAATCCGTAGATGCCTCCTAAGAGGATAGTGAAACTCTATACTTATATGTTTTGAGGATCCTCTAAACATTGGTGGGATATTCTAAATCAGGTGGGTCAGTATCGAAAAGTGAATTGTGGGGATTTATAGTAGTGATTATTTGAATAATTATTTCCACATACCCCAAGGGATGATCTTTATAGTGAATTTATGATCCAAAAATAGGGTTCAATGAAAAAATGGACCATTCATCTCATTTTATAGAGCTTCTACACTATACACCTATCTATACAGACGATGATCGAGGAAAAGAAAGATGATTTGAGGATAGTATGAGACATATAATTTGTTATCAGGTGGATGTTTTTGTTTAATACCATATATGAAATAGTGAACTAGGCCCTTACCACCGATAAGAACCTGAGGGAAGATGACAGTGTGAGCTAGGGTGGTTTAAAACCAAGACAGAGTATTGGTTCGGCTAGCATCCATAATCGATTCTTTAAGATGGTGCATGTGAGGATCCATAACTAGATGACACCCAAAAATAGTTATTTGGTATTTCATCTGTGTGGGAAACCTAGGCATAAGAGGCATCAGTGTCCTAGATACCCCCATCGAGTAATGAGGTTACTATTGATTGGGGTATATATTACAATTTAGCATGACCTTCCCATCAATATTGAGTGGAAGAGGTTCCATTCTAGCTCAATCTTCAAGAGATGGTTCTATATCACCTCATAGGTGGGTAGATGGAGTACTAATAGATGTAAAGGAATAAGAGGAGGTCAATGTCATGGTTTCTAGGATTCATATATATAGATCCAACATATCAAAATCGCTACGAGTAGTCATGCTGTAGAAAATGGTCAGGGTCTATGGAAGATTTATTTCCTGTAGCCTATAGTATAGGAACATGAATCTTGTCCATTTATATTTTTGAGGTACTATTCTAGAATCCTATATAATCGTTTCTACCTTATTCAATACATGTGAATAACATTTCTTTATATATCTGACTACTTTATAGATCCTTGGGCTTCATGTTGAGTAATCTTGTGGAATTATAATTCAATGTAATCCTTTGTTTATATATTCTGAGAGTATATTATAGTCAACAGACTACCCCTTGAAGTAAGAAGTATTCATTTCTTATGGGAACTATTCTTCCTTGAGATGACATGCTTCGATTTCATTCTCAAAATGGACTAGTTAGTTCCCTAGAATTCTAATGTGGATTGTTATCTTTAGAGGCTTTCTTTTGACATTACCAATGGGTGGAACTTATATTTAAAAGGGTGATTGGAAGTAAAATATGATAGAGATGGACCATGGAATCTTGGGCTAGGTGGAGTAACCACCCATATTGTTATCCTTTTTATGAATGACCAAGGACTACATCAAACTGTGTTCCCTCCTATAGTCAATTAATTCAGTTCTTTTTTTGTCGATGACTTTTTAGGACTACATGATGAGAGAGGTGGAATTTACTATTGAACTAGTTCCTAGAGCTATAGTAGTATCCATCCTCCCTTACAAGATGGATAAAATTGAGTTGCAAGATCTCAAAAAGTAATCTAGAGGATTTAAATGGAAAGGGTTTCATACACCCTAATACTTCTCCCTAAGGTTCACTAGTCCTTTTTTTCCAAGAAAGTGAATAGAACCCTTAGGATTTGAACCTATTACCAGATTCTGAATTAGCATACAATGAAGAATTGATATATCTTACCTCACATATAAGATCCTTTTCACCGTTTCAGAAGAGAAAGGGTATTCTAAAATATTGAACTGAGACTAGTATATAATTTGGTTTGTGTTAGGACTTTAAATATTCCATGTATAGATTTCCATAGTTGGTATAGTTTGTATGACTATATCATGAATCAGTTTGGTATTATGAATGCACCTTATGTCTTCAAATCTTAGATGAATATTGGTTTTCAAAAATATCTATATTCCTTTGTTGTGGTCTTCATAGATGACATCTTGGTGTATTATCATACTCAAAGTGATCATGACACTCATCTTGAGCATGTTTTGACCACACCAAAAGAGCACTAACTGTATGGTGGGATTAGTAAATTTTATTTATGGATAAAAGTTAAACTTTCTAAGTCATATTATCTCAGAGGCTATATTTTTAGTTGACTTAGAAAAGGTGGAATATATGGTTACCTGGGAGAAACCCAAAATTTTCTTTGATATATAGTGTTTTTAGGGGATAGTTTTTTTCCATGGGAATTTTATAAGGGAACTATTAGTCTTAGAATCACCTCTTACAAGATTTAATAATAAGGGTGTGAAGTTTATATGGTAAAAATACTATGGGACCACCTTTTAAGAGATTAAATTAAGATTGAATTCAGCACCAATATCAATTCTTTTAGAGCTAGGAAGAAGATCTATAGTCTATAATGATGCATTAGGTATCAATCTAGGAGTATCTTTGATATATAAATACCAGGTATCAAAATATAGGTCAAGTAAAGTGAGGCATCATAATAAAAATTAATCGATGCACAATCTTGAGTTAGAAGACGTTGTACATGCCTTCCATTGATAGATTCATTACCTATTGGAGAGTGTTTTGTAGTGTTTATAGACCACCAAATCCTCAGGTATATTTTTATACAGTAAACATGAATCTCAGGTAGTGAGGATGGGTTGAATATCTATAGTCCTTATACATTAAGATTTTATATATTCCTCGGAATGGAAATTCCATTGTGGATTCTCTAAAAAGGATGACTTAGACACATATAGTCAAGGAGAATAGTAACAAGTGGAATCTTATGGATTTTCTTTATGAGATGTACGTAGATGTTTAGGACTGCCAAGGATAGTATGTACTTGCATCACTACCAGTGACCTCTTTTAGTTCTGGAGAGGGTGAAGATAAGGCTATTTTTATATCTTGAGTGATTGGTCCGATGAGATAATATTGCTGGTGATGACCCACCTATGAATTGGTCTATTAGTGATGATGACATCCTAGGCATACAAGGTAATATTTGGATCACCAAAAATATGAGAGAGAAGTTGATTCATTACTCACATGCTTCATAGTGGGTAGTTAACTCAGGTATCTCAAAGGTGTATCATGATATGCGCCAATAATATTGTTGGAAAGTGTTTAAGGATCAGATAGTAGGTTTTATCACTAGGTGTTCCATTTTTCGACAAGTGATGTAAGAACACCAGTGACCTTATGGATTTATAGAGCTATTACCTGTCCTAGAATTGAAATATAATGATGTTTCAAATGATTTTTTTTCATCATCTTACTTAGGTTGCCTCAAGGTTGGGACACCGCTTGGGTAATCATGGATCAACTAAAAAAAGTATCTCATTTCCTTCAAATCTATGAAAATTTCTTAGATGATTAGTTGGGAATATTGTACATCCATGAGATTATATAACTTCCTGGGTTCCCTATTACTATCATTTTATACAGTGATTATCATTTAAAATTAAGGTACTTATAGTGCTTATAGAAGGATATGGGTAGATAGGTGATTATGAAAACAACCTTTCACCCTCAGATTGATGGTATGTCAAAACATACTCTATAGGTGTTAAAGGAAATGCTCCGAGAAAGCATCCTTGAGTTCAAAAGTTCTAGGGAGAATCATATATCTCTCATCGAGTTATCCTATAATAAAAGATTTAAAAAGATGATGAAGATGATTTTTTTGAGGCCCAATACGATATGCCATGTTGTTTACCCCAGTGCTAGTTAGAGGTGGGATATGCCATGCAAATATATCCTCATCTCATTTAGAATACTATAGAGTAGGTTTAATTGATTAAGAAGAAGATTTATACTAATCTATATATATATATATATATATATATTATGTCGATTACAATCGATAAACCATACAATTCAAGGGTGGGGATCATGTTTTATTATAACTATCACCTAAACCAAGGAATAATTCAATAAAGAGGCATTGAAATCTGTCAACACACTTTTTTGAGAAAATTTAGATTTTAGAGAGAGTCGGGATAGTAACCTATCAATTTCTCTTACCTAAGAGGTATTATTTCATGAAACAATTTCTTCATGTTTCATAGCATCATCATTATTGTGTCACCCTATATCATAATTTTGATCCTAAGGATGTTGAGCTAGTTGCTGATGCTTATTTTGAGGGGTATCCTATGTACATCCCTGAATGGATCACAAATTATCTCCAAGTATAGAAATTCCCATTAATACGAGTGTTATTAAAATATGTATGTGTACATTAAGAGACCTAGGAGGAGGAGGCTGACATATGTTCTCAATGGCTAGAATTTCTCTCAAAAGAAGATTTTCTGCCCAAGGAATTTGAACTCAGTGAAGAGTTCATTTAAAGGGGTTCGACAATAAGATCCCAATTTTTTTTATCAAGTATGGATCCTTTAAAATTCAGCCGAGATCCTTATTTTATACCTATAATGGGTTTTTAATGAGTTTATAAGTGTTTCAGGGGTGTCTAAGACTTTTTTGGAACAGAGGACCAAACTTTCTGGGAGAAATTGAATGGCCGCACGATTAAGAAAAATGTTATGAGACAGGCCGCATGGTTACCCATAACTGTGTGGGGAATGAAATTGAGAAATATGGGCTGCATGGTCTAATGAAACTATGCAGAGTGGGATGAGCACCCATATGGAATGTCTGTAGTTTTTTGTAGTTCCATTTCACATGGTTGGTGCAGGGTTTCCTAATCCTTGTGTACTAATTCTATGGGTCCTTTTCCAAGGTAGTGAGCTAAGACAGTTTGCTGCACAATTTGACCAACTGTGCACCCAAACCATGCACCTCTATTTTTTTGGTAAAATTACACTTTTTCTATTAATTTTTATTTAAAATTACCCCTCCACTTATTTATTCTCTAGTAGATAGGATATACCTCCTTTATGAGTGAGCTTCTTAAAGCCATATTTGATAAATTTTGATCCCAACACTTCATTCAATGTCTGATTGAAGCACTATTCATCTCATTGGATTGTCACATGTCATTTTTTCATTCCTCTTTCCCAATTCTCTAGTTCTATTCCTCTTGATAGAGTTAATGAGTTGCATGCTCATATGTCTTATTTTCCAGAGTTTTATCCATTCTACATATTTCTTGTTATCCCATAAAAATTAAACCCTATTAATAGATGAAGAGAGTTGTACAAGCATGAGGTAGGTGGTCTACTAATTATCCATTCAGGTTTGGATGTTTTATATTACGTGATATGTTCTGCACACTGGTTTCACCATGTTTTGCCCCTATTTTGAACTTTTCTTAAATTGGTAGCCTTTATTTTCCCCTAATGAATTCTTATAAACAAATTCATATCTAGATTATCAATCTCATAGTGATACATCCCTTTGGGGGTGGCCTCTTACATTCTCAATTTCAATTCAAGGATTTATAGCCTAGAAACCCTATTTGAGTGTCTATATATACTTTTAAATGAATGTATCATATTGGTAGAAGAAGAATGTAGTAGTGTGTCATGGACAACAACCTTATCAATTATAATGAAATGATTTTAATTTGAGTGGTGTAACCATTTAACCTATATTAAATGGAACAATGGTTAAACACTTGTTATAATTAGAAATCAATTATTGTAAAGTGTATTCAAGTATTGATATATTAAAAACTAAAATGGGAATGATGATACTTGTGATTAATATTAAATGGGCATGAAAAATCATAATGTTATATACTTATGTATGGGAATGTCTGGCCTTAATATATGTGACACAAGCATGGCTTCCTTACTTGTGATACTGTATACACATGACGTCCTTTATGATATTATATGGTCATGGAGGCCCTTATAAAAGTGATATCAGTCATGGATACCCTATATTATAATACTTTTCATGATGACCCTATTATTTGATACTAGGAATGGAATCCCTTATAAATGTTATAACGGGCATAGTGTCCCCTTTAATGCAATGATTCTTTGAATAAAGACCCTTAGAAATGTGATACTGGGAATTGAATCCCTTGAAACTAGTTCAGATATATTCTAGAATGGTTTGTAGTAGGAAGTGTTAGTTTGGATTCCTCCAGAAACCAGATCTAACCCATTTATAGTTGTTATTTCTTCATTACTTTATTATATCTGCACACTTCCATGTTATATTCATAGAATATATACTTATAGATTCAATTGGTGGTAGCCTAATGAGTTTATATCACGCCCTATCTAGGACACCCATATTACCCAAGCAGGCATAATGATTTTAGGTGTTGATAAGGGAAGAAGTCCTCTTATAGATGGTAGAATTATTTCACTCCTTAGGATTTGTTCTTGACAGTAGATGATTGGGTTGTAGATCAAGATGTTTGGATAAAATATTCACTTTTTGAATTTTTTCTATATTTCATGTATAATAATGTTTTCTTCTACTTGTATCCACGGTTTCCTACATTATAGATATATGACATACATTAGTAACTTCTGTATATGATTTAGTTTCCATTTATCAGTTGATTGTTATCTCTTGGATGTTTATATCAACTTCCTCTATGATGAGTTACAGGTATCATCAACATATTGACTATTTACACAATGCCAACCATTTATATATGCTTCTACTTTTTAGTTATTATTAATTTTTATTCAACACTTTGGCAGTTATTTAATAGTTTTCCAATGGACACACCCTAGGACCTCGCTTCTATTCGGCTGCCTCTGGCGAATGGGGATGAACGCATGAGGCCATGTCGCCAACTAGGCTCAAAGAACCTGGGTCTGGGACATCAAAACATTACATTAAGATAAAATAAATAACCATATGAGAATTAAATTCTTGATAATTATTTTAATATGTATAATAATATATCATCTATGAATGTATAATCCATAAAAAATCCAGATAAATGATGGGATTGTACCAAGAAACTCTTACCATTTTGACAACATTGAATCATACACCCCATGAAGTAATAAGATAAAATGAAACATAAAATATTATGTCAATAAAAATCATAATTATATCACATGTAAAAGGGTATGTATATACACACAATGAAATAATATAGGCACATAACATCACATATGTCTCGAATAAGGCAAATTGAGAGAGAAGTCCATTATCGATTTGATAACTGATGAACTGTAAACCCCATGGATGAGTAATCCATAAATGGATATATAAATCACAATTGTTATCAATATAAGAATCATAAAGTACATACCTGGGTATTATTCACACCCCATATAAAAAATATGTGGTGAACGTGGTCTCTGTCTCACAGAAAATAAAAGTGAGATGAAAATCCATTATCTTAAGTCTTGACATCCGTTTTACATATTCAATCATCCAATATAATAAATATAATATTATTATAAATAAATTCAATAAAATAATTAATTTAAATCATACCATATATGATTTTCTTATGACCTTTTATTACCATTTTATTAGAAATTTCATTTTAAATTCACGTTTCAGGTAATAATAGCTTTATTTTTCATATATGTTTTTATTTGTCATATTTTTGGCCCTATTACAATAATAATGTTTTATTACCTAAAAATGATTAATATTATATAAATATAATACATATTCAGTATATTTTTATTTATAATAATTTATTAAATATTTTAATAGGAAATGGAATACACTATCCATGGAGACGGTCAACTATACAAACACATGAACACTACTTGAATTTTAATATCAGAAAGATAGAAAAAATATTATTTGATATATTACCATTGTAGAATAATTTTAATGTCAAATAAATCACACAATTATATTAAACCTATCCTTAATACATTCCATTTAAATCATGAATGAATCACATTGTTTTGTGAGGCAATAGTCCGTCTTACACATGAATAACATCATTGTATTCTCATAAAATGGAACGAATGAATTTATGAGTGATATAGTAATTAAAAATCATAATAACATAATAATAATAATAATATATAATTATCATATCCATGATTATTATTATCCTTGAAAGGTTCTAATGGAGAGACTGACATCGGTTTGCGAGGCATTCGTCCGCCGTAAACATGAATGATGATTTCATAACTCATTTCATGGAAGTTTTTGTGGTAGTATGTTTTACCCTTAACATAACAAAATATAAGTATATTTAAAAAAATAATGTTATTATATAATAATTATATAAAAATAAGTTAATACTATTTAGGATGAAATAAAAAAATCGTCACTGATGAACGTTACATTTTCTTCAAGTATCTCCAATTTGTTTTCCCCAAAGGACTTCCATGGTTGGATTTATGACCAAATTGAGGCTTTTAGGATTAATTTATGGATGTGAAAAATTTATTTATTTAGGTATTATATGAACCAATTGGTTTATAATGTGTGAATAATTTGGGAGTTCTGGTGGCCTTTTTATGTAGGGGGAGGACACACATGACATTTTTGAAAGGATAGTTTGGTGTACCCGCATTTTCATCCAAAAAATGAATCAATAATTTAAAAAAACTAATGAAATGAATACTTATGGTAAATTTATATCTAGATAATTTTTATTTTATAAGTTTAAAGTTCATATTTTCCCTTAAATGTAATTTTTTGTTTTTTGGTAAACATGTTTTTCTCTTAATCACTGTGATTAATTTTAACTTCTTTCATTAATCACATTGGTCACAAAATAAGTATGAATTATTAGACATTTTAAATTATTATAATTAAAAAAATGGAATCCATTTTTAAAAATTCAATTCATATAAGTGGAAAAATAAATTTAAAATTAATCCCATAGACAAGATGAGGCAACAAGTTTTTAAAATGAAAAGTTTAAAAGTTTGACATGTTTTTACATCAAATTTTAATTTTACATTAATTAAAATGGCCTGCATAAGATTAATGGATATATAATTTATATAATTAATCTTTAAAATAAATTTAAAATATAATTTAACTATATAAATAAATTATAGATAAATCAATTTTTAATTAAAATTTAGTATTTTCACTATTCATCCAAAAAATGAAATATTTCATAACAATCTAAAAAATTCACCGAAAGATAATTCTGAAATTAAAAATTAAAAATGAATTTTATTTTGTAAAATTAATATTCTAAATTTCTCAGAAATTAATTTTATATTTATTCATAGAAGGATATAAAAATCAGTTCTTTTGTGAAAGTAGTATTTCCAAAACATAGACATTACCAAAATTATATATTTCATTATCAATATTTATTATTTATATAAAAATATTATCAATAATATTTTAAATGTAGTTATTACTATTCATATCACTATGTTTAATGGATATGTTATAGCTCTCTTTTTTTAAAAATTATAATAATAACATGTTATTTCATAGAAAATTAGTGTTGTGTGTAACAAATGTTAAACCTGATATTTTCTATAGTACAAGACTAAACCCGGTGTCGTGTATTACATAATATAATATTAGTTTAGTATATGATTTATGATTAACATGGGGTAGTGTACAATTAAATCCAAAAAGAAGCAAAATTTATTTAAAAAAAGTTCCCAAAAATCGGGGTGTTTCATTCTCTCCCCCCTTAAATAGAATTTTTTCCCTAAAAAATCATGACTCTGATATAAAAAAACAAGGATAGTTTTACCTAATTATATCCTAAAGTTCCCATGTGTCTTTACTAAACTGATGGTTTCTCTAAAAAACATTGACTAGTTGAGTGGTCTTGTTTCATAGAATATTCTCTATAAAATCAAGAATCTTCAATGATTGATCCTCATGAGAATGATCATGCTCCGAAGGTACTACCTATAAGTTCACTAAATTTTAAGGGTAAACACTATACTTCATATAGATAGATTCATGGAACACACCATGGAATTTAGAGATATGTGGTGGATGTTCAAATTGATAAGAAACTATTCCTCCTTGATCAAGGATTTTGAAAGGGACAATAAACCTAGGGATTAACTTCCATTTTTCCAGGATCTCGTAACCATATTCCGAGGATAGATTCATAGAAACACCTTCTCACTGAATTCAAATTCTAGATCACAATGTTGATTATCAATATATCTTTTTTTTCTGAATTTGAGCCTCATTGATGTGTTGTTTAATGGATTTAACATTCTAATCTATTTCCTTAGCTATCACTGGTCCCAAATTTTTTCCCTCCAACATCATTCCATCATGTTTGATATCCAAACTTATTCTCTTTTAGGGATTTATATAGAGCCATATGAATACTTTATTTAATGATATTATTGTATGAAAAATCAAATATTAGATGTTATTTATCCCAACCACCTTCAAAATCCATATAACAAAATCTCAATATATTATCTAGGTTTTGAATTTTTATTTTATTCCAAACACTTATCGGAGCATGATAATAATAGAGGAAAATGAAATTTGTATCAAGGGATTTCTGAATAATTTTCTATAAATTTAAGCATAACCTCACATCCCGGTCAGATACAATGTAATGTGGTACCCCATGAAACCTTACCACTTTCATGAGGTATATCATGGAATGAAGATGCAAAGATAAGTCTTTTATAATGGAAATAAAGTGAGATAAATTAGTAAGGTGATAAACTATTACCCATATTGAATTATTCCCTTTAGTTGTTTTAGGGAGTTTAGGAAAACATTCCATGGTGATGTTCTCAAATTTCTATTCTGGTATGGGTAATGGATGCGACATCCCCATAGGTTTTAGCCTTTTAACCATAACTTGTTTTTATACCAAGCACCGAGATACAAATTATACAACATCAATCCTTTTTCCATCCCATCAGAAGTATTATTTCTTATCTATATAAATCTTCATAATTATAGGATGAATAGAGAATGAAGAACTATGAGCTCAGTCTAATAACTCCTTAATGTACGGTATGGATAGAATAAAAATACGATTCCAGAACCTTATCATTCCATCTTGATCAAGGTTAAATTCTGAAACATTTCTTACATTCTTTTGTATCTCTACATCTTCCTTCTATTCCTCTTTAAACATCACCTGGATAGATGGTTAATCATTAAAGTGATAAATAAAATATTTTTATCCATCATTCAATATTTCCATATCCATACTTTTAAAATCCAAAAATATTGGATCTTTTTTTATCCTCATCAATGATAAGCAAGAATGATCTGTTCAACTCAAAGCATTAGCCACATTGTTCTTTTTCCCTGGGTGGCAATGTATTGAGAAATCATAATCCTTTATCTGCTCTAACCATTTTTTATAGATCAAGTTAAACTCCTTATATTTGAATATATAATTCAAACCTGTATGATTGGTATACATGTAACACTTTTCTCCACATGTATAATGCCTCAATATCTTTAAAATAAAAATTACTACAGCCAAATCCCAATCATGAGTTGGGTAATTTTTCTTAATAATCTTCATTTGTCATGAGATATAATCTATAAACATTTCATTTTACATAATAACACTAACTGATACTATCTTGGTGTATCAATATAGTTTAAATCCCCTGATCTACATTAGAAAAAGTAATCACAGGTTCACTGACTAATATTCTCTTTAGTTTCTTGAAATTTTCCTTACATTCATCTAGCCAAAATAATATTTCTCTCTTTTGAGTTAACTTAGTCATAGGACTATATTGTCATTAAAAATTCTCTAGAAACCGTTGATAATATTAAGTAAAATTTAGAAAAATATAGATTTCACTCATCATGGTTGGACTCATCCAAAATTAAAAAGTTTCTATCATAAATGGATCTACTAATAAACCCTTTATTGAGATCATATGACCAAAAATGAAACATTTTTCTACCAGAATTCATTCTATGTAATTTTTTCATATAGTTTCTCCTTCTTTAGGGTCATTAGTAAAATCATAAAGTGATATTAAAACTATTCCTTTATATTTTAATAGATTTTAATATCATCTATAAAGACTACCAAAAACTGATCAATATAATCTATAATGACTCAATTCATTTAAACCAAGAAGATAGATGGGGTACTAGTAATACCAAAAGGATTCATTATATATTTATAGTGTCCATAAATTGTATGGAATTCTAAATTGGGTATATCCACCTACATAACAATTAATTAATAATAGCCTAAATGAAGGTCAATCTTGGAAAATTATTGATCTCCACATAGTTGATCAAACATGTATTCAATATGGGGAAGACGATACTTCTTCTTGATATTGATTTTATGAAGTTCCCTGTAATCAATATAAATTCACATTGGTTTATATTTTTTATTGATAAATATAATAGGTGAACCCCAGGGTGGAACACTTTGACAAATGAATCCCTTTTCAAAACTCTATTTCTGTTTATTCTTCCATTCCTATAGATCAATTAGGGCCATTCTATAGGGAGTCATCAAAATAGTTTAGGCACTGGGTATGAGTTCAATTGATAAATCTACTTCACGATTCAGTGTAATACTACGAAATTATTTTGGAAATACATCAAAAAAATAACCAAAAATAGGTACATCATGTATTTATCCATAAATATCTTTGATAAAGAACCCTTATAAAAATTAATCATAACCCATACACCATATGTGATTTCCATCAGTAGTTTATATTTATCATCATACCAATAGATGATCATAGTCTAATTTGAAATGTTCAATGGGAATTTTCATCCATGTAAACTAATGTGATCCTCATCTAGATAAATCCAACACCTACCTAAGATAACATAAAACTCAAATAGTGGGATAATAACAAGATTTTCAAGAAGCACTGTCCCACAAACATCATCCTGAGAGGAAACATAGTCTTGTGATCCGATCATTATACCATTAAGTGATTGTACTACTAATTCCATAACAAATCATTTGGGTATCATTTTTATTCCCTTATTAAATAATTTACATATAAAAAATTAGTATATCTAGAGTCAAAAAATAAATCAACACTTCTATAGTGTATTTTTAGAGTACCTTCAACCACATCATTACCACACCCCTAGTCAGAAACAATGATTTCATGGGATTTCCCTTTGTCCCTTGGCATGAGAGGTTACTATCATCAATTATCATTGTTAAAGCTTTGATTTTTACATTGGTTAGAAAAATTACCATTCTCCTTACACTTTAAAAACTAAAGTGTTAGAGGTGGATTCTATGTAGCTCTCCCAATATTTACATCATCAGATAAATTTTTCCCATCACATTAGTATTCAAATGATCAATTTCTATCCTTCCAACACTTAAAACATTTTATAGACCCCTTAATAAATTTTTTTCCATGATTATTTCCACACATTGAGGATAAATGAAAGTTATTCTTCTTTTTTCTATGGTTTTAAGATTTCCGTTTTATTTCCATCATTCTCTTCTTATCAACCTCATGTGATTGGTGAATAACTCTAACATCTATTTCCACATTAATGGCACGTAACAAAAAATTATTCATATTTATTAAAATCCCTTATTTATAACATTTAGGATTAACTTGTATTGAATCCATTGAAGAATAAATCAACCTTAAATTTGTCTTGGATGTTAATTCTAGAATCGTACCCTGAAAGTATTTCAAAATTGGCTTCAAAGGTACCAACAGATTCATCACCCCTTTTCTTTCTCTCAGGAAACTCATTATCTACATTCATATGATGTTTATGAGGAAATTACTTATTTAAAAATAATTTCATGAACTTATCACAATCCATACTTTCAATTTAATCTTTCTACCATATATTTTTTTATTATAGTACACCACTAGTCCTCTACAACTTCTAAATAATAAAAAACTAGAATGACTTTTTTTTTCTAAACATCAGATAATAGAAAATATAATTTCAATGGTACTTATCCATTACCCAAAGACTAGTGGACTAGAATACCCATTGATAAAAGGTGTAAATTTCCTCATTATCGACTCAATAGAATGTTGTTCCCTTTTCTTCTTCATTGGGAGTCTATTATTATTCATAGCCTGAGAATGTTGTGTGAGCATATAATTTTATTTTTCATTCTAAATCACATTTTATTAATTTTTTTAAGAGGGTAATAATTCTATTATCCATCACATTACACATCAAAGTGTGTTATTTGGGTTCTATCCACTGACTAAAATAAAAAATAATAGAGTAAGAAATAGTTATCATAGTGGAGAACCTCATAATAATGAAAAATTACTTCTAGGATGTCTAAATCATGACACATTTTTTTAATCTTTGAAACCTTGGTGTTTTAATAGGCCATTAATAGTCATATTATATATAAATACTTCATGGTAGTTCGTATTGAAATTGTGAATTCCCAAAGCATATCCCCTGGGAGTGCCAAACTAGGAGTCCATCAAGGCCCATTGTCATAATGTATTTATCAATCGAGTCAATATGAATATGATGTTTTTAGGGTTGTTACCCCTATGTAAATCTATGCCTAAGAAACATCCACTTATTGTATTCAGAGTATGATTTAATTTGGGGGAACCACACACTCTATCCTTTACCAAAATTACAGGACATTATAATATACGTTGAATCATCCTTAGACTTATCATTTGATATGTCCTTAGGGATATCACTATGTTTTTATCGTCCTATTTTTCAAAGGTTAACTAAACCTTTTCTCTGATAACAAAAATAGAATCCTAGTCTTAACATACATTCAAATTACATCATTTTCTCATAATATTAATTACATTACTCAAACACATGCCCAAATACCATATTAGTTTAGTTCCTTTGGAAACATGGAAACATAAACACCCATCCATAAGTGAACAACATTATCTCCCAGTAGGTTTTCCATGAATACAAACCTTATTAGACACATTATAAATAATACATATCTTTATGATATGGATAAAGGAAATATAATAAAGGGTGATGTTAGATGCTCAATAAGGGTAGAAAAGGGATATATGTATGAATAATCATGAGGATAAGGGTATGAGAACATGAACCAAACATTATAAAATCATAACCAATATATTAAAGATCATAATTTTGAGTCATTAAATATATATTGGAAGTCATAAGACATAAATAATAAAAGATTAAAAGAGAATAATTCATGTGATAATAACATAAGCATAAGACAAGGAATTGTGGAAAACACATAAACATATAAAATTATTTTTATAGTAGTTCAAGATCATAAACAAGTCTTTATTAGTGGAATGGGTTCACTCTCCAAACCATATTAGTATTCACAGTTTACTCCCAAAACCATATTATTAGCCAAATCCATTTACTGAACTAGTTTCACTCCCCATTCTAGCCATATCTATATCACGAGATGTAAATATTTACCCAAAGCATTGGAGGGAGATACAAGTCCCTCCTGTCACATAATGAAATCATACATATGTTTTCCATAAGATAATAAACATTATGAATATCATAAACACATGAAATGAAATGTGTATTATAAATAATTCATCATATTATAATCTCTATAAAATATAAAGTATTCATAATCATAGAACAACCCATGAAAATAAGCAGGTTTCATCAGCATAAAACCTATGGAAAAGAAATGAGTTTCATAAACATCATGCCTTAGAAAAATATACCATTCCAAGAAAGAATATGAATTGTACCATTGGATAATATCCTGATTAAGTCATGCGTAACACCAATGGATTTCATCTGAGATGAACAATAATTATGAAATGTCATTTAAAGAACTTCTAGAGGAAAATATCCTATCCACTTTAAAAATGCTTCTTCAAAACATAAAATTTATTTGAAGACATTTTATTTGAAAACTCCATAAAAAATAATTTATAGAATATTTTTGAAATATATTTATATAAAAATAAACTTATAAAATTTCAATAGAAGAATCAAGTAAATGACATTCATGATGGTGGGTAAATCCGTACATGCTGTATATGTTAAAAGAACATTTCTTTTGCACAATAAAAAGTTGAAAAATGTATCTAGGTAATAAAAACAAGAAAATTACTTTTAATATTGTTAAAACAAATGGGTAATGGTTTCTAATAAATCATTTTAAAAAGGTTAAAAAAACTTTTGAAAAAATTTCTAGAGAACATGGTTTTGTAAGAAAACAGATTTATGACTGAAGAGTGAAATAAATATATATTTTATAAAAAAAACTATTTCTAAATTATATTAATTAAAAGAGAGTGATAAAATTGAAACATTACTGGGATATATCATGAATATGTATATGAGGATAAAATTAATTATATTTCGTGAGAGTTGGATCATAACATTTCATCAATGGAATCTTAATCGTGAACAATCATGATAAGCAATGAGATTGTAGTAATAAAATCTTACCACTTTGGTAACATTGTATCATAAATCCCATGAAGGAATAACATAAAATTAATCATCAAATAGAACTAATAAGAAAATATTCATGATATTACATATAAAATGGGATGTATATACACCTTGTGAAATAATATAGGCACATAACATAACATTTGTTTCAAAAAATGAAATTTAAGACAAAAATTCCTTTCAGATTTGGTAAATCTTGAACCATAAACCAAATTAAAGTGATATCCAAAAATGTATATGTAAATCACAAAATTATAATCACAATAATAATAAAATACATCCATTTAAATTTTACACACTTTATATAAGAAATATGTTTTGAACATGGATTGTGTCTCACAAAAGATAAAAGTGAGACATAAATCCCTTACATTAAGTATAGACTTGTGTTGTTCTCATTAAATCCTCCTGTATAATAAATATAAGTTTATTATAAATCTATTACAGAAACAAAACAATTATATAATAACTTATATGATTTTATTATGAAGTTTTATTACCCATATATTAACAATTCCATTTAGAAGATATGTTTTAGGTAATAACTACTTTGTTTTTCATGTATGTATAGATTTTTCCTCTTTTTCATTTTATTAAATTAGTGGTGATTTAATTATATCAAAAATGTTAACTTTGATATAAATATAATATATATTAAGTATATATGTTTTTATATTATTCTATAAAAGGTAGAAATGGGAACAAAAATACACTATTCCTACAGATGGTAGACGATACGTATACATAAGAGACGTTTCCATTTTTTTGGATTAAAAGAAAGAAAAGTGTATGAGATATTATCAATATAAAATCATTTTTATAGAATATATATTATATATTTATATTAAACATATCCTTAATATATTCTATGTAAATTTCGAAAAAATCACATTGGTTTGCAAGATGGTAGTCCATCGTACACACGAATGACATTATCATATTTCTACAAAATGGAAAGCATGAAATTATGTGTGATATAAAAATTAAATAAAAATAATAACATCATAAAAATAATATATAAATATAATTTACATTATTTTTTCAAACATTTATAGGTTGTAATGAAAAAAATGACATCGATTCAGGAGGCAGTAGTCCACCATACACACGAACGATGATTTCATAACCCATTTGATGGACGTGTTTGTGTTTTTTAGTGGTATATTTAACATTAAGACATATTATTATACTTAATATAATTATTTCATTATATAATATTGATATAAAAATATTTGAAGAGGTTTGAGTAAGAAATAAAAAAACTTTTTTGATGAATATTACCTCTTATTTAGGTATCTCCATTTGGTTGGTAGAAAATATCATCCTTGGTTGGATTTTTTCCCAATGTGTTGTTTCTTGGATGAAGGTAGGGAAGTTAATAAGTTATTTGGGTAGGTATTTTCTAAACCAATTGGTTTTTAAGGGCTAGAGAATGGGTATATGTGGTGTGTAACATCATGCCCCTTCCTCATTGGCTTGACAAGGGGGTGAGATGCTACTAGGTCTTAGGAAACGTTCCCATGGTGTAAAAGGATATAAATAAAAGAAATGGTATTCAAGAACAATGGGGAATGATTTTACCTAAGAAATAAAATAGTAACCAAATGATCTATAAAAAACTAAACACATGATTCTTGTCTAAAATGTTTCGCAATTTGACAATAAATACTAAAACAAACAAACCAAAAAAATACATAATTAGAGCACCAATGGAAAGACTATAAAAACCAAATGAACTGTGAAACCACCCCATATCTCCACACTAAGCTTTGTGGTCTATGCACCACCAAAAATTCTTGGTCATCACGAAGTACCACAAAATGACGGAGATGATTTACCTTTACCTGTGTCCTATAAAATGACATCTAAAAAATTACCGATGTTCCAAAGTAGGGGGTCAGAACAAATACTTAGTTGGTTTTCCCCAAATAAATTCCTAACACACTCCACCAAGATAACACCATTATCATATTAATATAAAATATTTACTATAAATCATTAAATAGTGAAACAATTACCACAATCTAAACACACCCTTACCAAGCCACCTTTACCCATATCCACAAAAAACATGGGAAATCCAAACAAAAAATCCATAATAATTGTCAATATCACACATTAGCACATGAATTTTCATCTTGCATATAAACACACACTCGATAACTAAAGATATTTAAACTTACCATCCAAGGGTGTTCACTATATTCCCAATCTAGTGTTACTTCCCTCCAACTTATTCTTAAGGGTGACCCTTCCATTCTCTACCCGTCACCTTTTATATTGAGACTTCCCACCAAAATCACACTCAGTCAACACAATCAATAATACATAACCAAAGAAAAAAAATATTTCACACCAAGGACGCACATTATGCACTCAACCATTTCTAACACATGCAAAATCACTTCAATAAATCACCCATTTATTGAAAACAATGTTTAACCATTTTCCATGCCAAAATATTTTTCAAAAAAACAACATCATTATTGAAATTAATCTATCATAAAAAAAATTCCATAATTTAAACCATTATCAATTTTAAAATCAACATTTTATATTCACACAAGAAAACCCCTTTTGTAACAATATCCCATATTACCCAAAATCCCCAAATCATCACGAAATGGGTTTCTTAAAATATTCAAACATCATATTAACAATTAAATTGAATAAAAAATAATTAATTTCCCACAAGGCCTAAATTTATATCAAATTGGAGTCAAGAAAGAAGCCACATACCTTAGGGTTTCGATGAAATCAAACCACAAGCAACCGTACCAGAAATTTGGGCAGAAAAACCACCAATACCACTCTAGATCCAATTTCCTATCATAAAAGTCCCTAAAATTAACAAATTAGGGTACAATAAACCTATATCTACCTGAAATGGTTGTAGATGTAGAAAACCGGGAGTGAGGGAGATGTAGATCTAAGGAAAACAACAAAGAAACCAAGAGTAGAGACTTACCGGAAGAGAATCACCTCCACCACACCTTGAAACCCCTTCAATTAGATTCTAAAAATAGTGTGAGATACCTTATAACCTTAGAGAACAAAAAAATCCCAAGTTGGGTTTGAGAGGGAGTGGAAATGAGAGAAACATAAAAAATCTAGAGCGTTCGGATTTTTTTAAAACTAATTTTTACATTGTGAACAGTTAGCTTGCATGGTTAGGAAAATCGTGCGCTAACTTTGTGGATTTTACTAATTCTAAGGGAACCTCAAACAACCTCCTCACATGGTTTTAAAAACCATGAAAAACCCATGTTAAGTAATACTATCTCAAGTTCTATGGTTATATGTAGATTCTGCACGGTTTCCCCTAACTATGCTCAAACTATGCTTATTTAAAAAGCCTCTATTTATTTAAACCAATACAAAATCTCCAAAATTCAACCAAAATCTTAATAACCACTTTATATATATATAAACACATAAAAATGTTACATACCTCAAACTGGGGGTGCTACATGGCGGCCTTTAATATTAAGGGGAGATAACACACTTGGTAATTTTGAAAATAATGATTAGTTTACCCGTGTTTTTACACAAAAAAAGTTTCAAATAATTAAAAAAAGTATATACATGAAAGTATAGGTTTGAAATATTTCTTGATAATGGGTATTGGACCTATTTATATGTCATAGTTCCCTTATGATTAAATATTAGTTTCCTAGTGATGTCACTTTTCTCTTAACCGCTATGAATAATTTTAACGGTTTTCACTAATCACATTGGGAAAAAATAAGTTGAGATTATAATACATTATAAATTATTCTGATTCCACATATGTAATCCATTTTTAAAAATACAATTCATATAAGTTGAATAAATTACCTAAAATTTAATCTCACAGATGGGAAAAGACAATGAGTTTTTAAAGAGAAAAGTACAAAAGTTGGAAATGTTTTAATATCAAATTTCAATTGGAAATTATTTAAAATTACCTAAATTGGATTAATGGATATAAAATTTTACAAATTATTTTTTAAAACCATTTTAAAATATAATTTACCTCTGTAAATAAATTAAATGAAAAGGCATTTTTTAATTAGAATTCAGTATTTTTCACTATTCATCCAGAAATGAAATATTTTAGGGAAATCACAAGAATTCACCCAAACATAATTTTGACTTTATAAATTAAAAAAATGGATTCTATTTTATCAAATTATATTTCTAATATTAAAAAAATTATTTTTGTTATTGTTCATTAAGTGAAATAAAAAGTTGTTTTTTTAGAAAATAGTATTTCCCAAACATATAGGCATTTTCAAATATTATATATTTCATTATCAATATATTTTATTTATATAAAATCATTAGAAATCATATTTAGAAAGTAGTTATTTCTGTTTGAAAAACTAATATTAACTGATAGGTTATAAAACTATTTTTTTAATAATTGCAATAAGAAAATGTTATTTGATAAAATCCCAGTGTTGCATATGATGAAAGTTAAACCCATTGTTTCTTGTAGCACAATATTAAACCCAGTTTTGTGTATAATGAATGATTATCTTGTTGTATCATATAACACAATCTTATCTTGGTGTTGTGTTCAATGCAATCCTTTAAAAAGTATTCTATTTATTAAAATGATGTTCATAAAAACTCATGGTGTTACGTTCTACCCCCCTTAAAAATAATTTCACCATAAATATTAGTCACCCTGATACAAAAAAATGAGGATAATTATACCACATAATTTCCTCAAGTTCTCATATAGCTTATTTAAACTGTTGATTTCCCCACAAAAGTTTTACCAGGTGAGTGGTCTTGTTTTGTTGGACTTTCTCTGTATGATCCAGAATCTCCAATGGTTGTTCCACATAAGATATATCCTAATCCACTGGTATGAACTATGGGTTTAGTACATGTTAAATGTATGTTATGTACTTCCTTCAGAGAGATACATGGAATATATCATGGACTTGAGAGATATCTGGTTGAAGTTCCAATTCAAAAGCAACCTTCTCAACCTGTTCAAAGATCTCAGAAGGGCCAATATGCATAAGGATCAACAAAACTTTATTTATGATTCTCATAATATTGTTCTTGGGATAGATTCATAGAAACAACTTCTCACAAACTTCAAATTCTAGATCATTCCCATGATTATAAGAATAACGTTTCTACCTACTTTGATATTATTTTAGTGTTTATCAATGGCTCTAAAATTCTATACCATTTCATCATCCAACTCACATCCCAAAAACTTTATTTCTCCAAATTCATTCCTACATGTTAGATCTCTAGACTTATTTCCATTGAGGTCTTTACAAGGATGAATTTGAATTCTTGATCGAATGATATGTTTATATTAAAACTCATCTTGAGGAAGTTATTGATCCCAACCACCTTTCAAATCAATAAAATATATCTCAGCATATCCTATAAAGTTTGAATTTTTATTTTAGACTGTACATCTATATGAGTATGAGAAGAAGTACTAAAAGTCAATTCCATATCAAGGGATTGCTAAAGAAAACACCAAAACGTGGAGGTAGACCTAAAATCTTTATTATATATAATAAAATGTGGTACCCTATGAAACGTTACCACTTCCTTTATGTATATCCTGGATAGATTATCTAGAGGGAATAATTATTTTATAATGATTAAGTGTGATGATTTTGTAATGAGATCATCTACTACTCATATATCATTTCTCCATTTCGACAATTTGTGAAGTCCAATGAAAAAATTCATGGTGATGTTCTCTCATTTCCATTTTGATATGAGTAATGGATGAGAAAACTTATTATACTTTTTTTGTCCTTATCTTTTAGGAATACTATAAACTAAGATAAAAATTCTTTATTATCTCTTTTCATTTCATCCCACCAGATGTATTCTTTCAAATATCTATAAATCTTTATATTTTCAGGATGAATAGAGAATGAATAAATATGAGATTCCTCTAACAACTCCTTCTGGTATGGTGTGGATGGAACATATACATGTTTCCTAGACTTTATCATTCCATCATGATCAATGATAAACTCAAGAATGTTTCTATTTTTTTTTGAAACTGTACATTTCCCTTCTATAACTCTATAATCATCACATGGATAGATTATTCAGAATTTAGCTAATAAAGATATGATTTACCTCTTTATTTATTATTTCCATATCCATCCTTTTTAAATCCAAAAATATTGTCTCTTTTATGATCCACATCATAGAACCGATAAAATTATCTTGTCGACTCAAATCATAGGCCACCTTATTCGATTTGTGAGGGTATTAATATATTGTGAAGTCATAATCCTTTACCAGATGCAACCATATTCACTAAAGAATTTTCAACTCCTTCCATATAAATATATACTTTATACTTTTATAACCAACATAATATCAAAAGTTTCTATATATAGATATTTCATCCATATATTTAATGAAAAAATTATCAAAGCTAAATACAAATCCTAAGATAGTTAATTTTTCTCATAAATCGTTAATTGTAGTGAGGAATATGATATGAACATGTAATTCTTCATAATAACATATCTCAATCCCTTCTTGGATTCATCAATACAGATTAGAAACCTTTTTCCACTAAAAGGTAATATAAGAACATGTGTGATGACTAATCATTGATTTAGTTCTTTGAAATGTTCCTCACATTTATCTATAAAGAATAAATTTTCCACCTTCTAAGATAACTTGGTCATAAGTTTAGATAATTTTCAGAAAGTATCTAGAAAACATCAGTAATATCTATAAAAACCGTAAAAACTATGGATTTCAGTCAACATGGTTGGTCTCATTCAACATTCAGCTACCTCTACCTTTAATGAATCTACTAATACACTATCTATTGAGATTATAAGAATAAAAAAACAATACTAGAAATTTAGGCTATAACCACGGACCTATAGCCATGGTTTTATATGCCCATAGTTATGGATTGTTTATAGCCACAATTTAGTTATATGGTCATGGAATAAGATTTATCCTGTCTTTTCTTTCCAAATGGCATCAGGCTCCTCCTCCATCATCCCCTGATCACAACCCTTCTAAACCTCGAAGTATCTCATGGAGGCTCCCTCTAACTCGATACCCTCTATGTGTGACCCTCCTTCCATGACCTATCATGACCTATTCTCTCCCTAATCCTCCTCCACCAATGGTACCCCTAACTATGGTTCCCCTTGCTGACACCAAAAAAGGAAACCCCACCTAGAGCTACTACCAATAAACACGGAAAACCACTCTTCCCCCATTGATACTGCTCCTAGGTGGCCTCCCCACCTCCTCCGACATACCTCTAATGCGGAAAACCCCCTCCAGGTGATCCTCCCCCTCCTTGTTATATACAATTATGTGTTCATTATTTTTTTATCAGTGTGTGTAGAGGTAAACCAGAATAGTTTCACATGCTTGAGTATGCGAAAGAGGTTTTTGATTTAGATACGTTATATTAATTATAATTGATATGCGTGAAGTGAGGGATAAGTTATTCTCGGTGAAGATCTAATTACTCCTAATTATGAATCTTCATGGTGGAGTTGTGGACAGTTGGAATCAATAAAAATGATGGTATTAAATTTTGAAGGTTAAATTGGGAATCAATGGATCATCTGGTATGCTTTTCAAGGATTGTAATTCTTATGGTTGTGAGTTCTTAATGACCCACACAGTTACAAGGTCAGTAATTTCATAGGAAATATGAATTTTTTCCTAAAGTAGAAAGGTTTTTTATAATTGGGATGGAATTTGAATTTCATGGGTTAGTACATATCTAGGATGTGTTTTCACTTGAGGCTAATGGTTATTTAGATATTTGGTTTCCAAATCAAAGGGTGGTGGAAAACTGCAAAACAAAACTGCAGTAGTCATTGGGTATTCAATTGGGGGGCCCTAGGTGCCTCTTAATGGGTTTTTAAAAAACTACACCCTTTATAATGTACCTGATGGAGGGGTACTAGGTAATCGGATGGCTAGACAGTGTAGTGAACCTTTTATAAGGGCCACCAAGTACACAGTGGAGGTGGATTGGTTACCCAGTAGAGATAGTTGTTGTTTTTTAAGGATAAAATAATAGTTATTTTGAATTCTTCCTTTAAAAATGCCTTACATGTTATTTCTACTTTAAATGGATAGAGGAAAACATTCCTCTTCTACCTCCAATATTCTATTTTATTCATATATTTTAATATTTAGTTTTTAGGATATGGTTTATGTTATATTTCACTAAGACATGGTATATTTTGACAATTATTATGGGGATTCATAGAATAGTGGCATAAGTGTGATTTTTTTGACATCCTCTCCCAGAACACATCAACTATGTAATTCCTAGAACATAGGATTATTCACTTCAAACTCAGACGATCCTCCTCGTATGCCAATGTCCATCTATCACCAAATAGTGTGATGTTTCAATGATTTATGAATCCATTGACATGTAAGAAATATTGTGGCACATAGAAACACTATTTTATTTTTCTCATTATTTTATATACTATAATTATTTCTTATTTATTAAAGTTATCCTTGATGAAATCATTACATTGTCACAATTCCCTCATATAATATGGTGCAATGACATTAATATTCCACATTCTCATCTTTAACCAAGATTTCATGTGATCTTGTTATTTCTTATATTTTGATATATTTACCCAAAAAAACATACCAATTGATATAGTATATGTTTACTAGAATTATTATTATTTATCATGGTTTATTCCCTATATATATATTCCCACAATAGTGTTTCTTATAGATTATATGTTAATACTATTCAAATATTTCTTGGATTCAGGTTTGATAAAACATGACCAAGATGTATCATGATCAGATTTTGGTGTCATATTTAAAAATATAGGTTTTCAAAAATCATCCCCAAGCTAACGACGAGCTCATGGAATCTACAGATCTATCCTATAGTGATAAATTCGACTATATAACCATTGATTATTCTTTTGTGGTTCATCATTATTAGATTTAAAATTCTCAACATTGATAATGAAGTTACCATCATTGAAGCTACTATGTAATGTCATTGGCCCAATGATATTCTTCCCACTAGGAAAATTTTAAATGTTACATCTTCTTCTTTACCTCTAGTTATCAAGAATAATATTTTTTTTCTAAAAACAATAAGTAATTTTAGAATTCTAAAACTAAACCTATAAACATGTCAGATTGAATTGAGTTTCTTCAACATGTTCAATATACTACTTTCATAAATAGTACTAAAAGAAAACATAGTGGATACATGGTATCTACTAATTATACTGATCCTAGGTTCATCTCCATTCCACATGTCTGACATTCAAAAGCCCATGTTTATTTTCTGTATCAGTTCCACGTACCTTCTCTATGTCAATCCCTTCCTATCCATCCTTCCCTCTTCTGCTTGAAGTTTCCCTCAGATTCTCATTCATCTTGGGGTTCATCTCTTATCGAGCTAGGGTTCATCATCTTCCTTCACATCAAACTGTTTCTTTTTCCTCACCCCATCTTTTTCATGCTATTTCCCTCATATTCTCACCACACTCGCACTTTTTCTCCTATTGACCAATGGCCCCTGCAAACCCCAGTCATTATCTCACTTCTAATCAGGGTTCTCATCCACTCCTCCTTGGATTCAATCACACTATTTTCACCATCGTACTCTGATACTATCCTTCACTTCAGTCCAACATAATTCCCTCCATTTCCTTTGATGTCTCCCACCTTTTCTAACTCAAAAATTTGTTCACATCAACGTTGATTATCGATTTCACTCAGTTTCTCCTCCCATTAGATTATCACCTCCTATTGATCTAGGGTTCTCACCTACTCTGGTTGACATCTCCCTCCATCACCCGGTTCCCCTCTACTCCTTTAGGGGTTCCCAGTGTTATCTATCTCCTATGAGATCTACCTCGGTGAAGCATGCCTTACACCTACTTCATGTTTCCATTCACCATCACCAAAACCTACTACATTCTTAAAAAATCTATCTTACTATTCCTTTGTAAAAATAGACGAGAGGGTAGAAATGTTCCCTAAGAGAAGATTCATATAACTCTTGATGAATCATGCATATGGTATTTTTGCATATGTAACATCTCAGTATCATTTTTCTCTTCTCTATAGTTCAATATTTCACTATGTTCATACTAATTTTGTAGGATGTAATACAATATAGTGCTTCACAAATGGGGGGTTCTCATTATTTTCTCAAGAAAATATCATTTAACTCCATGGGTTAGTTTTTCCAGCTACATATAGATATCTCAAACATCAATATAATAAATATCTTATTTTGATTCACCAAGTATTGATTGTACTTCTTTTTCTTGGTCAATATTAATTCATCTAAAATTTCATCTATGGCTGATATAGGTTTCCTCCACCTCATCAATGCATCTCCATTTTAGATATTCTGAACAGATTTGATTCATATACATTTTTTTTCAGTTTCAATCATCCATATTTCTTTTCATTTTCATTGTTTTTTTATAAATGTATTTGATTACATGCATAGTGGGCTCATAGAAGTTTGATATGTTAAATAAAAATCCACTTAGGTATATAAATATAATTTTTATTGAAATTTATTTTTATTCAAATATTATAATTGAAAAATATGCATTTTTTGTTCTCATTTCCATTTTTTCTATAAATAAAACATACAATTAAATTTTTTTTCAATTGGATATCAATTGAAATTATTTACAGATTTCTTATACATACATGTTTACAGATTTATTATATAGAATTTCTTTCATATTTAATCTTTTTTAAAAGGATTTCATACGTAATTGTTTCACTGATTCCCAATTTCAATTACAGGGTACTTCTTCATGTATCCTCCTTGGCAGAGGTTTTTATGGAAATTCAATTTATACAGGGATGTTCCTAGATTGAAATGATATCTTTATAGTAGAAGGTATACAGGTAACCCTTCCATTATGTAGTTTATTTGTCTTTATGTTGTATTAATAGTGAAATCTATATGTATTATTTCATGTTTTCTTTTATCAAAAATGTTCTCTTCAATATGCCAATCTATATAACTCTTTAGACGACCAAGATGCTGACATAGAGAGGTTCTCAGATAAGAATGAGATGAAGAAAATGAGTGGCCAAGTTGTCCTTCTAGATTATTTAATGCTTAGTAAGGATAACTTTATTCTTGAACTGATTGATATGTGCTTTGAAAGTTATATGAATATCGGGAGTTGACTAACTAATTTAGATGTTTCATATGTAGTTTTTGGTTTGCATATTTCATTTATCTAATTGTTTAATTATCTAATTATTTAATGCTCTATTCTTTAGACTCTCTCTTTCTACTTCCTTACTGTTCATGAATAGGTTCATTAGAAGAGAGATTCTCAATTTAACTATTTGACGATCTCCTGTAGAAACATGAAAAGATTACTTGAATGGAATATACTAAAAAGACACCATCCTTTCCATTTTTTGTAATTGTAACAAAAAACCACCATTATATGTTTTAGTGTTTTCATTATTTTGGGTTTCAATCTGTGCAAAATGAAAGGAGATGGGTATACCTTCCATGAGGGTTGTGTATGTAATATTGATAGGCATTTCAAGAATGCTTTTCATTATTCAAATGATATATCCATCCCTACTTTATCTTCCTTCTTTTACTTGATTTTCATTTTAATGAGTACTCTTTTAAAGAGATGAAGTCTCTATCACTTGTAGATCTTTAAACTCATCCATTCTTGAAACACCAATATGTTGTTGCCAAAAATTTAAACACCACCACATAGTTAATTCTCACAACTATAGATTACATTTATGAAACTATATTTTTTTGTTTTCTTCCATCAAGGATCGAATATTTGAATTCTAATATTTTTTTAATATATCATTTGAGATTGTAAATAAAATATATTTCAAATTCTATATTGACAATATCTACAAATTCACAGGCATTGAGTAGATATGGGTTCCAATAAATCCTGGAGGTGAAGAGAGGCCGGTTCTAGGGATTGTTTTACCATGGAGGTGTCTTCTCTATTTATCCAGACATTGTTAGATTTTTTTTGATTAGGTGTGAGTTTTTATTGTTGAAGTTATCATAATTATAATAGAACATTATTTTTTGTTTGTCTTTTAAATTAAAAATCGCTTTGTATTTTTTATCAATAGTTTCAATGTTACATATTTTTATATTAATGATGTTCTTATTATAGATAGCATAATATGTGTTCAATTGTGGTTTGTTTAGTTGATCTAAAAACATGTATTCTGTTTTTATTTTGTTATTTGAAACTGAAAATTCAATTGTAACTATTGAATAGTGGTTAATTTTGTTAATGAAGTTGTTTGCATCAAGGTCAAGTGTTAAGGATATTCACATAGAGAACTTTAGTATATTTTTGGGTGGACATGATCTTATTTCAGACGGTTCTTTTGCACATTCTTTTGAAAGAAACTATGGTGAGATCATTTTCCAATTGTATATTTTCTCTCATTCCAATTAAATTGGAACAATAATATATAAATCAATATTTATATATAATTCCCATCATATGATATCATTGATGACAAAAATCATAATTCATCGTTATTTTGGAATCAATGAGGTTCAATGATTTGGGTAAACTTATTGGGTTTGTGGTAAAAGGTTTATAAATACCTTAATTAGATGTGAAATTGATGGTCATGCGGGCATAGATGTGAATGAATCCAATATACAAACTCAAGAAAATCACTTTTTTGTTTCAATAAATTGGTGGAAATGAAATGAAAATCAAATCAATTTTTATCCCCCAATACCCCATCACTATGTATTTTGTTTTTTCATCAGGAAAAAATATAATACCAAAGAAAACATGTTTTTTAAACTATCACACCTAATTACAAGACAAAATATCTCACTTACCCCCCTCCCCACCATCAAATATAGTCAAACACTTTCATGTATCTTATATCTCAAACAACCTTAATACACATTGGTACTTTTATACAGGTCTTATATATGAATTTATCTCTTAGAAACATATGTAACTTGTGGCATAGGATAATGATGAATCCATTCATGAATAACCATTAGATATTCCCCCAATAACATATAGTTTTATCCCTATGAAGACTAATTTTTTATTTATTTTTATGAATTATAATAATTTCCCCCTTTAATTAAATCCATACATGAATGAAAATATGGAATAATAGAATCATTAAATAATTATGATTTCATATTTTAATCATCTCCAAACAGGATTACAATCTCATTATTATTTTCATATATTTAGTCCATTAGAGTCTTACTACCTCTCTATATTCTAAACATCGTTATTATTTCTATTCAATTTTACGTTCATGAATCATCATACACAAGAATATTTCAGTTTTTTCATTAATTATATGTGTTCTAATTTGTATGATTTCTATTTATCAAATTATTTTTTATTAACGTAATGATATTATATGAACGACCATATAAACATTGAATGTTTTAATTAACTAAATGTGTTCTCTTTTGTATGAATTATGTTTACCAGGATTCTTAGCATTGTCCACTGATTTAGGTGCATAAAAAAATGCATATTTTCAATGATCGTGATGATGGTGGTGGTAGTGGTGGTCTGAGAGGAGGTGATAAGGATGTTGGTGTTTCTATAAGAGATGATAAGGGTTATTATGGTTCTGGTGATGCTGATATTAAGGTACATTTCAGTTGTAATTTTTTTTTGTGTATTATACATTAAACTTTATCAAATGGTTCTTTTTATTATGATGATATTGATATTGAAATTATATATTTTGTATATTGGAGATAGTTTGAATCCTCATGATATATATTGTATTATGTTTGAGTTCAGTATTATTTAGTAGGTGGTGTTTTTTTTCTCGTAGCTAGTGGATGTGAATACTGTTATAAGGGAAAGCTATTATGTAATCATTTGGTGATTAAGTATAGCGGGGTAGGAATCAATTTACATAGTTATTAACTGTAGCTATATGGTCTTTTTTCCATGGTTTTGAATGTTTTATTAGGGACCAAGATCCATGGTTTGACCATGGGTTTAGTTCAAAATTACCATTGTTAATATCGTGGATTTATCCTATAATTTCCATTGTATTAACCATAGTATTATACTCCAATTTCCAAGGTTAACTCGTGGCCATACATGTACTAATTCTATAGTTCAAACTATTTCTTTACATAGATTAATTTTATGGATCAAAATGTGAATGTTGAAAATCCATAATACAACCGTTTTGGTGCAAATCTGGTCACGGGGGGCTGGTAGGGGTGGGGTGGAGGGGGGGGGGCAAGGGTGGGGGTGGGGGTGGGGTGGTGGGGGTTGGCATGGGGACTTGAATGAGGATACTAGATGTTGGGAACAAGTAGGGGGAATGGATGGGGTGGGTGAGGGGTAGGGGGTGCATGGGTAAGGGAGGGGGGAGGGGCAGGGGAAGGGTGAGGGTGAGGGGGGATGGGTGCGGGGGGGGGGGGGGGGATAACAACCGTACTTTTTATTACACACTGATACATGATTTATTACATAAACATAACTTGATATAGAATATAATATCGAGAGGTATAGTGACTTTGGGACTTAGTATCATTACATAATAACTTAAAACATGAAATACACCATCTTTACTGAAAAATACCTTTACATGACCACTACATTCCCTCGTACTTAGCATTGCATGGGATAACCTGAGGAAATTATTAAGAAAAGGGTGAGCAATAAATCCCAGTAAGGGAATAAATATGTAACCACATGAGGAATACCATACATGTTATAAAATAGGCATATCAATGGATCACAATAGAAACTCTAAAATAAATGATTGATAAAGAATGATAATCATAACATGGAAATGTGGAAACAATAGTTAACATGAAATAAGAATGTGAAAAGTCTCATTGCACATGAGGTATGAGTAAACGCTCATTGCACATGAATCATGATTAAAACCTCTTTTCACTTTAATTAGCATGAGTCAACACCCATTGTACATGATGTATCATGATAATATACTTTACCCAATGCATTGAAGCGCTATCAAGGCTTACCATTCTTAAATATTTCATTTCATGCATAAATGTGCCACATGGATCACATAAAATGGAATCAATCAAAATCATAATTTATTCCATGATTAAGTAATGGGTAATAAATAAATGAATGTACCATTAAATAGGTATTTGTGCATAAAGGTGAATACCCTTGATAGAGACTTGAGTATGGTATTCACTACACAATGATCTTGGCATGGAAAAACGTGGTGCAATTTCGGCAGCATGATGACATAACAAAAGGATTCATGAAAATGGTTTATGAGATAGAAAAAGGTGTATCATCATATGTTCATGAAAGGGACTGTAATGGGGTTATATAGATACATTTCCCAACAAACATATTGGAATTTAGATGCATAATACAAAATAATTACATCGATGTAAAAGAGGAGAGAGAAATCCCTCATGGAATTTCATCATGGTAACAGGTGTACATGGGAGGAATTAATTAGAGAGAAAGGGGTCTCCCATTATACAAACATAAATAGGGAAGTATGGGGTAGGTGTGAAATCATACCCCAATATTTTTAATTGAAAAAGGTCATAACAACTTAAAGAAAATTGGACAAAAATGAGAAAGGATGAAATCCCTTACATGGAAGGGTGATCCGAAAGGCTTGGGAGAGGCTTGAGAGAGGATTCTTTGGAGATTGGGGCACCTTTGGGGGATTATAGATAGAGGAGGGAATGGTTTGGTCGAACTCCAAAGGCTCTGAGTGAAGAGAAAGTGGAAACTTGGGCGGGTTTCTATAGGAAAGGAGAGGGAATTCTTTATTATTTAGGTTTGGGACACCTCACATTAAACTAATCAAAACCACAAGTTATCCCATAGGTTTTGACCATTTATTTTTCCAAAGGGTACTGGAAAAAAATATTTTATAAGGCTAATGGAATAACTTCTTAAAATAATAGGGTTTCTTATGTGGAGGTGAGTCACACTCTCAAGGAAAATAATTTAAAAAAACAATATGTTTTATAAGCCTTGAAGGGTCAACTAAAGCTATGTAAAATATAAAAAAACAAATATATAATCACATTATTTTAATGTTAAAATATATATCAGATGAGCATAATGTTTATAGTATTTTATTACATCACTAATGGGTCATTATGATGTCATAAAACACATTATATATTTAAACGATATTTAATTTTTACCCAAAAATTCGACTATCTCAGAAAAATATGAAAAATTCACTATCGGATAATTTTGACTTCATGATTAAAAAATTAAAATTCATTTATCTAAATAATTTTCTAAATATGTGAATTTTTACTTTTAAAATAAAAACCGACATTTATCGAAAATTCAAGGGTTTTGACAAAAAAACCATTCAAACCTTAGTAAAAATTACAATTGCATTAATAAAATTATATGATCATTTATATTTAATTAAAATTGATTTAATAATAATAATATTTTATTAAAATAATTTTTAATTAAAAAATCCATTAATTCATCAAAATAGATTTCTTAGTTTAATATTAACTAAAAATACTATTTGTGCTTTAAAAACTATTTACAAAGTAACAATAATAAAATGAATGCGCATTATTTATAAAAAATAATGTACATAGTCCTAGTGATAGGGTCATGTCACATAACCCCTTATAATACCCACATAATATCTAAGGTTAAGGTGTGCGATGGTGAGAGACTCTTGGGGTGGCTCAGATAACATCGCTCGGGTGGTAATCTCTATTAACTTCCACTTCTCCTGTAGTCGGTTTTGTTTGAACATAATGTGTTCAAGCTCGGATTAGTCTTGGTCAAGAGAAAAGCTTAATGACACCACCTCCTTTCCGAGGTCTGATATATGGGCTTCGTATGGGGCAAGTCTACTGAATGAGGCCATCGATTCCTTTTTCTGAGTAAATTGGATTTGTTAAAGACCTATATTTATACAAATCATGTGATCACTGTTCAACAGTTATATTAGCATCGGTCACAATTCATAATGGTATTTTAAAATCCAGATACATAAAACCATGGAAGTTCATATTTTATATACCCATAATAATACATTTAGATAGATCAAATGGATTTTACATTAATGAATGTTTGGGTCGTTACAATCTTCCCCCTTAAGAAATTTCTCCCTAGAAATTTTCTTTTCCCACTCTAAAACAAATGTGGTTAACTTTGTTTTATCACTTCCTCCACTTCCCATGTCTCTTCTTCAAACTTGTGGTTTTTCCACAACACCTTGATGAAGGGCATTGTTTTATTTCGTAAAACTTTTTCTCTATGATATAAGATCTTAAATGGTAGCTCTTCATAAGAAAGATCATCCTCTAACTATAAAACATCTAAAGAGAGTACATGTAAATGGTCTTGCATGTCCTTCCTTAAGAGGGATACATGAAAGACATCAAGTACTTTGGACATGGTAGGTGGAAGTGTTAATCGATAGGCCACATCCCCAACACGATCAAGAATCTAAAAGGGGTTGATGTACCTAGGACTTAACTTCCCTTTCTTTACAAACCTCATGACCTTATTCCATTAATAAATTCCTAGAAATACCATGTATCCAACATTAAACTCAAGTTCTCATCGATGGTTATCTACATATATCTTATATAGACACTGGGATACCTTGATATGTTTCTGAATGGTTTTCAATTTCTCTAATATTTCTTCGACCATTTTTGGTCCTAGCAGCTTACGTTCAAAGACATTATCCCAACATGCCAGTGTTCTGAACCTCTTCAAATACATGGCTTTATAAGGTGTCATTTGGATGATCGAGTGGAAACTGTTATTGTAGGAGAATTCAACCAGTGGAAGATGTTGGTTCCACCCTCCTTTGAAATCTATAGAACATGATCTTAACATATCCTCCCGTGTTTGAATAGTTCGCTCAGATTGGCCATCAATTTGAGGATGATATGATATACTAAAGTTCATTTCAGTATCTAGAGAATGATGGAGAGTCTTCCAAAACATAGAGGTGAATCTTGAATCTCGATCGGATACAATAGATAATGGTACTAGATGCATCTTTCCCACTTCCCTGATATATATCTGTGCCAGTTGATCTAATGAGAAATCTTCCTAAATTGCAAGCAAGTGTGTAGACTTTTTAAAACGATCCACAACAACCTAGATTGCATTGTTTCCATTGGAAATCTTTGGTAGTCCATTGACAAAGTCCATGGTGATGTTCTCCCATTTCCATGCTGGCATGAGCAAAGGTTTTATCATCCCCTTAGACTTCTGCCTCTCTTCCTTCACATACTGACACACCGGGCACTTTGATGTATACTCAATGATCTCCTTCTTTATATTATCCTACCAATAAATCTCTCAGAGATATTGATACATCTTTGGGTTTCCTAGGTGAATAGAGAAATTTTAACTATGTGCATCATCTAGAAGTTCCATATTCAACTCCGGACTTGATGGAACAGATAAGCTTTTCCCAAATCTCAAAATTCCTTCATCATTAACATTGAACTCTGAGGATTTCCATTTTCTGATAACTTCCACTCACTTCAAAATTCCCACATCATCCTTTCTTTCATCCTTTAACCATTCCAAAAGAGATGGTTGAGAAATCATTTATGAACGGATTGATGATGTTCCCTTCTTTATGATTCCCATGTCCATCTTCATCAAGTCTAAGAAGATTGGATCCTTCTCAATTATCATCAATGATATAATCGTCGAGTCCTTTCTTCTTAGAGACTCCACCACCTTGTTCTCTTTCCCAGGGTGTTAATGGATTGGGCATTCATAGTATTTGATTAGCTCTAACCATCTTCATTGGAACATGTTCAAAACTTTCTATGTGAATATATACATTAGGCTTTTGTGGTCCTTATATTTTTCACACTTCTTCCCAAAGAGATAATGCCACCAAATTTTTAAAGCAAAGATCACCACAGCCAACTCCAAATCATGTGTTTGATAATAATTCTCAGGATATTTCAATTTCATTGAATCATAGGCAATGACTTTGTCATTTTGCATCAACACACAGCCCCAGCCCTTATTTGAAGCATCGTTGAATACTACAAAAAGTTCTCCACTTGTGGGTAATGTGTTCACATGTGCAGTTAGAAACCTCATTTTAACTCCTTAAAGATTTATTCACATTCATCACTCCAAGTAAACTTTACTCCCTTCTGAGTTATCTTGGTATGAGGGTTGGAAAATAGTGAGAAATTTCCCAGAAATCATCGATAATATCCAGCTAACCCTAAGAAGCTATAGATATCTGTTACTGATGTTGGCCTCGGCCATCCATCAATTGCATTTATTTTGGAGGGATCCATAGATATCCCATTGCTTGTGATGATATGGCCCAAGAATGATACCTCCTTCAACCATAACTCACACTTTCTATACTTTTTATAGAGATTCTCCTTCTACATGGTCTCTAGTATAGTTCTTAGATGCTCCTCACGATCCTCCTTGGTTTTGAAGCATATCAGAATATAATCTATAACTACTACCAAAGATTTTTTGAGGTAATCCCTAAAGACTATATCCATAATGTCCAAGAAGATTTCTGGAGCATTAGTGAGTCCGAAAGGCATTACAATGAATTCATAGTGCTCATATCTTGTATGGAAAGCAGTCTTGGGGATTTCTTCCTTCTTCACCATTACATGATAATATCTGTAACAACCCAATATTTTATGATATGAATTCTTTTTAATTTATTTTATGTCATGTGTCTTATGCTACAACAAGATTATCTTGTGCTATACGCCACACTGTATTAGCTTGAAGGATACACAACACTATTCCTAGATTGTGTTACACATAATTTCAAGTTCATTTTATAATAGTCATTCTACGCAACACTGAGTCTTTATATATATATATTCAATGTATATATGAAATATGGTTGGATTCTGTTATACTAAATAATAAATTATTCTTTCAAAACACGCAACCCTAACTTGGCCTGCATTACACGCAATCGTGACCTTCCTCGATAGCGTGTGTTGTACGCAATACCGGGTTTTACTAAACAATGATATATTATTATAATATTATTATGAACTAGCAGTTATGAATTGTATTAACTAAATTTTTAATTTTATAACATTATTATTCATCTTACACATTTTCTATAACATGGTATAAGAACAAAATAAATTTTTCGGGTAAAATAAGTATTTTACAAAAAATGCAGTTTTGCCGCCTTTTGATGGTGCACCCACATTAAATCTAGTTGTTGACATGTTTATAAGTTCAATTTGACTAAATAAACTTCTTCTTTTGAATCAGGATATAAAAATTTACATTGGATAAAGTTTTGATATTTTTCTGATAACTTTCATATTTTAATGAATAGTAAAAACACGCTATATTTTAATTAAAAAAACTTTTTTCATCGTAATAATTTATATGGTTAAATTATAATAGTGAATTGTTTTAAAGTATAAATAGAATATATTTTTATCATTTAATATAATGTATGTCATTATCATTGATTTTACATTGAATTCGTAGGTTAAATCAATTCTATCTTTTGCAATGTTTTAAACAAAAACCCGTTTTCATTCGACAACGGGATTAAGTTTAATTTAATTTCTGAAAATTATTTGTATTGAATTTGAAAAACTAGATTACATATTTGGAATCAGTGGGTCTAAATTATGTTAATAGTATACTTTTTATTTTTGGGAATTATGAATAGTAACTACGGTAAATTTTATTTACCATTGTTAAAGGTAAATCGGGTAATTAAGGGTAAATATATTATTATAAAATTACCCTAACACATGCCAAAATTCTATTGGATGGCTAAAAGTATACCCATGTCACCTAAGGGTCGGATTATATTCATTTTATGGACTTTTGACCATGAAAATAATTTAATTATTATTAAAACCAAAGAAAGTGACAACATGTAATTCTCTTAAATCTTATATGTATAATAATTTTAATTTAGTGATAAACATCATAAAAAATAAAACATGAATAATCTACAGAAATATAATAAAATTATCTACATCATGATAATTTATTTTGAATTTTTAGGGATTAAATAATTGTCATTAATGGTGATACATTAATGATGCAGAAATTATTTATTAAGTGAAAAATCAGTAATATAGTTTTTATTGAAATAATAATACCCAATAAAAGACCCAAAAACCTGACCAAAACTTATTGGTAGTGTATATCGACACCATAATAATCCAATTACCTAATATATAACCGTTTGGAGTCTTATTAAAGTGATTATGACACTTATATTATTTTATTTTAAATGATGCCAAAGTTGTCAACTTCATAATTTAAAAATATAAAAATTTAAGTATAGTGATTTTAAGATGATAAATTCTATTAAAAGTATTATTGTGAAAGGTAATAGATTTATCTTCATCATAATACTTTATTTTTAATTTTTATGCAATAAATAAGTATATTAAATAATTATACAACAATTTTGTAGTAATTATTTTATTAAGAGATAAACCAAATAAATAGTTTTAAATATAATAAAATAAATATTATATAAACTATTTAATGTACTCCACTAATTTTATAGACACATATGATCTTTTACTAATCTATTAATGCTTTTAGTTTGAACATATCTTCTGTATATATTTTATTTAAATTCAAATAAATGAATAGTGTCAAAATTGACACTATTGTTATTTTATAAAAATAA
Organism: Viscum album; assembly: GCA_963277665.1. Classification (NCBI taxonomy): domain Eukaryota; kingdom Viridiplantae; phylum Streptophyta; class Magnoliopsida; order Santalales; family Viscaceae; genus Viscum; species Viscum album. Next base: position 1,283,726,397 of record OY728150.1, on the reverse strand, counting down.
CATATTATAAAATTGTTTAAAAATCAAAAAAATATTTAAAAATTATAGATTTAAATTTATATGGTATAATATGTTATAAAGTATCCAATTATGGACAATTCAAAACAAATAAGAAATTATTTGTTATAATTTAAAATTTTGAATGTCATTACCACAAATAAAATTAAATTGATTAAATAAGGACAAATCAAGTTGATAATGTTTAAAATAAATTCCTAACTTGTATAAATATTATTTTTTGATGATATTATAACCCTATCTCATCTAAGCTTCGGATATGAGTCATTTTGGATGTTTTTATGTGGGGTTGGGATTTATTATAAATTAATATTTTTAAGATTTCTAAAGGTGCCCCTCTCCTCCCTTATAAAAGGGAACCTACTCCCTCTCTCCCCGACACCATTTTGAGCCTTGAAGCTCGGCCAACCTCTGCCCATTTCACTACCCCAATTCCCTAGAAACATCCTATAGGTCCTGATATTCTTTAAAGACCAATTTTAGTGCCCTAAGAGTAGGATTCAAAGAGGCTCTTCAAAGAAGAGGTAATGTCCGTTACCGATTCTTTAAACATTATTTCTTCTTCCTATTCTTCTTCTTTAGTTGTTTCATTATGAAGTAATAAAATCAGTATAACTAATATACTGGTATGTTATTATAAGTATGAAACAAACCTATTTCACCATCTATCCATCCTACGGAAAACGAAATCACCACGCGTGCGTACGTACGGAATACCGTCCCCACGCCGTGGTGAAATCTGTTTTTCCACCAACACCTTACATGGATGGGTATAATGGTGTAAATAATAACTATATATGGTTATTATAACATCATAATTATTCTGTTATATTATACCATCCACTCCAATTCTATTCAATAATTATGGGAACGATATCATCGCTCGTGCGTACGTACGGACTACCGTCTCCACGACGCGATGAGATTCATTCTCCATGTTAACCATACAGGAATGATCATAAAGTTTATATAATGAATAATAATGAAATATATGAAATAATAATTCTACTGTATTTATGTAAATATATATCTATGTCTTCTATTTATTTTCATTCAATTCAATAAGGAAACGAAAACATCGTTCATGCGTATGTACGACCTACCGTCTCCATGAACGGTGTATTTCATTTATTTTATCGATCTATAATATATATATGTATATTATGAATATATATATTATATATAAATCATGATTTACATTCTAGAATTATTTAAATCAGTATATATGTAATAATATCAAGAATGACAAGTCGAAACACATACGATAAATGAAATGATTTTACCCAAAACGCTGCTTTAACACGGAATTTACAAAAGAACGGGTAATATAAAGTCATAAGTGAAACATATATGATATCATTACAATGAATATGATTATGTAATAAGTCAATGACATTATTTAAATCATTATACAGGAGGTTCAGATACTTACAGAGCATATCGGACCTAAGGTAAGGGATAATTTTGCAAATCTCATTTTATCCGAGATTACTTATTCGTAAGTATTTACTGGGGTTATTTCTATCATCCATGTCCATGTTTTATAAAAGTGTATTAATGTATTTTTAAAGTACTTTTTACCCATTTTGACTTTTACCCCATGGTATGGAAGGAGTCTTTCTTTTATTTACCCTATATGGTACTTTTTTACTTTTCCGGCAAAAGTATGAGAAGAATGTTTTTTTAACATATATTGCATGAAAATATTTTTATGGTTTTATAAATCCTTATTTTCATGAAGCTTCCTCCAAAATATTTCATGACTATTTTCAACAAAATCTTTTTCTTTTAAAATTTCATGATGTTCTGTGAGAAGAAATTGATTTTGAAGAAGAAAGGATATTTTCCTCAAGAATTCATTTCAAGTGTTTTATCAAAACCTTTTTTTTCATCTAAGATGAAATTATATCATATATGTATGTTTCAAGTATAATGTCTCTTTTATTTACATGGTTTCACTTTCCTTTTTATGAAATGATATCCATTTCTTTTATATGGATTATGTGATGATGGGATAATATTTATGAAACCCATTTTATTCTTTGGGTTATGATGAATGTTTCAAGTTTATTTTGTGGAACAAGTGAAAATGATTTCATTATGAGATGGGTGGGACCTATATCTCCCACCAATGCATTGGTTAAAGATTTATATCTCATGATATAGACATGGCTGGAACGGTAAGTTAATCTGGTTCAGTGTTACAAGACTGAAATGTGGAGGGAACTCGATTCAGAAATGCACTTTGTCCACTAAGATGGTCATGGAAGCAATGCCTTGGATACTATGGAAATCATTACATGGGCTTAATGGATGCCCCAATTACTTGTTTTATTCCCATTCTATTTTATCATGATTTATGTTCCGTTATGATCTATGCATTATATACTTCCATGTTTTATGTCATTGCTCAAGATTTTTAATGTTCATGTTTTTTTTAAGTTCAAATGTATATGGTATGTTTTATTTTATCCAGATTACCCTTAATAAGCATTTGAGATCACCCTTTTTATGTTTTCTTTTCCCCCAGGATTAAGAGAAAGATTTTAGGTAAGGAAACAAAAAATGGGAATATCTTTATAGGAGATGTTGAAGATCTTTCACCACGATTAGAATATTACGTTCCAAGTTTCCAAAGACACTAAACTATTACAATCCTTGTGTATCTGTTTTTGTTATGTACTAAGTATTCCGCAAAAGTCATGTAATGTCTATGTAAGTCAAGCTTCGGGTATCTACAGTTGGTATCAGAGGAAAGGTTTATTTAACCTTTGGAAACTAGGATGCGAAAACTTTAGTGAGATCCCTAGAGATATTTCTAAGGTATGTCTAGGGATTTCCCTAAGGTTAAGTATACGTACAGATTATAGTCCTAGAATTGTGATAACGATCTTAGAATTAAACCTAATATGTTAGATATTGAAGGTACTCCACCTTTATTATGTTGTTTTCCCTATCATGGTATTTACCTCTCACACTATTATTTTTGGGTTTTAGACGATGGCTGGAACCCGAAGGAACCGTGTTGATCAATGTAATGGATAGTGCAATGATTGTCCTCCTGACCAAACCAATGTCATGGGAGATGGAATGCACAATATTATTTCTATACTTACACAAGCTATGAATAATTGTGGATTTCAAAATGAGCAGAGAAAGGAGCAACATTCTGTTGAATCTTTCATGAGGTAGTGCCCACCTTAATTCAGCGGGTCTTCTGATCCCTTAGTGGCTAAACAATGGATCAGTTCTACTGAAAATATATTTTCAGTTCTACAATGATATGAGCATGATAATTTCATCTTATCAGTATATCGTTTCGAAGGTGATTCTAATAAATGGTGGAATCTTATCAAGAATACGAGGCAAAGAGATGAAATTGTGTCCATGGAATGGGACGAGTTCAAGAACTTGTTTTTCAGTAAGTACATCCCTCGTATTCTTCAAAAAAATATGGAAAAGGAATTTCTTGAGATTAAGCAGAAGGATGATGAATCAGTTGGTATATACGAAGAGAATTTTACAAGACTTTCAAGGTATGCATCTGACATTATCATCCAACCTAAAAGTAAAGTTGATCGATTTTTCAGTGGCTTAAAACCAGGTCTTTGAATGGCATTAGCTATAAGAGACTTCAGTAGCTATGAAGAAATTGTGCGTTGTGCTATCAAGGTAGAACTGGAAGTTGGTGTAACATATCAATCTCATGGTTTTGACAAGAAATGAAAGATGAAGTTTAAGGAGAAATCTCCGAACAATGGTGAAAAGAAGATGAATGTTTCTTTATGCTATAAGTGTGGAAAGAATCATGGTGGAGATTGCCTAAAAGGTACAATAAAATGTTTTAAGTGTGGAAAAGAAGGTCATCGAGCAGTTGATTGTCTAAGCAATGGGAAAAAGGTTGCTAATGATGCGAATAGAAAAAAGTCTACAGAGAACTCTCCACCAACACTTCAAAGCTTCAAGTGCAAGGAAATGAGGAATTATGCTAATAAATGCCCTAATCCACGGGTTAATGATGATCAACGTGAGTAACCTCTTAAGGAAAAAGATAATGGGAAGTCTCATGCAATCACTATTTGTGATGTTGAGTATAAAAATGATGTTGTGTAGTGATTAAGTGTTTATGTAATGGGATTTCAAAATAGTATCATGGAATCTCATGTATGTTATTGTGGAATTTTGGAATATCTATTTATTGGTTTTCAATAAGTATATGGTAATGGTAACCATGAAAAGGTGATTGAAATGTTTTTGGAAAGTAGATGATATGCGCATAATGAAGGGATAAGAAGATAATGATATGTTTTATTGTATTCATGATCTCATGACTGATATAAGGACTAAGTGATATTATGGTTTGATTATATAGATTTTTTTGGGATTTTGGAAAGAGTTACCTTTTGACAGTATTCATGTTTTCACAAAGGTTATATGGTAATTTATGTTTCAAGAGAATATATGACTAAGGTATTCATGTGTTTGGAATGCAACCAACAAGATATATCTTATGATATATGTGGGATAAATTCTTGTATTCAAATTCTTGGTAGATATCCTTTCTAGTAATTATTTTCTTTATACTATGACCTTGGACTGAAGTATTTTAGATAAGCCTAAATATTGGAATGGATTATGTTGGACATAAGTTAGTATTGTTTAAGGATAAAACTTTTTTCTATATTATTATAGTAAGGTAGTTTTTGAAAAAGTACAACCTGCAAGACGGGCGACAGCCCATCACGCCGGACAAGGCTGTGGGAATCAAACCCACAACCGAAGTGCGATTGGCCTTTATCGCTTACCACTGGCCTACAGGAAGTCCATGTTTAGTAGAAACTAGTTTTATTATATTAAGCAGTATGATATATGAAGTATAAGTCCATTTTAGGAACCATATATGATTAATCTAACGATAGATGGACTTATGTATTTTTTTGATAACTTTTCTAACCTTTTGTTTGAGACAGATGGAATGACCCATCATTCTATCACATGATCTGCTAACACATCACTAATGACAAATTCAACTTCCTTTCTTTAAGAGATGATGTGGAAATTGTTTAACAAACGACCAATGGTGAGACTGTACCAAAATCACGAAAGTATTTCTTCTAATTCCAATTTCATAAACTTTAGGGAAATGATCTTGAAAACCAAAAATGTTGTCCTAGTACCCTTATATCTGATGAATCAAATGGTACCTTAGATTATCACAAATTTTTGGCTTTGTGATTGATGGATTTTTCATAGCCATGTTCTCTACCACTCTCCATCATAACTTGATGGTTATATTTTTCTTCCATATCCATATTTTCACCTATATTCTCCTATGTGGAAACCCAGTGATGAGTTAATTTGGGTAACTGTTACGTTTCATATTTTAGTTTTTAAAGCCAAGTTTTGGTATTCCTTTTTATGATGTGGGTTTCTATTAAAGAAACTTTTGAGTAGTAAACCATTTATAACCCCGACGAATTTTGAGGGAGAAATTCATTTTAAGGGGGGTAGAATGTAACAACCCGATATTTTATGATAAGTATTATTTTTAATTTATTTTATGTCATTTGTTTTATGCTACAACAATATTATCTTGTTCTATACGCCACACTGCATTAGCTTGAAGTATACACAACACTATTCTTAGATTGTGTTACACACAATTTCAAGTTCGTTTTATAATAGTCACTCTACGCAACATTGAGTGTATATATATATATATATTCAATGTATAAATTAAATATGGTTGAATTCTGTTATACGAAATAATAAAGGATTATTTAACAACATGCAACCCTGACTTGGCTTGCCTTACATGCAATCGTGACATTCCTCGATAGGGTGTGTTGTACGCAATACCGGGTTTTACTAAACAACGATATATTATTATAATATTATTATGAAATAGCCATTATGAATAAGATTAACTAAATTTTGAATTTTATAACATTATTATTCATCTTACACATTTTCTAGAACATGGTATAAGAACAAAATAAATTTTTCGGGTAAAATAAGTATTTTTAAAAAAATGCAGTTTTGCCACCTTTTGATGGCGCACCCACTTTAAATCTAGTTGTTGACATGTTTATAAGGTCAATTTTAAAAAATAAAATTATTCTTTTGAATCATGATATAAAAATTTACATTGGATAAAGTTTTGATATTTTTCTGATAACATTCATATTTTAATGAATAGTAAAAACATGCAATATTTTAATTAAAAAAAATTTCATCATAATAATTTATATGGTTAAATTATAATATTGAATGGTTTTAAAGAATAAATAGAATATATTTTTACCATTTAATATAATGTATGTCATTAGCATTGATTTTACATTGAATTCGTAGGTTAAATCAATTCAATCTTTTGCAATGTTTTAAACAAAAACCCGTTTTCATTCGACAACATGATTAATTTTAATTAAATTTCTACAACTTATGTGTATTGAATTTGGAAAAATGGATTCCATATTTGGAATCAGTGGGTCCAAATTATGTTAATAGGCTACTTTTTATTTTTGGGAATTATGAATAGTAACTACGGTAAATTTTATTTACCATAGTTAATGGTAAATCGGGGTAATTAAGGGTAAATATAATATTATAAAATTACCCTAACACATGCCAAAATTCTATTGGATGGCTAAAAGTATACCCATATTACCTAAGGGTCGGATTAGATTCATTTTATGGACTTTTGACCCTGAAAATAATTTAATTATTATTAAAACCAAAGAAAGTGACAACATGTCACACTCTTAAATATTATAAGAATAATAATTTAAATTTAGTGATAAACATCATAAAACATCAAACTTTAATAGTATAAAGAAATCTTATAAAATTATCTAAATCATGATAATTTATTTAGAATTTTTAGGGATTAAATAATTGTCATTAATGGTGATACATTAATGATGCAGAAATTATTTATTAAGTGAAACATCAGTAATATAGTTTTTATTGAAATAATAATACCCATTAAAAGACCCAAAAACCTGACCAAAACTTATTGGTAGTGTATATGGAAACAATAATCATCCAATGACCTAATATATAACCGTTTTGAGTCTTATAAAATTGATTATGACACTTATATTATTTTATTTTTAATGATGCCAAAGTTGTCACCTTCATAATTTAATAAATATAACAATTTCAATATTGTGATTTTAAGATGATAAATTCGAGTAAAAGTATTATTGTGAAAGGTAATATATTTATCCTAATCATAGGATTTTATTTTTAATTTTTATGCAACAAATAAGTATATTAAATAATTATACAACAATTTTGTAGTAATTATTTTATTAAGAGATAAACAAAATAAATGGTTTTAAAAATAATAAAATAAATATTATATGAACAATTTAATGTACTACACTAATTTTATAGAGACATATAACCTTTTATGAATCTATTAAAGCTTTTATTTCTAAAATTTCTTCTGTATATATTTTATTTAGATTCAAATAAATGAATAGTGTCGAAATTGACACTATTGTTATTTTATAAAAATAACATATTATAAAATTGATTAAAAATTACAAAAATATTTAAAAATTATAAATTTAACTTTATATGGTCTAAAATGTTATAAATTATCCAATTATGGACAATTCACAACAAATAAGTAATTAGTTGTTATAATTTAAAATTTAGAATGTTATTACCAAAAATAAATTTATAATTGATTAAATACGGATAAATCAAGTTGATAATGTTTAAAATAAATTCCTAATATGTATAAATTTTATTGGTTGATTATATTATAACCCTATCTCATCTAAGCTTCGGATATGAGTCATTTTGGAAGTTTTTAAGTGGGTTTGGGATTTATTATAAATTAATATTTTTATGATTTCCAAAGGTGCCCCTCTCCTCCCTTATAAAAGGGCACATCCTCCCTCTCTCCCTCACACCATTTTGAGCCTTTATGATCGGCCAACCTCTGACCATTTCACTTCCCCACTTCCCTAGAATCATCCTAGGGGTCCTGGTCTTCTTCAAAGACCAATTTTAGTTCCCTAAGAGTACGTTTCAAATAGGTGCTTCAAAGAAGAGGTAATGTCCGTTGCCGATTCTTTCAACTTTATTTCTTCTTCCTCTTCTTCTTATTTAGTTGTTTCATTATGAAGTAATAACATCAGTATAACTCATATACGGGTATGTTATTATAAGTATGAAACAACCCTATTTCACCATCTATCCATCCTACCGAAAATGAAATCACCACGCGTGCGTACGTACGGAATACCGTCTCCACACCGTGGTGAAATATGTTTTTCCACCAACACCTTACATAGATGGGTATAATGGTGTAAATAATAACTATATATGGTTATTATAACATCATTCTTATTCTGATATATTATACCATCCACTCCAATTCTATTCAATAATTTTGGGAACGATATCATCGCTCGTGCGTACGTACGGACTACCGTCTCCATGACGCGATGAGATTCATTCTCCATGTTAACCATACATGAATGATCATAAAGTTTATATAATGAATAATAATGAAATATATGAAATAATAATTCTACTTTATTTATCTATATATATATGCATGTCATCTATTTATTTTCATTCAATTCAATAAGGAAACGAAAACAACGTTCATGCGTATGTACGGCCTACCGTCTCCATGAACGGTGTATTTCATTCCTTTTATCAATCTATAAAACATATATGTATATGATGAATATATATATTATAGATAAATCATGTTTTACATTCTAGAATTATTTAAATCAGGATATAAGTAATAATATCAAGAATGACAAGTCCAAACACATACGATAAATGAAATGATTTTACCCAAAACGCTGCTTTAAGACGGAATTAACAAAAGAACGGGTAATATAAAGTCATAATTTAAACATATATGATATCATAACAATGAATATGATTCTTTAATAAGTCAATGACATTATTTAAATCATTATACAGGAGATTCAGATACGTATGAAGCATATCAGACCTAAGGTAAGGGATAATTTTTCAAATCTCATTTTTATCCGAGATTGCTTATTCGTAAGTATTTACTGGGGTTAATGCTATCATCCATATCCAAGTTTTATAAAAGTGTATTCATGTATTTGTAAAGTCCTTTTTACCCATTTTTACTTTTACCCCATGGTATGGAAGGAATCTTTCCTTTATTTACCCTACAAGGTACTTTTTGACTTTTCCTGCAAAAGTACGAGAAGAATGTTTTTTGAACTTATATGGCATGAAAGGATTTTTACAGTTTTATAAAGCCTTATTTTCATGAAGCTTCCTCCAAAAGATTTCATGACTATTTTCAACAAAATCTGTTTCTTTTAAAATTGCATGATGTTTTGTGAAATGAAATTGATTTTGAAGAAGAAAGGATATTTTCCTCAAGAATTCATTTCATGTGTTTTATCAAAACCATTTTTTTCATCTAAGATGACATTATTTCATATATGTATGTTTCAAGTATAATGTCTCTATGATTTACATGGTTTCACTTTTCTTATGATGAAATATCCATTTGTTTTATATGGATTATGTGATGATGGGATAATATTTATGAAACCCATTTTATTCTTTGGGTTATGATGAATGTTTCAAGTTTATTTTGTGGCACAAGTAAGAATGATTTCATTATGAGATGGGTGGGACCTATATCTCCCTCCAATGAATTGGGTAAAGATTTATATCTCATTAGATAAACATGGATAGAACGGTAAGTTAATCCAGTTCAGTGTTACAGGACTGAAACGAGGAGTGAACTCGATTCAGAAAGGGACTTTTTCCACTAAGATGGTATTGGCAGCAATGCCTTGGCTACTATGGAAATAATTACATGTTCTTAATGGATTCCACAATTACATGTTTTATTCCCATGATATTTTATCATGATTTATCTTCCATTATAATCTATGCCTTATTTACTTCCATGTTTTATCTCATTGCTCAAGATTTTTAATGTTCATGTTTTTATTAAGTTAAAATGTATATGGTATGTTTTATTTTATCCATTCTTACCCTTACTGAGCATTTTAGCTCACCCTTTTTATGTTTTCTTTTCCCCCAGGATTAAAAGAAAGGTTTTGTGTAAAAAAACAAAAAATGGGATGATCTTTATGGGAGATGTTGAAGATCTTTCACCATGATTAGAAGATTACGTTCGAAGTTTCCAAAGACACTAAACTATTACGGTCCTTGTGTGTCTGTTTTTTTTATGTACTAAGTATTCCGCAAAAGTAATGTAATGTCTATGTATGTCAAGCTTCGGGTCTCTACAGTATCCCAATTGAAAATCCACCTTGGAGAAGTATTTTGCCCCACACAACTGAATGAACAAGTCATCAATTCAAGGGAGATGATACTTGTTCTTTATCATGACTTTTTTAAGCGCACGATAATCAATACAAAGGCACAATGACCCATCTTTCTTTTTAATGAAGAGGACTGGTGCACCCCATGGTGAAACACATGAGTGTATAAACCATTTATCAAGATTCTCCTATAGTTGTTTCTTCAGTTCCTCAAGATTCACAACATCCATTCTATATAGTGTCTTGGATATTGGAAATTCCCTAGTTATAAGATCAATTGAGAATTCAACATCTCTTCTAGGAGGAAGACCAAGAAATTCCTTAGGAAACACTTCAGCAAATTCTCTCACAATAGGCATGTATCCAAGGGAGGTTCCCTCCTTAGAATCAATAATCTAAGCCATATATGAATGCTCATAGGGTAGTAATATCAATGCTTAAGATGATGGAGCTAAAGAAGATTAATCTTCCTCATTGCACTTGTATAGAATCGGGGGTCGATTCTCCACATGGAGAGTTATTTCCATCTCACGGAAATTTCTATTTTCCCTATATACGGAAAGCCAATCCCTATCAGGTATTACATAAAATTCCACCAAAGGTAGTATGATGAGGTTCTTCATGAAATTCAATCCACAGATTATGACAGGGGAGGAGTTATATTCAAGGGAAGCAATAATTGCCTCATTTTCCGTAGTCATCGATATCTTTACTTCCATGATTTTTTGGGGTGCTAGGATTATTCTACTAAACATTTGGGATATAAAAGAATGCGTAGAACCTGAATAAATGAGTATGTTCACTATTCTTGAATGAATAACTAGTGAACCTATCACCACTTCGTTGTGGGGTTCACTTTGGCAGTAGAGATTCCAAAGGCTCACCCTTACTGACTTGGAGGTTGTCGGTTGCCACTAGAAACCCTTGGCTTAGGGAACTGATTTGCAAGATGCCCTGGTTATTTGTATTTGAAGTAATGAACAACACGTTGAGGTTCAAACAGAGCGTTCCTCTCCTCTGTTGCAGCTGTGGGGTTTTCTTATCAGAAGATAACAGCTAGGAGCCCTTCTCTACTACACCTAAAGCATTTCCTCTTCCCCTTCAGGAAATTTCAGAGGTTCTTCTTTCCGCACCTTTGGAAAGTGTGGTGCTGGATCTTCTTAGCACCGTTGGATTTATCCATTAGACATCCTGCATTGAATTCCACCTTATTCTTCTTATCCCCATGATACCCCTATAATTATCCAATCTCCATTTTGACCTTGAGGGTACATCAGAAAATTTCCTCATAGCTGTCGAAGTCACATATCGCCAGTGCTTTTCGTAGGCTAGGTTTCATCCAACCAAAGAAGCAGTCAACCTTGCATTCAGGGGTAATGAGAAATCCATAGGCGTATCGTTAAAGCCTCGTAATGTTTTCTTCATACGCTCTGATAGATTCGTTGTCTTTTTGCTTGAGTTCAAGGAAGTCCCTTTCCATTTTGAGTCAGTGGGATAAAAAAATATTTATCGAAAAACAACCTCTGGAAATCCTTCCTTTCTGATGCCTCAAACTCCTCATCAGGATTCATATTTTTGATCAATGTCCACCAGTGATCAGCTTCACCCTCTATATGAGAAGCAGCTAGGAGAACCTTCTATTGTTCGGAACATTAAAGGATGGAGAAGATCTTTTCAATGGAGTTGATCTATTGTTTGATTATTGTGGGATTAGATGATCCATTAAAAGTAGGAGGACTTTGTCTCATGAAGCTCTCGATAGCAACTTGTTATTTCTTAGGGGTGTTGAATGTTACTCTTATCCCAAGTTTCTATTCAAATCTTGAGTTAACTGAGATAGAAGTGTGACAATGTTCCCGATTCCCGCTCCCATCGAATTGGGAATCTCATTAGCACAATCATCACATTGATCTTCACATCGGTTGTTAGCCTACATCCTCCTATTACCATCCATTGGCTGGAATAAAAGGATAGTTAGGGGTAACACATAAAGGGAAATCCAAGGTCAAAAACGGTGACTTATAAATAACTTTTATTTCCATAACTTATGAATCCATAGGCTTCAATCTATGCTATTCAGGATCTAATTTCTAACATATATTCTTAGGGAAATATTATAATTCCCTTAATACGGGTTCATACTAAGATTCTGAATTTACAAAAGAATATCCCACAAGAATGTCATAACCAAGAGTGCAACAAGGACCATTGGCAGGCACTAGTTCCCATTCAAGTCTAGCTCAAAGCGGTGATTTCAGGTTTTACCCCTAGGATACATTTGTGCCTGAGCCGCCTCTACCTGCTCGTATCCAGATAGGGAATTATTTTTGAGATAAACCACTTAATCCACACTCACCAATACTTAGGGATTTTTTTATTATACTTATTCTTGACTCCAAGTCTTCACTAGGGTTTTCTAATCCTAATCCCAAAAATAACTAAACCTATCCTCTGATACCAACTATAACAACCCTGATTTTTATTACACACTTAAACATGATTTATTACATAAAATATTCACTTGATACAACATATAAGATCGATAGTCCTAGTGTATTTGGGGCTTAATATCATTACAAAACAACATAAAACCTGAAATACATCATCTTTATTGAAAACTTCCTTTTCATGACCACTAAATTACCTCGTACTTAGCATTGCATGGGATAACCTGAGGCCATGCATAAGAAAAAGGTGATCTATAAAGAATAGTGAGGGAATAAATATGGAATAACATGAGGAATACAGTACATGTTAGTCAATAGGCATTTAAATGGTTTACTAGATTAACATGACCATAAAGGCTTGATAAAGCATGATAATCATAACATGGAAATGTGGCAACAACACTTAACATGGAATTAGCGTTAGCCAAGGTGCATTACACATGAAGCATGATTAAACCCTCATTGCACATGAAGCATGAGTAAAAACTCATTTCTCTTGAATTAGCATGAGTCAAAACCCATTTCACATGAATTATCATGATACTATACTTTACCCAATGCATTGGAGCGCTATCTAGTCACACCCCTCTAAAATATTTTATTTCATGCATAAGTGTGCCACATGGATTATATAACATGGACTCAATCAACATCATAAGTTATTCCACGATTAAGTAATGTGGAATAAATACATGAAAGTACCATTAAATATGTATATGTGCATAAAGGAGAATACCCTTGACAGAGACATGAGTATGGTATTCACTACACAATGATCTTGGCTTGGAAAAACAAAGTGTAATTTCAGGAGCCTAACAACGTGACATAAGGATTCATGAAAACAGTTGATGAGAGAAAAATGGTGTCTCATCATATGTAGATGAAATGGATAGTAAGGGGTCATATAGATACATGTCCCAACCAACGTAATGTAATTTAGATGTATAATACAAAAGAATTACTTGGATGTAAAAGAAGAGAGAGAAACCCCTCACGGAATTTTAGCATGATAACATGTGTACATGGGAGGCATTAATGAGAGAGAAAGTGGTATCCCATTATCCAAACATAAATAGGGATGTATATGGGAGGTGAAAAACCATAACCCAACATTTTTAATTGAAAAAAGGGAATAACAATTTAATGAAAATTGGACAAAAATGAGAAAGGAAGAAATCCCTTACTTGGAAGTGCGATCCCAAAGGCTTGAGAGAGGCTTGAGAGAGGATTCCTGGGAGATCAGGGCACCTTGGGAGGATTATAGAGAGAGTAGGGCAGGGGTTGGTCGAACTACAAAGGTTTTGATTGAAGTGGAAGTGGAATATTGGGTGGGGTTTTATATGAAATAAGAGGGAATTAATTATTATCTAGGTTTGGGATACCTCACATTAAACTAATCAAAACCACAAACTATCCCCTGGAATTTTTGTCCATTGTTTTTGAAAAAGGGTAGTGGAAAAAATATTTTATTAGTCCAATGGCCGAACCTCTTAAAATAAAAGGGTTGCTTATGTGGAGGTGAGTCACACTCTTAAAGAAAACAATTTAAAAAGACAAAATGTTTTATAATCCATGAAGGGTCCACTAAAGCTGTGTAAATTAAAACAAACAAATCTAAAATCACATTATTTTAATGGTAAAACATATATTGGCCAAAAATAATGTTTATAGTATTTTATTACTACACTGCTGGATCATTATGATGTCATAAAACACATTATATTTTTAAAACTGTAATTAATTTTTACCCAATAATTCAACTGTCTCAGAAAATTATGAAAAAAATCACTGTTTGATAATTTTTATGTCATTATTTCAAAAATAATATTTATTTTATTTAAAAAAATTTCTAAATATGTGAATTTTTATTTTTAAAATAAAAAACGTCATTTATAAAAAATTCACGAGTTTTGAAAAAAAACACCTTTCAAACTTTAATATAAAAATTACAATTACATTCATAAAATTATATGATCATTTATATTTAATAAAATGTAATTTAATAATAATAATATTTTATTAAACTATTATTTAATTCAAATACCCATTAATTCATCAAAATATATTTCTTAGTTGAATATTTACTAAAAATACTATTTGTGCTTAAAAAACTATTTATAATGTAACAATAATAAAATGAATGCACATTATTTATACAAAAATAATGTATAAAGTCATAGTGCTGGGGTCTTGTTACATAACCCCTTATAACACCTGCATATGTCATAAGGGTAAGGTTTCCAATGGTGATAGACTCTTGTGGGGGCTCAGATAACATTGCGTGGGTGGTAATCTCTATTAAATTCCACTTCTCCCGTAGTCGGTTCCGCCAAGCTTAACGTGTTCAAGCTCAGCTTGGGCTTGGTCAAGAGGAAAGACCAATGATGCCAACTTATTTCCATGCTCCAATAATTGGGATTTTTACGGGGTAAGTCTACTTGATTAGCCCATCACTTCCTTTGTCTGAGTAAATTGGATTTATTAAAGTCATATTTTTATACTAATCATGTGATCACTGTTCAAATACTATATTAGCAATGGTCACAATTCATAATTGTATTTTAAAATACAGAAACATAAAACCAAGGAAGTTCACATTTTATATAACCACAATAATACATTAAATTAGAATAATAGTAATTTCAATTAATGAATGTTTGGGTCGTTACAGGGGGAGTGTGCAAGGGGGTGTGCAGTGAAGAGGCGGTGGGAGGGGGGGTCCAGGAGGGGGGTGTACTAGAGGGAGGGGGTCCAAGAGGGAGGGGGATATCCAGGGGTGTCTAAGAGAGGGAGGGGGTTGTCTAGGGGGTGTACAGGAGGTGAGTGGGTAGGGGTTTCAAGGAGGGATGGGGTGTCCAGGGTGGTGTCTAGGAGGGTGGCGGTGTCCAAGAGGGATTTCATGTGGCACATTTTTTACCGCAATCCAATTCGTGTTCCATGAACTTTTCCCAAAACATATAGGCATTTGGTTTATTTAAATGTTGTTTATGTGACAAATATTAGACATCCCTCGTGTTGGGTTTGGTTAAAGCAATCATGCAAGAGAGAATAATATTTCCAACAATATTTTATTTTTTTTACATCTGGTGCAAGGGGAGGGGTAAAAGGGGGTGTGACCGGGGGAGCATTGGGGGAGTGAGGGTGGGAAAATAGATAAGGGTTGGGTGTAGGGTGTGGGGGGAGGGGTAGTGGCATGGGGGTCTGCAGGGTGGTCTGCAGGGCAGGGGGGAGGGTACAAGTGGGGACCAAGGGGGAAGGGGGTGGGGTAGGGGTGTGATTGGGATGGGGAATAGGGTGCATAGGGAAAGGGGTGGGGTAGGGGTGTGATGGGGATGGGGAATAGGGTGAAAGGGGGGTAGTGGGGGGAGGTAAAATAGGTAGGGGAGGGTTAAGGGGGGATGTGGGGGGGGGGGGGGTCTGCTAGGGGTCTATAGGGAAGTTGGTAATTTATTAGAGCATTGGATTATATCACCGTGCGAATGAATGTGTGATAACCATTACAAGGGTGGTGTCTATGAGGGGGGGCTCTATCCAGGGGTGGGGGGATGTACAGGGGGTCTATCTAGGGGATCTATCTAAGGTGGGGGCTCTCTAGGGGGAGTGGAGGAAAGGATTTGCATAGGGGAAGGGGTGTTGTCGAGGGTGGGGGGGTCTGTTGAGGGGGGATATCCAGGAGTCTATCAAGAGGGGGGGATTCCCAGGTGGAGTGGAGGGAGGAATTTCATGGGGGAAGGGGTGATTCTGAGGGTGGGGGGGAGGTTGGTTGAGGGGTGGGGTTCTTTGTGGGGGGGGGGGATTTCTTGGGGGGTTCTTTGCAAGGGGTTGCCCAGGGGTGGCTATGTAAAGGGGTCTGTTTAGGGTCTGTCCGGAGTGTGTGTGTGTGGGGGGGGGGGGTTTCCAGGTGGAATTTATTGTGGGGGGGGGAATCTGTCCAGGGGAGACTAGGCAATAAGGGGGGATTTTCAGGGCGTAGTGGAGGGATGGATTTTCATAGGGGAAGTGGTGGTGAAGGAGTGGGGGATTTTCAAGGGTGGGGGTGTTTTTTTATGAAATGGAAAACCCTATAGCCATAGATATAAACCATTTATATAGACCTATATCTAGAGTTTGAACCATGGCTATAGAAATATAGCCACAGTTTTAACCATGGTTATAGAAATATTTCCATGGTTTGGACCCTGGTTATATCCCCATAGCCATAGTTTGAAACAGTGGCTATAGAACTATATTCATGGTTTGAACCATGGCTATAGCCCTATAGCCACTGTTTGAAACCGTGGCTATAGCCCCAAGTTCCTTAAGCTGCTACCATAATTTAAAATCATGGATTTAGGTTTTTAGCCATGGTTTGAACTATTGATATAGTGCTCTAGCCACTCCAATACCATCTACACTTCATAAAACCGTGGATATAGCCTATAGCCTTGGTTTTTGGACTTATAGCCATGGTTCCAACCCGTGTCTATAGCCTAAATTTCCAGTAGTGAATGAGTCCCTTCCATCCAAAATTCACACATTGAAAATTTTTAATATAGTTTCTCCTTACTTAGGGTATTTAGTGATATTCCCAAGTGATATTGATGCTCTTACATGCTCTTTAAATTGATATTAATATCATCTATAAAGGCTACCATAAGATGATCAAAGTTATCTCTAAAGACTCTATTCATTAAATCCATGAGATAGAAAGGGTATTAGTAAGATCGAAAGGAATCACTATATATTCATAGTTCTTATACCTTGCAAGAAATGTCATCTTGGACATATACACCTTTTTACCCATCAATTGATGATATCCAAAAAAGGTGAATTCTGGAAAAGTATTGAACTTAACATAGTTGGTAAAATAAGTCATCAATATGGGGATGATGATTCTTTTTCGTGATCATGTTCATATTGAATTCCATATAATCAATAAAAATTCACATTGATCCATCTTTGTTCATAACAGACAGAATAGGTGCACCCTAAGGTGACACACTTAGATGAATGGATTCATTTTCATGATTCTCACATAGTTTCTTCTTCAATTCCTATAACTCAATCGGGGCCATTAAATAGGGATTCTTTGAAATAGGCAAGGAACTAGGTATGATTTCTATTGAAAACTCAACTTCTTGATTTGATGGAATACTAGGAAATTCATATGTAAAGAAATTCACAAACTCATGGAAAAAAGGATTATCATTGATGCTGTGTTTCTCCTCAACCATCTAGGATAAAAAACCCCTTCTAAAAAGAAACCATGACCCTTAAAACTGACGTAATTTCTATCAGGTGTAAAATTTATCATGGCATAAATAGAAAATCATAAGCTCATTTAGAATATAGAATGTGACTTCCCATCCTTAAAAATTAATGCGAGACTTTTATAGATAAACCCAATATATTCCTAAGATAACATAAAATTCAACTATAGGGAGAATTACAAGATTTGGAGGAAGGTCATCCCCACAAACATCAACCAAAGAGGAAATATATACTTGTGATGTGATCATCATGCCATTAAATATTTTTAATACTATTATATTTTGGGTGTAATATTGATACCCTAATAAAATTCATTATATATAATATAATAAGTATATATAGAGTAAAATAAGACATTATAATTTATAGAGTGGACAGTTAGTGTACCTTCACTACATCATTATTGCACCCCTCCTAATAGATAGTGATCACATGAGAGTTACCTTTGTACATTGGCTTGAGAGGCTGCTAACCGCAATCAGCTTCATTAACCCATTTATTTTGGCACTAGTTAGCAAAATTATTATTTTCCATACACATGAATCCTTGAACCACAGGAGGTGGATTCAATGTATCTCTATTAATATTCACATCATTAGCTAACTATTTCCCATCACATAGACATTAAAATTCTTGAGTCAATCCTCCCCATACGTAAAATAATTAATAGTTACCTTAAGACAATCTCTTCCAGGATTCTTTCCACACATTGAGCATAATGGATGGATCATCATCTTTTCTCTATGGTTCATAGATTTAACTATGAATTATATCGTTATCTTCTTATCAAAGCCTTAAGATTAATGCATAACTCTAACTTCTATTTCCATGATAATAGGACATCAGAAAATTTATTCCTAGCTACTAATTACTCTTATGAATAAATCCCTTTGGAGACTTGGATTTAATCAACTAAAGAATCGATCAACCCTACATTTGGGTTGGATAATAATTCCAGAAGCGTACCTCACATGAATTTAAAAATTGAATGTATAAGTACCAATAGATTCATTATATCTTTTATTTAACTAGAAAAACTCATTCTCAATTTTCATAAGAAGAATAATTATGAATTTCATATTAACAAATATGTTCTTGAACTCATCCCAGCCCATCAACTCAATTTATAAGGATCTGGCCTTAAAAATTATATAATCTTGAATTATGTCATGAATTCACATTGAGGATCTTTTCAGTTTTAGAGTTTTAGAGAATTAGGCCATAACTATTACATATCAACTTGAATATTATAAAGTAGACACTTTTACTATAACCAATTTTTCACAATAGTAAAACTCCTTAAATAAAACAATATTTCTTTTCTTGATATAAATATTCTTGAATACTTATATTCTCTTATCCTTCCTTATAACCAGTGAATTTTTTTTTTAAAACTTGGGATGATCATAAAAAGATTAGTAAGGGTTATAAAATATGGAAAGGAAACATTAACCCATCAATAAGTACAAATAAATGAAACCATAATTTTCAAGCATAACATACCTTCTGATATCGTAATATTTATGAATAACACATAATAATCATAAATCATTAAGGTAGCTTGAGGAATCCATATGATACTTAAATTGTAGCTATCACAACTACAGAGGGAGTCACATTTGGAATACCCATCACAATATATTCTCTAAATCTCTTAGGAGAAACATTCACATTTACCTCCACCATGTTACCCAATGCATTGAAGAGCTATCTCGGGCTCACCTGTCCTAGGTTTATCACGGAACCACCCGTATACGTAAGAATTCCCAATAACCATAAGATAATCATAACACATAACACAATAATAAAGTAAATATGTCATTTACAAATTCCAATCACAATTTATCAAATCTTGATATTGAAATAAACAATTCTTTATCAAATCATTTTCAAAACCATTTAAAACATTTAATAAAGAGATTTTTGAATAAAAGTGTCACATACCACTTTGAATCTTTTAAATGAATTATCAATTGAAAAAATTAATGTCCATATAAATAAATCTTAAAACCCATTTTGAAATCATGGAAATTAATGAGAAATATTTAGAAGAATAAAACTTTTAAACATTTAAAATTATATATTAATACAAGAGTTTTAACAAAAAAAGAGATGTTTGAATACAAATAATTGAGGAATAAAATTTAATTAGAACATTATAATATCATGAGAATAAAGGTATTCATGATATAATATTTCAAAGGACAGTATATACACCACATAAGAGTGAATTGGTGCATAAAAAAATATGAAGTCTCAATAAAATTTAAATTGAGACATAATCCCTTATAAAAACTTTATCCTTAGATTAAGGATAAATAAATTACATAATAATTTGTGAAAAATAATAACACTCAATATAAGTGGATGTTAATTGTGAAACAATAATAGGTTATTAACACACATTCATATCATTACATAATCAATAAGTAGAAGTTTAACCCAAAGAAATTAAATTTAGTGAAGAAGTTCCCTTATGGAAATTTGACAGCCCAACAATGTCACATTAAAATTCATAAAATTAATTGATGAGTGACAAATGGGTATCTCATCACATGGAAATAAAATTTAAAACAATAAGGATATATAATAACATATCCCAATATAAGAATATGTAAATAAAAATACATAACAAAAATATTTCTTTTAAAAAATGGAGGGTGAAAGGTTCCCTTACCGATTTGGTAACTTACGTAACATACACACCATGAAAGACAGATCATAAAATAAAGATGAAAATAAACTATAAATTTAATTATATTAAACAATGAATACAATAATGGGCAGTACATAAACCACACAAAAGAAAAATAGTGGCTATATAACATGAATCTAACCGGAATAAAAAGTTAGATGAAAACCCCTTACACGTTGTAGTCAATCGAGTCGTATGAACAAAAGTTAATAACCACCAAATGAATCACAGAATACCATGACTATAAAGATAATACTGATAATATATATATCAAATGGTAGTACCCAATACACCACATGAAATAAATAAGTGGCGAACAATGTAAATCTCACAGAATTGAAAGTGAGATATGAAATCCCTTACCTCGTGTCCGTCTTGACTTGTTTGTTCCTTATTCTTCCTGAATAATAAGATTAAGTTAATTTATACTTGATTAAGAACGTTTTTCAAGATTATTATTCCTTTTATAACCCTTATTACCATTTTATAAACATTATGTAATCATTTAAGTTAATAATGGTCATTTGGTCGATATTTAGTACATGAGTCAAAATGAACACCTTATAATTACAAGTTGTCCATGTGGTTAAGATTACATTATCACCCTAATGATATTCATGATTTAGATATCATATATATCATATATATCCATTATATATACATATTTATAATATTATATAACATTTATAGTTAAGAAATGAAATGCATCGTTCATGGAGACGGTAAGCTGTATATACACATGAACCCTACTTTCATTTCTATTTCTTGTTTTAATTTAATGAAAAAAATAATAATACATAGTTATATTATTATTATAGTATAATATCATATATAATTTCACTAAATCCATCCTTTATACATCCCATGTATGTTATGAACGAGTCATATCACTTTGAGGGGGTGGTAGTCCGAACTTCCTCAAAAGAAATTATCGCGTTTACCCATAATGGAAACCATAAAGGTATGCTATAAATTAAAAATATAAATGAAAAAATAAAACATAAATATAATATATATCATATATAAATACATTTACATCATAATGGACACCATAATAGGTAGTAGGAGATAATTGAACAATCATCGTTTCGTGGGGCGTTAGTTCGCCATCCACAGAAATAGTATGTTATTTACCAATTAGATGGAGGTGTGTGTAAGTTTAGTTCGAATAATTATCATAACAAAATCCTTTTATATTGAGGATACTTGTGTTTTTATGAAATAAAAGAATAAAAAGAGTTTAGGGGTTGGAGAAGTAAAATAAAAGAAAATAATTTAAGAGAAATCGTTACCTTTAATTCAGGTAACTCCCATTGGTTTGAAGCAAAAGGACTTCTTGAAGTTCCATATAAAAACGGTAAGGATTTTAGGAAGAATATAGGGATCTTGAGAGATTATTTGGTTAGGGTTTTGATGAGCCAAGAGGATTGAGACGTTTGAGGAATGGGTTAGAAGTGAGGGATTTTTATAAGGGGGGGAGGCTTTCTTTAGGAAAGTGTGAAAATATTATTTTATTGTATAATTATTTTCGGTTTTTAAAAGTCCAAAACTAATTAAAGTAGAAGATAATATGACCCATGGAAAAAAATCATCTAATAATAATTGGATAGGTTTTGGATGTTATGTTAATATTTATAATCTTATTTATTTAAATCATTTAATAATGAGGTAAATACCACATCATTTTTAGGTCATAAATAAGTTTATTTATTTGATGTCTAATAATTATAAAATAAATACAATTATGTAGGAAATATTTTTATCTTTACAATGAATATTTATAGTTTAAAGGATAACATATATAACCCCATGTAAAAACTAATTTACTAAAAGATATTTGTTGGTGTCAGTTTTGTCTTTACTTTAAAATAATTATTCTAAAGGGTCATTATCACACCCATATGGCTCCATGGGGTCCCCAAATATACCCATGGAAGCCCATGGCCAGCCATGACTCATACAATAAGGTTAGGACAAGAGTTAAAGTAATTTTGTATTATTATAATATTCTTTTTTACCTTAAATTACCCTATTTACCTTTAACCACGGTAAATAAACGTCAAAAGTTACTATTCACCAAAAAATTAGTTTCATCTTATTGAACCACATTTTACTTACTAATAAAAACTGTATATAAAGGATTTTTGAAATTCAATTCACAGAAGCGGTAAAATTTCATTTAAATGAAAAAGTCGTTTTTTAACTACTACTTAATGGTTTCACTATTCATCAAAAATTCATGTTTTCAGAAAAAATACCAAACATTTAGCCTAAGCTATATTTGAAAACATAATAGTTGCATTAATTAATTTAAAATTAATTCCCATTGTCAAACCATATAGCGGGTTTTTAAGAAACAATATCTATTAAAAGATTGACACTTGTTTATGTCCAATTTCAAAGTGAAATTAATTCCAATGACCACCATTGGATTAAATAGTAAAAAAATAATCTAATTACACCTTAAAACCAATTAAAAAGAAATCTAACCATATAAATAAATTGGATTAAAAGGTAGTTTTGAATTAAAATACAGTATTTTCACAATTCATTAAAAATGAACTTTATCAGAAAAATACCAAAAATTTACCCAAAGTAAATTTTGATGTCTCGATTATAAAGAAGAATTTTATTTTTTCAAATATAACATATAAAAGTGACCAAAAATATATTTAATGAGGTTTCACCATTAAAAGGTCGTAAATCGATTTTTTAAAGAATATTAGAGTATTTGTGCTTAAAATTGGATTCATTCACATTTTAAGCCTCTAAATTTTATTGGATAAATATAAAAACATTTAAAAAACATGTATAATCATATATTAGTTAGAATTATTAATTCTTGTTAATAAAACAGTTATGCGTTAACTACTAATTAAAATAATAATAATATATTATTTTTTAGTATGATTCAACATTGTGTGCAACATAAGACTTCGGAGAAACCCATTGTTGTGTGTCAAGTATGCCCTTTAATATAACATTCCCATTAAAATTATTGTTTAATTAAAAAATATTAAAAAATATGAAAATTTCATATTCTTTATTTTCTTGGGATGTTACACAATTTTGTGTTACTACCTCGTATTTTTTATTAGAGTCCACCACTAATTCACCTAACCTTATAAATGATATAAAAATGGAATGAATTTATAATTTTTCATACGTTGGATAATAGAAAATATCATTTCATTGGTACTAATCCACTTCTCATCCACTAGTGGATATGACGACCCACTAAATGACGGTGAACGTTTCGTCATAAATGAATCACCAGAATATTGTTCCCTTTGTTCCTTTTAGGACCTAAAATGATTCATAGATTGAGAATTTTGTATAAGCACTGAAACAATATTTTTATCCTTATCCCATTGAATTCAGCTACCTTGGAGGCCAATCGTTTCATGTTCCATCAAATTCACCATTGACATTATTCCTTTGTTCTCCAACCATTGACTAAAACCAAAAATACTCGACTAAGAAACAATTATTATACTGCGGAGCCACATAATATTGAAAAAACATTTGTAGGATATAAAAATCATGACCCATTATTTTTTAATCTATTACAAAATAGTTTTATCCTAGGTCAGTCATAATCATCATTTATATAAATCATTCATGATGATTCATAAGGATTTTGTGAATTCACAATTAATATTCCTCGAGAGTGTCAAACTAGGTGTGAAGAAAGTCCCATTATCATACACCAGTTCCTAACTGTGAATAACTTAATATAGTGTTTTAAAGGATGTTACACCTATGTAAATATGTTCTAGAGCCACATCTACATGTAGTATCTAGACATGGTTGTATTTATAGAAAACCACTCACCTTATCAGTTACCAAAATTCTAGAACATTCTCCTAGATTTTTAATTATCCTTAGAATTATCCTTAGACATATCCTTAGGGATATAATTATGTTTTTCTTATACTAGTTTCTATAGGTTAACTAAAACATTTATGTAATACCATCTATAGTTACCCAGGCATAACATACATAGACATTACATCATTATTTCAGACAATTAATTACATTACAAAAACAGACCCTGAAAGATATATTTTTTAGTTCCCTTGGGATCATTGAAACATTAACATTGTTCTATAAGGAAACTACATTACCTCCAAAAATGTTCTCCATTACTAGAACCCTTATTTTACACATCATATATAATAAATATCTTCATAACCTGGGAGAAGGAAATGTAAGAAAGGGTGAGATCAAATGTTTAATAAGGGTAAACAGGGGGGATACGTAACTATAATCTTGAGCATAAATGTATGAGAATATTAGAATAACATTATAAGATAATACCCTATATATAAAAGATCATAGTTTTGATTCTTGAAAAAAATATTGGCAGTCATAAGACTTGAATCATAAAGGAATTGATGAAATAAATACATGTGAGCATAACATAGGCATAATACATGGAATTTTGGAAAAAACATAAACATATAACATTATTTCCTTAGTAGATAAGGCTCACTAACAAGGATATCTTAATGGAATGAGTTTACTCCACAAACCATCATAGTAGTCAAGGTTAACTACCAATATCTTATTAGACAAAAAATCCCTTTACTGAACTGGGTTCACTCTCCTTTCCTACCATGTATTTATCACGAGATAAAAATATTCCCCCAAAACACTAGAGGGAGATATAGTTCCCAACCATCGTAAAATGAAATCATATATATATATATATATATATATATATATATATCTGTGTGTGTGTTTGTGTCTGTGTGTTCTCCATTATTATAAAAATTCATCATATTATAACCCATTAAATGAAATGGGTATCACAAACATTTCATCATATCACAAACATTTTAAAATAGGATGCTTTAATAATCATAGTATAACCAATGAAAATAAGCAGGTTTCATAAGAATATAACATGTTGAAGAGAAACATGCTTCATAAACATCATTCGATTAAAACCTAAAAAATTAATAGAAATAATATCAATAGTACCATTGTATCATATCCCAAGAAAGGTATGATTAACACTAGTGTATTTCATCTTAGATGGAAAATAAATTTGAAATGTCATTTATAATACGTCTTAAGAAAAAGTTTCCTTCTTCTTTGAAAACATTTTTTAAAAACAGTAAATATTTTGGAAAAACTGTTTTTTGAAAACTACATTAACACTACGAGAAAAATGAGTTTTGTGACCGTTATGGGGTCCCATCACAAATGACATTTCCTGAAAAACGATGTCCCAAATACATCTTTTTGTGACGGATTGTCACAAAAAATAGTAGTTGCTGCGAGAAATTCTCCCATCGCAAATAGTTTTACCGTGTTTTTTAAAAAAACACCACTACGATGGGCCCATTGTAAAAAATAAAAATAAAAATAATTATATAAATAAAACTAAAAAAATAATATTTATAAATACTATTTATGATGGGTATATATACTCATCGTAAAAAACAAAAAAAATTGATAAAATAATATTTTTATAATAAAAATAATAATAAAATAATAAAATATAATAATAATAATAGTAATGATAAAATAATATTAATATACTAATAATATTATTATTATTACTAATAAAATTGAATAATAATAAACATGATAAAATTATAAAAAATTATAAAAAAAATTAAAACCTCAAAATTCATAAAAATATAATAAAAATAATAATAATAATGAATAATTTTAATAAAACAATAAATAAATAATCAAGTAATAAAATATTAAGAAATTAATAAAATAATAAAATAATAATAACCACTATATTTTAAACAATATAAGAAACTCAAAAAACTATGAGTCATACATCGCATGTAATTCATCATCTACTGGTGTTACTGCTCCAATAAATGAAGCATCTTCTCCTCCTCCTCCTACTACTGTAGTCATCGACACGTCACATTCTGTCTGCCCTAGTATATATTGATCACAATGTTTGTCAGATTAATGAGTTGTTGATTCTTACACATCCTAAAGTATCAAAACAGTCGTAACTACTAATGAAACTATGTTTCCATTTTCATTCTTTGTCGAACTACTAACACTACATATTAAATCAATTTTCATAGCCTAATTTTTTCAGATTGATGAATGTCAAAAGATGAGAATAATATCATGTGCCAATTGTATCATGAGAAGTCACCACAATGGGAACATGAGCTTCTTTTACACTATTGTCTATAAAAAATGAGAAATGTTTTTTAGTTAACAACATCAAATCAATATGCAGTTTTGGCAGTTCGACAAATAAAGATAATGAATATAAAAAATGTTGTAACATTGGCTAAAAGAATCATTTTATCTATTTTTCCGCGTGTTGCAAATAATTGAAAAAATATACGAATTCCCAAATGACCTGTGAAGAAAATTTGTATTAGATAAAAATTTTATTGAAATTTAATTACAAATTGTAGATAAAATGATGACAAAATTAATTAAAAAAGTAGTAAGAATTCAGTTTTTCCTGATGGTTGTATGCATTTTTGATGCATTTCCCAATTATAGTTATTTATTAGTATTTATTATTAGTTTTTATTATTTATTACTATTTACTAATATTTATTAATATTTATTACTATCTATTTCAAATTATTACTAATTATTAATAATTATTACTAATTATTACTAATTAATACTATTTTTTACTAATTATTACTAATTAGTAAAATTTATTAATATTTATTACAAATTATTAGTAATTATAACAAATTATTAATATTTATTACAAATTATTACTAATTATTACTAATTATTAGTAATTATTACTAATTAATACTAATTAATCCTAATTAATCCTAATTAATCATAATTATTACTAATTATTACAAATTATTACAAATTATTACAAATTATTACTACTTATTACTAATTATTCATATTTATTGCTAATTAATCCAAATTAATACGAATTATTATTAATTATAACTATTTATTACAATTTATTATTAATTATTTTTAATTATTACCAATTAATCATATTTAATCCTAATTAATCACAATTATTATTAATTATTACTAATTATTACTAAGTAATCATAATGATTACTAATTAATCCTAATTATAATTATTTATTACAATTTGTTACTAATTATTACTATTTACTATTAATTATTACTAATTACTACTAAAATTATTATTATTTAATCAAAATTATTACTAATTATTCGAAATTAATCCCTATTTTAATTAATTATTAATATTTAATATTATTTATTACTAATTATTACTAATTATTACTAATTATTGCTAATTATTACTAATTATTGTTATTTACTATTAATTATAACCAATTATTACAAATTATTACTATTTATTAATATTTATCACTAATTATCACTAATTATTACTATTTATTACTAATTAGTACAAATTATTACTAATTATAATTAATTATTAATATTTATAACTAATTATTATTAATTTTTACTATTTATTATTATTTATTAGTAATTATTAGTAATTATTACTAATTACCACTAATTAATCTTAATTATTAGAATTTATTACTATTTATAACTAATTATTACTAATTATTACTAATTAATCCTAATTAATCCTAATTAATCATAATTATTACTAAATTATTACAATTTATTACAAATTATTACTATTTTTTACTATTTATTACTATATATTACTACTTATTAATATTTATTATTATTCATTACTAATTATTACTATTTACTATTAATTATTACTAAGTATTACTAATTATTACTAATTATAACTAATTAATCATAATTATTACCCATTAATCCTAATTAATCCTAATTATACGTAAATTTTACTATTTATTAATATTTATTACTAATTATTACAACATTGTACAAATTATTACTAATTAGTAATGTAACACCCTAAGATTTCATAGTACATTATTTCTTCAAAGTAATTCAATAACTTGCACTACACGCAACACCGAGTTTAAGCGCACCACGACTTACCAAACTTGCCGTTCAAAAGAGGTTATAAATAGTATTAACTAAATTTTGAAATTTATATTATCCTTATAATTTTAGAATCCATATTATGAGTTTCTTATACATAATGAAAAAAACAAATTCATTTTTTCAGATAAAAGAATTATTTTTTATAAAAAATATGCAATTTTACTGCCTTCTAATGGCGAACCCTTTTTAAATACAATATTTGAAACTTTTATATATTCAATTTGACAAAGTAAACTTCTTCTTTAGAATCGGGACATAAGAATTTAGTTTCAATAATTGTTTACTGTTTTTCTAATAACCTTCATATTTGGGTGAATAGTGAAAAATACTATATTTTAACTGAAAACAACTTTTTTAATGAAAATAATATATAGTGTTAAATTTTACATTTTAATGATTTGAAAGTATAAATAGATTATATTTTTACCATTTAATCCAATGTTATTCATTGGAAATAATTTCACTTGGAAATTGAACATAAACACGTATCAATCTTTCGTTAGTTATTATTTCTTATAAACACAATTTTTGGTTTTGACAACGGGAATTAAATTTAAATTAACAAATGAAACTTAAATGTTTTGAATTTGGTAAAATAGACTTATGTTTTGAATTTAGAATATCAGAATTAGCTTAGGGTGACATTTTGGTATTTTTCTGAAAACTTAAATTTTTTGATGAATAGTGAAAAACACTGAGTTATTGGTTAAAACCAAATTTTTATTTAAATAATTATTTATTTTATTGAAATTTATTTTAGGTAAAAATAGATACATAATACCTATATATGTTCAATATAATTCAGTAGAGTCATTTTGTAATAATATTAGATATATAAAATTTTGTTGAACTTTTCACCGTCTTTTACCCACCTCCTAGGAGCATTGGAAAAATTACATAAAAGTAAATTTTACCACTTCTGTGAGTTGAATTTAAAAAATCTGAGGGACACAGTTCATATCAGTACGTAAAATGTGGTTCAATAAGATGAAAATAATTTTTGATGAATAGTAACTTATTTTATTTTATTTACCACAGTTAAAAGTAAATAGGGTAATTAAGGGTAAAATTGATATTATTATTACCCTAACACATGTCCAAATTGTTTTTGATAAGTTTAATTCGACCATAAACAACCTTAGAAATAAAATATTATCCTTTAGGTCCACTTGGATTAGAATAGGGCATTTATTATTATTTAATTCAAAGTAGAGTTAAAAGAGTTAAAATCAATGTTTGATAACAAAATAATTTTTAATATAGGGTTACACATAATATAAATTTCACTATTTATATTCATTATAAGGCCAAAATGATTTCATACATAATGGTAATTTATTTATATTTTTTAGACATTAAATAATCCAATTTATTTATGACACAATGATGGTGTTGTAATTACCTAATTAATGAAATATTAAAATAATTGATATTATAAATATCCAAATAAATGTAATTTTGTGACTTTCTATGAATTCCACAAATTTTTTAGGTTAATATTACATATTAGGGTCGGTTAGATGAATTTTCTTCAAGGTAATAATGTTGTTATGAATTTAGAAAAAAACAATTACCAAATAGTGTCAAAATTGACATAAAGCAGTTTTTAAAACTAATATTATATTATTAAATGATATTCTATTCCAAAAAATCTAATATTCGACCAAAAAACTTATATAATGATAGGTGTATTATTAATTAACCACTTGGGGTTCTATTGGAAGTGTTTAGTAAGTTTATTAACCATTTACTATAAAAATACAAAGAGACGTGGTAAATATCAAACTATTTAACTAAGAGTTAAATCTAAAAGATAAGGTTAATATAGTGACCCAAAAATATCTAAAACCTATTGGTTGATTGGTTTTAGACTCATCCCCACCTTAGCCTTTAAATAATCCATTTTTAAGCCATTAGAAACCGAAAATGATTTTATTATAAAATAATATTTATAGCTTTTCCTAAGATGCCCCTCACCCCTCTTATAAAAGGGCACTCCCCCTTCTCTCTAATTCACACCATCAAATGCATTTGGCTCGGCCAACCCTTACCCAAATACTCTCTCAACTGTCCTCCCTTAATCCTAGAGGCCTTACTTTAGTCATAAATCCAACCTATGGAGCCCTTTTGATCAAATCCAAAAAAAGTACTCGAAGAAGAGGTAAATATTTCATCACCTCTTTCAATTTCCTTTCTTATTGCATTTCCTCTTTCTTTGTTATTTCCATTCTAAAATGTTAACTCAAGTATCATATATATACTAAGATTTTATTATAAATATGGTACAACCAAATTCATTATTCTATCCATCTTTTGAAAGACATATCACCATACGTGCGTACGTGCGGCTTACTGTCTCCACGTCATGGTGTAATTGTTATTCAATACATTATTATTTGGATGGATATAATAATGATGTGTAATTGATGTAAATAATAAATATAACATGATAATGATTCTGTATATATGATATACCATCCAATTATATGTTATTTTAATATCAAAAGAATGATATTGTCGCTCGTGTGTACGTACGGATTACAGTCTCCACGAACGCGATGAGATTCATTCCCCATCGTATCCATTCAAGAACAATTTTCATTTGATGATTAAAAATAATTTTTAAAGACTTTATATCATTATGTATATGAATAAGATACATCCCATCCTTAAAAAATATGACTCACATAATAAATAATATAATTCAAAATGAATTTGTTAACACCCGAAACGACGATAATACTAAGATATTATTAACAAAGAAATGTTAAAAAAATCATATATGATATCATATTATTGTATATGATTCTTTTATAATTTAATAAAAATTATTTCACCATTATAAAAGAGGTTAACCTACTCTCGACCAAAGAAAAGTACAAGGTAAGGGTAAATTTCACAATCTCTTTATTATCCAAGGTTGTTTTTACGTAAGTATCTACTGGGACCTCTTTATCATCCACATCCATGTTTCTTAAAATGGTATTTCAAAAGATTTTTACTATTTACTAGAAAATGAGGTAAATTCATTTATACCCATATTTGACCATATATGTTTTGAGAGGAATCTTTATATCATTTTCCAAACAAGGTACTTTATGACCTTTTCGACAAAATTAAGGTAAGAATGTTTTTTAACTTATATGGTGGGTGCAGCTATTTTCTGCCGTTATAACATCATCAAGCTTCCCTTACAAGATTATAAGAATATTTTCAAAATAAATGACTTATTTATAATTATGTGTCTCTTAAATTATTTCAAAATAGAAAGAGATATTCCTTTAAAAAAGGTTTGGATTTCATCTATGTCAACATCCTTTGATGTATTTTAAGCTTATATGAAGTTGATTTATTATGGTACAAAACATCCATATTGTATTGAAGGTTTTTTTGATATGTTTGACTATGGATGTGTTGTTTTAACACCTTTCATGGTTTATGGATAAAGTATTGAAATTTAGTATTCTATTTTTAATACGAATGTTTATGTTTTGTTTATACCTTTTCTTATGAGGAATGCATTAGACATAGTATTTAACGGGTGGAGCCCATTATAGCTCCTCGATGCATCGGTAGGTCTCATGAGACAAACTAGTGTCTTGGCACAAGGCCTTGATAAAATATTATTTGTAGTCCTGGAACAAGGCCTTGACTATGTGGTTATTAAAGTATGGAATTATGCATTCCATCATTATGAATGTGGCTATTGATATTGCATGTGATTATTCAACTAGTAGAATATCCATGTGAATATGTTAATGGAATTATTTGATTTTATCCTTGCCATATTAGGATGAAGTTCATGTTTAAAAGAATTTTGTTTTAGTTTTATACATTGCCTTAAATATTTTTGCTTATTTATGAAATCTTCCACTATATTGTTATCCTTACTGAGCATCTGAGATCAACCCTTTTTATGTTTTATTTTTCGCAGGATGTGAAGAAGTATATTATGACTGACCTACAGGGATAGTCTATGGGATCTCAATATTGTATTTGGAAACAATGTTGTTGTAGATTTAAATTTTATGATGTAATGTAAACCTTATGAATGTATCTAGTACTTCTAAGGCTACTAAACTAATCGGTCTTTCGAG
This sequence comes from Viscum album, assembly GCA_963277665.1. Classification (NCBI taxonomy): domain Eukaryota; kingdom Viridiplantae; phylum Streptophyta; class Magnoliopsida; order Santalales; family Viscaceae; genus Viscum; species Viscum album. Next base: position 1,283,693,624 of record OY728150.1, on the reverse strand, counting down.
ACTTGATCTTTTGTGATCATGCCAATGATACGTAATAATGCACCGACTATGGGATTTTGGGGTTGGATTGTTACAAGTAATATTTATTTCTAATTATTTCTAATTATTTTTCTTTATGAATAATTATTTCTAATTATCAATAATTATTACTAGTTTTTATTAATTACAAATTTTTATTAATAATTATTACTAATTTTGACTAATTATCTCTATTTATCACTAATGACTATTAATTAATAATAATTAATATAACTATTAATTCATAATAGTTATTGATAATCACACCTAATTATTTGTAAAAAACATATTAAAATAAAACGATCTAATTCTAATTCTAATTTAAATGTTTTTAATTAAAAATAATTATAAATAAAATAAAATGAAATGAAATAACTAAAAAATAAAATTAATAGATAAATACCTTAAAACTGAAGTTTTCATAGGACCTAAGATATGAATGATGCCTCGATTTAAAAATTTAAATTTTGAAAAAAATTGATAGAAAAAATGTAAGTAGAGATGGAGAGGGGTGTGGAGAAAGGGTTGAAATGAGAGGAAAAATGGATGAGGGTATATATAGGTTTGATTATTTGAAATGGGTATCCCATCACAAATAACAACTAGATAAAAACATATTTGGAAAGGGGCCCATCATAAATACAAAAAAAAACTCTGTCGGGTATTTGTGATAGGATTTTATAACCGTCGCAAATACACTTTCTGTAGTTTGGTGCGGATGTCGTGCCAAACCTTTTGTGACAGGAAGAGGGTCCATCACAAATAGTCTTTTCTAACAGACTATTTGTGACGAGACACCCCCCCCCCCCCATCGCAAATAACCAGCCACAAATACCCATTTTTTCCCATAGTGTAAAAACAAATAATTTCTAGAATATTTGGAATTTTTTTATTTAAATATAACCTTGTAAACTTGGAAACAAATCATAAAGAAAATTATGGTCATGAATGTGGTTAAATTTATATATCTCATATATGTTAAATGAATATTTCTTTTTCACGGTAAATAGTTTTGAAAATTTCATTTATCAAAAAAGGAAAAGATGATTCTTTTGAAAAAAATTAGAAAAAAGAAAAAATTGGGTTAGATTTCCAATAATAAATCGACTTTAAAAGGATAAAAACACTTCTAAAACTTTTTTAAGAAAACATGGTTTTGAAATATAATAGATTTATGACCAAAGAGAGAAATAGAGTCATATTTTATTGAAATAATTTTCTAAATTATATTAGGTACCAATGAGCATAAAAATTGTACCACTACTTGTATATACCATTAATAAATATAGGAGACTAAAATTCATGAAAATTATTGAGATACAGATCATAATTTTGATCTATGGAATCACAATCATAAATAATACCCATTAATTATGAGATTTTAGTAATAAACTCTTACAAATTTGGTAACTTTGAATCATAAAAACCTTGACGAAATAACATAAAATGAAACTTAAAATATCATTAGAATGAAAAATTATTGATATTATATAGAAAAGGGTTTGTATATACACCTCATAAAACAATATAAGTGCATAACATTACATATGTCTGAAAGAAGGAAGATAAAGGAAAAACTCTCTTACCTATTTGGTAAATCATAACCATAAACCCCATAAAATATCGATCTTAAAATGAATATAGAAATACATATAATTCCCATTATAATAATAATAAAATAAATCCATAGAAATTATTCACATGACATATAAGAAATAGGCGGCGAACATGCCATGTGTGTCACAGAAAATAAATATGAGATGAAAATTCACTACCTTAAGTCCTGACTTCCTTTATCCAGCAATCCATTTTTTTATTTTATTAAAAAAGACTCTTTAGGGTAAGTGGTCAGTTGGAATGGCCCAAAGGCCTTCATTTATTTTATTATTTTTGATAATGCACCTTTTAAGGGGTGAGGTGAAACCCTTACAAGGTCCGAAGGCTTAGAGACAATACATGACCCGTAGGTCTTAAATAAATCACCCAGACAAGACAACTTGGAATTTATCCTCCTCAGTATATGTCATGATATCATCACTCCATAGAGAGTTCAGAGAGCACATCCCATACACCACTTCCTTTGTAATATTTAAATCATCTTTTTTAAAATATTTATGTTTAATAAATATATATTATAGAAAAAAAATTCATTTATGTCATACCATATATGATTTTTTACACCCTATTATTACCTTTTTATAAACAACTTAATGTTAATGTAGCGTTTTGGGTTATATCTACTTTTCTTTTTGTATGTGATTTGATTTTAAATATTTTGGGTCTTATTAATTTAATAATTATTTAATAATATATATAATTATAACTATGATATAAATATAATAAGTATTCATTATATATGTATATATAATAATCTATAAAATGTAGAAATAGGAAATAATGTACATAGTTCTTGGAGATGGTAGGTCGTATGTACGCATAACGTTGTTTCCATTTTCTTGATGGATTAAAAGAAAGAAAATTATATGAGATATAATAATTATAGAAAAATTTTAATTTCATTTATATAAAATATTTTTATTAAATCCATTTTTAATACATTCCATGTAAATCATGAACTAATAACATCACTTCATGAGGAGGTGGTCCACTATACACACGAACACTATTATCATATTACCAAAAAATGAAAATCATGAAGGTATGTGTGATATAAATATTAAAAAATAATAATAAAATCATAAAAATAATAAAAATAATATATGAATATAATTTCCATCATTAACCTCAACCTTTATAGGTGGTAATGGAAAAATGAACGACATTAGTTCCCGAGGCAGTAGTTCACCGTAAACATGAATAATGATTTCACAACCCATTTGGTGGAAGTTTTAGTGGTTGATGGTTTTAAACGTAACATAAAAAATATAAGTATGATTATGTTACCTAGGATATTATATAATCTTGGAATGAAAACAATATAAGAGTTTCTTGGAAGAAACAAAACAAAATCGTTGGTTGGTGAACATTATCTCTTCTTCAGTTATCTCCTTTTGGTTTGCAGCAAATGACTTACTTGGTTGTATTTATTATTAATATGAGGACTATAATATTAAGGTAAGGAATTGTAGAATTTATTTTTTTAGGTTTCTTCTTAACCAAATGGTTTTAAAGGTTTCAATATAAGTGGAGAGTTGGTGGCCTTTTATTAGTGATGAAGAGAAAACACTTCCCATTTTTGAATACAATGTTAGGTGTGCAAAATTTTTAACTAAAAAATGATTAAATAATTAAAAAATTTCCAGAAATGAATGTTTAAGGTAGAAATATTACCAAAATATGTGTATTGTGCATGTTTTATGGCCATTCCTCCACCTTATGTTTACTATTTAGCCCTTTGGTAAACTCTTTTTTCTCTTAATCTCTGCGATTAATTTTAACAGGTTTCATTCATAAAATTGGAAAAAAACTGTTATGAATTACTAGAAATTATAAAATATTATGATTAAAAATATGGAATCCATTTTTTCAAATTAAATTCAATTAATTGGGGGAAATTAACTTAAAACTAATCTCAAATACCAGTCGAGCAAGGGGTTTTTAAAGTGAAAAAGTTGAAGTGTTTGAAATGTTTTTATTTCCAATTTCAAGGTGAATTTTATTAAAATAACCTATATTGGATTAATATATATAATATTTAAATAATTTTAATTTATACCAATTTTAAATCTAATTTAACTATATAAATAAATCTGATAAAAAGATAATTTTCAATTAGAATTTTGTATTTTTTACTATTCATCCAAAAATGTAATATTTCAGAAAAATACCAAAAATTAACCCTAAGGTAATTATGAAACAATGAATTAAAAAATAATGTTTATTTTATGAAATTAAATTTATAAATGTGGCAAAAAAAAATTTTATTGTTCATAAAAGGACATAAAAAGAGGTTCTTTTTAGAAAATGGTGTATCCAAAACATATAAACTTTACACAAAATTATATATGTAATTATAAATATGTTTTTATTATATGAAAAAAGTATAATTAATATTTAAAAACTATCTATTACTTTTCATAATAATAATTTTAACAGCTTAGTTATCACTGTCTTGTTTAAATAATTATAATAATGAAATACAGTTTCCTAGAATCTTAGTATTGCATGTAACACTCGTAAATCCTAGTGATTCATGTAACACAAAATTAAAATCATTTTTGAGTATAAATAAATATTAAATTGGTTTAGAATATATCAAAATATTATCTTAGTGTAGCATATAATGTAAGTCATCAATTTAGTTTTAGATTTATTTGAACAATGTTCAAAAAGACTCTTGGTGTTACAAACATCGGACATGGAAATCAGAAAAAATGATTGATTATAGTATATATAGAAAGATGTACACTAATAGAGAAAATTTGATGGAGACCATTATATAAGGGATACAAAATGGATATTAAATTAATGGACTTTTACTGAGAAGGTTTTCCAGAAATAAATTCTCAAAATTTGAGATTGATTACATCTATATTTGTTGAAGATCTAGAGGTAGTTTAAAGAAAAAAAAATTATGAAATTTTTGATGTTATTGATTTTTTTACACAAGTAATTTTTATCCTGTTTACCTATGGAGGAAGTGAAGAACTTTATGAAGTGGATTATAAACGAGGAAGAAAGAATCTTGTTGCTGGGGGAATAACTAGTTTCTGAAGTGTCTTGTTTGATTGGGTGTATAACCAAATATAAAGAAAAGGATACAAGAAGGATAGTTGGGGGTTATAACCAACTAGAGCATGAAATTTGACTATTGTGTTTTAGAACTATTTTATGGATGTGATTTTTTATTCTTGTAAGATATCAAGTTAAATAATCCATATTGGGGGGGATATTCAACATGAAAAGGAGTGGGTCATTATACTGATCCTTATAAATATGCATTTCTTATATTTCATTATATTTGATGAATAAAATTGGTGAGATTGATATTTATAATTTAGTGGATAATTTCTCTAACAATATTTAGATGTTATGAATGTTTCCTTAACATGTTATGAAACATTCTTATAAGAAGAAAAATGATAATTGATCATCTCCTCTTAGTGATCTTAATACTTTAGGTAACTTCTGGTTTAAGGAATGATATTTCTATGAAGTATACTAGTTATGGAGAATGTAATGGGAGACTCTTATGAACTTGATTATTATTTTCCCATGTTTCTAAAAGAACTTGAATAATAAAATTTTGGAAGGTAATGTTATGTTATGTAATGAATATTCATCTATTAATATGTGATAACTATGAATTAAATGACTAGGTTACTATATTTCGTATTAGAAAAATTTTTAATTAGCCTTTAGAAACTATGATGAGAAAAATTTAGTGTAAACCTTAGTGATGTGTTCATATATAGGAAACCATCCTAATGTTTTTTATATGATCATATATAACATAGGCTGAAACTAAGGATTAAAACATTGAAAAGGAGGTGTCATTATTTTGATATCTTATAATGTATATTTCATGATTTTAAACTAGAAATTTTTTTCCACACTATTATTGTTTGTTTTAGTTTGTGGCTAGAACAAAGAGGATTCATATTAATAATAATGGAAAATGGAATAATTTTCCTGATGATAAATCAAATGAAATGAGAGTTGGAATGTGAATTCCTGTGATTATTCCTAAAAAGGTATCACAATATAGGATTAAAAACATTCTTCTTAACCAAATATTAGACTAACTAAATAAGAGAAGGATAGGGTTCACTAAAAGATAGAGTGTTGGACAATATGATGGAATGAAAAGTAAGCTTCTTATGTTATATAATATTTGAATAACCACTCAAGTGAATGTATTAAATAATGAATAACATGTCTTCAATGTAGAAATGAAGAAAAATTAATAATTCGATAGGGGGAAATGAATATCATTATAAGGTACTATTTATAGTTCAATGACTAATGTGTGTGGAATATGATCATTGTCTAAGATAATAAACTATTCTAAAGTTTAACTTTTCTATCATGTAAATAATTAGAAAGGGAAAGGATTTATGATTTTATGTATTATGATTTGAGAATTATTTTTTGTAAGTATTGAATAAATTATATTTTGGATATCAGGATCATGAGACATCTAAGGAGTGTTCCACAATAGAATATAAAAACATCTATTTTTTTAGGATAAAGAGACGATTTACATTGGTAGGATAACATTGGTTACCTTAAAATTGATTAGTTTATGAAAAAGTAATTTAAATAAAATTCAATGATTTTTTTTGAATTTTTTTATTTATAGAATAATATAAGTAGTTTTTGAACTTAAAAAGGAATAAAATTTATACTAATTTTAAGAATAATATATGTTTTCATTTGAGGATACAATACACTCTATAGATACCATCATGTTTTTGATAAGTATAATGTTCATCATAAGTTCAAAGGCATCAACAAAACATTTTTAATTTGTTAAGTGATGGGATTTTGAAGTGATTTGAAGCTTTTACTATGTATTAGGAAGAATAACCTATTGATATTAAAATAACCCTTTGTTGTTGGTAAATTATTGGATGTTAAGTTAATTATGATCTATTGGATAATGGGATATAGATAATCTTGATTATTGAAAAGTGATTCATTTAAAAAGTGATATTTGTTTTGATATATACAATTAAGTAATGGATGGAATTTAAGGTTAGTATCTGACTTTGATTTATGACATTTTGGTAAATTTAAATACATTAAACTATTTTATAGTTATTTATCATGATGATTAATGATATTTGAGACACGTTTCATTAGGTTAATGTATATGTAACCCTTAGGTTTAACAATATATTTAACTTGAAATGTTATTTGGGAATAATGAAATTATAATCATAATGATATAATCTAAAGGGTATAATATAACTTTTTGGATTAAAATATTCATTAATGTTAAGGTTACTGATGTATTTAAGGATTTGGACATTCATATGTATTTCTTCATGTGATGATTCATTCATTTCAATAATTTTATTGTTTTAACCATTATTGGTATAGGGTATTGCCAAAATACAAGGGGAATATTTTGATACATTATTTGGATCCATTAGAATTACATTTAATTTCTCTATGAATAAAAAATTCTTCTTGAATACTGATCATTTATAGAAAAATATTAGCCTGAATGGCTTGACAGACTTTTTTTTATGGATAATCCCCCTTTTAAGGGTTTTAAGGGGAACCCGTACATGGCCCGTAGGCCCCAGGAGCGAGGCCCGACAAACTCGTAATACATGACCCAAAGGCCCAGAGGCATACCCTTCCCAATACATGACCCGTAGGCCCATCCCACTTGAACTGCCCCTCCCCAGCTTTCTGCGTCATTGATCACCTAGCTCCCCACCCTGCATTTTTGATCGACTAGAATTGCCCCGTAAAAAGATGCACGATGCCTGGTCCTGATGGCGGCTGCCATACCTTCTCATTCTTCCAATCCGGATAGCTCTGCATCTGGTGGCTGCTACACTTGTAGCTCTGATCCTCTTCTAGGGCATGTTCTGTGTGAACTCGGCTACTCTATGGTCTACGTGACCCGAAGGCCCTGTGGCCCAAAGGCCTTTGATGACCCGAAGGCCCGGGAGACCTGTAGGCACAAATCGGTGGCCCTATGGCCCGAAGGACTTTTATGTTCTTAGTTGAGCATGTAAATGAATACCTCAAATCCTGTAAAAAATATTAAGAAAATAATGCGTTCATATTACCTTAAATCTCAATGAATTTATGGGTTTTAACCCCTCACTGATTCATGGTTTTTTATGACTTTTACCTATCCATTTTCTCTACCACTCTTTATTAGAGATTGGATGTTAGTTTTATCTTTCCTGCCAATATTTTGACTTCCCAGAGATGTTCTCTAATTTGGAAATATATTTTTTTGGTGAAAATCATATTTCCCCTTTCCCACTTTTTAAGATTAAGTTTTATTTATGATGTGGTTTTCAACAAAAGAATTTTCAAATGCAAAAACATTGATTACTGAGAAAATGTTCAATTTTTGAGGAAAAAATTTATTGAAGGGTTGGGGGTGAATGTAAAAACCTATGATTTTTTGAAATATATTTTTCATATGTATTTTATTTCTCACATGGTTTTCATTACCCACAACAACGAGTTTAAATAAACTGCGATATACTATTAAAATATTGTTATTTAATATTATTGTTATAAACTATACATTAAATTGGTGGGCATGGATAGAATTAAATAATTTGTTATATATATAATTTTTTTAATTAATTAAATATATTGACAAATTCTTTGTAAATAACCACTTATTTTTTTTATTAAAGGAAATTTATTCTTAAAGAACATGTTTTCATTAAAAAAGATTCTATTGCTTTCTCTAAGCCAATATTATGATTAATTTCTTGAACATTGAGGAATTTAATTTTTTATAATTAATATAATTTTTAAATCATCATATTAAAATTATCATAGGATCAATTTTTTTATAATTCTCTTAAATTATTGATTTTCTAGTTAATAGTGAATGTACTTATTTTTATTGAAAACTATATTTTTGTTTGAGACATGTAAAAAGTTATATTGTTTTAAAATAGTATCAAATAAAAAAATATCTTATATTTTTAATATTCCAATTCAGTTTATAGGAATCATTTTATTATTTTATTTAGAATAAAATCATTTTTAAAAATAGAATGATCATTTTTTTGAAAAACTGTGTTTATTTGCACAACGTGTTTCAATATTAATAAATTAAATTTATCAATATTTTTGACTAGTTTTAATTATAAATATATTCATTAAAATATTTAAAAATTCATTTAATATTTTTCTAGTCCTAGGATAAGAATAAAATAAGTTTTACACTTAAAAATGTATTTTTCTAATAAGCGGGGTTCATCACGCTTTTTAGTCATATTTTAAAATTTATTACTGCCAATTATATAAATTGGATTTGATAAAATTTATCACCTTAGTAAAATATAAATTAGGTTAATATGGGATAAAACTAAGAGATAAAGCCATAAATCTTATTCCCGATTCATATTGGAATATTATAATTAGAACCCTATTGCCTTATGTGCCAAATGTATTTATTTAATATATAAGTTTCCATGAAATATACTTATATAATAATTAAATTAAATAAAGTTACAAAATGTTACACTATTGGCTTCAAATATAGCTTATGTGTTTACATTAGAAGAAGCATCTTATGAATGAATATAAGTGTATATATTAATATTAATGAAATTATTTTCATGATATAAATTTATTTCTAATTTTTAGTAATTATATAATTTCCTTAAATTCTTATGAAACATCGATGGAGCATTTCCATAGTTAAGAAAAAATATAATAAATTATTTATGAGAAATTTAAAAGTAATATAATTTGAGTTCATTAATATGGAGAATGAAATTTTTAGATGAATATGACATATCAATGTCATTTTAATGTAGATATATTACCTCACTACCATGGTGTCTGATCTCGGGATCTCAACTCTCCATATTCCTCTTAGCTCTTTGATCCCTTCACGATGACGACATATCCTTTATCCCCGTACAACTTATTCAGACTTCCTTTTTACAAATTCTTTCTCTTCTAGTTCATGGAGTTATCTCATTTTCTCATATGTATCCTCTTATCTACTGATTTCTCTTAACACACTCATCTCCATATTGTGTGGTTGTATTGGTTTTTCATATGGGAATGGGACTATGGCGGTGGGGGATTGGGATATGCGAGATTCTCTATTTTCAAGGATTCTTTCCCTGGTTCTCTCGATCTTTTTGGGTTCTTATTAGGATTCAATCCCAGTTTCTTTTTATTGATTTTGTCATGTTCTTTCTTCCTGGTTATTGTTTATTTTAGGGATTCATCCCTGTTTTCCTTTTGGGATTAATTCCCTTTCGTTCTGGGTTCCCTTTAGGGTTTCTTCCCCATTTCAGGTTTTATCTCTTTTGATTTCTTCTTCTATACCATTTGGGGTTATGATGTGTTGTTTATTTGGTCACTGGACAATTATTTTTTCCTCTTTGGAATTAATTTTTTGTGTCTTTGTGGTCATTGGTGGTGCATGTTTGAAGACTTCAGTGATGGGTTCCTCGAGTGGCTCACTAGTTTTGGTTGGTTTACAACCGTGATGGTTGGTTTCAGTGGATGTTTGGAATGTCCCCAAATTTTTTTGGTTTGGTGTTGAGGTGATTAGCTCTTCAAGGAGTTCTGCATGTGGTTTCTCCTATTCCATGCTTCTAATTATGACATCTTCATTGGCTCAGTGACATAGAAAATAATGATGATGATGAGTTTTCGAGTCTTGGGGGAGATGGCAAAGACTTCTCTAACAGTGATAACAGTTTCCGATGGTGTATCCAGATGGAGATGTTGGTGTTCTTACAAGAATTGAAAAATTTTCTAGTGGTTCTATATGGTGATGATGATGGTGATAATGGAAATAATGAGGGTTTGCGGTGGACAGATCTTGAAAGTGTTTTTATATCCAACTTCTTCAGTGCTAGAGTGCACATCTTGAGGAAATTCCAAGACTGAGGTCTGAATATGGTCTAAATGTTTTTTGAATTTAAAAATTTTGAATGGTTAATTCATTTTATTGGTGGATTTGTGGAGTCAAGGATGGTGATGATGATGAAACTGAGGAAGGAAGATGGAATTATCGTGATCGGGTTATGTGGGCGCATGTTGCAGATTTCATGTAGAATAAGTTTGTATTAGGAATTTTGAATTTTTTTAGGGTGCAGTTAGATGGATTTTGAAGTAGGCGGGCTATGGTGGTTTTAATCTCTTGATAATTTTATCTAATTGTAAATTTTTTAAGGTTGACATTTAACCATTAAAATCAATATTATAAAGTACAAAAATGTTATTTTAATGAATTATATTCCAATTTAACCATTGAATTTTTATATTTTAAGTCAAATTAAATGAATAGTTTTGAAATTTTAAATAATTATATTTTATGAAAATAATATTGTATTAAATTACTTCAAAATAGAAAAAATACTAAAAGTGGACATGTGGATAAGAAATTCTATATAATGTCTTAACATTTATATTTATAATCCATTTGAAATCATTTTTTTAGAGTTACACTAATATATTTTAATCTTTTCTGAAATTCCAAGAGTTCCCCTCCCATCAATAATAAAAGGAATCACCTCATTTCTCATTTTCACACAAATTTTAGAATTATATCTTGAAATAACTACATAAATTTCTTTTATAATAATAACTATAAAAATTCTAGTGGTTATATTATTCCTAAAAGATGGACCCTAGAGCCCTTAAGATGTGATATAAAGGATTCATTTCAACAGAGATGAAATCTCATTCATAGATTACATTCTAACTAATTATCCTTTTACATACTCAAAATATTTTATATTATTATTAAATTAATAAATTTGGTATTATATGTATTGTAATGGATCATATTTTCTCAGTTCTATTTTTAGAAAATTATTGGGAATATTACGAGACCAAGAACTGAGACGACATACGATTATGAGGACCGATGTAAATGGAATTGCATGTCAAAAAATGTTAAGCTTTTAAATAGTGTGTTTTTTTAGTATTCCTAAGAAATTGGTATAACTCTTAAATAGGTTCCAGATCTAAAATCTGAGGGCACCATTGTGGTCATTATGGTGGTTTTAACCTTGGAATAATTTAAGTTTAGTCGGCATGGGCCTATAAAAAGAAAACCACAAAAAGGCCTAAATGTAAATAAAATAATTAAGTAAAAATTATTTTATTTTCAAATCCTCATAACTCACAAATGATAATGCAGATTAAAACTCTAATACCACCGTTGAGTTTGTAATGAGATGTTCTCCTTATGCAGGACTTAACCTCGACCGACGTGGGTCGAGGGTAGAAGATAAATTTTGGACTTTTAAAATGAAAATAAAATAAATTATAAGAATTTTATATTATTTCTTTTTAACGTTCTATAGCATGGAGATGCAGTGACCCAGTGACAGAGAAACCCATTCTCCTGTCATAAATGAAGTAGTGTGGCGACATTGTTTTAACAAGAAATAGTAATGCTGAAATGTGTTCATGCGTTAGAACATTTCTTCTAATAATCGGGGATGTTCTAGTGTTAGAATTCATAATGCTAGATAATTCCTATATAACTCTAGAGTTTCATTAAGGTAAGGGGGATGGGGCTCTCTCACCGATGATGACAGATCAGAGGTCGGGTTTCGATTAAGCGGCGATGAATCAACAAACACCTACAGAACAAGGATCGACGTGGCGACACATATTCAATATACATCTACATGTGATCAAACTCAAGGTTGGATGTAATTGAATAATTTTATTTCCCCATTTAGAATATCCACAATGAAAGTGAACCATTCGACGAGTCAAATGATTCATGAATTGTGTGTGTGTTTTTCTGGGAGGATTTTGATCTCAAGGCTTCAAATACGAATTATCTATGTTATAATTCATAAAATCCCCTCCCCACTTGTTTGTAATTATAATGCAGAGGGTTTGAACCGACTCAATCAAGGCTCAGATTCCTCCTTTATGGGCATTCGGGTGTTCTTCGGGACCGAACCCTCAGATTGATGGCAATGAAACATTGAGCTCGTACGAGGGACGACGATGAACCAATAATTCTAGAGGTGCTCATGGATCAGAGAACTGACAACCATAGAATTTATGGTTTCCCACTAAAGGACCCACCGATGGATGTGTGGGAGGCAGCATGCATCCGCGACATGCCATGGAGGTGGAGGTCTCTACGACATTGGTTGCAGGGCAACATACAAGGGCTTCCAGGAATAGTCAGTGGATGGGTCTTTGGCGGACGCGACATCGAACCGTGTCGCATGGTTGGAGGACCACGAGAAGAGCATCCCTTGGCCACCCGTGGGGTGGTCACATGGTGAGATCACTACATTGACTGGGAGCAGACGTGGAAGCCGCCTCCACATCCGAGCGAGACAAGATGGCCTGATCACAATGGTCTGGGTGGGAGAAGGTAGGTCGGGCCACCCTAGTGGGTTGTACTTACAGCCCACCCGGTCCAGGCCAGGCCCAGTGGACCGAGTTAGATTCATATCGGGTTGGGTCAATGGATCCTGGGTTGGGTTGGGCTAGTCCAACCGGGTCAGACCCGACTCAGACTCGACCGACCCCTTTTTAGTAAAATGTTAATAATTTGAAAACTGTATGTTTGATTGATAGGAAGTTTGTTACATTGATACCCTCATGATGAGGAATACCTTTTTAAATACACCATGTGAGTTTCCAAGGAGATGGATATTTAACCGATAACTGGAGAAGTAGATTCTCCCGGAATCAAGCGCACTACAAGAAGAAACCCTAGAACTGACTATGACGAGAAGGATGTGATGAGTGGACCTCAGTGGGTAGCCGAGCGGAACATAGTGGCCTGATAGGAGTATATCTAGGTAGACATTAGTGTCCCGACAGATGAGGATTCATGTAAAAATGTGTGGCCTGATAGATGAATAACCATGTGGACTTGTGTGGCCCGACATACTAGGATCCATGCTTATTTGCATTGCCCGACAGCTGACCAGCCAAGGGGACATCATTGGCCTGACAGATAAGCTACCATGTGGAACTGTGTTTCCTGAATGATGAATATCCATGCAGATCTGTGTGGCCCTTTATACGAGTATCCAGGAGGACCTCAGTGTCCCAAAAGATGAGTGGACCTCAATGGAAAGATAGACTTCAACAACTCATTGGTATTTAGTCCCTCAGTAGTACAAGATATACATCATTACGCGGAAGCAGTGTAATTGGGTTTGTTCTCAATGTGTTATCTTTGGGTAGGACCCAATGAAGCAGGACCTCTTTTCATAGGTCTTTGATGACTAGATGGATCAAGGAACGAGTCCTCTCAGGACTAGCATGTCTTCACTATATTACTGTGAAAAAGGATTATTCTTGATATCGAGACTCCTTGTCTTAGTGAGACTAGAAATCTCAAGGAAAATTCTTGAAGTATCAAGAACAAATGTTCTCTCAGATACTTTTGGAAGTCTTTATCTACCTAGTTACCATCAGATTGCTCGAGGGGTGGGATCTCCTCGAAATCGAGTGTACTACGGATGAAACCATATGACATACATCAGATTATATGTAGCAAACTTGGAATCCTTTATGACTATAAAAATATTTTCTTGTTATATGTTTTTATGACATATACCTATTTTTAGTCTGTGGAACCTAGGCCGGGTCGGACCAGGATGGGTCTGTGGACCCTGGGACGATTCGGTTCGGGGCTTTCCGGCCGGGTCGGACCATACATGGACCCAACCAACCCCTTTTCAGTAAAAGAGTCATAACATACAAGCCATACATCCCACTGACAATCCATTTATGGAATTGGGACCCTTGTGAGAATTTGACCCATATTACGTACTTCAAGTGAGTTTCTGTGGAGATTGAGATTTAACCTATGGCTTGAAGAGTAGATTCTCCTAGAATCAAGAGTGGTACAAGAGTAAATCCTACAGCTGGATATGATGAGAAGAAATGGACCTCCGTGGGTAGTGGAGCTAACTTCAGTAGCCTGAAAAATGAGTATCCAAGTAGTTCTTAGTGGACCAAAATACGAGTAGCCTTGTAGAGCTATGTGGCTTGAAAGACGAATAGTTGTGTAGAACTATGTGGATCAGGATGTGAGTAGCCATGAAGACCTGTGTGGCATGGAAGACGAGTAGCCGAGGAGACCTTAGTGGCCTTACAGATGAGCAGCCATGCCTACCTATGTCACCCAGTAGATGAATAGTTGTGCGGACCTGTGTGGCCTTAAATACAAGTAGCATATAAGACCTCAGAGGCCTGACAGACGAGCGGACATCAGTGGCCCGACTGACTTCAGTGACTAATCAAGGTTGAGTCCCTTATGAGTACAATATTTTAAATGTTACGACTGAAGTAGTGTAATTTAGGTAGTTCTCGGTGTGTTCTCTTTGGGTGGGGCCCAATGAATTGATACCACTTTTTGTAGGTCTCCGATGAATTGATTTCTCATGGAGTGAGTCCTCCCGTGATGAGTTTGCCTTGATTAGAATCACATGACGATGTATTGGATATGATATTGAGACTCTTTTTCTCTGTGAGAATAGATGTCTCAGGTGAAATTTTTGAAGTATTGAGATTAGATGTTCTCTCTAATAATTTTGGTAGTCTTACTCTACTTGGTTACCATCAGATTGATTGATGGGTGTGATCTCTAGGAATCAAGGTTATTACGCACGAAACCATATGGTTGGAAGAGGATGATACATTTCATCTTTGAACCCTTTATTATTATACCTAAATGTTTTTGTTATATGTGTTGATGACATATACATGTTTTTAGTAGACTGTACTTATTTCTGGATAAACTTCATGTACCTCTTTGGTATTATACTTTGTGCATACTTTACTTTGTGGTATTACCTTTTTGTCTTGGGGTCCTTACTGAGTATTTTGTAACTCACCCTTGTACGGGCTCTACCTGAATCTTTTGTGTCCCATCCAGACAACAGACACTTTGATAGAGACCTTAGTGGTCCCGCACCAGGTAGTGCATAGTGAGATCTAACAGGCAAGGCACACATCTAGGAATTCAGGCAGTGCCCCCTTCACCAACCCTTCATGTAGAGATTACCGCAGATGGACTTCAAGAGTTTGTACTTGTCTTTATTTTTTTGGGATTATATTTTTCCCCCTTTACTTATAGTTGTGTACTTTTACTCTCTGGTTTTCTTAGTGGAATTCTTGTTTACTTTTCAGCATTGTGGGTTTGGATTTGTGTGTGTGGGTGCGTGCGTACAAGTACTCTAGAAAATGCCTCCCATTTGTGGGATATTCCTAATCAAAGGTTATCATTATCCCCTGAATTATTAAAGGTGGTCTTGGGGTTGTCACGACATGGGGCCCAGGGGACGGGTTGTGATATAGTTGTATCAGAGGAGGATGGTTCTACCTTAAGAACCCAGAGTCTATGAGTTTGGTTTGGGGAAACACTATTAAGTGTTTGGAGTTCGGATTTCAAGATAGGGAATATCGTGTTAGTGTGTTGGACTATATATCCATACACCAGGACCCTGAATTCTACTTTTTGACTCAGTACATGAAAACACTAGTTTCAATGAGAAAAATGATGGTACATGCATCATATAAGAATGGGTTGAGTTTTCTATGTCCTTATTGAGTTATCTCACCAGGTATACTCTATTGATCATGGTACATCTTGTTTTGTTTCATGGTGCTTCCATGTGGAAAACCAGTTAGGGTTCCACCGCATGATCATGAGAATGATCTGTGGGGTGAAAAAAATGGGTATAGGGGTTCTTACTAGAGATAGCACCACCAGGTGGTGTACCAGCTATACCACCACCTGTAGAGTATCACACAGTACTCGTAGTACAAGAGAATGAGATGTGTGGGTTGAGAACACTTCATGAGTTTCAATGATAAAGACCCCTTAGATTTTGAGGAGAGATAGACTCATAGGCTTATAAGGAATGGATTGAGTTGGTGAGGAAGTTTTCTGTCTAGTCTGGACACCATTGGATCATATGACGGTCATGGTAGTGAGCCATCTTTGTGGCTCATCAGGGCGATGGTGGTGTATAGATTACCCGATCTTATTGTGAGGTGACTATTTCATGGACAGAGCTTGGGATTATTTCTTAGAGAAGGTAAAATTTCCATAAAAGCTAAGGTCTATGTTATCAAAAGAGATTCTACAACTTCAGTATAATGACATGTCGGTAGAAGAGTATTCATCAAGGCCTACCAACCATTCTAGGTACTAAATGAATAGGATATGACCAGGGCTTCATGGATCAGACCTCATAGCAATGTGTTTTTAGGGATATTTGATCCATCACTATTAATCAATTAATTCCTACTTATTCTAGAGTGATAGAGAAGACCTTTTGGTTGAAGGTACATTGGCTGAGTAGATACTACAAGTGGATTTCATCAGTGGGAAAGCAGGAAGCTGACGACAATCATAGAGACATAGACGTGTGAGAAAATTTAAGAAGAGGTCCCATGATAGGGGATCTATCACTCAATGATCATAGAGTGAGTCCATTTATCCTAGAAATAGGTTATTATTTTCAAAAGACGATAAGGGAAATCATTATTGAGATATTACATCCTGTCATGCTGACAGTGTAATGGTAAAGGGGCCACTGGTGCTGAGACAGTGACAGGAACAAATTAATCTGTAAGGAAGTAGGCATGGTAGAGGAGCTGGGAGAGTAGTAGGAGGTGGTATAAATTTTGACATGTTACAACCACCACCACAATGTGGTCCACACCAGGCACAAGGAGCTAGATAATATAGGAAGGGGTAGCTTCATGTGGCCAATGATTATGACCCATGCACTCTAGGAATGATTCGAGGTGTGAATTTTGTCAACTCTTAACTACCATTTTAATAGAAATAGGTTCTAATAATTCTTTATTGTCATGCATATTGTTCAAGACCTTGAGTTTCCTGTTAAACTTTTGACTTGACCCTTACATCTAGAGATACCTATGGGAGGATACATGATAATCCCATTCATACCGATGGTGTGATCTGACCCATGAGGTGAGAGTTTTGGTTGGAACCACATGGTGTTAGTGTCATGGCCTTACATAGTTACTTTGGGTATGAAATGTTCATCCACATTTCATGCTCATACTGACTATTTTAGGTAAAAGAATGCGGTATATCCGTAGTGTTGGAATGGGGTCTTCCTTGGTCTGTGAAAAACAAAACCCAGGAAACATGGGATAAACTCATGCATAAGAGGGTGAAACCAATCAAACATGAGTCATCCTTACTTCCCCACATGGCAGTGGATGTTTTGATTTTACAGTTACTAATAGTAGTGGTAGAGTATGGGGATGTCTTTTCCAGGGATGTTTCCTTTATTACCTCCCCATAGGGAGATAGACTTATACATCATTATATACCCTGAGATGGAACTGATATCAGCAGATGTATATTAGACAACTTTCTCACATCTTCATGAGATGAGGGTCTAGGTGGGGGAATAGAAGAGTAAGGGCTTATTAAGACCTAATGTTAGAGGTTATGTGTGGATTACCGGACCTTTAACAAAGTGGCAGTGGAGAACGAGTACCCACTACCAAAGGGATGATGAACACATAGATCAGTTGATAGGGGTAGCCGTTCACATGGATGGAAAGATTCTCGTAGGCTTTTCATCAATTGCTACAGAGTTTGATGAGATCCATTATCTTGTGTTGGTAGCAGTAGTCTTATCATTTATTATGTGGTGACACTAGATCCAAGTGTGAACAGTTTACCATATACTCTAACCATAAGTGTCTAAGGTACATCTTCTCTCATAAGGATTTGAACTTGACACAAAGATGATGGATAAAGTTCCCCCAGTACTATGAATTCGATGTAGTCTATACTCTTGGTAAGGGGAACATGGTAGCAGATTCTCTTATTAGGAGATCTAGTTCATAGTTATTAAATTAGGAAACAAGGAAGTTGTCCTTGTTACGGTTATCCTTTGTGAATGGGGATGAAGTAGCTTATCTCTAGACATTAGTTGTTACCCATCCAATCATAAATAAGTCAGGGAGGAATAACTTGGTAAAACCAACTATATGTCTTTATATGATCAGTTGTCCATATGTAATACCCCTAATGGACATTCAAATGGTGGGGAGTACGTTGTTCTTTTCCGAGGATACACAGTTGTAGTAGTGATGCCTAGAGTGGTGATATACATTGGGATATGTGTGTGTGTGTCAATTCAGACACCATGGATGACCTAATGGGTTGAATTTGGGCTTACCTATTAAGATAAAAAGATGAACAGTTGTATGAATCATTTTTTTGGGTTGTTCTTTATCTTTCTAGGGGTACCAGGAATGAAGTGTGATGGGATATCGATGGACATTGTAATGGTTTTAACACCCACATATAGGATACATGATACTATCTATGTGATCATTGAATAACTCATTGAGTCGATCCAATTCTGAACTCCCTAGAATAAGAGTTTAGTAGAGGGATCAGGATGCCACTACGTGATAGATATTTGACTAGGGTGTGTTGGATGTTGATAACATGATGAATTTTTCAGATTTTTTATTTGAGATCAAGGATCTACAAGAGAGGACCCTCAATGAGTGATAGATTATTATATCACAAGTTTGTTGGTAGGAAAGACATCTCTATGGGAGAAAATGGGAGTATGCGGATTAGGTTCATGCTCATACACACATATGTTTGGGAATCACATGGTTTGGATTTTGGGGATGTAAATATTTAATGTGGGGGTTATGTAATGGATCAGATTTTCCAGGTTATATTTTTATAAAATTCATGAAATAATTAGGAGACTAGGTGTTGAGACGACATGTGATTTTGAGGCCCAGTGTTCCTAGAATGGTCTATTGAAAAATGTTAAGTCTTTATATTGCACACTTGAGCAGTTTTCATGAAAAAGTGAAATAACTCTTATATGGGTGGCCATATATAAAATTTGAGGGAACCATTGAATTTAGGATGGATGTTTTACCCTAGGAATGACTTAAGTTTAGTCGGAGTGAACCTCCAACGAGAAAACCCAAAAAATGGCATAACCATAAATAAAATAATTAAATAAAAATTATTTTATTTTAGAATCCTCATAACTCACAAATGGTAACCCATATTAAAAATATGAGACCACCGTTGAGTTCATAATGATATATTCTCCTTATATTGGACTTAACCCTGACCAGTGCAGGTCGATGGTAAAAGTAAATTTTGTAATTTTTAAAGGAGAATAAAATATACTAAAAGTAGTTTATTTTATTTCCTTTTAATTTTTTTCCGCATGGTGACGCTGCAACACATATAAGGAGAAACCCATTCTCCTCTCATAAATTAATGATCATGAGGACACTTTTTTAAAGTGAAATAGTAACACTAAAATGTGTTTCCTCCATTAATTGGGGAGAATGTCAAGCGTTATAATTCATAATACAACAGAATTCCTCCAGAACTATGGTGTTTTCCTAAGGCAAGGGGGAGGAGGCTCTCTCACCACTTCCGATGGATCGAAGTTCAAGGTTCGATCATGTGGTGATGAATCAATGAACACTATGAGAATAAGGATCAACGTGGATAAGTGACTTCAATCTACATCTACAAGCAATCCAACATGAGGTAGGGTGTCATTTATTAATTTTCTTTACCCATTTTGAATATCCATGACAAATGTGAATCATTTGATGAATGGAATGATTCATAGATTATGTGTGGGTTTGTAGGATGATTTTGATCTTGAGGCTTTGAATTGGGTTTATCCATGTTAGAATTCATAAAATATCATCCCCACTTTTTTTGAATTCTAATACACTAGGTTCGAGAAAACATGAACTAGGCTTGGATTCCTCCATTATGGAATTTTGTATATTCTTCGTGACCAAAAAACCGAATTGAAATCAATGAAAATTTGAGCACATTGGAGGGATGACGATGACTTGAGAATTCTAGAGGTGCTTGTGGTTTAGGGAATGAACCACCAGAGAAAGTCTGATGGCCCATGTAAGGTCCTTCCAGCGTGCCATCCAGTGGTGGCACGCAGCATCAGCTGTGTGCGGAATGTTGACATGTGCGGGAGGCAGCATTCACTAGTGGCCTGACTCAGTGGTGTACCACAGTAGTGGATGTTCCTACGACATTGGACACCAGGCTTCAGATGAGGTCTACTGACAATTTATGATAGCAGGGTCTCCATAAGATGCGGCATCGAGCCATGTCACACTGTCGGAGGACCGCGGTCGAAAGGGACTGCTGAAGGAGGGCCCCATAATGACTCGTGGTGTATTTAGGTGGTGAGATTGTCATGTTAACTGGGAGTGGATAGGGAGACCATCATCGTGTCCAGGCAAGACAAGCTGGCTTGCACACATTGAGTTGGGCGGGAGAAGGTAGGAACGAGAGCCCCTGTGGCTTGGACCCGCAACGAAACCGGTCAGATCTAGAACCTATTGGTCCTAGAAGGCTAGGTCAGATTCGGATACGGTTAGAGCGGGTTGGGTCTGTGGACCTCAGGTTGGGTTAGGTTGGGTCGGTCCAGCCAGGTTGGACTGGACTCAGACCCAAATGACCCCTTTTCAGTAAAACAGTCATAACTTGCTAACCGTACGTCCCATTGACAATTCCTTTGTGGAATTGGGACCCTTGCAACATGGCAATCCTTATAAAATAATCCAAGTGATTTTTTGTAGAGATAGACATTTTACTGATGAATTGAGGTGTATATTCTCATTGAGAATACTACGAGAGGAAATCTTATGACTGGGTGTGATGAGAAGGAAGTGAAGAATGGACTTTGGTTGTTAGTGGAGTGGACCTCAGTAGTCCAGAAGACGAGTAGCCAAGCAGATCTCAGTGGCCTGAAAGGTGAGAAACCATGCAGACCTATGGGGACTAGCAGACAAAGAGCTGTGTATACTTGTGTGGCCCAACAGGTGAGTAGCTGTGCAGACTTCTATGGCCCGAAAGACGAGTAGTCGAGTAGACCTCAGTGGTTTGGTAGACAAGCAGTTGTGCATACCTATGTGGCATGGAAGATGAATAGACGTGCATACCTATGTGGGATATGTTTTTGAGGTATATTTAGAAAATCTTCCTAGCCTTTTGTTGGATCATAAATTTGAGTTTTCAATAGAAATCATACCTACTGCTACCAATATTTCAATTAATCCCTATAGAATGGAATTTATTGAGTTGTAGGAATTGAAGAAGTGCCTATAGAAGAATATTTACATGTTATTAATTTAGATATGTGTGTCACCTTAGGGTGAACCTATTTCTTTATTAAGAAGTAAGATATATTAATGAAATTATGCATTGATTATCAGGAACTGTGGAAGTTCAAAAACATGAACAAGTATCCTCTACCCTATATTGAGGACTGGTTTGATCAACTATATAAAGATTAATTTTTTTACAAGATTGAAATTCGTTACTGATATCATGAATCAGTTGTTAAGGATGATATACCCAAGGAAAAATTTCAAAAACATTGCGAGAACTATGAATATATAGTGATGACATTTGATCTTAGTAATTCCAATTATATCTTTATAGATTTATTTAATAGTGTCATTAGAGTGTAACAGATTTAATTATTGATGTATTTATATAATATATTCTTATATATTCAAAGAAAAAGTAAGATAATTAAGATCCCTTGAGAATTTTTTTGAATACCTTGATGAAGGAAAAGTTATATGAAAAACATACAATGTGGGAATTTTAGCTACATAATGTTTCATTTTTGTGTCATATAATCTCAAGAGAGGGTATATATGTGGATCCATCAGAGATGAATGTTATTGATTTTTTGGACAAGACCAGCCATTTTGACTAATATAAAAAAAATTCATTGGTTTTTAGGATATTATTGATGGTTTTTGGTGAATTTATTTTGACTATCTGATCCATTCACTAAGTAAAATTGGAAGGGAGTTATGTTCCTATAGATAGATGAATTTCAAAAAAATAGAGAAAATAAAGAGAATATTAGTTAGTGAACCTATTATTACATTACCCTATATTTGATAATCATTTATAATTTATATGTATTCATCAAATAATGGGTTAGTTTCATCCTTATACAAAATTCTATGGTGATATATTATTCAATGTAACAACTATAGGTTCATGATAAAAAGTACCAAACCCATGATTTTGATTTATCTATAATATTTTTTCATTAAATATATTAAGTAATTATCTTTATGGATAATGTTGTGATATATATATAGATAATAGATTTTAAAGTATATATTCACATAGAAATAGTTAACTATACACTAGAAATATGGATGGAATTGATTAAATATTATCAGATCTCAATACATTACCCCTAGGATGGTGAACAAGGTGTGTGATGCTTTCCATAAAAAGGATCAAGATAGATTAAAAAGTATTTAGAATGTGATTATATTAAGATAGATATTATAGGTTTTATATCTTGGTGATAGGCATTTCATTATATTAATATTGAGAGAAAATTTATAAGGGGATGTTATAACCATTAAGAATACTATAATGGAAATAGAAAAACATCACCATGGATGTTTTCACCCGGCTCCCCAAAATGTCCAAAGGTAAAAATTCCATATGGGTTGTAGTCAATCACCATAAAAATTCATGACCCTTAATTTATATTAGATAATATTTATACCTTGATCATATTTAGAAGATAAACATTATGGAATTGATAAGGTTTCATAGTGTACCAAAATCGGTTGTATCTAATCATGATTTGTGGGTTACCTTAAAGTTCTAGTTATGTCATAAAAATGATTTGAATATCGAGTTATATTTTAACACAAATTATCATCCTCAGATAGATGATTAGTCAATGATAATAATTCAAACCCTATAGGATATGACATGTTCCTATTCTATGGATTTCAAAGTTGGATTGGATCAATACCTTTCTCTGGTTGAGTTTTCTTAAAAAAATATCTTTCACTCGAGCACTCAAATGGATCCTTATGAATACCATTATGAAAATAAGTGTATAAATAAAATGTGAAATGTTCAGGCTGTAAAATTAAATCTATTGGGACCTAATCTGGTTGAATAAATGTTAGATTAGGTTAGACCCCTTTATAAATATATAATGTCAACAAAAATTTCAAAGAAAATTTATGATGATAATCATCAGTGTGTCCTAGAATTTGATTTCTATGAGAAGTCATTTCCATGAATTTCTCTATGAAATAATTCTATGAGATTCAGAAATAAAGGATAGATGATTCCTAGGTATATTAATCTCTTTGAAATTCTTGATCCGCTAAGGATGGTAAGTTATCAATTGGAGCATAAAAAAAACCTCTCTCAAGTCCTTATTGTGTTCCGTGTATCTCTCCTGAGAAAGTAAAAACATGATCTTTCAAATGTATTGGAATCATAGGTTATAAAATTAGATCATGATATATTCTGTAAATAACTATGTGTATAGATTATTTATCCTAGGAAAAAATGTTATGAAACAATACCACTCACCTGGTTGAAGTTTTGTGGTGAAACCTCCAACATAAAGAAGCTATGTGGGAACCTGAGGATATGATGTGGTAGAAGTATCCTTTGTATTCTATATTAGTGTGAATGAAATTCAAGGGTAAAATTCATTTTTAGGGGGGGGTAGAATGTTACACCTATATATTTAATAAAATATTCTTTTTTCATATAAATTTAATTTCTTCATTATCATACATTAAAGAAAACATTGAGTTTTAGGGAACCACAATATATTATTAATATTATTATTTAATAATAACCATTATAACTAATCTATTAAATTATTAATTATCAATATGAATAAGAAAAATTTTAAAATTATGTATAATCGTTATATATTAAGAATATATATTTATACATAAGTAAATAATTAATGGTAAGGTCTTTATATTATTTTAAAATACATTTCTTATGAAAAATCTATATCATTGTTCTTTTTTGAAAACCTATCTAATTACATTTTCAAATGTTAAAAATTTTATTGGAAAAATTAATATCATTTTTGTAATTTATATGCCATATTATATTAGGTTTAGGTTATGATAAGTTTCTAAAAATATTAATTTTTTTGGAATAGTCAAAATTCTATTTTTTAACTGCCTTTTCATTTAAATAATTTACTATGATATTTTTTTAAGTAGTTTAAAAGTAAATATTTCTCAATTATATTTTGATTAATCTAATTTAGGTCATTGGAATCATGTTCATGTTTAATTTTTTCTAATTTTTTTTATAGTTATGAAAGCTTTCTCTTTACAAAATTGGTCATTCAACGTGTTTGTGGGTTTAATTTTAAATTCAATTATACCACATCAGTGAATAGAATTTAGAAAATAGATTCCGTATTTTGAATCACAATAATTATTACTATATAAGAATAACAATATAATTGTTCATTATAATGAATAATAATGTAATGTACCGACCCAGGTGCCACACACAGGTGACCCTAGCCCAGGTGTGCCTCCCCGCATGTCAGAGGTTGCCAAATTGTAGAGAGGGTATAATAATGATCATGGGGAGAATATAACCTCTTTATGAGAATATAAAAATATAAAAATAATTAAATAATATCCAAATTATTTAACCAAATACCTTGACCAAACTAGTATCACATGATTTCTAAAATAGGAATATAATATTTAAAATTAAATAGTAGATATGGCATACCAAGAAAGTGCCATGTGTCAAATGAAAAACCAAACAGTAAGACACTTAAAACCACAATCGGGACCCAATACCATGTATGGTTCCATCATACATTCTCTAACCCGAGTCATCCATATATCATATGGTTATTTCTATAATCCTATCTCGCAACCATGAAATCTATTTGGGTACTCATCAGGAAGCCCATATAGGGTGTGAGTACAACTCAGTATGCCACCACCAATGGAATCTAAAACAACTTCTAATCTATTATAGTGTATTCAATTGAATAAATAATAAATTAAAATGTGTAAGTAAATAGTTATCATATTTTAAATTATTCATTAATTAACCACAAAAACCACTAGGATGTCTAGGACACACAAACCCTCAATACATTCTTTGGTATAAGCCAAAGTATACACTATACTAAAGGGGTATCACATATCAAAATACCATGGTAAACCTTAATCATTTCATTCAAAATCATATCACTACCAATTGAATCCATACTCTAATTCTAACTCATGGGCATAGAACATCATGTATAGTAACCCATGGGTATTTGGAGCCCCAGTCCCAATCCCAAACCCCAAAAATCACATATCAAAAAAGGATTATTTTTATGAAATATTCCATGTCCCAAACCAATTTATCACTATAGGATTTTGAATTAGTAGTCCCTATCCCACAAATGATAACCAATTAGTCACACAAGTTGGATTTTGAAGTACCAGTCTATGTCCAACACCTGATTACTTGTCCATCACACAAATCAAAATATCACACATATCATAATGTCACACAAATAACATTATCACACATATCAAAATTTCACACATATAAAAATTTCAGAACATTAAGTTTAATAATCATTAACGTTATTTTAAAAAATTCTCATTAATGTGTACCATTTTAATTTACTAAACAAACTAGGTTCTCTGCTTTAATTCACATGGAATAATATAGAAAATCCCCATTTATATATTTATCATTATTTAATCACATAACCCTTTAAACCACTTAGGTTAAGAAAAAAATCTCATACCCCATTGATAATTTATTCGTGATCAAAATAATATATACTAGTTACACATTCCAAAATCCTCATCAATCCCATAAATACACATTGCATTAATTAATTCACTAATTAATTAATCTAACACAAAATAACAACATCTAATTAATTAATTAAATAATCAATTAATCTAGTTCCAAAATTAAAAACTCTATTTATTAATTCACCATTAATTAATCCAACTCCAAAATCCCAATATCCCTTTAATTAATTCGAAAATTAATTAATCAAATTCCACAAAATCATAATCACAACATTTAATTAATTAATTCATCCACTAGTTAATCCGTGTCAATGTTTCCCCAAGTTAATTAATCAATTAATTTATTAAAATAAATATTCAATTTCAAATCATGTCAATTTATATCTATTAATAGATATATGCAAATATAATCAAGACTATGATATTTAAAATTTTGACGACCTGCCTAAATATTGTTAACAAATGACCGCTAGCAGAAATCACTAATAATATCGGAATGATCAAGAAAAAGAAGAAGAACGAGATCTAGATTAGAAAAATAGATCCAATATAAAAAAATATATCCATTTATCAAAGATCTAAAAAATTTCCAATAGTGGAGAAAACATCCCTCTTTTATCTAGAAAGAGGAGAAATATAGATAGCTCTAATTATAAAGAAACAACATACCCAGAGAGGAAAAGATCTATCAAAATTTCAAGGAATATAGTTTTTAAAATCTTATAATTAATTTTAAAACCTAAAAAATGAGAGAAAATGTTTTATGGTTGAGGTAGGGGCTCTGGGATATAAGACAGGGGTTCAAGAAATTTTAATTTAATTTTCAGCGGCACGCTTGGTTTCTTGCGCAGGGGTGCACAGTTTTCCAAACCATGAACCTGAATCGTGTGCCTCTTCTATGGGGGGGGGTCAAAATTACTCCTAAGGGAGTGAATAATTTGGAAAGCTGTGCACTATCCATGAGATTCTTCTCTATTTGGGTTCACATAGTGTGTTGGGCTGGGTGCACGATTTGGGAAAACTGTGCACCAACTATTCACAACCCCTCCTCCTTCCAAAATTTTCCAATTTGACCTAAAAATTCCCCATGGTAATACTCAAACAAGATATAATAAAAAAATAATACATGTAAATGATCTTCAGAAATATTTAGAAAATATTGGGATCTTATAATCTCCCAAACTGATAACAAATTCTCCGTGAGATGTACTCCCAAGCATTACTAAGAAACTAAGGTAAAAAGATCAGGCCTCTTAGCCCGCATTTCAACAAATATCTCCCATGTTTAGTCCTAAACATACCCATATTTCCAAAATACATGAACTATCAACACTATCTTCACCTGAACCAATTTATCATTGCATTCCAACACACATAGTTGATTATCCTAATAGGATGCGTCAGTCTCAAGCTCAACATCATCCACACTGATCACATGAGAAGGGTTTGGGTGATACCAATAAAGCTGTGACACATGAAAAACATCATGAATTACATTATACCTTTGGGGAAGAGACAACTTGCATGTTATAGTCTCGATTCTCTACACAACCAAAAATGGTCCAAAAACACCTGACACTAACTTTCCATGTCTCCATATCCATGGGAAAACCAATCTAGGAATCACTAGAAAGAATTCATGATGAACCTCTATATACTCTCTATGTCATATAATTTTATCATCACATGACTTTAGTATACTCTAAGTTATAGCCATACATTACGAATAAGATGAACTATATATGATGTCTCCAACATGAGGCTTGATCCCAAAAGCTTCGAATCACCATCCTTTATCCATCATTTAGGATATATTCATGTAAAACCATAAAGTTACTCTTATGGTTATATTTATATAGTCTATTGATAACCTTTGTTATATAAAAACTATACTAGTGATAAGTGATTCTCCCAAGACCCAATAAAGTCAAGAACACACGCCCAAAGAATTTCATAAAGAAATTTTATAGTTCACTATGAAATCTCATCTTTCTATGGATGGAAAAACATACTCAATAGAAACTATGTACCAAGTTCCTTATTCACTCCCTACAAATAACACAGAGTAATGTGTGAGTAATGGTTTGAAAAAATGCTATCAGGCCCTCTATACTGATGGACTATATCCATATATTAAAACTCTCCCAATTTCTCAATAGATAATGTCTCTTATATAGGAAAAAATGTGATACTTTAATCATTCAGTACATAACCACCCAAATATCATCATTATTCCAAGGCATCAGTGGGAGACCTACAACAATGTTCATAGAAATGACATCCCACTTTCATTTTAGAATGGGAAATAGTTGTAGTATTCCACTTGGTTGTTG
This sequence comes from Viscum album, assembly GCA_963277665.1. Classification (NCBI taxonomy): domain Eukaryota; kingdom Viridiplantae; phylum Streptophyta; class Magnoliopsida; order Santalales; family Viscaceae; genus Viscum; species Viscum album. The sequence continues at coordinate 1,283,665,011 of OY728150.1, read as the reverse complement.
TTGCTCGACCTTCATATATTGATAGGTGTAGGATCATGCCAGGAACCATTTTATCTTCTCTTTTATGCAAGACCACCAAAAATATCTTCAGTGGTCACAATACCTTTTGGTCACACCTAGCTACACTTTCCACTTTGAGGAATCAAATTCCCACATTAGCTCCTACCACATACTCTTAGGCACAAAAAAAATCAATTTTGGACATAGATGATATCATCCTCATCCATGGACCAATTGGAAGGTGACTCCCCACATTCATTGATTTCTATCAAGGATAAAAATTCCAGATCATAATAATGAATATATATGATTCATTCCAATAGTGTAGACTCTATGGAAACTGATATGAGAGCCATATACTACTAACTTTCCTGAAGAATAACCTGTATCTCATCTAGTAAATTCACCATCTTCTAATATGCACTTGACTCATGGACTGGATGAGTCTTTGTTTTCCTTTTTAAAGCATAAATGACACTATTTCTGTCACGAACCAACCTAGGTCAACCCTGAACCGGTTTCCAGAGCCAGTATGCTACATGGCCTGAGGGGCATTCTCGATCCCCACAGACTGGATACTAGTTCTAGACATCAAAACTCACACATGGGAATGATTTATACTAAAATGAACAACTAATAATAGATAAATATATAAAACAAATTGAAACAAAACAAGAATAAAAAAGTATATTTCAATAAATAAATTATAGGTTTAGATATAGAATGCCACTAGAAAGACTAGAAACTAAACTATAAAAACTGAACCACTACCACACGATCTCCTTGAAAACTCTTGGTAACCACCATCCAAAAAAATGAACCTACTCCAACACTAAGCAGTTGGACCATGAACTTGAAGCAAAAGGAAAATATGAATATAAAAATATAATATAGTTGTGAGAAGCTAAATTCTTAGTAGAAATGCTAATGATAAACCATCAAATCCAAATATTTTTTTTCTAAAGTAGTCCATAAACACAAGTTTTAAATAATTCTATAAAATCGAATTTTCACATTTTAATAAAACAACATCATTTCCCCAATTTAAGAAAAATTCAACACAAATGAAAAATATTTCCAAAACCAATTGCCATTTTTAATAAAAAACGAAGACAAGTGATACCAAAGCTATACAAAATGAAAAAGGTAAACAGTACATGCTTTAAATAAACAAGTACAAAGGAAACTAACATAAGAAATTTAAATATGTATGTAACCATCGGTGATCCTAAAAATCCATAAAATACCCATATATGTACTCGGTTTAGAACCACGTGCCAGCGTATGGTGAAAATCTGATATCTAAAATAAACTATCTACCCTCAACTGACCAAATCTAGTGAAATACCCCACCTAAAACAATAATAAATCTAGGGGGTACCAACCCGTCTAATCTGGGTTGATCAACAACTGTAACTCAACCCTCTAAAAGATTCATAGGAACCGATGGTGGTAATTATACTATGTAAGTAGGAGGCCCTCGCATGTGTGACTCACCTTACCTGCCACCACCACGCTTACCTACCCCAAACACGTACACTCTCTATGATAACCCAGAAAAGGATATCCACTTACAGAGGCGCTCCATAAATATATACATAATTATATCACATCTTCACATCATATCATCGAAGGTGCCAACTGGGCTGTCATGCTATACAAACTTCAAAATCATTTCAGTAAACATTTAAAATCACTGACTGGGTACTCACTTTTACCAAAATATTTTTTTTCTATAATCAATACAAATATAACTTTTACAAAAAAACATTCCTTCTGATCAATCTATCATGAAATTGAACCCAAGTTTATATTTGAAACCATGTCAGAACACACTATGTATAGGAAATTACCAAATAGTCTTTTAAACTACTTAAAAACCAACCATATTTTACAAATTCCAAACAGACTATAGCTTCCAACCACTCATGTAAGAATGTTTCAAGGCCAACTGGGAAAAACAATAAGGAAAAATTTTGGAACCGTGTTTAAACAGAAGAAACACCACTTCCCTAATTTTTGGGAAAACAACCAACTTTATAAAACATGAAAAATGGGCCCTTTTTTATTTTCATACCAAAAGCATTTTGATTTTCAAATCCAAGAATAGTTTTCAAATATCCCCAAGCCAATGTCACAAAACTCTCAATAATGAATCTTCGGGTTTAGAAATCATTGAACTCACCAGAATAGTACACATACCATACTTTATAAATCACCACATCCTACACGTAAAGACGAAAATAAAAACTAACCATTTTAATGAATCATTTTCAACCGCAAAACACTGTAATGAACTACTTAAATAAATTATTCAGGTAAAAATAATGTTTAATAATTATCAAAAAAAATTGACCTTCAAATGAATGCAACAAGTGTACCAATACATGGGAATATTCAAATAATCACTTAAAAATCCATTTTTTACAAAATTTAAAAATAGGAAAACACTATAAAAAACTATATAAGAGTATTACAAAGGGGAATTTAAAATTTAAAACATTATCAAAACAACATTTGACATCCAATGAACACATTTTCCATAGGAACATATAACCATAACCAAGAAAACACTCCAAACTATTTTTAGAAAATCAACTTACTTTAAAACATTATAATATATTAACTAAGTGTGGTACGAAGGTGCTATTCAAGTCAGTGATTTAATTAGAAACACACAATAATGAAATGGAGTTAATGGAAAAGAAAAAAATAAGATTTTCCTACCACAATTGTGTGTGACTATGAAACCACTTTAGGAGAAGTAAGGACTAAGCTTCATGGTCCCTTCACACAACGTAAAAACTGAGAAAAATGTAAAAATAGAAACCCCACAATTAGGTTTTATCCAACTCAAAGGAAAAACCCCAAATATTAAATGGAAAACAAAAAACTGGTAGGGAGATGAATTTCAGTGAAGTTGTTCAGAGGCGCTATGCAGTGCAGGTTGGGCCATCGAGACCCAACACAAGAAGTCTCTCCATGATGGGGAGGTGTTGAGGTTGATTCAGCTGGGATGGGGGCGCCCGAATTTGGTTTGTGAGTGCACCAGGGAGTAGGGCGATCTTCCATGCAAGAGGGAGAGAAGCATGTGGGGCTGCTGTAAAAATGTGTGGTGCAAACATGGAGCAATAGGGTGGTCCTGGTTTTCTGGTGCACTAAAGTTCGATGGGGTTGGTGCATAGTGCGTAGGAGGGTAAGAGGGGGGAAGCCCCCTATGATTTTCTACTTTTTTTGTTTTGTTTTTGTATAATAATAACAATAATGTTAGTATTTATAATAACATAATCATAATAAGAAAAATCATAATTTCATTCATTTTATATTAAATCATAATGACCCTAATAATAATATAATAATAATTATATTAATAAAAAATTATAATGATAATAATATTATTAAATTTTTATAATAATAATATTATGACCTAAAAAATATTATTATTATTATTTTGATTTTAAAAAATTAACTTATTTTATTCTTATAAAATTTTATTATTTTATGTAGTGGGAAACTGTAAGGGCACCTGGGTCGACCAAACAGTTATCACCAACTATGTGGTGCTCGGGAACCGGTCCAAAACCCACCAAAATCATCAAACCTCAAAAATTTTATGTTGGGAACCACACCAAAACATCAACCAAATATTGAAATTTGAGAAAGAAAAACAGTTAAAAATAAAAGAAACCCATGGTTAGGTGTGGCAATTCTCCCCACACCGAAACTTTCTGCCCCGAGAATGTCACCAAGAAGAATGTTAGTCAGGAATTGAGTCTATTCCTGAGCATCACTAGAAGAAACATGGAATATTGAGTTGATTATTTATTCCCCAATTCACACCTGACCAATCTAGATCACAACAATGGGAGAACACAAGGTGGTTCTCCCCACTATAAGAATTTCACTATCACAGATTAATTAGAATTATAACACACCACCTTAGGGAGGGGATAACGTAGGAACATCCAACCAATCCAACTCAACATTTATAGAATGAGTGAAAAAACACCGTTATTGGAACTAGAAACTTTACATGTTAGAAAAATCCCAAAATGCTAGGGGTAACCCCTGAAAATAAACTCAAACCAAATGATGAACTGGTATATTATCCATCAATTATAGAAAACATAAATATATCCAAATGAGAAAAATGTAAACATTCAAGGAAAATGAATGATTTAAAAGGGAGACATTAAAAAAGGTACAACTAGTTAGATTGTAATGTAATAAGTCCATCACACTATTACAATCAAATGATGAACTTACAATAACGGTAAAACATTAATGGAACAAAAACAAGAATGAAAAGGCTTTAAATGTACCATTATCAGCACATAAATCAAAACCTAGACTGAGGCTTCACAACCCTAGACAACTCCGGACTGTGCGTGAGCTTCACCCCAAGACATGGGAATGGGGCTCTGAAGGCAGAAGCATCTTATGCCCCACATTCAAGTACTATAATCCCATGAACAAAATGTATTCTCCAAGAGATTATCGCTAAAAATAAATCCATATTGCGTAGATAACCGCAATGATGGCATGTATTTCGAGGGATGTGACAAGACGACTTCGAGTGCCCTAACCGGCTGTAATGGTGGAACACATGAAGATGATTCAATGAACAGGAAGCTAGAATAGATGAAGGAGATTTTTCCAAAATATGTTCCTCTAGAACACCTTATTTTCAAGATGGGGAACCTTCATGAGAAACTAGATATGCTATATATCCAACCATATAGACACTGAAGAAAAACTTTTCTAGGAACTCCTCATTCACTAGCTTCTCAAAACAATGGTCCTTAAAAGGGATGACCTTCTCCTTGATCATAGGATGAAGACCCCCAATAAAGAGAGATGTATTTATAAAATTTTATTATGAAACCACCAAAGAAATGGACACAAGTTCCTTGAAATAGTCAACATATGTCTTCCTAGTCCACTGGCCTTGTTAAATTCACATGATTTCTTCTATTTTATTAATCTTCACATATTTAGATATGAACCATCAGATGAAGACGTGTCTAAATACATCAGATTTCATCCCAACTTTCTTTGAAGTTGTAGGGAGGAAAACTCCCATTTGTCCAAAGATGGACCTTTGAAAAGACACAAAATGGCATGCACTCTGACAGATTCGAGAGTTCCCAATACCCAGAAGACATGATTGAATTCGTCAATCCACTATGATGCCTCTAATAAACCCCAATCACCATGAAGGATAGGAAACATCTGAGAAGGACAAAAAACTATTCATGAATTATTAGAATCCTTGGGGACCTTTTTGGGAATAATTTTCTGAACAACATAGAAAACAGAAATCCAAAACCAAAATCAAGCCAAAGAAACATTCATAAAGGTATCTTCATCCAAAAACAACCAAAAAAATATTAACATATCCAAAACATTTCCTTCAAAATTTACTCTTTTCATATAAATTTTAAAACCCACATTTTTTATCTCAAAACCATTTAAAAAAATCCTTCTCAATTTCAAAACCACCTTCATTTTAAATTCATTATAACACTAAAAAAACAAAATGAAGTAAAACTTACACCAAACCACCAGAAATGAGGAACTACTAGCCATGTTTAACTTGAAGATATGGTAGTGAGTCATTCCCCAAGCATGCACCAACAACTAAGACGTACTTGAACCATTCACTGAAACTCCACATGGGTCACTACACCACGTGAGATCACAACATGACACCATATTACCTCCATTTTCATCCCTCAATCCCAAAACAAACCAAGACAATATGAAGAATCAATTCCCAGAATACCCTTGGTAACCCAGGTTTCATCGTGAGTGGTGGTGATCAGGAACCATCCCATGATGTACCTC